>CM069524.1:17176125-18424875 GCA_035773235.1 Eospalax fontanierii
GAAACAGCATACAATGGCATACCTGGCTATCCCTTCAAGGACATGCCCTCAGTGACCCAAAGACCTCCCTTGAGGCCCTACCGCTACCTTCCAAATCACCACCTGGGAAAGAAGCCCCTAATACATGGACTTTTAGGAGACAAGATCCAAACTTTTGATGGTCAGACCCTTTCACCTTTGATTTTGAGAGTGTTGTCATTAGCTATTTGTTGTGTGGTGTGAGGTGCTGAGATTGTTCTGTAAATCAATAGTGAAAATGCTCCTCTCAGGGCTGCAGAGTTGGTTCAGTGTTTAAGAGCACAGGCTGCCTGTGCAGAAGACCCGGGTTTGGTTTGCAGTGCCCACATGGTGGTTAACAACTATCTGTAACTCCAGTTCCAGGGGATCTGATGGCCTCTTCTGGCATCCACAAATGTTGCATGATGCAGATATATTTACATACATGCAGGCCAAACACAGTACACATAAAACAAACAAATAAGCAAGCAAATAAACAATACATAAAATGTATACACTCAGTGTTTCCCCAGAACATCAGGGAAGACTGGATGACAAGACTGTAAGAACCAGAGGCTGGGGAGGTTGAGGAGGATTTCTACTAAACAGTGTTTTCTGGACATAGCAAGGTCATTGTTCTCATGAACTCACAGCAGTTGTAGTGGCCACAAGACCTGCACAAGATCAAGCCAGTCAAAATCCCAGCACAAATCGGGGAGGGGCTAACACTGCTGACTCCTGGCTAAAGAGTTATTGGTGGTTGATGGCCGCTGGGGGAAAGAATCAATTTTCTTCAGGGGTGTGGCCCCTGGTGGATTGTCCATTCTCCATTGGATGAGCCTATACTAATGATATATGAACATTGTAGTTGGACTCAGTGGATTATAATGCATAGAGAGGACATGAAGTTGGGACAGGGATATGATGGACGTGCAGGGGGAATCCTCTGGGAGGTCATAGAAGGGGGTAGTGTTCGGTGAAGATGATCAAAAGACATTGTATGCATGTATGAAATTCTTAAAGAAGAAATGCCTCCTCGTGCAACAGAGAAAGAAACAATTGGCCAAAATGTAGAGAAGAAGAGACTGCAGAATACATGTCCCTGGGATGGACTACTACATTACATCTCACTCACCCAGGGCTCAGGGACCACTGTGGAAGGAAGATGGGATGGAAAGACTGTAAGAGTCAGGGATGGTGGATGATCACTAGGAAACAGTTTTCTAGGTGACTGGGAAATTGCTCATCTGAACTTATAGCAACGGTGACAGCATGCACTGGACCCATGCAAATTAAACCAGACAAAACCCCAGGATAGAACTGGGGAACTGGGCAAGAAGCCCCCATGTCAGCTGATGAATTATTGACAGCTGATCATTCCAGGGTGAGGGAGAGCTGGTCTCCTTTAAGAGAATAACACTAGATAGGTTTGACCAGGCTCCAGTGGATGAACTCACACCAAGGGACATCTGGGTAAACAAACTTGACTTATATGACAGAATGCATAAACTCCAGTGTGTGTGTGGGAGGCTACACGGTGTAGACAGGGACGGGAGTCTAAAAATGATTAAGACATATTGTGTGGAATATACAAAAATTCAGTAAAATATATATTAAAAAAGAAAAAAGGAAATGTTTAAATTGCGCCTCTCTTGAGAATTTATCACATTCTGATTCTAAGAGTTCAACACATTCACATTTTCTAGGTAGAGCGTCAGAGGGTGATAGGGACGTCAACAGGACGATAAGTGCCACCATCTCTTTACTACTTTACATGGTGACCAGACTCGTCACCATGGACTGACTTTGATGGGTTTTGTTCCTGAATCAGAGCCCCATACTGTATTCACCAGTCTTATCTCCATTAATATTAAGTGAGACCACTGACTTTCTTTCTAGTCTTTAACTTCTAAGCAAGGTATAGAACAGGCAGCACACTCGGGACACTGTTGGTCTCTGTGCTTGAAGTGGGCAGTAGGCTGAGCTTAGTTTTCTTAGTTTTAATATTTAGTATTTTCTTCCATAAAGAAGCTACAGTTATTTAATATTAAAAAACTAAAAAAAGCATAAAATTATTCAGAGGAAATTAACCCTACTTACAATCCATCAGGAGGAATAATCATGGTTGACATTTTTAGAATGTGTACATTGGGCTATTTATGGTCATACAAAAATATTTGTTTTAAGTAAACAAGAAATTAAATTTTATTCAGTAGTTACTTGATGTTTATTTGCCACATCAAGAATATTTTATGCCAATAACCCTTTTTCAGCACATAGTTTTTAATTGCAGATACATAATTCTAATATATGTTTGAGTCATATATTACTAACTGATACCTATTAGTGAACATTGTTTTCTGCTTCTAATTTTTTGTTATTATAAATAAAATACAAATCATCCTTCTTTTATAGACAGTATTAGTTAGTCTTTATAAATTGAGTTGGTAAAACTAATCATATTTATTATAGAAAATTTAGAAAATGTATAAGGGAAAAACATACGAAAAAAAATCAGCCATAATTTCTATGATTGAGAGGTGACCATTACTTTTTATTATGTTGTCTTTCTAATGTCTTTGATGGTTCTGTGTGTGTGTTTCAAAAAGACAACCATAGTTATTGGTGCTTGATGTTGAGAATAGCCAAGACTTTATATTTTTTGTCATGCACAATTCTCAGGGCTACACACAGATTAATTTACTTCATTCTCTCAGTTTCCACATTAGATAATACTTTTATAGTTTCCATTTTATGAAGGAGGACACTGACACTGAGGTACAAGAAGAGGATCTTTAGAAGTAGCAGAGTTGAAATCCCATTACAAAGACCTTACTTCCATCTGCCATACTTGGGGTCTTTGGGCACAGTTCTTGCATATGAATTCATACCCAGGAAGGGTAGAGTCTGGAAACTGAAGCTTGATGGTCATATGAGGCCCATGATCCCAGCTGGGCTTGAGTTCTGAGTGAATAAGACCCTGCCTAAAAAAATTCCTTTGCTTTTCTGCCTCCTTTGCAGTGGGAGAAAGTGGTGAGGGCCCTGTCTTGTTGAATTTAATTTAATTTACCTGTCCTGTGCCTCTGTTCTTCAGGCTATGCTCCATTAATCTGATAAATGGAACTGAGTTAAAGTCTAGTAAGGGGCTAATACCTGGGGCCCCTCTAGGGCACAAGTATATTTGCATGTCAAATGGGAACTCTCTGGCGATTTCTCTGTAGCACTGTGAGTTAAGAAACTGAGTGGTAAACTGAGGAGAGATTTTGAGAGAAGATGTTTGTGACCTGGAAAAACCATCAATGAACTGAGAAATCTGTCCAAAGCTGTAGACACAAATAGAAGGTCATATTAACATATAAACCACCCTTTAAGCTGAGAAGGCTGAATGTCTTCTGCACTGGGAAGTGTGTTTTGCTGTGCTTTTGACAAGAGAAGTTAAAAATTCTCAGCAAGTGGAAGTTATACAGTATAAGTGTTATCCTTTGTGAGTATATATACATATCTATACTCACTCTAAGTGTTTATGCTTAGGATCAGTATGTTCATAATTTGAGGTTCATGGAGGGTATTTCAGAGTCTAAGGCCATGTAAAGAAATACAGCATACTTCATGTTTTCTTAAAGAATACATCCTAAGAAATAAATACTCTTTGCCCATCTTCCTCTTGAGGTCTTGCAAGAATTTATTTGGCAATTTATAAATATCAACTTCTCTTTGCCCAGACAAGTGGGACTATTTCCCTCTAATGATGGACATGGCCTTTTTGTGTCGTGGATATAAGATTGATGCAGACTAGATTAGACTGTAAGCACTAGGGGAGATTCAAGCAACAGTCCAGCTCTCCTCTCTCTCATCAATTACTCATTTGAAGATGCACTTATGCAAAGATCCTGTGGATGCTATATAAGTAAAGAACTCTGCAGAGTGTCGCTCCAGGAAATTGTTCTCCAAGCAAGCACCATTAGTCTTCTGTTTGCCTTTAATTACAATCTTAGGTGGAAGGGTGGGAACTGCTAAGGCAAAGAATTCTTTGGCAATTTTCATCATAAAATTCTCAGTAGCTTTGGAATTTCCCTTTTTATTCCTTCTTGTAAATTATCTTCTGCCACACTTCCAGGGCCAACAGTCATTTGCTTCTTTTAGTCCTGAAGGACAAAGCCTCAACACAGGCTGACTCTGATAAAGGAGAAATAGCATTCAAAATAGGAGACTGACCAAAGCACACTGCGTTCTGTGTCTGCAAGGATCAATCTACTCATCCTAAAGAATCTACATCTCAAGTGAACCAGGACTTCTAAGCACAGAAGTGATTAGAAGATTCAATAGACCCCCTTAAAATGCAAGCTGTTGGAGGTACCACTTCCTGTTACTTAGTCAGATAGTGGTTAATCTGCTACCCCAGTTAAAAATAAGTCCCCTGCGAGCTACAGTGCGGATTTCTCATCACTATAAACTCCCAAAGAAGGAGATTGTTTCCTCCCAGCTAAGTCACAGAGCTTATCCTGTCCGTTCTCTCACTCTGAGCCCAAATGGAGAATTTCAGGCCTGCGAAATCTCCCATGCGTTTCTCCATTTCCTTGCAAGTTGCCGGCTCAATCAGATGCCCTGTGATCCCAGGACAGGCTCTGATGATGGGAATTAGGCAGCTGGCTGCTCCATTTGAGTACACCGCGGGCTGTGCACCTCCTGTCTGCCCTTTTTTTACTTGCAAAACGGAAATCTTTCTAAGCTCCATCATCTTTGACATTGCTGTGAAAAACCAGTTTCAGCGATCAGATGAACGGAGCAGGATGGCAGCATGCGATGTGCGGCAAGGATGTATTTTTGACCCCATATTTTAAAACTTTGGATGCGGTAGACATATCTAAGTATACTTGTTCCTTGCCTGCTAAAATGGAAGATTAATATCCCATAAATTACCTCCCCAAGTTCTTAGCTCTGAATTTCAGTTTTTAATGCCTGGTGCAGTACTCTATCATGAATAATCACTTTATCTTTTTATTCCATTTTCTTCTCACTTTTTTGATAAATGTATTTTTATTTTCACAAATGTCTCAAAGATCTTTGCATATTATGACATTTGAAATATGTCATTAACATTTGAATTTTTAGCCAAAACCACAGAATGTTTCCTCTCTGAATATTTAAAACTAGAATAAGGTAGGGATTATTGTTTGGGAATTATTTTGGTCCAGTTCTTTCTGGAAGCAAGAGAATTAGTTTGACCTCTGAATACCCCAGAATTACACTTCTCTAAAACTATAATCTGAGTCAGGTAAGAGGGGACAAATCTTTATAAAGTGGGATAGGATTCGTGCAGTAGGTAGTTAATTAAAACACTAAACAATCTTTAAAAAAATTATAACCATATAAAAATGAATCTGAAAGATATCTGTTTTCCCTGTTTCTTTTTAATTTTTAAATTCCACTAATTTAATGACTTTATGTGAGCATGCGGAGGTCTGAGAGCAACTGACCCAAATCGGTTCTCTCCTTCCTCCCTGTGTGTCTCAGGGGTCAAACTTGGGTGTCAAGCTTTGCAGCAGGTACCTTTACCCACTGAGTCACCACTGGCCTTGTTTTTCCTCCTTTCATAGTTTCTTCTACATTGTGGTCTAGCAGTAGGTACGTCATAAAGATGGGTGACAGCCTAGGGATTGTTTTTTAATCGATCCTTTCTGTAGGACACCCAGAACCACTTTGGCTTGTGCCTTATTTTCTCAACCGTAGCATGGGATTTATTTCTTTGGACTCTTGAAGCAATAAAAGAAAGTGCCAGAGTTTCTAGACCGAGAATACCTGAGGTCAAGTTAAATTTTATCTTAATATCTGGATAAATTAGGTAAATTCCTTAACACCTCAAACCTCTGTTATACTCACCTATAAAATATAAGAATCATATCATAACCTTCATTTTATTGTGGGGATTTAATGACCTTATATATGAAATGTCTCTGGCATGGACTAAATACTCAGCAAAGGTATGTTTTACATCTTCCCTTTCTTACTTCAGACTGTTGTATCTGATAAAAATTCGATTTTATTGCAATGTTCACACTTATACAACATAAGAAGCTAAGCACACACACACACACATATATAATATATATATATATATTAATTACAGAGAAGGTTTCATGTGGTCCAGGCTGGCCTTGAACTTGCTATGCAGCTGAGGATGATCTTGAACTTCTGTTTCCACCTCCAGGGTTGGCAGGTAAGCACCTTCACACCTGATGTATATGGTACAAGGGATCAAGCCCAGAGTTTTGTGCATCCTAAGCAAGTACTTACCCAGTCAACTACATATTCAGTCCCCGTATGCTTTATTGATTCATTCAAACCTCAGTCACTCTCTGAAATAGATATTGTTATATTAGCTTTGTAGACAAGAGAACTGAAATACAGAGAAGTTAAATTATATTGAAGAGTCACAAAGGGAGGGGAGAAAAACCATGTGCCTGAACCCACCTGTCAGGGCTACAAGATTCTTTGCTTGTCACATTTGTCTATTGAATTTCTGTGTACTTCATATGGAGCATCTCAGTCCATCTTAATCATTTTTATACCACTTCCTCAGTAGTTTGCATGTTTCTACTTTCCACTTCCATTGCTAATGGCACTGACAAGCAGACCTGGCTTACATGTCCCTCAACAGGGCCAACTGAGGTTGAAAACCCCAGGACTAGTTACTTTCCTCATTGCTGTGATAGAATACCTGACAAAACAACTTAAAGGAGATATTTATTTTGGCTCAGAGTTCAGAGGGAGCAGTCCACCATGGCAGGGAAGGCTTGGAAGCAGGACCACTCCTGTCCATAGCAACACAAGTATGAGGCATCTGGTTACATCTAGAGATAGACCAGAAGCAGAGCCTGCTCCTAACTTTCAAGGTCAACCCTTGTGATCCTATGTTCCTCATCTAAATTCCACATCTAAAAGGCTCCAAGACCTTCTAAAGAAGCACTATCGGCCGAGGACCAAGTGTACATACACATGAGTTTATGGGAAACATTTTGCATCTAAGTTTTAAATTGAAAAAAAAAATTGAGCAGCTATAAGATTCTTAGTAAAATAAGTTTGGAAACAACATGAGCAATAAATTATTATTCTTTATACAATGTTATACCGTCTCAAGAATATGTATATATTCGTGTGTTTGCATTTATTTATTGCGTGTATGTGGGGGTGGTATGCATGCATGCATGTGTGGAGAGATCAGAGGACAATTTGAGGGAGTTGGTTTTTTCCTTCTACCGTGTGGGTTCTGGGGATCAAACTCAGGTTATCCAGCTTGGCAGGAAGTTACATACCCACTCAGCCCCTGAAGATCCTTAATATGTTAATATTTATTACAAATCTCCCCAAAATATGCATGAATACACAAGTGCGTGAATACCCCCGCCCGATACAATGATTCCCCAAAATTCTTGGGTCACATAAATATTTTTAAAGAAACAATTTGCAAATATTTGAGAAGCACTGTTTATTCACATGCATGTAATCCAGTTCTTTTGTATGACCAATGGAGAAATGGAGGCCTGTGCATAGAATGGCACTTACTCTACTGGCAGATGGTTAATTGGCGGCAAAGTTGATAAGACCCAGGCCTTCATCCTCCAGATCAGGTGCCCTTGTCCTTCCATCATGCATTAATGCTCTGGACAATAGTGCCTGAGATAAAGCATCACAATATAATTTTTTCCAATGCTCCTGAGTAATCCACTTAGTACATTGAATAGAACTGACGTGTGTCTTTACATCGTAATGTTTTAGTGTTTTTTTAAAGGAGACAATGCTATTTCTAAGTGCATAATTAATGGACTCAATGGTGACATTATTTTCCTCTTACTCTTGCTTCTAGGGCTGTGCATAGAGTTCTTAAAAGCCAGATATCGGCCCTAGGCTGGCTCTTGGTTGGTTAACGTGCTTTCAAATGCCAGAGATCCCATCTCTAAAGTGCTCTTTAGATAAGAGGGTCATATGGACAGCGTAGATTTGGAATACAATTGTAAAAATCTTTGAAATACTTTTCATCCTACCAGACTACCAGATATTTGAATATTACATCTGAGTAAGCCAACAAACACAGGCTGTCATGTAGAGATGACAGGTGAATTCTGGGAAGGTAGTGGAAGAGAAGATGCAGGCAGGTTGAATAGGAAGGTTGCAAATAGAATCATAGTAACACTCATTATTTCATAAATCCAACTTCCTAAGTACTAAAGAGGTGGGAAGGGTGGAATTGATGTGAACCAGTAGCCACCATCATCATCATCCTGTTCCGTAATTAGGGGAAAATTGTTTCAAGGGCAGTTACATTGAAGTTAGTTAATATACCAGAGTCAACCTCATTGTTGCAATATGACCTAATTCTCCATAATAATAACATGCTCGAGTTTTGTCATAAGAATGTCATTAGGTGCATCCTTAGTGGCCATGTAAGGGTTACATGACAAAAAATTAAAGGTTTAGGGGCTGAGAAGAAATTTCAGTTGGTAAAGTGCTTGCTGTGCAAGCTTGAGGACATGAGTTCAATCACAGCACTGGAGAGATGGAGACAAGTGGATCCTTGGGATTCAATGACCAACTAGTATTGCTGAATCAGCAACCTACAGGTCACATGGGAGACCCTTTCTCAAAGAATAAGAAGAACAGTGCCTGAGGATGAACCTGAGGTTGAATTACACACACACACACACACACACACACACACACACACACACACACACACCCCAAACTCAAAAATCAAAATATTAAAATAGCCTGCTTTGCCATTCTAATTGTATAGGAAAAGTACACTAAAAATAGGTAAGTAAATAATACATTGAATGTATGAAGACAGGACACCCCAAAGATCTTGATTTCTGGAGGAGAGAGTGAATAGTAATCCCCCAGCCCCATTCTTCTCCTGTAATCTCTGTGGGGTTATAAATGTTCCTCTGTAGCTGCAGTGGGCATCGGGGTCTGTAACTGTCTGCGGGCCATGCCTGTGAGCAGCCTGCGTACAATGATATATTTGATATGCAAATAGAAAGGCAGAAAAGGGAGCTGGCTGATAAGACTGAAGACAAATTTCAAGTGAGGGTCACAGTGAGGGAAACACAATGATCAAATTCATGCATTAGATGCCTGTTTCCCCTTCTTTTGTCAGAAAGAAATATTTATTGATTAAACCAAAGAAGGGAAATGTGTACCCAATGAGCAAAATTAGCACATCAAAACCTTGGGTAAGAGTTGGTGGGAATAAGAGAGTGGGTCCTGAGAGGAACCAGGGAAAGCAAAGGAAATGAGAATTTGCCATTGACTTCGATATGAATCGAAAGTCAAATGATTTACTAAATCAAAGGCAAATACCTGGTTGTTACTCCATTTAAAATAATTTATTTCTCCATTTCATTTGCAGGAATGATGAAGATTAAGAAATATGGAAAATAAAGACTGGGAATTTGTAGTAATTACCACAAGATTATAGCAGTTTCAAACTCACCGATTCTCTAAGTATACTATGCAATGACAATAAAATTTAAAATAAAAGCAGTAACGAAAAGCACAGGCATGGTTAAGATGGTAAAACGACTGTCCACAGAGATTGCGAAATTGAAAAAAAACTTCTGGAATTTCAGAATTTTTTTTCTTGCTCTTCATTCCCCAAAGCACAAACTTTGAGCCAGGAGTTTCAAGGGTGTGTTTTGGCAAAGCCAGCTTGCTGGTACACACACTGCCTGATGAGGAAGGGTTTAAGTGGGATTTACAGTTCCACAATCCTCACCCTGGGCAGCAGGCAGGGTCTTTCTTCTGCAGCTGGCAGCCCTGCTGCTTCTCTTTGCAACAATTTTCGTCATAAATTATTTACTCTTTCTTTCTGTTTATTGGCAATCTCTCCTTTCTGTGTTCTTGGCAGCATACACAGGCAGGAAGTAGGTAAGGCGCCTCACCCTTCATGTTTTGGTTTGCCCATCAGTGAGCATTAAATTTGGCATTCTCAGTACTGGCCACATAGTTTAAATCATCCAATTATCTGAAATTCTGATTTGATTGTTTCATGGGGGAGCTCAGCACCGATTTTTTTTTTTTTTTGTAAAAACAAAAACAAAACCAACAAAACCCCTCTTTACATTTATTTTTATTTGTAGTGTGTACGTGCGTGTGCGTGTGAAGTTCAGAGGATCACTTACTGAGTTGGTTGTCTCCTTCTACCGTATACTTTCTGGGGACTGAACTCAGGTCCTCAGACTTGGGTGCAAGTGCCTTTACTTGCTGAACCCTTTTGCCAGCTACTGTGATGTCACTTCTTTCTCCCACCCTCTCCTCTCTCTCTGTCTCCCTCCTCTCTTTCTTCCTTTTTTCTTTGAGACAGAGTCTCACTATGTACCTTGGAACTTGTAATGTAGATCAGGTTGCACTCTAAAACATGATCTTCCTGTCTCTGCCTCCCAAGTACTAGAATTAAAGGTATGGGCTGCTATGCCTGGTTGCTACGATAGATATAATTTCTAACCATTCTAACCATTGCCTCAGTTTCTTATACGGCATGTAGAACAAAATGAAAATTATGGATTTGATGAAATTCAATGATTTAGTTTTTTAAAAATCAAGATTGTTTCACTCAACCATAGTTAAATCAAAATTGATTGAAAATTTAAGTGGTCTAAATAAGTATTCACAATACTCCCTTGGACTCTAGAAGTATAAAACCTGCATAAAGATAGCATCTTGGGAGCTAGAGAGACAGCTCAGAGATTGAGAGCACTGGTTGTTCTTGCAGAGGACCCTGGTTCGATTCCCAGCATCCACATGGCAGCTAACAACTGTTCGAGACTCCAGGACCAGGGAATTCAACATCCTCTTCTGACCTCTGTGGTCACTGCACAACACGCCTGCCCTCACACACACGCAGGCAGCACACTCATACACGTATAATAATAATAATAAATAAAATATTTTTTAAAACATAGCAACTTTGTGCTGGATCACTTTAATCTTATCCAATTCATCCAGAGGTGTGAAAGCTGAGTCTGAGCCTGTGGGGTATCAGCAGTACTAATGTGTATGTTAACCTTTCCATTCTCAGGGACATACTTGTTAAGTAACAGCTTTGGCCTTTATGGGGGCTTTGATAATGCAGAAAACAGTTGAAATACAGTTGAAATTTCCTCAGCTGAAAATACAACAGATTCTCATGAATGTGGATTTCTTAGAGTTTATGGGTTTTACATTCAATATTAATTTATCTTGGAAACAGAATATAAAAAATAAAAATGAAAGCTTCACTGCCTTACTATAGGGTCTTGTGACAATAAGCATTCCATACCCAACAGAGACTGAGAGTTGGTCATAGATCATGTCCCATTTTTTTTCATGTTGGGTCTGTTTTCAATATGATTGCTATCTTGTTAAATTATGCTAGTCAGTACTTAAAAAATATTAATAGTTCGAATTAGCATACAGAATCATGGGTTTCACAGGCTGGGGAAATGGCTCAGTTGGCAGTGTTTGCCGGGCAAGCTTGAAAACTGGAGTTTGATTCCCAAACTCATGTAAAAATGCTGGGTATGGTGGCATGTGCTTATATGAGACAGGGGGGTTGCCTGGAACACATTGGCTAATCATACTAGCCTGTTTGGTAAGCTCCAGGTCAATAAGAGACACTTTCTCAAAACAGGTAGATAAATCCTGAGGAACAACACTTGAGGGTGTCTCGTGGCCTCCCTTCATACATGTACACATGTGCATCTATTCACACACTCACACATGTGTACATACATATGCACACACACAAGAGAGTGGGTTTCATGAGAACATTCGTGTACATATGCATCGTTGTACTTTCTTTATATCTACTCACTGTCACTGCCTAACCCCAGCTCTAGCCATCTCTTTGGCTCACTCTCCCCACAAATAGTTTTCCTCCAGGCAGCATGGTTGTGAATGGGAAGCCTCAGAACAGAGAGCTGCTCTCGGGGGAAGAGTAGACGCTAAGCTCATTTAACGGAACATCCTGTATTCCCAGTGCCAGTCTCTGCTATCCACGGAAAGAGAAGACATACTCCTGGGAGGAACAGGAAAACCACATTCCCACTTTATAACAGGGCAGGAGATGGATTCAAGAGCAAGTCCTCCAGTGCATCCGGTGTTACTCTTTTCCTAATCATTTTAGTGAATTCATACTTAGCTCCTTTGCTATGCAACATGAATAGGATATTTGATAGGTAGGTTTTCTAAGGCAATCCCAGGAGATTTTCCTTTAACTCTAGGTGGTTGGCATCTAGCTTTTATACCTCATCATCAGGCACTTAATTCAGGACTGACTCACTTAAAAGTATCAGTGCCCTAGTGCAATTTCCTAAAGCCCTTTTGGATTCTTTAATTCCAGTGTTGGTCAGGACAGAATTTTATTTATCTAGTAATGCTAAATATAGCAGCTTAATATTAAGCACCAGACACCAGAGCAGTTTACTTTGAGATTATCAACTGTTTGTTATAATCGTGTAAGTAATGAGAGAAATTTCCAGAAGTGTCTCAAGGACGATTTGCCTGTGTGGATTTTGCTTTTCTACCTCATATACAGGTCTAGTGAGAATACTTCACGCGGCTTAATTCCCATCTCCCTCAGGGCCAGCATGGAAGTGAAACTGTCCTTAGAGGAATTTAGACCTCCAGATATTTTCCTTCTGCCCTCCCTCCCCCCTTTCTTCCTTCTTTTCTTTCTCTTTCTCTCTCTTTCTTTCTTTCTTTCTTTCTTTCTTTCTTTCTTTCTTTCTCTCTCTCTCTCTCTCTCTCTTTCTTTCTTCGTAGGCTTTTTCTATTTATATGGGTACAAATATATCATTTCTTTATTTAAACCTTAGGACAAGAGTCAGAAGTAAAGGACTGTCACCATCTTAAATTTGACCTTTCCCAGGGATACCCGACTGTAGTAGAAAACAATTCACAAACTAGAGGGATGAAATTTAAAGGTATTATTTCAGGGATTTATTCTGCAAATGAAAGAAAGGTCGCTTTTGGAAATTAGATGATCTGTTTTTCCTTTAAAACTACTATAAAACTATCAGCTAAGGAAGATTTATATTAAAAATACTAAATTTATGATGGTTAAAAAAAGTAAAATGGATAAGAGAGAGTAATAGGGAGAATTGTGATCAAAGTCCATCAAAGGTACGTATGAAAATGTTAGAATGAAACCTATTATTTTTACTTTTTTGTGGAGGTTGCAGTAGAATTTATCAATTTTATTATTATTATTGTTGTTATTAATTTACTTTTTGACACTGGGTCTTACTTTTTGACTTGGTTGGCTTGGCACTCACTATGTTATCCAAGTTGACCTAAAACTAACAGAAATCCTGAGCTCCTAAGTTATTCTGTGTGGATTTTAGGTGCCGAGAATAAGGGTGGAAGAGTGCTGCCTTTACAATGCTGTATGGACCTAAATGGACCATTGAAGCCATGTAAACAGGAGAGAGAACTAGGGCCTGCCTGAGCAAGCTCCGCCTTCTCTGCCATGGTGGACTGTGCTCGCAGCCCTTCCCTTCTTTGTTAAAAATGAAAAAAAAAAAAAACCACTTTTCTTTATTATTTTTATTTTATGTGTATGAGTGTACTGTGTATATGCATGTAAGTACACCCGTGTCATGCAATGCTGCTGGAGATCAGAAGAGGGCACCAGATCCCCTGGAACTGGAGTTATGGCCAGTTGTTAGCCACCATGTGGGTGCTGGAACTCAAACCTGGGTCCTCTACAAAAGCAGCTGATACTTTTAGCTGCTAAGCCATCTCTCTACTTCCAACCTTCCCTTCTTTAATTTGCTTTTGACAAGGATTTTGTCACAGCAATGAGGAAAGGAACCAGTACATCAACTATTATTGTCTTCACTTCAGGGATAAAACGATGTGACTTTAAAAGGCTCACACTAGATTCAAAATTTGGGTGAACTTTAAGTGATGTTTTGTATCAAAGATATCACAGAGAATCCACACAGTTAATATAGCTTACACTATCTAACAAGAAGGTTTACTATATCGACCATTCCCTAAAAACATACTGTGTTTCTAAAGACTGAAAACTTTTAATTATATTATATATATATATATATTTTGGTGTGTATGTGTGTGTAGGTTGGAGCACAACTTGTAGGAGTTTGCTCTCTCCTTGTACCATGTGGGTCCTAGGAATCAAACTCAGGTGGCCAGGCTTGCTGGTAAGTGCCTTCACCCACCGAGCCATCTCACTCACTAGTTCTGTTGTAGGGTTTAATTGATGACTTTGGATCAGAATATATAACATGCAGCATTTTAGGAACTCAGATCCGTAAGCATTTTAGCGAAAATACATTTATACATATAAAAATATTTTTGTCTCTTTCTTTCACTTTAATTCTCTCTTGAATGGCTTAGAGGTTCTTGATTGATTGCATCCCTTCAGTATAGGACTGTAGAAGAAGAAAGCTCCATTTTGGATACCTGTAAGTCTGTTGAGGGGTCTATTGCCAAAGTACCGTTTCATTTGCCCAACTGCCTTGGCAATATCTAAGAAAAGTCTGACTTCCCAGAGATAGCCTGTTTGATTCCCAGTATGATGGGGTTTATAGTTCTATGACAGATCGAGGAACCTATTTCTAAAGCTGACTCAGTGTGCATGCTAAGAATCCCCAGGGATTGTGCTAGGGTTCGCTGTCCTGAGCATGCGCGGTGGCTGCTATTTCAAATGAAAGAACTAGTTTGTTTGTGTTTTAATTATCTCTTCTTACAAGATCTACCCAGCAGTATTGCTCCATACAGCTTGAAAGAATTTAATTAAACAAACAAACAAAACCAGCCCTTGCTTTTGTTGTTGTCGTTTTTAGTTGCTGGAATGAAATCAGGCTATGATTGGGCCAGTGCATGGAGATTTTCTTTTTCTTGTTCTTATGAAGAAGCTGCTATCAAGACTAAGGACGTAAACACTTAGGAGCATAATACAGCTTTTTTTTTTTTTTTTAAACCATGTGAAGGGTCTCTCCTTGCAATGGGTCACAAGAATACAAATTCTGAGATGAACACCTTTGCTTTCCATGGAAAATTTCAGAAATCTGTAGGCAAATTGACAGAGAATTAGATTTAGTGGGAGCTCAGGTGTATTTTATTTCTCTAGAAAGTTCTCATAGAAATAACAGAAGATAACTGTAGAGACAGAACATCAGTTCTGGCATGGCCTCTCTTGCAGAGAACTGATATTCAATTCCTAGCTCCCACGGTGGCTAACAACTATCTATAACTCCAGTTCCAGGGGATCTGGGGCTTTCTACTGACCTCTGCAGGCATTGCATCTCACAGATGCTCTTACATACATGTAGGCAATACACATACCCATAAAATAAAAGCTGAAAAAAGGGTTGCAAACAGCATATCAGCCCTGGAAATAACTCTGAGATCATCTGGTCTCCTTGGGAAAAGGGACAAGGAGGGGAAGGGACAGATTAAGATGATTCTTTCAGCTACCAGCGACATGAAACCTTACTACCAGATAAACATATTACGGTATTCACAGAGATCATGCAGGTTAAATATAGGAAAGTTAAAAATGAGCCAGGTACTGAGGCTGCTCAGAGGCTCGCATGGTCTCACGTGAAGGCTAGGTCTCATGACTGGAAGCCTTCTCTTTTTGTCTCCTCTTCTTTCATCTTTGTCTCACTTCTGAACTCTGGCAGAAGAAGGAAGAGTAGATATAAATCCAAGGAAAATCTGGCATTCACTAACAGTTGAGAAAAATGTTTGCTACAGAACAGTAGTGAAAAGTGAATCGGCGTGAAGAAGCAGGTCGCTGTTGGGGAGCTCTGTAGACATTTAAAGAAGTAAGACATTACTCCTGGCCTCCCTCAAGGCACTTCAGATCTGCTTTGCTAAGTTAACAATGCACTATTTATTTTTAATTGAAAGCACTTCATTTTATTATTAGGTCTGTGTATGATGTGTCTTGGAGAGTATGCACATACTACAGTACATGTATGGAGGTCAGATGACAGCCTTCCAGAGTCTGTTCTCTCTTTCCATGGTGGGTTCTGTGACTCAAACTCAGGTCATCAGGCTTGCATGGCAAGTGTTTGTTTTTTATCCACTAAGCTGTCTTGCTAGCCCATTCTGTGTATTTTAAAAATACTGATTTCTAGTGCAGTGACATGCACCTGTAATCCAGGTTATCTGGGGAACTCAGATGGGAGCGTTATTTGAGTCAGAAGGATGCAAGTTCAAGGCTAACTTGGGATACATAGGGATACTTTGTTTTGGTGATAAAACAAAGCAAACAATGTCAAAAACCAATACATATAAACATCTTTGAGATGAGTCACAATTAAGAAATTAGCAGTGGCCAGAAAAATCAGCAAATTCCAGGTAGATCTTTTCCAATTGCCTAGGCAATATAATAGTGTGATTTTACCTAAAGAAAAAAGAAAAGAAAAATAAAGATAAGTTTTATGGAATGTATATTTTAAGACTGGCATTCTACACAAGTGTAAAGCAGTTGAGAAGTTATTTAACCCTTTCAGCACCAGGTTTGCATTGTTCCATGTGCTGTTTCTTGAAGGCTGTTTAAGGCCCTTACTTTAAAATGCCTACATGTGTGCACAGAGGGCGAACACAAAAAGCAAGCTTGGTGTGGTTGCAAGAGTTAGTAATCCAAACACTCCAGAGACAGAGGCAGAATGATCACAGGTTCAAGTCTATACAGGGCTGCATAGGGGGACTCTGCTTCAAAGTTAAAACAAAATCAACAACAATGAAAATCATACAAACACGTTTGAGACGGACACAGTTAAAGAATTAGAAACTTCCTGGGAATCGGTAGCTGCCCAGAAGGTTTTTCCAATTTGCTAGTTGGGTCTGGACTAATCAGCTGTGCAGGGGGTGAGTGCTGATTGAAGGGTGAAGTCATGTGGCAACGATGAGTAAGGGAAGCCAGAAAACGCTGAGCAGAAGGCGGAGGGAGGTGAGTGTGAGGAGGAGGGCTCTGGGGTTGACTCTAACACGGCCACAGCTTTGTGGCTAGCTGACCTTGACCCTGGATCGGTCAGACTTCGCAGCAGAGAGCAGAGGGGACTGCTGCAGTTCCTTTGGAGGAATCCAAAGCTGATCACTTGATCTAAAGTTCAGGCTGGAAGAATAACGTGGCGGGCCTATTGCTATACGTGAGCCAACAGCTTCTACCTTGTAAAAATACATGCTAAAGTATTCACAACTACTAAATATAATCCTATTTAGCCTTTTGGCTCAGATTATTTTACTTATAATCTCAGCATGACATTTTTGTTCAGACTTTGAGATATGATTTTGAAGCACAAAATACAAAGTCTGGAAGATACAATTTTCTTATATTTAGGAAGGTCAATCTTATATCTGGTATAAAGTTTAAGTAAACCAAACATAGACCTCAAACCACTACCCCACTTTTCAAATTTGGAGCAAGAGAGCTATTCTGTTGAGACTGTGCACACACCCTTGGAAGCACGGGTTTGTAATTGAAATGTTGACACAACCTTAAAGCATCGGAGTAGGGACGGTGTTGTTCTAATAAATCTCGCCCCTAATCCTCAGAGAGGACCTAAAGAAGAGATTCACTTTCTGTATCAGGTTTCATTTACTGAAAGGCTTCTGAAGATAAAGCTCATAAACTATGAAGGGACAGATACAATGTGGGCTAAAGGGTTAAAGGGCTAGAGAAAGCTCTGTAATTCTCAGAAATGGGAAACAGATGTTGTTTGACATTTTGAAGCACAGTTTCCTTCTCCTTTACGCACTTTTCTGCTATCGTAGTTCTCAAAGCAAAGATGTATTACTGCAAATGAGAATAGCCTGGCAATGCGTTTCCTGCTTAGAGAACAGAGGGACCTAATATTAAGACTAATTTTTATTTAATGCAGTGTCTTTTCACATAGATGAATCACAAATTGCATTTGAAAAGCAAATGACTGTGGAAGAGTTTATCATGAAACCAGGGAATTAAATCACACCTTACAAAGATGAGTAAATATAATTGGAAGGAAACATTGCTTGAGCCTTGGACTCTCCTACATATTAATTTTGGTTGCTAGGGGAACTGCCCTGATTTGTGATGACTTCTGGTAAACTCTGCGCAGATAAACACTTGCAGCTTCATACCTGCAAGCACAAGTAGGAATCAGGACTTCCATGGAATTATGCTTCAAGAGAGAGGTGAGAATTGTGATAATAGTAAAGAGTTAGTACAGGAGGCAGGATCCCAGAGAACAAGACCCAAAATGAAACAGTGATCACATGAGGCCCCGATGACCATTAGTTCCTCCAAGTGGAAGCTGCAGAACTAGCGGAGACTTGTCCTCGAGCAGATGGATGTGCAGCAGTTGGAACGCAAAGAGGGCAGAGCAGCAGTGTGGCATCTTGCAAGCCAGGGATAGTCAGCCTCCTGGCTATTTAGTATATTTCTGCTATTAGTAGATTTTAGTCTCTTGGGAGGTAAAGTATGGTCCGTAGTGCTTGACTCCTCCCTCACCTCTGTTTTTAAATTCGTACACAGCCCTGATTGACTTGCTTTGTAGACCAGGCTGCCCTTGAACACATAAAGATCCACCTGCCTCTGCCTCCTAAGTGCTGGGATTAAAGGTGTGTGCCACCACACCTGGCTCCTTCCTACGAGTTGATCCTTTTCAGACAGGGAAAAACTCAATTGGATAGAAGGAAGTGCCGGGTCAGAGGGAGAGTTAGCAAGATGGAAAGAGCCCTGGGAAACACTGATGGCTTGCTTTGTTTTCCCAACGTTACAGGATACTAATATGGCAAGTTTTTAAAACATATTTTTATTTATTATTTTCATTTTATGTGTATGACTGTATTGCCTTATGTGTGTGAGTGTGCAATGCCCGAGGAGGTCAGAAAAGGGTGCCAAATTCCCCTGGAACTGGAGGTACAGATGCTTGTTTTCACCATGTGGGTGCTGGGAATTGAACCCAGGTTCTCTTCAAGAGCAGTCAGTACTCTTAACAGCTGAACCATCTCTCTGACCTATAATATGGCAATTGTAGAACAAGTGTGAATTTTGAATTTTGCATGATAAAGCCTCATAATGTATAGTGGATAAAGCTATGTTTACTATAAAACACTTAATATTTAGTGGCAAAATAATAAGCAAAAGCATCAATAAAGCTTTGGTCTCAGTTTTTAAGACACACGCAGCTAGCCATCTGACTAAGGTCATAGCAGGTGGGTTTAGCTGAAAAGCAAGGTTTTAATTGGGGGAAATAAGGCAAAATATCAAGTTTTCACGGTTGAAGAAAAAAGGCCTACCCTAATGCTGAAGCCCTGCATGAGTCTTACCTCCATTGAGAAAAATTGCCAACCATTTGTCTTACTGTGTTTATCTTTCTTTCCTGCATTATTGCCCACCTGATGGTCAGGGCACGGGGCAAAATGAGCTATAAAAGAAAACATCAAGGGCCAAACAAAACCTACTCAAGCACAAAAGCACCCCAAAAAGACAATTTTATTTTAAATTGGGTAATATGTTTAATAGAAGAGTTATTATTGTCATGGACAGACAGACATAAAGCCAACAACTAATGAGGCTGGAGGAGAGTTTGGGTCAGTACCAGAGACAGACAGTCTGGTGGGGCTGCTGAAGAGAGGAGCCCACAAAGCAGAAGTGGAGGTCTATTTATATAACTTTCTGAGGTTGGGAGAGGTTTCACACTGAGGGCTTGCAGCCAAGGTTCTAGATTCCTATGCAGAAGACAGAGAATCAGGTGGAAAGCAGAACGTGGTCACCTTTTTTATGTAAAATAACTTCACCCATGAGAATCCTAGATATCTGTGAGGTAGGGATGCACGGAAATGTCTGTGACACAGTGATGATTTTAAAGATCCTTGCTGAGCCCACGGTATCTTTAGAGGCAAAGGTCCCTTCTGTATGGCTCAGAAAAAGAATTCAAAATAATACTTATAAAAATGTTCAAAGAAATTACAAAAATAAATCTGAGTGAATAAGCAGTGAACACAAACAGGTGAATGAAATAAGAAAGTCAATACAGGACATGAAAGAAGAATTTAATAAAGAGAAAAGCTGATAAAATATGGATTTTTCAATAAAAGCTATGTGAGTCAAATAAGAAACTCAGCAAAAAGCCACTTCAATAGAATGGATTAAATGGAAGTTAGAATATTATGGTTTAAAGACAAGATAGATGAATTAAAACATTTAGAAAATGACAAAGATAAGATAATAAGAAAGTATGAACAGACCATATGAGATCTACAAAGAATGCTAAAAGATCAAATCTATGAATCACGGTCACCGAAGTAGGAGAAGTTAAATGTAAAGGCATCAAGTATATTGAATACAATCATACTAGAGAACCCCAAAATCTATGGAAGGAGATGGCAATCAAGATACATGAGCCTCCTTGTGTAATGTACACATCAAAGTAAGAGCTTAAAGGTTCAAGAAAGAATCACCAAGTCCCATCTAAAGGCAAACTCACCAGGATCACAGATGTCTCCAAACCAGGGATTATATATCTCAAGCTCTGAAAGACACTAAGTGCCAATGTAGATTACTACACCCAGCAAGGCTATCCTTCATGTCATAGTTTCTAGGAAGAACACAAATTGAAGTAATTCATGACCACTAAGTCAAAAGTTTAGAATTATCAGAAGGAATCCTACATAGAGAAGAGAAAGCTAAACATGTGTATGTGATCACAGGACCACAGGAAAGAAGAAGTTACACAAGAAGAGTAAATAAGCAAATGAGGACTCAGAAAACACTGAACAGTATAATGACTGGAATGAACGTATACCTTTCTGTAAGGATGACTTTTATAAAACAGATGTAATCTGGACTAACTGCTTTTCATTAACTCCAGCAAAACCATGTGGTCTTGTGTCTTGTGACCTAGGCACCTGCTATGGTTTCTTTGGCAACCTCAATTTGGTACTTCACCCAAGAAGACAATGAATAAATGTGGGTATGCTTGAGAATGAAAATATCAAAGCACTGAAATGTGGTGTACCCATCTCCATTGCACACAATGAAAACTGGGAAGGACCTTGGGTGAATAAGATATCCTAGAATTAGAGCTGAAAAGGCTGGATGTTCTGTTAAGATTAAAATGAAGCCAAGCTTGTACTTCCCCAATTGAAGGTGGAGAACCCATTTTGAGTAAAGTTATGGCTGGGGACTGACTTGAGGATAGAATTCCGGAGAAAAAGTTTCCAGAGACAGTTCCATTATCTCAGTCTCAGGAGGCAGACAGTTCCAATAGATCTCTAGGCAAACAAGCATCCTCTGTGTTTGGGCCCACTCTTAAAAACCAAATTGTAGAGTCAGGTTTTTTGTTTAGGTGATCAGAATGTTGGAGTAGTAAAACCACACCTTTCAAGAATGAATCTAAATGTTAACAATCTCAGTTCTCCAATTAAAAATCCAAAGTAGCAGATTGGATAAAACAGGAAGGACCTGTCTATTGTCTACAAGAATGTACCTCAATGGCAAAGACAGACAGCCTACAGGAAAATATATTCCCAAAAAATGGTCTAGAAAGCAAGCAGGTATAAGAATACTAACATGTGCTAGATAAGATTTCAACAGAAAATTCGAAGAAACAGTTCATACTGACTAAGGGGAAAATCTATCAAGAGGAGAGATTTCTCAGAGTTAAAGCACCACTGCCACAAAGTCCTGATGACCTGAGTTCATCCCTAGAATTCATGTAAAGGTGGGAGGTGAGGATCAACTCTACCAAGTTGTCTTCTGACTTCTACACATCCACTGTGGAACACACACACACACACATATGCACACACTGCAAAAAATTTAGGAAACACGTAGCTCTATCTGATAAATAGTCTCAGCAGTGCAGCAAGAGATGAACTTAACATCTACAAGTCAGCAGTCTTCCAGTAAATCAGTGATAAAAATGCTGAGAACAAATCAGGAAAAGAATCCTATTTTCAATAGTTTTGAAAATACCTAGAAAATGAAAGCTCTCTATAATGAAAATTTCAGAACACCGAAGGAAAGGAAGAAGATACTAGAAAACGGACCTGTCTCCATGCTTATCTGTTGGCCACGTGGTGGTGAAAGTGGCTCAGTTACCAAATGGAATCTTGATGCAATTCCATCAAATTCCAATAATGTTCTTCATAGACATAGGCAAAACAACCCTAAACTTCATATGTATGCCAAAAAAAAAAAAAAAATCCCTGGATAGCCAGAACTGTGACCAAAAAAATATGTTGGAGGTATCACACTAACCTCAAGTTTTGCCATAGTAAAACAAACCCCCAAAACAACAGAATGGTACTGGTACAATAACAGACATACAGACCCATGAAGTACAATAGAGGATCCAGAATTGAATTCATACAGTTACTTGATTTTTGTCAAAGATGCCAGAAATATGCATTGAAGAAAAGACATCCTCTTTAACAAGTTGTACTAGAAAACTGGATGTCACCACAGAGAAGCCTGAAACTAGATCCATTTCTTGCCCTCTGTCAACTCAAAATGAATTAAAAACCTTAATATAAGATCTGAAATTTTTGAGACTTTTAGAAGAAATACTTCAAGATATAGGCACAGGCAAACACTTTCTGTCATATTTGAATGAAATTTTAAAGAAGAATAGAAGAAAGGACCCTAGTGTGTATGAGAGAGAGAGAGAGAGAGAGAGAGAGAGAGAAGGAGACAGAGACAGACACAGAAAGAGGGAGAGAGACAGAGAGAGGGAGAGAGAGACAGAGAAGAGGGAGGAAAGAGTGGGAATGGGGAAAGTGAGTGTGGTTAAGCTTTATGAAATTATCTTGGGATTTAGCTTAGAGATTGATTGATTTGGATAAGTTACTAACAGATACTCAACATTTAAATTTTGAAGTACACATATCCAAACAATAATTTGGATAACAAATTTGGAAAATAAATTCAGAGGACATTTGTAGAGCTCTTACGGCTGTATAGTCCTTCTTAATTTGTTTGTTCTATTTTTGAGATGGAGTCTTTCTGTGCAGCCCAGGCTGGCCTTATATTTTTCCACTTGTGTGAGTTTGAACAATCCACCTCTGTGGCCCCAGAGCCTCCAGTTTTAAAACCAAATAAGAAATAGCTCAAGTCTTTTGTGCTCTTCTGATCCATGTTACCATCTTAGCAGCAGTAAGGATGGATTTTATGTCAGGTCACAACCAGCACCTGCCCCAATGCATTGGCTATGTGTGCTAATATCAATAAGTCTGTGTAATAATGTTAATGATGGCTGCAGGAAATTTAATCTTAAGTAGATCTAGGAAAATGTAATATGTGTAGAGCTCCCATCTAGGCCTTGCAGACCTCGGAATGCTATGGATTAGATAGGCAAACCTGTGTGCATCATACACATACAGTTAGTTGAACTGTGTTTCTCAGGGCAATCATCTCACTCTTCTGAGGCCACTGTCAAGAGTTCATGTGACATGCCTACACTCTGCTCTAGGGCCTGAGGCAGAGCTATTAAATATAGGAATAACACGGCATTTTTTTTTCTAGAGTGAATACAAAAGCCTTTGTTTTATGGCACGGAAACATATGCCCTAGTGAGAAGCTTGCAAGATGATACTGTGGAAACTGCTAGAGGAATAAGCTCTGGTGTGGCCTTTCTTCAAGCTTGTCATCAGACTCCTGTTGGTTGCCAGCATTAGGGTTTCTACAAGCTGGTAATGCTGCCTTGGGCACTCGTGTGGGTTAATGAGAATGAAGTAACATGGCAGATCTTACTACCCTAAAGGGCAGAAAGCCACCTTTGTAGAGGTCACTTTCAGGCAAGCTTAGAGAGTACAGGAAGGCAGCTGTGATGAGGAATGGGGCTGGAAGAGAACCGAGAGCTTGAATCCTGCAGTAGGGGCCAGGTTTACATGCAATATAACAAACAGCATGTGTTGGCAATATTGATGCTCCTTTTGAAGACTGTGGAGTATTGCCTATCTTTTATGTGCTTTGTATCTCCTTGCAAAGACATGATTGAGTAATGAGGTTGTAAGGACTTTCTTGAGAACTTGACATTCTGAATGGAGGTAGAGCCTTGATTATCTGCTTCCAGTGAACTTAAGGGTTATTCCAGTTATTGATGTTGAAATGATACATTGGTGCTCTGAAAATACCCTTGAACTACGAGAATGGAAGATGGTAGTTCAAATTCAGTCACATGCCTGGACCTGGTCAAGTGAATTCTTTTCTTTGGGTCTAGTTCTCTAAAACGCAAAAGGTGAGTTAGATGAACTGTAAGATGCTTTTCAGCCTTACAACTCTTAGTAATTATTATTTTAAGTTGAATATTGTTCAGTACTTCCCAGCTCCCCCTGGCAACTCCTGATATGCATGCATGGAAAGACCGCCCATCCGAGCAAGGATTATTGAGAGCTCTTTGCTCTGCAGTGACTTGTCGCAATGAGCATTGCACAATGTTCACTGAGAATTTTAGTGCCTTATTCTCATGCTACCTTTCTGTTAGAAGATGCTTTGGTCCCAAGAATGCAAGGGCTTGCTCCTTCACCTCCCCTGGGGTTTTGTTGGAATGTTTCTTTCTCAGTGAAGCCATTCGTAGACATTCTGTGTTAATAGAATCCCACCACACCTCATCGTTCCTATTCCTTCCATGGCTTCAGAATATGACTACACTAAAATGATGTAATATGAATGGGCCCTAATCTAATCTGACTGAGGCCCTTAGAAGAGGAAGAAACTTGCCAGACATGGTAGCTCATACAGCGAACGCTAGCATCTGTGAAGATGGGGTAGGAGGATTGCTACAAGTTGGAGGATAACTTGGTTACACAGTGAGTTATGGTTCAGCCTGAAATATAGTGTGAGATCTTGTCTCTAAAAACCAATCCAAAAGAACAACAATGACAAAAAGGAAGAAGAGGAAAAAAGTTGACAATAGCGTTGGGAACCAGACATTCAGTATTGATTAGCTTTCCATCACTGTTACCAAAACACTTGACATATACAACTTAAAGAAGGAAAGATTTATTCTGACTTGCAATTTCTAAGGGTTGAGTCTTAGAATACAGGGAAGGGTAGAGGAGCTTACACGGTGACAGACAGGAAGCAGAGAATGGAAGACAGGAAGAGGCCAAGATAAGATAACCCCAAGGATTCACAATCAATGACTTAATGTCATTTACCTATGCCACACCTCTTAAATTTTCTGGAACTTTCTGAAATAGTGTCACTAGCTGGGAATCAAGGATTTAACACATTATTCTGTTGAACATTTCATACTCAAACTATAATACATAACACAGAGGAATGAGCTTATAAGGGTATAGACAACTATAGCCAAAGAGAGATTTCAGAGGAAACAAACCTTGACAATACCTTGAGGTTGGACTTCTAGACTCCAGATCTGTGAAAGAATGTATTTCTGTTGTTTAAGTTGTCTGGTGGAATGGCAATCATTGCTATCAATTTGACTGCTTTTGATTCTCGTAGGAGACACACCTCTGGATGTGTCTGTGAGGGTGTTTCTAAAGAGGTTTGACTGAGAAGAGAAAACCTATCCTGAAAATGAGTGGTCTAGAGACCTAGACAGAATAAAAAGAAGCGAAGGAGGAGAGCTGAGAGCCAGCTTTTACCCATGTTTTACTGTAGATGAAATGTAACCAGCCATCCACAGTCCTGCCACCATGGCTCCCCACTGCGGGGGACTGTACTCCCTCAAACCAGGAGCCCAAACAAGTTCTTCCACCTTCACATTGTTTTTGTCAGGCGTTTTGCCACAGCAATGAGAAAAGTAACTAGCATACTGAGGCTTGAATTCATTATGGCAGACACAGCCTTGAAGACAAAAAGGAAGAAGTTAGGGTTGGTGAAATTTAGGGGTTTAGAAGAGAGAGTCCTCTGAGCTGAAACGAGCACCTGCGAGCACCCAAGAGGCATGGCTTGTCTGGGTCCAGAGTCTCTAAGAGAGGAAAAATGAAGCTGGTTCTTGCAGCGAGGGAAAAACTGCAAACTAGAATTATGTATTTCTTCTGGATGCAACTGCTGCTGCCAGGGAGAACTGTGGTTACGATGCTGCTGGAGATCACAGGAAACAAAAGGGAAGGAGCCGGTGCCGTCCTTGTCTCCTCATCTTCAAGTCTCCACTAAGAAACCTAAGAAATGGCTGCTGGAGCAAGATGGTTGCTGCTGTACTCCACCCTTTCCATCCGAAAGTGGGTTAAAGTGGAAAGACTAAAACCTATTAAATCAATCATCCTTAGAGTCTCTTTTCTGTCTCCTTTGTAGAAGATAAGCTTCTCAAAGAGGACAATTTTGATTTGGTAACATATATCTCAAAGGTCGATAATTGTAGCTAGAATATAATAGGAGCCTAATAAATGCTAAATTAATTTACTACTACCTTGTCAATTATACTGAAAGTGGAAACAAGGCAACATTTCAATTACAAAACAGGGGACTAAAAAGCTAACCAGATTTGGAATTGATTTCATAGTCACTCCTCACTTCAATTAGTAGACAGAGCTCACACACAACGGTAGAGCATGGCTGGCTGGACTTTAAAGATGCGGAGAGTCTCAGATTGTCTTTCTTGTTGTTTGTCAGGGGATTCATGTCAGTGTTTGAATTGCTCGAATTCTATATCTGATTTCAGATTCAAGATTGAAGAGGTGGTATCTATGGGTAAAAATTATTTGTTGACAAGGGACACAAGAAAATGTGAGGGCGTCAGAAAATTGTTTCTGGTGATCACCTAAATAACTTTGAGAGTCCCTCTCTGAAGTAGGAGTTATGATGTTTACCTGAAAACAGGGGAATTTAAAAACACAGCAAGTCCAATTTATTTCCAGTGCAATTTAAAAGTTTAGAAGATCAAGCACCTATCCAATCATGTAAATGTGGAAGGCTGGAGCTGGCGAGGCAAATGTGTGCCAGACTCACCCTGATGCGGGTGGCATCATCCCATGGCCTGAGCGAGCGACCAGATGGGATAGAAGAAGAAGATGAGAAAGCCAGGAGAGGGTCAGCCTTCCCCTTTGTCCGCTTCCTGCCTGCCCTGAGTGAGCCGTGTTCTCTACCAGACTCTCTCTGCCATGGCAGACTGAACTAAAACCATTAGCCCAAATAAATCCTTATTTGCCTTGAGTTCTTTTTTTTTTTTTTTTAAAGCATTTTGTACACAGGGAAGAAGTTGTAGAAAGATTTAATGATTTGTCTAGTCTTAGACACTAGAGGATCAGTGTGCAAAGCCTGAGTTTAACCTTTGTGCACCTTGGCCTTCCATGATGGGGAGGGTGAGAGGAAAAGAAGGTGAAGGGAGGTGGCATCTGTTTTTAAATTAATTAATTAATAATTTTGTGGGTATAACTTTATGTCTGCATGCTTATAAGTGCACCTGTGTTGGGCAATGCCCATGGAGTCAGAGGAGGTATCATGGATGGAACTGGAGCTGTGGATAGTTGTTAGCTGCCATGTGGGTGCTGGAATTTGAATCTGGGTTATCTGCAACTGTTGCCAGTGTTCTTAACCACTGAGCCATGTCTCCAGCCCCAAAGACAGGCAGTATCTGTTTTGAGGTGGCTGTGGAGAACTGCTGACTGGAAAGCTCCTATAGCAGGCAACCAGAAGGAGCCACAGGGGTGGCAGTGATCCTGCTTCTTCAGGGAGATTTGGAAGACTGAGCAATGGCCACTGCTCGGAAATTGCTGTACGGTGCTTCATCTTCTTAGAGTCCTGGGATAGATTAAAGGAATTTTGCTCCTAGGGAACAAAGCTAAAAGATTTAAGAGAGTAAATTGGAGTTCTAGCTTGGTGATAGAAACAAGGGGCAAATTCTACACAGTGGTGTTAGCAAATTACTGGCAGAACCTTAGAGAAATGCCAGTCACCTGAGCTGGGGTCACTAACATGGCCTGGAATTCAGAATTACTCCCCAGTGTGAGTTCCTTTTATACATGACTTCAAGAGTCTCTATTAAGATTAAGTCTTCTTTTTCAAGGTTGGTGCACATTTAAAACATAAGCACAAGAGCCATGTAACAGGTCCTTAAACAGGTCCTGCATTGAGAACATATTTATTTTAGAGTGTAATGATTTATAAATTAGAAGAACTCAATAGTCAGACTATCTCAGCTCAAATCCAGCTAACTAATCCACACACTAATAAGCAGTGTGATTTGGGGCAAATGACTTCACCTGTCTATCCTTCAGTTTCTACATGGCACACTGTATATATATGTGTTTAATATTACTCTTATTTTATAACAAAACAGTCTTTCCCTCTGATTTTCATGGAATACAAATGAAATAGTTTAATATTATAACAATAGCTACTACTTGTTGATGGCTAAACATCGCATGCAAATTTGATTCATTATTCATTTGGACAATACTGTGAGGTAGGTAATATCAGTCCACTTCACAAACAAGGAATTGGGACCCAGAGAAATTATGTAAGTTGTCCATGAACGTTGTTGGTTAATTGAGTCATAGTTCACCTGACGGTCTGATTCTAACATCTGTACTTCTTTCTAGTCCCATAATCACCTTGCACTTGTCCTGTGTGAGGCCAACTGCAGATATTGCCCGAGGCTCTCCTGAGTCAAATGTAAGACATTTGAGAAATAGCATATGTTTCTCAAGTATCTTACATTTGTAGAGTCCTTTATTTTCCATTATGAAATATATTAACATGAATTCATTTTCTCTTATGAATGCTGGAGTTTATTGGCATAACAAATGTGTAAGTCTTTTGATTAGATATGAAAAATTCACTCACAGCTCAGTGAATATTTAAGGGAGTATTTCCTCTCTCTCTTATCTCTGATCTATAAATACCTCACTGTCAGTGCACTGAGTAAGTGACTTTCATAGGTTGCAATATAAACGAAATCTCTGATTGACCCCATCTCTGTATGGGAGCAAAAGTGAAAAGTGAAAAAGAGACCATCCATGTTTAATGATAGTACACCATCAAAGGGAATTCTCTCTGTGCTTCAGGATGTTTCGAGTGGGAAAAGCCAGAGAGACCATCATAAGCTATCTCATGTCTTTAAAATCTACTTTGACCAGTTAGCTACCCCAATGGGTTTCAAATACACTTGATCACTCGAAATTGTTATGATAGACAAACTGAGGGAATTGGGGCCTCTACAGAATAATAATCGATGAGAACAGAAAAGAAAATGCTCTGAGTCTATGCTATCAAAACCTTTGTTTGTATGTCGGCAAGTAAGAGGATACTGTCCTGAGGGTTTAAATATGGTTAGGAATGAAATACTGGTCCTTAGTGCTACTTCTAGAACCCAGATCCTAGGATAATTCATAGAGGATTTCTTCATGTGTGTATGTGTAGTATGTTTTGGAATGTGTCGGGCTCATATGTATGTGTAGCTGTGTGTATGTATGTATGTGTACATGAATATGGGGACACCAGGCTGAGGTTGGGAGTCTTTCTCCATTGCTCTTCATTTTATTCACTGAGGCCGATTATCTCAGGTGAACCCAGATCTCACCGGTCAACTAGACTGGCTAGCCAGCTTGCCAGGATGCCCTGTCTCTGCCTTCTGAGGACCAGTGTGGCAGTGGGCGTCCACAGCCACCTGGCATTTATGTGAGTTCTGAGAATCCGAACTCTGGTCATCATATTTGTATGGCAAAGACTTTAATGCCTAGTTATCTTCCCAGTCCAAGAATTCCCTGAGTCATAAGCTTCAGTGTCCCTGATTATTTCGTTCTTTTTTTTACCTGTTTTCATTTTACAATATCATTAATACTTTTCTGACCTTTTCATATTTTACTTATTTATTATTATTTTATTTTACATGTATGAGCGCATTCCTCGCATGTATAGCACCTGTATCGTGCTCTACCTACAGAGGCCAGAAGAAGGTGTTGGAACTCGAGTACAGCTGGTTGTTAGTTGCCATATGGGTGCTGAGAACTGAACCCAGGTCTGGGCCGGAGCAGCCAGAGCTCTCAATCATGAAGCCAGTCTCTCTGCTCCTAAATTTTTGATACCATTGACAAACAGTTCGAGACCAGCAAGTGAGTCCTATTTGACCTCCTCTCCTGGGACATGAGGGATTATTACAAAATGTAATGTTGGAGATGTTTCTAGCTCAGGCACATTTTGTTTCATCATCTCAGTGGTTACCATAGCTGAGTACATAATATTTTTGTCCTTAGCTATGAACCTATTTCTTCATATGGCTTGCTTCATGGAATCTACATTTCCATAGACCTGAAATGGTGCCACTTTAACAAGAATAATAGCACATTTTAAACATACCATGATTTAAAAAGTAGCACATGCTTAGTTCTCAATCTACAAACTGATAATTATAAGCATTTTATGTTTATCAGTGCTGCCATTGTGTAATTATATCAGATTGCAAATATATTGTATAATGCTAATAATTTTTCCTTTAGCATTTAGAGTTTGCATAGCATTTCTCATTCTCTCTCAATAATACTGCAAATGTTTTATTTAATCATAGTTTATGGATGAGAAACCTAACCGTGATGGAGCAGACAACTTATTTAAAATTATATAGCTGACAAGTAGGAAGAATTCAAACCAAGGTTGTAAATCTTGAGGCAAACACTTTAATCATTATGTAAGGACCACAGAATAGGGAAGGCAGACCTATCTTGGAAAATAGCCAGATATCATGGGCCAGAGGCCACTAGTAGACAGGGCATTTATGTCCTGTCCTCTATAGGAGCCATTGAACAAGATGCCGTTTACTTAATTCTGTGCTGAATGTAGAGAATAAAGAAGTTTATTTGTAGATGAACTCTGCTTGTCTTCTGCATTATTCCTCTTCCTTTAAATGTCTTTTTAGCTAAAACTGGGATGCATGAGATCTGAGTTTTAGAAAATTTCAGCTATCTTTGTATATGTATGTTTGTGTATATGTGATATGCATGTGTGTGCATGTGTGCAACTCTGGATACGTGTGTGAAAGGCAGAGGTCAACGCTGAGTGTCCCTCTTTATTGTTCACTATATTACTATCATTACTGATGTTACTATTCATTAATCTTTTTGAGACAGGATCTTTCGGTAGGCTCAGCTGGTCTGGAACTTGTTTTGTAGGCCAGGCTGGCCTCGATCACAGGCGTGCATCACCATGCCTTTATTGGAGTTTTGTTTTCTTTTGACAGGGACTCTTTAGTCCCAGCCCACATGGAACTCACTATGGAAATCAGGCTAGTTTCAGTCTCGCAGAGATCTGCCTGCCTCTGTCTCGCCAGTGTCGGGATGAAAACCATGAGCCATCATGCCTAGTGTTATTGTTTTGTGCTTTCTCTTTTAAATTACTATAAGCAATATTTGTGTGTGTGTGTGTGTGTGTGTATGTGTGTGTGTGTGTGTGTGTGTGTGTGTTTGTACGCACATTCCTGTGTGCAGATGCAGGTACATGGCACTGTGTATGTGGGGATCAGAGGACAACTAACTTCAGGTGGCTATTCCCTGCTTCTACCTTGAGGCAGGACCTCCTGAAGTTTCCCAGTGCACATGCCAAGCTAGCTGGTTTGCTAGCCTTCAGCGGTTCTCCTATCTTAGGCTTCCATCTGCCCTTTTGAGTGCTGGGCTAACAGATGCAAGATACTGCACCTGGCTTTTCATGGGTTCTAAGGATTGGAACTCAGGTCCTTACATTTGCATGGCAAGCACGTTACCCACTGAGCAGGTCCCTCATTTCTCCACCTTAGTTTTTGAGATGGGGTCTCTCACTGTACCATAATTCACATTTTGAGTAAACTGGCTGCCCACTGAGCCTCTGGGATCTGTCTGTACCTGCTACTCCCACACCCAGTGCTGGGGCAACAGTCACACACAGCCTTGTCTGACTCTTATGTGGGTGCTGGGATTCAAATGCAGGTCCTCATGCTGTACAGAAGGCACCTTACTGAGTCATCTCCCAGCCCTCCAAATTCAGACTTTTATGGGTAAATCCTTCCAATGTTTTACACAGCTCCTTGGTTTCTCAATGACAGTTGCATAGTATCTCTTGTGTTACCATCAAGTGGCATGCTTGCAGAGATAGATAAACCATAAAATTATAGGGTAGAGCTGTAATTACCACTGCTTTCTAAACCACAGGGTAGTATACTGTGTTACTTCCTTTTGAGGGTGATAGAGTTAATTGTTATTGCTGTGTTATCACAGAGCATTAACCAACAAACCCAACTCAGCTACCTAGTAATTCAAGAGTGATTGCATAACATATAGCCCGTGTGTGATAAATTGTGATAAGCATTCGTGAACTGTGCATGCTGCCATCATCCCCACTGCAACCCATCAAGTCATTGTAACTTGTGTTTAGCTGGGGATTACAGCTCTCATAAAAGCCCTAGGGTTGGTTTAGTGGCCTGAGACTGAGGTTTTGAAATACCTGGAACTTTATGTAAGCTCAAAGCCCTAGTGCGATTGACTCAAATGTAATATTGCTTACAGTGGTGTGTGTGTGCGTGTGTGTGCACACGTGCGTGCGTGTGTGTGTTCAGGAAAAGAGCTGAAATTTGATTTCTGGGTGTACCTAAGTAGACTCAGGGCATCTGGGGAAGGAGTAGGAACATATTTCTATCCAGTCAACAGTCAAGCCAGTTATACTGGTAATGTGATGCAGTGGGAAACAGAAGAACTGGTTTGGAAAAAGTGAGAACCCTTGTTCTTCTCTGACCTATCACCTAGTTCTGAGAAATGTTTTCAGCCAAAGTTTGAAACATTTCTCCTTCCTTGTAAAGCATATTTGAGTTTTGGAATAATAAGCAGGTATCTTTCCAGTTATACATTGTACCTGGATCTATGAGTCCATGTTCCTTGGTATCGGTCTATCTGTGTATCTTTATATCTCTGTGTATGCCTATTTGTGAACTTTGCTATCACCTTTTGTATCTTTATAGGACATGCTGGCAAGAATGGGCCCAGATTACTAATTCCAGTCTGGAGTTCATGGATAACAAGAGGAAACTCGAAAAGGGTCTAAATAGTTCACGGCCCGAGGCTCCTGAGCCTTCTGGAAATCCTGCCATATTTTCCACCAACATGTGGCTTCTGTGAGGCCGCTTGTACTTGCCAGCTCCTATGGCCACCATGGGACCACAGTTCTTTATTGACAGCTAGCCTCTTAGAACCGTCTCATAGCCAGATTTTCTCTCCTTTTCTCCATCCCACTCTATGCAATCTATTCATCTTCTGGCAGATACTTTTTTTAAATTAAACCATTTTTTTTTATCTTTTTGACATAGGGTCTCCCTGTAGCTTTACCTGGCTTCAAATTGCCAGGTAGACCAGGCTGGCCTCGATCTCACGGAGGTCCCCTTACCTCTGCCTCCCAAGTGCTGGGAGTAAAGGCATGCCCCACCATGCCCGGATAGTCAGAGACTTTCAGTAACTTTCTAGAGCTTAACACACTGTCAAAATCCCCTTTGTAGGCTTCCTTCTGTCTCCTTTGGCCTGGGTTGGGAAGACTATCCATCTATGTAGATATAGATATAGATACAGATATAGCTAGACATAGACAGACAGACACACAGACAGATCAGGAAGGTCTCATGTTATATATTTGTTCTGTTTCTTTTTTTAAAGACGTATTAAAATTTTTTATTTATGCCCACATGTGTACGTATACGTGTGTGTGTGTGTGTGTGTGCCCACAGAAGCCAGATGAAGGTGTTCACTCTCCTAGAGCTGGAGTTACAGACAGTTGTGAACTGCCAAACCTGAACTCTGAGCAGATTGGAACTCTGGTCTTCTGCAAAGCAGTAGCTCGCTTCGGGCCGAGACGCGTCTCCAGCTCTTTTCCCCATTTCTTACGCTCGTCTTCTGGCCTCCAGTACTTCCCCTCAGTCATTAGTCATTGGTGCATCTTGGTGTCATTTCCCAAATGAAAAACTTCCTTTGAATTTCCTAAAAGGAGTTCCCTCAAAGAGGCTTTTTATCTCCCAATTGATTATAATCCTGTGATAATCAGGAACTGTTTCAGTTTTACAATCCTAACTATATCCCGAATCTTAACCTCCTTTCTGCCTGTTACCATTGTTTTTGCCTAGGGGGCTGCTCCTGTTCTGTGACAGTGCACATGACAGTATGTACCGCCGACCTCCTTTCCGTCACCTACACGTGCTGCCTACCCTGGTGATGTGCGCACTGCTGATATAATTACTCAGCATCCTCTACTTAAAACCCCACCATAAAAGAGGAAGTTTAGGTAGAGGGTAAGATTTCTTACATTTAATTGCTTTAGGCTTAATTTAAAAATAAGTTCACACATTATTTTGATAATAGAATAAGCCATTTCATTATTTCTTGAAACTTGTGAATTGGAAGCTAGCCTGTCTCTGTGTCAAGGCAATCACTCCATGATGGAACAGGTGATCTCATGGGAGAGCCAACCTTTGTTGAACAGTAATCTCCAAGATACACTAGGGCTCTTGACACTTGCAGTTCTTCCACTGATGTGAGAAGTCCACGGCACTCTGTGTCACTGTGTCACTGCTTGCTTCCTTGCTAGCGTCCGCAGTGTCAGGGATTGGTTCTTTTTAACTTCAGCCTCAGCTCATGGAAAACGTTATGAGTAGTTTACATCATCTCTCCAGGCATACTTGAGTGTGTGTGTGAGAGAGAGATCTGTGTGTATAGGTGTGTGTGCATGTACGTATGCATGCACATTTGTGTGTGTGAGTGCTGGTGCATGTGTGCCACACTGTGTGTGTGTTCATAGGATAACCCCAGGTGTAGTCCTCCTTTTCCATCTGTTGATAGAGGGCCTCGTTCTTATCTGCTGCTGCCTATCCCAGGCTAACTGACCCTCAGGCTTCTGGGCCTCTCCTCTCTCCACCTCCTATCTCTCTGTAAAGGCGTTGGGACTGCGGACTTGTGCCCCTGCCTTGGCTTTATGTGCGTTCTTAGGATTCAAATTGAGGTGATATCATGCTTACATGGCAAGTGCTTCATTACCGAGCCAGTTTCCCAGGCATGTGAGAATGCTTTAACACACCTTTGGTCGAGTGTCACCACACGACTCTGTATTTCTTATTATTATTCACCTATAGCTACCTATATCCAAACAAAGATTTAAGGTAATTTTTAATTTTAAATATTCCCAAGACTAGAAGCCCACTATTTCCAGACTGTCCTGTCCTGGCAAAAGGGCCATCCTTTTGCAGAGAAACAGAAGCAATACGAGAGATGCATATATATCATGAGATATCAGGCTCACAGCTACGGAGGCTGAGAAGCCCCATAATCTGTCACCTACATGTGGAGGTTCAGGGAAGCAGATAGGTAAGTTTAGAGGCAGAGCTGGAAGAATGGTAGAGATTCCTGTCTGGGTCTGAAGGCTGTGAACCAGCTGTGTGTGCCTAGCACAGGGATTGACACCCCAGCTCAGAAAGTCAGACAGTGAACCAGTGAAGTCTTCTGTCTTCAATGCCTTTGTTCTCTTTGATCTCTTCTGGAAACACTTTATAGACAAACCTAGAAATAATGTTTAGCCAGTTATGAAGACATCCTTGGTCCAGTCAAGATGGCAAAATTTAACCATCAAATCCATGCACGTAGGCCATGCCAAATTAGAGATGCCACTTATTATTTATTAGTACTGAGATAAAAATGTCACTATGTAACCCCATCTGGTCTCTCCCTCGTTATGTGTCTGCCTTAGCCTTCCAAATGCTGGGATTACAGACATGTGCTGCCATGCTTAGCTGTTGTTATTATTTTAATAAGGGTTTGTGGACAAGTAAAAACTGAAATTATGGGAATTAGAGTGTACAGAGATTAAATAAACCTTGTCTTATCCAATTTAGAATTCTGGCTCAGCCTCTACTGCAATGTTTTGTATTTTGAAGATTTAGCATTGTCTTACTGATAAATATTATATAGATATTATAATTCTAATTCTCGTGCTTTTTTGTTTGATGCATTTGGAGCTTTGTTTTTAGGCACATAAATATTTAGAATTTGTATGTTGTCTTGTCCTAATGGACTGACCCCTTAATCTTTATGAGATTGCTTTATATAAATTCCTGGAAATTTTTTTCTCTGTATTTATATTGTCTGATAGTAATATGGCAGCTGCAGTTTCACTTTGATTAGTGTTACCATGAGATATCTTTTTCCAGTCGATTATCTTTTCTCAATATTTGAAGGAGGTTGTGGCATAAGTTACTTTTCTAGTGACTGTGAAAAAATTACCCAACAGAAACAACTGAAGGAAGGAAGGGTTTATTTTGGCTCACAGTTTGAGAGCACAGTCTCTCGTGGCAGGGAAGGCAAGGCAGTAGGTGCTTAGAGAAGCTGGTCACATTGCATCTGCGGTCAGGAAGCAGAGCAGGATGAATGCTGGTCTTCATTCTGCTTTCTCCTAGTCTAGGATCCCAGTTCATGGTGCAGAGATGGTACCATCTAAATTCAGGGTGAATCTTTCCTTCTCAGACAAACCCACAGCTATGCATCTATGGTCTAGGAATAATTATATTTTATATGCTCCACCCAATACCCAGTGCATCTCACAGCATCGTCTTCCAGCTCCGAGGCACAGGCAACCTTCCCAGCCTTGTTTGAAGGTTGGACGCTGGGATCCCTTAGCCCTTTTGGGTGTTCGCTCTCCATAGCCTTCACATGCACAGTCTGACCACAGCCAAGATGAATATCAGAAGCAGCTCTGCATACTTCTGGCTTTTAATGTATGCTCAGCTTTCTTTGATACTTTGTACTTAGAACACTAGCTACTGTTTTTTGTACCCCATTCCTAAGAATGATGGCAGATTGCTAATGTAAAGTGATTCTCCGGAATAATAAGCTATTAGTCCTGTAAGACTTTTCTCATCCTCACTGCACAGATTGTTAGGCATATCATTATAAGATTTTGCTGCTCATCTGTAAAATGTCCTTGGCAAACAAAGTTCTGCTGTACTTGCCTCCACTGTATCTCAATTAGATCTAATGTGCATCATTACAGACAGTGTGCAAACAAACTGTGGTTTGACCAAAACCTCCAGAGTGATATTTTTTGAGTAGCTGGAAATTATATGTATAATACTTTGTTGCTTTCTTCTCCATTTGACTCTTTTCTGTTCTCCTCTGTTAACCTATTGGATGTCAAATTATGTTAAATACATCTGTATACATTGAGTCTCATCTGACCATCCTTTGATTTTCTGCTGCCTACTTTAGGCTCTAACAGAATGTCTCTTACAAATGCCCTGGTACTTTCTCTTTCCAACTGTCCCACCCACACTGTGCACACCCAATAGCCATCAAATACACATTAAATATATTCTTTGTTCCAAGAGGTACTGAGACCTGGTTTGAGATGGACCAGTTCTACCAAGCCAAACCTCAATGTGTGCCATCTTCGTGTTAAATCCTTGGCGAATCACTTCCTCTAAGACAATAAAACTTAAGTGGATTTGTATTACTGTCACAAGATCATTCTAAAATTATTTGTTATTGTTTAATGATTTCACAATGTGCAAAATGCATTTTAATTATTCTAGCCCCTATAGTCATAAGATCTATAGCATGCGTTATTTTTGTTAAATCAGTTTTCTGCTCTCTTTTTACATCAAACATTAGTTTTGCTCTGCTTGACTTTGATATAATGTACATTTTTTTTCCTTCTTTTAAGGTTCAAGCCATGAACTTCTTTACCATATCTCCTTGACATCAAAACAGAAGGTTTTACTTTCTCTTGGCTCCTCTGATATTTTTTCACCTAACAGACTTTCGCTTCTGTGTACTGATCTACCGGCTCGCTCTCCCTCCCATTCCCCCCTTGTTCCTCTTTCCTCCCTCCTCCCTGCCCTTATCCCCTCTCTCTTTCCTGCTGTCCTTCATCTTCACAGAGCTTCACTCCTCATCCTCAGATGTCCTTTACAATGCCCGTGTGGCCGTGTTCACCAGCACTGTATATCATACGAACGCTTCCTTCCAGACAGGTTTGATACCACTGTGGTCAAAGAAGAGAAACCAGCACTTACACCCCTACCTCTCTCTATCTCTTTTTCCCTCATTCTTTCTCTCTTACTCTCTCCAACTGACAAATAAAAATTCTATACATTTATGGGGCAAAGTGTGACATTTTCATCTATATGCACATTGTAGAAAAATTCAGTCAAATTAATTAGCATATATGTGACATCATTAACATGATTTTTGTGATCAGAATATTAAAAACAAGTTGTTTTTAGGAAAACTGAAAAAATACGATGTATTATTATTAACTGGCAATCACATGCAGTGTAACAGATCACCAAAACTTATTTTCTACTCCAACCGAATCTTTATAGGCTTTGTGGAAAACCTCCCTTTTCTAATCCTTCCCTGTTCTCCACAGATTATGGTAATCACCTTCTTATTGTTACTTTGAAGCTGACTCTGAGATTCTTTGCATAAGCTAGCTCATACATTATTACATTACTTCCTGTGCCTGGCTTATTTCACTTAACTCCACATCTTCTGATTTTATACCTATTGCTCTGAGTGACACAGTTAAGTTTTCCTTTTTTAATGTCTTATTCATTCATTGACTATAAAGCAGTTTGAAAGCAGGGAGGGGATGACACCTATCTCTCTACTCTCTGTAGACTTTTGTAAAAGTCACTGGGTGTTTTGAAGAGTTAGACCTGGGAAAATTGAAAAGATTTGAAAAAGATTCACTTAGTAAATACACTCCCAGGTCTACCACTTGTATGTATAGTTGTATGACCTTCCACATGCAACTTAATCTACACCTCAACATTTTCATCTTCAAAATGAGAGTCATGGGATCCAGGTACAGGGTTATTGGAATAAATTACTTATCTTGAAAAAAGTCTTAGCTTCAGGCTTTACGTTATTCTAGTAAGTGTTATGAGTTTTTGCTGTTATTATATGTTATAAAAATATTTGTATTTGATTTTTTTCCCTTGCTTAATTGTAGGGTATCACCTCCATTCCCTCCTCCCCCGGTTTAGTGCACTGTTTCCTGTTGGAAGTACACAAACTATAGTAAATTACTAAATGAATGCATCAATATTGAATTGCTAAGTAAGTATGCCTAGGTGTTCTGTACCTCTAAGCAACTATGAAAATCTTATCACAGGAAGGCTTGGATTAGAAAGAAATGCCCACAGGCCAGAGTGAAGGAGGAAGAATCTTTTTTTCATTGAGGTTTTTGGGATTAAGAGAGTGATTCTTTGGGATTAGGATAGTCTGAGTCATTTTAGATAGAATCTATATTGAAGATTTGAGAAAGCTAGAGGGCAAAGTCATTTCCATTTCATCATTCCTTTAAAACTGCAAATATCAATGGTCCCACAATGTAGACAGCGTATGCTACTCATATCAAGATTCAGAGAGTATTTTCTAAGTACTTTAGGAGTATAACATATCCTAGATTCTTTCAATTTGCTGGTCATATAGCCTGTTGCTATTTAACTTCAGTATGTGAAATAACAAGCCCAAACCCAGCAAAAACTAGTATACAAAATAACATATGGTCACTTAAAATGCTGAGAGAACCCACTGTGTCCCAGATGTTGTAACAGACACTTGTAGACTGCATGACCCAAACAGCAAATATTTATTTCTCGGAGTTTTGCAAGGTGAGAAGTCCAAGACCAAGGTGCTGCACATCCAGACTTTGAGGAGTGCTTATTTTGTAGACAGTTGCCTTCTTTTTGTACCCACAAAAGACAGAGGGTGGGAGAAAAGGAAGAAGGCAAGAGAACGGGGAGGAGCGGACAAGCTCTGTGATATTTCTTCCTATCAGAAGACTTAATCTTACATCAAGGTTCAGTCTTCTGGACTAATTACCTCCGAAAGCCCTATCTCATAATACTACCTCCTGAGGGATTGGGGTTTCAACATATGAATTTGGCAGGCAGAAACATTCAGTCCATAAGACTGTTTTCAAATATATATTTATTTTGAGTTGCCAAAGTGACAGACTCTCCATCATTATAGATCTTTTGTGAGGTGGGTGGATAGTTCCTTTAATGTAAGTTACCCATCCCAGCCTGATTTGCTATTATGACAAAGATGGCAACATGAAGATCTTGAACTCTTCAGATCCGAGAGATGTTTGTATGAAATGAAAGACAAGCAGAGAGTTTGGTGAAAATACTGACTTTTCTGTGCAATGAGGATTTACGTGCTATTTTAGAGGAAGAACTTTGCATGTTCTGTGGAGCAAGGCCACGTAGATTCTTGCCATAGTGGTTTGGTGTCCAAGGGAAGGGGTCGGAGGCTGAGAAAAGTGAAGAGGACTTAGAAGATGCTGAACTGAGGGATCTCTATTGCCTTTCCCCTTCCCAAAGCCACAGCACTCATATTTAAATTAAGGTGTTTGACTGGACTAGTGCCTCTTGGAGCGCTCACTCTGATGGTACACCCCACTTTGGTGAGGAGAAATAAAGAGGGATGTGGGCCTGATTTTGTATGGGATGGAGACTGTATTTGTGAATTTAGGTTTTCTGACAAAATACCTGTCAAGAAACAATTTAGGAGAGAGACTCTGGTAGCCGTCATTTTATTTACAGTAGCTCGGAGAACGTTGGTTATATCACATCCAGGGGGAGAAAGAGGGGGCAGGGAGGGGCACAAGAAGCAAGGTGAGGCCCTCAGGCTATCAAACCTCCCCGGCTGTCCCCACTGTCTCACTTCCTCCAGTGAATCTCCACCTTCTAAAGCTCCCGAAACCTTCCCAAACCCCACTGCTGGCTGAGGACCAAGTGTGCAAACACATGAGCTTATGGGGACATTTTTTTTTCTTTTGCCACAGTGGAGGCCAGGATCACAGTTACCATCACTGTGGAGAGAATACCGTATGTCCTTATTTTTGCAGACTTTCAGCTTCTTTGTCTGCGGTTGGAGTTTGGAATCTTGGGCTACATTTTATTCAAGGCTATCACCAACTGAAATATGCTGGGATCCAATAAGTTATCCTCCATCTAATATTCTTCCACGTCGATGTGCTAAGTTCATCGATCTGAGATTTATGAGCACCACCCTTTATAGCGCCTTAAACCCACTGTGCAGGTAGAAGCACTTGGTGTGATAAATTGAGTCAATTATAAACACACCTTGAGAGAGGCAAATACAAACAAAATTTAGCACTTCTTCCTCACTTATCTGTTTCTTTCAAGTACCAGAGGTTTTAGGGTCTGAATTATCTATACGAATTGTCCCAGCACTTTCAATTTCTGTATGGAGATAACTCAAATTATGGCCAACATTAGCATTGCCCCCAATCTCTTCATGGCTTCAAGATGATAAACATCCCCTTACAACCTAAAAAAAAAAAAAATGAGATGTCCTTTTCACTTTGACCATGCAGATGGAGAACTTGTAAATAATCAATTCTTGACACTCTTCACAAATAAAATGTGATGAAGAGTTTGGTTGTCTGATTACATTTTCCCAATAAAATCTTACCCAGTCTATTCTTACCCCAGGGATAAGGAGTGAACACACAATGGACATTATTTTCCCTTTGAACATACTCGTATCTTGTCAAGATGTCATCAATACAAATACTTTGACATTTTTAGTGCCACGATGGGAAAGCAGGTTGAATTTTTCAATCCCCCCAGCCAATATAAGTCAGTTCGAGATACTTAATTTCTATTCGAGATCCTTCACTTCTATTATAAACAGATCCCGCAGTGGGGGATAAATTTCATGGCAACAGTTTGGACTTTTTTATGAACCACCTGCAAGTTTTCTGCAAACAACATGTTTTATGGGAGCTCAAGGCAATGTTCACCCATCAGGACCTGACAGTCAAAGGAGGATGGATGAGGCCTTATCTCAGGCACACACGTAACCTTCCCTGTCCCCTGGCCTGACCTCCCTCTGCACTCATTTATGAAAATGATTCATCTTTAAAGAGCTTCCTCGCTCTGCCTGCAGGCTGTAGATCTTTTTGCATCGGACTTGTGTAGGCTGAGGTTATAAACTTCGATGTGTAAGCTATTTGGAGGGGCTTAATTTTGAATATTGGAAAAGGGAAAGTGTACCATATGTGTACTTCCTTAAAGAGACAGCCTCAGTCCAGAAAGATGCTTCCCTGGGATTTCACTGCACATGCATTGTTATGGTCCAACTTTAATTTATTTTGCTAAAGTCTTGCTGTACTGGGCACATTGAAATAGAGGCCTGGTAAATATTTTCTAGCATTGTGCTGACATTATAGCTAGCTCTCTCCGGGTGAAGAGAGATAGGTCTTGCAGGGTAGATATCATGGTTGTGGAGGGCATTGTGAAGGATGTGATTTGTGTCAGGACTAGTGGGAATCACTAGGTCCCTTTAGTCAATTCCTTTGAACTGAAAAACTTTAAAAGAAAAGGAATAAGAACTAGAACTGAAGAGAATCAAGAGCTCAATGAAGCTAAAGAGGTGAGGAGATGGCTCAGGGGTAAAATATGTGCTGAGCAAGCATGAGGACCTGAGTTCAGATCCCCGACAACCACATAAAAGCCAGGTGTGCCAGTGTGCAGTGATCCCAGCTCTGGGGCCTGGAACAGAGACAGGAGGGCCTGGGGCTCATTGGCCAGCCAGTTTGTATGCATGCTCACACAGACACACAGACACACACACAGATACACACACACACATACACACACATACACACTTTCCTTCTCTCTCTTACACATACAGGAAAGAGAAGATAACACAGATTGGCTCATTATTTCAAGCTAAATTTACAAGATGGAATAATTAGCTTTATTTCCAAAGTTCTAGGAACTGAATCTCAAGTTGGAAATATGGCAAGTAAATACGGATGAGAGTTTTAGGCAAAGAAAGGAAGAAAAGGCTGGCGATGCAGTTCTGTGTCAGAGCAACTGCTTAGCATGCGAGAGATCATGGGTTCAATTCTCAGCACTGCGAAAAAATAAGAAAAAAATATAAATGAACAGCTTAAAGAGAAGATAGAAAATCTTTACAGAATGTTTTTTAAAATTTCAAATTTTTGCACAACACAATCTTAAAACTCAAATGGGACATCCTCATACATCTTGATAGGCATTTTTCTTAGCTATTCATTTTTGTTATATTTATTTGTATGTATGTGTGTGTGTCTATGTGACACAGACATTTACAAAGAGTGAGTGTCATGTGTGTACAGATGTCAGAGAAGGCCAGAAGAAGACACTGGATTCTTTGGAGCTAGAGTTACATATGGTTGTGAGCTGCCAGATATGGATGCTGAGAATTGAACCTGGGTCCTCATCAAGCACTCTTAACCACTGAGCCATCTTGTTCTTTAACAAACTGTTATTTTTAAAGGCTTGATGTAGAGTTTTTAGCTTTCAAATATCTTATGGTCTCTGCCGCAGCTATTGAACTCTTTAAATAGAGTGTCAAAGCAGAGTCAATAGCAAACAATCAGGCATGACTATGTTTCAATAAAACTTTATTATATAATGGCATGAGGTGACCTGGATACAGCCTATGACTTGTAGTTTATTCACCCTTGTCTTACATAATGCTGTTCAACCTCAAACCCGAATAGGTTGAACCTGTTTCCATGTTCAGCCCAATGGCTAAAAAGGACAACTGAAGAGTCACATGATGTTAGGTAGTAATGAAAATGATAGATGGGCAAGGTGGCTCAGTAGGTGAAGGTGCTTGCTGCTAATCTTGATGACCTGTGTCCAATTCTGAGATCTCTGTGGTGGAAGGAATGAAATAACTCTAGCAAGCTGTTGTCTAACCTCAGAAGGATTGCCAGAACACATGAGCTCATGTGCCTGCATGCACATACTCTGAATAAATGTTGAAAAAATTTTGAAGTGTTAAATGAAAGCTAGTGTTCTAAAAGAGTTGAACTGTTGATCCTTAGCAGATTTCTATGGTGACACGTATTAAGTGACTATGAGCATGTCTTCATGGAATGTTTGTTTTTTTAAAAAAATATTTTATGTGTATGAGTGTATTGCCTACATGTATGTAAGTGCACCTGTGTCATGCTTTGCCTGTGGAGATCAGAAGAGGGTGTTGGATCCCTCTGGAACTGGAGTTACAGACAGTTGTCAGCTGCCATGTGGGTGTTGGGAACCAAACCTTGGTCCCCTGCAAGAGCAGCCAGCACTCTTAACTGTGAGCCATCTCTTCAGCCCTAGACCTTTTGGTTTTAAAGTACACTGAAACATTTCAAAGAGGATATTCAGAAGCAACACCTGCAAAGCCCGTTTTTTCATAGAACACTTTGCACTCATGCTTCTTCCTGTCCCAACTGTGGGAATTACATGATTCTTTGGGGGTTTGTATGATCGCACTACGGTGGCTTCTCCAGAGAGACCAAATTTCTGATATTGTCAACCTAACATGGAGGATGAGTTGCCTGAAGTCGGATGTCTTCCCTTTCCTGGCTTGACTTAAATCAGTCTCGCAGACTCCAGAAGCCACGAGGATACATGTTTTCCTCTTTTCTGGCCCTATCTCACCACATAAAAATATCTGAGCCAGTTAACTAATTTTTATTGAAATCACAGTTTTGGAAATTGTGGTCCAACTGACAAGAGTGCCTGATGCCAATAGTGGGTTGTCGCTGCTCAGTTTATAGCAAGGAAGGAAAGAAAGGAGCAAAAGAAGGCACTGGGGTCCACAGTCCCTTCCCCAGTGATCTAAGAACCTCTTAAAAGACATCAGTTTTTCTGAGGACCACGGTACCTGCCAGTCACACATCCTGGAGACCAGACTTCGGCAGGAAGACTGATAGCATGCACTTCTCTCTGTATATCATTTTATCCTCCCTAAGAGGGATCTAATTGTACGTTCCTTTAATCTGCTCATAGCATATGCTTCTCTGGGCAACAGTAGAAATCAGCGGTCACATTTCACCTTAGCAGTTTCTAAATTCTACTTGGTATCGACAGCTGGAAACATTCCTGCAGAATCTTGCCTCCTAGTGATCCCTTGAGTTGTACCTATCCAGAGGTGCATCCTTACTAGAAAGGTAATCTGCTCATCCTTGTGGATGGCAGTGATTAAACTTGTGGCTGTGGAAGTTCACCTCAGAAGACATTTGCTCTTCTCCGAAGCACTGAGAATTGAGCTCATCTCCTCTGTGTACCCTCCACGGCTCTTTGAGGATGTTAAAAAGAGGTTAAAGGATTATACCAATGCATTAGTTTTCACATTGGGGAACTCTGAAGAGTGCTCCACGGAGTGAGGGAAGTAGTCTGTGCGGTCTCCAGATCGCTCATCCCTGCTTCAGTCAGAGTAGCTCTAATGTTATCTGTTTTATCTAGATAAATAATAGGCTTTGGAGTCAGAAGGACACATCTCTTCTATCTACCACAGAGCAGTTTAATCTTTCTGAGTCTGCTTCCTTATCTACTAAAGGTGGATAAGACTGGGTTCTCAGGTGTGTGATGAAGGTTAAATGAACGGGTGCATCCGAAGCATTACATCAGTTCCTGAAATACAGTAATGCCTCAATGAAGGGTAGTCCAGACCACAGAGTTGTGAGGTGGTCACATGTTGAGAAACACTGAATGAAAATGTACAGTGTAAATGAATAAGAGAAGGGACTAGTTGCCTCAGAAGGCCTTGCAGGAGTGAGCATGTGAATTGCACTTAGTCCAGGTCCTGGGAATGCAGGGAGGAACTTCCACAATGAGGTGAACTGAATGCAAGAGCGTCACAGTGGGTGGGGACTGAGATGCTCTGAACTCTCTGGAAAACCGTCTTTGGTGTGGTTAGTGATATTATGGAAAGGGTCTCCTAGAGGGAGAACAGGAAGAGGCAAGGGGGCGAAGAGACTGTGTGGGAGCTAGAAACCAGGGTTCTGGGATGTGATACCAACTCTATAGAAGACATTTTTAACTGAATCATGATTAAGCAAGGACAGTACATTCCTTTAAAATATTTTTTAAAGATTTAATATATTACTATTGTTATGTGTAGTGTGTGTGTGTGTGTGTGTGTGTGTGTATTTTGTATTATGTCTATAATTACATTTTCCAGTCAACAATTTTCTCCTTAACAAGTTGCCCTAAAATATAAGTTATAACTGAATAATATATTAAGGTTAGAGTTTATCTCAAGTCTTAATCTCATTGTTATGGTTTGGCTATGAAGTGTTCTTCTAAAAAGACTCATGTGTGGAAGGCTTTTTTTCTAGCTGGTAGCACTTCTCAGAGGTGATTAAATCATGCTGTCACTGACTTTATCAGGGGAGGCCTGATTGGAGGAAGCTCATGGGAGTGTATCTTTTGCCTTTGCTCTCTGACTTTGCTTCCTTGTTGCTATGAGGTGAGTCAGATTGCTCTAATCCACCTTTCCATCATGATGCTCTGGCCTAGGAAAAATGGAACCAGACAACCGTGGACTGAATCCTCTGAAACTGTGAGCTGAAACAAATATATATTTTTTTTCTTTGAAATAATTTATCTCAGGTAGTTGTCATAGTGACTAAACATTTTAGCCAACAATCCTTACTCCTGCAATGGCTAATTAAATGGGTTGCTTCCATTTATCACATGCATGATAATCATAGGCTGATACTATTTTATACATGTTATAGATGAACACAGACAAAGCTAAGGAGTGGAGGCTGAGTCAGGCGGGCTGTAGGCTACAAATGGAGACACAGGAATCACTAGCATTCAGTGTCATTTCCTCAGCTGTTGAGTAGAGGGCGTTTTGTAGCACTCTTTCATTACTTACCTGAACTGTACCCCCATTTCTCACACAGTAGGTCTGATGCATCATTTTCCTTTTCCTGTGATTCGCCTGTGAAGAGTACTATTGCAGTGTTATGAGTGAAATAATCAACTTTAATCTGAATTTTATGGAGCTGAACTCCTACTTTGTTTTTGATACCCCAAACCATCTTCCCTTCCCAGTTATAACTGGAAACCCTTATGGACATTTCTTAGGTACCCACAAAATAATTCATATGTGGGCCCTTCCTTGGAGTTGAAAGGCATGGTCTGCCATTTTCATCTAGCTCTATGCTGTCCCCCGTCTGGGCATGCCTTGCTTGCTAGGTTCCTGACATTGCTGTATGGTCTGTACTTGATTTCTGCATAGATAGCTGGCTCTGTGGCATCCAGGTACTCAGTTTAGCCAGGAAATGATGCCATTTGTTTATCACTGTAGATCTTGTGTTCTCAAGGGCTTCAATGAAAAAATGCTCATTTCCACTTACATTCCATTCCATATTTCCAGTGTGAGTCTTGAAGAGGTGGGACTGGAAGACCCAAGTACTAGATACCAAGCCCCAGAACCACTTGCACATCAAGAATCTTAGTCTTTGTCACTGAGCATAGTATATTTACTGCCATTCTATTCTGTTCTCCCCAAAGAGAAACATTCAGCTGCAGTCTCAACTGCCATGCAAATCAACTTTCCGCTTTTGCACTTATTAGTACTTTTAGTGTACTCAGGCATTTCTTTGAAGTATAGATACCAACCTAACAGTCCTAAACTATAGAAGGATGAAGAAACTAATAATTGTACCATCACTTAATGGTCTTGTTTCCTATTAGATTTTCTTATAAATTAAGAAATGGAAAAGATAGAGATCTGTGTTCATAAATAGTTTTTTTAAGGGCTGAGAATGTGGCTTGGTGGTAGGGCATTTATTTAGAGTTGGTAAGAACTTGGTACTGAAAAATAACATCCATCTCTAATAATGAAAAACAACAACAGAAGTTTTAGTCTTAAAAGGAGAAAATGAGAAAGAAGGGGAGGTTTTCCCACAAGTCCTCTATCTATGGCAGGGGAATGATGAATTACAGTCCAATTATCTGTTGCCTCCTTGGAAGAATTCAGAAAGTTGTGTTTACAGTAGTCACTAATGTTTCCCGTTACCCTCCCAAAACTGGGTAATGGACTGATGGAGGGGGAACCAAATGCAGGAAGACAGAGTCAGTCTGGAGGCATTGCTTGAAAGGAATGATCTTTTGAAGAATTTTATTGTCTGACTTGTTACAAGTATGTGAGATGCTACTATTAGGTATTTACTACTCAATGTTGGGAATTATTAATTTTCAGGCAAATATTGGAAGAGAAAGAGGACATCAGTATTATCTTATTTGTGCCAAAAGGAAACTCGAGGCATGGGAACACTGAGAGAAGTGTCTGCAGAGAAGGAGAGGAGGGAACAATATTTTGGAAGTTGTAAGTAGGAGTGAGAGTGAACTCTGCCACCCACAGGAAAACAGAGAGAGTTCAGTGTCTAATGATTCATCTATTCATATGTTAGGGTGCCTCATTTTATAACAAAATTAAGAGATTTTGAGGGGTGGCTAGGTTCCTTATTCAGTGTTGGGTTCATTGAACAATTTTATAGTTTTAGGAAAAATGTTTACTAAAACAATCGACCAACTGAGTTGTGACCTATATAGTATCTACAAAATGCATTACTTAACTAAATTTCAAAGTAAGCATCAAGAAGATAGTTGAAATGATGGGATTAGCCTTAGCAAGGAAATTGGGCATCCTTTTGCTTACATACACAGAACCAACCCGACATGCTCCAATACTGAGAGATCTTTATTACCAATATTCCGAACCATGACTCCTTAATTTCATATCAATAGGTTTTCAAAATTACAGAACGTGTTTCTTAGGATCCTTCTTGCTATTCAAGACCATCAGAGGCAACATTTGTTTCCAGTGACACACAGAGTTCAAGATGACAGGGAAAGCCTTTTCAGGGAACTATCACTCACTCGCTCTCCTGATGAACTGTCATGCCCTTCTGAGAACATAACCCATCAGTCCTCTGAAATAGAACGTCAGATAACCAAGTTGCACTCAGCTGATTCACCAGCAGATAAACGGTGAACTTCATCAACACTACCTGCCCACAAGTCTTTGCGGAGAAAACAGTTGAGTCTTAGATAACAAGAGAGCTTGGTGACTTTCAGCATAGTCATGTTTTTCCTTGGCCCACACACAGACAGTGGTATTTTCTGGGTTTCCATAAACCTCCTATTTACATACCTCAGGTTTAGTAGCTTATGCTGAGACCATAGAAATGGTCAGAGTCTCCGCAGTGCTAGAGACACATAATAAATATTAGAGAAGGCCAATGAAAGGGAACTAGTCTCCGATTTAAGTAAGTGGCCTGCAATATGCTGTTGCTTCCATTATTCACTCAAAGAAGTGATCTATGTGCAAAAAACCCAATTAATTAAGAAAAAAATATGTTCTTCTAAAGCACTGAAGTTCATTATGCAGATTTTTCTATCTCCCTGTACTTATTGTGGCCCAGGAACATTGAAAATAAACACCTGAATAAGCTAAGGATTGGGAGGAGAGACGTTGGTAAGTGCTACACATTAGGCTATAGCTAATTGCTGACAGAGAGTAGCCTGAAGACAGAAAGAACTGTGTTAGGTGATAGATTATTTTCTCTAGATTGTTTCTCTATAACAGAGTATGGAAGAATTTTCTCTTTTGGTAAGGAAGGTCATGTTTGGGTGTGATACAGTGCTTGCATCGTGAAAACCCTGGCAAAGAGATTTAAAGGACTTTTAAAATCACCTTCAAGGTAGACTAGCTATCCGCAGAGGGCAGAAGTATGCTTCAGGGAATGTGCTATTTTGATTTTCTTATCTTGGGTGATGATGTTGATAATAATAATAATAATATAAGTTGTAATAAGAGTTAGTATTTATTGAGAGTTTACAACCTGCTGGGGAGCTGTGATAATTGCTTGACATCTATTATTTAATTTAATGCCTACAACAATCAACCTGTCAGATAACTGCTTATTACAATGAGGAAGCTGTGGCTTAGAGTTAAGTAAACTGCCTAAGGCCACATGGCTTGTTAACCATGGAGATCTGCACAGGATTCAAGAATTAGACTGTGTGGGTTTAGATCAGCCAAAGAGGAAAGATGGACAGAAATTTTAGGATTTAAATGAATGCAGTATGAACACAGCAAACAAAAATCTTCAACTCATATTACAGTCTACATTTTTTTAGTTTCATTCAAATGGTTTGGTTAAGGGTCAGCAAACTATGGTCTCTGACCCCAGTCTGATTTAGCACATGTGAGCTAAGAATTGTTTGTATATTTTTAAATGGTTGGGAAAAAAAATTGAAAGACTATTTTGTGGATACGTGAAAATGGTTTGAAATTGAAATTTCTCTAACTAGGTTTTAGCAGACCGCAGCAAAGCTGGGTTATCAGAGTGGTCCTTGCTCCACAATGGCAGCATCGCACACTGGTGGGAGGAGCTCTGTGACTGGCAAAGTCTAAAGCATCCAGTGTGTGGTTTCCTTATAGAAAAAGCTTGCCAGAAGCCAAGCACGATGTTATGTACCTGCAGGTCCAGCACTTGGAATGTGGTGGCAGAAAGATCAAGAGTTCAAGTTTATCCTCAGCCTATAGCATGAGTTCTAGTCCATCCTGGATTATAGGAGATCCTGTCTCAAAAACAAAATAAAACACAAAGAGAAAAAAAATTAAGGTGAAAAAGAGTGAAAGAAATAGGCTGCCCACCATTTCCTCTGACTTCCTATAGCAAACTTTCTGGGAAGAAAAAATGTTAAATCACACTGATGGTGTATTTTGTCTTGAGAAGATATTTAACCTTTTTGCACCTCAGTTTCCACATATGTAAAATGGTAATCATAGCATTGTCCTTTAAGGATTGTAGTCAAAAGATGCTAATCTATCTAGAATGACTGACCTGTGACTAGTCCTGATCATTCCTGTCCTTATCATGATGGATTTTTCTTTGATAGGTACTAATCACTCTTGTCAACATCTTGTAGTTCTATCACAGGCTAGTTCAGTCAGAGAAGGTGAGTCTTTTCTTGACCTACATTGCCTTTTCCCTTATCGGAATTGGATTGGTTTCTGTGGCTCTTCTTGCCTTAGGTTAGAAGCAATGAGGCACAGATCTCAAGTCTACACACCCAACTCCTCACTTCGCTGTCATTGGCCTTGGGATCCTGTAGCTGGTGTAACTACTTGGGTGGGTGTGGGAAAACCCTGTGGACTTGGGAACTGAAGCAAGACGTGGAGCCTTACAAGACTTATCTAGGTAGAGAGATAATACTAAGCCAATGAGTGTTTTAAGATTGTGTGGGATGAGCAACTGCTTCTGTGAAGTGACTTTAAGAAGCTCAATCATGAGCAAGATCATGTAAGCAACACTGACTGCCATTCGACCTTAAGGATTCATGGCTTCACTGTGTAGGGAGGGAATAGATGTGGGGTGGGAGAAATGGCAGTAGGTAGCAGAGAGAAGCACTACAGGAAAATCTAGTTGCGCCTGCTTTATTATGCCATGAGACCGACTTGACTTCCAGCAACAATGATATGGTGTGTGGTAAAGACAATGGGCTTCAGTAGGTGCTAGTGTCAAAGCAGATGGCTTCCTTAGAATCCTGAGATGGAGCTCTTTATAGAATATTCTGAATTTGACTTTAAAGCAGGATAAGGACTTAATGTGACTATAACTGCTGGTCATAGTAATGGGACCACTTTCAGGACAGTAACAAAGCTTTCCAGTTTCTTATTCAAAGCATATTGCCGACCTGCATTCTATCTTCTGTCTTTATCTTGCTTCTTTAGAGTCACCTGAACATAGGAAATGCCAGCCTTAGGTCTACAGGTCATAACTCCCAATTCCATCACTTACTTCAAATATGACTCGCAACTTTTCTTTAAACTTCAAAGAGAGAAGTGGATGCGCCTGGCGGTACCATGGTTAAATAAACGGGTTCCGGGTTTAGACTTGGTTTCTTAAATTCATGGTTTCATGATCTTGAGTCAAGAATTGCTTCTATGCTTCAGGTCCCTCATCTATTAAAGAGATTAGGAGTACTGCTTTGCAAAATTTGTTGCAAGTAACGAGAGAGAGCTATGTAGAGAGAGCTCACAGTGGTCAGTGTTATCAGGTTATTTGCTCTGGTCACCAAGGAGAGGATTCTGCTCATCCCTGTGTATATGATTATAATGAGTCCTTATAGTTGGCTTCTGAGACAGGTAGTATCCAAGTAGATGGAGACTGACTCACTTGCCTATTGTCAAACTGTGAAGTGTCAGTGCATGGATTCAATCCAGGCTCACTAACTGTAGAACTGTAGATCTGGTGCACTGTCTGTGAGCACGCTCGGTTCTCAGATTCACTGATGCTCTACTCACACTGTGTTTAATAATTCAAATTATGTTAATTACTTGAATAATTAAAAAGGTAACACTCCATTTCTTGAATATATTTATGTGAAATGTTTTTCTTACATTCATCCTAAGGAGTCAAAATGTGAAGTCAAGATGCAAATCTATCTATACCTCTCTTTGGGAGAATTTTGAAGGATATTTTTCCCCCATTGTCAGGCACTCAACATAAAAGCTATAGACATTTTATTCCTTATGTCTCTCCCGAGTGCCATGCAAGGAACCCTCACATGAGTTCATAACTCCGAGTCAGCGTGTGGCTTTGTGGAATGTACCATTGTGTGTTGGTAGAGGCAGCAGTGGAAAACATAATTAATTGTTACCAGAGGGAAAAGTTGAACTGGGTGGAGGTTTAGGATGATTCACCTGGGTCTTTGACTCAAGAGACTTAATGAGTTTCTGCAACGCCTTTTGATAAACATTTGGCCAAGGAGACTTTGTTGCCCAGGGTGTAACCACCCCACATCTCGATCACTGTTTGGAAGCAATGAGGACATTTTGAAAAGTGATGATTCAAGGACTGAAAAATAAAGTAGAATGTCTCACCCTCCCTGTGTTTAGGATATAACATGCTATAAGCTTTAGAAGATTCATCTGTCAAGAATACCATTATGTGTTTTAAAATGATATTAAACTGTTCTAAAATTGATACAGAGCATCTCAAAAGCATAGAGGGACAGCTGGAAATAAGGGAATGGCCATTGTCAGAAAAATGATTCAAAGAAAACAGTAAAGTAGGAGTATTTGGCAATAACAGAGTTGCTTTTCCACAAAAATTACAGATTCAACAGTTTGTGTGTTTCCAACAGAACTCTTTAGAAATATTTATTTTACATTAAAAATTATGTGTATATGTATGTTTCTGTGTGTGGATTTGTGCATGTGTATGAGGATGCCTTCAGAGGCCAGATATGTCGGATCTACCCCAGGGCTGGGCTTATAGGTAGTTGGGAGAGCACCTGTTGATACTGGGGACTGACCTCAGGTCCTGGACAAGAACAGTACATCTCTCCAGCCCCTAACAAAGCTTTTAAACAGCTGTGCATCTTATTGTATTCATTAAAACTTATGTGGTATATGGAGTGTAGGAAATGAGCCTGGGTGTTAATTCTGTGTATAATTCTATATCAGAAATGTCCTAGAAAAGAAAATGGAGATAATCCTAGCTCCTGGGGTGACCTTTCTAGAACAAAACAATGAGGACAAGCCTTTTCTTAAACAAAACAAAACAAAACAAAACTGTAATGGCACCTCATCCTACCTAGCAAATTAAAATTCCAGTAGCGGAAATGGGCTGCCTCTCTTTGAGTTGTTGACCACTGTGGAGTCCCATAGTCCCGTAAACATTGCTATTGCTCTTGGTCACTCTCCAGAATTTGACAATAAGACCTATTGTTGAAGATAATATATACATGAGTCAGAAAACATGGAGAAGTCAAGCCAGCAGTGACCTTGAACTTTCATTGCTATTGGCTAGCTTTCATAGTGCTGGAAGGTGCTGTCTATGCTTCTGGAGGAATAAGGTAATCATCAATCTTACCCAACTGTGAACCCTACAAACTGCAATAATGACACACATGTGATGGGAGGGACCGGACACCCTCTGACTGAATACAAGGCCCACTCCACAAAATGGAGTCCATACGTAGTGCCATGAACCTGCTGGGTAGGTCATAGACTCTAGGAAAGAACCTATAGCTGCTACTCTGCTAAATGGGCATAGTATTAGCATGACTGTCAATGACTTTTTCCTATACCCATAGGTTACTACTTCCTTCAACCTTCATCAAAGAAATTTCTTAGTCAAAGCAATTATCACAGAGACCCACAAATGGTCATCTTGCAGAGAATAAGTGACTGCAGCATGCTCAGCTCTAAACGGGACATCTATAGCATCCCCACTCCTCTAAGACTCAGGGATCTTTGAGGACTAGGAGGCAGAAAGATGATAAGAGCTAGAGGTGGCAGATGGATGCAAGGAAACTGTTTTCCACACAGCAGAGCAGCTGCACACATGAGCACACAACAGCTGTGAGAGCGCACACAAGACCTGCTCGAGCTCCAGCCAGGCAGAGTCCCAGCACAGAGGTGGGGAGAGGGCATGAAGTCCCACTCTTCGTTGATGAGCTCTTGGCATCTCACAGCTGCTGGGGGAGGAAGAGCCAGTTTTGCTGATGGGTGTGATTCTGGGTGGAACCAGGGTAGGTTCCACACCCAACAGTATATGGGCAGCTCAAACTGGACTAGATGGGTAAGAAAAGAGCACAAAGTTGGGTAGATAGGGAGGTAGAGAAGGGTGCAGAAGGAGATGCGGGAGGGGGATATGATCAAAACACATTCATTGAAATTCCCAAAGAGTTAGTAAAAATATTTTAAAATCTAATGCTTGATAAAAGTGTGTACGTTTGCATGAGGCAAAGAACCAGGTAAGGGCTCAGCTCTTCACACTGTGTGCTATGCTTCTTCCTGGGAACTCTGTACTATAATCAAGCTAGGAAACATGACTTCCACAGGCCACTGAGGTGTCCTTTAGCTTTGGGTCTCTGTGCATAAACATTTCTCTGCCTTCATTGTAAATCCTCGTTTGACCACATGTGAGAAATTTCTATCGTATGTATTTGTTTATTTAAACAAGGTAGATCTAGCATCTTCCAAAAAGTTATTTGCTTATTTTGATAGCTCTAGGCACCTATATAATGTATCCCCACCATGCTCATCGTCTCCCATCACTTCTCTTAGCCCTCTCCCGGTTCTGCTCTTCTTGTTCTCCTTCCTGCTTTCCTGTCTCTGTTTGCTCATTTGTTGGTCCATGCAGTCTTGTGCAGGTGGGTACAGCTGCTGTGTGTTCATGACTACAACAGTCACGGCCTGAAGACAGAATCTCATAGCGCTGCTTCCCATCGTCTTCGTCTTGCAATTCCTTTTGTCTCTTTTTCCATGATGTTCCCTGGGCTCTGGAGCAGCTGACAGAGATGTCCCATTCAGAGCTGAGCACTCAACATTGGTGTCGTGCATTCTCAGCACTTTGACCAGTAATGAGCTGCTGCATTAAGCATCAATCACTACAAAAGAAGCTTATCAAAGCATTAGTTCTTGTCTAGGATCTATGGCTTCTCTAGCCATAGACTTTTGACCAGGTTTATAGCAGCAGACATAAATTCATTCCCATTGGAGAAGCCTCCAATTGAATTGGGAAGTTGGTACCCCAAAGCATTCATGCTACTGTTGCACTGGGGAGCACATAATTATGCAGACTGCTGATGACTTTCCTTCCCCAGCTGCCTGCATAGCTCCTTCCAGAGCTGTGAAAGCCAGGTAGCAGGGATTAAGCTTTCAGCTAAGTTCTTTGTGTCCTGTATCCAGGGTGTGTGGTGTCCTCAGCAACAGGTTTTCATTCATTGCAACCAAGAAAAGTGGCAACGGCCTGTGGTGTCTTTGAAGTCTCTGGGGGCTCCCTGGCCAACAACTCATAGAGAGGTATAATGCATCTGACACTACAATTTTTATTTAAGACCTATGGCTTGTGAGCAGCAGAGGTCATTGAGGAGTTAGGAAATGTTTGGTTGCTGCGGATGTAAAAGTCAGTGTTTAGTAATAGTATGTCCATGCACTTTGGCTGAAACGTTCTAAAAAGTGTTAAAAGGACATGTATTCATTTAAAAGATCTTACAGGAGTAAGGGATCACCAATTCAGAGTGGTTAAGGAAGATTTCACGAATCAACAAGATTCGTGATATTCAACATTGCCAAGAGGAAGCTATGTTAGGATTATGGACATGCTCATAGAGGAAAGGGGGACAGCTGTTTTTGTTTGCTGAGAGCAACCATTTTTATGTGCTATCACTGCGGAGAGGAGAGAGCTGAGAGAGCTAAGGGGACTGAGAGGAGCTGGTGGCAGGAATGATGCTGTTCTGAAGGAGTCTTCAAGCTCCTGAGCAGATTGTCATTGGGAGTTGGGGAGCGTGTCACTTGCGCTAAGCGAACTGCTCTTAACCAGTTGGCTCCTCGAAGTGACTGAATCTTTCAGGGAACATTGCTGTCTAAAGGAAGGCTGAAAGCAGGAAAGAAATGCTCTGGGTAGGAGGCCAGGGCTCCCAGAGGCAGGACTTCCAGTGCAGAGCTTACCTCTCACCTCCTTTGCAGAAGGATCTGGGGTTTCAATGAAGGGTTGTCAAACAGGGATTGATAGGATCACACATGCACCTTAGAGAGACTTCTGCGCTTACAGAAGGAATAGTAGATTGAAGGGAGGCAAACCAGCTGCGGAGTGCCGTTAGATGCCTTGGAGAAATCTACGCCGTCAAGGGGCGAAATCAGGGCGGCCAGCATGCAGAGATGTGTGTGACAGATTGACAGATGGGCCGACAATAGGAGTCACAGGAACTAGTAACGCTTGCGCTGACTAGCAGGCTTCTGGGGGTATATTCATGCATGTTCTAAGGAGTTGTATGGCCCAGCAAGACCCCGTGGAAGGCATGCGAGGAGAAGGGCCATTCGTTAGTGAGCCTTCTCATCGTCGTGGCAGATTTATTTTGGCTCATAGTTGAGAGGTTTCAGTCCGTTACAGTGGGCAGGTGTGGAGCCTGGTGGTGCGGCGTGGGGCAGTGGGAACCTGCCTGCTGTGTCGTTTGTTCATAGCTCAGAGCTTTGGGAAGCTTAGCTGTGACTGGAAGTTTGGCTGGGCGATGGCCTTCAAGGTTCCTCCCTAGCGGCCACAGTCTGCCAGCTAGGTCCTCTTCCACAGTTTCCACAACCTCTCAGAACAGTACTGCCAGGTGGAGAACAGGTGTTTGAACATATAAGCTGGCGGGGTACACCTTTTTTCCAGAGCATAAGAGGTGACAAGGTTAGTTCTGTTTTGTTTTGTTGAAACCAATTTTTAAAATTGAGATTCGTATGGGACAGCCAAATGGAAAGGTCTCATGGGGAGCAAACAACGAATAACAGTGAGCATTTAAATTTATGAAAACCAAGCAAGGATTTAGGGTTGAGCAGACTCCACAGCCAAACTGTGGATTCGGGAGTGTCATTTGTACGAATGTATATATATTTCCTGGAGCTACAGAGAGTGAGGTTTTCAGTATTTCGTATTAATTTATAAGAAACAGAATTTGAATGATACTTAAAGAAAAGTGAGAAGTAGCTTTGCCTTATAATCAGGCTGCCACACTGAACAGGAACGATCTCATTTGGTGCTAATGTTAGTGTTCCTTAACCATTTATTTCTTTATTGCTTCAAGTTTTCATTGTAAGATGAGGATAATGATTTGATCCATGTCATCACTTAATAAAATGAATCCTAACATACATATTAGGAAAAATACCACTAGTCCTGACCATATTAGGAGTATGTAATTACATATTACACGGGATTTCAAAAAATCGTATTTCTTCTGCAAAACTGTGTGCTTGCGGGCCTGCACGTGTGTATGTGTACGTGTGTATGTGTGTGTGCATGTGTGTGGATGTGTGGATTCACATGCATGCTCGTGTGTGTGGATGCCAGAAATCAACTTCAAGTGTCATTCCCTGGGAGTCATCTACCTTGTTTGTGAAGAGGGTCCCTCACTGGCGTGGAACTTGCTAGGCAGCTGACAAGCGAGCCCCAGGGATCTCCTGTCTCTCCCTCCCCAGCCCTGGAATGACAAAGCATGTGCCACCACACCTGGTTTTTTGTTTGCTTGTTTTGTAGCCTTGGTTCTGATGATTGATCTCAGGTCCTCAACCAACTTAGGTACGTCTTTAGTACCAAACATTCATATTTTTAAGATGCTAATTTTTTGTAAACACTTTCAATCTTTTAAAAAATAATTTTATAAACACTCGATATCACTCGACTCTCATCGTAACCCAGTGACTTGAGAAAGAAGGTCATTATTTTCTTTTCAGTTTTGTACATGAGAAAACTGAAGCCAGAGGAGGTGAAATAATTTATCCTAGACAAGTCACTATCTACTGAGTGGAAGACTGGAAACAATCCAGTACCTGGGCCAAAAATCTGGTTGGAGTGATCATAACATTCCTGCAGTTGTCTATCACTTTATCTTTGGATTAAGATGAAAGGATCGACCTTGACCAGTTGACCTAACAGTGAGTGTGGAGGTCAGCCTTGCTTGTCATTCTTCCCAGGGGTCATTCACCTTGTTTCTTGAGCATAATCCCTTACTGGTCTGGACCTCATTGCTTCAGCTGAGTGAACTGACTAGCAAGTCCCAAAGAGTCCTGTCCACCTCCCCAGTGGAATCACAAGTGTATGTCATTACTGCCAGTGTTTTTTTTTTTTTAATTAACATGCTTTCTCAGTATTGAACTCAGATCTGCATGCTTACAAGGCAAGCGACTTACTAAGTTATCTCCTTAGCCTATTTTTCTTAAATCTAAATTATTCTATTAGATAATTTTTGTTTTAAATTTTTGTTTCATTTATATTCATCTTAAGTATAGGAGTATTTTGCTTATATGTATGTAAGAGCACCCATGTGTGCAATGCCTGTGGAGGCCAGAAAAGAGTGTCAGATTCCCTGAAACTGGAGTTATGGACAATTGTTAGCTACCATGTGGGTGCTGAGAACCTAACCTGGGTTTTCTGCAAGAGCAGCCAGTGCTCTTAACTGTTGAGTCTCTCTCCAGTCCCCAGATTAATTTTAAAAATCAGATGATTAATTCAGCAGATTCCTGAAACTTCACAGCACCTCTTGATTAATTTATTAAAATGGATCCCTTCTTGTTCAGTGTCCTAATCCCAGGTTAGAGAAACAGCTGGCAGCTATCAGTGATAACTAATGAACATTTAGGCAAAATGTGTTATTTTCTACTAAATTGCTAAGGTTTTCATAGAGCAATCTGTAAAGGTTCTTTGGCTAATGTTTTCTGTGTTGTAGGAAACACACCTCTAGGCTCCTCTTGGGAGTTTCCTGAGACTCTCCCTGAGGTCAACTGTCTTTACATGACTGGATTGAGGACTAACTTTGAAAACAGCAATATTTTCCAACAAGGGGAGGCAAATGTTAAAAGTCAACATGTCAGAAAACATGGCAAATCTTAGGCATATAGTTGTAGAAGATGATCCAATCTGACATTTAAAGTTATTTGTTTAAGCGTGCACACACACACACACACAGAGAGATACATAGAAACAGACACACACACATACACAGAGATACACACAGATACACACATAAATTACTAAGGAAGTTAAAGTTGAGGCTATTTTAACTCTTATCAAAACCACTATCAGGAAAAGATGACAAAAATACTGTGTGTTTACTGATAGCTCCGGTCTCTGTTAACGTCTGACAAATTCTGTAGCCAGTAGACAACTCTGGATTATCTGCTTGAGATAGCAATGAAGTTACAGCCTCGGAGGTGGAAACACAGTGTAAAGAAGCTAAGAGCCTCTGCAGTTACACAGGATTATGCAATGTTTGAGGTGTGCCAAACCCTTCTAATCAGGGTGAGCGAGCTCCGGGCAGTGGGAAGGATAATGTATCATCTACTCTCACTTGGAGTCTGAGGCACGCATCAGGAAATGCATGTCCTGGGTTTATACAGGAGCTCATTGGGTCCCTTTCAAAGAATGTTTCCCAGGTTAACGAAGGTTTCATTTTCACTGGGTGAAACTGAGGCAGGCGCAGTTTTTGCCAGTATACTGAGGTGCAGAGGTATCGCTTTGTGTAAATAGCTGGTCCTCTGGTCCTATGGAAGAGGTAATTTCCAATTCTGCAGTACATATGGACTTTTCATTCTCTTCCACTATGAGGCGAAATCGAAGCCTGTACAATAGCCAGTTAGGAAGATTGTCATTATACAACTCTGCCTCACTATGTTTAAAAATTCCTTTTTTTAAAAAGCAGATCTGAGGGGATGGGGAAATGATTCAGTGGGTAAAGGATCAGCCGTACAGCCGTACAAGCAAATGACCTGATTTTGGAGACTCCTCACCTACCCGGAAGCTGAGTACAGCGGTGTGTGTCTGCAACCCCTGTGCAGGGGAAAGGTGGATCCCAAGAGCTCCCCTGCCAGCCAGTCAGGCCTGAACAGTGAGCTCCAGGTTCAGTGACAAATCTTGTCTCAAAACCATGGTGTAGAGTGATAGAGGAAGACAACCAGTATTGATTTCTGACCTCCACATGAGAAAACATGGCCGTGTGCACCCGCACATATACACATGTACATAAACACACACATAAAGCTAATTTTAACAAATGGGGCTGGGCAGATGGCTCAGCAGTCAAAGTACTCGCTACCCAAGCTTGAAGCCCAGAGTTCACGTAAGTGATGGACAGGCGTGGCAGCATACTTTTAATTCTAGCCTGAAAGTAGAGATAGGTTATCCCCAGTGTAAGCTGGCAAGGGAGATCATCCATATCGGTGAGCTCTGGATTTGACTGAGAGATCCTTCCTCAAAAAGTATGGGGGAGGACCAGGGGAAATTCCCAACATGGACCCCTGGCCTCCACATGCTACACACACACACACACACACACACACACACACACACACTGCACGAACTCACAGACATTCGAACTTGCATACATACATGCACATGAAAAGAAGAAAAGATAGACTGGGTCTGAGAAGAGAGCACTAAAAAGATTTTGACTTGCGTTCCATAAATAATCCTTCAACTGTAACTGACAAGCTGAGTCACTCTGATGGAGAAATTTATTTTTCAATATCTTGATAATCATGGTGGATCTGTATGGGCTTTGGGAATAACTGTCATGTAATGAGATGAATGAGATTTATAATCATTTTCATTGTAAGTATCTCTGAATCTGTGATATCTTGCCTCTGGAATCTTGGGGATATTTGCTGTCAGAGGCTGGTCTTCCCAGCCTCTCAATAGGGGAGTTTTCTTTGATACAACCAGACCACAAGCCTTACATAAAGAGCAAACCAAATTGAAACAAAATAAAAGACAAAATCAAGACAACAGAAAAACATCTTGTATGAGGTTTGCAGGCCCAGTTCAATTCTACTCTTAAGTGAGTCTCTAATGGACACATGGGGAGTGTCAGAGGGACTCAAAAGCACATTTCTAGCCATACATTTTTCAAATCACCCTTTCATGTTTTTAGTTTTATTTCATATATTCCCTCTTTACCTGTAGGTCTGTCATGTTAATTTTTCTGTCTAGGAAAACTAAACTATTAGGGATCTGGAGAAAGGAACAGGTATATATGAAAGACCAATAGAGAGAGTGAAATAATGTCATATACATGGATGGAAATGTCAGCATGAAACACACACATTGTACAAATGGACTGATAAAAATCTCTCCATATCCTAAACTGATTTAATAGAACTTGGTTTTATATGAACACCCACCATTTTTCTTATATTTCGTATAAGGTGCTAGAAAACCTCAGTGTTTGATTTTTAAGTTAAGATAATGGAAATTGTGAAAGAAGGGAGATCATTTGTGGAGAAAAGTCTTTGCCTGCTATCTTCAAAAGTTTATTTCAAGAATCTCCTGAAACCAATGATCTGGTTAAGGGAAATCCAGGTAAGTTCAAAACAAAAATGCCATTTAACTAATTCAGCTGTGGTTTTTACCAACCAACACCTCTTCTCCTAGGCTGTTTCATAAAGAGCCTACTTGGCTACGCATCTGCCTCTCCTAGAGATGACTAAGGAGCAGGTACTGCATTTCCATGGCAGGATCCCGTCACGCTCCTTCTGAGATAACTGATGGAGGTGCGGGGCTTGGAAGACAGCTAAAGCACAGACATGAAGACCTGAGTTTGAATTCCCAGCACCTTTGTAAAAAGCAGTATGTGGCAGCATGTGCCTGTAACCACAGTGTTTGAAGCGGGTGTAGAGACAAACAGGTCTTGAGGTCTCACTGACCAGCCAGAGTAGCTAAACATCAAGCTCCAGGTTCAGTGAAAGAGCCTGTCTTGAAAAATAAGGTGGAAAGCAAGAGAGGAAGAAGCCCAGTGTGGACCTCTGGCATCCACACGCATATTTTGGCAAGTGCACTTATAGTCATGTACAAATGCACATAAACCACATCGGGGAGAGAGAGAGAGAGAGAGAAAAAAAAAAGAGAGAGAGAGAGAGATATCACAGTCACAGTCACAGTCAGTCAGAGGCTGGACAGATGGTTCAGGGGTTAAGTAGTTAAGACCACTGATTGCTCTTGCAGAGGACCAGGGTTTGATTCCCAGGATCAATATGACAGGTAACAACTGCCTGTAACTCCAGTTCCAAGGAATTCATCATCTTAATTTGACCTCCGCGGTCATTGCATGACATGGGTGCACTTACACGTATGCAGGCAATACACATGCACATAAATAAAAAGAAAAAAGAAAAGAAAACGCAGTCAGCTCTACTTCATCTGAGTGGCCCAGGAGTTGACAATGGCATGGATGAACCTGACAGAGCCATGTCCTAAACCGTCGGCTGGAGGAAGGTCGTCCTCCGTGGACTCTGTTTGCAGCTCCACTTGCCACTGGTGACTGTCAGATGACCGACTTAGAGGTGAAATTCACGCTTGTAAGGATAGACCAGCAAAGAACAAAGCCTTTTGCTGCTGAGCATCAGACTAGAGCCCTCCCTCCACTTTGTGAATTTGCTGTTATGTGAAACAACACTTTCCCTGTTGTTTCAGTCACTTTGTTGAGTTTTCTGTTGTGGGCTGCTGAAAACATCATAGATATTCTAACAGTGCTGGAAGAGAGTGAAAACAGAGTGCTCCACTTCCTTATCATTCCAGTGGAGATGATCTTAACCCACAAATAAAGACAGTAGAGTGAAACTGGGGGAATGACGTGCTGTGCAAGAATGAGGATTGGAGTACAGATCCCCAGAACCTGCATCACGCTGGGTGGGTATAGTGGTCTACCTGTAATTCTAGCACTTTGAAGATGAGAGAGAGGGGCTCCCCAGAGCAAGCTGCCTAGAGCAAGATTAGCCAGTGTCACTGAGCTCTGGGTTCAATGAAGAGATTCTTCCTCAAAACATAGGGAGAAACAGATTGAGGAAGATTCCCAACGTCAACCTTGGGGCTTCTACATATGCACACATATATGTACATGTACACACCATATGTATGCCCTCAAACATGTGAGCATGCATGCACGCATGGACACAAACCACAAACACAATAAGAAGTACTAGAGTTGCTACGCACTGGTGTGGTAGGTGGAAGCCTGATGGACCAGTGCTGACCCTGATGTACGCACAGGCATGTGACACTGGGCAAAATGCTTGCTGTCTCTAGCTTTCTTTACCCCTTTGAATGGGCAGAATAATATCTATCCCACCTACTGTATAGTGGTGTCTGTAAGAATGAACAAAGATCATGTAGGTGAAACTACCTTGAAGATCTAGGCCCAATGTAAGACATTTTAAGAATTAACTATCAACTTCTGTGAGTCAGGTTATTTAATCATGCTGAGTCTTAAAGCAGTCTCCAGGTGACTGCTGGAGTCCTGAAGATGCAGGTGAGAGAAGCTGAGCTTGAGAAAGACTGAAAAATGCACATCATCCCATGCATGATCACGATAAAAAAAGAAATTCTCACCAGTGTCTTTCTCTTTCTGAACCTGTCCTCACTGAATACGGATCCTACATTAGTCTTGTTTATTTTGATCACTATTACAGATGTTTGGGATAAACAACAAAGAGAGAAGTTTTATTTGGCTCAGGGTTTCAGAACCTTCAGTTCTTGTAGCAATGCTATAGGCTTGTGGTGAGGCCCAGCATCATGGCAGCAGGAGCTTGTGGTGGAAGAGGGTGCTTATCTCAAGGCATCCAGGAAGGAGGGAGGGAGAGAGGGAAGTGATAGACAGACAGACAGACAGACAGATAACACGTGTTTGCAGAGCCTGCCAGTCATCAGTTTTTCAGGATCTAATTATCTCCTGCAAACCATGAACTGGTAACCAAGCCTCCCTCCGCCCCATATGTGAGTGTGTGGAGGGTATTTCATTTTCAGACCATACGGGATCTTACGGAGTGTGGTGAGTTCAGTTTGGTGTCATTGCAATGGCCCCAGAACCTGCTGTTACACCCCAGCTCTCCTGTTCCCCTGTTCTGTGCCTTGCTCCCATTCTCTCAATTATTCTCATTGGCAGCCTGGGAAACGAGATGGTGTAGTCCACACTCTAGTATGAGAAAGTGCTTCACAGAGGTGTTATAATGACTTACCCAAAGTGATGCATAGCTGGCCAGTGGCTGAGACAGGATTTGATCCATTCTCCAGTTTGGCTTGAGTCCTAATTTCTGACTTCATTATCTGAAAAATTAGAAAAGGAACCAGGTGATGTGAGGGTCTTGGAACGTGAGACTCGTCGCTGAGGTGGAGCACGAACCTGGCAGGAATTCAAGGTTAGGTGTACACAGGAGGGCGTTGTCACGTAGCAGTTCTGGCTGGATTTCTCCTGCCTGTGTTCACCCATCTCCTTCTTGGGAGGTTAAAGCCATTCTGCATGGTCTTGTTACGCAGTGAGGGTGCCAAGGAGCCAGGTCACAAGTGACAGGAGGGCAGCACCTCCAGCCAGAGGCTCAAACAGCAGTCAGCGCCATTTTGCCCATAAGGAAAATGGTCAGAAAATTGACAATCCTCAAGCCTATAAAATGCTCACAGTTTTTGATAGAAAGTATTTTATTATTGGCCAGTGCCTCAAGCAGTGTGCTAAATGTAATTAAAATTGTTTTAATGACTTGGAGTCATGTTGGTGCATAGACTTTATTCTGTGATACCAATTGTTTACTCTCTCTTCCCCTAATCGCAGACTGCAAATGCTCCCGTCACCAGGTGTTTTTCTTCCAGTATTCTTTCTCATTCCTAATTTGGACATCTAATTTGCTGTGGCCTAATACATCAGATAAACACAAGTGTTCCGACTGCATGTAAAATAGGAATCAATAAGACTAGCAGTGGTGTGGATAAGTGTGGGCAAAGAAGATCCAATGAGGAATGTTTGTGGCTGTAGCGATTTGAGGTTCTTAACTGTATTCTTATAGCAGAGTTTTTCCACTAAGAAAATTCATCAGGTCACCTAGCATAACCCTCTTCTGCTGTATGTGAAGACAGAGCTGTGACTCAGTGATAATAACAATGGCTGTTATTTACTGAGCACTTATGGTGGCTCAAACAATACTTTGCACACATTATCTCATTTGCCCCTCACCACAGATTTGCGAACTAGAAACTATTATTATCTTTGTTTTACAGATGAGAAAGCCGAGGCACGAGAAGGTTAAGCAACGTGTCCAAAGTTACACAGCTTATTAAATGGTTGAGAAACAATTCGCATCAGCACTAACCGCTGGGGTTGACTAGAAGGGACTTGCCTGAAGCCAGTCAGGAAATCAGTGAAGGGTAAAGATGAGAATTCAGGCCATCAGATTACCAGCCTAGGCACTGAAAACTGCACCCTGATGTCCAAACCCAGTGTAAACAAACACATCCACACAGACACAGACACAGACACACTTACATACAGACCACACAGAGACATGCACACACGGTACTCTCATGCACAGCTGTACCCCGTCATCTGGCTTACATGCTTTTCCAGTTATCTTTCAATCACTTGTGTTCCTCACTCTACTCTCTTCACAGCGCCTTTTCATAACGTTTAATATTAGTAGGATTTGGGTTCATATAGGAATTTGGATTATTTAGGATTCTGGTCTTCTGTAGAATTGTTTTGAAGGTGATGAATAGTGAGCATTAAAGAATAAATATATCTGGAGACATCACTCTGAGTCCTACTTTCTATAAGGAGAGACCAAAATCATTATGAAAAAAATAAAAAAAAGGTTTTGACAGTTATGGATATGTATAGAATACGTTGTGGTTATAGCCACCTCCATTGCCTTGTCTTGTGCCTCTCCTGCTTTTACTGATCCCTCTCTTATTTCTAACCAGTCCTGTCCTCGCCTATGTCTTTTAAAATTCCAGGTACATAACCTTCTGGAAAAGCTAAAACTGTGTAATTGCTAAAAACCATCAATGGTGAGGGAAGGAAGGATGAACAAGGAGATGGACAGTGTCAGTATACATCTGTCCAAATGTACAGCATGTTCAACACCAAGAGAACTTTACTGTGAACTGTTCTTTGGGTAATAACCAGGTCAATACAGGTTCATCAGCTGTAACAATGTGCCTCTTCGGTGGGGCAAGTTGGCAGTGGGAGAAGATACATACATGTGGGGGTGAAGGTGTGTGGGAATCCTTTTGCTCTTAGCTCTGTTTTGCTGTGAAAATACTCAGGAAATATAAAATGTATAGTCAAGCATGGTGGTGCATGCCTTTAATCTCAGCGTTCAGGAGGCTGATGCAGGAGGGATTGAAGATCAAGGCTAGCCTGAGGCACTTAGCAAACCTGAGGTCAGCCTACATGGTATGACCCTGTCTAAAAGAAGTTTTTTTGAAATTCCATTTCAGTTTGCAAATCTTCAGAGTTTCATTTTGTGAAATTATTATTTTTGTATTCATCTCATTCCTTATTTTTCATTTACTAATGCCATAAGTTTTACAAAAGTTTCCAATAGAAAGTTTATTTAGTCAAGTTTAGAACACACACAAAATTCCAACTTTGGTATTTCTGACCTCAAATATTATTTTTATATGGAACACATAAGTTTGCTTAAAGAAATAATACCTGCTTTGGAAGAAGGTCCAACAAACCTTCTAAATCTTCCAGTAAATAAAGGAATATGGTTCTTACATTGGTCTATGGGCATTTTTATATTCTGTATTATGGGAGAGAAAGAGGTTTTCTTCTCATTCTCTGGAGTATTGGTCTTTCTCTTTCCAAGGGCGAGCTACTCAGGTATCAGTGATAACTTTTATGCCTCAGTGTAAAAGCATGCAAAAAAACACAGATTTTCTGCCTGGTTGGCAGTAAGCGCAAACTTTTCACATGGCTGGGCGTAGTGTGGGACAGACATAGGAGCTAAGCCCGACGGAGAGCTGGTCTTGGACGTCTAAAGCAAAGTTCATCCATTCCTCTTCCCCCTTCTCCTCTTTTTCTGTCTTGCTGAGGCCACATTTATATCCACAAATGTTCATGAGGGCCTGGTGGTCTCTTAAGCAGAAATATGGTGCTCTGACGTGCATTAATTTCTGCATACCTACTGTGTGCTTGCATAGATATGCATGAATACATGTGGACACACAGAACAAACATGAAACAAAGACAGGTCTCCTTAGGGCAGAGATATACATACACAAATAAGACACCCACATATACACAGAGACACACACTAAGGTGTGTGCCTGTTTAGCAATATCTGGATTGGTCACAGAATATTTACTTTTAGTTGTATACAGTGAGGTGCTTGGTGAAGACATGTCCATGCTTGCATTTAATGTGCTTTGATCTCTATTATTCTTTCTTTTCATTTGTCCTAATAGCCTTTCTTATGTCTCTTTCCCATTTTCCCTTCCACATCTGCAGTCAGTCCTCCTTTTATTTTCAAGTCCTTTTCTCTCCTTCTGGATCTCACATATGAGAAAACGTGATTACTTGTGTTTTTGAGACTTACCTAGGTCAATTAATACTAGCATGATGCTCTTCAGCCCCATCATTTCTCTTGAAAATGACAGAACTTCGCTTTTGTTTATGGCTGGAAGTATATTGTGTATATGTTCTGCATTCCTTATCCATGCATCTGATCCTATAACTTGACCATTGTGAACATAGGAGTGTGTGCATTTCTATAGTGAGCTGGCTCAACCACAGACCGCTTAAAACTTTATTAAAAAATTAGAAAGGTTTAATTTTGGATTTTTGTGAATATCGTGCATGAGTACAGTCATTGCCTCTTCCCATCTCTGTCAGTCCCGTCCACCTCCCCCTCGTTCTCCCCACTGTGTCTCAATTTCATGTCTTCTTTGATTATTACTATTACATATGCACACATATATTAGTACTTGGTGGTGGCAAGACATTCAGGATGAATGGATTAGGAAATGTTTAGCCTTTATCACTCGTGATCTAATTAATCCTCTGTCCTGTGCATTAATGATTCCTTGAGCACCTTCTCTGATTATCCATGGAACTCTGTGACCACTGAGAGTGCCCCTTCATTCAGGTTCAAAACCAGAGGAGAACACTGAATCCACAGCTGTCCTCACCATAGGAGTCCACCTATGCAAATCTGGAACCCCATTCCTTTACATCTTTTGACTCTCAGAATGAGACTTCAGGAGAAGAGTTGGTAGAAATATACTCAAATGGTTTCCCAAGCATGGGGTTCAGAGACTAAGTCCTACATTTGTTTGACTGCATCTTATCTAGTTATAATTCCCTGACTGGAACCTTCTTCTTCCAGGCAAGGTGTTTAGTCCAAGTTTCCAGCTCTGTATCTGCTCTAACAGATCTGTCTACACTCACTTTCCCCATCACTGTGTCAGTACTTCTCTGAAACCTAATTATTGAGCCGGGGAGATCTCACTTGTGTGTTTGTTATTTCCCAATGGGAGTCCTGTTCAGCATACCTTTTCATAGCACTGTGGTTTGTTTGGATGGTGGGTGGGAACACTTAAGTTCTGCAGTGAGAGGAGACACGTAATGTTAGATCTGACAGTGATGAACATGGGGGAAATCCAATAACAGTTATAAATAGTAGCTTCTGTTTATTGATCACGGATGACAGACACATCAACTCAGTGCTGTGAGTGCTGTGTACGTTTTTAATCCTCTTAAACTGTGGATGAGGAAACCGAAGCTCTATCGTGCTTGATTGAACTTTTTCCATGTGAAACATATTTTACATTCAAAGTAGGTTTCAGGCATCAAAACTGCACACAGGAATTCATATTCTCAGAACATGATGTGGATTTTGAAAGCATTCCTCAACTTCACTTTCTTCTGTGCCTGTTGTGTTTAGAGCTTTCATTGAATCAGATTTTATAGGATGTTGAGTACATCAGAGCACACACCTATGCAGTCTTCCTTTATTGTTCCATGTGGAACACGGAGGGAAAGATTCTAGATCTCTAGCCTGATTGCCTGGATCTCAATTCTCATTAGGCTACTTAACTGAAGTGTGACCCTGGGCAAATCAATTAACTTCTCTGTGCCTTAATGTTCTGCTCTGTAAAATGGGGGTAATTATAGCACCCACTTCATTGAAATGAGGATTAATGACTCAACAGGGGCAACATTCTTGGATTCTTAGAGCTGTTTGGCACATAGTAAGCAATATATCAGGTCAGTTATTACTTTAATTTTTAGTCCCAGCTTTGATTCCTTATTTACAAGTTCCTGGAGGGTCTCTTTTCCAGACATACATTTGAGCATGTAAACAACATGTTCTTTCATGTATGTCTCAGGGAGCTGAATACTGAATTGCTATTGAGAACACATCCCTTCATTTAACAATGAAGGACAGAGGGAGCTTGTGGTCCTGGTGGGTCCCTTAATACCAGACATAGCTGATTAACCAGATTGTCTGGTTGAGCCTGTGAGAGCTGCAGCAGGAACAGGAGTGTTCAGGGCCATTTCATTGCCTTTGTTAAACTGGATGAAAGTTGACCAACCAGTAGCCTATGGCAATAGGTTAGTCAAACTGAGACTTGACTAAGGCCGATCATAATAATGTAATGAGAAAAGAGAGCAAGGCGTTTGAATGGCAAGGTTGTGTGGGTGGCAGGCTTGTTGTTGAGGGAACTGATGTTAGAACTTTATTGCACTATTATTGCAGTTGAGTGAAATAGTTGTGACAAGCCAAGACACAGCTCTCACATATGTGCTCTTCCTCTCCTTCCTTCCCCTTTCTCTCGTTCTTTTCCGATCCCTTCCTCCCTCCCTCCCTCGCTCCTTTGTCTCTCCCACCCTCCTGTCTCGTATTCCTCTTCTCCTCTTCCCTTTCCTTCCTCCTTCTCCTTTGTCAACCCCCTCCTTCTGTTCTCCCCTGGCCCTCCCTGTCCCCCACTTCTTTGTTTTTATCATGGAATGTCCACTTTTTCCTTTGGGGACAGACAGTGCAAGGATCTCGGTAACCTATGCATGGTCAGCAGGTAGGTCTGTGAAGTTCCCACCTGTCCCAAATGTTAAAGGAACATTCCTGTTAACTCTAACTGTGAAAAATATATGTTAGATAAATGGTTTTGAGCACATTAAATCAATGCAAGAAACAAGAATAGAATTAGAGAGAGAAAGAGAGAGTGGAAATGTCTACACATGACAGAAGAACTTGGAAGACAATGCCACGCTGCAGTCTGCATTAACTCTGTTTACGAATCTGTACCAACTTGTTAAGACAACCGTTACCGCAATATCAGAATGGCTAAAGGAAAAACAAAGTGTAATTACTGAGTGTACGCAGAGCTTTATGAAACTCCAAGCCTCCTGTTTCCCATCCAGGTCAGAGGATTCTGCCCCAAACACCCTGGCAGTGGAAGAACAAAGCAACCCACACACGTAAAACCCTGACAAGGTGGAAGTGCTGGCCCTGCTTCTCTCCGTCGCTTTCTCGTTGACGGTGGACTCAACCTTGCTTTCTTTCCTTAGTGTTTTACACGAATCGAGGAGAGAGAGGCGTAGCAAGGCATGGCAGTAAATTCTTACATCAGAAATAGTTGGGTGCAACATCCAAACTGCCTGAAGATGGTGAGCTGCGTGGTGTCTGGTTTATTTCTACGAGGATTCTGTGATTTTGATGTCTCTCAAACCCTCTAGCATGTTATTTATTACTACAGTATTACTTACATTGTATATCTATATGTGGGATTTTTTTTCTTTTGGAGTAAAGTTCTTTTTTTCAGGTTTAAATCTCATTTACTCATGGAGATTATGAAACCCTTGAAGGCTGGACTGTATCTTACACTGATGCTTATCCTGTGACAGTCTCCTACATGTAATAACTATATATAATCTCAATCAGGACTCGTGGCTTATGATTGATGGCATGCTTTGGCCTTCCTTCTTGATGTGGGTAGGATGGATTTTCCTTTTTCAGAAGCTGTGTGGTTGTCATAACTAGACTTTTCTTTCCTAAATGAAAGGAGGAGACACAGAGCTTCTTTCTAAATCAGCTTTCTCTTTGTCCCAGGGCAGTGATATGCTGTAACCGAGCTATTCACAAATGGAGACATTCTAAGTTTTCTTGGTTGTGATTTCAGGAGACATTGCAGTCTTGTCTCTATACTTCCTCTGGATTTACACCAGGGCCTTTTTCTCAGGTATGTGAGAAGGCAGAACAGCCAGAAGAGACGGGCTGGAGCATATGCTTCTTGGATTGGTGACTGATCTCACGTCCCCTCTCTTGCAGTCAAATCCAGGCCACCAAGAAACAGGCAGACAGAGCTGGAGGGGGAAGTTCTGTAATGAAGGAGGCTTTTTAGAAGTCTGAAAACAGCTCCCTTATATAGAGGGGAGAAACAGAAAATGAAACAAAGCAAAACAAACAAACAAACAAACAAACAAGAAACACAGAGACATCTCCTTTCGGTCGGTTTAGACGCAGAGCCAGTATGCTTCCCTTGATTTCAGCCTCTATCTTCTGAGCAATTTTCCAGACTCTCACTTTTAATTTGAAAACCAATCTCAGAGCCGGAAGTTTCAGTCGTGACACGCAGGTGACAAATACACAAACAAGCAAGGCTGAGCTTCTCTCAGGGTTTTCAGGTCACTTACCAACGTTCCAGAGATCCGATTCCAAAGCAAACATATCGCATATCTATTAGCATCTCCTTGAGGCATTTAAGCGAAGAGCAAGAACAAGCAAGGATCTGGCGGGCGGATTGCAGACAGTCACTGAGGTTTCTGGAGGTGAACATTTTCATTTCTTAAACTTTTGCCTTCAGTTATTCATGCTTTTCCCCCCTATTTCTGGTGTTGCTTTAGGGAACTCTTTAATTGAGTTGCCTGATAAAACTAATCATGACAGCAGTTCGCACTCCATCTATAATTGCTACTGGGATATTGACTAGTTTTATCTGAAAACTTCCTATGACCCCAGCAATCATGGGGCTTTTTCTTAGCCTCAGTTTTGCTGTTTACAATAAGATGCTATATAGCAATGTAGTTATTAAATATTACTTTGAGTTTCATTAAAACTGCATTATTATGACAGATGGTAGCAAATTTTATTCAAGAAAATTCTTTGGATAAAATTTCTCCAAATTTCTGCACACGTGGTGGAGGTGGGCAGTTGGAAGGGACATTGACCTACAAGTGATGTGAAGCCAGAGGTGCAGGTAACATAGACTTTGTATGATCTGACCTACTTAAGTGAATGCTTTTCATAGCTTGTTACGCAAGCAGATACTGTGGAGGCCAGCGTAGCTTCATGGTCTCTATAAAAAGCTCATTCATGATTGCACTGGTGGGTGGTACTGTTCGGTGCAGTTTTCTTCATCAAAAAAATGAAATAAAAATACTTTTAATGTGCTGAATTTGTTAGCATTTCCTGGCTTTATGAATATTATTTTCAATGGAGAAAAAAAAACCCTGTAAACCAAGCACTATATTTTGGTACCTCTGTACCATCCCATATCATGTAAAGCAGCATATCATGTTATAAGTTTTCATCACCAGAAGTTATAGTCTCACAAAGTCATTTTGTATACTTGCTTAGGATCATGTCTGTGTGACATGTTGCGTTTGCTGTTAGGATTGATTCTGATGAAATAACTGCCTGTTGGCTAACCCTTAGGTAAGTGAAGAATTTTTCCCTGTAGTTAAACTTTATCTAATATGTTTGTCTGCTCTTTTTGAGGTTCATCAAATTTGGTTTTCATCCTCCACATAGTTCCCTGAAGCTTTTGAGACAACTTTAAAAAAATTTATATGCATATTATGACTTTTCAAGTTGGACACCAACTACTGATTTTCATGCTCTGTCTATCTATATCTTTATAGCAAGCCTTAGAATATCTCTAAAGAAAAAGATTATACTGCTTCCTCAGGCTATGTTATAGAGTTCTTTATCTGTTCTTCTTGGGTATTCTTTATGGAGTTCAGGGGATTGAACTCAGGGCCTGACAGCAGTTAAATACATTCTCTATCACTGAACTACACCTCCAGCTCTAACATTTGTTTATTCAATATTTAATCTGTTCAACTTAAGCTAGAATCCTCAAACTTAAGCTGGATTTCTGAAACTTGCTCCACCATAAGTGATATCTGGGGTGCTTTCGAAAATAAAGTGGCTAACCTATGCCGTCTTTGGTGATTTTGATCCCCTTGATGAAATCGTATTCAAGAGATTCTTAGGATCTATTAGATTGGAAAGCAGAGGTAAGGACCAAAAATTAGAATTATAACATTCTCAAAAATGAGTTAATCAATGATAATTAGCTAATCTGTGGAGTGGAGTGGTTGTAAAATAGTTTTGAGGGGGCTGGAGAGATGGCTCAGTTGGGAAGAGCATGAAAACCTGAGTACAAAGTTCCATTTCTTACACTGAAATGAAGGCACTGTGATGGACAACTGTAACTAACACTGGAGGTGAATGCTGGGTGCTTGCTATCCATCCAGGCCAGCAGAATGACAAGCTCCAGGATCAGTGAATTTCAAAAAAAAGCTGGAGAATAAATTGAGAAAAGAAACCAGATTTCAACCTCTGGCTTTCATATGTGTCAAAGAGACAAGTGTATCTCCCTGCACACACATGCATACCAAACACACGTGCGTGCATGCACACACACACACATACATAAACTTTTAAATTAAAAAAAATATTGTTTGTAGATACATAACATTGGGAAAAATTCAGTCATTTTGGTCTTTGCTGGGCTGTGGTGGCACACAGCTTTAATCCCAGTACTCAGGGGGCAGAGAAAGGAGAATTGGTGTGATGTAGAGGCCAGCCTAGTGTACACAGTGAGTTCCAGCCAGCGGGAATAACAGGGAGACCCTGTCTCAAAAATAAACCAAACTCCGCTCCCAACAAGCAAAAAAAAAAAAAAAAAAAAAACCCCTATGATCTTTTATAAGCGTATCCATCTACAGAATCAGGAACCATTAGATCTTATAACTTTGATTCTTCTCATAATTATTGAATAAATAATCCAAGACTGGTTGTTCAAATGACCCAGTTCAACTTTTCACTTGCCTCTTACACCAGATGTATGGCAGAAATACACCCAGAGATCATTTGAAATTTTATTTCAGAGTCCTCACCCTTGGTTTATTTTTATAGCTACTATTTAGTAGACCCACTTGCACAATTTTCAGTTACTGTAAAATTCTGGATTATTATGGGTAAGCACAGAATGGCTGTTCCTTCTTGGGTGACTGGTAACTATGGAATAGCTGTTTTTGACTCTTCGTGGCAATCCATTATGAAATAATGGCCAAGCTTGTTTTTCTTGCCCCAACTTTACCATAGCCTAGCTCATGTGACTGGAGAAAAAAAGACTTCCTCACAGCACACCAAGTTTTTTTACTATGCCCATTCTCCTCAATTTTCACCATTTTATTAGACTTTAACAAGCATTTCTCAGAGCTTGGTAGTTTCTGAATGTTTTAAAATAATTTTTATTAGCAGCTTTCAGAACACACCTGTGCTGTGTGTCTGTCCTTCTGTGCTTCATGCTCTTGTCCTAATGGGATGCATCAGAGCAAAATGCCAGGAATAGAGACAACATTTCAATGTTAAGCTTTGGCCTTTGTGCCAAGCCACAGGGAGAAAGCAAAGGACTTGCCTGCTGTTGCATGTTTAGTGTCCTGTAAACAGTGTGGTTATATGCTTGTGATCTAATTTTATTTTGCTTTAAAAATATAACTTATGGTAAGTTTCAAAGTGAAAAAACTCTTAACTTACAAGAACGAATGCATCACTTAAAAAGAAACAGAGGAAAAACAGAAGGAAAACAACCAAACTTAAAAAAGAATAATCACTCTCGGATGAGAAAGTAATGTAGTGGTATAATGGCATCTGCACCTTTTTTTTTCCAAATGCAGGGTGCCTAATTTCCTGAAATATAAACTCATGATTAAGATCTGAAGATGTTCATTAATAACATTTTGTTCTCCAGCTCACTCTTATAAGCAATCGTTTACATTTGGCCTATTTGAGCACTCGCAAAAACTAATTACCACAATTGCAAATGAGCTCAGGATACTTCACTGTTTAACCTTCCTCTAACTCAGCTGCTCTCTTTAATCATTTAATTGTGTCATTTGTTGGACACTGAAAGATTTGAGTTGAGAGACCTAATAACCCCTTTATTCCTTTCTCTTACAACAATTTGGATGCATAACTGTTAGGAAATGGAGCTATTAACATTGAATTCATAAAGAATATATTCATATAAGTAGCTGCTGCAGTGAAATTTATACACTTATAAAAAGCAAGGTGTTCTTTCCTCCCCGACTCAGTATTTAAATTAATTCATAGTTCCTCAGTCATTGAAATAATTCCAAGAAGATTCAATGATTTGATAAGTAGAGAGAAAGACTGAAAGTGTGTAAAAGGTTTAAAACTTATCTTCATGACCGTATATATCACTTTGCTTTTTAGAAAGTATTATTGTTTGCCACCTTAGAGGTTGAATTTGTTTCTGCCTTTGCTAGTCTTGGTTGCTTCTTACACTTTATGTTTTATGTATAAGATTAGAAAACACACAGTCAGCAAACGGAAATGTAAAATCAATTGAAAAGCTCCTTACACATTACTATTAAAGTAGAAGACACATACTTATAATTAATAACTTGTTATTTGAAAGAGTTCATTTTCATCTCAAGGCAAAACTACGCATTCAAATTTAGCTTCTCATTTCTTACTCATTGACTTCACAGATCAAAAGTAAACAAAAACATACACATTTTGAGAACTCTATGGCTGTGTTTATGCTTTCATATAACGTTATTATACGATTAAATAGACCCGAGGAGATTTGACAACTTCAGGGCAGCTGTACCATTTTCACACCTCTTTGTTCATTTTTTTTTTTTTTTACTTTGTGCTGAAAGTGTTTCTATCTGCTTCTCACTTTATACAAATGTTTTTTGTTTATTTCAAATGATTGATGCCAGGATCATGCAGTAAAAGATCAATTTATATTTTAGTAATTTTGCTATTGAACAACTTGTGGTGATATTGTAAAAGAAGATAATTCTAGAGAAACAGAAATAAACTAATCCTTCTTGGGTGGACTTCAGTGAGTCTTACTAGTTAAATAGAAACAAAATCACTCTTTGATAACTTTTAAATCAAATATATTGCCCTGAGAATAATTATTCTTTCTTCGCCCTTTTTTCTGTTTTAATTAGCAGATGAATCATCACTGTTCAGCAATTGATATTCTTAATACATTGTCTTTCCACAGAACTTTCCTTGGATATCAATGGATGGGCCTTAGATACCGTGACTTATTTTATTGCTGGGATTTCTTCACACAGACTGGGCTAGGTTTTCTTGGGTGATTTTGAGTCATGACTACTAAGATCTGCTACTTCGGCATTTTCCTCTGTGGCTGAACTTTTGAACTTATAATTTTAGCAGTAAACGCTCAAAGAAGGGGGTGACATTTCTTTTTGTACACTTAAATGGGAACAAAATGAAAGAAAAATGAAAGCAAACTCTACCTTGTAGAGAATTGCTAAGTGCACTTGTACCAAAATTTCTTTTTACAGTATCTAGGCTGTTTATTATACAGCAAAGGTAGGAGTTTTAGCTTAGAGGTAGAGAGCTCTCCCAATATCGTATCGTAGTATCTAATATTTTAGTGTATCGTTCAAGAACAACAACAATAAAGGCACAATTAGTAGTCATTTTAGTGAAATTTACAACCCTTCCCTAGTAATAAAGGTATTAATGTCTTGTAGTGTCTTTGAAACTCAGGTCCAGAGTGTAAAAGGCAATTGCTTGTAGGTCTTTCAGAAAATGCGATAATTTCCTAAAGGGTTAGACTTGAAAAATTAATTTACCCACAATATTAAACCCGATAGGACAAATCAAAATGCTACCCACATATGCCAGGAACACAGAATGGAAAGTGTAACAGAGACCCTTCTCGTAGCGGTGGTTTGACACCTACACATGTCAATGGCATTACCCCATAAAGAAGCACACTGAACCCTTCTAAAAATCCATTCTGAAGGCACGCGCATGCAAACAAAGCGGACCCCAAGACTCACAGTTCATTTGAATTCACAAGGGAAAGTTTTCGGGATGAATGTTGCTTTGACGTTGTCTTACTGATGCAGAAGGAAGCCAAACCTGTTTTTAATTGCAAAACCAAATGGTTTATGCATGGGCTCTGCCATGCTTGTGCGAACATGTTGCTTTTATAGCCCCTTCCCCCTACAGGAACACGAGACTAGGCTTGCCAACATTGTGTTTGAGCATGGTCACATTTAAAATGAGAAGCCTTGCAGGGATTTTTGGAGGTGGGGGGTGGCGATGTCAATCTGTCAGAGATGTCGCCAGGAGTGGATATATCTGCCTATCTGTTACCACTTGCTAATTAGGGATTGAGGTGATCATTGTCATAAACTCTGCCATGAAACGTGTAATAAAATGCATTTTCTGGGGGCAGAGTGTGATGTATGGAGAAGGCAGAACAAATTCTAAGGACTTCTAATCATCAGATCACAGCAAAACCTGGGTCTAGCATTGTTTTATTGTCCAATGTCCCAATGAATACACATATTGTTGCCGGTGTTGAGTTGCTTGAGGCTACATTGCTAACATTCCATTATAGGAAATGGAGTGCATACAGAATCACATCTGTAGAGAAGTTTCTCTTCCCAGAGCCAAAAATATGTCCTTAGGAATATTCTGTCCTTGTTAAAGCCATACTGGACAGAATTAAGAGATAAATCACAGAAATAAGCAATAAAGGAAGGTGCCTTTTGCATCTGTTAGGAACAGATCAATCACAGCAAACCCAGAACTGAGACGTTTCGAGATGAGTCTTGAATATTTGTTGTTCTGAAGATTAATTACAGACAAAGGAGAGTCAGAAAAGAAGGCCCATAGTCTGAAGGAAATCTGTGCTCTTCTGCCTAACATTGGCAAATAAAAGGTTCATGTGAAAATAGTTTCTGTTTCTGTGTCCAGATGTCCGGAGCCATGGCCATCGCCAGCAGATGACTCGTTGACTGCCACTGTCACATCATGTCCACTCTTTTTTCATTGGTTCTTCTCTTCACCTCACACATACACATACACACACACACACACACACACACACACACACACACACACAAATCCCCAGCTTTAAGTATTAGTTTCATAGATGTTGGCAAATAGCATCCAAATGCTGAGTTTAAGAAGTTCAGAAATATGGTGAATCCCATTAATCTGTATAAAAACCATGTCAATCATTATACAGTATTTAAAAAAAGATTTGGAAAGCTGCGTTCCCTTTCTGACATTATGCTTACCTTGAATTTTTTTTTTTTTTTTTTTTTTTGAGAAGGGGGTCTGGCTATGTCGTGTTCACTAGCTTGGAACTCGTCATGTAACTTAGGCCGACTTCAAGTGTGTAATGATCCTCCTGTCTCTGTGTCTTAGGTGCTGGGATTATAGATTTGTGCAGCACCTCGAGTAAGACAGATTTTTCTCATGGGCAGAGATGTTGACCCTCAAAGTTGGGCTTCAACAAATTTTGAGGAAAAGATCTTTCCTAAAAATGCCTTCCTCTGAGACTTAACGTTTTTAATTAAGAGAAGCTGAACCCATGGACATGAAGAGAACAGAATACCCAGGGTGCTAGAGTGCTGGTTCTTGGTTGAATCCCTCAAGGAGCCCCTGGTCTGCTGGATGAAGGAAAACAGGTCTCTATCTATATGAAACCCCATAGGAGCAAAGCACCAAGTGGAATCTATAAAATCATCTATTGACAGACAGGCACATTTAGCAGGATTCACTGGCCAAGGGTTAATAGTGACCGGTATGCTCTACTTCTAAAGAATAAGAATCAGAATTAAAGCATTCCGTAACAGTACTCAGTATTGTTCTCAGGTTCTCATCCTCTGAGCTACTGCTCACAATTGAATATGGATTGGCACAGTCTTGTGCACACACGTGTTGTAGTTCTGCAATGTCTACTGCTTGCTTCCTAATGCAGACTCCCACTATTCCTTTTATTTCGGGGTCTGTATCATCCCTTGAATCTTGTTAATCAAGTTTGTATAGTTAACAGTGCTGACACTTGAAGCGTTGATTAACAAGCTTTTGTGGTCTTTATTTCCTCTGGTACATATTCAGAGAATATAACACTGATTACCATCCTAAAATATAGTGTAAACTCCTTAAAGGAGTTTATGACAAAGTATATAACAGACACTGAAATGACATGCTTATATCAGAAATATGTTAGAGAGAAAGATAATACCATGTCTCCCTAACAGATGAGGAAACCGAGGTTCAGCTACATTGAGTGCTTTGGTTAGAATTACTTGCTAGAAGTTAAACTGGAAATAGAATTCATATTTTTAATAGTTGACACCTTTATGCCTTCTATTTCACTGCAATATGTGTGCATCCTAGACTGAAGAATGCCACGGGAAAGGAATTTCTTTCGGGGCATGTTTCTTGGGACAGAATCTGATTATTTGCTCTCGTATATAGTTCAGTGAGATATTAAAAAGAAACAACACCGTTCTTTCCTCTGTAAGTCGATACTTGGTGGAAAAGCATTTATTATGTATAGGGGAACATACATGAGAGACACTGAGAGGTGGATGCTGGGAAGAAGAAAGGTCATTTAAGTGGTAAATGCCACCTGCACGGTCCAATTGACGTCTCCTAGGTGAGCGACACAGGTTTCTTATCTTTGCTACCCAAGAGCAACTTAATATCCAGTGAGGGAGTGTGAGGGAGAGGAGCATAGTAATGTAGTCAGCATGAAATAAGATGCACTCTACTGAGAGTACAGAGGAAGTGGGGGACAGGAAGTAAGACAAGAGGCAGCAGGCAAGATGGGTCCAGTGCTGGCAAAGCCATGGGCAGGTAGCCGGTCTTGCTTCCCAATACTCACCAGGAGCTCCCTGGGCAAGGCCGTGACTCAGGATGCGTGTCAAGGAACTCCTGCTACACGCACCCTTTCCCTAAGGCACACAGCACTTGTCAACCAGGGTTGGCTATAATATTTGCAAATTTAGTGTAAACAAAAACACAGAATTCTATTTGGTTTGTGGTGTATGTGTGGAGTGTGTGATGTACACATGCAATGTAAGTGCACACACCTGTGCATGCACACAGAAGCCAGAGGAGGATGTCAGATGTCCTGCTTTATCGTTTTGTATTTTATTCCTTTGAGACATGGTCTCCTACTAAACCATTTATGGTTTGCAGCTTCTAAGTACATCTGTAATATATTATTACCATAATAGCGAGAGATGCAGAAAATGAACTCAATTATGTTTTAGACTGTGCTGAAGACCAAATCCGGGGCCTCGTGCACATGAGGCAAGTGTTCTGACACTGAGCTCTGTTCTTGGCCCTTGGTCAATTGTTTTTATTTCCCTTCATTTAAAAAATTATTTATTTATTTTTATTTTATGTGCATGAGTGTTATGCCTGTATGTGTGTAAGTGCACCCGTGCTGTTCAGTGCCCATGAAGAACAGAAGAGGGAATTGAATCCCCTGAAACTGGAGTTATGGATGGTTGTTAGCCACTATATGGGTCCTGGGACTTGAACTCGGGTACTCTGCAAGAGCAGTCAGTGCTCTTAGACATTGAACCACCTCTTCAGCTCCTTACTTTACCTTTTGATACATGCATATAGCACCAATACCACATGTTTATCTTGTGTTCTATACTCCAAAAAAAAAAATCCCATGGCTTGTGTGTCATGGGTCATCAGAAGTGCTCTGTGGGACCAGGGCAAACAGGAAACAGGAAACACACTGCATTTTCTCAACTCATGCATATTCTCCACCGAATCATTGGATGTCACTTAGAAGACAGCAGTTCAAAGACGAAATTGTTAGGAATTTCAGGACACTGACAGTCAAGCTCTAAATCAAGGGCAGAGTCCTTCTGAGCAGGAGGCTGAGTATAGTTTCACAGATGCCAGAATCTTTCACAGCAAAGCAAAGGTAAAAGATCAAACGGGAGTTCTCTGCTCCTTGACATTGAGGGAACACCCATCCTTCTCCTTGCAAAAGTCCAGACTAGGAATACCAAAGTGAGTATTCAAAAGGAAGGATAAATCACTGCCCCTAAATGTATTTGGGTGAACTTGAACAGAAGGCCAACGAGGACACACACTGATTTCACGTCTCTTGTCATTCTTTAGATTTTCTGCGCTGGAATTTTCTTCTTTGTTAATAATGGTGAGGTGTTCATGAAAGTTCTCTGTTGTTGCTCTTCTCTGGGAATTCAGACTGCAAGGTGAGGACACCTGAGAGTATAAAGAGAAGAGCCTTGGGAATAAGTTACTTTCCTATCTATCTTTTACACACACACACATACACACACACACACACACACACACGGAGTCACATGGATGAGTTGGTTTTCCTCCTGGGTTAGATGTTCAGCTGTTGGCTTTGTCTTGGACAGTGTTTGATTTGATTTCCTTCTGGTCAATCCTGTCTTTTAATTTCATAGCTCAGTATCCTGTGTACATTTTCTTGGAGCACCAAAACTCATAGGCATCAAATCAAAGTTGTTATCCTTGAAAACCTCTCCTTTTTAGTAGATGGTACTTATTCTATTGTAATGAATTGCTTGTCTAAAACATCGATTTTTCTGGTTTTAGTTTTCAACAGCTTCATTTGGAGAGACATCAGACTATGGCATTATCCATAAAGAGACAAATAAGAGTTAATATTGATTAAATGCTTATTAAATAACAGACATGTTCTAAACATTTTTTGTGTATATCAACTCATTGAAACAATGACTCTCTATAAAAATAATTATGGTTCAATAGAATTCTTTCTTGGAAGTCCAAGATCTTGGTTTAGTAAAAGTTCAACCTGTACTCTGTTGGGTGACTGTATTGATGATCTCCTTACCTGTGAAATGGAAAGAATAATTTTACTTCTTTTGGCTTTTCAGATATAGTATGAATTAAGGTAGAACACAGGAACGCTTTCAGTGCTTGAATCAGGAAGCCCATGACTGCATTCTTAAGGTTACCTGCTGTTATTACATAGCCAAAGCAGACTGAAGCTATGAGAAGTTTAGCCCCTTTTTTTTCTGCCATCTGGAGTATTGAAATACAAACTGTATCAGATCTCTGTAATGAAGTATTTTGGAAAACATATTAGGCTGGTATTTTCTTGACAAAACCTCAGATCTCTAATTTGCCTCTTTGAGCTATCACTACCTGGAGTATTTGCTGCAAGGGTCAAGCTCAGTTCTTTCAGGGAAGAAGTCTAACACTAAATGCTGATGTTATCTTTAACAAAATCTAACTGGCTGGGTTTTTTTGTTGTTGTTGTTTTTTCTAAGTGCAAATTCCATTTAATTGTTAGTTCTTTCCAGAAGGGACATTTAATCTAATTGACCAATTTAGAGTTAAGATTCTTTCCCCAGTGAGCAGAGGGTTTCTTATCTTTAGGCCACAAGTTTGCATAATTATAGGAGAACAGCTGCCAGACCTTTCATGGGTCCCTAAAGGTCCTTTCAAATAACAACAGCAGCAACAACAACAATAAAATACAATAATAGATAAAATACAGTTAATAAAATACACCAAAAATAATAAAAGTTGCAATAATGTCATTTAATCGGGGGGAGTGGTCTTACAGTTTGCTGAACTAACATATGTTAGTTCAGTGACTCTTCATCTACATCTTAGGCAAGAACCTATTTAAAAGTTGATAAATCAGACCTAGAACATTTAAATGACTTTTCTAGAGTCAAAGGGCTAATATATGGCAGATGTCATGATTTCACCTTAAGTGTATCGTCTATCATCTCTTCAGTCTGGTGTCTTATTCTTAAGCCAGTGTCTTGAAGAACAGTTCCTGTCTGAATCCTCAATCCTGATTCCTGCTCATCCTTCCAGTGGCTTACTACAAGTGCCCTTCATGTTCCAACATGCTTGAGGCACTATCCCCAAATCCAATGAACTGTCCTTTGAAAGGGAAGTCCCATACCTGGTCAAAGTTTAGAGAAGAAGTAAGTTTATATTTGACCCTAACCAGGGTATCTATATCTCCCCTTCCGAGACTCAGGGAATGCCATGTAGAAAGGGAGGGACGAGGGGAAGAGCTGTAGGATGCGGAAGAAGGCTGTAAAATGCCTTCTTTTCGACATTGCACTCAGGAACTCGCAGGAAGTATGGTTACTTAAACAACAATGGGCCTCTCAACATTCCATCACGGATAGGGTGGAGCTTTGGAGGCCTCACCTCTTCTTGCGGAGGCAAGGGTAGTGTCTACTGGGGAACTGGAAGGAGTTTTCTTTTAATGGTGTAGCCACTGCTTAGATGCCATTGCTCTAGCAAATACCTACCTAGCCAAGCTCATGCAACTTTAATTCAACTCTGGGTCAGAAAAAGGAACAGACATGAAAGAAGGAGAGAAACTATTTGGGAAGAGTTCAGCAGGAGTGGGAGAGGATTAAGAGAGAGTAATGGGAGGTGTATATGATTAAACTATGTTAAATACACACATGATATTGCCCATTTTATCTTTCAGTGCTGATGACTCTGTTGGGCCATCTCATCTTTCAGTTTCCCACTTCCTTATCACTTTGTTTCCATTCTGCCTTCAGAGTACTGAGCAGAGAAAGAAATGAACAGAGGGACAGAAGTCATGACTGAAGGTCAGCACTTAGAGACTGGACAAAAAGAATGAGGAGGGTCTGTCTGTTAAGGAATGTTCACGAGGAGATCCAAGGCCACTGGGAAAAGGATATACACGTTAGAATGGGGCAGTCCATGCAATGTAGATTAAGCAGCAGATACAACTAGATGTAAGGGTGTTGATTAGGACAGGAGAATAATACAGGCAAAGCTGGAGGTGCTAGTGATATTACAATAATAGGCCAGGACTGAAATTTTTATGTAAAACAATCTTTTTTTTTCAGTATGAAATAGGTTACTCTCACTGTATTTGTTTACTGATCCATTTGCTTTATGACAAATAATTCTACATAGAAACAGTCCTTTGCTTCCAAATATACCTGCAACTGTTCATGTGTGTACTTGCCCTTTATTGCACACATGTCTTGACTTGTACACTCATGTGTCATTTGACTGTAAAATAGCTGAATGATTCCAGGCTGTTCCATAAAACTGTTGTCAGTAATGTTCTCCTGAGTTAATGCAAAGCCATTGCCAAATGCTTTCTGGATGCCTCTGTCCAGTGGGCTGTGCATCCTCTAAACAGTTATGTGGTTTCAGATTAGATCTCCTCAGTTTGTTGATGAGAATGTCAGGTAGGACAAAATCAAAGGCTTACAGAAGTCTAGAGAGATTACATCTATTGCATCCTTTTTATCTACAAGGCCTGTCACTCCATCATAGAAGGAAATTAAATTGGTCTGGCATGATTTGTTCCTTTAAAAGCCCTGTTGGTTCCTCCCCAGTCTGTTACACTCTTCTGGGTGATTGCAAATTGATCATTTGGATGATTTATCTTAGTAGCTCCTCTGGCATTGTGTTTTAGGCCACTATTTCTTTTTCCCCTCTTTTAAAAGGTGGACATTGTGTTTATGTTTTGTTTTGTTTTTCTTTTTTCCTTCCTTAAGGATTTTCTCTGTTGTGCACAGCTTTTACTTTTTATTTTTAACTATGTCTGACTGAGTTTTGACAATATTCCAAGATATTTATTTTCATGTTGTTATAATGTATAATTTGAACAATTTTCAACAATTGGCGATTATTTCACCTACACTAACTCATTTCCTCTATTCTCCAGTCTGTCACTTATTCAACATTGACTGAGAGTCTGGACACTTTGAAAACATGTACATAAACAATGAGTTAATAAGTCTTTTTAAAATTTTTGATTGCATTCAGTGTGTGTGTGTGTGTGTGTGTGTGTGTGTGTGTGTGTGTACCTGCCATGGTGCTCATGTGGAGGTCAGAGGACAACTTTCAGAAGTTGGTCCTTTCCTTCAGCCATGTTGGCTCCAGGGATCAAACTTAGGTCATCAATCTTAGTGGCAAGTGCCTTTACCTATTGAGCTGCTTTGCCAGCCCTACCAAGTCCTTCTTGAGAAACTAAGAGTTGAATGTAAGTGACTTACTCATAAATAGATGAGTATGACACATTGCTGAAGGTGCTATGTCTGGGTGAGTCAGATGGATGCCTGGAAGAGGTATTTACACCGGTCCTAGGTACTCAGGGAAAGTTTCCCAGAGGAGCTGATATCTAAAATGGACTCTCATGTTCGATATACAAGTTAGTAAGTATCAGGGAACATAACATGATGGGGAGAAAGAGGACAGAGCAGACACATTCAAATCAGAAACCAGGATTCACAGAAGTAAGGCCATTAAAAGGAAAGTTGGTTGTGGATTGTGTGGCATTTCAGTAAGACTTGAGGGAGAAGGAGAAGCTGGACCGTAATGAAGTGTCAGAGGGATGTCACTGGCAGGCCATGAGCATCTTGAACACCAGCCAAGCAGATTTGTTCTTCTTGAAGAAAAAGGGAATATTCAATCCACATTTAAGTTTTTTTTTTTCCTGAGGTCTTCCTATTTAATAACCTGGTGAACTTAAGAATTAGACAAAGGTAGAAAGAATTTAGGGTATGTTACAAATGACTCAAAGAATGAGAACTTATAAACATCAAATAGTTAAATGTAAATTACAAATTACAGTATAAATAGTTTAGGTAAAGATCAAATAAGATTCTCAGCAGAGTTACTGAAGGGTCAGAAAGTCTACATGTAAGGTTGTATTAATCTATTTTATTTAAATTGAGGCTGGATTAAAAGGCATTTCTGCCTTCAATTAATTGGATATATTCCTATCAATATACACTCAGAGTATAAGAACACTTTTATTCTAACAGTTGGTTACCACCACCACCAAACTTAGTCAATCTTATTTTCCACCACTGTTGAAGAGATTGTTAATAATTAAGATAAATGAGAAAAAGTAACTGTCCAGATAAGAATATGTAGTATCATCTCTAAACTATTGGAAAAATTCTATCAATTTAGAATTTTATGACCAACAAAATATATATTTCAAAAACAACTTGTTCCCAGACAAACAATGTAAGATTTTATTGCTATCAAACTGACCCCATGGGAAAGGTAAGAGGTAATCCCTTTAAGCACAAGGAAAATTACATTAGTTAAAAATTACACTCTCACCAAAAATGCTACCTCTGGGTTAAATAGAAAGGTATTTCTCCAGTATTTATATATCTTTAAGAGATAATTGTATGTTTAAAGCCAAACTGTTGGAGGATTTGTAGTATATGCAGAAGAGAAAAAGAACAAAAATGCAAGAGAACTTGAAATAGTCATATTTTAAAAGCCGTGCCACAGTGAAATAACACTCTTTGAATTTAGACTGAAAAGGCTGACCATAAAGTGGACAATCAGTAAAATAAGACATGAGAGAATTTTAGCTAATACATCAACAAAGCCAAAAAAGGGAACAATATTAAACAATAAACTGACTATCAACATCAAAAAAGGAAAATTGTACAGTGAAGAAAAAAGATTTACGGAACCATGACATATTGACAAAAGTTCAGTTTAGCAAGAACATATAATGCTTTGAACATTTTTGTGCATATTGACATTTCAGATTATATATTGAAAACACTACAGACCTGCAAAGAGGAGCAGACCAGTCACTGATTGAACAAGTTGGAAGTAAATCAGTAAAATTTTCAAATTGAAATTTTAATAATATTCCCAACTAATCTATTCTATACTTGTGGAAACAATTTTTTATCAAATTCATTAGTATCTTTAGACAAATCTTTTATGGAGCAAGAGAACACATATATTTTTCTAGAGCAGTAATATGGCAAATTTCAAAAAATATCAAAGATTGCAGTGTACAAAGTTTGTACTTCGAGAGCAAAAGAAATGAAAAGTCAACAGAAATAACTTCAGGAAATTCCCAATTATTAAAAACCAAAGAACATTTTCTTATTCTATTTGGGTAGGTAGAAGACATTTTGAATTGAAAACATTAGATACAAATTTGTGGCATGCAGACCACTCAGAAGCAGAGAAAAATCTATAGCCTTGAACAAGAAATTAGAAAACAAAGTAGATTACAGATCAGTGACCATAGTTTCTAAATTAGAAGACAAGGAAAAGAAGTAAAATGAAACTCAAGGTAAGTTCAATATGCAAAATGCATTAATAAGTGTCCAAGGATGTATTAACAGCTTAGTTGGTAGAATTCTTTACTAGCACGCATGAAGCCCTAGGGGCCATCCCAACACAACAGAAACCGAGCATGGTGAATGAAGCTTGCAATCTCAGTGCTTGGGAGGCGAAGTTCAAGGTCATCCATGTCTACACAGTGAGTTTGAGGACAGCCTGGTCTACATGAAACCCTTCTGAAAAAATGAAATAAGTTTATAAGTTAATTAATAAAGCAAAAATAGTAGAGACAAATCACTAAAACCAAAACCAGGTCCTTGGAGAAAATTAATAATGTATATATGCATCTATCTATTCTGATGAGGAAATCAAGACAAGGCAAATCATCATTATCATAAGAAAGAGGACATCGTTTTAGAGTCTGCATATATTTTAAAAAATGAAGTGAAATTTATTAGGTATCTTTAGTCAATAAATTTAACAAGTTAGATGAAAGTCACTGATCTTTTAAAACTATAAACTACCAAAGTTTCCTAAGGAATATATAATCTTTGTATGCTTCTATCTATTACAGAAATTCATTTTAATGGAGCTTTTGTGTGTGTGTTGTACGTGTCCCAAGGTGTGCAATCTGTGCGTGCATGTGTGAAGGCCAGAAGTATCTTCCTCTGTAGTTTTTGACTGCTTTTGTTTGAGACAAGGAATCTCTGAACCTGGATCTCACCATTTTGACAAGACTGACTGGCTAGTAAATGCCTGGGATCCACCTGTCCCTCTCTGCATCTGCAGTACTGGGCTTACACATACCTGTTGCCGTAGTCTGCTTTTACTTTGGTGCTGGAGATCTGAATTCAGGTCTTCATGCTTGCATGGCAAGCACTTTTTCACTAAGCTATACATCTCTAGTCCTAAGAAACTGAATGTGTCATTTTTTTAAAAATCAGTATTTAAAAGCTTATAAATAATATCATACTTACTGTTAAATTATTTTTCTGAAAAGATTAATAATAAAACAATGACTTCTATCCCAACTACTTCAATTCATCATGTGCTAGAGATTCTAGATAATGCAATGGGCATGAAAATCAGCATTCAGATGGGAAGGGAATAAAGAAGACTGTTTATTGGCATACAGCATCATCATCCATATAGAAAAACTTTCTACTAAAAATCTGTTGAAATAATTTATGAGTTTAGCAATGTCGTAGCCATAGGATGTAAGTAGATATAAATAAATTGCATATATAGACAAGTCATTAAATTCAAAGTGCCATTTATAAAAACATGAAGTAACAATATAGAAAACTGTAAAACGTTGCAAAAGAAATGAAATAAAATGTGAATGGAGATAACACTATATACACTTATCAATATTGGTAAAATACCTCCTCCCGAACTTATCCACAAAGCACTGTCTTAAACAAAACCTTCACAGACATTGACAGAGTCTAAAATTTATATGAAAATGCTAGACTAGTCAGTTAGAAAAAAAGTTTGAAGAGTAATAATTCCCTAGTTCGACATTTATTACACAGCTGTGTTGTAAACAGAACAGTTCTGATACAGAGAAACAGCAGTTTATCAATGACACTGGCTAGAGCATCCATACAAATTCTATACATGCGCATGACTGAACTGTATCAAAATTGTAGTTAATTCTGTGGAAAGCACACAGTAATTTGAACGAACAACATTAAGGCCCTCGGGTTCTACATTAGAGCTAATTTTGATTCATAGCACACAATATCTAAAAGTTAACTCAGAGCAGACTGTATATCTGAAATTTTCATTTCTATGTTTTATACATTCTTTTCACAACATGAAATCATGTTGGGCATATTAGGCAAACATTCTATCACTGATTTCTTTTTTCGTGGTCATTGAACTTGTAAACATTCTAGAAGAAAATACAGGGCATGGCTTTTTAGTGGTGTAGTGTGTTAGTGTGTTGAAGCTACTAAAGCAAAATATCATGAACTATTGCTTAAGGAGTTTATTTCTCATAAATCTGAGAGTGGACAAGCCCAAGCTCAAGGTGCTGACTAACTTGTTGTCTGGACAGGATTCTCTTTCTGATTTGTTGATGCTTATGTTATTGTGCATTCACACAATTAAGGTAGAGAAAGGGAGAGGCTGTGGTGTCTATTTTTATGAGGTACTAATCTTAGTGGATCAGGGTCTACCCTTTTGACCTCATTAATCTTAATTATCTCCAAATACAGTCATATTGGGGTCTAGATGCTACATGTACATTTTGAGCAGGTACAATTCAATTCAATCTATAACACCTAGGATTAGAAAATTGCTTTCTCAAATACAACATCAAAAGCATGACTCATAAAAGGAAAAAAAAAGATTGCTATTCATCTACATTAAAACTTTTTGTACACTGGCAAGAAAAACTAGAAAGAGAGTTTTAAAAAGCCATAGATTAGAAGAAAGAATTTTTGAGTCATTATTTGTCAAAGGATTTGTATCTAGAATATATAAAGGGTCTAAAAATGTAAGAAAAAGAGAACAAACCATCCAATAAAAATCACAGTGAACAAATGACTTGAATATACATTTGACCAGAGAAGTTATTTGGATGGGAAATAAGCACATAGCACAAGTCTTCACATCATTAATTATTAGGGATTTGCAAAATAAAGAATTAGCCAAGATGCATATTACCTATTTGATCTAGTGGAGTGCCTACCATGACAAAGACAGGAGTGCGTGTGTGAGAAGCAACAGCCGCTCGGACAAAGCAGAGCTTCTGAGAGTACACAATAACACCAACACGTGAGGAGTTTGGCAATTTTTCCAGAAGTTACCCATATGCCTATCATGTACTTTAGTCATTCTACTCATGGGTATTTGGCATGAAAAATGAACGCGTGTGCCCATACACAGACTTGTACTCAAACGTCCATATTAGCTTTATTTGTAGCAACCCAAACTAGAAGCAAAATCAAATTCTGATAAACAGATAAATGAATGAAGAAAGTGAGACAGAGCCAGACATGGGTTATCTCTCACAAAGCAGCAAATGATCTTCAGCTCCTGCAACAACAACACAGACAGGTCTAAGAATAATTTTGGTTAGTGAAAAAAGCCAGACCGAAAAAGGAACTTTAGGTATATCTCCATAAATAATAGAATTCAAGAACATATAATAGCATATACAGTTAAAAAGAAGTTAGTGTTTGGCAAGGGGAATAAGGTCATAGGGAAGGGTTAGAAGGGTTACAAAATGCAAAAGGAAACTTTTGGGAGTGATGGCTATGTTCATTATCTTGATTTTGACAGTCTCCTGGGTGTATACATATGTTAATATGTATCAAATTTAAAAATTTAAATACATATAGTTTATTGTATGTGAGTCATACTTCTATAAAGCTACTAAAATAAATTTGACTTTCTAAATACAAGAAACATAAAATTAAGTTTGCATCTTTAGATCCTTAATAACATGAGATCGCTAGAAATAAATTTTTAAAAAGTGTGCTGAAGTTTTTCTCACTGGAAATTTAAAATAATTATTGAGAAAAAATTAAGACCTGAATACATATAGGGACATATCATCAAAAGACTCAAATATTTAAATGCCAGTACTCTATAGTTCTAAGAAAAACACAACACAAACTGTGAGAGAGAGACAGAGAGACAGGAGAAACAGATGGTGCGGTAATTGCTTGGTAATGAGTACCAAGCTGTATTTGTAAGAATAGTTAAGGCAGACTAATATTGTCACAAGTAAATGAAACTGAACAGAGAGTTCACAAGCAGATAAATGAATATCTGAACATTTCTTTTTAGACAATATTGAACTTTAGAATTTTGAGGCAAAGGAGATCTTTTCAATAAATTGTGCTAGGATCATTGGTCAACAATATTGTAAAAGCATCACTTTGACCCCTATCTTTTACCATATATAAAACATTTTGCAGATAGGCTATACTGAGCTGTAAGTTCTAGAAGATAATGAAGGAAAATATTTTCATGTTATGCAAAGATATCTTAAACTATTTAAACATTGCTAACTATGACAAAAAGGATTGAGAATTTTGACTTACATTTATTTGTGTGTGTGTGTGTGTGTGTGTGTGTGTGTGTGTGTATGTGGAGGTGACAGGACAATTTGGGGAGTCATTCTCCTCTTCCACTCTATGGGTCTCAAGAATTGAATTCAGGTCATCAGGGTTGGAGGTAAGTGCCTTTAACTGCTAAATCATCTTTCCAGCCCAAGAATTTCTGCTTGATCAGAAGACAGCAGAAATTATGTTGGTCTAGGTCTATGACAGAGGTCTATGACCTCTCCAACCATGTGTACTTAGCTGTATTTACAGTAATAAACACTGAGAGAGTAAGAATCAGTTTTTTCAGGGACTAGCTCCCTGATAAGTTATCTGATCCCAAGTGGTCAGTCCCAAACGCATGTACACATGAGCACCACTAAATGGACTCAGTCTATTATATTTAGAGATGGGTATTTACAAATGTATATATTGTGTATGTAACAATAATAATCAAATAGAAGACAAGAAATTGAAAGGGAGTTGGGGGGACATATAGGAGGAGTTGGAGGGGGGCTGGGAAGGGCGGAAATAATACAATACAGTATTCATGTATGAAATTCCCAAAAGAAAAAGATACTGGAAAGAAAAAATGCAAGTCACAGTGCAGAAAAAGATTTTATGGCACAAATATCAACAAAAATAAAATCAATCATGCAAACCAAGTGTATAAAAGACAGATAACCTCACAGCTAAGTGATTGGAAGCCTTTTTAAAGGACTGGACTGGACTTTTTTAAATTAAAGTATCCCACTGGAGATTAAATTTCTAAGATGTAGTCAACATCATTACTAATCAAGGAAATGCTGATGAAAATCACAAAAATATCACTATTCACCAGACTGGCCAAAATGAAAGTTAACTTCCAAGTGTGATCACTGGAATTGCTGGAACTCCAACATGTTGCTTGGGAAAGTAAAGTTGGTACAATCTTTTCAGAGAGCATTTTGATATCATCTATTAAATATGCATTTACTACTTTATTAGTTAGGGATTCCTAAAGGAACAGAACTGATAGATTGTGTGCGTGTGTGTGTGTGTGTGTGTGTGTGTGTGTGTGTGTGTATGGGATTTATTAGATTGGCTCACAAGATAGGGTCTCAGTAGTCCAACAATGGCTGTTTCACATTGAGAGGCTGAGAATCGAATGGCCGCTCAGTCCATGAGGCGGGATGTCTCAGTAATTCCAGTCTAGAGCCTGAAGGATTCCTGGAGACCTGCTGGTCTTCTGTCTACACTGGAAACCCAAAGAAGTTGGTTCTAATATTGATGAAGGAATGCCACAGCAATAAGAGAGATAAACTCACCAGAGACAGTGGAAGCAATCAGGCAAAAGGAAAAGCTCCTTCTGCCATTTCCTTTTATCTGGACTTCCACTAGAGGTGCCACCCATATTTAAGGTGGGTCTTTCCAATTCAAATTATCTGATAAAGAAAGTCTCTACCATTTTAGTTCATTCCAGATACAGTCTGGGCAACCAAGATTAGCACTTGCAACAGGATCTAAGATCTTGCTTTTTGATATTGCCACAATGAAAACGTGTAACCATCATAAGTAGGGACACTCATTTCAGGACGATTTCTGCACCAAATGTAACTGCCAGACCATTGAAACTAGAATAGATAAAGTCATCCAGAGCAATGTGTACTGGAATAAAAGAAGTGAATTCATGATTTGCTCAAGATGAATATCATAATAATGTGGAACAAAAGCAGCCATATTCTAAAGAGGTTTAATATGTGATCCTCTTTATGTATAATTTAACAAGCAGGTAAGAGTTTATGAAATAATTTAGGCATATGTGTATAGATAGAAAAAGTATAAAAACAAGGAAAATTACTACAGATATAGGCAAAATGTGATTTCCTTTGAAGGTCTAGCAGAGTTTCTGGGTGACAGGTGGCAGGAGGGGCATCAAAGCTGTATCTTCCAGAGATGGTACTATCTATTTTCCTGAACATTAAGACTTATACATTGTGCTTCAGTGGATAGCACTTCAGACGATAGCCCATTGAGTTGTGTGTGTGTGTGTTTTTATCTTGAGTACTTTGTTATTTATGTTAGTTTTGCATTGCTTTTTTAAGTAGTAGAAGAAAAGATATGAAAACAAGTAACTTTCAGGGAAATAACTTTGGTAGTAGGTTTCTAGGAAGTCTGACTTGTTGCTTAAACTCTTGTCTCCACACTGGCTATTTCCCAGTGCCTTCTGAAATATTACACGTAATTTCACCAATTATACCTTCATTCTGGCACACTAAGCACCTTTTATAAAAATGCAAATATGTCTGGTAGTTTGAAGGGCTGTCACCACAAGTCTCTTATTTCCAGATCCTAGAATTTTGTCCAACAGGCCTGTAGTGATTCATTTACATTATGGGTAAAATTGTCTTTCTTGAACTGTGCAGGAATTTAACTGCCATTTACAACATTGTTTCTTTAGGGATTAAATTCAGATTTCAAAACACAGTGTGGGAACATGATCTCTCTGTCATTGGGGAATGCCTGTCAGGGACTCACACAGTGTAAAGGAGAATGGGCAGAGTTGGAGTCCAGCTGTCCGAGCTCAAGCTTGTGTGCTAATTATGCATTACTTACTGGTAGAAAGATCACTACTTTCACTGCCCACATTTAAAAAAAACATCAGTTCGGTTCCTTAATTTATAAGTGTGGAAAAAATCCTTATCTCTAAGAAGATATTTTGGGGTTCAAATGAGATAAAAGCACTTTATGATTACTAGAAAGAGTTCAAATTTACCACAGGAAGAATAAAATCAGGTGTCAGAGATAAAGCAGACTAATAAGGTCAGGACTACATAGATGCCCCATTAAAGTAGTATTCCTTCTCTCACAGCATGAAATTTTGAACGTTTTCATTTCCTTTAAATTTACCTTTGATAAATATTTGTAAATCAAAATCTATATTTTCAAATGAACTCCTTTGCTTATAAATTCCACAGGTGCAGAGATGAGTGTTGGGCACATGGCCAGCAACAAGCTAGCTGTTCAATTATGATTGTCAAAATTCTGACTGAATCTTTATGATCTAAGTTCCATCTTGAGATGAACTCTCTGTACATGTTTTGTCTGTTACTTAATGCATGTGGCTTTATCTGTCTTATGAATATAATGTGCAGAATTATACATCATTTTCTCTACATTTAGCTTATAAGACAGATAATTCACATAATTTGAAATTATATTTGACCCTTATTTAGGCATATTTTAAGCGTTTTTCTCAAGCATGAAGCAAGATAAGTAAATATTCAGGTATCAGTATCCGTTTTTTAAAAGAGGTTCTATTGAGTGACCAAGGACTCTATGACTGAAGCTTCTACAAAATTATTTTAACATTATGTCAATTGTCAGTTCAATTTTCCTAGATTTATGTCCATCTGAGTGACACTGGTAGAGGAACTAACTTCAAGACAAAGTTCAGGCAGCACCCTCTGTGGGACATCATTTCCCATGGGTGAAAGTCGTGTGGCCCACTTGGCTAACAGTTCTACATCTCTGATTGTTAACTTCATGCCAATCAAACCCAATGGCTGCCCTCAAAACATTCACAGATGGGCTGAGTCCACATATATACCTCCTTTTTTCAAATAAAACTTACGCAAAAAGCAAGAACAATAATAGCACAATCAAGTAAAACCAAATTAAAAAAAAACATTTAACTTTTCTATGCTTCTAAAACTTTTACTTGGGTAGTTGGGTGCAGAGCACCTAAAACCCACATATAGGTCATTAAGATAGCCTAAGTCACTTTTCCCTCTATGACACTGAGAAGCATGTGCACAGAAAGGGCACTCAGCATCTCTGCATGAGAGATAACACCACAGGTTGATTAGGAGTGCAGGCTGTTGGGTTACAGCCTGGCGTACTACTTGGAAAGCCAAAAGAATCAATAGAACAATCCAGTTGGGAATTTTACAGCTGTCTCAGTGAAGTTCTTCCCTCAGAGCCATGACTAGCTACTTAATTTATTTAACTTCCAATAATTGGGAGTGCCTGGCTGTGAGTCTTAAATTAATCAAAAGCAAAGAACTGTTACATTCTGTGGAACTCTTCCATTCTCAAAGTTTTATCTTTTCTATCTTCCAATTATATTTTTATGAGAAATGTGATCTATTACCTTTCCTAAAAAGTGACTGCTTTTTTTCAGTGCTTGGGATATCTCTTGAGCTACATTCATAGCCCAGACTAGTTGACCTTCAACTTACCCACTGGGAGTCACACAACCATTTGAACTGAACGTGTTTTAGCTAAGGAAGTAGAGGAGCTTGGTAGTTACATTTTCTGTATCTTTTCTGCAGATTTTTAACACTTTCCACTTTGATTCATACAGAAAAAACAAGAAAAGAAAACCTCAATGTGTTCTATTATTTCTGGTCCAATAGGGTCAGAAGAGCTTGTAGACAGAAGTATGGCTGGTTTCACAGTGACCCAAAATGAGCCCGGACTTCAAAGAACTTCCTCTTTTCTCTGCATGAAGAACTCTTTAAAGAAGTTCTTTTTCCTTTTACAAGGTGAATGCTTCAAAGCCCATAAGAGGAGTATTTCCTCCTCAATGTTTACCTTCCAAAGGTGAGGAGTTCATAGGCATTTCTCTGTTTGTACAGTAGAATCTAATCGTTGGCTTGGAGGCAAGGGCTCTCCTCTGTCAGGAGTTTCCCGTGCTCATTTTTCACTTACTGATGCACGAAAGAAACTGTGCCAGGAGCCCCCAGAAAAGCTGCATTAAATTCCTCTGGAGTATATTCCTGTCAACATTGTGTACTACTGAAAAAAAGAACTCGATCCTGTTTTCAAAGCTTCCTTTCTCTTTTCACACAAAATGTTCCCCAAGTGGCCAGGAATGACAGGCCAAGTGGGTGAGTGGGAATGTGTCCGGAGCTTTTTCACAACACTGGAGGAAGGATTACGGTCAAACAGGGTAACAGGTTTCATCTTCTGCCTTTGGAGCAATGCATCTAGTCTAAATATCAGCCTCCTGTTAATATAACTTTGGAATGCTGTGCAAGATACTAAACAGTAAGCACTATGGTGCAGGAACTGCTATGCAAGCATCCTGAAATTTCTATCAGATCTGGACATGCACCGTTCTACACCATCTGGGCTCTTTCATCTACATTAGTAAGCTCCATGGGGCTGAAGGCAGAAGCTGTGCTTCAGTAGCCTAGAAATTCTCTGAGCAATGCAACAGCAGCCTGCACTTTGGAAGAGGGTTTTTTTTTTTTGTATGTTTATTGAGACAGAGTCTCTCTCTCTAGCTCCAGCTGGCCTAGAACTCACTATGTAGACCAGGCTAGCCTTGATCTCACAGACATCCACTTATCTCTGCCTTCAGAATGCCAGGATTAAAGATGTATGCCACCATGGCTGACCTGTAAGATTGTTTTTAAATGTGTGCATGTGTATGCGTGTTTGCATGAATGTGTAAAACATTTCTCTCTTAAATGAAATACCTTGGAAATATCTAAGAAGCATTCTGAATTGGATCTAGTAGAGCACACCATCAGTTTCTATGACGCCATTAGACAAAATTAACAGAGGAATGAAAAGTGGCTGTAAAATGTCCCTATACTGTGAGGCTGTGTAACAGCAGAATATCACACCTGCTACAGCTAAATGGGAGGAAACGTGCAGAATGCCCATGTGGATCCAGTGCACAGGTTACGAGTGACTTCATACATTCATACTAGAAGAGCCACTTCATTCATGTGTTTGTTTTTGTGACAAGGCCTTATGTAGACTAGATTGGCCTCAAACTAGACTTGTAACTGAGAGTGGTCTTGAACTTCTGATCCTTCTGTCTTCTTTGAGTGCTGGGATTACAGGTGTTTACCACCCACTTAGCTTACCAGGGTTTTGTGCAAGCTAGGCAAGAACTTTACAACTAAGCCCAATTCATTTTTAAAGCATTTTATTTCTTTTTATGTGTGTGTGTGTGTGTGTGTGTGTGTGTGTGTGTGTGCGCATGTGTGGAGGCTAGAGAGTTGGTGGCTCTACCATTATTGAACTGTGTGATCATTTCGAAGCTACTGAATTTCATTACATTGTACTTTTCCCATTGGTAACTTGTGACTAAATTACTAACTACACAGATTGTTAGTAGTATTAAGTAAAATTTCTAAAAGGCTTCATATGTATTTTGGACATTGAAATCCAATAAATAGTATTATTATTGGTAGTAAGATCACCATTATTATCATTAGTTGTTAAGGTGCTTTTAAATAAATAATAAACAGATGAAATTACATAATAAAAAGACAATAAAACATGAAAAAATGCTATTTTTTTACTTTGTTTTGTTTTGAGTTTTGAGACAGTCTTAATAGGAAGCCCAGGCTATGATGGAACTTTCAATCCTCCCTCAGCCTCTCAAATGCTAGGAGTACAGGCATGTATTAATTTGCAAGTCACTTAAAAATATTTGTGTGCAATGTATATATGTATGTGTATGCATATATGTGTATGTTTGTGCATGTTTGTACATAGTTATGGATGTGTGTATGCATATACATGTGTATGTGGATAATATGTGTGTGTGCATGTATGTATCTCTGTGTATATGTATGTATGCTTGTGTATTTATGGGTATATGAATATCTGTGTGTTTATGCGGGGGATGTGTATGGGTGTGTGCATTAAGTATGTGTATGCATGTATATATGTGTGCATGTGAGTGTATGTTATATATGTGTGTATTTGTGTGTATTCATGTGTGTCTGTGTGTGCATGTGTATGTAGGCCAGAAAGCAACTTCATTCACTGTTCCCCATGTGCCCATCCACCTTGGGTTTGAACCAAGGTACTCCACATTGTCTGACTTTAAATGTGGGTTCTGCTTTTCAAACAGAGATGCTTATCCTCCTGAGACAAATGTTTCATGGCCTGAGCTGTCACCTCCAACTACTTTATTTCTATACCTACAAAATGACTTACATATACACAGGTGCTAGAGCAAGAGTGGAAAATCAGAGATAAAGCCAGAAATGGAATTTTTCATGGTACCATTACACTTAACACGACGACAAGGTAGATTTAAAAACCTAGGTAGACTGTGCAAAAATAAAGTTAATAGTGAGGATGGGTGGGCGATGGATGGGGCTCTGGTGAGCTCAGGATTTCTCATATCAGCAAATGGTGAGAGCTGTCGGGAAGGAGAAGCATGCCAGCTGGCTTTCCTGCCCAACTGTTAGACGTGCCAATGACTCATCTATAGATCACAGCACTTGTCTCTTTTGGGGTGATTATTAGTAAATGATGACTAATGTTTCAAAGCTAATTGGTAATTCTAAAATGTTTTCCTAAGAACCAAGATGCTCAATTATGCAAGTCCTTGTCTTGTAAAGCTTATCAGATAAAACAAATGACCTCATCACATTTCGCTCCTAGGTACACTATGAGTGCTTTCCTGGTATGCACAATTTAATTTCAGTGTCAGGTTTTTTCCCTCAGAAGTTACAAGTAAAGTTGCTTCTCTTATTGACAAGAAGACCAGAACAGCTCCTGACTTTGGGGCATGTTTTCTCCTGAAGTTGGTTTTCTGTGGGTTTGTTCTGCTTGGGGCCTCAGGTTGTCGTCCTCCTGTGACTGGCACAAGGAAGGTGACTAGTTTAGGTTATAATAGTTTGTAACGAGGGCCTAACCACCTGCCCCTCTATGTCTGAGAACAGTCAACTATTTAAAGCATACATCTGAACAACAGGCTCTCACAGTGATAGACTGACCACAGTCATGGAGTCCTGAAACTGGAGTGATTTGGAGCAAAGTCAGTAGTCACGGGCTGTCTGTCACAAGTTAAACTTGAATTCACAGTTGCTTTCATATTCTCACAGAAGAGTAGAACACCAATCACATAATTTATGACATTTTGGAAAATATCCACAGACCTCAATCAGGAAAAACTAAGTGAAAGGTACCCTCTAAAGACATCAAATATGTTATTCCAGTCAATAGGAGGCAAATGATTGAATAAACTAGCTGTCACTTTTCAGAATCTACAAATGACAGGTGCTGTGTGTCAAGCTGACCTTCAGTTCAATTGCTATGATCTCACCCAGCTGAAAGTCCATGATGCTCAGTCTGGCTCCGTATGCTGAATGACTTCGTGTGTCTTCAGGGCATGAAACCAACTCAGCCTGGCAAAGGAAATGGGCTTCCTGGTCTGACTGCTTCTTACTACTCCACCATCTCCGCCCACCTTCATCTCCCATTCCCACCCCACCCTGTCTGTAATCAGGCTGACTACTGGTAGACCCTCAGTGTGCCATACTCTGGCTTGCCCTCAGGTCTTATTCTTGATGTCCCCTCTGTGGCAGCAAGCCCTTCCAACCCCTTCCCTTATTCCTAATGCCCACCTCTCTTTCCTTTGCCTGTCATCTGAGATACCATCAGCTCTGCAAAACCTTTCCAGAGCATTCTTCCTTTCCAAGAACAGGGTAGACTCTGCCCTCAGATGCTCCTTCAAATCATTGCTCACCTCCGGCTTCCATAAGAGCACCTGGAACACTGTAATACAGGTGTGTGTCTGCCTTTGGGTCTTCCCTGAAGATTTCACAAGGCCTATGTATCACTAGTCCTGGTCCACAAAAGAACTCAGTAAACACTGATGTTAGTTACTTACAAGGACTCACTCAAGATACATAATATCATGCTCATTTTATATATATGGAAACTAGAGGTTAGTGAAGCCAAGTAACTTGTTCCAAATTACATAAGACTATTTCGGAGCTTGACTGAAGCTACAGTTTCTTTGAATGTAATATCCATTGGTTTTTAGTGTGCCCACATGTACCTCTAAGGTGTGAGCCAGCTAGACACATACAAATTGATAAGGATAAGTCACTATGTTTATTCAAAACCCAATTTAATTTCATAAATATAATTTAAATGAATGGTGAATGAATGAATGAATAAGTGAATGAATAAATTATAGTTCTGTTTCAAGCTAATCAAATGATTCCAAATTTGTATTGACCCTGACCTGTGACACTCCGCTAATGGATTCTCAGTTAAAAGTCTCAGAGTCTGTCTTGTGAAAGGAGAGACTTGTTCCTTGGGTAGCAGGCTTCCAGCCTTCCTGATTGCCTCTTCACAATGAGCAGTGAGTTGAGTAGACTCCAGAGTCTCCCAAGGCCACCTGCAGCTGAGGTTTGGAGTCCAGTGATAGTATGCGATGATTTTCAGGAATCCAGGGACTATGATGGGGATGGAGATAGAGCTGAGAGGATGAGCACTGGATGTCCTCAAATGGCTAATTATAGTTTGATTTAGATTCTGAAGTCTCTTTTCTCTTTATTGTCTAGGTGGTTAAAATAAATATTCTCAGACTTCAACGCTAAGAATTTTATTTATTTATTATTTTGATTATGTATTTGTGTGTGCCTCCATGAATTTATATGTACCATGAGTGTGCAGGAGCCTGCAGAGGCCAGAAGAGGGTGTCAGGTTCTCTGGAACTGGAGTCACAGGTGGTTGTGAGCCATCATATGGATGCTAAGAACTGAACCCCGGTTCTCTGCAAGAAGAATAAGTATGCTTAACTATGGAGACAACTCTTTAGTCCCTAACCCAAAGACTTTTAATTCCAGAGATCAGAATGGCCTAAGAACCTAAAACCCAGATCATTGCAACTTGGGTGATTTATTTCCCATACTTTGAAATGCATTGGCTGTCCTGTTTTTGATAGTCAGAAGTGACTTTGTGGACTAAAGTGGTCATATGACCTTCTGCTTTTCTTTCATGCATAAAGTTAGAGTCTATTAATTAAACAATAGCATTTAATTTAAAATCTCAAAAAAAAATTTGAGAACAAAAGGCCCTTTCAGTCCATCTAAAGCAGATACCGCCCATCTCACTGCTGAAAGGTCTGTGGTGATGTTGTGCTTTTTCTGCAAATAATTGGCATTGTGACAGTCTTCCATCTTTACTTTTAATGGTTTAATGTGATTTTTCTCCTTGTTTCAGCTTTCCATTCATTCTGCTCCTGCCTGTTAAACCAGTTTCCCTTCACAGCAAAGAGTGAGGCTGCTTTTGTTAGATTAAATATTATTATTCTTCTTTTATCTGGTTCAGCTTTCAGTTCCATCTATTTAGTTATACCATAGTTGGGGAGCAGAAAGTGCCAGAATGTCACCCGGTGGGAAAGTCAATTCAGGAAAGAAGGCACAGTGCCACAAATTTGACTACGGAGCATCTCTTTTCTTCTTCCAAGCGTATCTGCCTCTGCACACCTGGGTATTCTTCCCCAGGGCTCAGAAGTTTGAATTGCCCTGCTCTTAATTAGCAACATCCCTTTCCCCTTATATTGCAGGTGAACATGACTCATTCTCTTTTATATATTCCTGAGAGATTTACCGCAAAAGGACACGTCATTGTGAAATAAAGAAGAGGCCAGTGGTGAAGTGCTCGAAAAATAATTCTCCTCCATTGTTTTAGAAAGCTGTTAAAATACATAACTCAGCATCAATAAAGAGCCAGAATGTTACCTTCTTACTCCATGAATATATGTGTTTCATCTTCAATCTGACCCCAACTTGTAACATCTCTCAGCCCTTGGCTTGAACTTGATCTTAATCTGATCACATCCATAGAGCACAGCTGGTATAGTCTTCCTTGGGGCTATACAATTCCCAGTGTTGGATGGAAACATGTGTGCCTTTATGTATTTTCTGAGGTCTTTCTTAGACTGTGTAGGTTTCTCTGTGGAGCATGATAACAAAAAGATTAAGAACCATTGGAGTAATGGCTCAATATGCTAGGCTACAAATAAAAACCAATACCCCATTTCATAGAAAACTCAATTTAAAAGTGAAGGCTCTTACTCCTCAGGAGTGGACCCTTGTTTGGGAAAGAACTTCAGGATAGCCCCCAGCCCTCAGAGCACAAGGGACCATCTACCTCTAAGCCAGTGTCTGTGATCACCCACATGAATCAGTGGCAGAATATTCAGTTTTAAGTAATTCCATCCTCTTCTTTAGCTTTATTTTTACTTTTTGTAATGCTGGGGATTGAACCCATAGCTTTGCACACACGAGCCAGACTCTCTGCCACTAAACTGAATCCCTAGCCTTTCCATTTACCGAGGTGCCTTCCCAAAGTATAACTTACTCTTTTATTTACTCGCTTTTTAAATTGTTTATTTATTTTTCTTTTCTGGCATTCTTATTAATGGATAATTTATCTAAGAAACCTATCTGTCCTGTTATTTCCCCAGGCTTCCATGCTTTATAGTTAAGGGATTTAAAATAAATTATCATCAAAGCCACTAAATATTTTCTGCCACTGTGAAGGTGTTTGCGTCTTTCTCTTTGCACTTAATTAAGTGCTGCATAGAAACTGCATTGGCAGGAAGGACATTATGAATAGAAATATGGGACTCATTGAGGAAGGGCTTTTTATGTGTCTGGGGTGTGTTTGCCTTTTGCTTCACATGTGGAAGTTGGAGGTTGACATCCAGTCGCTCCTTTAACCCCTCTCTCTATTAATTTTTGAGTCAGAGTCGCTCAATGAACTTGGAACTCACAGATTGGGCAAGGAGGCTGGCCAGTCAATCTCCGGGGACCGCCTGTCCCCACACCCAGTGCTGGGGTTACAAATGTGCGCTGCTGTGTCTGGCTGTTAAGTGAGCGGGTGGAGGGTAGTGGGGGTTAAACTCGGGTCCTCATGCCTGTGTACCAAGCCCTTTACCAGCTGAGCCCTCTCTCCAGCCCTGAGGGAAAATATCTTATGGAGCAATATGACTTTTCAACTTGGGACTTGGTAGAAACACTGCTTCTCTCCCCTGGAGACATCATGACCACAGATTACACAGGCAGCTGAGATCAGTGTTCGATTTCAATTGACCTGGAATTTAAATTCTAGGTCCAAATTAAAAAGTGGATGAACTTGAACAAGTTATTGAACTTCATTATGGCTACATATTTCCAGTCAATAAAAGATGAACAAAAATGAACACATGTCAGAGAGGTTGTGAGAATGAGAAGAGCACTTCGATTACTAGTAGAAGCCAGGTAGGTGTGTGTGCTTTTATAATTATTTACTACTTCCAATATTAGAGCAATCCAAATTTCAACCGTTTTGATAAATTCCGTGTCACATTAGAACTGAGTCTTTTGTTAGATGAGATGCCTTGATTCTAACATCTGTCTGGCTACTAGTTGAGTTTTGCACTCATGCACTGTATTAAGCGAAAATGGAACAAAGGCAGGCATAATTAAGACCCCCTACAATTTCTCTAAAACATGATGCATTACATTTATTGCTCCAGAAAGCATGGGTGCATTAGGATTATATTTTAATGTTTCAAAATTTCCTCTTTTCAGTGAGGTAGGCAAGAAAGCAGATATATTCAAGCCAAAGAGAGATGAGTGTTAGTCAGATAGTCAATAGGTCAGACAAGTAGTCAGCATCCATACAGCGTGTGCGTGTACTGGAGAGCAACACGGGGTAACTGATTTTTTTTCAACTTACGCACTTTGCTTTAAATTCATTTCTCCTCTCGCATCTTCTTCTTGTTTTTATTGTAGAGAGATGAATAAAGAAAAATTAATTCATTACCTCAAACCACATAAGCCCTCCATTCCTGTGAGCAGTGTACCATACCCCAAATTTGTGCCTAATCACAGCCTCCATTCCTAAGGTTCCCGTTGATTCCTCATTTGGGAATATAGAAGATGCCCCACCATTTTTGTTACTATCTCATATCTATGACATAATGAACAAGGCTGTCTTTCTCTTGGCTTTGAACAATTTGTAACTCACCTGTGGACCCAGGACGGTAAGGCATTTTTCCTCTGGTTTCATAGCTCGTGCTTCTAATAGGCATTAAATATTTATGTTGAAAAAGAAGAGCATTTGTGGTTGCTCCACATGGGGTAAAATTACAATCCTATCAATCTTAATTCTGTGAAGCATGGGATCAGGAAGTGTCTTTCCCTCTACGTAATATTATATTTCATAGACAGGTGTATTTTCAGAGCAATACTTCTGTCAGAGAGGAAAGAGAGGAAGCAGAAGATACCAACTACATAGAATCCAATCAACCCCTTGATGCTGATGTCTAGGCTAGGTCCTACTGTGGGTTCTCTACTTCTGCCTTTGGACACCAACCTTGATGAGTCACACACCATTCTTTCCCACTGTTCCTTGTGGGCATCATTCAAGTTCTTGACTTGCATGTCTGTGTCTGGGTATTTCAGAGATACCAAGCTACCCATAATAATACAGTGGGGAGAAGTATTAGCTGTTGCTGCTTGCTTGATAAGAGTGAAGAAAAGGATGAAAGCAGCTATTTGATGTGTTGTTAGAATAAGTTATGCCCAAGATATCATAGACCTCAAATGAAATCTCAATTATCTCAATTATTTTTATCTCATGTTAAAAGAAAATATTTGGAAATACTATGTATACATATTATAAAACCCAATGATGCCTATTTTCTTTTCAGGTGTAGCTATTGGAAATTTTAAACTATACATACCGTTTGCATTACTTTTCTATTGGCCAGCATTGCTTTCTACCAAATCAGCTGATTCAGCAGGTCAGGTTTCCAAGTTAGCTATTTTAACTGGAGCACGTACCACACCAGCAAACTTTTCATCAGAAGGACAAGTCAAAACATTATTTGTATTCTTGTAACTGGGAAGGAAAAAAGCATTTAATGTGAGGGACTTTTTGTGCTGAAAGCGCCTCCAAATGTCATCTGTTGAATATACACATGATCACAAAGATGACTTTTTCAAGTCTTAGAATTCTGGAAGATTTGTAGTTCTGTTTCGTGAAGATATGAATTCTAACTGACACAATGCCATTAGTTCATGGCTACAAGGAGCGCTTGAAGGCAGTCATTAGATAGATAATGATAAATTGAAAGAGAGAGAGAGAGAGAGAGAGAGAGAGAGAGAGAGAGAGAGAGAGAACAGGTATTTCTGAGTACTTGAAATTCTTCCATAGATCAAAACAACAAGAAGAGGATTTCTTAGATCTTGGTGCTGAAAGGTTTTTTTTTAAGTCAGAAAAAGAGGGCTAATTAAGGAGTCATTTAAAAGTTGAGAGTCAATATTTACACCACATGTAAATAATGTGAGCTCTTCTCCAGTCTGCACTACATTGTCAACTGGCTTGTTCTTGTGCAGGGAGCCAACCACAGTTGCTGTGAGCCCATAAGTGCAGCCATCCTGTCATGTCCAGAAGACAGTGTTTCAGTGTGGGCACCCTGATCTCTGGCTCTTGTAATCTTTCTGTCACTTTTTCTGCAATGGCCCTTGAGCCTTCGGGGATTGGGGATGATGTCCCATTTGAGTCTGAGCAATCCACTGACACCTATTCTCTGTACTCTGATTGGTTGTGAGTTTCTCTGTTAATCACCATTTATTGCACAAAGAAACTTCTCTGATAAAAGTCTGAGAGCTATACTAATCTGTTGTATAGGGATATAAATTTAGGGGGCAGTTTGATAGTATGTTGGTTTACCACCATATTAATAGAGTGCTTGCCCCTGGGTTCCCCGAGCTCCCTTATCCTGGATTCTTGATCAGATTTACAGTATCAGACACGTGTTTCCTTCTGTGGAGCAGACCTTAAATCCAATCAGAGTGCAATTGGTTACCCCCATGACTTTTGTGCCACAGTTGCTCCCTTGAGCACATCTAGCACATTGATCATTATTGAAGCTCACAAGGTTCACAACTGAGTAAGACTATCAATACCTTTTTCTCCTAGGAGCCTGTATGGCACCTTCCAATACTACGAAATCTAGTCAGTAGAGTGAAAGCCTCCTGGTCTGTAGCAAGTTGATTTTTCCATGTCCTGGACCAAAGTGTGTGGTGTCTTCAGCAATAAGGTCTTACATCAACTTCAGGTGGGCAACTAAGAGCAGTGGTAATAGCCTGTATTGTTTTAGGGGTCTGACCTATGACTTAGTGGAAGATATTCCACACCTGACACTGGCCTTTTGTTAGCAACCTGTTGCTTCTGGGAAGAGCATTATCCATATGTAAGATAATTTGAATTAATATCTTTTATATTAGTATAATGTATAATGTTTATACAAAGCTTATAACGTATTAGGTTTCCATATGGAGTTTTCAAATGCCTTCTGTGCTAGTAATCTCCTCATACTCCCTTCTCACCATCTCAGTCTTCCTCCTCACTGATCCCTGTCTCCCCTTCATATCACCCTTGTGGAGGGTAAATTTTTCTTAAGGGAAATTATTATGACAGTTTTGTACTTTAAGTAGGTTTAGAGTTTGAATGTCTATCTTAGAAGTTAAGAAAAATTCATGAAAAGTAGTAACAGTCCTGGACTATCTGGAAGAATCAGATTCTGATAGCTACAGAAGGACCTTCTAACAACTTGGACAGTTGGAAATTACCATAGGGAAATTATTCTACTGGAGACAAACGCATAGTCAGACATTAAAAAGATACAGAGAACAAACCTATTCATGATTAAAAGTCTAAATACTTAAAAAAAAGACTATCCTCCACTCCAGATTTTAGTTAAATCCGATTTGGAAGAGAGTATTTTCTTAGATAATTGTGAGGTAGTTTGAATCTATTCGATTCATAAATATGAACATGAATAGGTCTTTAAAAGAACGCTGTTATGAAAACAAGAATGTGACCACTCTGCCAAAATACCATTTACACGAGGAAGAGAATAGGAAAGAAAACTGGGATGAAAAATAAGTTACAATAATAAAATCCTATATGGACTTCAGATGGTAGCAAGCTGTGTCCTGAAAACCATTTCTAAAGAATAATAGGAAGTCACACAGGCTTTAGAAAAGGAGTGTCCAACCGTTTGACACTGGGATGACAGTGTCACTTATAGATGTATTGGGTCACATTCATAGCTATCATGAGACAAGTGCAGCCTGCGGACTTCACATTGGACATTCCTATTGGAGAGTCAAATGGCCTCTTTTGAAATCTCAGAGTTGCCAACTTAATCGTTTGGGTTATTTTGGAATGGCAGCTTACTAAATGGCTTCTCTGCCTTAGTTGATTCGTTTTTCTAAAATTACAGTTTACCTACCTCCTTGGAGTGTTAAGAAGATTAACCTTGCTTGGCACACCATTTCGCTTTGTCAAAAGTCCCTGCAATGTACTGCTCAGCCAGGCAAAGCTCTGGAATGTCATCTTTTTAGAGACTGCCTGTCTGAAGACACATACCTCCCCCACCAATATTCTCCCTTCGTAGTGACCTGCACCCAGTAGGTAGGATGACACAGCCTAACCTCTTGTCTTTGCTGAAGACATCTTTGAGAAGTGCCTTAGCCTCACTTCTTATGGGGAGGCATCACAGCTCCATTGCTCGCTCTGCTCAGGTTTGCCTCCTTTTCTTTCTCTTCTGCTGACATGGAACCTGAGGACAATCCCTAATATGTCCCATCTCTCTCAGTCTGTTATCCAACTCGTGACAGTTGCTATTACTATTATATTATTAGAAACATATGTTTAGTTCAGTTCCCTTTGTAACACACACACACACACACACACACACACGTACAGAAATATAAAAAGTGATGAAGGGGTGACAGAAAGAGGAAAGAACAAGGCACTGAGAAAACAAAAAGACTGGAAAAACAGCCACATATAACTTTGGCGATGTTATTGTGGAAATTATTGTGGAAATTAAACACAATGGATAAAATAACATAATTAAATGCAGCTCAAGAAGGCAAAAGCTAGAAATGAGATATGAATAAATTATCCAGAGTGAAAGACACAAGAAAGAATTAGAAAATCCCAAGTTAAGGTACATGAGAACAGAAAAATTCTCAGGTATGTGTATAGGAAAAGAAGCTCAAAAGGAAAAAAATATTAGTAAAATTAAGAAAACAGAACTATTTAAAAAGGCAGTGGTTGGGGCTGGAGAGATGACTCTGCTGTTAAGAGCACTGGCTGCTCTTGCAGAGGATCCAAGTTTGGTTCCTAAATAACAACATGGTGGCTCACAACCATCCCTAACTCCAGTTTCAGGCATCTGATACCCTTTTCTGACCTCCTCAGGCATTGCATGACATGGGTGCACTTAAATACATGAAGACAATACACCCATACACAGAAAATAAAAATAATGAATAAAATATTTTAAATAAAAATGGCAGTGGTTGATATTTTTTCAAAAACAATATGAAAGATACAAAGCTTTCAAGTGCAGGAACAGAAGTCCTCGAAGATACATAAAAGCTACTTAAGCCATTTAATGGGTAAGCTGCCAGCACAACAAAAAATAGATTTTTAAATCCACTGAAGGGAAAAAATTATCTAAAGAAGGAAAATTCCATTGGTGCTAGATACCGAGGAAGCAGGCAAGAAATGTGCAGAGTGACACCTGCCCGAGTGTGGGGAGATCACCAGCAGCTGAGCATTCTGTACCCATCTGTTCCTTCATTTAGGAATAAAGGAGAATAAAAATATTCCAAACTGAGAGGCAGTTCCTAGCATATTCGTCCTGAAAGACATTGATGTTGGGAAGAGATCGAACCCAGAAACTAATGTGGATTGGCATGCATGTGATAATCGTGATGAAAGGTATTGATAATTGACATGTAAATGTAAATAAGAATTGACCATACACATTATATTGACCTTAATAGTAGAATGTTATAAAACATTAGCAACAACAATGACCAAATTCAGAAGTTTAAAAATAATGAACAGCAAGGCTGGAGAGTTGGCTCAGTGATTAGGAGCACTTGCTCTTCTCCCAAAATCCATACTGGGTGGTTCACAACCATCCATAACTATAGCTCCAAAGAATCTGACCCCCTCTTCTGTCTTCTGAGGGTATCAGGACACACATAACACATACACACACAGACACACACACACACACACACACACACATACATTAAAGATTTAAAAATAATGAATAGGTAAACTAAGGTAAAAAGAGAAGTAAAAATAATTTACATGGAGGTATATAAAATATGGGATTGTTTGACATATGATCCAGAGATGATTGCAAATCAGTGCAGAATGAACAGACTAACTGATAATGATTTTAGAACATCAGTTCTCCCAATAGAGAAGCTTCTGAAGAGCTGAACATGAAAAAAAATTTTAAACCTTAAATGAGAAAATGTCTATTATATTAGCTAAAGGAACAGCTTCTACAAGACCGGAAAAGTGAAAAATATTGAAACCTTTGAATAATTCTGAAGCAACAAACTTAACATAAACCACAGTTTAGAGAAGATGGAAAAACCACTATTTATATGTAAAATGGGAAATTTAGAGTGAAGGAAGAAGGGACTCTTTTGCACATACCTTATTACAAGCATATGTTTTAGGGTAATTTCAAGCATTGTTTGTTGGTAGGGAGGAGCTGGACATTAGCACAAAACAATCTGGAGAACAATCCTCTAGTAGCTGGATAAGTACAAAACCCACATACTGTTCTTGATATTTTTTAACTTCAAAATTTACTGCTAGCTATCTTTCAAAGAGAAATTCTCAAACGTGTAGAGGGCGAAGTATAAAGTGATAGACCTTGCAGACTTATATGCAGTATCAAGCAGACAACACAAAGGTGAACACTGTGGTCCACCAGTGGTATAAGCTTTGTCTGACAATGCTGTACAGCCATCAAAACAAGTCTACTCAAGCCACATGACCTGCTTGTCCACGATTTCAAGTAAAAAGCTGAGTGTCAACAAACAATGTGCATGAGTTGATGTTTTCCTATAACTTTTAATACAATAGGCCATTTGGATTGATGTATATGAGCACACCACTTCAAAGAATCAAAAATGAGGAAGATAATGTACTGTGTAGCCAAGAAGAAAGAAGAATGCACCGGATGTAGTGGAGTTATTTCCGCTATTACCCGTAACATCAGAAGGAGAAAGAGAGAGAGAGACAGAGACAGAGAGAGACAGAGAAACAGAGACAGAGAGAGGCAGAGAAAGACAGAGAGACGGGGAGAGAGAGAGTATTAGAAAGCTGTAGTGGACATGGCAAAACCACGTAATGTTCTTCTGGGCAGTAGTTAACGAGAGTTCCTGGCTTGTGTTCACTTAATACACGCTGTTTTGTTGTCGTTATTCACCTGTATGTTCTTCAAGCATCTTATAATTAACATTACGTTTAAGAAAGCACTGTGCACGGCTCTGATAAACTTGGGCTCCTGTTCTTCCATGGCGATACGTTTCCCTCGTCTTTATCCCTAATTTCAATGCCCCTTTCCAGTCCAGTCCAGGCGGGAGCTTTCTTCACGAGCACACACCTTTGCCGTATCCACGATCTACGCCTTCACTTTTAAACACTTTCCCTTTGGAACAGAAAGTATCATTTCGTTTCCACTTTAAAACAGAAATTCCCTATTTGCTCTGTCTGTATTCTGCATAGATTCACATATTTTTCCTGACACGTTTCCTCCTACGAGCCTCTCCTGCTCTTGTCTGTTCTGTCCTTTATCGTGTCAGCCATATTGCTGGACTGTCTACTTTCATTTTATTTTTGTCTGGATTTCTCTTAGTTTTTGTTCCTTAAATTCAACTTGAATTCATTTTGATGGTATCTGTATCTTTGGCAATACATTTCCCATCTGATCTTTATACAATAAATTCCCTTTGCTAGACAGTACACTCACCAGTAAATCATAATTTTAATATAGAAAATAAATCTATCATATCTACTAGACATTTTTTTTCTCCTCCTTTAAGCTGTAAGGGCTAAATTTAGGAAACAAAGCAATGGTTATTACCCTGTCATTAGCTTTGTTAAAAACTCTCCCTTCGTTCTGAAAGCAGGCTCTTCTGATGAAAGAGAAACTCAGACACTGCACATGCCCTCAGGTCTCTGTTTGTTGACCTGAACTTCAAAGTCTCAAAAGATGTACTGAAGATCTTTGATGACTGTATCATTTGCTCCTACATGAATCAGCAGAAGTGGGTAGTCGGCCTTGATTATTCCTGGCAGGATGTCAGCTGTAGCTTGCATATGTGCTCCGGGAACATGGCTTACCTCCCAATTAACTTCATCAGAACGATGCATATTCATCTCCCTCTCCGTTCAGTCGGGCGCTGCTATCTACAGAGTCTCTTTTCTACCCTGGGATATGAAAACACTTCCCATCACTGCTTGTGCTTGTAGAATCAGGTGTTCAATGGCCCAAATGATGGCATTTCTTCAGAATGGCATAGAAATCCATAAGAGGAGGTGTGATAAAGTCTAGAGAACATTTGATGATGAATCAGAGAACCAGGATTTGATTCCATCCTTTTTGGGAGAGAAGGAGAAACCAGTGTCATTTTAGAAGTTCGACATCTTCAATGTTAAATTTTCTGGGGTCTCAAACAGGCTCTGCCCACTCTGCCTCTTCTTGCTCTGTGTTTTGGGCTCTCTAGCTCAATTTCCTTTGCCATGAGGAAACATTTACTGGGGGAAGGGAGCATGGATTCATACATATGAAATGTTTTATAAATCATAAAATTAAAGGTATATAATTTAATGGAAATGCCTTAATCAAAAATGTCATTCCAAGTAGAAAAATCTAATTTTTTTTTCTTTTTCTTTTTTTTTTTTGCTCTGTTCTAACCCTCTGATGCTCTCAAAGACTGGCATCTCTCCTTTCACTCCCCTGGAAACTTTCTCATGCTGGCTTTCTTCCTGGAATACTTTCCCTCTTTTGGTCTAAGAATCCTTCATTGTCATTAATAATCTGGAGTGATGAAAGACTTTATTTAAGGGCTGTACCTCGCCCTTCAGCAGGAAGATGAGCTTGCACTTGTCACAAATAGAATAGCTCATCACCTTGGGCAGAAGACAAGGGACCAAGGGACATTCCTCATCTCTGAAGTCAGTTACCTCTGTTCCTAGTGTCCCTTTGTTTTCCTAACTGAACTAAGGGAATGTTTAAGTTTCCCCCACGAACTCACCTGAAACTTTATTTATTCTTAAATGTGTAACATCCTCCCTTTGGGAATTAAACTTTGGGGACAAATTACAGATTTCCAGAGAGAAGATACTTTGATATCTGGATGCCTCAAACTATTTCCGTGAACACCAGAAAGAATAGCACAGATTCATGAAGCCCAGCTTTCCCTCATTAACATGTGAGGACAATGGACATTTTAGCAGAGAACAAAGGCATGAGCAATATCATTAAGAAAGAAACGTATGCATTTACTGATGGTTATTCACCAGTCTAATCAACGGAGACATTTAAAACAAACAGAGCATATTTTGTCTTCTTCAAAATAGATTTCTACTTGTAGAAAATTTGCTATATATATGGATGGGGAAAAAACTCCTGAATGTCGGTCTTTTCCTGTCTAAAGCAATTGTGCCTTTAATGCTAGGTAATAAGAATGGAAACTTAATGGTAAGAAACAGTGACTGAGATGGGATACTCAGGCTGTCCTTTAACCCATACATACAGTGCTCTGTCCTCTGGTGCCTCAGGGAACCAGAATAACCACAATGCCCACCACTTGCGTGCATTATCTTCCTGAGTCCCTTACCACCGCAGCCCTTTGTGATAATATATACCACTATCAGCCCCACCTTTTAGACAGGAAAATACGAACTTAGAAAGAATTATCCATGACCAAGTTTACACAGCCTGGGAACAGGGAAACTAGAATTTAAAATAGGTCTTTGGACCGAACCTTACTTTTGGGTACTGTCACGAGCGTGATTTAGTTTCTTGAGCTATTTGAGTTGGAAGTGGTCTCAACTGTATTCTCTGCCAAGTTGCTCACTTTATAGGAAGGATAATGGAGAACCAGAGACATGAAGCGATTTGCCAAAGGAAATAGAACCAGGTAATGGCTTTGATTAGCATCCAGATCTCCCAGCTCATAAGACAGTGCTCATTCTGTGGGGTGAGAATCCAGGGGATGTGGAAATGGTGTTGCTCACTACTGAACAGTTTGTTTTAAAGATTATTTTTTAAATCAGTACTGAGGATTGAACCATTGCGCATGGTAGGCAGGCATTCTGCCACTGAGCCAAACTTTTAGCCTTCAGGGTAACTTGAAATGTAAGTCTATGAGCTATTTGAAGATTATTTAAGGTGCAGAATTTGTAGTTCTCTAGACTTTATTTTTGATAGTGCATGTCTATAGGTAGACCACTGTTTTCTTGAAACTTACAGAGCCTGACAGTTTTCTTCATTGTAAATTTCAAGATTTGCTTCTGTGAGTTTTAAACATACGGTGACTTCTCAGATCACTGCCTGATCCTGCTTCATTCTTAGTGCTTGGGTTTGGTGTTGGTTGGATTTTATGTGTGGATGGCTTGTATGATGTATGTGTATGTGTGCATGTGTGGTGTATATCAATGTTTGATGTTTGTGTGTGTGTTTATATGTATGTGTGTGTGCTCATTCATATGTGCAAGGGGAAGTGTGCACGCCATAGCCACAACTGTGGAGGTCAGAGGGCAATCACAGATGTCATCAGTCCCCCACCCTTCCACTTGTTTGAGACAGGTTCTTTTTGTGTTTTTTTCCATTACATGTGACAGCCTCATGACCCAGAAGCTTTTGGGAGCTTCTCCTGTCTCCACCTGCCTTCTTACTATAGGCACACTGGGTTTACAGGCGCTTAGACCTGGCTTTTATGTGGGTTCTGGGGATCCTAATTCAAGTTTTCCTGCCACTTTTACCAATTGAGTTGTTCTCTCAGCACTTGTTTTTGTTTTCTTGAAAAAGGCTTCAGATAAGTGTTGGAGGCTGCCAGGTTGGCCTTGAACTCACTATGTAGGCCAGGCAGGCTTTGACGTTGAGATAATCATTTCCTTCAACTGGTCTGAGTGCTGGGATTATAGATATAAGCCAACACACCTGACTTCCACTTCTTTTTTTCCTTTAAAATGCATTTGATATTGCTTTTCATATAATATTTGTACATAATTGTTGGGCACAGAATGACAGTTGGATTCTTGTGAACAATGTGGAATGATCAAATCAGGACAACCAGCATGGCTACCTTCTCTTTTTTTTCTGGTTCTTTATAAAATATTTAAGTTGTTATAAATGATAGTCTCTCTCTATTCCTCCAAGTCCTGTGTCTAAAGGTGTTATGTCTCCAGTAATAGGGTCTTACCTTCAAGTTCTGAGAGGCAATCAAGGGCTATGGCAATGGTCTATATTGTTTTGGAAGCTGGAACTTACCTCTCCCTCCAGTCTGAGGACTAGTTCTCATAGTATCAGAAGGTACTATGCAAGCTCTCAAGGGAGAAAAAGCAATGTCCTATCTAGCTGTGGAGTCTTTGAACTATAACAATTACCATCCCACCAAAACATTTCTGAGTTTGCATTAATGAAATTTTTATCTTGGGGATTACCCAGCTAACTAATTGGACTTAAAGTCCAACAAGAAGGAATTCTTGACTGGGCATAGGTAATTATCCATGGCTGCAGAGGGCACAGACTCTGGAGGAGAGCCTCCTACTGCCACTTCCCTAGATTAATATAAATTTTAGCTATGCTCTAATTGCTTATCCTTATATCCACAGATAAGTGAAGCTCTCAGTACTCATCGAAAAAGTTTCTTGTTGCAACAAATGGAGACTATTACAAAGTTCCACAACTGGCGAAAATATGGAGAATAAGTAACCATGAGGGCCAGTTCCATTTGATACATCTACAGTGCAACTTGTTCACCTAAGGATCAGGGAAGGGACATGACAGAAGAGTGTGCAGAAAGATCACAGGAGCCAGAAGACTAAATGGCCTGCTGCTAGATAATGTGTTCTAGACACGACAGGGAAGCTACCATCATGAAATCTCAACAGTGTGGTTGCCTAAACAAGACTTTCCTAATGAGAACACTATTGGACACATCAATATGGATAGGAAAAATGCCTCTAGATGAAGAGCTACAGATAATCAATGGCTGCTGGGGGCGGGGGGATCAGTTTTCTCCAGGGACTAGCTCCCTGATAGGTACTGAGGCCCAAGTGGAGAGCCCTAATTACAGGCACTCACAAGTAACACTGAACTGATTCAGCAGATCATATATATATATATATATATATATATATATATATATATATATTAGCGATAATAATCAAAGAGGTCGGGAAACGGAGACGACGTAGGAAGGAGCATGGGAAGAGCTGGAGGGAGAGACACGGGGTGAATATGACATGAATACAGTACTAATGTGTAAATCCTCAAAAAAAACACTGAAAATCAAATAAAAACTAAAATACCCCCCTCAAAATAAACAAATGATAATCGTCCTACTGGGCTATATATTACAACTTATCCTTGTTATCTGACTACTTCAGTGACAATCATCAACACTTTCTTTTCTTCCTTCCTTTTTCTCCTTCTTAATGTTTGGTGATCTCTATTCTACTCCACATCTAAGGAGCTATCAGGTTTTGAGCTTTCTGGGAACTAATTTACACTATTCCCCAAACATTACTTTTCATACTATTTTACTTATACCATCTTCACCAGATGACTATACACACACACACGCACACACACGCACACACACACACACACACACACAGTCTTGTATTTCATTTACTTTTTCAGATGATAGGAATTCACCCAGGAAAAGTGCAGTTTTGTCTCCAGGGTGTTAGACTCCCATTCCAAGAAACTCAAGACAATGACTGAAAGCCAAGATTCTAGTTCCCTTACAAGTCACCAGAAGGACTTTGGGCTTCTCACTTCCGATTGTTAATATACTTTTTCTGTATTCATCATAGATCAAAAGAAGAGGGAACAGCTTGCAAATCAGGCCCCTGTCTGTGGGCAGAAAGCCTCGCTGTGTGGGAAGGCAATGGGCCTTTAACCTTAGCTCTAGGGAGAGACTCAGGTGAAGTGTCTTCGTTCTTTGAATGGCCACAAAACTCTTTTTAATTTTCTGCCCATTTTTCAATCAACAGAAGCTCCCTGTATGCCAGAGAAGAGCAACGTACAAAGGCAAAGGAACAAGGCAGTAAGGGAAATATTTAAGGTCACAAGGTGACCGAGTGTGAGGAGCCAAGAGAAGAATTCCAGGGGAATCATCTGTAAAAACAAAATGGTGTATGTCTTCTTCTAACAAGGGTCCTGTGGACGAGCACATGTTGGGCAATCTCCTGCTTTTTCCCTGGGCTCCTTGTTCTCTGTCTCTGTCTCCAACCCTTTCGCCTCTTACACATCATATTTCTTTTATTCCATATGTCCACTGAGGAGTAAAGGAAAGGCCTGAAAAGTTTAAACTTACCAGAGTTCTTGTCAATCAAGCAACAGTTGGACAGCCAAATAGTCGCAACAGTTTGGCCATCAACCAAGTGTGTATCACTCAGCATGATTATTAAATTTCCTAGGTGCATACCACAGGCTTAATTTCTCCTTGTACCCATGTGTATTTACAAGAGAAAAGTCTTCCAAGGGTTTTCTGGCTTTAAAATTTCTTATTTCTCTTTCCTCCACAAGAGATGAATCCCTGCTGTTTTTAATTTCTTGTTACATTTACTCATTTAGGCGGGAGAGTGCACCTCCAATGGAAGCATGGAGGTCAGAGGACAGGTTGCAGAAGCCAGTTCTCTTCTTTCACCTTTCTGGTCATAGGGATCGAACTCAGGTCGTCTGTTTTGGCAGCAGGTGCCTGTGCCTGCTGAGCCGTCTCACTGGTCCCTGGAAGAACATTTTCCCTTAGACTGTCTGGAGGCAGTGTAGGAGCACCTGTACTTCTTTCTTCAAACGCTGAAACATGTAACTGCAATGACTTCATGGCTATGTCCGGCCTTACGCTTAAATGTTAGAAGTGTTTTATAGATAGAAGAGATGATATCAGCTAAGCATGAATCAGGTATCGGATCATGTCAGCTCCATGATTTTTAGCAAAGAAAAATCATTTGGTGCTTGATAATGCTTGCCTGCTTGCCAATAATTAAAATAATATTTGCTTTAGGAATCAATTTACTTGATTTATTGAAAAATTGAAGAGTTGAAGGGAAACCACAGCATTACCAGCTTCAGCGTCTCTTCAGGAAATTGTCTTGAGACCCACTTTAAAGACCCTGGGCTGTTGTTTTGTCTTTTCCAGTGCTGCAGTCACTTTCACAAGTTTGCCACAAAATAATGCATTACACTTTTAATGCCCCTAGGGTACCAAATGATGCATATCCATTTTCAGTATCTGATGGTGGATTGTTTCTAAGGTATCAGCCAGATCTGCCTTTTCTCCCTATAAAAGCTTATCAATTCCACTATCATTCAATTAAGTACAGGGGTTTACTTAGTTGACTATCTTTCCTAAAGAATTGAAGATAACCATCATCAATAAATATTTATTGAGTGCCCTTTTATGGTTAAGAGACTGTGCCAGGCGCTGTACAAAATCTGATTACAGCTCCACAGCTACTGCCCAAAGGGGTTTACAATCTAATTACGGGTAATCCAGATGAGATAACCACAGATGACAACATTTTGCCAGGCAAGCCTACATTATTCATCAGAGATGGGGAGAGCAAGAGGGAGAGACAACAGGAAGAGGGATGCAAATTGACTTTTCTTCTCTCCCTAACTTTGCTTCTGGCTGGGTTAAGGAAAATGCTTTTGAATTTGGGAAGATACTGATATCCACAAGGTCTTATTCAATAATGATTAAATCAAGGCATACTTCATAGTTCTCTTTGTCCTTCAACTCTTCTTCATCTTCTACATCTCCAGAGCTCAAGCATCAATTAATGCCATTCACAGCAGGAACAAGTGGTCCTTGAGGAGAATCTCTTTGGTAACAACAAGATTTCTGTCCCTCAGTACAGTATGCGCCGAATCTCAAGGACACTGGACAGGGTCAGGTGAGAAATGCAATGGTGTCCAACAAATCATCACGACAAGCACCCAGATCACTGCAGCAACATTACCAGGGACCTTGTCAGAAATGTGCTTGTTGTGTTCCACCTCAGATCTACCGGTCAGTGTCCAGTGGAGGCTCAGTAACCTGGGCATTAACAAACTTCGTTAGATGTTGTTGAGGTCCACTCCATGGAGAGCTATTGCTTCATGTGTTCAGTAACCATAATAGAGACTTTTGTGTGTATGTGTGTCTGTGTGTGTTCACTGTGTGTACACATGTATGTGGAGGTCAGAAGTCAATCCTGGCTGTTGTTTATCAGGTTCTGTTCACCTTTTAGTTTCTCTTTCTTTATTATGGGGGCCACTTATTAGTCTGGACCTTGTAAGCCTCTGGCCAGCAAGCCTCAAGATCCTTCTGATTCTGTCTCTCCAGCACTGGGATTACAAGCATGTGCCTGACTTTTCTTTACATGAGTTCTGGGGATTGAACTCAAGTCTTGATAATTTAGTGGCAAGCTCTTTATTGACTGAGCTAGACCTCCACAACTCTCCAATATAGTTTTGAGACAAATCTGTTGCTGCTCCTATTTGATGCCAACTGACTGAAAAATGTCTCCTTGAGATAAGCAGACTTAGGATGCTACCAAGAAAAGACTAACCTGAGTTGTAGGCTTGTAGACAAGCCAGAGGCTTTCTGAAGGACTTGTTCTCTTGGTGGGCTCCAGTTTATTTATGAAAAGTCCGAGAATAAACATGGGACAGAAATCTCTGTAACCTTTGGTCCCAGTTAAAACCTCACACCATATGACTGCTAATGCCAAGTACATTATCCCAGTGACCGATTGACTTTCCATCAGAAAAGACCTGTGAGCAGCAATCATTGCAGATACAGGAAAGGATTGCCTATTGGTGCCAGATACTAGATAGTACATAGTTGGAGGTCTTTGATTTGGAAAATCAGTAAACATTTTAACAAGCTCAAACAGGGGAAGCAGGAAGACCTACTATTCTTCCAGAAAAAATGATATATGTATAGGTATGTAACACATGAAATTATATGTATAAGTCATATATGTATATATATTATGTATGTATCATGTGTGTATATATGATAATGTAAAGATCCATGACTTGGTTATCCCAGGAAAGAACGAAAGATAGGAAAAGAGAAAGGATATTTCAAGACATAATGGGAGAGCATTAGAAGCAGGTCAAGGATGTCTCAACTTTGTAGATAGCTTTTCCTTAATCTTCGTACTTAGAGACATTGTGTAAGGACACTACAGTCTGCAAGGAGTTGAACTCAGATCTGACTCCAGACTCAGGAGAATCCTATTATAGGAAAAACACAAGCACATACTTGGAGATGAACACTTCATTACTCTCAGGTTAGGAAAGGAGGAAAGATGAGGGCAGGGAGGAGGGAGGGAGAGAGGGACAGAGAGAGGGAGGGAGGAATGGAGAGACAGTTTTATTAGAAAATGTTTCATCTTTAAACTCTTATTTGGTAGGAAAAAATCAGACCTCTAGGAGTTATTACAGAAATGCTAGATCTCACTAGAGGGGGAACCATGTAAGTCTGAGGGAAGATGGTAAATGCATGAAGCTAGGTTTTGATTTCTTTGTGGAAGAGAGATCTTATCTCATCCTGGGAAGATGTTTCCAGCCCAGAGATGGATCCTGCCTTTTCTACGTACATGAGGAAGATGTGGAGAGACAATGATGGAGACCAAGCTCGTTTACTGAAGAGAACAGGTATTTACAGAGCCCATCTTGCTCTCTTCATTTAAATAGCTATCTATGGAACTGACAAGGAAACCAATAGTGACCCTGGGAATAAAGATGGAGAAGCCTTGTGAACCATGGTCTTGGGAATTCCTTGGAAGCATCTTTGGAGACCTCTGCAAGAACTCATGAACTAATGAACCAATTCAGAACTGTGGCTCTCTGTATTTCAAATAAGCACTCTGAAAATAAAGGACTTGAACTGACCAAAGGCATTCTATTAAGAATTAACTAAAATTAAAAAAGAATATATGTAGTTAATTTGAATTTAAATTAATAGGCACATATTATTTTACATCGGTGTCACTATGATTCTGAACAATTTAATTTTAAATGAATATAAAAGCTTCTCCTCCTAATGCTTTATATAATGCAGTTTTAAAAAGAATTCATTTAGCTATAATGTGCGTATATATTCTACAATATAATTATGCATGTATGCCACAATTTTCCATTTATAGAATTAACTATACATAATTTTATAGATTTAAGCATATACACTTAAAATATTTTTAAAGACTTATTAATATTAAGTATTTACATGTATCTACATATTCATTAATATTAATGCTACTGCAAAGGAAAACGCTAGATATATTGCTTCCAGTTTATCCTTTTTGTGTTTCAAGGAGATACATTTAAAAGATCTGTTTGATTGAAAAGACCCCAATGAAGTTACTTATTAATATAGTGCATTGGTTTGTTTGATAAAGAATGATGTCATTTAAAGAAATACTGGGTCATTATGCCCTAATGACAAGGGTAATTAGAAATGTCTGTCTCCAAATTTCACAAGAATAGAAGAAAAGTTGTTGTTCAGTGGAGCCAAAAGCATACTCCCCATCCCATTTGAGTAATTTAAACCCAGGCTGAACTGGGAAAGGGACAGGTGTAATTGGCCCAGTCTCTGCTACTTCCAGCCTTACAATTATCATAATAAGGTTGTCTACAGAGAGGTCAGAAGCTAACGGCCAGTTTGGCTGTATCCTTCCAAGACTGTCATCGGCTAGAGAACAAGGAGTCCATTCGGTCAGCAGGAAAGCCTGTATAGTTGTTGGTAATTGGTCTAGTGACAGGAGGATCTGCCAGAAGGCAAGAGACAGAGGGAAGGAGAAGCAGTGAAAGACAAGGTAGCTACAGAGATGAGCTAATGATGGAAGATGAATGGCTTCAATGAATTTATAATTATATCATAAATAAGACTGTTAACTACACAAAATATTGTGAATTGATGCCAACTTTATTAAGAGAAAAAGACACGTAGAGTCGTATATCTAAAATTACTTTTCTTTTTTAAAAATTATTTCATTTATCATCTTAATTTTTTTATGTGTGTGAGCATATTGCCTAAATGTAGGTAGGTGCACCTGTGTGTGCAGTGCCTGTGGATGTCCGAAGAAGGTGTTGGATCCCTTGGAACTGGAGTTACTGAAAGCTGTTGGCTGCCATGTGGGTGCTGGGAATCGAACCCAGGTCCTCTGCACCAGCAGCCAGTGCTGCTAACTGCTGAGCCATCTCTCCATCCCTGAAACTACTTTTCATGATTTATCTAAAATATCCTCATCATGGTGCAAGTATTTGTGGAAGAGAAAGCTCTCCTAATGAATTGCAAAATGTGAAAAATAGATGACATTTCCTAATGGTCACTGGAGGAGTGGGCTTAGAATGGGGTCCAAGGTTGCTCTCTTCCAGCACAGACTAGTTTCTTCTGAAGAATAACACTGGTGATGCTGGGATCTGATGAGGACTTTCATCCTGCATGTGTGACTCCCAAGGGAGGGAATCTTGCAACCTGATTTTTATTCTATCTGCTTTGAACCTGCAGCAGTCTTTCTCTAATCTGAAGTAAGAATCTGCTAATAACATGCTTCTTCTCTCTGTTCAATAAGTTTGAAGGGTCCTTTACTGAGGCATCTCCAGCAGCTTTGTAACGTCTCTTTCCCATGGAGAATGAATTCCAGTTCAAGAATATCTCTCTTTTGGGTAACATTTTACAAGAATGAGTAATAGTTTCTATGATGCAATTCAGTTCTATGACAATCTAGAAGTGGACTGCCACGAATTTGTAGAAGCCGTGTGTTCAAATCACTTCAAATCAAAGCGGTGAGATCCAGGAAAGGAAAAGATCCAGCTGCTTAATATTTCGCTTTGTTAGATATGGGCTGCCATCATGGGTTACAGCATCCATCGTGTCTCTCCACACATCTTTTATAATGCATCCCAACAGCTCTACCTTACCTCCTATTTGTCTTTCCATTATCCATGGTCAACTCCAGTCTGACAATTTGAAATGGAAAATTTCAGAATTAAGTTGCAAGTTTAAACTGCATGTCTTTCTGAGTAGCATGGCAAAGTCAGACACTGCTGCACTCTGTCCCACTTGGGACATGAATCAGTCCTTTTCCAGCTTGTGAATGCTGTACACGGAACCTGCTCATTAGTGACTTGGTAGTCACACGAGTTACTGCTGCATTGTGCTGTGTCTTTAAGTAAACCTTTCATAACCCACAAACACAGGAGTTATTATTACAGTTTGAATATGCTAAACAGATGCCATAAAGTGCTTCTCTTAAAGTGAAAGGGTGAAAGCAAAGTAAAATATTTTGACAGAAGAGACATCATATTATGGTAACACCACAGCATAATTGTTCCATTTTATTAATAGTCAATGTAGTTAATCTCTTAATGAGACTAACTTTTTTATTAATCTCTGTAACAGGGATATATGTAGAAGAAAAAAGTTAAGCACCATATAAGGTCATTCTGGTCAATGATGGGTTGGCTACACAGCAGTGGTTGGATAAAATTATATTATCTAGTGAGGTTGTAGCCAACTCAGTTTATGTGATGTACATTCCATCATGCTCCCACAATAAAGGAATGACCAAATTACACACTTCTCAAAATCTGTCCCTACTATGTAGTGAGATATGGCTCTATAGAGCTCAGTATTGTCCATGGTTTCACTGAGCTTCTTTAAAAAACACCCAAAAAAAGGTGTTACTGTACATGAGGAAAGATTACTGTATATTTTATGGAGAAGATTGGTAACTAGAGAGATAAATCTAGTACAACACAGGAAATGCTATACATATATATCCATATATGTATATATAAGTATACATGTATTTTTATAAAACATGAATACACATGATATTGTATGAAATAAAGAAGAGGCACTTAACATAACCAAGTATGTGGGTGAGTCTGAGTGAGGGCAGCCAAACGGAAAGCCTGGTTTGAGCCTGAGATGTCTTAGAGACAAATTAATGAAAGATGAATTTCTGGATGAAGTTGAAAACTTGAGCAAAGAAACAGCCATGTAAACAAAGATGTGGGAAAGCAGGAAGAGGTGGTGGATGATATCAAGAAGACAGAAAGGAGTTGCATCACAAAGAGCTTCATGAAACATGTTTAAATTGGTTAATATTGGAATAGATATTCACAGAGCATCGTTTGTTGACTCAGAGGAATGCCACAGCAAGTTGGTGGTGTCTAGGTGTAACTCTGTGTAGGACTGCTAGATTAGAAAAAAAAAAAAGAGGATGCTTAGGTTAAATAAATATTTAAAAATATAGTCTCTGTGGTGCAGGCTGGATCTGAACCCACTGTGTAGCCCAGGTTGATTTTGAACTCATATTCATATAGCCTAAGCTCCCAAGTGTGGGATTTAGATTTGAAACTGACTTCAGGTAAATAAGGAATAATTTTTGAGCATGTGACTCACCTATACTAAAACATCATTTGCTGTTTTGATGTGAAACTTGAACTTAACTGGACTTCATTTTTATCTGGCAAGCTCTTCTGATGACTGTGTGGATGATGGGTTTGGGGGACCTTAAACTGCAGGACCCAAACCAGCTAGGTGGGTAGTAAATGGCTTCAACAAGGAAAGAAGTGTGGGGATGTACGGAAACTGAGGTTCACTTGAAGAAATATCTTAGCCTCATAGGACCATGTTACACGGAATCAGTTCAGATTCCAGTTCTCCCCTGAATTTTGAATCATGTTTTTATACCCAGTGGTCCACTCTGAACTGATTTGTTATTCACCATTAAAATTATAGTCCCATAGATCATTTATAATCAGTCATTATTGTTAAGAAAATTCACTGAGTGCCAACCAATATCAAGTATTAATTGCTCATGAATATGATTATCCTTTCCGGATTCATTAATGGCCACCTAAGATTACTTTTCTCAGAAAATGCTGCAAGTACTACAGATTCTATGAGGAGAATACATAACCCAGGAACAAAAACATGTTGGAAAAATTTAAGAATAAGTTCTATTGTATGACCTTTTCTCCACTGCTAACCTTTGTTTACCCACTAATGCTGTATGTGCATGTGTGTTTGTGTGTGTGTGTTTGTGTGTGTGTGTGTGTGTGTGTGTGTGTGTGTGTTGGAACATGGTTTCCCTGTAACCTCAGCTTTCCTGGAACGTGCTATGTAGACCAGGCTTGCCTCCTACCTCTGCCTCCCACATTCTGGGATCAAGGAGTGCACCACTATGTCTGGCCCTCAGTAATGTTGCACTGTGTTTCTGTTGAGTTGTCACACTGACCTCGAGAGGTAATTTTGTTATAATTTTCAATTTAAAGGAAGAATAACACAAGCGGATTAGTACTCATAGCTAATGAAGCCGCCAGTGAATGAATCCTAACCTTCACTCCCAAGTGTTGGGCACATAAAAATAGAATTGAGAAATGTTTGGGGCCACTGAGAGCTATACCCAAACTGAAACTGAACTACAAGAATGAATCTTTAAAACTTAGAGGGACCAGAGGCAACCTGCGAAGTCTTATAAACTGCACAAGCTTGTGTAGGTTACTTTTAAACATAGGACTAGTAAAGATGGTAAATATTCTTCTCACAGCTTTTCAATAATGAAAGATGATTTTCTAAACCAAAAATGTTTCATAAATATTATTACACAGTCTTTGGGTGATAATTTTTAACTCAGTGATAATTTGCCACATATAAACTCTATTAATTATTTTTCTCAAATATCTGACAAGAGGCAGCCTAAGTGGGGAAGGATTTGTTTTGGCTCACAGTTCAAAAGGATCTAGTTTATCATGGCAGGAACAGGGGGCTGCTGGTCACATTACATCTGTAATCAGGAAGCAGAGAGCGTGAACAAGAAGTGCAGCTAGGCTATAAGCTTTCCTAAACAGCACCACCAGTTTCAATTATTATTATTCAATTCAAGTATTACAAAATAACTAAGGCAATTTATGACTGGTAAGTGACTCCATAAAAATATTTTATTATATGTTATCTACAAATGACCTTCTTAGCCTATGTTCTTTTCTATAATATCATTTGTTATTTTTTTTTTAAATGAGACTTGTTTTAAGCTTCATCTCCCCTAGATCTTTTCTAAGGTAATTTAGTTCTTGTGTCTAAAAATCATGTTATTAAGTGTGCTCTTCATCATGAGATATGTCACACACGATGAGCCCTTAGGACAGGATCATTCAGTGTGATGTAGTTTTGAACTCATTCTTACAATAATAAATATTAACCAAATCAAGGTAGTGGATTAAAATTGTACTTTATGAAATTACCAAAGAAGTCAATCTATGTACATTTTGTCTGTCATCTAACTGATTGATCCAGTTCAAGTAGATGACTAATATGACTAGGTCATGAGGTTGTAATGCAGACACAAACTAAAGCTATTGTGTTAGTTATTTTTAAGATCCCTATGAACAAATACAAAAGTGACCAGAAGAACTTAGATGAGGAAAGATTTATTTTGTTTCAGGGTTTCAGGAACTTCAGCTCCTTGGCTGCTTAGAGCCTTGTGTCTAGGGGGAATCCCGGCAGCAGAGGTGTGGCAGAGGGGAGCGCTTCACTTCCTTGTGAACAGGAAGTACACAGGAGTCATACAGGAAGTGGCCACTAACAAGATACCCCAATGACTTCTTTCCTCCAGGTAAGTCCTACTTCTTGGAGCTTTCAGAACCTTCCACTGAAACAACACCAGCTGGCGAAGTGCCTAAAATATGAGTATGTAGGGAATGGTTCATATTCAAACCATGAAAATTACCTCAGGCAAAAGCTGGAATCTCATTCCATTTCTTCACTTCTCCAGACTTCTGTTTGTATTTTGAAATTGTAATAATTCAAAGTTTATTTATAATTTATTTATAATTAAATTTATATTATATTATATATATATATTTATTTATAATTCAAACATCTGCTCAGTGCTTGTTTCCAAAAAGGAACTCATAATTAGTCTATAAGTTTCAAGAAACTTTTTCAGATACTTCTTCTGGAGAGACCTTTATTTTCTGAGAAGCGTGTGCATTTACTTAAGACAAAAATCTTATAGTAACTAATGAGAGGGAATAAACCTTTTTTTAAATACACGAAGAACCAAAGAATAAGTTTTTTAAAAAGACATTATTCTATCTGAAAATAAACTTCAGATCTTAAGACTGAAGGCTGACAGGTCTGTGTTATTTTAAGCTTGGTTACAAATATAAGTAATTTAATAAGACAGTTTGTTTTTAGTTTTCCTGGACTATACAGTCCCTGGCCTTTCCTTTCCCTTTACCAATTCAGAGGCCAATCTGGGGTCAAATTTGGAAGACAAGTGCTGGTAATATAAATACTTGTTACTGGGTAATGTTAAGAATGGAGTGTGAGGTCCATGATCTGCCCTCCGGCTTTTTATTTCTTCATTTTGGGAGAGAATGTTGATTGAAGTCTTTAAAAGCATTTTAGCCTGGCATGCCTTCAATTTCTCAGCCTGAGTGGCAATTATCTGGAGGAAAGTAGGTGATTGCATCAATATAAGGGTTTTCATCTGGGTTTGCCAAGGCATTTTTTATTAATATGAATTAATTAACTTTGCTAACGTTAAAGGTGAAATAGCATTTTTATTATACTTAATGGAAGGAGTAGGCTATGCAACTGGGAGGCTGGGTGGCATCATTCAAGATGGAGTTGGAGGCATCAGCAGCAGCAGTATTCCTGGTGTCCAGAGCAGTTGGTTGCTTGAGAAAGAGGAAAGAGAAAGTCAGATTGTAAAGTCTCCCAAGTGATTTACTTACCATCACCTCTTTTTTCAGTTCTATGCCTCAAGCCTGTGCATGCAAAGTCGCCCCTGTGTAGACGAAGATGTGGAACTCCACGATGATGCCCAAGCCCTCCTCTGTTTCCGCAATCTGCTGTGATTTGCAACACGTTCAATCACTTTATTCTGAATATTCATATGTTTCAATCAGTTTTTCAGTAGCCATTCCTAAGAATGGGATGGTATGTGGATAATTAAAAAATAAAACTTTCTTTTTAGATTTAAACTATATTATAGTAATGTTCATAGTTCACTTACTAAGTTGGGTGCATACTAAAAAGAATTTGTGTTTCTAGATAAATATAAACCAATAAATGCGAAATTGATATGTTATGAGACAACCTTGTGTTCACAAACTTGGTTTTTAGAACATTGATGAATTATTTAAGCCTTTGTGGAGAAGTGAGTCCTGGCTCTTATTTTGCTTGCCTTGTGTACTAGACTATTAAAAGGTACATTTCTGCAGGCTGTGCGGTTGATCTGTATTACCTAAGCTCTGCCATTGACTAATCTTTCTTAACTTCTGAAAGTGAGAAAAGACTAGAGATACTAATGATAGCTTTTGAAAAACATAAGGGAAGTATTATTTGAGAAAGTAATTTACAAATATAAAATATGTGACATGGGAAGATGGTTAATATTATTCAGCAGCCTTCCCAGAAAATTAAATATATTTATTTATACATTTAATTTGAGAAAACATGCTTGCGATTTTATCAAAAGGCAGAAAATCATCAGAAATTGAGAGGCGCATGTGTAAAAGAGCATTGGATTTCTCTTAAACAGCACTTTTGAACTCTCATCATTTGAGGGCTTAGTTCTCAATTGCCTCAAGAAAACCGCAAACTTATCAGAGTGTTTCATCCAGCCCTCTTCTCGCCGTAGACATAGATCTTGTTATTTGATTTGATATTTCTTTTTGATTAACAGTTCAATGGGTCATATTTCCTGGCACCAATCTTAATTGTGTTGTTTATGGCTCACAGCTTTCTTTGTAAAAATTTTTCTCAGTCTTTAATCCAGGTTAGACATTGGACAATTTGTTTATTTGTTTATAACCATCATCTAAATAAATATAGAGTGGCAGATTGAGTGAATATCATTTGTTGACAATAGATTCTGAGTATCATATGTTTAGCGTCTATGAGAGTGTCATTTTGTGGCTCAGAGGGAAATGACTGCCCTGGGTTTAAGATGTCTGGTGCCAACACCCAGTGATGACCTCAGAGCAGTGACCAGGCTTGTAGTTTGCTTCATGTGCTTATAAAATTGGGTTGGATGCATGCTGAATAAAGAAAAGCTGAATGTAATTTTCTTCTGTTTCTAAAGATCTCCTATTATAGAATCTCATGGCTACAAAGAGTTTTGAATTCTACTCATTCAACCCTGCCCAACATTTCCTCAGGTTTCAAGGTCAAGGGGAATGAAACAAGGTGATAAAAAGTAGATGTAGAAGGCAATTCAGGGGCCAGAGATATGGGTCAGTGGTAAGAGCACCGGCTGCTCTTGCAGAAGGGCTCACATTCAGTTCCTAGCACCCATATGGCAGCTAACAACTGCCTCCAGCTCCAGTTCCAGGGGACCTGACAACCTCTTCTGGCCTACATGGGAACAACTACATCCATGTAAATAAAACATTCATACACATAAAGTCAAAATAAATAAATATGGCAATTCACTTTCTCTTTCGCAAAATAATCACCAAAATATTGTTCTATGCAGCCACCCATCCTCCTTCTAGTTCCGATAAATGTAACTGGCAACGGTGGAAAGTAACTCGGATTCTCGGGTGTGTTTTCTTGCTAGTTTTATTCAGAAATCTGAATTTGATTATCTGATGCATCAAATCCGGCAGACAGTAGTTTCAGTAGTTTGGTTAGCTGGTGGTTCCTTTTTAGCTTACAGATCTGGAATTGACTCAAGACCCTCCTCGTTTATAATGCATCTGTTTTCTGAATTAAAACAGGAAATGCCCAAACAGATGAAGATGGAAACAGCCTCAAGTGGTATTTTCCAAACATGAATAAAATATTGGTTTAAAGTAGAGGGGATTTCCATGACCAAATTTTTTCTTTTTCCTAACTCTGTAAGAATTGTTTTCTCTATCTGGAATTATGCTATTACCCTGACAGGCACTGATGAAAGATGAGCAGGAGATAAAGAGATGCCTGAGGATGGAATGAAGCTGGAGCTCCACACCCAGGCGTGGTGCCCAGTGCACCTGACAATTGCCCAGGTGCCATGCAGTTTGATGTTTAGAGTGAGTTTTTTTAATACCTCAAGTGTGCCACGTATCTGTGGCTTCATACTTGCGTTCAGCACATGGATTTGATTGATATCACTCTCACTAGATTGGAGCTGAAGCTGGGCTGAACATCTGGAGCCAGGTGTTGCAGGACAGTTTTTCCATCACTAGTTATGAACTGCTCTCTGCAAAGATACAGTAAGCTCAATACTTAGTAGTATGAATAATTTATCTGGCTATTTTCCTCTTTGAAACAGTGTCTGGTTCCATGCAGGCTGGCCTTGAAGTTGTAATTCTCCTCTCACGGCCTCCCACATACTGGGATTATAGGCATGTGCCACCATTCCTGGTAATCTGACCTTTGAAGATGGTGTTTATTTGTGGATATTTGATGGTATTTCTTTCCATATGGAGCACAAATATGTTCTTTCTGAAAAGGACACTGTCATCTAGGATACTTTCCTCTAGAGTCTTAGAGAACAATGTCTAAATGGTTTTAAATCTCTTAAAATATATGGTTTGATGTTTGAGGAAAAAATAGAGGTTGATTCTGACTGCTATGGTAGGTTAGTTTGGCAACTAGAATAGTTTTCATGAAGTATTCTGCCTACTAAACAAGTATAAACTAATAAATATTTCTTTTAGTAAATGTTAAATCTATAGCTGTGGAGCTGAGAGTCTGTGAAGAATGGAAATATATATATATATTCTTTGTGGTTAACATTAAAGAAGAAAAATATTATTTATCAATTTTTACCGTTTTGTCTCTCTTCATATTTATCTCTCTGTTCCTTTCTTTTCTCTTTTGCTTTTTCTCTAACACTATCTCTGATGTTTTTCATCTGTAAATTTTTGGAACAAAGTCTCATTATAGAGCCCATGATGGCCTTAGCCTCTTATGTGCTAGGATGACAGGTGTGTGACACCATGCTGATCAACCATTTTTTCTTTATTCCACAGAGTAAATGATTTCAGTAATCTAGTCATGATATTTTGAATGACAACCGAGAGAAATGATGTCTTCTTGGAGATATTGGCAGAGGCTGATCTTGTGTTTTTCACTTAGGAGGCTCATAAAATCCCTTTCATTCATACACAGAGCATAAAAACCTCTGAGATGCACACAGCCAGAGGGTTATTTGGATTCCATCTGGCCTTTCATTGAGTTAATCAAATGAAATAGTGTATATGAATACTGTCTGATAAGTGTGCATCTCTAAATAAATGTACAATGTTGCTTATTATTGTAGCCCTTCTGCTGGAGGATACAGTGTGTTCCTAATGGCTGCGCTGATCAGCCTCATGATAAAGCTATCTAGAAAAGCCCTGGCTGCTTCCTTTCTCCTATCCTTAGTCCTACATGAAGCAGATCGTCTTTGTGGCAAATTTAATGTACTCACTGGCTCAAGCCTAGATAAGGAAAGTAAAACTAAAGAGGTAATTACTGTGGCTATCTTATTAAAGTAATACTGAAATAACACATGTTCTGTTAGATGGCGTAATTCTGAGAGGATCTGTCTGCTTTGTCCCTATAAATGAGAAGTGCTTTTGTTATAGTACTCATTTCTGGCACTCCAATAACACGCCCTCCAAATAGAATGAGATGTGATACTGGATTATATTTTATGTTACCACTGGATACAACTGAGGCTGAGCCTTGAATCATAAGAGTTCACATTATTTTGTTTCTATACTATTGAGAAGAGGATCAGCAAAACCTGACTTGAGAGAACAATGTTTGTGATGAAAATCGTGCAATTGTTTTATAGCTCTTGATTTCATTAACATTTAACCATATTTACCATAAAGGAATCATTTGTAATTTTCACAAAGCAGAACGGAAATAAATATGATTAGTACCTGCAGCGTTTGTATCAAAACATGTCTAAATTCCTTATCGTAAAAGACACATAAACTTGATCTTTTGGGTTGACTCAGATTTGAATTTCAAGGAATAAATATTTATTTAGAACACATATGAGATTAGTCCTGTGAATAAGAGCATTCCATGTCCTCAAGTAATTTATAATTTGACCCGAGGAGAGAGAACATAATGCACACAATGCAAAATATGGGTAGAGCAATTAATTCATTTCATATTGGTACCAATCTACATATGGCTTGGCATCTTTAGGCAATGAATCAGGTGACTGAAGGCTTCATATATGTAAGGATCCTACAAGTCTACTGAAGAAAGAATAAAGGTATTATTTGTCACATTTTTTGTTCCAAGTCAAAGAGTAAAGGAAGTAAAAATAGAATGATCTGGGTCAAGACTTTTTCTGAAGCATACAGAAATGAGAGCAAATTCAGCGTAAAGGTGAGCTTGGGGCTGGTCACTGTTTGAGCCATTTGGGAGCAGAGAGCGCTGCTGAAGGTGTCTGGTACCTTACTCACGCCTTCCTGTATCTCACCTGACGACATTGCTCACCTATGATCTTGTCATAATGTCCTTTTCTTTGACGCAAGAGTATTTTTCTGTGTTCATCTCTTAAAACTGACTGTTCTGAAGGTTATCTCACATGTCACCTTTTCCAGGAAGCCTCCTTTGACGCTGAGTTAGGAATAGAAGACCTTGTCATGCATGCTACAAGCACACCGCTTCTCTCCTTCCAGACTGTTTCTCACCCGTCACATACTCCGTGCTGACTGGTAACTCAGCAGATGGAAACTTTATGACATCAGGGCCTACTGCCCGTGTCCTCCTTTGTTGCCACTCTGAGTCATAGTCGTCCTCCTCATGTTTCTAGGAACTGCTGAAACCGTCTCACCTCGTTCTCTTTGCTCCTTCAGATCCACAGGCTGTAGTACTAACCCCACACCGCTTCTCATTTCGGTCCCTAGAAAGACAACCCTGCTTCAGTCTTCAGAAAATATGGTCTAACCTGAGTCTTCCAGGCTAGATCTGTGACTCTGCGGGGCTGTCCTCTCACCCTGTGTCCATCCATGGGTCCTGTCTTCGAATAGAGAAGTGGATGGCATGGGAAGATCAAATGCTCTGATTTTCTCTGTTTTTTGGAATTTATAAGGAGATATTAATCCTCTGTTTATTCTTAAGAAGAATTATTTACATTTTTAAAGATTTATTTGTTATTTATTTGTGTGTGGGGGGGTAGGTACATGACTGTGTGTGCCTGCAGAGAAGAGAGGAAGGCATCAGATCCCCTGGAGCTGGAGTTACAGGTGGTTGTGAGCCTGATTGTTGTGCTGGGAACCAAACTTTGGTCCTCTGATAGAACAGAAGGGACTCTTAGTCACGGAGCTATCTCTCCAGTCCTTTAACTCCACTTGTCAACAAAATATGTGTTTGGTTCTAGTAGAGTCACAAAACCAAAGATGACAGCAACTGTAAGAACAATAACAATTCCTAAAAGATAAGCAAAAAGTGTAATTTTTTAAGAATGAAATAATGGAAACTTGAAGAACAGATGATATTGTCATCCCATGGAAGCAGTCAATGTCGCAGGAGCAATGTTTGATGTATTTGATTTGATTTCAGAATAGAATATAAATATTATCAACCTCCACTTACAGAACAGATGATATTGTCATCCCATGGAAGCAGTCAGTGTCGCAGGAGCAATGTTTGATGTATTTGATTTGATTTCAGAATAGAATATAAATATCAACCTCCCTAAAAGGGGACAGAAAGCTGGAGGCACCTAGATGTCATTTTATATTAATGAAATCAGAGTATGCACAATACTTTCAAAGTAGTTAAGATTTCATTGTATTTTCATTGATTTGGATACAGAAACTACTAAAAATTAGATTTGTTTCTTAGGGGATTTTGGTGTTTATAATGTATTGATAATGGAAAAATAAATATAAGACTAAATGAAGAGTCATGCTATTTTAGAATGATCTTATTTCTGTTTTAGAACATTTTAATGAGCTGCCCTTAACTGATTGCTCAGTTTTGTTGCTTATATAATTTGCTATATTAAGTTTTATTATATATATGCAGATATAATATTTATGTTTAACTCTGCATTTAGAATTTAAATTTTTTAAATTATATTAAGGAACTAATTTAGTGTGTGTGTATATGTGTGTGTGTGTGTGTGTGTGTGTGTGTGTGTGTGTGTGTTGGCCTATATACCACAGCATGCATGTGGAAGTTAGAGGGCAACTTCGGAGAGTTTGTTCTCTTCTGGGGAATCAAATTCAGTCATTAAGTTTGGCAGCACATGCCTTTATCTATGGGGCCATCTTTCTGGTCCTGCAGTTATAATTTACCCAGGGATAGGGTCTCAACTAGTTCTGATTGTGTGTGTGTGTGTGTGTGTGCGTGTGTGTGTGTGTGTGTGTATTGAGTGGATAGGGTGGGTACTGTGAAAATACATTTTTAAAGGTCTTTGTGTGGACAAGGGGTATAATACTTTCTGTTGTGGACTGTAAATTCATAGCAATACATAATGAAATTAATTCTAATAAGACGCTTGCAGCCAGGTTATTAAATGACATGAAGAATCATCTTTTTTACTAGGGATCTATTGCATTTCAGTGTTGGGATATTCTACCATTTCCTTTGTTGCAGTAGAAAGGTTTCTTTTGTAAAAAAAATAAAATAATAATTATACAAATATAGCTTTTGATTTTAGCCAATACCTCGTTATAGCTGTCATTTCTCCACATTTACCTCCACGGTAGAGTCATAAGTATGATGACATCATTTCCCAGTAGTGTTGTTGGTTAGGCACACTACCTGTGAGACCAATTAGAGAGCATGCTTATATATTTATGAGCTATGATTTCATTTAAATAATTTCATATAAACAGTATTAATGTAAGTAGTATATTTGTTCAAGATAATCGTCTAGAATAGAATTGAAGATGCAAATACAGTTAAGGTTATTTATCCATGGAGGCCGTTTACACTGATTATTTGTTTCTGTCTAACTTCTCAGCACCTCTTACCAGTTGAGGAAATTATCCCACATGTTACCAGAGCATCAAAACGTACCCCAGAATGATTAAAACTATGAATGACTTTGATTCCCCAGATAGCTTCAGCAATCCAAAATGCTTCCAAGAAGCTTTTCTCACCTATCAATAGTCTCTCTAATATCACTCACCAGTAACCTTTTCTTCATGCTCGAGTTCGGAAATCTATTCGAAAGGATGACATTGAGTTGCATTCTGGCCCTCTTGCATCATGATTTTTCTTCCACAAGAAGCAAACAGAGAGAAAAATTATATGCTCAGATTTGTATGTAAGCAATGTGAATTTCTACTGTCTTTGATTTTAAGATACAAGTATTTCTGATTGTCTTCTCCTTCCATGCTTATTTCATAGTTTTGCATTATCTATCTATCTATCTATCTATCTATCTATCTATCTATCTATCTATCATCTATCTATCCAGTGTGTGTATGTAGATGTGCGAATGCCACAGCACACCTATGAAGACAAGAGAATAACCTTCAGGACTTGGTTTTCTTTTTCCACCTTGTGGATTCTGGGTATTGAACTTGGGTCCTCAGGCATGGCGGCAAAGACCTTTGCCTGTGAAGCCATCTTGCCACTTCTGTGCTCATTTCTTACTTTAAGAATGGGATGGTGATGAGTGCATGCCTAGTACAAAGTTGAACAGAGATACAGGGCTGGGGCTGCTGGAAGGAGCCTCCAGCTTTGAAAGATTAGCTACTATTCCAGCCTGGAGTTTAGAAACTATGTCTCATGGACTTTTAGCTAATAAAGAACTTTGTTTTTTGTAAAAAAAAAAAAAAAAGAATACAAACATTTCTTCTGCCATTCTAGTAGCCGCCCCCCTGAATTGGTTATTTGTGGTTTATATAACGAGGTTCCTCCATCTTCTCTAGTTTCCACATAAGCTTCCTCTCCTAGTCTCTTTCAAACAGGACCGTGTTCCTTTTGCAATTACTGCTAGTCCCTCTGTGTGGGTTCACAGAGCCACGTTGTTTCAGAAGTGAAGCATCAGGAGCTCTTCAAATCAGAGAAATAGTGTCAATTACATTATCCTGTTCAAATGTACAAAACTTTACATCTCAGTCTCATAATTTCATTCTGGCAAGATAATCAAATATATACATAAAGCAGTGTGTGCAAAGATCATATTTTAGAATCATTTGAGAAAATAGACATAATAAAAACTAAAGGGATGCTGGTTAAAGAGATGGCACAGCAGTTAAGAGCATGTATTACTCTTGCTGAGGTCCTGAGTTCCATTCCCAGCACCAACATTGGGCAGTACACAAATGCCTGCAGACGCCCTCTTCTGGCCTCTGCAGGTACCAGCATGTATGTGGTATACATTCACACAGACACATATTCATAAATAAAAAAAATATAAAGAAAATGGCAATTATTTATCTATAGAAGGGTAAAATACGTTTGTCAAATGATGGCAAGATGTGTTATAGAATATACTATGGTGTATTTTAAAGTCATGGGGGAAAAACTGACAAGCATGTGCTAAAGTATTTACAATTAATGGCTAAGAAAACAGAGTTTTCTGATCACAATATTTTGCAAAAAAAGAAAAAAAAGTGTTTGCAGACAGCACAGATGACTTTTTTCCTGCTCTGCTTAGGCGACGTGGCCTTGTGAAATCAAATACTGCATTGCAGCCTTTCTCCTAAAAGTGGAACCTATTTTATTCATTAATGAAACCTTCACTAGAAGGGAACTTAGATTTTTCTTCATAGAAGTCCTCTCCCAAGCTTTCTAACTGTAGAACAGCAAGATATCAAATCCTGTCAATTAAAAGAATCCATTATGCACAGAATTGAAGATTATTTGTAAGTTACTATTGATCTCAAAGACAGTTTAGTTCAAGGCACTGCTCTTTCTGAAGAAGCCTGTATCAGAGAGCAAGCCAGTGGAAGAACAAGGCCAAACCAGGGCCTGTTGAGACTAGTGTCTCATCACACATTCAAGTTTTTTTTTTTTTTTCTAGTATGATCGAATGTGGCCAAACGAAATGTCTTCTCCAGTTTCTGTCTGGCAAGAGACTGCTGTGAACTATCACCAGCTTTAGCAATGGGGACTTTCTGTTCTATCTTATATACATACAGCAGTGTAAGATGGGGCAGGCTGATAAACTTTTGTGTACACAATTAATAACTCACACTTGAATTTCTGTATCTCATTAGGGTAGTTGTCTCACCTTTAACTAGAGAAGACAAGCTTTATTTTTGTAGTGCTCGGCTCTATTATGTTCAACAATAATAATTCACAGTGACAGATGTAATCCACCAAACTCATTATTTTCAACCTCCGATCCATTTATTTTGCATTACCAATACAGTGTTGATGCCTATCGCTCCCTGGACTGGAGTGCTTGATGAAATGTTTTATTGCAATATGTCAGAGTCTAAATAATTAACGGCAGGAATAAGGCTGAAGCCTTCCAAAGTTACTGTGTGCTTTATAAAGTGTGTAATGCACCTTGAACTCACAAGAGCAGGTTTTAGAGATGAGGTTTTGATGAGATGGTTACATTTGGTTTAAGAATGGAATATATCTCCTATAGAGAGACACTTCTCTTCAAACATGGGTATAGATTTATATTTATATACTCATCTACTCAATTTATCAAAGACAAAGGTAAACAGGTTTGAAATCTTTTTATTTGAGGAGCTAAAATCTGCTGTGAAAAATACACTCATAGTTTTCCATATTGTACTACAAGAACAGTTTTTTTTTTTTTCTTGATTTATATTCTATCAAAATCTCGGGTGCAACCGAAGGATATTGTCATCTGATAGGCTGTGTAGGGCTATGTGACTTTTCTCTGACTTTAAAGGAATGGCAGGGAAGTCTGAATTGCAGCTATTCAACCTTGAAGGGAGAGAAACTAAATGAAACACCTGTTTTTCTGATTACTGTGCCACAAGGCCTTTTAATTAGTTTGTGGAAATAGAAGTTTTAGTTATTGAAGCATATGGTTATTTTCCCCCAAGAAAATGGACATGTGACTACACACCATTAATTTGTGATTATTACTAAACTAAGAAGGCAATTTGAGCAATTGTATATTAGTAGATGTATTTTCTAGAGTAGAAAAAAGCAAGAGAATAAAATAGGAGGAAAATTCAGATAAAATTTCAATCTTGTCTATTAGCACATTGGGAAGTTTCCAGGACATGTTCAGAATATATTTCCTTACATGAGAGGGTCGGTTGGCTGAATGCAAACACTGATAGCGATTTGATGGGTATTCCTTCTCTTTATCACATGGGACTTCTCCCTCAAAAATTTAGAAATGTAAGCCAGTGAATGAAACAAAGGCAGTGAAAAGACCTCCGCACATTTCTTCCATATTGGTTTCATCGTATAGAAATGGAGAAGTGTTTCTAGGATGTTTCAGTGCTTTAATGGAGACAAGAAGAACATTCTACTGAACTGTCAAGCAATCCTTTCACTTTCACTATAGGTCACTGAAAGGCTACCTTAAGATCCTCCTTTCTTGTCTGTCATTAAAGAACACGTATTTGGCTTTTGATTGATTCTCAGACATCTCTGCAACACAGTATTGAGAAGGATGCCTGTGAAACATCTAGGATACCTCCTGCTGACTCTTGATGGATAATATTCATAGTTATGGATTTAACCCAGGACCCCTGGAATTGCATGTGATATGAATGAGATGGCAGCAACTTGGAGACCCTGTCTTGGGCTGTGTCCTTTCGTTCTGTATTCTCCTTACTTTGTGCAGATTGGGCAGTTGGTAAGGACTTAAAGGTAATTTGCTCTCTGGGAAAGATTTCTACTGAATGACTGCTTGGCAATGAACGAAACAGGTGATATGTGAGGAGTGCAACAATTCAAATGTGCAGAAGACCCAAAAAGGGAACATCTTTAGTATTCATAAAATCTTGAGAAACTACAAATAAACCACAGGTATTCACAGTGGCAGATGTGACTCCACTGTTATGAAATTTGAATTTCTTTCACTGTTTATATCTAAGTATGAAGCATACCCAGCAACGGCATAAGATAGAACATGCCTTCTCGTTTTTCCATATAATTTACACCATGCATTTGGCCAAAAGCACTGATTACAAAATAGGACTGCAATTGGATAGCAAAGAAAAATGGATTTCCACACCTATGGTATAAGACTGGGTTTGTTTTGATGAAAGACATAATTGTGAACCAATTTCATAATGTTGATCACATCCCCCGTGCCTGGAAGGAGAGAAAAATATGTGAGGGGGATAGCAAAGTGCAAACTCATTAAACTGTTTGCAGGAAATTAGGAGCATTACAGTTAAAGCGAAGGTATGGTTTGTGTTTAATTAAATGAAGTTTGTGAAGTGTTTGTGAACTTTGCTCACATGGTGCAAACTTGGGCAGGGTAATGTAGTAAAGCATATATTTATTGGGGTATTTTAAAGGGAGCAAATACGAAAAAATTGCCTTGCAATTCAAAAAAGAATTTTGCTTAGCAAGAGATTGTATCCAAAGAATGCAAAGTGTAGCGTACTCATTAAATTCTTTTTAAACCTTTTTATTGTTTTAATTAGCATACACAGTAGTAGGTTTGATAGTAGCATTTTAGTATATATTTTTGCCTATTCAGTTCTTGTTCATAGATGTTTAGAAAATTATAGCATTCTTCCTTAACTTCAAAGTGGAATCTTAGAAGATAATTAGTACTGCAGAAAAGGGTTTTGTTTTATTTTGTGTATATGTGGTGGTGTGTGTGTGTGTGTGTGTGTGTGTGTGTGTGCTGCATGCATAAGAGTGTACAAGTGTGCACACCCATTAGCACACAGGTGGAGGTCAGAGAACAGAGGGTATCTTGCTCTTTTGTTCTCTCCCTTACAGCCTTTAGATAGACTCTCTCACTGAATCAAGAGCTCTGTGTTTCAAGTCAGTCAATGAACTCTTGAGATTTGCTTGTCTCTGTCCCCCAAAGCCAAGGTTATAGGCGTGTACAGCTCTTCTTTCCTTTTCCCGTGTATGATGAAGATTCAAACTCAGGTCTTCATGCTTATGCAGTAACTGCTGTTCCTTGCGGTACCATCTCTCCATCCTTAAAGATTTTTGAAAACATTTTATTTATTATATTTTTTCTTATGTGTATGAGTGCACCCCTGTCATGCAATGTCCATAGTGATCAGAAGAGCATGTCAGATCCCCTGGAACCAGAGTTATAGCTGGTTGTTAGCCGCCTTGTGGGTCCTAGGAACAGGACCAGGGTCCTCTGCAAGAGCAGCCAGTGCTCTTAACTGCTGAGCCATCTATCCAGCCCCTGCCTTAAAGTTTTTATTTTGAATGATATTAATGCACGTGCAATGATTTTGAAGTAAGTTTTAAGGTTAACAAATGAAGATGAGGCCTGGGAAATGTTGTCAAACATCAGTAAACTGTGCATTACCCGGTTTCCTTCCTCACCCTCAACTGGACTTGTAATTGAAACTTAAGACGGGAAGAATAAATCACATGACTTTTCCTGCTCACCTGAGAATTTGGTCTGAGAATCATTCCCATGCACCTGCAGAAAAAGTTAATTGCATCTCTTCCCAAGAAATGTTATGAACAGAATTTGTCCCCAGTTTAGAGTATTTAATCTGTGTTTTGAATCATTTTTTTTTAAAGTTAGTTCAGTAAAGTGAACCTTTAAAATGACAGATTTTATTCCTTTCTGGTTACCAACTAGAAATATTCATATTGAACACATATAGTCTAAAATTGAAAGCAAAAATTTTGGTTTACAACATAATTGCATACCTAATGTGAACATGAAGAGGAGCTTTGACAGTTTCAATTACTGCAATTATTTTTCAATATTTCCATCTCCCCAAATGAAGCATCTTATGCCAAGAAGCTTGGTGCGGGGGAAGAGAAAAGATTAGTTATGGCGTTGGAGAGATGGTTCTGTGATACTCAAGCATGAGGACCTGAATTCTAATCCCTAGAACCCACATAAAAGCTGAGCGCATAGTATGGGCATCTGTAATCCTAGGATTCCTGTGGGAAGATGGTTGCAGACACGGGAGAATTCCAAGAAGCCCACAGGCCTGCTAATTCAGCATACATGGCAGTAGACAACAAAGGGGACCCAGAGGGGACACAATGTGGAAAGAGAACACGAGCACCCAGGATTGCCCTTTGACCCCCACATGAGCATCATGGCATGTACATGCCCATATTTGCATTAGACACACGAATGTGCACACACATGCATACACATATACACATCCCTCACACACATCCATAAATTAATGTAAATAAATGCTACAGTTCAAAGGGAGAACTCTCAAGCTAAACAGTGAAAGGAAGACCAGAGGAACATGAAAATGCAGCTTGTGCACATACCTTGTCCAGATATTGTGTGGTGAGCATTTGAGCGATCAATACCTAATTGGTCATAAGGTTTGACCTATAGAACTTGATGTGGTGTGGATGTGATAAACTCCAATGGGGCACCATGTCCTGTGATCAAAGACCTTGGGGTGCTTTGGAAATGGTGAAAACAATTAGGAAATGACAAAAGTTGGGGGGTGGACGCCCATGTTGGCAGACCTAGCTGGGAGATCAGGCAGAGGTCTGGGAGAAAGCTGAATCTGAGATGCTTTGAAAAGCCATTTATCACAACAGGCTGAGGAGATCTTTACACACAAAGATACGGGGCAAGCAAATAGATGTAGCTAGAATAATTATCCTGAACTCCGGAGCACACTGCAGCTTACAGAACACATTCACCAGCAGTGAATGTAATGGATCATAAACCCTACGAAGCAGCACAGTCCATGTGGTGGCACAAGTTACAGATACAAAAAGTGAGGTTCAGCAGACATCTCCTTAGTCCTAGAGCTGAACACCGTTGACTTTCTGGTTTAGAGGTGTATCTAGATGGTAGTGTGTGGTGCACCACGGAGCACTGGGTTAAATGCAGAGCCGCTGAATGAGCAAAAAATTCCTTTTAAAAAATGGGAAGAAATGAGTTGTTTTTAAAGCCCGAAAATAACCTGCAATGCTTCGTGAATGTATGGCGATGATGGGTGAAGAGATAAACTTCTTCTCCACAGTGTTTTCAAGGTGACACTAGGATGAAGGCGCAGAGGGGGTTTAATTTTTTCCAATTAGCATGGAAGGTATTAGATTTCATTACATGTTCAAGCCTCTCCTCTTCCTTTACATCCTCTGACCCCCACCTTATAGTGACAGGAGACCGAGAGAGGATTAGGATGATTGCTGAGGAAGAACAGGACAGGGAGTGGCCAAAGGACACATGGGACACAAGGCAGTTTTTTTTTAAGAAAGAAAAGAAATCACAAAAATAAAACAAATAGAGGCATAACACAGTACCGGAGCAGAGAGTGATGCCGAAGCACACCTGAAGCTGACGTTTCCGCCTTCACCCCTCTGAAGATCACAGCTCCACTGTGACCCGAGAAATGTTCACTGTGTGCGTTCGTTCCTCATGGACGGATGTGACCTTGACACCTACACACATGTCAGCAAGCACGAGGCCATCCATCGTTCCAACGTGTCAACAGAAAAGGATCTTTCAGCAGAATGGCATAATTTTTGGAGTCCAATTTGCCTACCAACATTAGTTTGCCTATCTCAGAACGACATACAGAGAGGCAAGAGTTTAACATGAATGGGAAAGTATATTCAATCCATAATCAAATGGAAACGTTTCGGGAATGGTGCCAGAGAACCTTCCTCAATTTTACTTTCTTCAGCACCTAAATTTAGCCATCTGTTCTTCTATTTTAATAACCATTCAAATTTCTGAAATGAAGGATTTGCTTTTTAATGAAGAAACCATAATTTCATTGTAAATATGGAACATGGTGTCCTTGACCTTCCACTAAATTCTGTAGGATAAAAAGAAGTGCCATCAGCCACCTGTTTCATAGCCAGTACTGAAGGAGACATTGTCAACCTTCAAAATATTATTCTAGAATATCATTAATTGTTGCAATAAAATACATTGGTTAAAATGTTCAAATCCTTTAGTGCTAAAAAATTAATAGCTCTAGGTCCTGTACCAAAAGAAGTTGCTTAAACTACTGCTTAATCTAATTTTTCAGAGAATGCTCTTACTGGGAAGATACTGGAGACATCCATTTGCTCATTAGCAGAGCTGGTGGACCCTGAGAGTGGGACCTCAGGTAGAGGTGGGCAGGGAGGAGCTGGCACAATTGCACAAGCTGTACACCAAGTAGTCAGGTGTGCTTCAAGAGCCTGTGACAGAAGCCGGAGCCTGACTGGAGTGTGACCTTTCCTCCTGCCCCACTCACTAGCATCCCCTATTGGATACGGCATAACACAGCGGCAAGGGGGCAAGGGGAGGTACTAAAGAATCCACATTCATTTCCACAATGGTGGCAAAATTGGTGAATTTGGAGCCGGTAGACAACAAATCAATAGTCAGTTTAGTAACATTCTATCCCTTCCAGCATATTTTATTGGTCACATAAAAGATGTCTGGAACTCTGTGGTCAATAAGGGTGTGAGGATCAGGAAGGAGAATCATTGAGAATCATCTTAGACACTGGCTAACACAATCTACCTCTATTCTTCAGAGTGCTTCACATCCCTTCACACTCAAAATCTTTTTTTTTTTTTTTGGTCAAGTCTTATGTATCCCAGGTTGGCCTTGAATTCACTGTATACCCAAGGATGACTTCGAATTTCTAATCCCCCTGCCTCCACCTCCCATGTGCTGACATTACAGACATGTGCCACCATGTCCAATTTGTGCAATACTGGGAATAAACCCAGGGTTTCACACATGCTAGGCAAACAAGGACCAGCTGAGCTATAACTACTCTCAACTCCCAATATTCTATTCTATCACCAACATCGTGGAGTGCCTCAGATGCACTGACAAGCTTATTATCATGTCAGAGTTCATACTTGGGTTTGCAGGACGAAAGCCAACGTGCCAGGCAGGCCATGTTCTTTTCCAAAAGCTTTGCAGTGAGGGCTCCGTTCCTTCCCCACTCCTAGGATTGTTTTTAGATTTCAATTCCTTGCCGTTGTTGGACTGCTGTGCCCATTCTCCCTAGTCTTTGATTCATGTTTACTTTCTTCTGTCTTTCAAAACAGCCACAGCAGATTTTCTTGCCTTATTTTCTGTCATATTTTCTCTGATTGTAGCCAGAGAAAATTTCAGTTGTTTAGAGCTCTTATGGTTAGATTGGATCCACAGAGATAAACTTGATCATGTTTGCAAAATTCTTTTCCATATACCAAAGTGAGTCACCAATCCCAAGAAGTACAGTGTAGATGTCATTGGAGAGCCGTTCTGTAAGTCACAATACTTGATAACCTCTAAGCCTTCTCTTTACCTCATTGGTTTATGGCAGGAGCTCCAAGAACTCAATCCAGAACACTATCAGTTATGTCCACATGCAGATGGGGTTCTTCAGGTGTCGGGCCTCAAAAAATGATAGAGAGACAGGTTTATCATAGCTATGGTAGCACTCCCTCCAGAGGGAGTGTGATAAGCAATGGTCTGACTGGGTTTCAGAAGTCACGTGGTGAGGACTCATTCCTACTCCTGTTCAGGAGCTGTGCCCTTCCTCCCCAGTTCTCGGTAGCTCAGAGGAGCCATTCTTTTTCCTCTTTTGAAGAAAGCACTTCTTTGAAGTCAAGTAATTGTTTTCAGCACACTCCATGCTCGTAGACTCTCATGGTCAGTGGCCACTCTTCATTTTCTTAAACATGATTATTAAGGCATAGTTACTCTATAGTAATCTGTATATGGTTAAGGCTTATAGATAAGTACATTTTGACAAGTGTGCATGCCCACAAAACCACCGTGATATGTACATTCATCATTTCCTTTTTAAAAAATCTTTATTCTATGTGTATAAGCATTATGCCTGTGTGGGTGTGAGTGCACCTGTGTCGTGCAATGCTCAAGGAGGACAGAAGAGGGCTTAGGGTGCCCTTAGAACTGAAGTTCTAGCCATGTGGATGCTGGGCTTTGAACCCAGATCTTCTGCTAGAACAGCCAGTGCATTTAACCTCTGAGCCCTGTCTCCAGCCCCATATTCATCATCTTCTAGTTTCTTCTCACTGCATTACAATTTTGCATTATAGCCTCTCTGACCCTGTCCCAAGAGAAACACTAACTTACTCTCCACCTGTAGTCTTCGGTTTCTCCAGATAAAAATTCTTTTTTGGTTTATTTTTAAATTTATATATATATATATATGAGTGTTTTGCCTGCATCTATGTAAGTGTACCTGTACATTCAGTGCCCACTGAGGCCAGAAGAGGGTACCGTATCCCCTGGAACTGAGGTTACAGATGGTTGTTAGCTACCATGTAGGTGCTGGGAACTGAAGCCTCTATGAAAAGCAGCCAGTGCTCTTAACTGCTGAACCATCTCTCAAGTTTTACAAAATGTAATACAGCATGTTTTGATGAAACTTTGTTGATATGCCATATTTATTTTAATATCTGTAGATATATTAGTATTTCTTTCCTTTCATTACTCAGCAGCATTCCATTGTATGAACATATCAGCATGTGCTTATCTATTTACTCAGTTATTACATTCCCAGTTATTACAAATAGAGCTTCCATAAACATTTGTGCATTAGTTACTATATAGACAAATGTTACTTCAGAAAACAGCTTGGAGTAGGATAAGTGAATCATATAATAGATTCATATTTAACCATTTAAAGAAGCATCAAACTAGACGAATCCCAGTGTAAAGTACTTTACTTGTCTAGTATGTACAAGACAGTCTTGGGCTTAATTCCCAGAAATGTAAAACAATGAGACAAAAAGGGCACCAAACTGTTCTTCTATAGTGTGACAAGTTATACTCCCACCACATGAAGGGGAGAAAGGAAGGTCACAGCGTCTCCTCGTCCTTGTTAACTGGTATGATGTCTCCTGCTCTACTGTAGCAGATGAGTCATGATACCAGATTTTTTCATTCCTCCCTTAGAAACTAGTGACAGTAGCATTTTCTGGCCGTGTAGAGATCTTCGTTGGTGAAGCATGTGCGTAAATAATTTGGTACTTGATACTTTCTTCTTGATAAGCATTACTGTTTTCTTTTCATAAAGGTTGGAAAATTTTTAAATAGGTTAATGAAAATCTTAGTGAGATATTTGTTTTGCAAATGTTTGATCTTAAACTAGGACTTGTTTTATTTTTCAAGATTTATTTCATATATATACATATATATATATATATATGTATGTATGTATGAGTGACAGCATGTATGTATGCACACCGAGTGCATGCCTGGTGCCCATGGAGGCCAGGAAAGGGTATCAGATCCTCTGGAACTGGAGTTGCAGGCAGTTTTAAGCCACCTAACTTGAGTGCTGGGAACTGAACCTAGGTTCTCCTCAATAGCACTAAGTACTGTTAATTACTGGACAATCTCTCCAGACCCCTGTGATGTACTTTAAATTCTCATGTTAATGTATTTTAAGAATAGAAAATTTTAAATGGATTAAATTTTGATGAAATCCTATATGTGAATTTATGTATTATTTTACAAATTATACTTTCTTTAAATAAAATTTTGGATAACCAAGGTTGTTAAGATTTCTTATAATCTTTGCTTTTATGTTACAGTTATGATTTGCATCCAGTGTGTCCCCTCTGAAGTATCTGTTGTCATTTTATGATATTGAGCGGTGGTGGGATGTTTAAGAGGTGATATTGTCATGAAGATCCTGTCATCAGGAATAGATTGATGCTGTTGTGGGCCTGGGTTACTTAACGGTGAGAGCTGGCTGCGCTTTCTTCTCTGCCTGCTTGCTCTCTCTCTCTACCTTTTTTCTACAACATAAAAATGCAGCACTTGACTATTGCCAGAAGCAGTCAGCTGTCTATAGATACCCACCTCCAGAACTGTGAGCTAAAACTCTTTCATTTATAAATTGCCCAGCTCCAGGTGTTCTGTTACAGGGAGAGAAAACTCCACTCCCAGACACCTAAATCTGTATTAGGCATCTATGGTTATTTAATCTATTTTCCAAAGTTTCACAGCTTAATTTAGAAACTATTTATCATCTCACATAGTTTTTACGTACAAAGAATCTAAGAACGGTGCAGCAAGGCCCTGTAGCTTATGGTATCTCATGGCAGGGAGTCAAGATGTTCATGGATCCAATAGCTGAAGAAGACTTACTTGGGCTGGGTCTTCCCAAATTTGTCATGTGACATTGTCTGGAAAGAAGCCACTCAGGCTTCTTTATCATTTATCATATTCAATATGATAAATGTCTTGTATCAAATTATAAGAGAAACAGAGAGGGGGAAGGGAAAGAAGGAAGAGGCAGAAAAGGAATACAGAGAGAGAAAGAGAGAGAGAGATCATGAATGTGAGAATGCAGCAAGGCAGAGACAGAAGAGAGGGTGTTCTGACAGCATGATCTCGCAAACGATGTATCAATAATTCAGCTGTGGGGGCTGGAGAGATGGCTCAGTTGTTAAGAGAACTGGGTCCTCTGAGGTCCCAGGTTTGTATCCCAGCACCGACATAGCAGCTAACAGCCATCCATAACCTCCCTTCAAGGGGATTTGACACCTTCTTCTGTCATTCATGACATTGTACAACACAGATGCACTTACAAACACATAGGCAATACATGCATACATATAAAATAAAAATGATAAATGAGATATTAAAAAATAAGTCCATTGTGTTTTCTTTGTGACACGACTCTGACCCAACTTGGAAGAAGGGAAGATTATGAAATTATTTATATTCAATGAGACATAACATTGGTAGACATCTTAGATATCATCTCTTGGGAAAAAATATATTATTTCTGATCAGATTCCTTAAGGACTTGTGATTATTCATCTCTAGAAACAGAATCACAAATGCAGTTGATATGAGTTTATCTCTATTTTTAAAGAAAATAGTTTTCTAAATTTATATGCAATATTTTTAGAGGACTTATAATGGGGCTTTCAGAACTACCCAATAAACGTGTCCAAGAAAGACAATTCGAGATGTTAGGACTTTTAAATATACTGTGAAAAATGTTGAGAAGTATACTAATGAAGTTTAGAAATTAGCTAATGTAATTAATTTTGACAACTATGTGAGGTAACTTTGCCCTGTGATTTTTAAATGTCTCTCGCATACTCCTTGGTTTTGCCATATTAAAACATTTCTTTCCAGAATTACTTTCTTTGTATTCATAGTCATGTACAAATCACTCCCAATATGAATAGCAGAAAGACTCCGTTTACACATTGCTTTTCACTGCCATGTTCACGTTCAAATTATTCTTTCCAAGAACTACAGACAATCATTCCAAGTTTGCCTTAAAGAAGCAGCACACGATATTCAGGTGAGCACTGGATTCCACATGATCAGGAATAAGGGATGAGTGCGCATGGGAACTGATATGGAGGCCTAGCTACAGGTGATCATGGAAGGATGATGGAAAAGCCAGCTTGATCTTTCATGAATTAAACTAACATGTAGCATTCATACTGCCAGTACTTTCAAAACACTGGTTAATAGAATGCTAAATAGTAGTTTTTGAGTGAGATAGAGTCTTTTTAGAGGATATCAGCAGAATATCTGCAAGTCCCCCTCAAAACGCATATATTATGAAACTATATTCTTATAATGTCAAGCAGTTCACACATTTTCCCAAACCATTGGCAGACCTACATACATACTTCAGTATGTCATGGGTTTCCATTTAAAAGGTATTAGTTTATTGTGAGGAAGAACATCTATGATAATATCGGTGTTTTATATTACTGATTAAGTGTACGTCTTTATGTGTCAGGATGAAACAAAATTCTTTATAATAAAACTTAGTCTATGTGATACTAAACTGGACAGTAGATTTTGGACACTGGATGTTTTATACTTTGACAGCCCACATTTCTGATTTTAAGTAAATATTAGGTCACATCTAGGACACTCCTCCTAACCCATTATGCACAAATATTTACAAATTTCTGGCTTATTTAATAAATACAGGGATTGGCTTGGAAATATTAACTTAAACCTTGTTGGAGGCTTCTTTTAGTACTCAGAAGTTTCTTCAGTGCAGGTTTTATTTCTTCTAGCACAGTTTATGTGATGAGTAGCATGGCAAATTACAAAAGAAAGAATAAAACCTAAAAATCCAACCGATTTGGTCATAGTGACATTAGTTTTTGTGAGCAAACTAGCCCTGAAAAGAAACAGCAGCAGAGAGGCAGGCAAGCCAGGGCAGCGCCTGCACATTCCAGTTTTCGGCAGTCTTAGCCATGGATGTACCCTGAAAGGATGTGACCCAGGTGAGACCTACCTGCCGAAGGCAACTCGTCCACAGTGAGCACGTTATCTTGCCCCAGGAATAAGCCGTACAATCCACCACATGCTTCAGGAAGAGAAAAATCATGTGTCCTAAGAAGAGAAGGAAGCCAGGGGCAAGCACAGGCTTGCCTAGAAAGGGAATAGAAACAGAGGCTGAGGACTTGGGTTGATTTAGAAGAGAGTGTTCCAACGAAATTATTAAAGGTTTCTGACAGACAATGGATTCCAATAAAGGACGATGGTGGCATCACGCAAAGAGGCTTTTAACAGATGTCAGCACTTCTGTAGCCTTGAGGAGACATGAAGGAAACTTCAAAACTTGAGATGGCTTGATTTTAACATGGTGTGAGATAACTTAAGAACATAATAATTACAGGGATCATGTAGTTAAAAATATATAAATATATTCCTCATTTCTTCAGCCATTCTTTCCTCTCTGCAAATGTGTGTGTATATACATATATATATATATGAACAAATATGTTGCTTCTTAATCCATTCATAACTGCTATAAGTTTATAGATACTGAACAATACTGAGAAATCTGGAAAAATGCTACAAAACATGAACTTTCTAGTTATTGTATTGGAAACTGAGATACAACTTTTCCACATAGCTGGACAACAGGGATGGAAAGGAGCTATATTACAATAGTGAATTATGTATGAGTATACAAATACATATGTAAGGAAAAGAAAATGGTGGGAGCGTGTTCCTGAGAATTTAAAATGTTGTAATGCAGCTATAAATGAACATATTATGGGAAAGAAATTGTCAATTGAATAGATATGTCATTTTTTAAATGTTATAGGCAGTCGTTGACAATTTTGGCTTATCTATTTTCTTAGTAAAACTCAAGATATTTAAAATTAATGTGTCTGTGCCAAATAAACAAGGGAGGGAATCATATTGTGAGTTTAACATTCCAACTATGTTTGAACAATGTGGAGTCTAAACCACAAATCGCTCAAACAGATAAGGCTCAGAACGGCTGGGCTTCACATCAACTTTTGCTTTCTGTGGATTTGGTATAACTATATAACCTTCTAGGTGATGATTAGTCTCTCAAAGAGCAGGTTATGGCACACAGAGAAGCACAGGGCCACATCAGTTCCCCAGCATGAAGCCCATCAAGTGTTTCTTTGGATAAATAAAGTCTTTATTCAAACTAAGTCAATGGCTTTTCTTACTATGCTCAGAGAGCCATAGATTTCATGATGACAAAGACAAGACAATTCAGATATAAATATTCATATAAAATGCACATGTAGATTGAGCTATCAACCAAATATTAAATGCTCATGTATGATTTAATTGACGTTCAAATATTTAATCATGTGTAAGACCAGCAGACATTTATTAGAAACAAATATAAGAATAGATTTGTAATTTGTTTCACATTTGATCATATGATTTCATCATCTGTGTTCAATTTATAACTTTCAATGTTCACATAAGAAATATTTCAGTTCCTTTACATTTTCCCTTCATTGAACGTTGGCATTTCATTCATTCAAAACTTCCTTAACATATTGTGGGCTGGGCTCGGTAAATAAAGGCACCCAAAGCCAAGCCAGATGACACAAGTATGATCCTGAGACCATGTGGTGAAGGAGCAAATAGATTCCTGCAAGTTGTCTTCTCCACATGCATGCTGTGCAAAGCATGCTCGCACATGTTCACAAACATGCACAGCTAACGAGGCAAAATGCAATAAAAAAATTAGTATTGTGGCGTTCCTTTGTATTAAGTCAGAGTCAACTAACACTAGAGCGAAGTCCTGTTCATAAATCTCTTCAAGGCAAGCTCTTCTCTACTTGACTGTGTTGGCCTCCTCTAAAGCAATCCTCCCCCCGCCTTTCAAGGTACCCCTAAAGCGCCGTATTAGCTGCTTTGCTAGCAGCCCACGTGCTTTTGACTGTTGAAGGAACACACGGCTTCTGTGGATGTCAGGAGTGCCTGCGCAGGCTATGCAGCTCTGCTACGCAAAAGTGGGCTGAATTGTGATGTTTAAAAGGGTGTTTTCACATTCCGTTCCACTGTATTGCAATCAAGTGAAGAGGAAATTCAGTTTCACTTACTAAATGACTTTTGTCTGGTGTTTTGAGACAAAACATTGCTAAGTATCCCAGGCTACCTTGGAACTCATTGTGTAGTCCAGACTGACCTCAAACTCAAGCAGCCCCCTGCTCTGGTCTCCCAAGCACTGAGATTGTAGGTGTGCTCCATCATGCCGGCTCAAACCTCTTTCTCAAATAAGGTTATCAGAAAACATGAAATGTCACATGCAGCCTGTGATATTTCTCTTTTTTGACTTTTTTTTTTTTTTTTTTTTTTATGTTCCTGAGTGTTTTGCCTACATGCAAGTGTACCTGTGTGTGCAGTGCCTGTGGAGGCCAGAAGAGGGTGTTGGATCCCTTGGAACTGGAGTTACTGATAGCTGTTCACTGCCATGTGGATGCTGGGAATTGAATCCAGGTCCTCTGCCAGAGCAGATGATGCTCTTAACCCCTGAGCTATCCCTCCAACCCCCCCAAATAGCTATTTAAATAGGATAGTACATTAGGAAAGGTAAAGTTACTACATGCAGAAAATAAAAGAGGATTTATAGGGTATAAAATGCTTATTGGAAACACTTGTGACATAATGGACATCTTGATAACTACATGTGTTAATTTTCTGTGCCATTGCCATTTATACATACTATTAACATTTAGTAGACATTTTTAGCTACTTGTCTTATATGACTATATGCACAGTTATTAGAGTACTTTGATAGATTTTTTCCAATATTTCAGTGTTTCAAAAAAATTGCAAAGTACATCCCAACCATCAAAGGTAAGACAGAAATGCTTGGGCTCAGTGTGGTGATTCACACTTGTAATTCCAGCACATGGGAGGCTGAGGCAGGAGGACTATCAGGAATTAGAGGCAATTTAGACTATAGGTAGTGGATAGAAGGCGTCATGGGTTAAAGAATGAGGCATTGGGGCCAGTGAGATGGCTTAGACATTTTCCACCAAACCTGACAATCTGAGTTTGATTCCTAGGACTAACGAGGCCAAAGGAAAGAACTGATTTCTTCTGACTTCCACATGTACGCCATGGTGTGCACACCCTGACAAAGAAGGCGACCTTGTTTCAAATAAAACAAAACAAATAAAATATTTGAAAAAGAAAGAAAAAGTTGGGATAAAACCAGCCAGACAGCCATTAAACCAAGATAAGCTTTAGTACCAATTTTGGTTACAGTTCTAAGTGACTTTGACTGAATGATTAAATAAAATTCATCGTTTAAATATTATTTTTATTTTTAATTTTTGAGACTGGGTCTCCCTGTTGTCCCAGCTGAGTCGGCCTGGAGCTCATTATGTACAACAGGCTGCTCTTGATCTCACAGAGATCCACTTGCCTCTGCCTCCCAAGTGCTTGGAATAAAGGTGTGCACCACTTGGAAGCTTTTACTTAATTTTGTAAACTTGTGTGAGTATGTGTGTGTACATTCATATGTGCATGTGTGTATGTGTACACATGTATATGTTCACATTAACATTTTTTATGGTAACTGAAAAAGATCTCTGAAAGTAAAATTTAATGATGAGGTGAGAGAAAGTATTGCATAATATTCTTTGACTATGTGTATCATAGGAAGTGATTTTTCAAAGAAATAATTCACAGAAAATGTCATTGTAATCATATAACTGATATAGAGCATTTTTAAAAGTTATATATTGCATAGTATATTGTTTTAAGTAATGATAATTAAGACTAACAGTATTAATAAATTGAATTTTCATTTGGATCAGGAGCACTGAATTCTTGAATTTACCAGAGAAATGAGTTGACTTTAATGGCTATGGCAGAGTTAAGAATTTATATTAGACTACTTACAGTATATATTAAATATTATTTCATGCATGTGAATCTAGCCATTCTGGTGTGGTATTCTCACTTAGTACTATAAGAACTTTTTGAGTTCTTATGGTATTTTTTGATTATGTAGTCCAGACTGACTTCAAGCTGACAGTCCTCCAGACTCAACCTTCCCAAATGATGACTGGATTACAGATTTTCACCCATATAAACAGCTCTATGAAGATGTTATATAATTTACAAATTAAATGTTCCTGATATGTTGAGATTATTGGCATTTGTTAATATCCTAGAGAATCATTTATATTTAAATATATCCAAAGTTTACAAGCTAATTCTTTGATTTTATTGCATCAAAATTTGTCCAGATTTCTGTAATCCCACTGAAGCCTACTGTCTATGGTTAGAATTCATAACTCACTCTAAGAGCTGCTAAATTCTTTCATCAGGAGTCTTATGCAACTAAGGACAGAAAGTGCCAGGTGGACTCACGGACCTCTCTTTGGTTTCAGGATTCACTTTGAAAGCTGAGAAATCAGAAGGAGCTGCGAAAACCGTGTTATAGTAGAAAATGGCGGGTTTTTTTGTAAGACTCCAATTGGACTGAGCTTCCCGCTGCCTTTTGTATCAGTTTCTTTTCTTGTTGCTATGACAAAATACTGGACAAAAGGAACTTAAGGAAGGAAGGATTTGCTTTGGCTCACCCTTTCAGTGTCAAGCCCCTCACACTGGAAGGTGTGACAGCAGGAGACTGGGCAGCCGGCCACACCGCATCCACACACAGTCAGGAAGCTCCAAGGGATGAATGCTGGTGCTCAGCTCATTTTCTTCTTCTTTAGTCCCAGGAGCCGGCACATGGAGTAGCACTGCCCACAGTCAGGGTGAGACTTTCCTCTTGTGATAACTCTTCCAGTGCACATACCCAGAGCTTTGCTTCCACTGTGATTCTAAATCCAGTTGTGCTGACAATGGAGATTCACCACGGTGCCTTCTCACTGACACCTGGCCCTCTCCCAACCCAGAAGGCCGCAAGACCATTGAAAGTACACTTGGCTGATGATCAGATGATGGGTTATAGCCTTCAGTGTTATCAATAAGGCACACTTTAATTTAAAAAAAAATGATTGTCTTGTGGGTTTCTCCTAGTTTCTTCTGCTCTCTACTTCACTGGAAAAGTTGCTACACAGAAATGCAGAAAGAAAAAAAAATTCAAAACATATTTTTGAGTTTCTAAACACAGATCTGTACATAAAATGGGAGAAATTGAAAGGTTTTCCTCCTTTCATGAGAGTTACACTTTTCTCAGAAAGAGAGAAGGGGAGAAAATCCAGGGAGAATGAGATGTCAGATGTGCAGCTCCTGAAGCTCATTTTTGTGCAGGTTTTGTCTTCATTTCTTTATGCTACACCAAGGTCACAATGGCAAAGGAGGAGTAAACAATAGAGTTTTATAATAGCTGGAGGCAGAGAGCTGGGGATCTCTGTGCCCTCTCTGAATAGGAAATAAACTGGTAGGACCCCATATGGAACAAAAATGTCTTGGGCAGAAGATCTGGAACTGTCTCATAGCTACCTAGATCAGAGATAAGGAGCCACTCACATCACAGAGCTAGGAGAAGATGTTTGGCATTCCCACTGTTTTACCCACAGACCCCAAATGGCATAGCATTTTACTTAGGGACATAAGGTTCTGGTAAACCTCATAGTTAACAGCAAGAGAATAAGGAATTCTCTGCTCCAAGAGAATATGGGTCCCTCAGTAGATGCCTGAGTGAACACATGAATATTCCAGAAATATTTGTTGAAGTTCAACTACTTGTAATTTTTTGAACTCTAGTCTCATGACTTCTTTTTTGAGTAATTGCCTGTTAATCATTCCCTGTCAGAAACATTTTCATTCTTTCTCCTGCTCTAAAACTGAAGAAATATTGAAAATTATTCCCTTCTTTCACGTTAGCAAAAGAATATTTTTCCCATGTTGCATATGGTCACATATATCCGGGGAAGTGTGACTCTTCCTCATGGCACCAGCAGATTAACATCAGTAGACACAAGATAATGATTTTCAGTGTGGTATGTAGACTAGATACGTCAGCATCTCATAAGTAAATTATTACAGAACTTTGAAATTCAATTGCAGAACTACCACACTGGCAATCCAAGGGGGTAACAGCCTGAAACTGTACTTTAATAAACCTTTTACAGTACTGTGATGTGCATCCAAGATTGGACATCGCCTACCTGACTAATTATGGTAACGCCATTCCTTGTGTCAATGGCTGGTTTGTGATGGGTATATGGCACTGATTGTTGTAGGAATTTGTTTAACAATATGAAAAATCCTGGGGTAAAGAAAATCAGACTCAAGATAATAAAGTGTCAACTGAATGAAAAGCATTTTCTTAATATTGTTTATCTCCCAGTTTTACCAACGCTGGAACTCTCTGCTCCTTGGGTATCCTGGTGTGTGAGATGAAACATTTTCTTTATTTGTTTCTCTAGCTGAGTCATGTTTTCTACAGTAGAGAGCATCTCAACTGTTACCATATGGTTAGAGAAGGGGCCCATTAAGTCATCTGATCTTCAGGATGACTTTAGGGCCACTATGTTCTTTCTGAAGAACAATTTATATGAGGTTCTCTATCATGAATAAAATACATGCATCCTGATATAAGAACCTGATGTATTGGAACTGAAGCAGAAGGATTACAAGGTAGTGGGTCTGGATTGTGGTTCAGTGGTAGAATATTTGCCTAGCACATGCAAGGCCCTGGTTTAACCCCCAGCACCACACACACAAACAAATTACAAGACAGTGATTGCATTTGCCTCAGTGTACCTGACTGTGGGAAAGGGTGACATATAGGTAACATTTTGGGTGGTTCCAGAGGTGTTACCTAGTAATAAACATTTAGGAAGACAAATTCTACATGTAGAATTTAACTTAGAGTTCCTAATGCACAAAACAATGTTCATATTTCACTTTGAAAAATTTAAATTCCACAATGATTTTTCCCGTTATTGTGCAGAAAGAGAGCAGACAAAAACTGTGTAGAAATTTGACACTTTTTCTTTCTCTTATGGAAGAAAGTGTTTTGGGAACTATTTTCATTTATCATGGCAGTCAAACTGGATATTTAAATCCACTAATCACAGACAGGGTAGAGGGACCACCCACTAACAGGAAGATAAATAGGGCTCCCCATGAGAGTCACGCAGAATGAGCTAGACAAGGCTAGTGGCAATCTGTGTGATTCCCGCAGCCCTGGGGAGGGAGGAGGAAAAGTATTTGGAAACAACCACTTGGCTCTCAGATGTGAGTGACAGCACAGCATAATTTATAAAATAATTAGGCATAAGTTTTGACTGGTATTTTTGGCTATATAAGTCTGTCAACTGTCAAAAAGGGAATCTGTTTTTCAGTAGTTTAGCTGCAGAACAACCTAATTTTCTAGGAGGTACATGGTTCCAGCACACCAACCTGCGAATGGTCCGAGGAGTTGTAGATAGAGCCTTGATGCAAAGAGTTGTGCTGACCTGCTGCTGCACAGCTGTTGAGTCAGTGTCCTTTCCATAACTTGAGTTTAATACTTAGTGAGTCTGAAGAATTTATACAAACCACCCAGGAGAGATTTAGAACTCTATATCTAACCTTAATGAGGCATATGCCTTGAAGGAACTTGCAGATCAACTCAAAGTCTTGTTTCTCCGTGAGTGCTTTTATTATCTGCCTTGCGGCAATGACAGGTCCGCCTTCATTCTTTGCTCTGAGTCTGCTTTGCCCTGGGAAGAAGAGGGAAGCTTGCCAGCTGAGCTTTGCACAAACTCAAGGGTGGACTTGCAGGAGTTCCAGGTGCTTCACTTCATTTAGAGATCTGGTAAAAACATCCCTAAGATGACCACAAACGTTTCACAAGCTGGCATGCAAACTGTATATGAATTTTTAAAGATAAAATGGCATTCATCCTGGTTTTAGATGGCTAGTGTGCTTTTGTGCCTCGTCTTCTGTCAGGAGTAGGAAACATCGAAAATACTGCTTTTGAGAATGGGGTTCCATGAGGTCAGTACTAGTGAATACAGATGGATCACGCACTCATGATTTAAATCATTTGCTCATAGTAAAGTTTTGATATTTAAATTTTCTGTATATTTTAATTTAGGTTCTACTCTCTTCTGTAGTATAATCTCTGTACTTCTTGCCCCAAAGATTTATACTCACCGTTAGACCTATGTCATTGTGTTCCTACAACATGGTTCAAATTGCTTACAACACCAATTATCTTTTTTCATGTTTGTGCCCTGTAAGAAACTTGAAGGACCTGGTCCTTCAAGCTAATATTATAAAATGTGATTGATAGTCTCTGCCTCATCTAATATTCTTAAATTATTCGTGAAACGGATACTGGAAAAACATGTTACAGGGAACATAACTAGTGAGTGACGGATGAAGAATTCCAACTCAAGTACTTCCAATGCTGATGCTTATGCCAGCTTCTCTCAGTGAGGTTTGGGAGAACAGAGATGGAGGGTGGAAAAGAAAAGTCCTTGGTTTATTTATTGTGGTAAAGAAAAAGAAACACAGCAGACTGATTGACATTCCATAAATTCAACAAACTAATTGAATTTATCACTTCTAACATGATGTCTGAAGTTCAAGAAACCCGACCATGTGAGGTTGACTGATTCTTTGCCTTGATAAGACAAAAAGATGCTTGTATACAAAGTGCAAATGTCAAGGGAAAGTTACAACGGGGCTCTTTTGTTCTGTGTAAAATTCCATTCCATATGACTTCATGGTAATTTCAGAATAAGTGACCTTGAGCTAGGTCAACCGGATACAATGTCACAGAAACCCAAATAATATGGTTATCAAAACCTTGAACAACACACTGGTTTCAGCTTCCACCACTCATGAATAACAGTGACAAGGGGATATTTGGACATTTTCTAAGCAATTTAGGAAGGAAAACTATTGCTTATATTGCCTACCCTTTAACACTCCTAGTATTTTGTATCAACTCATGCCTTAGGTCTGAATACTTAGATCCTGTGGTGCTATGAACTAATGGAGCTGGTCCTAATGTTGCCAAGAAAAAAGTTAACAAAATGTTTCTTAATCTACCACTGAGTACCATGCATAGGTTCCTAACCCTGCTTCCCCAGATTACAGGATTTACTTAGGGGTACACAGAGGCATGCATATATATTCAGAACAGTGTAACTCTGGCTTAGAAAGTGCAAGTGATACTCTCAGAGCTTCAACTGAGAAGTGAAAGGCTCTGGAACTCTATGTTCCTGGGACATTCACAGGTGGAGTGCTCATAATCATCATTTTCGCTTGAGAACCATGTGCTGACTAACGGAGAGGTAACAGGCATCCTTGTGAGTTCTACAGAGGGGCAGATTAAAGTAGACTTTGAGAACTGTCAGAGCTATTTCAATGCTATGCCTGCCTCACGATTATGGAAAGTAATGTCAGAGATCCTCCCAGGTACTTGACATGCACTAACGCATGTGAAGGTTCTCCTCACGGACACCCTGACCACACACAAGCTCTGTCTTAGTTGTTCATAGTACTGAGCTGTTTCATGAGTTGTATATTCTCAGATCTAATTTTTTTAAGTTGCATGAAAGTTGCTTAAACCTCTAAAACTGTTCTTTGTACATAAAAATAAACTACATACGCAGTTATTTTTCACAGTTAGATAAGGGAAACTATAAATAAATCCCTCTGGGTAGGTTCAGCCTGGGAAGTGTCTTTTTTAAAACAAAAACAGTGAGTTTAAAAATATTTATGATTCACAGACTATATTTAATACATGGCACCAAAATATCTAAGGCATATTTGTCATTCATTTTAACATGATAATAATAATAAATATAAATATTGGCATATCCTCTCCTCTCCATTACTACTAATGTTTCACTAATTTCTGCACTATGGAAATACAAAGAAACCTACCATTGATTTCCTCTAATTTCTCTCCAATCACTTCCCAGAGCAAGAGTCTAAGTTTGACTCTTTGTCCTGTATCAGAGCCTAGTGATAAAGCAAATAGTAGGAAAAGCTTTAAGTGTAATACAATCCTGTACTTACACTAGCAGGCTGATATACTTTAAGAAAAGCAGGCTCTTTAGCCCAGAACTTTGTATTGTAAAAAGACTAATTTTACAGTAGGATCATATTGAGTAACAAGCAATAAGCCTAATTGAGTTATAGTCATTATGGGTTGGAAAGGGAACAGTGAATGACTTGTTTCACCAACTGGAATGCAATTTACTCTGTGTCTAGTTAGACTTGATGTATAGACCCAGGCCTATCACTATGATATTTTAGTTGTTTGCAACCTTCTCATTGAGAATAAGGAAATGGGAACCCAGACCTATTTGCTTAAGCTATTCTTGAGTTGTTCTTTAGTGATACGTTAATACAAAGCAATTCACTCTTATAGACAGCTAACTTGATGAGCAAAAGAAAGTACATATTTGCTATGAATATTTTCCTTTGTTGAAAATGTTGGGAAGTAATGTATATTATTACTGACTCTTTTATTTAATTAGATTCACAGAGTATAATGGGAAAAATTAATGAAGATTTGAATGTGCAAACACATTTCATTCATGAAATTTTAAAATGCCAACTATAAAACACAGAAAAATAGTATATTCCAAAGAGAAAAAAATCAGAGAATTTTATTAGGCAGAAAATGCAAATATAGCAAAGAAATAAATTCAAAACTAATAGCATACAACACCATTAAAAGACCCATGGCTTACGTATTATGTTCAAATGGAATAATTGGTTATTAAAATATCCAAATAAATTCATATGCAAAAACTTTATTATTTTGCATGACTGACTAGACAGCTATTTAATCTAGCTTTTGTACTTATATTTTATTTTCTATAATTTTTTCTGGATTGTGTGGACATCCAATTGATAGCTTCTTAACTAAATGTCAGTCTTCAATGTGTAGAGATCTACCCCTAAACGTCTCTTGTAAATTAGTGAGTAGTGTGAGACCAAAGACAGCTCATCTCAGGGAGTAGCAGATGGCCTTCCAGTATGTCTCTCAGCAGTAAACTTCATATGCGTGGAAATGGAAACCAGTAAATATCAAACAGCGTTATGTGACCGATTTAGAGATGGCTTCAGCTATGAATAGCTTTGATCCCAAGACTTCAATTCCATTGACTCTTTGCTGAGTGAGACTATATCCAAACTCTAGACGCAGCTAAATCTTTACTCTGGAAAGAGCCAGAGATCTGGTAAAAAGAAAGTCTGCACGATTTTGAAGCCTGAGAAACTAAAGGTGGAGAAGTGGAACTAGATGGCCAATGACCTTGCTGCTTGGACACAGGGAGGCTGACTTAGTGCCTGGACACAGGGGGCCTGAATCAGTGCCTGGCCAGGCCAGACTGGGGATGGAGGCAAATTGAAAACTATGCACCCATATGAACTTATCAAAATATTCACTCACATTTCCAGTGAAGTAGAAATAGAATTCATCTCTAAAATTAAAAGCATGACTCTAAAGAAAATTTCAAAACTCTGATCTCTTAGAAGGTTCTCCATTTTTCAACCTCTATAAACGCATTGTAGGAATACAGTAGCCTCGTGGTTTGGAGACCAGTAGTCTGACTGCATAGTAATGAAGGCACAAAAAATAAATAACACAACTTTAAAACAAAATAACATTATATTCATTATGGATTTTTTTTGCTATAGTTTTAAAATACATCAAATATATCATTCAAAGTCCCTTCCTGAGCTGCTACGTCTCCTCCTCCTCTTCCTCTTCCTCCTCCTCCTCCTCCTCCTTCTCTTCCTCCTTTATGCATCCACTTAGATTAAGCTTTGTTGCCCCAATGTTGTTTATTCATTTGGAATTTTCTTACATCTTTGGTATCAAATAAATTATAAACAAACAAAGAAAAATATGAGGATTAGGAGGAGTGAGGCAGAAGGCATTTTCAAGGGGTTACATGATAGAGCTCACTGGACGCCATCATTTAGGGAATTTGGAGATGGAATAGCATTCTCAGAAGAGTGTTTACAGGGCGGGTTTTAAATCAGTGTTCTGAAGTGACTTTAATGCAATTCATTTCTGAAACAAAACTATCCTGAGGAAAGTTAGAGCATGAGACACTTGAAATTAGATAAGACTGAAATCCTCTGTGATACCATTTGACTCCAGCCTCGTAATGTCAGTCCATGGTGTGAACTGTGGAAGACTCACGTTGAAAAACAGAAAAACTCTAGACCTTGTTCAACTGTGTCTGTGCCCCATCACGCCACCGGGACAAATTAATAAACAGTGAAAATATGAGGTCATTCTTCTTCTAATCAAGAAATCACAATTATTAAGTTCTAGTTGTGAAACACATGGTATGAAGACTTTTTATTTGTTGTAACAAATAAGCGATATCTAGTCTCTCATAGTGAACTCCAAATTATAGATTTAGGCACCTACCTATAGATATCTCAATGATTGCCTTATAAACAATCACTGAGATGTTTAGTGAAACTGCAGATGCAGGTCGGTTACTGTACAGTACTTGCTTAAATGCATAAGGCACTGGGTTTGATCTTCAGCAGTTTGTAAACAGGGTGACACAGGCCTGTAAAATCAGCATTTAGGGAGTCCAGAGTTCAAATTTTATTTTCTATTTTTGGTATTTACTTCTGTTAGACCAAAGTGACACATCAGTGTGTCAGATAACCCGCATGGCACATTTTTAAGTGTTCTAAGAAAAATATTCTTCAAAATGAATTTTTCCACATCCTTGATTCTGAAAATGGCCGCACGGCAACGGCATATCCTCCGTTCTATTCAAAGGATTTAACTATAACTGTGGTTAGACACTGTTTATCAAACACGCTGTGTTAGAGTCCAAATGTTTCCAGATTCAAGATCAGAAACGTGGATATTTGAGGAAAGAAGTAAGCTGCCAAGGAAACCAATCTGTGTGACAAGATTTGATGACATTTAAAATGGCTCTAATTCCTCAAAGTCCTGTAAGTGGAAGTGGGCTGCAAATCTAAGGGTCCCCAGAGAGTTGGACTTCTTTGCTCAGTTCACCTGGGCTCTCTTGGAGCACAGGGAAGAGAGAAGCAGTTAGCGGGTGGGTGGAGTCTGGGACTAGGAGGGGGCTGACCAGGTACGTCTACCGGCTCCAGATGCCCTACAGTGCACGCCTGGAGCATCTCGGGCTTTTCCTGGAGCCTGTCTGTGGCCCAGGGCTCCGCCCTTCTTTCCCACTGTGGCCCCTCTGGGTCATTCATTACTTTCATAACTTCGCGGAGGGTTTGGGGCCTGAGTGTGGGGAAAATGTTTGTTTAGATCAAGCCTTTCTAGATCAAGATGAGTCCCGCGCATCTGGTGATGGCATCATTAAAGCACTGTGGAGGCTTCTGAGCTGGTTGGCTGTGGATGGACAGCCCGGTGTTTCTCTCTTTTAGGTGGATTGGGTGTTTTACGTGGAAGAGGAGAGCAAAGAACTCTCAAGGAGCTGAGGTGGTAACTCCTCTGCAGACATCACGTGCAACCCACATTTCTTAGTTTCTTTGTCATCAGGTGAAGGCATGGAATTGGTCCTGATCACTGGGATTCTGAGAAGAAAAGATGACTGAGGAGGTGACTACAAGTCAGTGAACTCCTCCATCTCTCCCGTTCCCACTACTCTGGGATTTCTAGGGTTCAGAACTATTAAGTAAATACTTTTATGTAACAAAGAAACAATTATTTTGTAGTTGTTAACTAGGATATATTTGTTTCAAAGTTTAAAAGACTAATACTTTAATACTTTAGGTTTTTCTCAATATATATTTCTATTTAATTTTTGTGCATTTCATACAAAAAAATCTTAAATTATATTAGAGAGCTCCCCTCCACCCCAGTGGATTCCATTAATTCTGTTATATATGTTAAGTCTTACTGAGTCAACAAGTTTGTGTCCTCAGATGTGACTTCATCCACTGGACCCTGGTCCGCCTATCCAGCATCACTCCCTTAAAGAAGACCAACTCTCCCTCACTCGGCAGTGATCAGTTGCCAATGGTTCCTCAGCTAAGGTTGGGGCTTCCTGCCCAATTCCCAGTTTCATGCAGGGTTTTTGTCTGGGTTGAGTGTGCATGCGGACTCCATGCAATAAGTAAAAGGGAGTACCAAGTGCAGAGGCCCAGACTCAAACTGTTCCCCTAGTGACCAAAGACAGGTGAAATAAAAAACTGAAATAAATAAGGACCTGAAGATATTGATGAACCATTTAGAATGTATTTTTCCTAGAAAATACAGCTTTGTGCTGCCTCAGAATTTGGGAATAAAGGAGAAAAACTCATAATTGGACTTTTGCCATTGGAAAGGAAAAAAGATGTAGTAACCATTAGTGTTCTATATTTACTAAATAAAGTTATTTTCAAGGGAAAATATTAGTCTTGTAACAGCACACTTTAGTGAGATTATTATGTCGCTTGATTGCATATATAGTTAAATATTCAATATCTGGAAAAATCCCTCAAGATTCTACAATAAAATAAACACTGAAAATATACATTAATCCAATATTAAGACATTTCGTGTATGTTTCATAGCAAACAATTGCCTCCTATTGAGAAGAGAGCTTTAGTCTTCATGGTCTGTGAAAGCAGACATGGTAAATTAATAACTTTAGACTCGAGTAGAATATATGTGGTTATTTTAGTATTGTGCATAATAAAAGTTTAGTTGTATAAAACTGAGCATAATGAAGTGTTAAGATATTTCATAGGATTAAACTAATCCTTCTCTCACACAAGGAAAAGGAGTTGCCAAGAAACTCTATTTTTAACAGCCACTTGAGAGAGACAAGATGAGACTTATAAAAATCTCTTTCATGAAGTTTTCCAGTACAATAACAGTTTACACCCAACACACACAGAAATACATTTTAAAAAGTTTGCCTCTGCCAAATAACAAAGTCTGACTTGCCAGAGTTGCATCATGTTTTTAAAACATGTTTGAGATGTAGCTTGTGACACATTAGACTCCAGTCAATCTAGGACTGTTGTTTTGATTTAGAAACTTAGTGAGCTGCATTCTATTTGAGTTTACAGAGAATGATTTCAGTATCAAAATCACACAATTTCAGGACTGGGGAGATGGGTTAGTGGTTAGGAGTCTTGCTGTGTAAGCCTAAGAACCTGAGTTTGAATCTCCAGCACCCATGTAAAGAGCTGAGGGTGCTCACACAAGTGCCTCGAAGGCCAGTGCTGGAGGGGTGGGCAGAGACAGGATGATCACTGTGGCTTGCTGGTTTCTAGCCCAGCTCCAGGTTCAGTGAGAGACCCTGTCTCCAGGGGACAAGGTAGAGGCTGATCTAGTAGGACACCCAACATCCTTCTCTGGCCTCTCTAAGACGGAACATGGATGCATGCACTAACATACGCAAATGCACATATATTACAAACAAGTATACCACGAGTATGGCCCCCACTCCAAAATAAATAAATTAATTGAAAAAATAAGTATTCTATGCATGGAATGGAAAGCTTGAATTTGCTGACATTTTGGGTATATTGCTTTTATTCTTTTCTCATGTACAAATGGGTTTTCCCCACTTCCTCCCCCTCCCCCAACCCGGCTGCTGCTATGCTGGTGCTGTCAGGATGCAGAGATGCACAGGGTTACAGAGAAAGCACTTGATGATGTACTCCCTTCTGTGCGTGCTATCTGTACTATACATCAAGAATAGGCCGTGAACCAGAAGTACCACAGCGGGAGAATTGGAGTTGAGTTTTAGAATTTACTTATGGGAAGAAAATGTGAGAAAAAAGGACCAGAGACAAATGTGAAAGAACTGGCTCAACAGCTATATTTGTTTTCAAAATACGTAGTCTATCTATAGAGGCCTGGGGATATGACTTAGTGGGTAAAGCACTTACCGTGCGAGCATGTAAAGGTCTGAGTTCAAATCCTGAGAGCTCATATAAAGCTGGGCCTGGTAATGTCCACCCACCTATAGGCCTATTTCTTCTACAGTGAGATTGGAGGCAGAAACAGGAATTCTTAAGCTTGTGAGCCAGCCAGCTAGGGTGGCGTATGCATCAACAACAAGGTGGATGGCAGGATCAACACTGAGTTGGTCCACTGATTTACACACACACACACACACACGCACACTCACACACACATGAACACACACATACTCTCACACAAGCACACTCACACACATGCTCACACTCATGCACACACACACTAACACAGTAGCACACACTTATGCGTACACACATCCACTCACACATATGAACACATGCACACTCACTCGCACACTCACACATGCACACTCACACACACACTGTAGCATGGAGGCCTGCCCAAACTCATGCACACTCACATGCACCCAAACACAAAATAATAAAAAAACAGCGATTGTTCTAGAAACAAGTTAAAGTTTATTGTGTTCTTGTTTACGTATTCCTCCCTAGCACACCTCAAAGAATGGTCTTGTAGTACCTTCTAAACAGTCCTAAGCCCATTTCTTTGTGTTTTTGTAACCTTAATTTCCTAACCATTTCCTTCATAGATTATTGCTATGTGTAATTAAATTCTAGGTGTGAATACTTCAGTTGTCCCGTAGCATTTCTAGTAAGGTGAACGTTTAGTGGGTGTGGGTTCTGCCTGTGTGGGTGTGGGTTCTGTCTTAGTGGGTGTGGGTTCTGCCCGTGTAGTGTGGGTTCTGCCCATGTGGTGGGCACTCTATCACTGCTGTCTCAGAATATCCGGGTTTTGTGGTCTCAGTAGAGAAGCAAATGCTTAGATGAATGACAGTTCTTGATACACAAATACAGGGATATTTGTGACACTGGGATGCTCTTAAACATCTCTACTTAAAAAAATTTTTTTAGTGTGTGCGGGGGTCTGGGTCTCTGTATGGGTGTATATGCCACGTGTGTGGGGGTATCTGCAGAGTTCAGAAGACATCATCAAATCATCCCAGAAATGATGTTTTAGGTGGTTGTGAGCTGCCTGACACAGATGCTGGGGCCTGGACTAGGTCCTCTGCAGGAGCAGCCAGCCAGCATGCTTAACCTCAGCGCTGTCTCGCCACCCTCTAGAACATCTGATCTTCCTGTCTTCACCTGCCTCATGCTGGGATTACAGGCGTACATCACCACATGCGATTTACGTGAGGGAATGAACCCAGGGCTTTGTGATGCCAGACAAGAACTCTACTAACTGAGCTACATTCCCAGAGGGCATAGAGAGGTTCTTGTTACCTACTGACTCTGGGCTGATGAAGTGACCTGTATATAATGCAGTCTTCACTAAAATTAAAGTAGATCTTTCCCTGTTTAATACTCGGCTCCATGCATGTGCATGGGTGAGGTTTGCTTACCAGGTATTTGGTTTCAGGAGCTGTCGAATCCTTTTGTCCCTCCATCCATCCTATAGTGTTGTAATGTATATCCATTACTATGTAATTCATTTACTATCTAATTTTTGCGGACCTCGAATTTGTTTTGTCTTTCTAAGATATTTTTATTCAATTCATTAAATTTACAAAGTTCGCACTTTAAATGACATTTCCAATTATTTAACAAGTAGAAATGGGTGTTTCAATGCATCCCCTATGTCAAACAATACCATTGTACCTTTTTAAAAAATGTGAGCATGTATGGTTTATGTGTGTGTACTGTGTATGTGCATGCGTGAGCCAAGGTACACATGAGCAGGTCAGATGCCTTTATTATAGCTATCTGTGATGAAAAATGCAAGAACTGCATATAACAATGCAGTAAAGAATGCACTGCATTGGAGTAGAACTTTGTGAATGGCAAAGAATGGCACAAAATTTCAAATTAGGTTTGCTTTATACAAAGAGACAATTTGAATTAAGATCATATCTTCTATCAGACACATGGCAATTCTAGACCCTATAGTATTAGCTTACTGTTATCAGTGCTAAGTGACAGTCACATTGAGACTGGATGGAGTGTCCCTAAACTAGCAATAATGACTGACAAACTGGTTAACTGATTCCTCTTTATCCCTTTTCAACAACTGTTTTCCAATTCTTTTATTTTTTTTTTCTTTTTGAGACAGGGTCTCCCTATAACCCTAGGTAGCCTCATAGAGATCTGCCTGCCTCTGCCTCCTGAGTGCCAGAATTAAAGGCGTGTGCCGCTATGCCCAGTGATCAATTCTTAATTTCAGTTTCAAACAGGCCTTTCTTAAATGATTATCTATCATGTACACTTGCACATACACGCTTCATTCTCTCCAGTCCTCTTTTATTGACAGATAGGGCTGAATGGCCAGTTTTACCTTTACTGGCTCACCAGTTAGGCAAATGATGTAATTGGAATGCCCTCCATTCTGGTTTATTTCCGCAAGATACTTGTGATAGATGTAGCTTTACACTCTCAGTGACAACAATCTAAAATTTAAGAATGATTTTCCTGGCTTTTGAACTGTGAACTTCATATGGAAATGCTGTACAGTTGACAAAGTTTGCATTTTCAATAAAAACAATCAAATATTAAAGGACTCTTCATGCTGACTGCTCAGAAGAATTTCGCAGTAAATGGTACTGGGAGTGCGATTTTTATTTTATTACCTGGAGTTCCAGTTTTGTTTGTATCAAAGTCAGTGCCAAGTGGATTAACTCTTTTATAGATAACTACAGACATCATAAAAATGAAAAAAAAAACCTAGGGAGATATCCTGGTCAACAAAATACTCACTATATGAACACGAGGACTTGAGTTCAACCACCAGAACCCATGCAAAGTGTGGTATAGGCAAAATTCTATCATTAGAGAAGCAAAGACAGGCATTTCTTCATGGCTCTGTGATCAGCAAACCTAGTCAGTGTTTGTGAGCTTAAGGCCTTGAGACATTCTGTCTAATAAAGAAATGGACTGCATCTGAAGAATCATCTGAGAAGGGAGTTTTAAACTGACCTGTTGTCCTGACTGTTAATCGATGAGGGCAGGCCAGCCCACCAAGGGCAGCACCATTTCCTGAAGAGGAGATTCTGGGCTGTATTAGAAAGCTACCTAAGTACAAGTCTGTGAGCGAGCAGCGTCCTCCATGATCTCTGCTTCAGCTTCCTGCTGGAGCTCCTGGCTACCCTCAAAGATGGACTGTGACCTGGGAGTATGAGTCAGATAAACCCTTTTCTCACTCAAGTTGCTTTTGGTAAAAGTGTTTTATCCCAGCAGCAGAATGAAAGTAGAGCGCAGGCCAGCCTCATGACTGACCCGTGGCATGTGCACGGACTTCACATGTGGAGAGAAATACAGCTTTCTTCTCCCAAAATATAGATGCCGACTTGGCAGTTCAGAACAACCTTCTGACTCCGCAACTAGAATTAGCTATTGTGCATCTTATAGAACATTATGGAAATACCCAAAGTATAAGGCAGAGTTTTAAGGTATAAAACCTTAAACTTAAAACCTGGCAATTTACTGATAAATAAACCAAGTTGTATATGACTTTCAGAAGGAAGTGTCTCATTTCCTTTTTTAAAAAAAAATTCTCTTCTATTTTTTTCTTTCTTTTCCTTCATGTTTTTATATAGTCTTTATTTGTAGCGCAGGCTTACCTTGAACTCACAATCCTCCTGCCTTAGTCTCCTGGGTTCCGAGATTATAGGTGTGAGCCACCATACTCATCTTTACCCTATTTTTAAAAATTACTCTGACTTCTGAGGATTTGAAGTACTTCCCGCTGGGAGGTTTAAGCTATCATTAACCAAAAGTTAGCAAAGATCTCTGTGTAATTACATCTCTTTCTTAAAGCAAGTCTACAACATCTTAATTTTTACACTATATACCTAGAAGGTTTGTTTTATTTCTCTCAAGTACTGTTTTTTTAAGCTTTCTCCAAGCTCTGCAAGAATTTATGTCTCTATAAGGGTGTTTAGAATATGCCTAAATCAGTAAAGATTCATTTTCACCAGTTTCGAAATTACCATAGTTTGTTTATTTTTCAGATTTCATCTGAAGCCGGGCAGGTTAGGTCAATCATGCTAATATTTGAGATCCTGGTTCCAGGAAGTCTAGTCCTGTCTGCCAGACCGGTCACTCCAATAAAGCCTTGCCCTCACTCTTTACCCTTGCTCAGCAAAGGCATATAAAAAGGAATATCCTGAAAAGTGACATTTTTTAGGGATGTCGGTGCGTCTTGTCTTTAAGGATTAGTTCATAGGAGGCAAGTCGTGCCCTTTAACTCCACGCTCATGCTCTGAGGCTGGCTCCATCAATTTCCCTTCCATAAAGATGTCTTAGCTGTCCCTGGAACTACTTTATGTGTCTGTTTTTATTTGGCAATTTACTTTCCTGGCTTAACGTGCCACACAAACAAAAACAACTCTTCCCGGAACTGTTCCTAAGGCTCTTTATAGCAGTTCTTACGGCTTTCATCACAGAGCTGACTAGTTTGGACCTCTCTTATCAAATGATCCAATGTTACTTTCATTTCGAACATGCGGCCCTGGGCGCTTTCCTGTGATTGTTGAAAGCTCTGTGTATTTTTTTATTTTATTGTGTTTCATGTGTTAAATATAAAAATTCAGAAAGTCTTTATTAGACTTGATTTCTAAGAGTGAATACGAGTGACTAAATACTATAGAAAGGCCAGCATTGTGGTACTATTCTCCACAGCACTCTTTTGAAATCAGGAAAGACATTGTTCCTAAGTTGTATTTTACCTTGCTATAGAATTTTTTTTTCAGATTCTGTTAGATTATGTATTTATTTGTGCGCACGTATAAAGCCTGTTCTCTCCCAACTGACCACTATCCCTAGCATTAGATCTCAAAGCTTTAGCTCCATGTCTAGGACTAAAGAGTGCTGGCTGCTGTTTTCGTGTGTGTAGAAAGAGGTGTCTTCATTTCTTTAGCCTCAGTCTGAAACAGTGAAGAAAACTGAACCTTGAAGGCCAAAGGACAACCATGTAAGGGATCAAGTTGGCTGAGCTCTGACTTGGGAGAATGACGAAAGAGGAAACTGAACCTTTATTTCCTGCTTTCTGGGGACCTTGTGGCTCCACTTGTTTTTCTCCTTATTTGAGAACTTTACATTGTTGCTGGCAGGTGAATGGAATGGTCCACCGATGGATCTTTGACTTTCTTAGGCCGATTATAAACTATTTCTTATCATTCTCTTAACCAAAACTGGGAGAAAGAAGGGAGGGAGGATAAAGGAGAGGAAAAGGAGAGCATGAATGGGCAACAAGAGAGAAGCTGTTCTTTTCCAGTAGTCAAAGTAAAAGGGCCTAAAACCCACAGGGTGAACTGGCTCTGGTGGCCACAGCCCTATTTCATGTGTTTACATAAATTGTCTTCCTTTGCACACAGGCAAACTTAACTAGCTTTGAACCTCTATGCTGTGGCAAACACACCCTATCTGAGGCTGCTGTTTGAAAGTAAGCCTCTGCCAATCCTGTAATTACCAGAGAACGAATTCTGCCAACAACCTAGGGAACCCAAACTTAGATTGGTGTGAAGTACTCTGCCTGGGATTGAATGGGCTGAGTATACACACTCTAGGATCCAGTAACTCATAACCATGCTTAGCAAAACCAAAATGTATTAACAGCTTTTTAACCCTTCCATGTATTCTGTTACTGCCTTACTTACCTTTCTATCTAAGCAATTTTAGTTTCTTCCCAAATCTTTTACCCCAACAAAGCCTAGTGTGCTTAATAGAGCTATAAGAAAAGGTCACAAAAAATGCAGTCCTGTGAACCCTTTCGTTGGTTGCTAGCTGAACACAACCCGTGAAATCTAGAAGCATCCAGAGATGTTTAGGGAGATGTAATAGGTAATCCTTCCTATTCTGGGTCTGAATTGTTCCTTTGTTTGTTTGAGACGGAGTCTGGCTATGGCGCCCTTCACTGTCCTAGAACTTATTTGATATCCAAGCTGGCCTTGACTTCTGGCTGAGTCTCTTGCCTGTGTCTCCTAAGTGCTGAGATTGTGGCCATGTGCCACCGTGGCCTGTGTGGGCTATGAATCTGTGAGCTTCTTCTGTGATCATGTGGAACATACTGCTAGATGTTTCTAAGTGGTGCGATGCTTTGACTAAGCTGATGATGGACAGAGGCTGCTTGAAAGTGACAATGTTTAAAATTTTGGCTGTATTTTCTTTTGACTGTCATTTAATTTTTATTAACTTTGGTAATTTCTTAACATGAGGTTCACAGAGAACTTTGTGACCCCTTTGCTTTCTCTTCTCAGATCTTTCCTCTGTTGTCTAAAAATTTAATTTGGGCATGATCATCATAACTATTATGCCATCTTCACCAAGTGATTCATAAAAGAATTTGATTAAAGAAATTCCAAAATATTTCCCCAAACACAGGGCCCGACAGAGACCCTGTGAAACAGAAAGATGTAATATCAGCATGAACCCTGTGGATTCAGCTTTATCTCCCTGGTTATTGTTTTTCTATTTTTTGTTAATTGACTTTTATGCATCTCATACAAGAGTTCTTAATCAAATTTAGACCCCTCCCTTCTCCTCCCACCAGACCTCATGTATTCTGTCATTCGTTAAGTCCTATACAGTCAAGTATTAGTGCCCAGATGTCCTCTAAGTTCATCCACTTAGGTCTGGCCAGGCTATCTAGGGATTGTAAGGCAAACTCTCCCTCTTCCAGCAGTATTCAGTCTCCAGTAGTTCTCATTCTAAGTCTGGTCCACCAACAATTTCTATTGGTCCACTCTGGGCCCTTGTCTAATCTGAGCTGGCGTGGATCCTGTGCTCAATGTCGTCACTGCCACGTTTTCACATGTGCAAGCTTCCAATAGCCTGAAAGACTCTGCTTCTCTTAGTTCATGAACCAGCCTAGCCGTCTACTCCTTCTTCCTAAATGATCCCTGATCCATAGGTGAATGAGGTTCAAAATAGGAGTCCTAGCCAGGTATACATACTCTGTAGTCTTTTACACTATAAAACTTGGTCAGTTGTGGCGTTCTGTGTGCATAGAAATATGTTGTTTGAGGAACTTTCATTGATGAGAGTTCAGGGATGCTTATCCCCTCCCAAACTAGAAGATAATACTCTACTGCTGAAGACAGGATATATTTGGGATACGGACTTGGAATAGTGGAGCAGGAGCTGACCTGGAAGCCTTCTATCTCAGCTTAACTCCCATAATGCCAGATGATAACATGCAAACTGCTAAGGGGAAAAAACAATCTATCAATGGTCCAACCAAACCCAAATAACTGAACAGCTGGCACAGCACACCACCTCTACTGGTGCAGTAGAGCACTCTCATCTGGGGGTACTCAACAGCTGGCTAATTGGACTTAAAACCCTCTCAGTAGGACTGAAGTCAGGTGTGACACTATAGACTCCGTCAAATGCACGGGTAGAAAGGGCACAGGAACCCCACCTCTGTCATAGCTCTAGAGAAACGAAATTTCTTAGCATATTCTAAATATGGACCCTTATATTTACAGACAAGTATACGGTATACTGCTCACCAAAGAAGCTTCTTTTTGCACCAGATGGAGGCTACAGCAGAATTCCACAACTGGTCAGACACAGAGAATATACGTCTGAGAGATGCCCAGTGCAAGGTAATAAACCTGCAGTTGAATCTCTACACCTAAGGCTCATGGAGCACAGTAGAATGAGAGGCAGAGAGAAAACTAAAGTATCCAAGATCCCTGGATGACACTGTCAGCTTGGAGTTAAGTTTATGTTTCTAATTTCTTTGGTTTGTATACATGGTGCCAGATCATCTGATATTTTGCTCTCCCTTCTTTCTTTCTTTCTAATGACACAGAACTAACAGTATCAGTTTGGTTGGGTAGGAATCATTGTTCTAGAAAGACAAATCCGGGTGGAAACTGAGGACGCCAAATCTCCTGCTCAGCTACACAGAGAGCAGAACCGAGAAGATAAAGCCTTCTCGGTGGCATTTTTCTCTTGCTTACAGTTCTGTTTTTGAAGTTTTTCTCCTTGAGGCGAATGAGAAGGCGGTTAACTATTGGGAAAACATCATTTATTGGTTTATCATTTGGAGATTGTTTCTTAAATGTTAAACAGATATAAACTGCATGAGTAATAAATGATAACAAACACATGTGACTCCGGAAACGTGCAGGGCGGTCTCAGCACCTGAATCTATGTTCACCTTCCCGGAAGGGTTCCTTTCCTGTCTGCACTCGAGGAATGTGCTTCAGCCCTGAGTTGGTAGTCAAGTTCTCATTACTCCATCCATGAGATCAATCGATGCTTTGATTCATACCGACATATTCCTTGTTCCATCTAGATTGCCGAAGACATCTGTGATCGTCATTTCCCAGATGCTGGGATAAAATGTGTAAAGCCCTGGGAAGTTCTGCTCCAGACAGAGCTTCTCAACTTGTAGTCCCTGGAAACTGTTTATCTGTGACTTCGGTGGCTGCTCTCAGAACAAAATGTTCCATGAAAATATGAGCTTGAAAAATATCTTTTACCCAGATAAGAGAAATAGGCTTTAGTGATCTGTTGCTGGAGTGATGCTTATAATAATAATGCATTATATATTGCCGAATTGTTAAAAGATTAGATTTTAAGTATTTTCCAAACAAAAAGGATGTGTGTGAAGTAGTAGATTTAGTAAATCACTTGAGGTCATCATTCCGCATCGTGAACATACAACAAAACATCACGCTGACCATGAATACATATAATTATTGTCAATTAAAATTTAATCCAGGAATTGGAACAGGCAAATAAATCTCTGTGAGATTGAGGCCAGCCTGGTCTGCACAGCAACATTTTAGGCTAGCTGGGGCTACAGGGAGACAGTATCTCAAAAAGACCAACAAATAAATAAATAACTAAAATACTAATAAATAACTAGAGAGACCCAGATGTGATGGCATTCATCTTTAATCTCAGGACTCAGAAGGAGCTGAATCTCTGTAAATTCCAAACCAGCCTGGTTTCAAAAGGAAAAAAAAAAAAAGAAGAAAAGAAAAATGACAAAATGAGAAATGAACTTTCCTGGAATTTATAGTAAACACTATTACATGGTCAAGTATCTGGGAAGTTCTTGTCGATAAAATCGGGCAAGGGAAGAACAAAGAAAGGAGAAAAGATGACATCATCTTGTCAAAAGATTAAGTAAGCACTGTACCAAGGTGGCTTCTTTACCTGGCTGCTCTGGCCAGTGTCTGTAAGCTCACCCTCCAGACTCTGTCCCCAACGCTTGTCTCTGAGAGGCAGGATGAACAGTCAAGTCTAGGTTCATAGGTCAATACACCAAGTATCTCCTGGACTCCTGCTGTCTGTCAGGTACTGCAGAAAGTGCTAGCAGTGTGATGTTTGCTGGATGGAACACTGACTCTGACTGCATTCGCTGAGAAGAGATTCTACAGACAGAAGCAAGAGTCTCCATGAAATATGATAAGGATTCTACGCAGTGCAAGGTAAATATTAAGAGTGAGGGGAGCAAAGGGACCTGGAAGGCTTCCTGAAGGAGGTAACGTTCACACCAAAACCAGAGGGATTGTTTGCTATTCAGCACAAGTGGAAATAAAGAGGTTTCCCTTCTAAGACTGATATTACTGCAAGGTACAAGGCCTGGGGAGATTTCCTAAGTTGTCATTGGAGGGTGCTCGTTAAAATGCCTACAGAGATGGGAGATCGAGGGGCCATCAAGAAACTTTGCTTTTTTTCCTTTGAAAAAGGATTTTTCTTCCTCTGTGTTTTTAATCTGCGTGTGGATATTTTTTCTTCTCCACTAGAAGTATGCCATGCATAATTAATGCACCTATTAGTGTCAGAGGTAAGACAGTCTCCGGGTTCTAAAGCGTTCTCAGGGTGCAACAGTGCTCAGAGCACTTACAGCCGCTGATTCCTCTGAGTGGCTTCCTGCAGATCATTCATTCATTCGTCAGTCATTTATTTGATAATGCTTTGACTTCATCCTGCATCATTATGAAACTTTTATTTAGTATCTGACCACTGAAGCAAGCTGATAGCTACCAATGCTACCAAATATTGGAAACCGAAGCTGGAGAAATTTTGGTCTGGCTTTTGCTACACTGAGGAGAGCTGTGTGGTGACTGTTTTGGCAGTAGGCTTTCTGTAAGAAAATATTACAGCTCATACTTGAATTTTTTTTCAATTAAATTTTAAATGAATGTAGAAATCTGAGCGCTTCCTCCTTTTAAATGGTCTAAATTTAACAATACATTTTGCACTGTGCCGTAAAGAAGCAGCTGTAAACGCAATGAATATTTGTTTATGATGTCTCCGTGGTAATTGGGTTTCCCAAGGCATGCAAAGAGCAGTTTTCTCCAAATGACTTATTGGAAATGTAAAAGGAGGGTGAGTCTCCTTTCTAGGGGCAAGCTTTGTTTCTTCAACCCACGCAATGGTATTACGAATAAATTGCAGAACAGATTTAATACCAGGCATAAAAGACCCTTGTCCCAGATTCACGAACATAACTTACAATTACTATCCTATGTAAAGTATGCTATTACTATTTGACTTACATTTGTTATAATTACTGGGTATTATTCTTCAAGTAGCTGGGAATAAATGATCATTAACAGATGATGTTCTTTCTAAGTCTGATATATGATAACCAGTACAATTTTACTCTTGCCTCTTGGAGGAAAAGTGCTCAGCTTAACAACAGTTTAAGAATCAGGCGTAGAGAGGGTGGCCCTGATTTCTGTAAGATCCCTGGAAGCTTTGCCATTTCTATCAGCTGCGCCAGTTTATTTGTCGTGCTTCAATATGTTTATTTTTGAGCAAACTGTTTTTCTAGGGAAACATCAGGATCCATCAGAGTTAATTCTGCCCCAGCTGTGGTTCACTTCATTTTTATTGCTGTAGAAAAAGGTTCACAGGAGGAGAGGCCATTGTCTTTCAAGTTGCAGGTTTCCCTCGTGACAACTGAGCGGAAGCCTTCTTCCCCAGTGACTGAATTTTCACCTTCAAATCTCAAAGGTCACTCAAAGGTAATGTTTTTCTTAAAACATACCTGTTACAGTGACCTAAGCCTTAACACAAACAAATCTTTTAAAATGCAGCCACCTGGATAAGAGTCCAAGGATTTGGGTCTTGGTTCCAATATTTGAATATGAAAGGGGAACTAGGTAAAATGAAATTCCTTTCAAACTCCACTTCTCATTTTAAGGAAGTAGCCTGGTAACTTCTGGGATTCTTTCTTCCTCTCACAAATGCATTCTTAGCTGAAATGTTCTAGAGAGAACAACTGCTTTCACTGCAGAAGAGAAGTACTCCGTTTTATAAATTCTCATCTCACAGTTTCATGTGCAGTATATCTCCAGTGATGATTAGGTCACTAGAAGGAAAAAGATAAAGAAGGGGAAACCACCAACATTTCGAGTTCTGAACCATTTGCCTCCGCTGAAAAGTTGATGAGGAGGTGTTGCTCTCAGATATGTTCAGAATGAACAACAAAGTGGAAACCAAGCCAATGCGGATGACGTGTCTCTCCCGAGGAGGCCTTTAGGGAGCTGTAACTGGTTGTGTGTCTAAGACAGGCATGTAGAAGCCAGCCACTGTTTTTTCAACCCTGTTTTGTATATGACTTGTGGTTTCTCTAACTTTGAGAGTTCTTATAGCCTACCTTGTAAATTTGTAGAAGAGCTGTATCTTTCTAAGTGAGAACTTCCCCAAACATGGTGGGCATAGAAGCTATAAGAACTGGGCGGCCTGATTGATTGCAGGCAATCTCAGAGACAGAATCTGTGGGTCTAGTTCCTGCATAGGAGACCACGTGAACCAGAAATGGAATCCATTGATTTTTATCATATAAGCAATTCTGTCAATTTTTACAGTGTGGACTTTCATTTCCAAACAGGAACTAACACTATTAGCATATCTAGAAGACTGCTCCAATGAAACTGTTCTTTGCTGACACTATGTGAAAGGACAGTAACATAGGCGAGGGAAGTTGCCCCAGTCGCTGTGATTTTATTTCAGATTCTTTGGGGGTTATGAAATTAAAGCATGTTCACTTTAGAAAAAGCATAGAGAAATCTTTTTAAAAGGAAAATAAAAGCTGAACATAATGCTGCTTTTAGAAAATAATCATACTACTTTAGGAGTAGATCTTAGGCATATTTTAAAATCAGAATACCAAAATAAAACTAGAATGCTGTCATACATATTTTTAGTTGCAGTCATGATGTAGGCAGATCCATTTAAGGACTTTATTTGCCTATATCCATCTCTGGTTTGTATTCTCATCAAAAATAGAGAAATATACAATTTGGTTTGTTTGTGTGGGAAGTACCATGTATCCTTACAGGTAGGTTTTTATTTTCTATACAATACTATGAATTTTTTTGAGTACTCAAATATACATGAAAGTGTGTTTTTGTGTGTTAGGTTTTCTAGACACATAGTTTATTTGAACACTTCTTTCTTGTTCAACATACCGTTTGAAACCTGGTTTTGTTTGTTTGGTTGGTTGGTTTGCTGGTTTTCCTGTTGTGGTGTCCCTAAGAACTCTTTTGCAAATCTTAGGAGGTACTTCCTGCTCATCCTTGCTATGCCCTGGAGTAGTGGAAACACACAGTGAGCACTCAGGCAGTGTTTTGTGTAAATACTTGGTGATCTCCTCTGCATCAGCTCTTACTGCTTCAGGAAATAATGGAGACCCTCTGTGCAATACTGGAAATCCCTTGATCTTCACATTTCATCCAGTAGATGCAAGAAACAGTACACATTAGTCTTTACTTTCAAACTCTGTAGAACTTGGTTTATGACAAAGAATTCTAATCTTATAATCATATCATACCTTGTAAGACTTTTGTTTAAGGAAAGGCCTGGTACATTCCTGAGCTTTATGGCTCTTCGCTCTTCTCCCTTCTCACCCATTCTTTAAACTAGCCAACCAGGAAAGACTGTGAGGTCAGATCCCAGCCAATGGGGAAAAGACACAGTTCTCCTGTGTTAGAGCTAAAACAGCCTCAAGTTTCTGGGTCCTGTGTGTATTGATGGATCTGACTGATCACGCAGAACACTTTTGCAAAAGCCAAATCTGCCCTGAGTTACTTTCTACTTTGTCCATCTTCCTGCCGCATTGATGGGGTCCTTCTACCTCAGATTTTATTTCTAACAGTAGATAACAAGAAACCTTTGGAAATGGTCACACTATGCTACTGATTTATCTTAAATTATACTGTTATTCCTTTATCTGTATATTTTAATTTTGTTGTATCTTCTTTTATCTTTTTAAGATTTATTTTACTGGGGCTGGAGAGATGACTCAGTGGTTAAGAACGCTGACTACTCTTGCAGAGGACCTGGGTTCAACTCCCAGCACCCACATGGTGGCCAAGAACCATTGGTAACTCCAGTTCCAGGAGAATCTAAGCTCTCTTCTGACTCTGTGGGCATTGCCTGACATGGGTGTACTTACATACATACAGGCAATACATTCATACACATAAAAAATGAAAATAATAAATAAATTTTTTTAAAGAAAATATTAATTTTAGTTTTTTTTTTTTTCTTGACATACACACAGGGTCTCACCATGCAACCCTAACTGGCTTGGAACTGGTTGTGTAGACCAGGCTGGCCTCAGACTCACAGAGAACTGCTTGCCTCAGCCTCTGCCTCTTCAGTGCTGGGATTAAAGACTTGTAGCTCAGATCCAAAATATTTTACATTTTAAGACGTTATGTGAGTGTTTTGCCTGCATGTATGTACATGTACCACATGTGTAGCTGGTGCCAGAAGAGGGTCTTTGATCACCTGGTACTGGTCACACAGACAGTTATAAACTACCATGTTGGTGCTATTATTGACAAAAGGCTGCTCTCTTGAAGGAAAACTCTTCAGAGAAAATTAAACATCACATCCACACGGACAGTTAAAGCTATACTGGAAATTTTGCTAAAGAGGAGAATTACTTTAACAGGTAGAACTTGAACCAGGGGGAAGAAGACTTGAATAGACTCATCTGCTGATTCATGGGAGGAATTTCTCTATTTGTGGAACTTCTTTTTAAGCACCTTCATAAAAGAGCAGAGGCAATAGATGCTGTCATTGTCCTTGACCCAGGATAATTTTAAAACTGCAAATAAAATGGATAGAAGATTCCATATGGTGTTTTTGAACCTTACATGTATAGATAGCCTATTGATTTTCTTTCGATTTAAGATCAAATTTAAAGTTCCAGAGAGTAGAATGTTCAAGAGAGTAAAGGGCATTTGTGCAGAACTCAGGGTCTTCTGGAAGTTTGAGTTCCACTGAGACAGCTTTGCTGCTGCTCGTCACCTCCTTTAGCCGGTTCCCTGTCATAAAACTCAGACTAAGAGAGGTGTTGACACCAAATCCAAGACTACTTGGTAAAGTGGAACTTACTGGATTACTTCAGAAACCTATTTTTGAGGTTGAATGGGTATAAGCTTGAATATTTTCTCTCTCATTGATCTGTTCAACCTTTGACAAGGCACTTAATGCTCCAAATATCTTTCTTTTCCTACGCAATCAAGACCGAAAAGAAATGCCTTAAACGGCAGATGAAATACACTTGAGGTGTAAGTGAAGTTCTTGCCTTGGTGCCAATTGTGCAATGACACTTAAAAGGATGGTGACACTTACTACTATGCTGCAATCTCTTTTCCTCAGGACATGGAGATAAGCAGCACACATTCTTGGTCCTTTACTGTCATTATTGTTTTTAGAATAAGGTCACCTTAGCCTAGAATATTAAGAAACTCTAACCATGACTATCAGGATCCACCACCATTTTTCTCTTTTGTGTAAGGAATTGCCTCAGGTATGAGTTTAAGCTATTTATTGTTGGCTTGCCATGGAAGGTGAATTAAAGAACGTATGGGTGTTACATGCTAACACCACTGATGCTGTTTTGCTTAGTGAACCTGCTTAAATGCTGCCTGTGAAAAGGCTTCAGTGTACTCAGTGTATGTGTTTAGAGAATCTGAGAATCACACATCATACTCACTGGGGAGTGAGTCATTGTGAAATTCATATACAGAGAAAATTTTGTGTGCTCAAAATAGACTCAGAATGGTATTCTCTTGAAATATGAAGGATAGAGTCTTCACGAAGTGCCAGACAAGATATCATGAAGATTAGAAAGAAAGAAAGCCAATACTCAAGACCGTACACAGGCAACTGCCATTCAGCTTTACTGAGCTTTGGCTCCATAAGTTATTGAGTAATATCTTGGCTCTTACTTTTCTTTGTAATACACTTCATAACCTTTTATTTCCTTTGTGAAATATAATAAAAGGAGTCTCTTGTTATTTCTCATATTTTGTAAATACAAAGGATTTTTTTTCTATACTTTTAAAACACTGAATTATTCCCCATTGTGTCTCTAGCCTCTCCATCTTAGGCTTGTTAATCCTTTTGGCTTTGGTTACTGTAAACATTCATAAAATTCACATTTTAAGTGGCCATTTTTTATAAGCATCTGTTTAGTTTACAACCACAAATAAAGCTTAGGAAAAATCTTTCTAATAGCTGCTATAATTTTTTACAGGGTAGAATAATGTCACTTGAACTTGTAGTGACATTAAGTCCATGGTATTTACTTTCTCTGGAACACAGGCGAAGGAAAATTGTGCTCTCTAGGTCTGAGACTTACCATTATTTATAAGACTGGTTTAAATTCCTTGAATGTTCTCTTGGTTCCTTGGAATTGACCAGGCCTGCCATCCTTTGTGACCTCGGCAAGTCCTGTGAAGGTTTTAGGGTGTATGCACGCAGCTTTACTCTATTTGCACATATCTCTAGCTATCCTTCTTCCTTTCTTCCAGGCTCTGGTCTCCCTCCCCTGACCTTTCTGTTCCCTTCCCTTTTCTTTCCTTCCCTCCACACCCTCGTGCCTGCATGCCTTTCCTCTTCCTTCCTTGCTTCCTCTGCTCCTTATCTAAATTATTTGTTCATCCACACTTAGAAAGGATGGTGTAGACTTTAAAGTCAGGGACTATGTCCTAAAAAGTTTCATAGCCTTAGAAATAATCCCAAAGTTTTATTCTTTTTTATATAATTTAAATATTTTATTTAATATTTTCATTTTATGCATATGATTGTATTGCCTGAATGTGTACAAGCGCATCTATGTCATGCAGTGGTTACAGAGATCAGAACAAGCATCGGATCCCCTGGAACTGGACCTATGGATGATTGTTAGCCACCATATGGGTGTTGGGAATTGAATCTGGGCTCTCTGCAAGAGTAGCCAGCGCTCTTAACTGCTGAGCCAATTATTGAACCCCTCAATGTTCTGTTATTAATGTAGGTAGAAATTAACATGTGTTTAGTCAGTAAATTCTATGGAGCTGAATACATAGTGAGCCTTTTTTTTTTTTTAATTTGGTTTTTGTTATCCCCAATTGGCCTGGAACTTGCTATATAGACTAGGCTGGCCTTGATCTCACAGAGATATACCTGCCTCTGCTGCCTGAATGCAGGGATTAAAGATGTGTGCCACTACACCTAGAAATATTTCTGTTTATGTTCCTAGTATCTAATATTGCATCTGATACATAGTAGAACCAAAAAGTACATTTTGAGTAAATAAATAAACAATATATTCACTGTTTATATAAAAAATAAAGCTTTGAATTATCATAATGTTGGAATGTATTTGACTTTTAAATTAAAAAAACTGTGCGTCTATTTACTTGTGTGTGTTTGTGTGTGCGTGTGTGTGTATGTATGACACAGCACACGTGTGAGACTTGGAGGACAACCTCTCTTCCATGTGGGTCCCAGAGACAAGCTCGGTTTGCCAACTTGGCTGCAAGTGAGTTTCCATGCCATCTTCCCAGCCCAACTTTCAAATTCTGTTAAATGCCTAGATTTCATTTTTCCATAGAAAAAAAGATTGAAAGATTATTTAAAATGCTTCTGTTTCTTTCTCTTACCTCCCTCCCTGTACCTGCACATCTCCATTGTCTGCATAGAATATTCTGAGTGTTCCATGCTTTGGTGAGGCTTGTAGACCCATAGCTATGCATGTAAATCAGGTGATTTCTATGACTCATTTTGTTGAAATTTGCATAAATGAGAATTTTTTAATTGTCATTTGGAGAGCACCTGGAGGTGATTTTAAAATGGGCTATAGAACTATTTCATCTATATGAATTCTTTCATTAAAGTAAATTGTCTATAAATGTAAAAAGCAATTTTGGAGCTGGGCTTGGTGGTACATGTCTTTAGTCCCAGCACTCGGAAGAGGAGGATCTCTGTGAGTTCAAGGCAAGTCTGGTTTACATAGTGAGTTCCAGGCCAGGTGGGGCTACAGGGACACCCTGTCCCAAAAAGACAAAAAAAAAGAAGAGTAATTTTTGGTAACTAACCCTACCTAACCCATCGATCTTTATGTCTGTTCTTAGGCTGGTACCACACTCACTTCATTCCTATAGTTCTGTCGTAGGTTTTGAAATAAGGGAGTGTGAATTCTTCAGTTTAGTTATTATTTTGCTATTCTAGGTTGCTAGAATTTCCTCATGAACTTTAGAATAAATGTCAGTTTCTGCACAAACTGCAACGTTTGACGAGGATTCTGTTGAATCAGTTTGGGCTTGTTATCCACTTGTTATTATTGCCCCTTCCCAGTCCATGCGTGGAGGGTGTCCTTCCATTTCATTCTGTCCTACTTGATTTGCTTCGGTAGTAGTTTGCAGTTTGCACTGTGGACGTCTCCTGTTTCTATTCATAAAGATTTCATTCTTTTTGATGTTATTATTCATCAAATTTTCATCTTTAAATTTCATTTTCAGATAGTTCATTGCTGGCACATAGGGGTATAATTGCGTTTTGAACATTCATTTTGTCATTCTGTAACCTTGTTGGACCCAGTTTATTATCTTTAACAGTTTTTAGCTGTGAATTCTTCAGAAATTTCTATACATGTAAAGATGTCATTTGTGAATAAAGATAGCTTGTCTTCTGCCTTGCCAATCCCTTTGCTTTAAATTTATTTTCCTTGTCCAATTGTTAGGAATAATTCTTGAAAAACAGGAAGAATGTTGAAGTAATATTTTCTCTGCAAACCTTAGATATTTTCTTATGCTTTGAAAGGAAATAAATGTTCTTTTAGTTCATACATTTTCCATTATTCAGGAAGTGTTTATGTGTTTATTAGACATTCATACTTTAGCGAATTTCTATTTATACTAGTTTTTTAAAAAAATTAGTATTTTTATGTGTACAAGTGTATTGCGTGCTTGTAGGTAGATGTACTTGTATTGTACAACACCCACGAGGTTAGAAGAAATGCCCCCAGAGGTCAGAAGAGGACATCAGATCCCCTGGAACTGGAGTTGCAGAAGGTTGTTAGTCGCCATGTGGGTGCTGGGAATCGAAACCTGGCCCTCTACAAGAGCAGTCAGTGTTCTTAGCTGCTGAACTACTTCTCCAGCCCCTTATACTAGTTTTATACTAGTTGTTTGTTACTTGTTTGCTTGTTTTTTTGAGACAGTATGTTCTTGTAGTCCCAGTTTGCCTGGAATTGCCTATCTAGATCATATTAACCTTGATCTTAACAGATATCTGCCTGTTCTGGGAAGAAAGTATGCACCACCATGTCTGGCTTTCTCTTAGTTATTTGAATGTGCAAATTCATGCTTCCTCTGTTGCCAGACGCCTTTTCATATCCTTTGACAATGAAATAAATTATAAATATATGTACTATTTTATTTTCATATATTTATTTTTAAATTAATAATTTGTTTTTCTTTTTCTTCTTCTTTTTTTGAGACAGGGTTTCACTATATAGTGCTCACTGGCCTGGAATTCATTATGTAAAACAGACTGACCTCAAACTCACAAAGATCCTCCTGCCTCTGCCTCCTGAGTGTTGAGTTTAAAGGCGTGAGCCACTATGCCTGAATGACTAAACATTTTAATTCTACCTATGCTATATCTTCTTATGTAGGAATAACTTTTACAATCTGGACAGAATCAGGACTAAAGACTTTTACCTAACCCGACAACCAAATAATTATTGCTTTCAATAAAAACAAGCTCACTGAGAAAGCCCATTGCTTTGATTCAAGACAGCATATGAGTGCTTGTATGCATGCTTTCCATATTCAAGTGTGCTTTTCCCATTGCAAACAATGAGAGAAATTGCATGTATGTGATATTATAGGCTAGGAGGGATCAAAGGGCACGATTCTCTAATAAGATAAGGGTGTGTCCCAATATCTGCGTCCCCTTTCAGGCTGGAGATAATGTTCCAATAAAAGAATGAGCAAAGCCCTTGCTTGGGAGAACAGTTCTGAGAGACATGTGAAAGGACAGGTGACCCACAGTGCTGGTCCACTGTTGGTCTTATGGATGCTAAAAGTCAGGGTGTTTCTTTTATAAGCATCACCACAATGGAGCTTAGAAACATTACATTATTAAACATTTATTTTTTTAAGTATGTGTGTGTGTGTGTGTGTGTGTGTGTGTATGATTATGTGCATGTAAGTACAAGTGCCCATGGAGGCCAGAGGTGTTAGATATAACTGGAGTTGGTGTTACAGTCAGTTGTGAGTCACCTGATGTAGACACTACTGAATATGGTCCATTGGAAAGCAGAGTACACTCTTCATACCGAGCCTCTCTCCAGCTCCTGCTTTTGCTAGTTTTTTTGTTATATATAATTGTGCTATGTTATCACATTTACATATATTATACATAGAAGCCATTTTATTTTATTTGCTTATTTACTCATTTCTGTAGTACTGGGCTCAAGCTCTGGGCCACACACATATACCAGGTGAGCACTTTATCACTTAGTTACAACTCTAGCCAATAGTAGCTATTTTATTTGGGTGTTGCCATCATCTCAGGCTCAAGAATGTCTTTTTCCTCTTCCCCTAAAACTATATATATATATATATATATATATATATATATATATATATATATATATACCTATTCATCTACTTTTCTCATAACTTTTGGTAAATATTTATGAGACAATGTGTCTGGACACTAATACAAATTTTCAGTGCAAGCATCTCTGTGACAGGGTGTAGAGTTCTTTGGGCATACGCCCAGGAGTGGTGCAGCGGGGCCACAGGGTAGTTCCATTCTAAATGTTTAATTGCTTCACTTTTTACAATACCAAGGAGAGGGAACCAGCCTGAGTATCCATCAACAGAGGAGTGGACGTTCAAGTTGTGATACACAGGCGCGATGGAATTCCATTTGACTGTAAAAAAGAATAAAATCATAAAATTTGCAGAAAAAATAACAGAATATTAAGCAAAGTAACTTGGACATAGGAAGACCAAAAAAATCAAATGTTCTCCCTCATATGTGGTTCCCAGTTCTAATGTCTCTATGTATGTATTTAAGTGGGGACGAGAAAAAGCTATGAAACCAGAACAAAGGCCACAAGGGTAGAGGGAGAAGTGAACGAGGTTTTGGCCTGGGCGGTGGGAGGGGGGACGCCAAAGGAAACACGTGACAAGTGGAACCTCCCCATGGGGTTGGAGGGCCCAGGGTGCTGCACGAGTGTGGGAGAGAAGGGGCTGGGAGGGGAATCAACAAAAACAAATTTTGTTTGAGGACACCCCAATAAAACTCAAAACAATACTTTGCATGATAGTTTAAAACTAAATTACAGGCTAGAGATGTCTCAAAGGTTACGAGTACATACTCCTCTTCCAGAGGACCAGAGGTCAGTCACAGCAACCTCATCAAGCACCTCACAACTGCCTGCAGTTCCCACTCCTGGAAGAGCCAATGCCTCTGACTTCTGAAGCCTTGCACATGCACGCACAGTGACACATGCACACACACAAACGCATGCACAGGAACACATATGCATGCACACAAATCGGCATTGAATATATGCACATAGTTTAAAAAATAAATTTTAAGAATCTAAAAAGGAAACTAAACAAAAAGAAATCCACACAAAAAAATCTAGCAGATAACAGTCTGTGAGCCTTGGCGGTAAGTCCACGGTTCCCACACTCATCTTCTAACGCTGTAGAGTGACATATTTTCACATTGGAGGCTTTGTGTCTTGCCTAGTAGGCAATTTCTTCAATAAGAATGCCACCTTTGCTGACTCTAATCACGAAGACAAGCAATTAAAAGTCATTATGCTAATGTGAATAGAGAGGGAGATAAAACAAAGTGAAGTGTTTCCTTGAGGCTCAAATGAGTCGATTTCACAGGGCATAAAGAACCCCCAGTAGGTCCCTTACCCGTAGTGACCCGGTAACATGCAACCCAATCTACTGATTAAAATCTGGGAAAGAGGTAAAAGGTTTATCAGTGTAACAAGGGCTGTTGATGGACTATTAGATGACATGTTAGTGTGTTTGTTTTAAAATCTTTCAGCTTCTGTCATACACTGTCACTGAAAAAAGTTTTTCTACCCTTTTTGTTAAGTTCTAATCACACTTACCCGGAAAACAAAATTCAGGGAGCATCGAGGAAGGTAGAGCAATCAATAAAGTTGATTCTGGGACCTGGGGAGATGACTCTGTTGGTGAAGTGCTTGATATACAAACACAAGGATCTGAGTTAGAATCTCCCCTGCAGAAGGTCAGGCAGTGGCAGCCTGTGCCTGGAATCTCATTATTGCAGGATTGAGGAGGAGGGACAGAGGAGACAGAAAGGTCTCTAGGGCTTGCTGGGCAGTCAGTCTAGCTGAACTGACGACTTCCAGTTTCAGAGAGAAAATGTGTCTCAAAAAATACATTGGAGGTTGGTTGAGGAAGACACCCAAGGTTGACCTCTGACCTCCACTTGCATGGGTATATTCACATTCATGGTCATTTACACACACACACACACACACACACACACACCACACGCATACTTTGAGTCCTTTCTTGGAATATTAAACTCTGTGATGTAGTTTTTCCTTGTGCAATAGTTTAATCAAACTTGAAGAATGGAAAACAATTGATGTTAATGGTTACTTTTCAATTTTGCATCACATAGCTATCAGTCTGAGGGAAAAGGAGACTTTAACCAAGATCTAAGGAAACACACAAAATCAAATCATATTACTTCCAAAATAGTTTGATTTTGGTCCATATCTTCCTCTACTTCTATATGAAATTACAGTTCCCAGTCTTACGGGAATAAATCTCTCACACGGATTTTTTTTTTTGATGTAATATTTTTAAAGTATTTTTTTTAAAGTACTTTCAAATTATTTATTTTTACTTTATGTGTATGATTTTTGTTTTTGTTTGAATGTATGTAAGTGAAGTACATGCATGTGGTGCCCTCAGAGGTTAGAAGAGAGCATCAGGTCCCCTGGAACTGGAGTTACAGACAGTTGTTAGTTGCCATGTGGGTGCTGGGAATCGAACCCTGGCCCTTTGCAAGAGCAGCCAGTATTTTTTATCTGCAGAGCCATCTCTTTAGTTGCCAAATGCTTTTTAAAATTTCATCTTCTTACCTGTTCCTGAGACTAAGATTCCATGTGTACAGCAGCTAACACAGTGCCAGGACTAAGTTATCTGCCAGGGATGCTCTGCTCAGGTGTGGTCATACCTGTTCTGTTTCTTTTTCTCTCTGACTAGTTGTTTAACTCAAGAATTACTTTAGAAGCTGAATATTGAAGATGGAAGAGCCACTGTGTGCCTAGGGCATTTCATAATCATTTGGAGCAGGGCACCGGTTGAGCTGACCACATATCCCCAAGTCTGCTCCACGAGCCAGAAACAACCTTGCATTGCCTCCACATTCAAATCTCATCTCTATCTGTCATAACCCAACTTATATAGCATTAATACCATTTTATCTGCAAGCTGACAAATGTAAGATGATCTTGTGACTTGTCTCATGCCCCACATTGCTTGTTCTTATCTATGAGGATACTATGAATAAATATCCTCAAACACATAAATTTTTGTTGTTTGTTTTTTGTTTATTTCTTTTTTATTACTTTAATTTAATTTTTGCAGGTTTCATACAATATAATTTGATGGAATTGAGATCCTCACCCCTATCCACATCTTTTATTATCTTCCTCCAAATTTAATGTACCCTTTATTACATATAATAAATACATATTACATATATATTCAGGCCTATAGAGTCTACTTTGTGTCCTTAAATGGCCTTCAGTGTGGATTCATCCACTGGAACCTGGATAACCTATGAAGAATCCTATGCTTGAAGTTGAAAAATCACTCTCAAATTTTGTACAGAAACACAAAAAACCCAGGATAGTAAAATAATTTGGAACAATAAAAGAACTGCTAGAGGCATTTTCATCCCTGATCCCAAACTGTACTACAGATCTATAGTAATAAAACCCCCATGATACTGACATAAAAACAGGCAACCTGAACAATGGAAGAGAGATGAGGACTCAGATTTAAATCTACATATTACAGTCCCCTGATTTTTTACAAATGAGCCAAAAATTAACACTGGAAAAAAGAGAGCATGTTCAACAAATGATGTTGATTAAACTGGATAAGGTCTTGGAGAAGAATGAAACTAGATCTCTGTCCTCACAATGCATAAAATTCAACTCCAAAAGGATCAAGGGCCTCCACATAAGACCTGATGTCCTGAGTCAGATAGAGAGAAAATAGGGAACACACTGGAACTTAGGCACAGGAGAGAACTTTCTGAACAGGACTCCAGCAGCAAGACAAACATCATGTCCAACAATTGACAAATGGACCACATGAAACTAAAAAGCTTCTGTATAGCAAAGGATACCATCATTCAAGTGAAGAGGAACCCTACAGAATGGGAAAAAAATCTTTACCAGCTTTACCTCTTTAGCGGGTTAGTAGCGAGAATATACAAAGAACTCCAAAAAAAAAAATTAAAAAATAATTTTAAAGTGGGGCAAAGAAATGAACAGAGAACTCCCTAAAAATTAAATTCAAATGTCTGGGAAATTCTTTTTAAAATGTTCAATATTTTTAGTCATCAGGGAAATGTCGCTTAAAAACTACTTTGAGATTTCATCTTACCACACTCAGAATGGCTAAAATTCGGAAAACAAACAACGATAAATGCTGGTGAGGATGTGGAGAAAGGGAAACTCTTATCCACTTCTGGTGGGAGTGCAAACTGGTGCAGTCTATATGGAAATCCATGTGGAGGCACGTCAGAAAGCTGGAACTAGACATACCACGTGACCCAGCCCTGCCACCCTCGGGCATATACTCTAACACAGAAACACCTGTTAATCTATGTTCATTGCTGCTGTCTTCATAATAGTCAGAAATTGGAAACAACAATAGGCATCCACCAACTGTAAAGTGTGGTACATGTACACCATACATACAATGGAACATTATTCAACTCTTAAAAAACCAGTAAATTACAAAATCTGAAGGTACATGGATGGAACTAGAAACAGTTATCCTGAGTGAGGTAATCCAGGCTCAGAAAGACAACTAACGCTTGTTCTGTCTTCTAGCTGGACACTAGCTTTGAAACTGCAGATATGCATGTTCCAGCTTAAAAATTCAGAGATGTCAAGAAACTAATAAATGGCCATGGGGCTGGGGGGAGGGTGGATTTCTGGGAAGAATGCTAGAATGCAGTGAGGACATTAGAGTAGAGAGGGTGAATGAGTAGGCAATGGGAGGGAGGGCAGGGGGTGAGGGGGAATAAACAACACTGCAGGCCGTTAGATGAAGCCATAGTGGAAACAGCACTCCGGAAGCTTCTTAGGGTATGTACATTTACACTCTAAAATGAGATTAAAAGGAGTTACCTTATAACAGGGGGACACTGGCCTTTCTAGACATCATAGCTAAAGGTTTTGTTTGTTTTTTGTTTATTGAGACTCAGTCTCACTATGTAACACTGGCTAGCCTGGAACTCTCTATGTACATCAGGCTGGCCTTGAACTCACAGAGATCCTTCTGCCTCTGCCTCCCAAGGTGTAAGATTAAAGGTGTCAGATTAAAGTGCTGGGATTAAAGGTAGGAACCACTACATCTAGAAAGCTGATAGTTTATAATTTCAATGAAAAAAAGTATAAGATGAAGTTCAGCATAAATGATGATCTACCCTTCCTTATGTGACATGCATCTTTTTATTTTCGAGAGAGCAATAATTTGCTTTTTTCTTATAATTTCTAATTCATTAAAAAATTAAATAAGGGTTGAGAATATAGCTCAGTTTGTACACTGCTTGCCCAGCATGCACAGAGCCTTGGGTTAGAAACACAGCACCACACATTCTCAGTGTGTTGGTGCTCCCCTGTAATATAGTACTTAGGAAGTAGAAGCAGAGGATCAGAAGTTCAAGGCCATCCTTGGCTACATAGGAAATTCAAAACTTGCCTGGGATACAAGATGCTCTGTATCAAAACCAAATCATGAAATACATTTAGAAAAGGATATTGGGGCGCAAGTCAGACAGCAAATCATTCTTCTGGTAGGTGATGCTAATATTTTCTTTTTTTGTCTTTTGAGACAGGGTCTCTCTGTAGTCCTAGGTGGAATGGAACTCGCTATGTAGACCAAGCTGACCTTGAACTCACAGAGAAGTACCTGCCTCTGCCTCCTGAATGCTGGGATTAAGGACGTGTGCCACCACACACAACTTGAAAATAATATTTTTTTTCAATGCAATAAAATAATGCCATTTGTTTTACTCATGAGAGCTAAGATACATATTAAAAAAATCAGATTGTCTTTCAAGGTAAGGCTTCTTAGATTAAAAAAAATGTAATCAAAACTCAAATGCTTCAGTTGTTTTAAAGTCTTTATAATACTTACAAAATGAAATAGTAAAGCATGGATTTTTACAAAAGATCGTAGCTGCATATGTTAAACTTATTCTTTCATTCAACAAACACTGAGCGGTTATCTGTACTATTGATCAGGGTTGATGTGGTCCTTGATTCTTGAGACTTTTATATTGTTGTATGAAAAGATGATCAGGTAGTGAAAAGTGTTTGTAAGGAATTCACACAGGTGAAAGCAATGGAGATCAACTGATCTTGGAGGTGAGGAAGGACTCTCTGAAAAGTACACATATAACTTTGGGTCTTACTGACAGGAGGCTGTCTGGTATAGATGTATCCATGGGCTTTCCAAGCAGAGGAAGAGCTTACACAGTGATCTGAAATAGAGATAGGCCTGTGGGCTCAACATCAGTCTGAGTCCCATAAGAGAGGGACAGAAAACCAAAAGATGAGGTTGGCCAAAAGATGAGGTCGGAAGTGTGCTTCAGGGCTTTTCTTTATTGTGTGTGTACTGCGATAACAGAATACCACAGACGGGATAAGGGATAATTTACAAACAAAAAGCTTGTTTTGTTCATGACTCTGGAGGCTGAGAAGTTGAATATTCAGACAGGGCATCTGGGGAGGGTCTCTTGCTGCATCTCAGCATGGGGAGGACATAACAAAGGAGGAAGAGAGGGAGGCAGGGAGGGAGGAAGGGAAGGAAAGAGGGAGGGAGGGAGAGAGAACACAGAGAGAATCTCTAAATAACAGTTTGGAGTGATTTCATAACAGTATTAAGCTAGTGCGTGCTTCTGTGGGGATTCCTTCAAAGCAGAGTGGGTGTAAGTTGGAGGCAGGTCTTGGGGGAGTTTGGATTTTCTAATTTTTCACTAATTTTGAGAGTTTTGAGATAATCAGTCTAGACTCAGGAGAATATTTGTGAGACAAGAAGACACAGAGTGATTAAAACGAAAATTTGGGGTGAAAAACAACTTATTTGTGTGATTTGGGTCAGGAAATACACATTTCAAAGTCTAAATTTTGCCATTTGAGAAACAAAATGGACCAGTTTCTCTTGGAAAATTGTAATGGCTACAGGAGAGATGTTGGGCTAAGATAAAATCTTCAAAAATACTGATTAAAATACTATACCCACGAATATAAAACGTTTAGAGAATTACAGAAAGAATGTTGAGAAACTGCATGAGGAAGAAAAAACTTTCAATATTTAAAAAAGTAAGAAAAATTAACTTATAAAAGTGATTTTCAAGACAGCAGAGTAAACTTACAATAGGAAAGGCTGCTTACTGAATTGACATAGACAAGTAGTTACTGAGTACTTCGAGCTCCGAGCATCAAGGGAAATGCTTTACATAATTCCTTTGCATATTTGGAGCAATGCTGTGAAATAGACACGTTTACAGCCGTTATTGTTAAGAAAATGGGGATGTGCGATTTAAGCGCTTGCCCTACAGTTACTGATTTGAACTAGATTCCAACTCAGTTATCTGGTTTCCAATATTGTGGTCTTAAACATGTAATGTTTCCTGGTTGTAAGTGAGTATAGCAGCCAGGACAGGTAACTAGACAGCACTCAGTAGCTGAACTTCGAGTCTTTGTTAGATCTTTATCATGCATTTCCTGATATCATGTGAATGGAGGCAGAAAGTTTTGGGTGTGTGCTTTTCTTGGACTAAAAACCATTTGGGGGATGTGGAGGTAAATGTTGATTGTTGGCATGACAGGATCTAGGATGTCCTCAGACACAAACCTCTGGGTATGTCTGGGGGAATGTTTCTAGATTGGAGGAATGGCATGGGACGACCCATTCTGATTTAGGCAACTCCCTCATAGGGCCCCACACTGGAATAAAAGAAGAAAACGAGCCAGTCCATTCTCTCTCTTTCTCTCGTTCACTCTCTCTCTCTTTAAGGTAGCATACACACTTTTGTATTTCATTATGGCATTTACAAACAATGTTTTTGTTAACTTCTTTCATCCTTCTGTCCTCTCCCACCCCCTGGTTCCCCCATCACACCAAATCCTCAGATACTGGACAACTAGGTTTATTCCCTAGCTTAGCTACTGTGAATAATGATGTAATAAAGCACCAACGTAACAATTATCTGTAAAAGTTGACCAGGATGTCCTCTGGGTAAATTCCCAGGAGTGCTATATATGGGTCACATGAGGACTTATTTTTAATTTTTGGGGAAACCTCTGAACTGATTTGATAGTGACACCTTACAGATAGTTATCTAACTAGTTCACATTTCCATCAACAACGTACAACAGTTACCTTCTGTCCACATCTTCTCCAGAGTTTGTTACTGCTGCTTTTCTTAATTATTGACATTCTTATTTGGATTAGATAGAATCTCAATGCAGTTTTGATTTTTTAAAATTTTATTAATTGTGCATTTTGCTATGTAGAAGTTTTTGAGGTTTATGAAGACCCATTATTTTATTTTTCTGTTGGATCTTTTGATTCTTTGCTAGTTATTAAAGGAGATTAAAAATGTGAAACAATGAAATCTTGTTTTCTCAGGTTAATCTTGAGTATCTTGAATACAATAACATCTAAAGGATAAACATTTAAGTTATTTTAATATAAATACATGAATGTAAGGATTTTGAGTATTTTCTTTTTATGTTGCTATAGTAATTATAAATATTTAGTGTGATATTTTTCTTTAGTTAACTGCACTTTCACTACACTATTCAAGAAATGCATTGCAGGACCATGGAGTTCCCCCTCTGTTTTCTTTTAGGAGATGTTAAAGTTACTTCTTGCTTTAAATTTTTTAATCCTTTTAATCCTGTTTGACATAATTTGTTTTTTTGTTTTTTTGTTTTTTTTTTTGGTTGGTTTGTTTGTAATGTTTTGAGTCAGAGCTCATGTAGTCCAGGCTGGCCTTGAATTCACCAAATAGCGAAGGATGAACTTGAACTTCTGATCTTCCTGCATCTGCCTCCTGAATGTTGAGATTACAGGTGTGTGTCACTATGTCTGATTTATGCAGTGCTGGGATTGCATCCAGTCCTTGCTAGGCAAGTCCTTTCCCAACTGCGCTTCAAGTACTCTGCTATCTGAACTACTTTCCCAGCCCTTCTTTCAACATTATTTTTGTAACCGATATTAAATAAAAATCCAATTTCATTTGCTTATTTAATTTGCATATGCAGGGTTGGAGAGATGGTTCAGTAGTTGAGAGCACTGACTGCTCTTGCAGAGAATCCAGGTTTGATTCTCAGCACCCACATGGTGGCTGCCAACAGTCAGTAACTCCAGTTCCTGGGGAATTCAATGCCTTCTTCTGGTCTCCACAGGCATTGTATGACACAGGTGTATTACATGCAGGCAATACCCTCAGATACATAAAATAAAAATAATAAATAAAATATTTAATGTGTACATAGATACCCCATTTTCCAATAACATTTGTTGAAGAGATTATCCTGTTCTCACTGGGAGTTTTTGGAATACTTGTCCCACATAAGTTGGCTGTGTATATATGAGTTCCCCCTTTGGTGCCTCTGTTCTGTTCATTGACCTCTGTGTCTTTTACTGTGTCCATACTGTTCTGACCACTATAGCTTTCTAAAATAGTTCACAATCAAGAAGTATGATGCCTCTAGCTTTGTTCTTCTTTTGTAAGATTACTTGGGCTATTTAGGGTCTTTTGTGGGTCCTTACAATTTAAGGATTGTGTTTTCTAATATTGTAAACATGCCACTGGGAATCTGATAAATACTACACTGCATGTGTAGATTGCTTTGGATACTATGAGTACAAAGACAGTGTTGATTCTCCCAGCTCTGAGGATCTTAAGAGTCAAATAAGGCAGAGCTAAGAAGGTTTGGAAAATAAGAGATTCAGTTGACAAAGGTGATTGATTACACGGAAATGATTCTTTGGTAACACATTCTGTACGATGCCAGTAGCAGAATACACAGTATAAATGGAACCACAAGCAACCATACTTTTCAATCAGTCCACAGTGCAGAAATATGGACATGTTTCCTGAAAGCTTCTCTCCAGTGTGTTTAACATGAACGTCCTGTGTGTCATCGGGAACATTTCGTTTGTAGTGAAGGAAATGTGTCACTTGCACAATGTGTGTGTGTGCATGTGTGAGAATATGCTGTGTGTGATGTGTGTGCACATATCCAGGTGTGCGCATGTGTGCACAGGAAGAGACACGCATTCATGTGTCTGCATGTGGAGGTGAAAGGTCAACATCAGAGGTCTTCCTTAGTCACTCTCTACCTTATTTTTTGAGACAGGGTCTCTCACTGAACCTGGAGTTCACCAATTTGATTAGAGCACTGTCTCCAAGCACTGGAGTTACAGCTGTGTGGAGCTGCACTGGACTTTTACCTAGGTGCCGAGGACTTGAACTCAGTTCCTCATACCTATGTGGCAGGCACATTACCATTGGAGCCATATCCCCAGTCAGTCCTGATTCTGCAGTTTTTATAGGATCTCTTACAGGCAGTATTTCGTTGATTTTTTATTGCAGGTGCTGACAGGTGTTATATGAGCCCTGTTCTCTGCTGTGTACATGCTGTATCTACTTCTTTGTCCAAGCTCTGTGCATCATGGTGTTGGGTTCACATGAACTAAGACATCTTGAGGACCTACTGAGATCAGAACCACATGCAAAGCCTACTTTGTAAAGTTCTAAAAAAAATGTGAGGTAGGTAAAAAATACAGCTGCTTTTGACTCCACTAATCACATAATAACAGGGCATAGTGAATTTTAAGGGTGGAACATGATACTTGCAAATTGCTTCACAAAAGGCCGATTGTCTCCTTTGGGATTTGGGCCACTGTTTTAACAAGTTGAAGTTGATCTGCATTCCTAGAGCCTTGCCACAGAGTGCTAATCCCACTTCACCACTGAAAGAAGATGCAGTTTAGCAATTTGTATCAAAATGGGAAGGCACCATGTGCTGTGGGTCTGCTTTATGATATTCACTGCTCTGCCAAATGGATGGGGGAATTGTGGATTTCCTAGAAGCAGCTAGGTGTGTAAAAAAATAAAAAAACAAGAAAGAAAAAGCCACAATCTGCCAAGGAATGTTGCAATTCATTTGATGACAGGGCAGATGAAAAAAAGCCCAAGACATCCAGAGAAGGAAACCTAAACCTAAATGTCTATGGAGTGCTGAGGCAGGAAATGAATAGCTAAGGGCCCTGGAAGGTCGCTACCTACCGTGTAATTGAGGAGGATCAGCTACTGCTTGCATTAGTCCTGGTTTCAGCTCTAGCTCCTGTTCAGATGTATATCGTCTTCACAGATTTTGTATTCAGGAAAGTGTCTATTGATGGAAGATCTGGTAGCCAAACTTGTAAAGCAGTGGGTGGAGCCAACTCTGCACCATTTTGGAAGATCTACAACACCATATGGAAGTGCAGGAAACTGAAGGCCGTCTTCTAGACCCCTGGCCCCTCAGATGCTGTGCCTGTATCTTTTCTATTGCTGCCCTCTCCAGAGTAGAAGAGAGACAACTCACTCTGGGACATTCTTCTCTCCCATCTCTTCTTCTGAACACTGTCCTGGGCACTGAGTGTCTGTACTTCCAATTTTCTAACACCTTCTGGGAAACCCAATATCTATTCCTATTTTTTTGGTTGGGAGGGAGGGTGCTGGAGCAGAGTAGAGAACTTCCTTAGACATTTAAAATTTTGCTTTTGAGGTGACTCTTCATCTACTCAGGTCAATAGTTTTTGCCAACATGGAACAGCTGGCTCTTATATCAAATATGTTTCTCATATCTATTATTTATGGTAAAAATCATAAATAATTCGTGATTTAAAATATTTATTGTCAACTATTGCCAGAAGTTGCGTTATGTATGTTACTGTGTGCAGGCAAATATGTGTGTCTGTATGTTGGAGGACAACCTCTGAAGTCATCCTCAGGAATGCCACCTACCTCCTTTAGGACAAAAGTCTCTCACTGGCATAGAGCTAACCAATTAGGCTATACTGGCTGGCAAATGGGCCCCAAGGATCCTGTCTTCAACTCCACAAAGCTGGGATTATGGGATATGTGCATTACCATGCTCAACATTTTTGCATGGTTTCTGGAGTTTGAACTCATGTCCTGTGCTTGCAAGCAAGGTAAGTGCTTTACAACAGAGCCATTCTCCCAGCTCACATCAAGTTTCTGAAAGCACACTCTGGAGGTGGAAAGCTGAGACAGACTCTGCTCTCTTCCCTTTGGAAGAAAATCAAGGGTTTTAACATTGACCTAACTTCAATCCACAAACAAAGTGCTTCGTATTTTTGAGTTTAATCTGCTGTTTGGTGTTTTATACAAAGAATATATATGTAATTGTTAGAGAGCAAATAGCTATTTAACTGGGATAGATTATAAATTCTCCAGTTTATCTGTTGAAAAACCCACATTTCCAGTTTCACTGGTCAATCACCTGATCACAGGACTACCCTTAGGAAGGTGGGTTCAACTTAAACTATACTAAATAGGTGGGCAGAATACAGAGTGTGTAATGAGGCAGTGAACTTTTCCCTTCGGGAATCCCGTCTCCCAGGGCCGTTCTTCTGTTCCCGGTCACAGACATGTAGCTCTCCGTAAGTCTGCCCGCTTTTAAGAATTCAGAAAAGTGTAATCTTTCCTTCTCTTCTTCATATCCCTTTCCTAAACGTGCTTTCTCTAAGGCTTTGGGCTGCCCTAGTGTCTTGCATTTCTCTACTTTTTCTCTAAAGCTCCTTCTCCCAGCCATGTGGCTGCCAGTCTGCCACGTGTCTGACCCCCACGCAGTCTCTAAACCTGCATGACTTTTTGGCTTCTTTTATTCTCCCTCCGTTCTCTTCCTCCAGGCAGCTGTTGAGATCCCCAGCTTGCCTGTCTTGAGGATTTTTCTTCAAATTCCAATAAAATTGTCCTAAAGCTTCTGATTCGTTCCATTCTTAAATTCTTTTATGGATGAGACTAAGAACCCTCTAGGGGACGCTCTCATTTCACCCTGTTTCATAATCATATAATCAGTTCTCCATAAAGAAAGGATTCGGATGCGGAGGATTTAAGCTTGCTTTTACCAAAGACTTTTATTTTTGCTTGTTTTGCCTCAGAACACATCCCACTATACAGTTCAGCTTCTCTCAAGTTTAGTATGTCCCCTGCTGGCCTTGAAGTCTACTCACTTTCCTCATGCTTGGGATACCGTTTCTTCATTCTCTTGTCAGTATCTGCCATGTTCATGGCTGCTCAAAAGCCTCTGTACCACAAAGCCTTTCCTTGGAAACCCTCTACGAGGAGATCATTTTTCCATTGGTCATGTTAAAATATCAAAACATGCTCCTTGGAAAAAGGCTGGTCAGGAGAGTGGGATCTCTGGCCTGGATGAAGACCCAACTTTCCAGTTTTGCAAGGTCAATAACTTGATCACAGGACCGCTCCTAGCAAGGCAAGGTCACCTTCAGTCATGCTAAAGAAATAGGTGGAATACCTAGTAGTTTAATGAGATGGTGAACATTTTCTGTCCAGAATCCCACCCCTTAGTGCAGTGCTTATGGATGTGGGCAGAGAAATGTATCTTTCCACAAGTCTGCCTGCTTTTCTCAAGTTCAGAGAAGCATAATCTCTTCTTTCTCTTGCCTCTTTCTAAGCACTCTTTCCCTAATGCTCTAGGATGCCCCGCATTTGGTATTCGCAACTCTTCCTCTAACGCTCCACACCATTCAACTGCTCCATCATGTGGCTGACCTCCATGCTGGCTCTAACTGGCATGGCTTTATGGCTCTTTTCCTTCCTCCCTCCACTCTCCTCAACTGCTGAGATTTATACAGCTTGCCTGCCCTGAGGACTTTTCTTTAAATTTGAATAATATTATCCTAAAGCTTCCGATTGAGTCCATTCTTATATGGACCCCATTTTTCCCTGTAGCATCAGGCAACATGATGGGATCTCCCAAATTCCAGTAACGTGGTGCTCCCCCTACTTTAGAGGAGAATTATGATAAAGACAGATAAATGAGTAGTAAACAGGCAGACAGCTGGACGCATGGACTTGAGAATGGACAAGGGATCATTTTTAGCCAAACACCTGAATTGGGTTTCAAAGGGAGAAAGGTATCATACTTTGGGTTTAGACAAACTAAAGCTTTAAGCCATTGTGCACATGATCTTGCCTTATTTCATGTGGATGACTGCATTAAGCCAAGCTGTCATTATATCTTACCTGTACTTGTTTGTTTTCAGTTGCACAGTGACTAAGCAAATGAGTTCATTCTGAGAATGTCAACCAGGTCCCACTATTGGAGGTCACGCTCTTGACATTATGCTAAGTTCACGACCTGTTCTCAATGAACTTCACGGTAGAAACCTTCTGAACTCATGAAACTCATTCTTGAGAAATGTAAATGTTTTCTCAAATAGTTTTGGTTTGGGTCATGGTTGTCAGTGGCTCACAAAATTCATCCAGTATGACTCTTTTGTAACATTCTCTGCCTCCCCTGTTTCTGACTAAAATGGTTTGCAATGCTGTCACAGAGAGACCTGATACCTCTTAAGGCTTGGGAAACAATACATTCTCTTAGAATTGAGTGTGTGAACAGATGAGTTGAACTTTAAATTTCTTCTGGGACTGAAAGCTTTATCTAGAGTTATGTCTTTGCCGATACAAAACCGTTCATGTCGTAAAAGAAATTATTACTGTGTCTTGATCCTAGAGTATCAGATATGAAAAACATTTGCCAATTGTCTGTTTAAGTATTAAGTTCATTTAACATCCAATGCTGCAATATTGGAGTAATCTTTGCCTATATCCACATCAATATCTGTATCTGTCATCAGCTTTAACTGTCTACAGACAAAGCATCACTTGGGTTTCTTAGGTCGAAGTTTAGATGGCATCTAGCAGATTCTTTGGAGCCAAGAAGATTTCAAGGAAAATAATGGCTCCTAATACTTACTTGTAGTCTCCCAAACATATTTTTTCCTTTATCAGCTAAGGAGAGGATCACTGCCAGCAAAAGTGTTTTGTGCTGCCAAGGTAAGTTCAACAAATGCAGCTGTTAAGCGGATTCTTCGTTTTGAGGTCACACTGTTGGTAAAATACAGGATGGCAACATCTGTCCTCTAGTTCTAAATAATCAGCTGCCTGTTTTCAAGATTACTTACTTACTATGTTTCTTTCTTAGATAGAGAAGACCTTGGATTTTTGTGTGGGGTTGACATGGTCACAAAATATTGATAAAAATTCCATCTCTGAGAGCATGATGTGTGTGCTTGTTTGTGTTAACTAGAATGGTACCTGATTCAACTCCTTGTCTAGTTATCTTACCCACTGGGCCATGCATATCTTGAAAAGTTTTACCATTAAAATTATTTTCAAGTAAAAAGTAAAAACATTTTTCTCTATCTTCTCTGATGGATTATGAGATAGTTTTTTTTTCAAAATACTGTATCATATGTATGCCTCTGAATTAACAAATATTAGAGCAGCAATCCATGCTCAAGCAAAATGCTCCAAAGTGAGATGCTGAAGAACACAGGATGGTGCTTGCTTTGCAGACTCCTCTGTCCCTCCACACAGGCCAGCCAAGGCTATTACACCTGTGTGTCTTTGCAGAAATAAAAGTCATATATTCATAATCTCTCTCTCTCTCTATCTATTTCTCCTCACACACCCCCACAGAGTGCACACACGTAAATAGGATCATATGCTTCTAAGTTAAAACTCGTGACATAAGATGTTGTTATTTATGATTCTTGCAAATATTTTACCCAAATTAAATGTTGCAAAACCACCCACAGGCTCTTCAGTTATATTTTAACATAGAATATGCTTAGTAAAGAGGTTTTCTGCAGTGCAAGTGTAAAAGCCTTAAAAGTTCACCTCCTGTATAGTTTATTTTGCAACACTCAATCATATTGTCCTATTTACATAATATTGGCATCCATAATTGCCATCAATAATTCCAGTTTTTTAAAATCTACAGAGGGTGAGTTTAATTATGATGCTTTCACATTTCCAAATGACAGTGAATAAAATACAAAAATGTAGATGACTCATTTACAAAGTAGTTCCACACAACTCGCGAATATTCAGTTTGACTTATAAAGCTATCCTTAGAGGAACCAAGTATTTTGAGAATTGGTGGTGAAGGCAGCAATAAAGATCAAGGATTTCCATGTATGAAAAATTGTGTGTGGGGTGGAGGGGTGGACATGAGCAAAACCAGGAGAAAAAGTGATTGGATGATGGCAGCCTTTGTAAAATCTAAGTAGTATAGGCTCACTTTCATTGTTGAAATGCTACTGCTATTCTTAATTTGGGAGTGCATAATTTTTTAAATTATATATTTATCAATTCACAAGAAAACTACTTTTGTTATGACAGTACACTTCAGTAAAATTTCCACCAATGTTTATAACTGTATTATCGTCTTAAAAACAAATAGCTTGATTTTTAGTTTTGATATTTTCTGCTGAATTTATAGCCCCAGGTAGTTTGTTGTTGCCTGTTCTGTTTGTTTTTTGAGGCAGGGTTTCTTTGTTGCCCTAGGTATCTAGGGCATAGTGAATCTGGAATTCACTATGTATACCAGGGTGGCCTCAATCTCACAGAGATCTATTTTACATTTTATGACATTTATAATGACACATAGTTTCACCTTAACTCAAACAAGCTTCCACACATAAGTGGGGTGAAAACTTGAGCTCATTTTGGAAGCAGTTTTTTTCTTTCTTTTTGATGTGTATCTGTGTTTTCATGTGTGTGGGTATACCTGTGTACGCAGCTACATATGCATGTGAGTGCACAGGAGTGCTGAAGCCCGGCTTGATTTTAGGTGTATTTCTTCATCTCCGTCCACCTTTTCTGAAGCACTGTGTCTTGCTGAACTCAGAGTTCACCATCTCCGGTAGTCTGGATAGCCAGCTGCTTGGTCTGGGGATCTCTGTGTCTACCTCTGACCCACTGAAATCAGAAATGAACCATCAGGCCTTAGCGTGAATTTAAAGTTTCCCTCTGACAAAATGGAGACTCCAATGGCGGCAGCAGCTGCAGTGGACCCTGGCAGCACATGTACCGCCTCTTGCATGATTGATGGAGAATGAAGCCAATAAAGTCACCTGCCTCCCAATCAACCAGAGACTTGAGGGAGAGGCTCGAAGAGGGGAGGAGGGAGTTCTGGGAAGGAGATTGAGCTGGGTCAGTGGATCCTCACCTTGGGGGAGGTTCTGATAAAAATGTAAAACAAACTGCAGTCGAAACTCACTATGAGGATTCTGTTCCTTCTTCCCAATAATTCCTTTTGTAAGTAGCCCTTAATGAACTCAAAAACTCCAGTTTCCCTAACTGGAGGTCATACTTAGTTCACTTTGTCGTTCTGGACCTAGAGGGTGAGGCTGAATGCTGGCCCGAGCCTCTCCCAGCAGCCAGGTGTAGTCAATGGAGAGACCACAGGTGTGGCTAGAGCCAGGCGTCAGACCCAGGGTCTGTGTGGCCCTGGGAAGCAACAGGTACAGCAGGAGCAATAGAGGTCTTATTCCTCCTTGGCTTCATGCAGGGCCAAGAGGTTTGGGCCAGCCACAGTGAGTTTATAAAGGAGAAAGAGATGCATGGAGACTCCATGTAAGAACCCCAAAGTTATCATGGATTCCGAAAGATAGTAAAGAACTAAATGAATGCCTCGTTTACATGCATTGTACCCAACATGAGAAAACAGTTGATACAAATGAAAAAATGCTTTCTGTGCTGTGTTTGACCTTGTGTATGTCGAATTTAGTATATAATGTTAACTTATGAGTGTTTTACAGATGTGAAACCCATTTGAAAGATGTCAGGTACACCTGAAGAAACAAGGATGGAATGTAAACTCATTCAGGGTACAAGCGTGAGGTATAGCTGTAAACTCCTTGGGAGCTTTATGGTTGGGTAAGGCGCAAGTGATATATCCACCACGGTACTGGAGAAAACCTACAACAACCTGGGCCTATCGATGCCAAAAAGTAAAAAGATGCTTTATATAACCGTTAACTAAAAATTCCAGTACGAGGTGTGTTCTGCTCTCCTGTGACCTGTTGGCCAGGGAATCCTTGGAGGCCCCCTCTACACCAAAAAGTCAATTGCCACTAATGCTGGTTGCAAACAGATGATGAGACTCCATTGCTGAAGATGCAGCATGATTTGACCATGGGAAAGAGAGATCCAGCTGGGACCAAGCTGTAAACTCCCTCAAATGGATGGCTGGCCTCCATAGTGCTGGAGGGCACTGTGCAGGCCACTGCGGGAGAATGGACCTGAAAAATTCTGCTTAATGATGGACTGGGCATGCTCCACTATCAGATGCCAAGCAAGATGTTCCTTGTCTAGTATATGTATAAGCATCAAATTTCTAAGTGGATTTAATGCCTGCTCCTCAGAGAGGGAACACACATCTGATACTGTTAGGAGTCCATCCCTAGTGGTGTGGAGGGGAGTTATAGGCCCCTGTGGGGAAGCCACTGTAATTGGTTGTAAGATGAATGTGTTGCGCCTATTTAGGTGCCATCCAAGCATTTGTGTTTACGCCTATAGGTTAGGTTATTATAGTAATCAGTATCTGTGTGGATTTTGCTTTGGTTATTGTTGTTGTGTTTTTATAGTAGAAGGGTATCAAGTGATAATCCGAGCTGCAGTGGAAAGAAGTTTGTCCTAGTCCCGTTATCCCCTTGTTTCCAAGGCTCAGGGACTATTGCGGAAGAGGATGATGGAAACTGTGTAAGAGCCAGAGGCAAATGGGATGGAGTGTAGCGTGATTTTAAGGTTTCCCTCTGGCAAAATGGAGATTCTCAAGGTGCTTGTTTGACAAAGAAAGAAGCCAATAGAGTCACGTACCTCCTAACCAACCAGTGAGGGGAAAGGACAAAGAGGGGAGGAGGGAATTCTGGGAAGAAGACAGTGCTCATGGCTGCAGGTTGCCGTCTTGCTGGTGGTTAGCAGGTTCTGATATAAAAGTAAAAGAAACTGCAGGCCGACCTCACTACAAATATTCTACTCTTTCTCCCTGATAATTCCTTTTTGTAAGTAACCCCGAATAAACTCTGGTTTGCCTAACTAGAGATCATACTTCATTTGCTTAGTCATTGTGGACCTCGAGAGGTGGGGCTGAATGCACACCTTGCTGAGAGAAATTTTTAAGACATATGACCACCTGGTCTTTTACATGGGTTCTGGGGAGTCACAGTGCTTATATTTAATAGCAAATGCTTTACCTGCTTTGCCATCTCCCTAACACACAACTGATTTTTATTTGAACATCTGGTGACATCAGCCTAAAACATTTATCATTTTTTTGTTTTGTAAAATGAGTAAAAGATGATTATTATCTTTGCATGTTTCCAAGAATATTTGAAATTTAAAATGAGCCAATTAAAATAATAGTTGTGGAAAAACTCTAAATGGAAACGGGATCAAAGGGCTCTATCACATGCTTTTGAAGACCTCTTACCTCTCTGTTGACTTACACAGTCTTCTGGACTCCTACCAACTTCTGACATGCTGGTAGATGTTTCTTCACAAGGTAGCATATTCTGATTTCCTTATGGTCTTTTTATACTGTCTTCTTTCCACAATTTACAGAGGATACAAAATCCATCAAAACAGATTATACCACTTACACATTCACCAGCAACTTTTTGAGAAATGGAAATTTCAGTCACTAAATTTTCATGAACTATACTTTATTTTAGTCTGTTGTTACCAAAGGATTTAGATAAACTATGCTTTTAAAAAAGATTTATTTTTATTTTTGTTCATATGTTTCTGTGTGTCTGTGTGAATGAATGCCATGTTTCTGTGAGTGCCCTCTGAGTCCAGAAGAGGGTATTGGATCCCCTGGAATTGGTGTTACAGGTGATTGATTGCAAGCTGCCCTGTTTGGGCACTGGGGACCTAACGTGGGTCCTCTGGAAGATCAGTATGCACTCCTAGCCACTGAGTCATCTCTCTAGCCCCACAAACCATTATTAATCATTGAAGTCAGTAAATATTAATAGATTTGCACACATGACTGCCTGGGATTGTGGTGACAGTTGGAAGTAAAAGGCAAGTAGAAGTCTTTCTAATCTATCCAGAATTCTTTTATTTTAGTCATTACTATAAATAGATAAAAATGAAATTTCTCAAAACTTAAGCCATGTGCATAGTGACTGAAACGGGTGGTCATTATTTATCCCACAGACATCTGTGAGTTTCCCCCCCAGTACACTGTATTTTCTTCTTTGAATGATAATATCTTCATTTTTGTTTTCTTCAGAGAACTCTAAACTTCTACTCAAAGTCCAGGAGGTTTACGTGGCAGTCATTCTATTGCATGACTTTTCTGGTAGGTACATAATCCAGTAGCTGACCAGCTGACACAATAAAGCCCCCAGCCATGATGACTACTCAGAAATAGGAGTACAAACTTGGCCAGACACACCCAGGACCTGTCATTGGAGGGTGTTGCAGCTCCAAGGAAGAGGGTACCCCCTTTTGCATATACCATGTGACATGAAAAAGTAGACCTTTTGCAGGCTGTGTTTGTAGTTCAAAGGTAAACATCCATTTACGAAAAGCAAGAACTGGCTGTAAGTTGAGGAATAAATAAAAGACAGAACAGATGACACTCACTGAATTCCTGATCTCTGCAGCTACTGACAACTTTTCTTTTTAATTATTCCAGTTACATTGTCATTAACTCTACTTCCTTCTCCTTTAAAGATAACTCTAGTCATATTTTTTTAAATCACTAAAAACCAAAAAATGAACAGGTCACACATTTTGTATTTATGACGAAACTACTATCCAGCCAGCCTAGGGAGGAAGAGATGGGCGGTAAAGATGATGTGTATGTAGAGAGGAAGGGAATAGAGTCAGTAAGTTCAGTTACGTGAAAGAACGCTGAGCACAAGATGAGTCAAGAGATAACTTTGCTCTTTATTATGAGAACTTTTACCCTCAAAGAATGCTACAGTCACCATCCCATTTGCTTAAACCAAGAGCAGGTCACTGTTGAAACACAAAGAAAAACAAGCAAAGACATCATCTTCACTAAAAGGAAAGGAGAGCGATGGAAACACATGGACGATTTATTAGTGATTTTCAGTGAAGAAGTTCTGAGGCTAATCCAGGATTGTACAGCAGTTCTACACCTTCTCTCCTGGGCTGCAGGGACAATCAAATAGTGAGTTTGGTTTCTTGAGAAATTTATGGGTTTCCTTGTGGGTAGAGAGCGACCTTATCCATACCGTATCCACACGTGTATTTAGAAAGAAATTCGTAAGAATGATAGATATTTTAAAAATCTTTTTTCTTGTGATACTTAAAATAATGAAATATGCAAAGCAACATCCACTTTAAACTTAGACTAGAATACTAATGGATCTTCTGAAGAAAAAAAAAATAATGACACAGTAAATGTCTATGATGGTAAATTGAAAGAATTTGGTCCAAAATGTGTAAATACATTTGATTATTGTGAGAAATGCACGTGAATAAGTTGAAAGCATCTCTTAAAGGTAAAGGGATGAAGACCAATGTGGTGATGCACACCTTTAATCCCAGCAGGAGGATCTCTATGAGTTCATGACCAGCCTGATCTGCGTAGTGAGTTCCTGATCAGCTGGAACTGCGGGAGATTCTGCCTCAAAAAGAACAAACAAATAAACAAAAGGGTGAAAGGATGAATGATTTTCGTTCTACTAATTACATGTTTACAATGTTTATATTTTCCACACTTTCCACAGTGATAGAAATCGAACTTTTTAAACTTCCTTTTAACCTTTCTCATGAAGTCCTTTTAAATGTCTCTGTGGAGGAGGACATTATTTTCTTCACAGTCTGTTCTACATGCCTTCTTATGTTTCTAATCTGTTGGCCATGAGGCAATGAGGAATTCAGAATATCTTGAACTGCAAAATAAAATTACTGAGACCATGGTGAAGTTCTATTAACTTAAAGTGACTATGAATTACCTAAGCCTTCGATATGTGTGGCTGAGGACCCAGCAGCACTGGGCTCACCTGGGGTCTCTTACAAATGTGGTGGAAACTCTGGTCCTGCCTTAGCCCTGTGCACGTAAAATATGCATTTTAGTAAGATCTCTCAAGGAATTGGTGAAACAATACATTTGGAGAACACTGAGGCCGCACTCGAGGCTGTGGGGGTTTTAGGTGTCCCTTTGAGTTCCATTGTTGGGGAAGGTACATTAAGTCAGAGTTATTTCATGTTTCTCTATTCTTTATAGTTATAAAAAAGTGAGGTGATTACTTCTCAATCTTCTGTGCCTATAACTGTTTACAGTTGAACACTCATAATCTCCGATTATGCATTTCACAGGTCTGCCTGGTAGACAATCGCTTGTCTTTACAGTCTTAGAGTGACTAAGCCCTTTAGTTTTCTCCCTTTAGTCCTCTCTACTAAAGGAAGACCTTCATACAAGGCAAAGCAAAGCAAAGTGACAAAAAACGAAAGCGCTTTGTTTCAAAGCCACCATGTTGTTTAGTCTGAAGTTCCTGTGAGTTTCTTTCTCTTTTCCTTAGTCTAGAGGCAGGCCTTCCTACTTTGTGTTGGTTTTCTTTGTGTTTTCCCCAACCTGAACACCAGCTCAGGACATATTGGTAGCTGGCATAATGGGTAATTACATCCTTATTTGGCCAAGGATGTGGGTTAAAGAGTAAACCAGGGTCTTGAGGGTTCAGTTCATGCCATGCCTGGTTATTAGACGTGTGTCACTGAGCAAAGTTCTGATCAAAGCCTGTGGGGCAGCAGCGAGAGGTCAAGGAACGTGCCCGTTCCTAATTACTGGGTAGAGCACTAAAGGAAGTTTGTAATAAAAGGCTATTAACTACTAGCCTTCGCGATCAACGAAGCAAGAACATGACAAAATTGTGTTTATCACCCGACAATTTGAAGGGAAGTGTTAATATTACATTTTTCATCTTTCTCACCCTTGATCAAAACACATTGTATACATGTATGGAATTCTCAAAAAATTAAATGAAACAAAAACAACCATGGGAAATGAACTTAGCATAACATTTACAAATTTTGCTTATTTATTGATTGATCAGTTGATTTGTTGATTAATTTGCATACTTTTTGGTCTCTCTATGTAACCTTGGCTGGCCTTCAGTTTGTGGCAGTCCTTCCTGCCTCTGCCTCCATGCCAAAATTTATTACTTTAGAATACTAAATTATAGTTCCCTGAAGATTTTGTATAATCTACCTAGTTTTTTTTGAATATGAATTTGTGAGGAAAAAATGTCACTGTATTCATTTTACAAACCTGCTCATTGCAGAACTGAATCTTTTTAATCAGTGTTCACAAACATTGTATGAGGGGAAGCATTTCCTCTGGCCAGCTCTTCTGGGCTCACCAGTGATCCTCCTACTACTGAGAAACTCCATTACAATGCCTCTCCCTCCCCTCTGAAATGATGGGAGAAAAGTAGGTGGAGGGTTGGCTTTAGACTGCACTTTGTGTATTGGCACAGTTATTAACTGCAGGTCATTTTAAATCTCAACTACCATGTCAGCTGTACACCAGAAAGCTCTAACTACCAACAGACCTGCAGATGCAGTAATGCAGTTGTGATAATGCTGGCTGGTGTGGAGCAGCTGAGTTGAAATGATGGCTGCCATTTTGCTTTTCTATTGAAGAGACTAGTTGATTCATAACGACTGTCTCTTTGGTTAACCTCATGAAGGAAAACATCCAAACTGTAATTGTTCCTTGCCACTCAATACTTACTAGTGGATTGTGATAGGATTTGTACAGATTCAACTGATAGATTCTCTTCCTAAAGGGGTGTGTGTGTGTGTGTGTGTGTGTGTGTGTGTGTGTGTGTATATTAGATAATTTTTTATTAGATTTCATGGTCTTACCTAAAATAGTTATGCGAACATCTGGGGGCCCATGAACCATGAGTAAGTAACAGTCAGTAACAGAGAGATGGAAGACAACATCGAAAATCGTATAACAAATACTCATAGATGTGTTTTTCTGTTCATGAAGCTCTATTTTTAAAGGCTCGGTTAAAAATAACTCCTTTATCTAGAGAATCAATTAATATTGATTTTATCTAGCTTAAAACTTTGCCTGTATCAGTACATGATTTTGATACAGTTTCAATTACCAGCAACTAAAGTGAAAATAATGCTTAAACTAAAATCCTACTTTGATTTCACAGAACTGAATTACAGGACATTTAAATGATGACGTCAGTTTCCTAAAGGCTGGAACATCATCAACAGGGAGAACAGTTTGTCATGGGTACGTGTGTTTTCTGATGTCTAATGAGAGTGCTTCTTCACTCTCTCTGTATTGTTTTAATTTTATTTTCTTTTTAGTATTTACATAGCAGCGCATGCTGGTTGAGGCCCTGGAAAGATCTTTTCTAATTCAGAAACAAAGCTTCCACCCCACCCACCAAAAGTGACTGTTAGGAGGTTAAGAAACTGATTATGTATTGACTATAATGGAAGGGAATTATTAATTGTAAATATAAATTTTGATGTTTGTGGTTGCCTCAGACTGTGTTCTTATTAGATACCCAGCAAATCAACCTTGTCATACCTCCTCTCCCAGCTCGCTGTCGGCCTTCTCTGTCCTACTTCCAGGTTTGATTTAAGAAGAAAGAGCAAGACTACCAACACGGCTCAGAGTATAAAGGTCAGTGCCACTCAATTCTTTGACCTGACTTTGAGTCCCAGGACCTGCATAAAGGTGGAAGAAGAGCACCAACTCTAAAAGCTGTGGTCTGACCTCCACATCTGTGCCACCCCACATGCTCTCCCGCAGCACGTGTATGGGTATGTGTGCATGTGCACACACACACACACACACACACACACACACACACAAAGAAATAATAAATAAACAATAAAAAGAAGACACAGCAGAAAATGAAAATGGTCTTTCTATGGTATGTCATCTATTTCTTTTATTATGTATGTTTCAACACCTGTATATAAATGGATACATTTCTCCTGTGATGCAAATATTGTGCTGTCTCAGCCCTCCATATCTATGATTTACACCTATGGATTCAGCCCACCAGATAGAAAAACTTAGAAGAAAAAGACATGAACTGGGGCTGAAGAGGAGACTCAGTGGTTAAGAGCGCTTTCTGTTCTTCCAGAGGATCCAGGTTCAGTTCCTGACACCCACATTGGGAAGCTCTCAACCTCTTGTAACTCCAGGTCCAGGAAATCAGATGCTTTCTTCTGTTTTCCGTGTATACTTCATGCATGTGGTGCACATACATTTACTTGGGTACATCCACATACACACACACAGTAAATGAATACATCTTTTTTAAAAAGAAAAAAAAATTGTGTTTTACTGAACAGCATCTGTCTCTATTCCCCAAACAATGCAGAATAATAACTATGTAGCATTTCCATGTAGTAGGCATTATAAGTAGTTTACAGGTGACTTAAAATGCGTGGAAATTGTGCATAGGTTACATGAAAGATGTAAAGTGTTTGTATAAGACACTTGGGTATCTGTGAATTTTGGTATACTTGGGGTTTTGGTATCAATCCCCCATGGAGCCAAGAGGCAGCTATCCCGCTGTGTTCTTTGGCTGAAGAACATAATTGTCATTAGTCCATGACTGCAAGAATCCTATTCCTGAGGCTGCCAGAAGCACTGTGGAATGTGGAAGGAGCATTGGGGATTTCCTGCCAAGGGGTCAGGCTACTGGTCAGCTCGTTAGTTACCAGCTCTGTGATCCTGAGCAAGACATTCTCACTTTGTAGACCTGCGAAGATGGTCTGTGTGTGGAAGATGAAGAAATGAATCACTCTCGCTCACGAGCTGTGGTGAGGGAGAGAATCAGCGGGTTCATAGCTTAAAGCAGGAGACCGATCAAATGATGGGATCATGTCTGTTATTGTTATGCTTAGGATCTAGGCAGTAACCCTTTACATGTCCATCAACACCTTCTTTGAAACTTGTCATACAAGATCTGACCAGTGCTCTTATGAATGGCTTTAACATTTAAAAATAATCATCCTTAAAAATTATAAAATGAGGAACTGAAGAGATAGCTCAGTGGTTAAGAGCACTGTTTACTCTTGTAGAGGACCCAGGTTTGATTCCCAGCACCCACATGTAAGCTAACAACTGTATCTCTAGTTCCAGGGGATCTGACACCCTCTTCTGACCTCTGCAGGCATTGCAAGACATAGGTGCACTTACATGCATGCAGGCAATATGGACATACACATAAAAATAACAAATAATTTAAAAAATTATAAATATGATTTTTTGTTTCATTTTTTCTATTTTGCTGAACTTTTTTTAATGCATTGTTTTAAAATGTTGTGAAATTGAACTGTTTTTGCTAGAATATCAAAGTCCCCAGTCCTGTACCAGAAATGGTGTTGCATGCCTTTAATCCCAGTACTTGAGAGGCAGAGGTAGACAGATCTGTGAGACTGAGGCCAGCCTGGTCTACATAGTGAGTTTCTGACCAGCTGTGACTACAGGGAGTCCAGTCTCAAAAATTCAAATGAAGAAAACATAATAATAATCTCATGTTATGAACTCACAAGTGACTTGTAAGATTACATTACTGAAGAAACGAAGTAGATGAAAAATCACTTCCTGATGTTACAAAACTGAAGGGAAGACTCAGAGCCATGAAGTTGTGGTGTCTCTACTGTATGCTGCCTTTGTTTTCCATCTGTGTTTCAAGAATTTCATGTGTAATATGAGTTCAGTGAAATTGTTTTAACTATATGTTTATATTTAGTATTGTTCAAAGGGGGATCTTTGTTCATGTCCTAAAAAGCTAATTGCTAGTTTAAAAAGGCGTATATTTCTTTGACATAAATGGTAAGCAGAGCAATAAAGTTCTTATGTGCAAGACTGAAAACTCAATTACAATGCCAGAATAATCTGTTTTAAATAAAAAGGTAATTATGGAGGTATTTCTCCATTTGTAAAAAGCTGTGTCGGTGTAGTTAATTTTCTTACATATCGACTTGACGTTTCTAGATATGTATTACTGGCATCGTATTTCCACATTTAACAATACACAGTAGGTTACCTTTTCATGATTGTAAGCACCATGGGGCAGAATTTAACTCCAATTTCCCATTCAGGAAACCCAATAGAAAAAATTTTACTAGAAGACAACATCCATTTGGTTATTCACAGAGAAACATCAAAGAATGCTTTATGATGACGTAAAAGGTACAACCTTTTCTCTGGGAATGCCAATGATAAGGACAAATGATTCTCCATCTGTTCCTTGCAGCTTCCGGAAGAATGAGTGAGAGCAAATTTCTTAATGTGAGCCATTGTCAGAACCACCTCACTGGGTCATGCGTCATGAATTACTGAGAAGACAACCTGAGGAGAAAAGGAAAATATTTATTTTTGTAAATGGAGTTTATAGACTTAGCTTTGAAATATTCCAGAGAGGTTTTACTTTACTTTATGAATTGAGAAAAGCCAATGTGCTTTTTTTTTTTTTTTTTCTTTTTACTTTTTATTTTGTTTTGTCTCTGACACAGGGTCTTCCTGTAGCCCCAGCCAGCCTGGAACTCACCATATAGATCAGACTGGCCTCTATCTCACAGAGACCCACCTGCCTTTGCCTTCTGAGTGCTGAGATTAAAGGTGTGTACCACCACAGTTGGTATCCCATATGAACTTGGAGTGTAGGAAGCAGACTCTTCTTTTAGCAGTCTTAAATATCTCCACTGGCCTTTGTGGAGTTCCAAACTAATCATCTTCAATATAGTTTCCACATCTGTCTTTGGCTATGTAGTTGCTGTCTCAATGTATCTCACAGAGACCAAGAAAAGAGGGCAAAAATGGACCTCAGAGCTCAAAGTCCTGAGCTCTGCCTTGCATTTCCTACCTGCAAAAGTGACAAGTGTCCAGAAAGACTCATCTGCTAGGACAGCTGTGGTTCTTCTTATGCCAATGAGTATTTAGCAGTGTGACAGCGCTCCTGTGAAGTTTTTTTTTTTCTTGTTGCTGTGGCCAAATGAACTTAAGGGAGGAAGAGTTTATTATGGCTCACAGTTTGGGGGGACACAGTTTCTCATAGTGGAAGGCAGGAACTTTAGGCTTCTGGTTACACTGAGTCCAGTCAGGAAGCACAGAGTAAATGGGAAGTGGGGCTAGTCTAGAAACCATTAAGGTCTGGCTCCAGTGATTTATTTCCTCCAGTGAGGCTCCATCTTCTAAAGGCTCCGCAACCTTCTAAAACAGCACCATCAGCTGAGAACTAAGTCTTCAAACACATGAGCCTGTGGGGTCCATTTCACATTCAAACCACAGCAGTTTTTCTGTGTAAATTACTGATTTAGGTTATGTTCTATGACTACTGTTTCTGTGACCCAATTTTGTGGCACTTATTTCCTTATTAGATTTCAGAAAACCAATGATGATATCTATAGTTTACAACAAATTAATTTGGTTAAAATACCCTTTGGAATGCAAACTGACTTTACTAATGTTGATCCATCGTGTTGTGGGTGTCCCCCCCAATATTATTAACACTGTGGTTTTGAGAACATTCCTTAAGCTTTCAAAACCCAGTTATCTCACTGATAAAACCTGAAAAACAGCATGACCTCCTTATAGAGTTATTCTCTAGATTAACTAAGATCATTTATGTAAAAATGCTTAACATAACTCCTAAAACCCAGCAGACAGCTACCAAATCTTATTGCTACTGTGGCTATTGATCAAATCTATTATTCAAAATGTCTTTACTGGATTGGACTGACCACTTAAATATTTAGACTAAATGATTATTGCAAATATGGAAAATGCAAAATCATATAATGAAATAAATATTTATGTGGAAAAAAATTACTTTAATTATTTAAACAATTAAATTCTATTTTTCCGTTACAGGGACTATGCTGGTTAGTTTTAACTACCAAGTTGACTCTTGCTAGGCTCATTTGGGAAGAATTAGTGAGGACTAACTAGATCAGTCTGGTTTCTGGGTATGTCTGCAGAGCATTGTTTTGATTATTAATTGATGGAGGAAGACCTAGCCCATTGTGGATGGCATCATTCCCTGCTGAACTGTAAAGAGTGGCCTAAAACTAGCTGAGCAAGAATGTGTTTATTTTCTCTCAATTCTTGGTTGTGGATGTGATGTGATTAGCTATTTGAGATCCTACCTTGACTTCCCATTAATGAAGGACTATAGTTTTTAGTTGTACATCAGAGAAACCCTTTCTTCTCCTAAGTTGTTTTTGTTAGGATATTTGTTAGGATGCATAAATGGAAACTGTAATAGATGACCTTGAACTCCTGTTCTACTTCTTGAGTTCTGGTATTAAAAAATGAACCATTAGGCTTGTTTTCAGAGTTACTGTAATAAGACCTTCACTTATAAAATACACGACTAAAGATTTTCTTTGGGGTTTAGTCTCCTCAACTGCAAAAAGAGGGATTTGGATTCAATAATCATCAAAACATTGATGTTGATATTCAGTGCTATATTAATATGTTAAATAAAGATTATTAATAAATATTGACATTCCTGTTCTATATCTGATTTGTTACTTAGATTCATTACCTAGAGTGACCCCGATATTCAAAGCACACATTTCTTGATTTAAAAAATTTAAAGATTTACTTGGCAGAACATAGAACATTTATTGGAGGAAATTTTAAATAAATTGATAAATTCTCATTGTCATTGCAAGCTATTATGATTGTAGATGTTTGTTTCCACTGAATACATTTTTTAACTGTACCAACTTACTTCTTTAATGACCAAAGAATAAGAGGACTCCAAGGTCATAAGATTCAGTGGGAGAGACAGGAACAGGGAGACGCTGGAAGCCTTGCCAGAGAAATTACTATGGTAGATCTGCAAGCTGATTGCTAGACTTGCATTGTTCAGATGAAGTCAGATAAGCTTCAGAGAAATGTCTGTACTTTATAGCTTTATCTGAAATGCCCTAAACATTGGCATTTCTCCCATCCCGCTGTCTAGTTCTCACTGAAGTGAGTGTGTATGAGTTAATGCTCCTCAACACGATAGCGAACTTCTGGTTTTCAGTTGTGTAACAATTCCAGAAAAACCTGCAAGATTCTGTGCCAGTTAAATGGAAACACAAAATGACATTTTTGCTTGAGTATGGCTGTTCTTCCTCAGACCTTCCTTCAAGTCAACCAGAGATGCCTAAATTCTATACTGAATTTTTTAAAAAGTATGAAGCAGTATTTATTTAATCTTTTGGACAAATCATAGTTATATATAACTATGTGTGCATTAGTGTTAGGTTATAGGTATATAGTGTGGAGTGATTGAGTCAAGGCAATTAACACACTCATCTTAAATTCATGTCATTATTCCTTCTATCTAAATTGAGTTTTGTGTCATTTGGCCATCTTTCCATTAATCCTTCTCCCCGGCTCTGGCAATGCAGATTCTACGTTCTGCTTCTACAAGCTTGTTTCATATTACACGTACGGGTCAGGAAGCATGACATCCTGCTTTCCTGTGCCTGACTCATTTCTCTTACCGCGGGGAGGCTCATCCATGTGATCACAAATGATAGGATTTCTTCCTCTGTGTGTGTGTGTTCACACAGAAGTATACGTGTGTATACAATGTGTCAGTGTTCGTATGTGTGTAGATGTGTCTGCTCATGAGTGCAGATGCATGTGCCATGGCACATCTGCAGAGGTCGGAGGACCACCTCAGCTGTCGCTCTTCACTTGACCTTGTTTACATCAGTCTCTTTGTTGTTTGCTCTTGCGTATACAAGGCCAGCCAGCTCTTGGGCTTCTGAGGATTCTCTGTCTTCAGCCTCCCATCTCCTGTAGGAACATGGATTACAGATGCAGGCTTGTATGCCTGGATTGGGATATGGGGATGCAAACTCAGGTCTTCACTATACAGCAAATGCTTTACCCAGTGAACCATCTCCCTACCCCTGATATTTTCCTTTTGAAGGGGTGAATAGTAGTCCCTTGGGTAAAAATACTGTATCATCATTGCCTGTTCATCATCAACAAATGTGCACCAAGTTTGATTCCATAACTTTACTACCATAAATAATACTGCGGTGAACATGGTGGTACAGATATTCCTTTAATATAATGACTTCATACCCTTGGGACACATTCCTAGATGTATGATTACTAGATGTAATTTTGTTCTAACATCCCCATTCTCAAACACCCTGTTGTTCCCCATAGCTACTGTTGAATCTCATGGCAATGAATCATAAACCCAACTTGTTTATGAACAACTAAAAAGGGATCATCAGAATGCACTTACAAAAATCCAAGGCACACAAAGTGATGTGTGCTTGCAATCCTATCACTGGGGAGGCAGAGATAGTCGAGTCTCTTGAGCTTGCTGATCAGCTAGCTTAATGTACTTGGTGAGTTCCAACCCTGTCTCAAAAGAATCAAAGGTGGACATCCTATGCAGAAGCACCCAAGGTTTTCCTCTGGCCTCCCTGTGTATGAACATATACACATACAAGTATCAGCATAAATGTGCACTTGAACATGTATACACACACACACACAAAATATAGCTAGCAGAGAAATTTTAAAACAGTAAGGAAAGAGAATGAAATAATATTCAAGGAAATAAAACGTAGCCCTTTAGAATCATATTATACATTTGTATGAATGGGACTGTTTAAATGAATGCATGTAATTACAGATAAGTTTTCCATGCATATCTTTGCTCTGAATAAATAATGACCAAATGTCGCTAATGAGGATTAGGGCCCAGGCAATTGGACTCACATTTAAAGAAATGCCCAGATTTGTCATTCATTAAGTTGAAATTATGACAAACATCCCTCTACCTCTTTGGTAATTATTAAGGATGGGGTCTGGCTCAGCTCTAGGAAAAAAAGAGCAGGTATGTTGTTTTACGATTAGTGAGCAACACTGGGAGCCAGAACTAGAAGCCTAATTAGAGAATTTCATAAAGTACTTTGAAGATGAAAAGAACTATGAAATTCTAAAGAGTATTGACATCGCCAGTCTTGTTCTTCATTCTGCTGTAAACTTGCAGAGAGAGAGAGAGGGAGAGAAAGAGAGAGAGAGAGAGAGAGAGAAGAGAGAACTAAGAATGCAAGAACATGTTTGCTTCCATTTTCTTGTTTGTAAAAATATTTTAGTTTAAATATAAATCTGACAAGACAAAATAGAGATAAGATAATTTTGGCACTTTACAAAGTATATTCTAGTATAAGGTTTCTATCTACAGAGAAATTTATATAGAAAATTAATTCCAACTTCATTTCATTTTGATTTTTTTTTTAAATAATGAAATTGATTCTTTATTTCTCTACACACAATCTTATCAGGAATGGAAAGGTGGGCATTCCCAAGGTTTAAATTGTAAGGAATTAAGGACTTTTGAGTGCTTGTAAATGTCCTAATATGTTCAGATACGCATGTATGAAGCTGTAACACAGGCTATTGCCATAGCAATAGTCTTACTTGAAAGTCAGACTCCATTTCTGAAGACAGGCCACATTTCAGACCCAAGACTTGGAGCAATTGAGCTGGAAATGATCTGGAAGTCTCCTCCCTGAAGACCAGCTCTCAGTGGACACTATACAAGCTATCAAGGGAGAAAACCAGTCAATGGTCTTATTCAGCTATAAAGCCTAACAAACAACAATGACTGGACCAGCAAACTATCACTACTGGTGTAGTACTGGCACTTTTATCTTGGGGACAATCAACCTCTGTCTAATTGGAATTAAGGCCTTCTCAATGGGAGGCAACTCATATATGGTTCTGCAACATAGCAAATACACGTAGCTAGAAAGGTCATAGATCCAGAGGAAACCTGCTTTTGCCAAATCCCTAGACCAACATAATTTCTTACTGTATTTTACATATGCATCCTCATAGTTATAGATAAGTGTGCCTTTCTCCTCTTATCAAATAAGCCTCTTTGTGCAGCAGACAGAGACTATTACAGAGTTCCAGAACTGGCCAAATACAGGGAATAAGTGTCCATGAGGCACTTAACACCGAGTGGCACATCTTCAACGCAAGTTCTACACGTAGGATGGATGCATCTCTCAACTCTCACAAAATAAATTTCCTTATGCAGCAGATGGTGATGCACACAAACACAACTGGCCAATGTACAGAGAACAAGAGGACACGGAGTGCTCATCCCTGAATGGGACATCGATTTCACACCTCTACCTCCCGAGGCTCAGGGATAAATGGGAAGGAGTGTGAAATACTGAAAGAGCCAGAGACGGTGGATCATACAAAGAAACAGAATCCTCCAGACAACTGGTCAGTTACTTGGATGAACTCACAGCGATCAGACAGCATACACAAACCCCATGTGAGCTCAAAGCAGACAAAATCCCAGCACAGACATGGAGAAGTGGGAAAGATTTCTCAATCCAACCTAAGGAAGTTTTGGCAATTGACGGCTGCTAGGAGAAGGAAATTCAGTGTCTTACCGGCATGGGCTTTTGGTAGGCCCAGCGGATCGCTCCACTGGGATATTTAAGGACACAAATCAGACTCTATAGGCTGCATTATATCTAAAAAATAGTACATTAAATTAGGCCAGAGTCAGTAGGGGAGAAATAAGAATACGGGAACAGAAATACAAGCCAAACTGTATTGTATGAAAATTGCAAAAATTCAATTAAGAAAATAAAAGAAATTTCTTTTCCTAAAAGTTAAACTAAGTAATACATACATTTGATAGCTGTACAGAAGTGGCTATCGCTTAGGATTTTTTTTTTTAATATTCTAACTTGGAAATCAGAATCTCTAAGCAATATGCAAAACTGCAAATATATATAATACATATGTCCCCAAAAGTGAATGGGCATCTCACACTGTTTTATTCATTTTGATTTGCTGTTAGCATATACAGTCCTAAGTCGTCCCCCCCATCCCCCCCCCCGCAGGGCTAGAGGCTTGGGACTATCATGCTACATTCCCATCTGGGTTCCCAATTTCTGACAAAAGATGCCTCTTGGAATGAACTTCAAAGTTTAATGTTCCATGGAAATTAGCTAATTACATATTTAAAATACAGACTGCAGTGGGTGAGATGGCTCAGTAGGTAGAGACACTTGTTGCCAAGACCGATGCTCTAAATTGGTTCCCTGAAGCCTACAATGTGGAAGGAAAGAATGAACGCTGGCAAATTGTCCTATAACCTCCACAAATGTGCACTGGCCTAAACATGAAAGCCCACGCACGTACAAAGTAAAAATATATAAAACTACAAACTGCAACTATTATTGTCATACAAGCACTCCATGTACTCCAGTTTGAGAAGTAGTGTGAAAGAGATGCTCCTGAAGCCAGTTGCCCAGAGTAACCACGGCACACCATCTGCAGTCTGATGATGTAAGCTTGTCTTTATTTGCTAAAGCGTGCTTGAGATTTTAACTCTTGAGCACAGGTACTGTGTTGATCAGCTACTGATTTATACTCTGACAGTGAAGTAAGTTTTAAACTTGGAATTGTTCTAGGAAAAGACATTTTCCATTTCAGTTTTCCAAGCAATTAAGATACTAGGTTGTATAGACATTTCAAACATATGAATGTACTTTGATTTTTATTTTTCTGGACATTTTTCTAAACATGATGAATTAGTAGGCCTGATGCCTGTGTGTACCAGAGAAAACTCACCTTCAAATTCAAGCCACCTCTCATAACCTTCTAGTTTTTCAAAGCAGTAATCCAGAAGGCAATGTGGAAGATGCTTTCTTGTAGAAATAAATATTTCAAAGATCACAGCCTACTGTTGGTAGACGTGTAGCATCGGTATATGAAGATCATAACGTGTCAGCAAATTGCAGCAGTTATACAATCCATTTATCCTCAGGGCCTGAAAACTTGCTTTGAAACTACATGTAAAGATCTGCATTTCACAGACATCGGCACCTCCGTTTACGGGGCACCTAACATGGTAATTGAAATGTGTGGAGTTCACAGGCTGCACAGCAAACAGTTTTGCTTTCATAGTTGGTGTTCTTGGTGACTAGAGGAACCTAAAGTGCATGAGTTGTAATATTTCCAAGAGCAGGAGTTTGCTATAAAAGACTCAGAAAAGCAGGAAACCGTGGCTGTACTTCAAGGAACAGGGCCTGCAATTAACTCTTAAAAACAAACTGCTTGGCTGCTATAGGCTTTGCTTGGGCTTCAGAGATGAATAAAAGCCAAGGACAGAGCAGGCAGAGTGCTGTTCTGCCAGGATGCAGAAAGTACGGATAGAGAGAAGAGGAGAAGTTGATGAGAACATGCGTATATTGCTACTGGAATTTGAAATATGTTATACAAACATCTTTCACAATACAATAAAGCAAGGTCTTAAGGTGCGAATGGGGTTTTTGTTTGCATGTGTGTGCATTCTGTGTGTGACTATGTGTGGGGGTATGTGTCTGTGCTGTTGTATGCATGATGAATTTTTGTGTAAGATGGCAAGAAAGGAATGTTTGGTGTCAAGGTAGCACTGACTTTCTTACGGTTGATAGCAAGACGCCAACAAATGTTATCCAGTACAGAACTTGGCGAATCCCCTCAGTGCAGTGTGGGATTAGTGGCAGAGTGGTAAGACAGAAAAAAAAATAAACTATGGAAACTATTTTCTAATAAGAAATGCATCCTATCATCTCAGCTTCATGGGGACAAGTGATAACAAAACAAAACACAGCAAAATGCAGTGTTATTCTTCCATGAAGTGATTCCAATTTGATAAGAAGCTTACCTAAACCCTTGGCAGCAAATGAACCTTTTTAAGAGAGCAACCTTGATTGCACATAATCAACACAAATGACTTTCTTAGTAACAGATTACAAAAGGCACTTAGCAGATACAAGCAACTTTGTATGTCACGTTCTCTCTTTTAACATTTATTATTTTCATATAACAATATTATCTATTTCCCTGTGGTTACCTTGTGTCTACTTCTGACCAAACTCCAGAAGACAAGGCTGTACAAGGTGACTGCAGGGAAGTGGTTTCATTGGAGGGAACTCCATCTTTGTGATTGGGAAGTACCAGCCAATGAGTTTGGATCATTTTCTGTGCCTAGACTTCTGTTTCTGACCCTGGCTGGAGACCCCAAGTAACAGCATTTGGTCCATGAGTAGCTATCTGTGTATTCACATATGTACATTTGAGAGTAAGTCACTCTTTTCATTTATCTCACATCCATGCCCAGGCAAATGAAAACAAAAATAAAATCCAAATGAAAGGGAGATATAAGAAATATTTATCTTGTATTCTGAGTGGGGAACAGAATTAACATGTTTTTCTAAATAATACGGGAGGGAATGATCATCTACAATGTATTATTTTATTTTGGAACAGTTTATATTTTAGAAATCGGAATTTGAAATTTACCTTCAGTAAATGATTAAAAATGAAGGAATATTCTAAAAATACATTCAGTTTTTCCTTCCCAAAATAACAGGTCAATTTTATGAGAGCTTAAAAATACTTATGTTTATTGTTTTTATATTATGTATATATGAAAGGATAATGATATAAATTTGAGGTGACAGTCCATCTTATCAATGATAACTGAAAGCTCCTAAAAAAGAAAAACAGTTATTGGTATTGGGAAGAAATCAAAAGCAGAGAAGGGCTGTAGGACATTGGGTCACTGAGACAGGGAAGAACCCTGCAATATAAGCACATCTATAACAGTTTCCCTCAGAGGACTCTTCAGTCCTCTAGCTGATCATCTTCAAAATTTGCATAGAGATGTTGAACAGACTTTGGCTGGTAGTTTGTATTCACAGAAAATTACAAGGAGAATAGAGAAAGCAGCAGCTGAAAGTCTCCGGAACCTAGCGGAGATTGTTAGTGTTGCTCACCAATGGGAGGTCAAGTTTAGAGTTTATAGCCTATCACATTTGAATGGTGTGGTAAACACTTTCTGAACTCAATGAAATTTGAGAAATGTTCTTTCTAGGGAGTAAGGTCTTTGTCTCAGGATTAAATGATTTCTTTTTGAATAAAGGTAAAACCAACACACTCATGTGAGCAAAGTTATAACTATCTTTCCTCAAATACATAGAGGTCAGTGAGAAATTCAGTTCCCCCTGGACCAAAAACCCAACACTCTTCTGAGGACTCAAGGTCTCTACAACTCAGAATTCTAAATGTTATCACATAAAATTGTAAGCAGAAATTAAAAATTATTTGACATGCGAATAAACAGGAAAATGTGCTCTAGATTCAAGAGAAAAATCAATCAATAAAAATAGACTTTAAGGGAATCAGGATGTTAGAATTAACAGATAGGATTTTCCTTTTTAAAGAAAAAAAAATCATTATGATGAATGGGAACTCCCAGCAGTCATATAAACTCAAGAAAAAAAGAAATGAAAAATTTTAAAGTTCGCAGTGAAGAATCTAAAATGAAAAGTTCCTGTGGTGTACTTAGAATCTCAAGTTAGCTAGTACAACATCCAGCTTTCCCTTCTGCCCGTTGTCATGGCAATAAACCATGAAAGATAACACATTAACAGCGGGTTCTATGGTAATGACAGCAGGACCTTCACTGGAGTTCACCCATCACTTTCTCTTGTCTTCCAGGAGTAACCAGTCTGCAAGGGGTGTCTGAGGGTGGGGTCAGCTACAGCATAGTGAAGTGGAGGCAGAAGTTCAGCTGAAGGCAGGGCTTCATGATGGAAGATGTAACTTTTTCAGTAATGCATCTGTTTTGAGTGACTCACACTCCTTTAAGTAGCCCTCTCTCATGTGCCCGTAACTAAGGCCAAGAAGCTCATTGGCTTACAAAGTTGGAATCAGGTGCAAACACTTATTTGGTCTATTTGGGCTGATTAGATATTTATTTATTTCTTCTTAAGAAAAGCAGAACAATTTTTGCCCAAGAGATAAATAAACTGAAGTGTGATTATGTTCTCATCAGTTATAAAAATAGTACACAATTCTTTACTTACAAATATTAGTAACAGAACAGATTATAGCACAATGAAAGAAAACATTTGGATTCCTTAATTATAATAATGATGTAATTTTTGATATTGAAATGAAAAAACACATAACAATCATCTTAACATTTGAACTATAAATGAAACATGTTGTTTCCAAAAATGATTTGGAAAAGTATAGAAATGATATGATTTACTATCTTTGAAAATGAGAAAATTGACAAGAGTCATGATCAGGTAGACAACTTGAACTATAATTTGGGTTCTGTTAATTACTAACTGCATCCTCAGAGCAAGACTCTAGTCCTCATTGTGCCTCTCTTCTCTGTAAGAGGGAGTGAAGGATCTCAGATCCATTTCATGTTCTATGACTCCATGAATCACCATAAAAATACTGATTTCCCAAGCTTGTTTTAGGATAAGTGTGAATGCACTTCCTCTACTTGATTTGTAAAGGACAAATTGTTAAGGGGTTTTTGAGTGACCACTACCATACTAATAAGATACTGTATTCACATCCATTTATGCATCTTGCTGCCTCTAAGCTTAGAAAACAAGTGGTTGCTATGCAGTATCAATGTTAGTACTAGATGCCGAGTGTTCAGGATGTACTGAGTCTAACTAAAGCTTAATACAAAAACTGCTGGTCTCTCTGCTTTTGTTTCAAGCTTATCTTCTCTGAGTCTCTTGGAAAATGTTTAATAAAAAGCACAGGTAAAATTGATGTTTACATGTTTAGATGATTTGTTTTGAATAGGAAGCTATGGGATCACTTTTGATCTTTGAGTTCTAATTTTAGCGATTAGTGACTTTTGCTTATCTGCAAGATGAGGCATCTGAATCAACCTAGTTTTAAATCTCTTCCATTCTGACACGGTCATAGATATATTCCACTTAAATTTCAGTTGTTAATGTGCAGTAATTTCTGCATCACAGTTAAAAATAAAGATTCAAATATGAAACATTTAGAAGGATGAAAAAACTGGGATAATATTCCAAAGAGCTTGGCATAGTTTTTTTTTTAGATAGAAATATAGTAAATAAAATTAAGGTGTATGTTTATATAACTATCAACATAACTAAGACTCCAATATCAATGCCTGTGGGAAGTACTGAATTCCTACTGAAATAATTTTTATGGAAGATAATTTGGAATTTATTTAAAATGTATATATTATAACCAAATAACTTGGTTAAGATAGTATTTTATAGATTCATATTTTGAATGTAATAATGAAAATTTGCTATAGTTTACTATATTATATATGACTTTGGAATATTTTTGCTGAGCATTGACAAGGAAGTGTCAAACTTGAGGATGGAGATATGGTTCATTGCTAAAGATCACTGACTGGTTTTCCAGAGGACCTGAGTTTGGTTCCCAGCCTCCACAAAGCGGCTAACAACCATTTGTAACTCCAGGGGATCTGATACCCTCTTCTGACTTCTGTGGACATTGCATGACATGGGTGAACTTGCATACATTCAGGCAAAACACTCAGATACTTAAAATAAAAATCATAAATAAAATAAAAAAATTAAAGCTGAAGTTTCACAGGTATAGATACATAGGTGAAAGATCTTATTTACTTTTAAGACATGTGGTAAGGTCTCGAGGGTGAATAATTGCATTCTTGTAACTAAATCCATTTTATACTGTTGTTGGTCCTGGTGTTTTAATTTCAAATTTTTGTCTCTGTAAAGTAGGAATGACTCACTTGGGTGTAATGCAGTTATCAGTTGAGCTATTGCAAAATCAGGCAGCAGTGATTTGTTCATTGGAAATCATTATGCAGGTTTAGAAACATAGTCAAAGACCAACAACTTTCTCTTTTGGGTGCATATGAGTGAGTCTGGGGGAGTTGCACTGGGACTTTACATTTTACAATTTGGGCTTTTTCCAGCATGATCTTTTCATTTTTAAAATTCCCTGCCCTTTTCAAAGTCTATCATTCTATCACACACACACACATACACACACACACACACACACACACATACACACACACACACACAAATAGATGATACATGTACCTCCTCAATATCAGAATGACATAAGTAAAAATACATTGACCCAGAAATTCTTCCTGAGATGATCTTCTTCTTATTAGAGGAAGCAGTATAACCTCAGTAAAGTGTGGAGAATAAGCACAATAGTTACTGATTTCTCCTTTGCCTATGCGAAATCAAATATATTGTTTAAAATGAAGTAGATCTTAACATTTTAGATAAAGCTATCTAAGTGCTCACTCTTGTTTACTATCTTGCTGAAAACAGCAAAGTTTGGTAAAAAACACACTGAAAATATATTTGTAGTGGCTTAAATAATTTGGTAAAAAGGCATAGAACAATTCTTTCAGAAGATGAACCCAGAGGATGAGATAGTTTATGTATTCATGGAACCAGTACACACAAATTTTAGATGTTATAGTTCCTTGGAGCTTGGAAGACATCAGGAAATCCCAGGACCATCTCAGTATGGAGGTTAGGAAGGAATTCTTCTAGAGTTAACAAGCAAAGTGCCCTCAGTTGAAGGAACTACAAATAATTATCACCTACCCCATCAGTGATTATGAAATAAAAAGTGGGTCTATCAAAAAATCTTTCCTAAGAATTTCTTACTAGAGGTTAATGAGATGTCTCAGTGGTTAAGAACACTTGCTATTTTTCCAGAAGGTCTGAGTTTGATTCTCAGCACCCATGTTGGACAATGCAAAAATTCCTATATCTCCAGCTCCAGAGGATCCAAACCCATCCTCTGGACTCTGAAGGAAATTGCACTTATATGTATAAACTATCTTCACATATACACAATTAAGAATTAAAAAAAAACTCTAAGAATCCCTTACTAAAAGTTAGCTCTTATAAAGGATTGTGATATAAATACATCTTTGCTAATTTCTCCTTCCCTGAATTACATACATATCTTAAAAATGTTCCTGAGAATACACTATCTTGCAGAAAGAAGGTAATACAAATATACACTGCAAAAACTCACAACTCAACCTTATAACATAGTCTAAATTTCTAAGTATTACTACAGGTAAATTTTAAGGCTCATGAGCTCTCAGGAAAAACTTTTGGATGATACTCACAAAAGTACAAAGCACACTGAGCAAAAGGCAATGTTCAAACCCAGAGAAAAATTACAATGGTAGGTAATGGGAGGGCAGGACAGAGGACAGAGTATGGAGAGGGATAAGTAACACTAAAGGACCTTAGAAATAGCCTACTAATGTAGAAGTTTCATTAAGCATATACATACACATTATAAAAAAGATTAAAAGGCATTGCCCTATAACAGAGGGCCATTGTCCCTTTTAAACATCATAGGCTACAGAAAAACAAACAAAACACCAACAAACTCAAGGCCAGGAATGGGCTCCTTCTTTATAAGCTGTTGACCAGAGATACTACAGACCCTCAAATAATATTGGTCATTGCCCATGTTCATGTATACGCACCAGAACCTGAAGGTAAGGCCTTATTACTGAAGATACTGCATACATGAGATACAAGACAAACAAGGAGAAATCAAACTGGCACTGACCTCAGAGCCCCATCTCTACTGGCTAGCATTCATAGCTCTGGAAGGTGCTATGCACACTACCAGAAAGAAAATAATAATCATCAACTAACCCAACTGTGTGACCTGGCAAGAGATGCCCACCAGTGCAATAGTGACACCAATATTATGGGAACAACCAACCATTCTTTAATTGGATTTAAGGTTTATTTCATAGTATGGAACCCATACCTGATATTGGCTTAGGAACTTGAACCTAGACATGTAAAGGTCATAGTGGAGAACCCTATGCTCATTTTCTACTAAATAGTTATCATATTAAACTGACTACCAATGATTTATTGTTATATCCACAGACTAATGCATTCTCAACAATCACCAGAGAAGTTTCCTTATGGAACAGATTTTGATTAACACAGAAACTCACAGGTGGCCATTGTGCAGAGAACAAGAGGCGGCAGAGAGCTTATCCCTGAATAGGACACCTGTATCAAACTTCTGCCTCCCAAGGCTCTGGAATTATAGTCAAAGAGAAGGTGGGAAGATTGTAAGAGCCAGAGGAGAGGTGGCTGACGACCACAAGGAAACAGGGTTTTCCAGAGAGCTGGTCAGTTACTCACAGCAAGGGTGACAGCTTGCCCAAGTCCTATGTAAGATCAAACCAGACAAAATCTCACCTTAGACATGGGGAAGTGGGTAATAAATGCCAACCCAACCTAAGAGACTTTTGACAACTGATGCTTGCTGGAAGAGGGAAGAGACAGTCTCCTTCAGGGATGGCTGTCTTGATAGATTAACCAGGTTCTAATAAATGGACCCAAACTGAAGGCTATTTGGATACAAAAATTTGACTCAATAGGTCTTGTTACATATATAATAGTACACTAAGCAGTGTGGGTGCAATAAGGGGAGCTGTGGATAGGAGAAAGGATCTAAATACCATCAAATTATACCTTATTAAAATCGGAAAAAATAAATTAAAATGTTAAAAATTAAAAATATTTAAAAATAAATAAAAATTACACCTAGAAGAATGCTTTAGTTAGAAGAATTCTGTAATTTCATAATGCAAAACACACACATCATTGAAAATCAGAATCGGGTATCACTGCCAATTAGTATCAGTAAAGAGTAGCGATTATGAAAACCAACCACTTAGTCACTGTGAGGACTCAGTGGGGAGACAATGGAAAGAATGCAGGAGGTCAGGAAGAGGACCCGGAGGAGAGGCAGGGGTGGACCTCATCCACACACACTGTACCGTGAAAATGAGGCTGAGTGAGATACTGGCCTGTAGTTCAGAGGACTTGCTCCTCCAGAGGACCTGAGTTCAGTTCCCAGCCACCAGGTCATGGGACTCACGGCTACCTATAACGCCCATGCCTCTGGCTCCGCAGGCACACGCCTTCACAGACACGCACACATAACTAATTAAAAATTTAAAAACCTTAAAAAAATTAAAAACTCGTGCAGGGGCTCGGCAGTTGAGCACTGGCTGCTCTTGCAGAGGACCCGGGTTCAGTAATCAGCACCACCCACACGGCAGCTAACAAGGATCCCTAACTCTAGTTCCAGGGGAATTCGACAACCTCTTCTGGCCCCCGCAGACACTGCACGACACGGGTGCACTTGCATACATGCAGGCAGTACACTCATAGACCTAGAATAAAAATAATAAATCAAATATTTTTTTAAAGTCCTGAAGACGTAAAAACTATAATTGACATAGAATTCATACTGAAAATGTCTGGCCAAAACCCAAAAAGCCACTACTGAAAAAGTCCATGAATAAGTTAGAGCTGGGTCTGGGGATTGGGGTAGGTGGAGGAGGGTCTAAAGATGAGCAAAATGCTTTGCATAAAGTACACAAACATTCAGTAAAAAACACATTAAAAAAGTAAATGAAGTTAGAATTGAAAATATTATCCCGAATTCAAACCTGGGAAAAGAAGAAAATGATGTGATAATCCTGAAGCAGTATTCCAGAAGGCAGGAGAGAAGCGAACAGCAGGCAGAAGGTGTCCGCGGTTACGCCAGCTAGACACTTTCTAGAATTAGCGAATGGCATCCTCTCTAGAGTACCTGAAATTGTATCTGAAGCGTTTCATTATCTACCTGTCTCTCCCGGGTAGCCTTCCCCTAGCTTTCTCCTGGGTATCAGGAGATTTGCTCCCCCTCAGCCACCGCCTCGGCGCAGAGAAACCCTGCTGGCTGCTTACACCCGTTCCTGCTTCACCATTTCCTCCTGGGGAGCCTTCACCCTCGGCGCCGGACACAACCAGACTGTGCGGCTTTTGACACCCCTGGCTCTGTGACTACATCACGGGAAGGGAGCAGGAACTTTGTGAACTACTGACAAATGGGCTGTGTGAAGCGACCTGTAAGTAAGGCAGGCCTGGCCCAATAGGCTGAAGGGAATAGGGACAGTCTGCACAGCTGGGTTTCCTCTCTGTCCTCCAGGCCTGCGCCAGGTGTGCTTTTCTCTGTAGCCTCTGCAGGTGTCCTCACTAGTTGAACGGACGGACACAGGGGAGCTATGCAATCATGTTGCCTGGCTTGTGAACCAGGCAGAATAGTGATGCATCCCCTGACATTTTCTCTGCTGTTTCCCCGTGTTCTTTCTCTTCGGTGGTACTGTTTTCCACATAAAGCATGGCTAGTTCATATATGTTTCAAATTTGGCTTCTTTAATGAGAGTACTGGAAAAAAGATAATGGCATTGAACCAAATCTGTTGATCCGAGTTGTGTCTCCGGAACCGATACAATGGAAGGAGAGAATCGACTCCCTACAAGTTGTCTTCTGGCTTTCTCTGCACATCAAGGCAAGTGCACACCCACCTAGACAAATAAGTGCAATTTTAAAAGGATAAGAAGAATATTTGGAAAAATACAGACAAGTCTTGATGAATAGTGTCTTCATAAATTACCATTAATACAAAGGCATGAAGACCACAAGTAATTATAAGGTGGTGTGAAAATGTGTTGTAGATAACACAGAGGCAAGAGACTGGAAATTGTAGTGGAATATTTAAAGTTTCCTCAGGACAATGATGTTCATATTTCTACTAGCATATTCTACACAGAGCACAGACTGAAAGATGATTACACTTTCCTTGCCTTAAATTCATGGACAAGAAAGAAATGGAACAATTTCTTTATGATGTTGAGACACATTAAAAGAAGCTATTAACTCAAAATTATTCATCTAGAAAAAATGAAAAAGAGCAATGTTTAGAAAAACATTTCTAGAGAAATAAAAGCTGAGAGAATTTGTCAACAGTTCTGTCTTATGAGAAGGGGTAAAATAATTTCTTCAGAAGCAAAATTATACTAGGTAAAACATAAATCTATATGAAAATATAAATAGCATGAAAAATAGTGTTTATGTGGACATAACGTACTTTTGTTCTCACTTAAAAAACTTAAAAGGGTCTGGTGTGGTGATGCATGCCTTTAATTCCAGTACTCAGTAGGCAGAGGCAGATGGAATGTGGTAAGATCAATGGTAGCCTGGTCTGCATAGTGAGTTCCAGGTTAGCTGGGACTATAGGGAGACCCTGTCTAAAAAGACCAACAAACAAGCAAGCAATTTAAAAGGTAAGTATATAAAGCAAAATTATAAGTTGTTGTATTAGTCAAGATTGTAAAGAGGAGCAGAACCGACAGGATAACTATGTATTATAAGTGGAGTTATTAATTTGGCTTATATGACAAAGTCTGATTAGTCCAACAATGACTGTTTTCATACTGGAGAGACAGAGAAGTAGTAATTGTTCTGTTGCCAAGGTTAGATGCCTCACTGATCCCAATCTGGTACAAAAGATTTGGACAATTCCTGACAATCCCTGGTCTTCAGTCCATACTGGAAGGCCAAAGGAGTTGACTTCTGATGTCAACAAAGAATGGCCACAATTAGGGCAGCAACAACAAGAGGATAGTGAACTAACAGAAAGATGTGAGCACGATGGAGCTTACCAGCACCACACTAAGGCAAGCAGGCAACAACTGAAAACTTTCCCTTCAGACCTTTTTTTATCTGGGACAAAGCTGGAAGGTGCTGTTCATATCCAGGGTGGGTCTTACCACTTCAGAGACGCAATTAAGAAAAATCCTCAGCATGTGCTCAGAGGCCTGTCTCTTAGTTGATTGTAGGACCAATCAAGGTGAGAACCAAGATTAACCATCATAGTCATTATGGAATCTAAAATATGTAGTGCAAAATGTGTTAAAGTAATAGGTATCAGGGAGGGTAGGAAGCAGGCTGTGCTGAGGTTCTGATGTTTGATATCATCAACAAAATGACCAAGATTTTTATGCACAAATTTTAAACAAACAGCAACTACCAAAATTATATAGCAAATATAGTTAATAATGAGGCATGACAAAGTCTTTGCTCTCTTTGCTTCTGCAATAACTAATGTAATATGCCTCCATATTGTACTCTGTGATCCCTAATGTTTCATAACCACTCCACAAATGATAGCTTCACCCTATCCCCATGTCCTTAGAGATGTCAATGAATTATATTAAGTTGAGTGCCATTATCCAGCTCCAAAGCCACTTCCAAATCTTTGGTATTTGTCAAAGTAACACTCCACTTCTATGTACCAAATTACATATTCGTACCAGATTACTTTTGTAGCAGATGACCATCAATGTATATCGGTGGCTCAAGGTCAGCATCACTCATTCTAGTGAGCTGGTGCCTTTGATAAAGTTCATCGGGGAGTCTCTGCTTCTTTCTTTCTTTCAACTTCTAGGTCTGGCCATATTCTGTGGACTGTGTGGGCACTTCCTTGCCTCTTGCTTCCCTGATCACATCTCTTCCTGCTGACCATGATCTTCCCACTTATTCCTTAAGGCAAGTCTCATGATTATTCGAGAACTACCCTGACCATCTAGATAACCTAGATACTGCTTGTCTAAACTTCCTTTACCACTTCTGCAAAGTCCATGAGTTCTGAGGATGAGCATGGGATATCTTAGGGCTCCCATTATTTAGCCTAAATACTGCAGGCATTCAGTTTGGGAAAAAAAAAGTCAAAAATAAAGGCACAATTAGGAAAGAAAAGAAAAGTGCAGTTTTCAAGACAAGCATAACAATAATTACATAGATTCAAAAATGGTTTAGACCTATAAAGGGCAAAGAACAACAGTTTTGAAAAGAGTAAAAATCACTTAAGCTGATAGTGGTGATGCACACCTGTAATCCCAGTAGGCTGAGGCAGAAGGCTCATAAATTCACAGTGAACCTGTGTTACACAGTGTCCTAGGCAGTCAATTTATGTAATGACTACCAGAAATAAACTTCTTTTAAAATATTTTTAAGGCTTATTTTTATTTGTGTGTGTGTGTGTGTGTGTGTGTGTGTGTGTGATTATACCATGTGTGTGTTAATGTCTACAGGTGCCAAAAGAGAGAGTTGAGTTAGTTCCCTGGAGCTAGAGTTACTGGCAGTTGTGAGTTTCCCAACAAGCGTGCTGGGAGCTGAAATTTGAACCTCCATGAGAGCAGATAGCACTTTTAACCCTGAGTCCTTTCTCCAGTCCCAGCAACAAATTTTTAATAAAAGGTAATGATGAGCAAAAAATGAAAGGTAGGAAAAACTATACAAAATCAAAAAATAAAAACTGTATTAATATACAATAATATTTAATGTAGTCTTCATTATGTAATATTTAATTTATACATCTGGCAATATTTCTTTTTCTAAGTCAAAAATGACATCCTCACCATGAAGATATATGTTCATAATGGATGAGCTTCAAAATACTTGCTGAAAAACAATCATGAAAATAATGATCTTAGAAGCAGAAAGAAAACATATTTGACAGCTAACATCTCAGCTTAAATGATGGAAACCAGAAGAAGATGGAACAGATGCCAGAAAGGAGGAAAGAAATGACTGCTAGCCTAGGATAACATGTCATACGAATATTCTTTTAAATAATCAAGTTAGATGATTAAAAGCCTAGGTCTGCCTTTGAATGTGCATATATAATTATTTGTGGCTCTTTTTTGATAGAATCTCCCTTGTCCCAGTCCACTTGAATCTCACTATGTAGATCAGGCTGGCCTCAGTCTTATAGAGATCTGCCTGCCTCTGCCTCCTGAGGGCTTGGATTAAAGTCATACACCACCATGCCTGGTGTTGTATCTAATTCTTTAAAGACAAAGTATTTCAGATTGACACAAAAAAATTCAGATGAACATTAAATATATGAATAATAAAAACTGAATGTTGATCATAGCAACAATAGCTACAATACTGTGATTAGAATTTTTGTCAGTATTAATCTTCAAAGAGGTGAATATGTAATAAGAATATTATCCAATCCAGTAATAGACAGCATTTAAAGTATCTGTGGTTGGTAGCATTTGTCAGTGAAAGGTTGGTTGAAAACTGGAAAACCAGTTTGTCTAATTCACTTTGTACAATAAGGTGGTTTGATTCTTACCTAATTTATACTTTCTTCTTTCTAGTCTCAAACAAGAATATTTCCTGTGTAGCGGAGTTTCTGCTTAGAGAACAGAGGGTGAATTGGTGCATTTGATTTCCAAGCCTGTGTTATAAATCCTTCTTCGTGTGCTTCTCTATGTTCTGTGGATTACAATGTCAGCAACTGTTGTACCTAACTGACCACAAAAACTAAATGTTGAAGAGTAAATGGTCATTGTATGATTGTCTGTAAAGGATTATACAAGAGAGAGAGAGAAGAAGCTCCCACTGACTAATTACTTAACCAAATAGGAACTTCTATTATGTTTGACCTAGTACAAGATCAGTTATTTGGGAACTAATATGCCTGACTTCACCATGGTACAAATATAGTACTTCTTGACAATTGGATTGGTTCACCTTTATCCTATAATAAGAAAAGGAAGAAAATGAAAGACATAGAAATAAGAATGTTTTCCAGTTTAGTGGATCTGCGAGTGAAGCACACAATACTACTACTACTAGATAAGATTTGGCATCAGCTATATTTGCCTGCACTACAAACAAGCAGTAACATGGATCCACCTTTTCCAAAAGCTTTATGAGTATTATAAAGTATTTTTGACATTCTTAAGGGACACTTTACAGAAAAATGTTATGAAAAAGAAAGTTACAAACAATGAAAGTTTCTGCATGTCTGTGTCTGTGTATGAATCTGGTAAGTCAATTCTTAAATTGATATTGAAGAAGACAAGGCCAAACATGGCCTAGGTATATCCAACCTATGACCTGCATGGCACATGTGGCTTTGTGTGTTCCAGGATAGCTGTGATTCATACACTTACTGGAAACATCATAAGAAATGTGTGATTTGACTTTGTAACTCAATTGTGAAGTTGTCAGGGTTTTATGGAAGGCAATGTCATGTCAAGTGGATGGCCATAAGAAAACCGAGTTTTCTAGTCTTCTGGGAGCTTGCGCCTATGAACTTAGGCAATGTTAACAGCATGCGCAAGACCCATATAAACTCAAACCAGACAAGAACAAGCATAGAACTTGGGAAATGGGTAGGAGTTCCCATTAGCTGAGGAACTATTGATAACTGATAACTGCTAAGTAAGGGAGAGTTGGTAATCTGTAAGTGAGTGACACTGGCTAGGTTGACCAGGCACCAGTGGATGTACTCACACTGAATGACATCTGGTACACAAACTTGACTTGATAGATCTCAACATGTATGACAGAATATATGAAATCCAGTGCGGGGGGGTGGTTGGAGAGGTACAGAAAAGGGAAGGGGGTCTAAATATGATAAGATTGTATGAAACACACAAAAATTCAATAAAAACATAGATTGAAATAAATTATGTGTAAGTGTGTCTGTGTGTGCATACATAGGTGAACATGTAAGTTGATTCTCTCCTTCTTCCACGTAGGTTGTGTGGATCAAGCTCAGGTCAGCAGGCTCAGAAGCAAGTGCCTTTACCCTCTGAGCCATCTTGCCAGCCAGGAAGTATTTACAGTGGAAACTTAGAACTCAAAAACCCATAGCAGTGTTATAATGAAATAAAGTGACTGAAAAAGTTATAACGAGACCCAACAACATAAGGGAATCTGAGGAATATAAAAATGCCTAGCAAACAGAGTATCCAAAATCCCATTAAGAGGAATCTCCGATTTCAATACAACTTGAACATGTGCAAAAGCTAATAATACAGCTTTAGGAGATGGCTCTCTTTTGAGACCGCGTCTCACTGTGTATTCTTGGTTGACAAAGAACTCACCTATAATCCAGGCTGGCCTGGGACACATAGAGATTCGCCTGCCTCTGCCTCCCCAGTGCTGGACTGAAGATGCACCACCACCCCCAGTCAGGGGATGGTTTTACATCGTCTCCAAAGAGGCTGCGATATCAGTGTCTCGGGCCATCTGAACCAATGGCATGTCATCTCCATCGTTTCTCTCTAGTTTCCTAATACCTCTTAGAAACGGATATATTCCTATTTATCTATTATCTATTTATCTATTATCTATGAGCAGTGGTACCATTTACAGAGGCTCTTATGTGCTCCCTGTGAATTTTGAATGTGAAGGCAGAACTGTGGGGATCTGAGAAGCACTTCAATATCTAAGTTTAAAATCCCTTTCTCTTAGATCAGACTTTCTCAACCTTGATACACCCATTCTGCATTAATACTGCACTTTGAGGACCTATTCTTCACAATGCAGGTAATTTTACAAACTTTCTGATCTGCATACATTAGATGCCAGTCTGCATACATCTTCAAATATCTTCCAGAAAGGATGGATTTTGGCAAATTTCCTCATTGCTGTGAATTCTTATCTTAGATAACTCACATTAGAAACTGAAGAATAATGGGCTTTCTGTAATATTCCAGGAGAAATGGTAATGTGAGTTATCTAAGATAAGAATTTCTCCTGGAATATTACAGAAAGCCCATTATTCTTCAGTTTCTATATAATTGCTTCTATGAGTCTGATGCATAGGTGTAGGAGAGACCTGCTGCACTAGCAAAAGTGTCATTTGCACATCATACAAGGTTTTAGATTATTTGCAAGGGACTGGGACATTGTCATAGTCCCTCACGGGTTTTTCCTTTGGTTCAACTCAGCAACCTGCAGAGGAAAAGCTTATTTGATCTCTGTAAGCACTCAGAGCTTACTTTTATTCCCAGGATGCCCGACGAGTTACTACCACTGCACAGCACAAAGTCCAGTGTAATTGCATACTACTGTCCTCCAAGCAAACTAGCTACCAACTTCTTTGGATCAGCTGTGCTTGCTTGTGAAAGATCTGACAGCTGGACTTTCTGATATAGGCATTCTCTCACAGGAGAGGGTGAGGAGGGTCATTTGGACCCTCACATCAAGTTCCAGACACTCCTTCCGTTCATTTGCATGCAATTCTACTCAAATTCCAGGTTATCTCAAGGTGCTAGAGTTTATGGGCTGGGAAAGATAATGGAAGGTGGTTCCATCTATGCAACCACGTGGGAGACATCGTTCATATTGGGTGTAGACTTCCCAGTATGACTGCTTTGCCATCCACAATCTTGGTGGATTATGCAGAAAAGTAATGGTATGTTATGGAAAAAGCATGGTTTCCAAATATCTGATTTGGTTTGGACTAGCCTCTGTTCTATGGTCCTAGGAGAATTAATGATTTGCCTTAGTTTTCTGTCTGAAAATTGGGCTGTGTGCTATAAATATCTCAGAAAACAGTTTAAAAATTTCATGTGAAAAACTGTATCCCACTACATAGTTGGAAGTTATGCTGGAGAACGTGAGGTAGAATAGACTTTTCCTAATGCCCATTTTTCTCCCTTAGAAGCTGCTAGAACAGTACTTCACTATGTACAAAAGTATTTTTCAAAATTGAAATGACTTTAAAATTTAAAAATTCTTCTTCAAGGTTGTGCATAAAACTAAAGGTCAGAACAGAGCCACACGTGCATTTTGTTAGGAGAATAAAGCAGGTCTGAGGCAAGCTCTTCCTTATTCTGTTATGATACCTCTCTGCTGCCTGGCGGCTTGCAGGGGGTTCTTCTTCAACTGGTGGAAACCAGCGGGGTTCTCTGAAAATGGTTTATATATAAACTGTGGCTCTTCTGAAACTAGGGCAGCTGGTATCTTGGGTTACATCTGCCTACTACTTTAGACCAGGTCTTGATGTCAGTATTCATGCATTAAAGATTCGCTTGGGGCTTTCCTAGTGAATGGGAGTGCATGTAGATGGATGGCTTCAGGGTCTTAGCCACAGAAGCAAATGCTGAAAGTTTTGATTTGTGTGTGTGTGTGTGTGTGTGTGTGTGTGTGACTAGATCCAGGGAAACTGAAAATGGCAGGAAGGTATAAACAAGATATGTTTACTCTTTTATTTTTTTTTTGAGATTGAGGAGTTTTGAAATGTAAATGAGAAAGGCGAAGGAAATATTTACAGGTTAAACTGGCTCCAAACTCTTTCATGAGTCTTGGAATAAGTTTCTCATTTGGTGAGATATACTGGATCTTTTTAAAAATAAGACTCAAGGAAATTTAGAAAGATATAAATGTATAAATGTATGAAAGTTCTGTAGAATCTCAATTTTTAAATGGCTTTAGACAAAGTTGCTGAAAAAAGCATTTTTAAAATTTAAATTATGAGACTGAATAAATATTGCATTGAAAATTAGTAAGTAGAATGTTGAATTTTCCTATTTAATATACCGTTTTATTTCAGCTTCCATAAGAATATTGTTGAGCGATTTATAAAGCTCCAGATGCAATGGATGGTGTTACTTATAAAACATTTTCTCATTTTTCCATATGTCATATGTCTAATAATCCCTGCTTTTGTGTAAGAGAAAAAATGTTTTTCATCTACACTTGATTTTCCTAATTTTAATTAATTCTCTAATGTGACTATTTAATAAAAAATTGTTTTTGTGATTGACATAATTGGCAATTTATCTTTGAATTTAAGAGACAAAGTCAATTTATGATATTTTAAACTGGGGTTCTGGTATTGCAAGCTAATTCTACTCTATTAAACTTTACAATAATTTATGAAAAAGGATAAAAACTGAAAATATCTGATTTTTTTCCCAATGTAGCATTTCAGAGCACTGGAGTGAATTCTCAGTATGATACCTGGTTTTTATTGTATTAATCCAGGCTAACAAAATTAAATAAATGAAGTGGGGATAGACCCATAAACATGGAAGATTTAAGTTCCTTTTAGTTTGCTTTAACCATTTAACTACAAGGTCAGCTAGGGGGTAACGTCAGGAAATTCTTAGCTAAATGCCTATTCACCAAGCCTGCCTTCATTTGATGCAATTCTGAAACTATTTTGTCAACATTCACTAGGGATGAGTTATACTGCTTTTAAAACAAGCACATCCTCACACTCACCTTCCCATGACATTTCCTCCAATAATTTATTTGGATTTTTCTATTATATTACTCACTGTGGTTTCTGTTCCTATAATTTGGGGACCCAAAGAAGTTGTTCATTAGATTGATATTTTTTTTTTTTCTGTGATGAGATTCAATGTAATTTGAGATAGAAGAACTTGACTTTCTTTCTTAGAGGTTGACACAAGTCATCAACAAAATTCTTCTGTCAATGGCAACATTCTTTCTTGGCTCGGCTTATAGTTTAGGATTGTTTTCTTTTGACACTGAAATTTACTAATTCTTTCTGGGCCTCAAGTTAAATGACTGCTCCACAGAAGGTCTAACTTCACTAACAATTGCCTTCAGTTATGTGGTTTCTCCATTGTACTAAAAGTAGAGTTCTTTGTGTTCTTAATATTGAAAACAAATTTTTAAGTTGCAAAGTTTCTTTCTTTACAGAAACTTTTGCTTGTATAGTTGTATCAGATAAGAGTTAGTTTCAAAGCTAGTTTGCCCTGGGTTTGGCCCCCCAGCATCACATAAAACTGGCTTGGTGGTATAGATCTGATAGATCTGTAATCCCAGGACCTGGGTGGTAGAGTGAGGAAGACCATAAGTTCAAGGTTGTTTTAGACACATAGCAAGAGCATGTTTGAAGCTCGTTTAGGATACATGAGATCCTATGTCAAAAGTGTGTGTGTGTGTGTGTGTGTGTGTGTGTGTGTGTGTGTGTTTTGTATAGTGTTGGGGCTGGATAGATGTTGGTATAAATGGTACAGGGATTACAAAGCCAGTGTTGGTGTAGACAGGAGCTGTATACATGTAGCTAACTACTGCAAGACCATAGAAAGGGGACAGATAGATTAGCGGAGCTAGGTTCAATGAACGTTGTTGAGATTTATATAAATACTAATTTAGTCTACCAGCCACCAGAGGAGGAAAGGGACACATCCAAAGCCACACTACCGCTTAGTGCCACCAATCAGACATGCCCACTTGCTCACAATAGATCCTCGAAAGATACAAGTAACTGCTCCGTGTTTGCAGTGATATGTGCTCATCCTATAATCATGAATCTTGGGGCTGTGTAAAAACCAAAGAGAAGAAGCACTAATTCTTTTAACATAAAAATGAATGAGACAGTATGCCCTGGACAGAGTATTGAAATAGTCCTTAAGTTTCAGAGGGATTTCTATTTGGAGAGTGAGGATTTTATTTTTTATTTCATATTTTTTCATTTGCAAATTCAGCCTTACTATAGACCTATTGAAATGAAAGCAGTGAGTCATTACCAAAACCAAAAATATTTTAAAATACTTTATATAAAATAAGCCTATTAGAGTAGGGGAGATGACTCAGTGGGTAAGAGTGTTTGCTGTGTAAGCACGAGGACCTGAGTTCAGATCTCTAGTAGCCCCAATGTTGGGGGTAGGGTTGAGGACAGGTAGATTCCAGGGGCTACCCCAAACAGCCAGCTCCATGTTCAGTGAGAGACCCTGTCTCAAAAAGTAAGATGAAGTCATTGACAAAGATAACTGACTTTGACCTGTGGCTTCCACACATACCCATGTACAACACGTACATCACATGTACATTCACATACATATACACACAGTGAAAGCGAGAGAACAAAATAAGTTTTTTGATCTCATATAAATCAATTTTCATTTGTTATCAGATTTCATGTTAAGAAAATTTAATTCAATATGTTAATTACAGAAAAATCATGCATTTTAAAGAAGTTCACAAATACATAGAATATGCATCAAAATGTCTATTTTTTCATTTTATTTATTATTTTTATTTTATGAATGTATTGCCTGCATTTGTGTAAGTATACTCAGGTAGTGCAATGCCTGCAGAGGCCAGAACAGGGGGTCAGATCTTTTGGAACTGGAGTAAAGAATGGTTGTATGTCTCCATGTGAGGGCTGAGAATTGAACCTGAATCCTCTGCAAGAGCAGCCAGTGCTCTTGACCATTGACCATTTCTCCAGCCCCTAAGAGTTGTTTATTTATCTATTTATTTATTTAGTTTCTTTGAGACAGGGTCTCCCTGTAGTCCCAGCTGACTTGGAACTTACAATGTAGACCTGGCTGGCTTTGCTCTCACAGAGATCTCCTTCCAGGGTGCTGGGATTAAAGGTGTGAGCCACTCCATCTGGATGAGGTTTTTTTTGTTGTTGTTGTTGTTGTTGTTTCAATGATGATAACCCTCTGTGCCACTTGGAGATCATTAGGTTTTACATAGGCCATGCATCAAGGAATAATCTGGAACCTGAAGTGTTAACAAGATATCACTGTGTGAAATCTCAGCATGAGATACACTCTTGATGCTTATCTCCATATCAATTATTTACAGAGAAGTTGGCTTAGTTTTAAAAAAATTCTCAAATTCCAAATTTAGGAAAATAAAGAATGTAAGAAGAATGTCTCAACTGTTACATTTCTACAAAACTTTGGGGGCAAAAGCTGTGATCACCTGTGACAAGAAACTCCTTCAAGCTCATGCTTTGATGACAGTTTATGACCCTGAAAGATTTCCTTCTTTACCTGTTACTCTTAAGCAAATCTCTTGCAATAAAAGGAGAAATGAGGTTTAGCTGAAATTGATCTAAGGCTCTGATAAGTCATGAAACATGGACCTTAATCTGCACATATTAGAACTTGCTTTCACAGAGAGAAGACCGCTTTGTGGATGGTCTGTTCGTCACACATTTAGATGGCTCATTATCAGATTTCCAGAACCTGTTCTACAAAGTTGACCCACGGAAAGTGGTGTATAAATGGCAAACTGAGCTTTCTCTGGTCATATCTCTGTTTTCTACATTGTCCTGTAATCATGCATCCCCAGACTGGCTGGGAGCCAGGTAGATGACTGGACCTGTTGCTGATGGCAGATACTCTGGAGGTTGGGGCAGGAGGACTGCAAATTCAAGGCTTGCCTGGCTACAGTGTAAGTTCAAGGCCAACCTGACAACTTTGCGAGACCTGCCTCAAAATAAGTGGGAAAAAGAGGGCTGGAGATCTACTCAACAGAGAGAATTTACCTGGCAAGTATGGGGCCATAGGTCCAATGTCCCCTACCAAAACACATCAGCAACAAAGTAAAACAAATAAAATACAAGCAAACAGAACACAGTAACAAAACAACCCATTTCTACTTTGAAGTAATTTCCTTAGGGCCTCTGAATGGATGGGAGTCCATAACATTAATGGGAGAGTCCCGAGCCCCAGAAGCTGGCTAGCAGGATGTCCACACAGCACAGAGAAACTGTGACCCTGGTCCACACAGCATGGAGAAACTGTGACCCTGCAGGTATTAGCACCAGTGAAAATGTCACTCTTCTGGGATCATCCCGTCAGGTGAGTTTTCATTTATATGATCCACACAGGTCAGCCTGTGTCTGTAGTCCACAGAACTCCTAAGACACTTGAACCAAGCTGAATGCATAAAGGTAGTGCTGTCACTTTGGAGTTAGGGCGTCGGTGTAAAGCCACAGTACTGGGTCTAGGCCATAGCAAGACTCACTAGTTGACATGTAATGACAGGGAAGCTAGCATTTCAACATTGTTTTGCAGTGACCAGTTTGAAAGATGGACAAGAGAGCCGAAGAGCTTCCAGTTAAGGTCAAATTCCTAGAAGTCCTTGCCTCACTTTCCTGCCCCTTCCCCTCCCTCCCCTCTCCATCCTTCCTTTTCCTTTCCCTTTCTTGTTAGGAATCATAGGCAGGGCCTTATGCATGTTGCTCAAACACTCTGTGACTAAAGTATAGGACCAGCCTTGGAAATGCTTAGGTAGTTCTACTACACTGCAAATTTTAGGAAGATGATTTTTCCCTATTCCATTAAATTATCTTGCATTTGTAATTCGATAGCTCATGTCCATAATTGTGAAATTTTCTTACATTAATTTGACATATTTAGTGCAGCTTCACAATTTCAGGGCTGAAATAAGTTTGAATAAATATCAGTGAAATTAACTGATGCACAGGACAAGGTAGCACTCAGTGTCGTAGCCTGGCTGTGTTCTGCTATGGTCTTGTAGAGCAAGTGTAGTAGATGTAGTAATTTTTCTTAACCTCTCAAGATACTACACTTACCAAAAATATGAAGAAAATAAACTGTTACTTTCATATAAGAATGATTTACATCAGGAAAATAATTTAGGTAATTGTAATTTTCTTTCTCCTATCTGGTTGTTTTGTTGTTTGAATACATTTCCAAATTAATCACATGTTCAATGATCTTGCCAGATACCTTGTTTTTTTGTTTGGTTTTGGCTTTCTGGGGGTAGTTTGAGTTCTGGTGACCAAACCTCATATACATACATATGTATGCATATATATGTTTAGGAAATATTTCTTGCCATTGTTTTAATTTATTTTAGGTAAACTCAGATATGTACTTGGATCTGAATGTAAGACTAGTAAGTACATTTATGAGAAATAAGAATTGAGATCCTGCAAGCTAGCAGATATAGCTCATAAAAGGAAGACTTGTTTTCATTTTAGAAGCCTCAAGTTTATATGACACTTAGCTTTCCTATTCTAAATGTTAAATAATTAAGCACTTGTTTTAACCCCAAATATCTATGTGCGGCTGTAAATAAATGTGGCTTTGAATCATCATATCACCTTTCTTTGCTTATCTGTCAGGAATCATATCTAATGTTCTTGCTTCATTGGCTAAGATCCAAAGTACCAAGGCCATTGGAGAGAATTTCACTTCCTTTGCTGCATGAGGTGGTAGTGGCCTCATCAACTCCAGTCTGTGAAAATGGATAGTTCTCGAACCAGCTGCTTCCATGGGGGGTGGGGGAGGGGAGATTAATTTTCAGTCACTGTGTAGAAGTTTTCAGTTATTTCACATTTGTACTTTTTGAAAAATAAAGTTGACCCATAAAAGAGCTATGAGCCTTCACAATGCCATGTCTATTTCATCAGAAAGCAGCAATCACCGGAACGCATCAGTCACCAGAACGTGTCACTAAGGTACCTGTGAATAAGAACGCTGCTTGCCTTTTTCACTTTTTATGATGCAAAGAAAAAGTACATTTCTCCTGAAGCAGGTTTTTCTTTGATCTATTAAATTCTTTATGTCAGTCTTATATTCAGAATTTCTCATAATCTAAGTAAAAATAGGCTATATTTGTCCAATGGGAGAGAACTTTTGATTTTTGCATATAACTACTCTACAGGGGCTGGTACCATTCTAGCAGATGATGATGGAGTTGCAGAGAGAAAGATACGACAGAGGGAAGAAAGGAGGGGTAGCGACAGCCAGGGAACCACCACACATGCCTCCCCATCCTGTAGAATTTCCCCACCCACCTTCCACGCCGATCTCTTTAGAGGACATTCTTTTCAAAGTAGCAACTTAATATCACTATCAGAAAAGCACATTGCTCATTTGATCACAAAATTGGCTTCGTAGTTTTAAACTGTAAAAGCAAGATACTCTGGAATTCTTAGTTAGTAAAGAAAATGATAGATTTTTATAAAATGTTTTTCCCCAATTAGATCTGTTCAGTGCCCTATGGCTGAAGCTGTTGTTAAGAACAAAACTCAATTTTTGCTTACCGGGTGTCTTATTCAACAGAGAGCCACACACTACTAAATCAAACAGCAACACTAGACTTCATTTCTTTACAGGCGGTAAGTAAATACAGAGTCAATTCCGGCAAGCTGAAAATGGAAACGGGCTTCTAAACTTTCCAAGTATCCTCAAAATGTCAATCATTCTATCTAACTATAGTAGTACCCCCTCCTCCAGGTATGTGGGCTTGAAAAATCTCCCCCACCCATTTATAATTTGGCAATCACTGTATGGGCTGGGGTCCCACTCTCCACATAACTCCTCAGAAAAGAGATTTCTAAAAACTACTTTTCTCCTACAGTGAATTTTTATTTTTGAGTGATGTGCTTCATGCTACGAGCCAATAGCTTAGAGATAACAAAAGGCTCTTCAATATTTAGCAGAGGCTCATGGAAGCCATCTGACAGTACCTAAAATTGAATCTAGGGTGCAGAAGTCATGAGTGGCAACTTTTGAACTATTCCGGATCCCTGTCTGCTAAAAAGCCATATTAATTTAATTCTCAGGTCATCCTAAACAGAAAACAACCTTGTGAATTCTTACTGGGTAAGAGTTAAGGTTTCTGTGTTCTCTGGACAGTTTGATAAAGCGAATGACTTAAAGAAAGTAACTACTCTATATTTTTGTGTGTGGGCATCATTTAATGTGTACATGAAGCAGGAATTATAGGCCCCATTTGAGAATCGTTCTGAAAACTCGTATGTAAGTGTGGAGCAGAACTGCATTAGTGTGATGTAGGCTTTGGCAAAGGTACTGTAAGCAGCTGCAAATAAGTGATTCCAGGAAGGTGCGCTCATAAATCTGCTTCCAAAGAGAATTTCTGTACACGTTTATTTAAATGCAATCCCCTATCAGGTGAAAGTTCCTGCTGGGAAGCTTTTCTTTTAACTTTGGAACTTGTTAATTCCATTGAGCTTTGTTTTTGAGATAACTGCTTGTTTCTTTTGCATGCTTTGACCATGAAAACATCATATAAGTATAAATTAGAATTCATAAATCAAAACCGAAAGTACTTCAGAGGCCTGGAGAGATGGCGCAGGGGTTAAGAGCACTGGCTATTCTTGCAGAAGACCCGGGTTCAAAACCAGTACCCACATCGTGCCTGACAACCATAGCTCCAGTTCCAATGTATCTGATGCCCTCTTCTGTCCTCCCTGCACAACACACGTGTACTTATATAGTGCAGGCGATACACTCACACACATTAAAAAAAAATTAATAACCACAAAAGTATTTTGGATCATCATTTTGTAAGCTTATTTGGAAAGAAGTTGTTCAAGTTTATAGATTTATTCTCAATGCCTGAGAATTTTTATAATTAAATAGAAATTTCATTTTAAAGTAATTTTTCATATTTAAATGCTAAAAATACAAAGTACAGCTATTATATTAAGTATATTATAAATTTATAATTAACCATCAATTGAAAGTTTATGATATATATTTACACAGATTAGTATTTTGAGAAAAAGTAGAATGCAGATTTTATTTAAGTGATATATACCAAGGATCATAACTTAAATTTGGAGAATTGATTCTATTTGTTCATTCTTTTCTATCTTCTGTTCTCAGATTGAATTGAATTATTATTTAATATTCGAAGTTTTGAAGTAGGTGTTTCTATTCCTTAACAGGCTCCTGCATCTCCTAACAACATGAGTTCAAATATTTATATTTTTTAGGATTTAATTTCTTTGGTCCAACAATGAGGAATATTTTTTTATAAAGGAAAAATGTGTGTGAAACTGGAATTCTCTCTAAGCTGGTACAGTATTTTTCAGTGGGCACACACATGTGCTTTATTCCATCCTGTAGGTCCACAGACTTTTACCTTTTTCTTTCTAATGAAAATTTCTTAGAAAAATCCTATCTTCCAAATAATAAAAGCTAAACTTTATTTATTGGGCACTTAATTAGTGACAAGTCTATGTTAAGTATTTTAAATAGGTTGTCAGTCAAAATGTTATACCAACTTACTAGACTCTTTTTATATTCAGTTTAGTGAGGAGGAGCTTACGTCACTGAGAATTTAAATATCTTGCCTAAAGTTATATAGGCCACACGTAGAAAAACACTTTAGCTTGGTTATCTTATTGTTTGATATAATGCTAATGGAGTTCCACACAGAATATTAGTTTTATTTTTAATGGTGATTCTACAAGAGATTTACCTATCCTCCTTACACAATCAAAAAAGCAAAACAAATAATTTGATGATTGTGGAACATCAAAAATAGCACCATAGATATTCCTTGGCAAGGAGGAGAAATTTGCACATTAATTTGGCTTGGCTGAATGCTTTTGATGAAGAAGAAACATTTTTCTTCCAATTAGGAGTTCATAGAGATAAGGGATGATAATTTGCATTTCAAAAAATAAAGCTGAAGTGAAGACATCTGTGTCTCCGAGAGATTCCGGGGTCATCAACGCTCAGGTCTGGCTACAGGGTCATCTATGCTCAGGTTTGGCCATAGGCATACCAATGTGCTCACGTAAACACGTGACTTCTCCTAACGTCAGCTCAACTCTGGTCCATAAATTCTTGGTCTTTCCTGTCGTTTTTGTAAACCACCAAAAATAAGTGGTAACAAATCATGAAAGTCTTCAAAGAGCCTCATCAACTGAGTAACGTGACTCATTCTCCCGAATCTCCTTGCCCCAGTCTCATTCCTCTCGCTTTGTCCTCTGTCTTGTTTACAGTCAAAATTTCTTACAGATTTCTTGCTTATGGCTGATTTTCAGTGCAAAGTTTAGCTTTGAAGGTGCCTTTGTCTTTGCTGGCTTCAGCCTTCTTTTCTAGCAACATCTCTCAATGTAACAAAACTCATTGGCCCTTCTGACCTCTTTCTAGCTTTGAATGCCAATTCTTCATCCTCTCTCCTTTCAGGTAATAAACTTCTCTTCTACTGTGGTTCTGTTTCAAGCATCAACCCCTTTGGGACATTCTTCAGCAAAGTGAAGTGTCCTTTCCAAGCATTCTTCAAATTTTCTTAACGTCTTAGGCACATTTTTAATAAATATCACCATATGGTGACTATTGTTTGGCTTCTCTATCTTCCTAACAGTTTTATGGGGTTTTTTGTTTATTTTTGGTTATTGTTAATGCTCTTTAGTGCTGAGGAGTGAACCAGGGCCTTGTACATGTCAGGCAGGGACTCTACCAACTGAATATATCCCCAGACCAGTTTTCTGGTATTCTTGAGGGCAACGTCTCTGTTCTAACACTGATAAAATGATGGGAAATGTGTTCAATCTTATTTTTCAGATCTGTACGTATGCCATAAATATCTGAGCCCACAAAATAAACTCTATTGGACTGAAAGCATTTCTAAGCAACTTGTTTTATTTCATGTTGACTTCATTAGTAGCAGTTGCTCAATAATATTTGATGACCATATAATAACTATTTTTACAAGAATTAAAAAAATGTGAAAACCAAATCAACTCTCCAAGGAATATGCATTAAAAGCTGTAAATAATTTGCCATTTTGTCATCTTAAATTATCTTTTAAAGTTGCCAAATAGTTTGAGTAGCCTATCAGTGTGGAACTGTTCAACGGTCTCTGCTCTAGAAACAACTGAGAAATGTGTCTATGAAGAGCGCTATTCCATTTTGGTTTTTGCCTATAGTTACTTTTTTGTTTTCCTTTTTCCGGCAATAATTTTAAAGACATGACCCATTCATTTGTAGGTGTCCATTCTGCATAAAACCTGGCTTCAGAACTTACTGCAAATGATCTTTCTATAAAATGAAGTAGTTGGTATTTTCCTGGAGATTTTTTGAAGAATGCTGTTTGAATAGATGCTATATTTGGGGAGCTCCCTCAAAAAAATTAGGGGTTAATGTCTAATCTATTAATTCCCTCAGCATAACAGGGGCAAACAGGTTTTCAAGGGCTTCCTGAGTTTAAATCTGGACCCCAATCTCTAGCTCTATAATTTCATCAGCAGGAAGTGCCTTTTGCAGACCTCAGTGTGGGTCTGATAAAGCCACTGATGCTGCTGCTGTTGATAAACTCCCTACATTAAAGTCTTCAACCTTCAACAATTTTCAATTCCAAGCAAACCCTAACAATTTTATTTTCTGTGCTTCTCATTTACCCAGAGTAATATGCTGTCCTTTCCCAAGGCATATCAGGTCAGCTCAGCTCATGATGGTGAGAAAAGTTTGCTGGGTTCATTTTCCAGAACACTAGCTGCTTTACACTGGCCGGATTGAAACTCTGCTTTCCCCAAACTAATAATGAAGAGACCTTTACATTTCCGTCCACAGTGGTAAGGGAATGCTCAGATGGATGACCAGCTTACAGCTGGACTTCTGGCCTGCTCTGTGCATTTTCAGAAGAAAGCTACTCTATAAATTCCTTTTAGAATTCTCAGGACAAAGAATGGAGAAACAACAGAGAGGAACATCCTCAACTTCTGTACTTCTGCACAATTCTTTTTGAAAGGAGATCAGGAAGACAGATCCAGGGTTAGATTAGAAATGATTAATGTTTCTGTATTAGCTTCCTCAGTTTTCTTTTACAGAATAGAAGCTGTTGCCAAGTGTTTTTGCAAAGAAGTCAATCGATGGTTCCAAGTGCACTTCTGACACTTGATTGTCTCTGGAAACCATGGTAAATCTAAAGCTGATAGTGTGCAGGGGGGTAGAAGATAATGCAAGTGAGATTTAATCTGGATGCAAGAGAAGGTTTGCTTTTCTCTTTTTCTTTTGTTTTATTTGAGACAAGGTCTTGCTCTACAGCCTAGGCTGCCCTGGAACTCATTATATAACCCAGGCTGGCCTTCAACCCGCAGTGATCCTTCTGCCCCAGGCTTCCAAGTGCTGGGATTACAGGTACAAGCTACCACTCTCTGTTTAGGAGAACAGTTTGATGACATCTCGAATCATATAATCAACTTCTAGAAGCTCTTCAGAGCATACACCTGTCAAATACACAGATAAGGTGAGGTCAGAGTATAGCTTGCAACACACTGGAAATGGAAATCCAGTACAGTTTTCCATGAGACTGGGAAAGAGTGCTGTGTGTCTGTTTGTATTGACTACTAAACAGTTCAGAAGAACAAGGCAGCAAGTGATGTGAAGACGGGCTGTGATGGCAATCCTTTTACTTTGTTTGCATCAGAGTGTCCTTTGAGTGAAAAAGGTGTCCACAGTGTGTATTCTGGGGTTGATACAAATGGCTTTCATTTAAGTTGCAACGTCACAGGTTCCTAAACACAGTCTCCCATTCTGATCTTTAAAAAAGATTGAGCACCCCACACAGAGAACCCTGCTTGATTATAAAATGAGTCTTGCGTGAATGCATGTGTGCAGATGAAGACACAGCCTTTGAGTGTGAGAAAGGGTGTCTTGAGCTGAGTGTTGGTATGTTGGTATTCCTTCTTAAGTGTCAGGATGCATGCTTTAAATACCAGGCATTTATCCGGTCTCAATGTGAAGCCAGGTTGGAAAGGGCTGATCCTCTGAGCCCTTTGCCTGGAAATCTAATAAGAGCATACATGTCTAGATTTTTGGCCAAAAGTCCTCATCAGAGTCAGTGTGGTTTGTCCAGTGAGACTGAGCAGGGTAAGGTGAATCAGCAACCAGCTTGGTCAAGTTGTCAACAATCATGGTATTTTTTTTTTTTTTCAACTTAATGACCACTTGCTTTCCACACAGCCTTCAGACCCAGAAGCCACTTCAAGCTAAAGCAATTGGCCAGAGCTTTCTTCAGAATATGAGTTCTTTCTTTTTTCCTGTTTCATATTTGCTAACTGTCTGAGTCCAATAAAAAGCAATATACAAGGATAGAAATATTTTAATTAAGCAAAAATGATACTAATCAGTGTTGAGCAACAAAGCTTAAAAATAAAACATTAAATTCAATTGGTAAAACCAGACACACACATATTTTCTGTTTTTAGGAGAGCAATATTTTATTCCCTAAAGTGAAACTTGTACTTGTGAAATCACAGGCAAAGAATGCCATCAATGTTCAAACAACATGGATCCATACAGTGTATTATCTATTCATTGACTCTTAGATATTTTTTTCTAGATTTAATTTCTTTATTTCCTGAACAAGACCAACAACAGTTGATTCACTCCAAACTTTAGGACTGAATAAAAAGAGAAAAGACTGCTTATATGTTCAAAACAACCTCTACATAAATAAAAAGCTCTCACTCTGCATTGTTTCACCATCCACTGTGAATAAAATAAATAGCACAGAAGAAATGTAAGTATTGTTTCACTGCTCCAACACACAAGTTCCTTTATTTTTACGTTCTTTCCTGTTTTTTTGTTGACTCATCAAAGTCACTGCGGTGACTCATGGGAACAGCATTCTGATCTTTCTGATCTTTCTGTCAAATGATTTCCTTCTTTCCCTTTTCTGAAATTTGTCTTTGCAAAGCTGAAACTACATGTCTTTTTCAAACCTCTAACCTGACAAGTCTTCTCTCCAACACCAGGGGTGTCATAATTCCCTCAGTATTCACTGAATGGCCCCTTCTTGCTCAGCTTTCTGCATAATCCTTTGATTGGCTTCTACATGTTTACCCATTTGCTCTCACTGTTAAATAGCAAACAAGCCCTCCAAACCTGGACAGTTAGGTGTGTGCTGTCTGGTGGTGAAAATAAATATAAAAATAAGCTTCATCTTATTTTTCAAGGTAGAACAACAGAATGTCAATGCCTGGAAGAGAGTACTCTATTAAAAAGGCAAGTTACAGACGCAACGTGTATATAGTAAGTTTTCACATTACAGATTATCCTTAGTGTCTTACAGAATATATTTCTATGAGGAAAATTTCATTCTGGCCCCAAATAAATTGTACGCGGTTTACTTGGCAGAATAACAGCTACCTTTCATAGCCAAGATTGTTAACAATAAACTTAGTGTAAATGTTTATGGTATTCTAAGGGAAAATGATCATGATGAACCCCCACCAAATCTAAAACGGTAAGTTCTCAGTAAACAACAGCAACAGAACAGTTGTCCGATGGAGATGCACAGGTAATGGACTTGAATGAATGCCGTTCTCCTGAAGATAACAGGGAATAAGCAGAGAAACAAACTGTGCAGTCTATCAATGAATAAACTGAGACCCAGGGGGATTCCAAACCAGCCTAAGGTCACCGTCTTAATATAATAAGGCATTGAAAGAAATAAATTATTTTTTATAGACAACTCTATCAAAGACAAGTGAACAAAATCTCATTAAATTTTTTTTTAAATTTAAAAATGTGTGTACACATGTGTAACACAGGGCGTGAATTTGGAGTCTATTCTTTCCTGTCAATATGTAAGTTCCAAGAATTCAACTCTAGTCACTAGGCTTGTGTGGTAAGTGCCTGTACCCAAGCCATCTCTCTGCCCCCACAGTTCTCTTTGTAATGGGGATTTTACAAATGATGGATTCATATATAAGTGTATTTGATGATGTTAAAAATCATAAAATAGTTGAAAATGTTGAGTTTCTTTTACATCTGAAAAATAAATATGCACACTAGGAAGAGCTAAAGAGAGTCATAAGGAAAATTACGTCTTTATTATTGTTCAGTGGAGGAACCAGACATCTCTGCACAGAAGCAACTGAACTCTACAGAGAAGAGATTAGTTAAAAGATCCAAGTTAGTTTAAATACTTGTATGCTAAAGATGACAAATGGAGAGGATAGCTCTTTGAAACCTGTTCTGGGCAAATCATTTACACAGTGATATTCATCACACGTGTCTTCATCCAAACATAGGTCATGGTGTGTAGCACTTCCCTGTCCACTGACTGTTGTGTCACTGATGCAAGCATGAACAACAATTTTTCAAACATACTTGTAACAAAAGGATGAGCCCTTAAATTCCATGGGGTATAGCACCGAAGAGGCAAAGGTGCATTTTTCTTGTTTAAGACCTGAGTAAAACAAATAATTCATAATCATTAGTGTAAAATATGAGAACAGTAAACCACAAGCAGTCTTAATGGTTTCACAGAGGGTTTTACAATTCATTGAATAAAGAAAAATAATTTGACTTTTAGTCAGTCAGCTGCCCTTGTAATTTTTTCCAAGTTCACGTATTGTCCTGCCTACTCCAGTTATCTCCCTTTGCCAAGTACAGACAGCAAAATTTAAAGCCACAGCATATAGAAAAATAGATTTAAAGCTTAGCCAGGGCCACTTTGGTTATTTCCAGCAAAGTAAATATAAACTTTATTTTAGTTGATGGGGTTAGAGAGGCATGCATAAAGATAAGCAAATGCATTTTCATGACAACGACAACGGGCTGACACGGAAGCAGTATTTTGGATTTCACAAGTCAGAAAGAGATACAACTACGTCCTGTTCCTTTTACCTCTCATCCTTTAAAAAAAAAGGAAGAAAAAAGAAAAAGGAAGAAGAATAAATTTCTCTAAGTTCCAAAGGATGAGGCTCTTGAAAAATGATTGTAGCACTAAAGTTTCCCCAAGAATTGCTTTCAGGCCAGAGTGACAGTTTTGACAAAGTTGGCTGCAATTAAAATGTTTCGGTCCGGTTAGAACCTACTCAACGCTGAGCGCATTTGTCTACACTGCCTTCATTTTTACTTAAGGACACTGAGAAAGAGCAGGAGAGCAGACAAACAAACTCGGAACACCTTCCAAAATTTTGGATAAAATTTCACTTAATGCAGTTGTGGCGCCAGTATCACGCATAGGATGGTGCTGTTCAAAATATGTTTATATAACGTGGCTGCGTGCCTTTGAGATCTTTCAGATTCTTTCCTGAGAGCTTCAGTCACTCAGTGCTCACTCATCCAAAACCCTTTACATTCTCAAATATCTTAAACTGGTTTCACTGCAAAAGCCACACACTCAATGGAAGAAAATAAAAGAGATGCAGCTATTTTTTGAAGTATTTTTCTTCAGTGCTTTACGACTAAAGGGGAAGATAGATTGAATACAGTAACTGTGCTATCTCGAAACATGTGGCTTTTTTATCACACTGTAAAATCACAGAGTTTTATACACGCTTTGGAAATGATAATTAATTTTCTTTTAGCATTGAAAAGATTTTGACCTGGTCTGCATTCTGTCCCTGAAGGAATAAGAACTCACAGATCTCAGAGTATTGAATGCACCTACTATTGACACGAGCAAGACTGTTATTTCTTCAAGTTCTGTGCTTTCTACAGTTCACAATGCCATGTCTTTGTTTATGAGAACTTCATATCTCGCCTGGATTCAGAAGTATGAACAGTTCATGTCACCTTGCTGTTCAACAAGCAGTGTAAATGAGTTGTATTCTTCTTAGTATTGATTTCATCCTGAAAATCATTCAATTGATAACAATTAGCGGTTTTAGATGAGCGGATGAATACCATAGACAGAGGGTTGGAGCTAATTAATGAGGAATTCTGGGAAGCTGTGATGTGCTCTTCTTTTCCTGTTGGGTGGTTAGACATTAAACGTTGGGGTTGTCAAATGAGCAACACCTTTGCATCAGTATTAAATTCACACACAAAGAAAATTAATTACAGGAAAGCTGTTTCAAACCCACTTTGTCAATTCTCCGACGGGAAATTCTCACTTAGGCAGGGAAAGTCAAGAACTGATGCCTTGAAATACCTTGGTTTTTATACACCTGCTTTCATTTTAAATTTTCTTCTCAAAGGAAGATGATGGCGTTGAATATTTTATTTATTTATTTATTTATTGGATGGCAGTGAATAAACACAACTGCCTAAAAGATTTAGGTTTGGTGAAACAACAAAACCAGACCATGGCCATTTTCCAGGAGAGTCTCATTAAATGACATTCCTGATAATAAATTGTAAGGGCTCAAATGTTTAATTCAGCACAAATTCATATTTTTATAAAACTGAACCTTGGAATCAGTCATATGACTCTTATTCTAGAGATTGTCTAGCATGTAGTACCTTCATGTCAGTAAAGATATGAGACACTTAATAATTGGCTAACATTAGCCAATACATCTCATTTTCATTCAGAAAGTACAATTATAATTCCAATTAAATGTATTGTTTTTCATACCTAAACCTAATTCTTAACCTTAGTTACTTATATCTAAGTTCCTCTCTCTTTAAAATAAAGGTTCTGAGCATTTGCCTATGATACTCTTAGAAAACATATCAATGGCAATCAATTTTGGGACTCTGTCCCCAGGTTCCCATGATTTTATCTATCAGCACCCTTTTCTATTTTATTCTATTTTCAAAATATTGTATTTATTATTATTTTTTGTATTTTATGTGTATGAGTGTAGTGCCTGCATGTATGTAAGTGCACCTGTGTCATGGAATGCCTGTGGAGGTCAGAAGAGGGCACAGAGCCCCTGGAACTGGAGTTATGGACAGTTGTTAACTGACATGTAGTTGCTGGGAACCAAAACCAGGTCCTCTGCAAGAGCAGTCAATGTTCTTAACCACTGAGCCATCTCCCTAGCTCCTCTTTTCTATATTAAAATATTAGACAATTTAATAATATATCTAATATAGCCTAGTGTATATATTTAAACATTTTTTAAAAAATCAAAATTAAAAATTGTTAACAATTCTTTGGGGTTCTAAAGAGTCAAGGAGAATATTCAACTAGTCTCACTTTGATATGCTTTGGTAATATGCTTTAGAAAGATGAATATTATTTCAGAAGAAACTTACAAATGAGAAATGATTAAGTTCAAGGTCACATCTTTTTTTTTATTTTCTTAAAAATTTTTACTTCATTTTTATTTTTTGTGTATGAGTGTTATGTCTACAAGTATATAAGTGTACCTGTTTCATGCAGAGCCTGCAGAGGTCAGAAGGCACTGGATCCCTTGGAATTCTTGTTATAAATGGTTGTTAGCCACTTTGTGGGTGCTGGACTCAAACCCTGGTCTTCTGCAAGAGCAGCCAGTGTTCTGAACCACTGAACCATCTCTTCAGACCCTTAGCCTAATATTTTCATATTAAACTCAGACTCTATATAGTTAAAAATTTAGAGAAAAGTGAAAAGAGGAAAAATAATGGTTCCCAACTCATGTGTATATCATTTCAAATTTGTGTCCCTTGAATGGTACAAATATTGGCTTACTCATAGTTTCTGCTGTTCTGACTAGCAAAGACCATAGAGATTTTACCAAAGAAAGTACAAGTGTATCCAGTTTCTATGGAAGAAGACACCCACTGTCCTCACAGTTCTCATAAACAATTCACATCCACATAAGTTTTTCAAAAACAGTGACGGCACATAGCAAAAGCAATCAGCACAGAAAGACAGAAGGCGCAATGCAGTGAACCGTGAAGGAAAGCGGGAATGGGAAGAGACAGAGCAGCCCTGTCGACACGTCGGATTCTGGGAAAGTGGCTAACATGGCCATCAATAGTAAAACAGCTATACTTGCCGGGCCTGGTGGCGCATGCCTTTAATCCCAGCACTCAGGAGTCAAAGGCAGGTGGATCTCTTTGAGTTCAAGGCAAGCTTGGTCTACATAGCAAGTTCCAGGACAGCTGGAGCTACAGAGAGATACTGTCTCAAAAAGAGATTAAAAAAAACAACAACAAACAAACACTGTACTTACATTATTAGTCGGAGTTCTCTGGGGAATAGGAGATACTTATCTAGAAATAATTTTATTATAAAACATTAGCTCATGCAATTATGGAGACTGAATAGCCCCACAGCTTGCTGTCTGCAAGATGGAGACTCAGAAGTGCAGACAGTCAAAGACTCAACTGTGCAATCACAATGAGTCTGGGGCTCTGAGATTGGGAATGCCAGAAGCAAGAGGAGACTATTATTCCACCTTAGTCAAGGAGAGAGAATTCAACCTTCTTCCTCTTTTGGTCTAATCCTCAAAGTATTAAGTGATGTCTACTTGCATCCAGGAATTCTGTCTGCCTTAGATGGTGATATTAGGTGCTGGTCTCTTCCACAAGTACCTTATATACACAATAAGTAAGAAATAATGTTTAACCAAACTTGTGTGCATGTCCCATGGCCAAATCCAACACACAAAATTAATCATCCAACTTACTATGTATAGAATGCTCTAACAGTACACCAAAAGAACTGCATGTAATGTGCATTGTAAACTAACCTAGTATGTTTCAAATCAAGTACTGGAAAAATTCAATAACAGAAACACACAGTAAATGACATTAATGGCAGATCAAATACAGTGAAAGATAGAACTGATGAATTTGAATGTCTGTAAGACGACATGGCACAGAAATAGCAAGCAGGGAAACTAAATTGTCTCTAACTTGGGAAATTAGCAGAGTAACTGTTGCAAAAAAGGAACCTGTGTAGTGGTGTTTGCTGTAGCCTTGTTGATAAACCACACTAACATCCCAAGTTAAAGTGAAATGAACAAAAATGACCATTCTTATACAATTGTATATATCATTACAATTGTATATATCATATATATTATCAATTGTATATAATCATTAAAATGATTAAGCTTGAGTTCATATGTCAATTCAGATAAATGAGAAAAAATTCACACACATGTTCCACAGATGTTCTGTTATTTCATATAGATAGATATATGAAATACCATATATATACATACCATATATACCATACATCTATATATGTAATACCAAATAAGTAACTTCTAAAACACACACGCCAGCTCTCTGTATTGGTTACAGATAAATACAAAATACCCATGTGAAAATGTCACTCTGACTTTAGAGTCACATTATCTTTTTGAAAACCTCCCTCTAAGAGCTGTAAAATGATTCCTTCAAGTTCTGCTTCCCAGTGTTTGTTATCTTTACATTAGAGAAACTGTGACATTGATGAAGCATTTCGAGGACAAAAGGAATTGATAAACTGGAGAGAAGAGCCGTGGGGAGGGCTGCGAGTAGAAGCCAAGAGGCACGTGTTCTAAAGTCGTCCCTGTCATCCTCTGTACACAAGACAGGAGAGCAAGGGACAAGAAGTGGAACCCTGATGACGGTGCTATTTATCCTTTATGGCGTCGTTTCTAAAATATTTCAAAGTTCACTATATTTTTGCACACTGTTTTATTCATTCTTAAATCACTTTAACATATATGATTTACTCAGTGCAAAAAAGTTAGGGCAAAGACTACAGAGATGGCTCAGTGGTTTGGAACACTTGCTAGAGTAAGCCTGAGGATCTGAGTTTGGATTCTACTGTCACTAGCTGGACATGGCCATGCGTACATCTATAATCCCAGCCAGGCTAGCACCAGGTGTGTGAAAGACTGTTTCTACCATTACCCTAGAAGCCCTAAAGTTAAATGACTTACTCAAGGTAACAATCAGCTAAAAAGGATAGCCTCAGGTAGAATTTATTTCTTAAATTTATAGTCTTTTTAATTTTTTATGTTTGAGGATGCCATATGTTGTGATCATATCTGGACCACCTTCTCTATCTGCAGCACCCCTTAGTACTCCCTGCCTAATATAAAGAAAATCTACATCAAGGCCTTAAGGAAAATTAAGTTTCCTTCTCCCAGCAGCTATCAGTTGCCAAAAGTTCCTCAGGTAAGGTTGAAGCTTCTCATCCACTTTCTCACCTGCATGTTGGGATTTTGCCTGACTTTAGCTTATGTGTCTTGTGCATGTTGTCACCATTGTTGTGAGTTCTTATGAGTAGCTGTACATCTGTGTAGAAAGATTTGTTTCCTTGTGGTTATCCACCACTTCTGGTTCTTATAATCTTTCAGCCTCCTCTTCCTCAGTGATCCCTGAGACTTGAAATAGCAAGGGTTTGATATAGGTGTTTGCTTCAGGGCAAAGAACGCTGTAGGCTCTTACTCTCCACACATTTGATCAGGTGCGAGTCTATTGTACTAATCAATATTGGCTGCAGAAGGAAGCTTCTCTGGTGAAAACTGAGAGATGCATTAATCTATCTGGTAGGTGTATTGGGTATAACAGTAGTCATTTGGAGTCAGTTTAATATTATGTCCATTTAGCAGAACAATAGTAGTAGGTCCTCCTCTATGACCTGTGACCTATGAAAGCTCGCCAGTAGAGATGAAGCTTTTAAGAAGGTAACAGTTTGATTTCTCCTTGTTTGATCTACAGTTCATGCGTGTAGTGTCTTCAGCAAAAGGATCTTGCCATCAGGTTCTGCTGGGTAAGCAAGAGCAGGGACACAATGGCTGGTATTGTTGAAGAGTTATGGGTTAATAGTGTCAAAGGAGGAAGTTTACTTCCACATTGGGCTTTTACATTTGCTAGCCTGGAGCGTCTGGTAGGGGTACTGCTATCCTCATATAAGGTAACCCCTTTTCATCTCTTTTTTTATTGTGTATATATGTACTTTAAGAAGCTCCCATACTGGTGGCCTTTAGTGTTAGTTCTCCCATTCCCTAACTCCTTTATCCCATTGTACTCCACCATTCCTCTTTCTTCCTTTTTTATCACCAAATTCTATCTCTCCTCCCAAAAGACCTCCCCACCATGGTCCCTCACTAATCTCCTGACCTCTGTGGATTTGCCATATGAAACACATGCATGTAAGGATTCAAGGCTGGCACCCATTCATGAGATAGAACATGTGACTTTCATCTCCCGGGTCAGCGTTATCTCACTCAGGATAATCGTTTCTGTTCCATTCATTTACCTGCCAATTTCCTAGTTTTGTTTTCTTAACAGTTGAATAGTATTCTATTGTGTAAGCGTGCCATACATTTATGATCTACTCCTTAGGTGGTGGATGTCCAGGCTGCCCCTTTTCCATGTGACTATTGTGAATAGACCAATAATGAATGTGGATGAACAGGTGTCTCTGTAGTAGGATATAGAACCTTTGGCTGGACCATGTGGTAGATATTTTCTGAGGTGCCACCAGCAGTCGATAAGTTGTTCTTTCCTTATGTCCTTTCCAGCATTTTACATTGTTCATTTTAGGGAACTTATCTATTATGACCAAGGTAAGCTGAGATCTCATTGTAGTTTTAATTTGCATTTCCCTGATGACTAAAGATGTTGACTTTTTAAAGATTTTTAAAAAGTATTGCTCAGTCATTGTATTTCATCTTTTGAGAATTCCCTGTTTAGTTCCTTGCCCCAATTTTAATTGGGTTATGTGGGTTTTATTTATTTATTTTTTTGATGTTTAATTTTTTGAGTTCTTTGTATATTCTAGGTACTAGTCCTCTGCCAGTGATATAGCTAGTGAATTTTTTTCCCATTCTGTAGGCTGCCTTGTCACTCAAATGATAGTGTCCTTTGCTATAAGGATGTTTTTCATTTTAAGTGGTCTCATTTGTCAGATGTTGGATTTAAAGATTGTGCTACAAGGAGTCCTGTTCAGAAAGTCCCTTTCTCTGTCCACAAGTTCCAGCTTATTTCTCTACTTTCTCCTCTATCAGATTCAAAATATAAGGTTGTTTGTTGAGGTCCTTAATCCACTTGGTGTTGAGGTTTGTTCATGGTATAAGATAAGGATCTAATTTCACTTTTCTACATCCAGCTGATCAGCTTGAACAACACCATTTTCTGAGAATACTTTCTTTTCCCCAACAATGCTGTGGTCCTTTGTCAACAATCTAATGGTTGTATGTGCATGGACTTAAATCTGGGCCCTCAATTCTATTTCACTGACCAGTTTATCTGTTTTTATGTCAGTACTATGCCGTTTTTGTTTATACAGCTTTGTAATATAGAGATGGGCTTCTAGTAGTTCATGTTTTTGTGTTCAAATTAAAATTTGAGATTACTTTTTCAACTTCTGTGAAGAACTGTGGTAGAACTTTAAAAAAGTATTGCATTAAATTTATAAATTGCTTTTGGTAGGATAGCAAATTTCACAATACTAATCCTACTGATCCACGAACACGGGACATCTTTCCATCTTTTGATATCTTCTTCAGTTTTTTTATTCAATGTCTTAACATTTTTATTATGTAGTTGTTTCAAGTCCTTGGATACATTTATTCTAAGTTATTTTGTGATATTCAGTACTATCATGAATCGGGTTTTCACCCCTGATTTCTTTGCATGCTTCCTTGGTGGTGTGTAGGGCAGATATCTGTGTGGTTTGTCTCCCGTTGCTTCTTTTATAGCTAATGAAATGATTATGATTTTTTTCTATTCTCAAGTCTGTTTATGTGATTGATTACATTTATTTATTTACATATGTTGAAACACCCTTACATCTTTGGGATGAAGCCAACTTGATCATGATGGATAATCTTTTTGATATATTATTTTGTTTGGTGTACAGACATTTCATTGAGAATTTTGCATCTTTGTTCAACAGAGAGATCAGCCTATACCTTTCTCTTTCTTTCTTTCTTTCTTTCTTTCTTTCTTTCTTTCTTTCTTTCTTTCTTTCAGTTGTAGGATTTTGATGTGGTATATTTCTTGGATACAACAAAAAGATGGATCCTGTTTTCAAACCCAATCATTTAGTCTGTGTTTTTATTGGGGAATTAAGAATATTTATATTGAGGGTTATTACTGACCAATGCTTATTAATACTTATCATTTTGTTGTGCTGGTGTTGTTTTCTTTGGCCTCTTTTGCTGAACTGTTCTGGAATTATTTATTCCTTGTGCCCTTTGGGGTATATTTAATTTCTTTGGTCATAAATTTTCATAAATGTGTTTTTATCATGGAAAGTTTTCTTTTTATCTTTCTATTATGAGTGATATTTTTGCTGGATGTAATAATTGGCTTCTGTGGTCTTTAGGAATTTGTAAAACATTAGTCTGTGTCTTCCTGCCTCTTAAAGTCTGCACTGAAAAGTCAGGTGTTATTCTGATAGGCCTGTGTTTATGTGTGATTTGGTCTTTTTCTCTTACAGCTTTCAGTATTCTTTCTTTGTTCTGGACCTTTAGTGTTTTGACTGTATTATCTAGTGAATTCCTTTCTCCGTCATGTCTGGTGCTCTGTGCGCTTCAAGGACCTTGGTGAGCATCCCTTTCCTTAGAATGGAGAAGTTTTCTTTTATAATTTTGTTGAAAATATTTTCTGTGCTTTTGACCTGTTTTTTTCTCCTTCTACACTTATGATTCATAGATTTTATGAAACAATATTCTAAAGTTCCTGCACTTTTCTTTCTATTGTACCTAGACATCTAGAGTTAGATAAGCATCATAAACCATAAACATAACCATAAACATCACTGGTTATGTTTCCTGGTATGAATATCTTGTCTCACCTTTGTTGAGTACATGTTTGTATTTTTGCTGTTACCTCAACATATCAGGATGTATGCCAACTGAACAATGCTTACGTTCAATCTTGTAAGTCTGTGTTGATGTGTGGATGTGGTATTAGATACATACTCTCTCAGCTGGGGATATGTGAAATTCTGAGTCACAGAGCAAACCTTCTATGGAATTAGTAGATTTTTCACTGCTAATATTCAGAAGTCTGTGGAAAGCTGATACGTTTGTTGGATGGGGTGGCTGTTGTTGGTAGAGAGGCAGGCGGTTTGGCAGAGGGAGGTTTTCCATAGGGCTATCTATGGGGTTGAGATTAACAAGGTGCCGCCCACATGTTACTGAGAGAAGTTTTCCATAGGGCTATCTGTGGGGTTGAGATTAACAAGGCGCTGCCCACATGTTACTGGCAATGCATTAGAGCTGCCTATGGGTTTTGAGATAACTGTGGATGAATGTGGGCAGTCTACCTGGGTCTTGGGGTCACACAGGCCAATTGGAGAGTTCCTGTTGCATGCATCTGGGGAACAGAGAATTCCAGAGGAGGGAGGGAGGTTAGGAAGAGGTGGATGTCACTGGTAAGCACAGTTGGCAGTGATTTGGCGTAGCAGCATGGGGCGAAGACTGCAAACCTGGATCTCTGGACCATGTGAGATATTAGAGTCCCTGGTGTGCAGTGACTGAGGACAGGGGAGTTCCACAGGGAAGACCAGGGTCGGAAAGGGTGGGAACCACTGGCAAGCAGAGGACTTTCGGGGGGATATAAGGGATTAAGGGATACCCAGCTTCCTATCTGGGTGTCCGGTCACATGGAGCGCTAGTTATGTTCATTTGAATTTAGCAAATGTGTTTCCACACTCAGTTTGATCTAGCTTCCAATTCAATGAGAATATCACGTTTTTCTTTTTTTTTTTTCTTTCTTTTTTTTCTACAAAAGACATCTTATTTTTATATGCACAAAAGACTTGATGACACATTCTATTGGTATTAAACCTAGCAAAGATAGTTCATAAATCAAGCTGGCAGTAAATTATCAGTGGCATATAAATTTAGGAATGAAAAAAACTATATCTTACTTTACTGGGATGATGATATCTGTAAAAACGAAGTGGTGTAGTAACCTCATGGCACTCCTGTAAAGTGCCAGATGAAAAGACAGAAGCAGTTTAATCTTCATGATGGAAGCGCAAAGCCCACTCCACACACCCTTGCTTGGAGGCTAGGACGTCCTGAGAAAACACACCTATTTGAAATATACTCCCTGTTAATCTCTCTTCCAGAGAGTAAGCACTTTGCCTCGTGTGGTTGAAATTTTATATTATAATTATGTTCAGTATGATTTAGTAAACATTGTTGGTACATAAGGTTACAAGCAAGACAAATCTTTGACAACCACTGTGAGTTTAAGGCTAATCTGAGAAACACACAGGTTATATTTAAAAATTTAAAATTTCTTATTGCCTTTATTTAGTCGCGTGTGTGTGTGTGTGTGTGTGTGTGTGTGTGTTTGTGTGAATGCATGCCTTTGTGAGCATTCAGAGGACAAAATTTGGTAGCTGGTCCTGGAGACTGGATTCAGATCATCAACCTTGGCAGAAAACACCTTTACCTATTCAACCATCTCTGCAGCCCAAGTTCTTTTGGGTTTTTAAATTCAGAACAGTAACATATTCTTTACTCAGTTATAGAGCTGAAAAGCAAAAGAAACTTTTTATAGGAAGATTTGCAGAATAGATTTTAATGTCCAAGTAATGGGAAACTGGAGAACACCTCATTTCAACTGTCCGAATTTTGTGCATTTTATCAGGCCCTCTGGTTAAGAGGGGAGGGAGTGAGAAAATGGATGGTAGAGTGAAAAGATGACCAAATGAGGTTCAGGTTTCTCCTTTGTTAAGAGAAGGAACACAGGAACACAGGGTTAAGAGTGGAGCTCTCTTAGTGCAGATGCCAGATGCTAGCTCTGCTTTATGTTAGGTGACATTTCCCAATTTGATCTTTTCATTCTAATTCTTCTGTAAAATGGGCTTAGTGCACAGCCCAGTACCAAGCTGGTGAATATTTACCTTATTACCATATTAGATAACGAAGGTGGCCCACAGCAAAGCATCTGATATGCAGAATGCATTAAAGAATAACTTGATGCCAATGACCTTTTTTTCCTGCAAACTGTGTTAACATAAGCCTATTTTATGCAGGTATGCACTCAGCTCATCACAAAAGAACTCCTTTCTCCGTGTCCACTCCGGATGAACTTGTTTCAACGTTGAGCTGTGGAGACATTGACTTCTTACATAAGGAACTTCCAACGAGGCTGAGAATGGCTGCAATCTTAACTAAGACCGTAAAACACTGCTGCGCTATTTACATTTCTCATGACTGTGATAAAATATCTGAAAAGCAAAGCAGGAAGCAACTAAGAGAGAAAGAATTTGTTTTGGCTTATTGTTTGAGAGGGGCTGTGTGTCATCATAGGGCAGAAACATGATAGCAGGATGCTCTCAGGGCTGGGGCAGTGAGGGTAGGAGGTAACTGGCTAGATGATGTCACTGCAACAGTCAAGAGGGAAGGGAGAGGCCTGGAATCCGGGTGGGCCGTAATCCATAAGTCCCACCTCTCAGTGACCCATTCCTTCAGTGATGCTCCTTGACCTAGAGCTTCCACGGTCTTTCAGAATAGTGCTACCATCTGGAAACCATGCTTTCAAACATACGAGCCTGTGAGTGACATGGGCCAAACTTTAACATTTAGTTAATATTGAAAACAGTGTTTAGGAAGCACACGACCCCCCACTTCGGTTCCTTTAGACACATGAGGAAATGTGTTCTGCTAAGCGAAGGCTGGTGCATGAGCCGACGTGAGAACAATGACTTCGAGTCCCAGTGCTATTGTGTCTCAGCTCTTTTCACCAACACCCGAGCACACCTTATGATACAACACTCCTGCGTTCTTGCCGAGCATACTTTATGACATAACACTCCTGCATTCTTGCCTCCTAATTGCAAGTTTTCCATTTTTAAATTTTTGCAATGCTTAACCTAAAGGGCTCCTTCTTGCAAAAAAATCATATTTCTAATTTCATGCTCTCCACCATGAGATTTGGCAAGGCAATCTGCATATTTCCTTCTTTAGTTTCTCCTTAGCACTAAATTCCTCAGTGTGTATTTCTTCATTAAGAAAGCTTGGTAACAGCATTACTTGAAGAAAAGGAAGGATGAATGGGAATCAGGTATGGAGAATGAGTAACAGGAGCAATGCTTCAGAGTGTCCTCTGCAGGTTTTAAAAGACCCTCTCAGAAGGAATTTCCAGGAAGTTGCTTTGTTCTACAAAAAATGAGTTTACTGTTTTAAAAGATTTTTTATTAATTATTTTTATATGTTTGTCTGTGTGCCTACATGAGTTTATATGTACCATGTGTGTGCAGAACCATCTAGGAAGCCCGGAGAGGGCATCAGATGGCCCTGGAACTGAGGTACAGGCAGTTGTGAGCTGCCATGTGGGTTCTGGGAACTGTCCCTGAGTCTTCTCAAGAGCAGCCAGTGCTCTTAACTGCTGAGCTCTGTCTAGCCATTCTTCATTGTTTTTAAATGTAAGTTTTACTACAGTTCTTTCAGCATGAAATAACACTAAGAAACTACTATTAAATAGCTCATTTCTTTCTGTTAATGAATTGCATCCTTTGCATAGATATATTGGGTTGCTCACTCAAATGACTGAGCAAATCCACTAATGGACATTTTGATTGTTTCTACCTTTTAACTCCTACGGATAGTATTGCTGTGTGCATTCACAGGAAGAGTCATAAGATTATTCTTACATATTTTTGATTCTCTTGGCTATGCATCTTGTAATAAACACGTCTACATTTATTTTAGTAAGCCTTTGGTTAATTTTCTGAGGCATGAATAGTTATTTTTGATAATTTTTCTAGTTATACCATAGTTTTTGGTGGACAGCACTGTCTAAACCTCACCCAGGAAGTGTAAATCATTGTATTAAGCTGATCAATTTTGGAGTAATTTAGTACATATAATAAAACACTGGAATGACGTGTTCCTAGTGTGTATTAAGTACTCCAAAGTGAGCATTTAAATGTCCTGTTCTCAGAGACAAAGTCCATAAAGGAAAACTAATGAATTCAGAAGAGAAGAAAATAAAACTTAGGTTAATAATATAATCCACTCAAAGTATCAAAGGTGATATATGTGTTTGAGTTGATATCGCAACACACACCTGCTCTAGTCTCTGTATCTGACTCCACACATAAGTGAGTAACTTCACCCAGTTCCCAGAATTATTGTCACTCTAATTAGTTCTGTGTTGAAATATGCTATATTACAAATCACTTTATTTTACATTAATGTTGTGTATTATTTATATATTTTGGGATTGACTATATGGTACCCTATATATCTTATAATATGGCATTTATTCTATAGCAGATTGGTGAAATTATAATGTGAAGTTATTCAGTCAGAGACTGAATAAATCTTGCTATATAAAGATGATATCAAGTCTGTTAAAATCTGCTGAACTAATTTCTCTTAAGATATGTGGTAAATTTTATCCTGTAGTGTGATAAGAATTTTCAGAATATACTCTAATCTCATTGTATAGCATAGATCTTCCCTTTGATAAGGTACCCCTTTTAAACTAGGGCCCTATGGTCACTAATGCATTTTTTTTTTCATACTTTCTGCACTAAGTTTCTTTCTGCATCAACTTCTTTTAGTATTAAGGAAAAGAAAAGGTGAAAATGTAGTACATACAGAATAGTGGACCAAGTCATACTACATTTTATATGAAACTTTATATCTCTTCCCCACAGAGATGGAGAGGAAATGTTTTGGTTTTATGCAAATAAATAGATTCATTAAGTTGAAGAATCATGGAGAAAAAGAGATAGAAAAGGAAGCAATGAGCTCATTAAGCAGTGTGACAGTCTACTGTTCCTTAGGTGACACGGAAACAATGCATGCAACTCGGAAAGCTGGGCATCTCTGGCCCTGTCCACCAAGCCTACCATTTCCATACAAGTTTTGCCTGGGCCATTTGGAGCCAGGGTCTTTTCTGCCCTAAACAACATAAAAATGTAAATAGAAAAGGGTGGAGAAAGACCAGTTTTGCATACCTATTGCTTCAGGACACAAATTGCTCGTGATTATCAAATGCTCTTCCTGTGACTCTGTGCTTCCCTAAAGATGGATATCTTCATTCTTTTTTACATAAAACAGATCTCATCCAAAGAGACAATTACCACTTGAAAATAGATGCTGCGTTCTTGATCACTCCTAAATTGAAATCTTTGTGTGAATAGATAGTAGATGCTAGAGTAAAGATTAAAGCATCAGACTTCTATCAGGGGTGCTAATTCAATCACGAGGAGACTCATCAATGGATTGAGTGCTTCAGAACCATCTTGGAGGATCAAAAGCCCCAGCCAGCAAAAACTGATGACACAGTGACTCTGCATCTCAGTCACACACAGGTGACACCATTTAATTTTGCTAGTGATTTACTGATATAAATAGTTGCGATAAAGTCTGGGTTTGCAACATCATTGCAAGTGAAATCTGCACAAGATCACAAGAATGGGAAATCCTTCATGTCTTCATCACTTACAGCAGAATGACCTTTAATGAGAGGAGTGTAGGATAAAATTCTAGTTCGAGCTTTTACTTCTTTCATCTTTAAAATCATGAACCTACATGTAAAGTTGTGTGAGTGAAATTCCCCCATATGATTTAACCACCTTGTTCAGTGATCCTCTGTATAAATATTGTGTCCAAAGCCCACTCAGAGAGAAATCATTCTATGAATTGACATATCTGAATCAAAGCTCTAATTATTAATGATTAAGTGTATGGACCCTTAGATATAATTAGCATTTTAGGAGAGATCAAACGGGTTACTTGAAAGGCAGTCATTCTATGCTTCTGATAACGTTACATTTCCCTCTTTCATTGCAAATGAGCAGGTGAGAAATACTTGTTCTTTTAGTAAGGTTTTCTTGACTTGAGTTTGTGTTTTTTTAAGTTTTGTTTTAAAAACTTCTTGAATTAAGACGTGATTACAGAAGAGCGGAGAGAATATATTGATTTTCATCATGTGCACATGCTCATGTGACGTGCACTCAGACGAACACATAGAACATCTCTGAAATTCCAGAAGGCTTCTCCCAGTGCTCCATCTGTTTTTATAATTTAATGAAAATATTTTATTGATGGATGTTAATTGTATAAATTAATGTGTTTCTCTGTGATATCTGCGTCCTTCTTCCTGTCCTGTCTGCCCCAGGCCTCTCTTCCCTCTCCATCCCCCTCCCTGTGACTTTCTTTCCAGTCCACACTAGTCCCCATTCTATTTCGGATTGTCTCTCCTTTTTTCAGTTTCTTCACATGGGATAAAAACATGTCTACTTTTCTATAGCTGACTTAGTTCACTCAACCCAATATCCTCCAGTTCCACTCATTTCCTCTGCAAATGACATGGTTGATATTATTCTTCTTTATGACTGAATAATGCTCCAGTGTGTGTGTATGCATGCTTGTGTAAGTGTGCGTGTGTGTATGTATGTGTCTGCGTATGTTATTTTCTTTATACACTCAACTGCTAATGGACATCTGGGATGATTATTTTCTTAGTTATTGAAAACCATTGCATAATAAACATCAGCTAGCTCTATGGAATGCTGACTTCATTCCATATGTACATATGTACATTTGCTTCAATGTACAGCCCTATAGTTCAAGTGTTAGTATAGTGGGATCACACGGTCATTCTATTTTCAGTTTGTTGAGAGTTTTCTATTGTAGCTGAACTAATTTACATTCTCACCAATATTTTCTTTTCATTCACATTCTCATTGGAATTGTTTTTTCTTTGACATTAGCTCTTCTTACTGGAGAGAGATGGAATTGAAGTTACGATTTGATTTTCAGTTGTGCTGATGCTGAAGCTATATTCAGGTGTGTCTTATACGTGTAGCAGCTGAGGCCCTGTAGGCTACTCACCTCTTAAGAGTGTCATCTCTTAATATTGTTCCATTGGCAATACCTGACTTGTGGAGGGATTGAGTCAAACCAGAGCACCAGGGAAATGGGCAGGAGGCCTCAATGTCTCAATGTCGGGCTAAGGTTCCTTAGCTAAGTAAGGCCAAGGAACTACTGGTGGGGTGCATCGCTGCTGGGAGAGGGGAAGCTGATCTATGTTAAGGGAGTCACTGTACGTAGGCTGAACAGGGTCCAGTGGATGAACTCATACCGAGGGACATCTGGATACACAAACTTGAATCAACAGGCCTTACATATATGACAACATGCATTAAATCTGGTAGGCAGGCTACGTTGGGGTGCAGGTAGGGGAGGGGGTCCTAATATGATTAAGATGTGTTATATGAAATGCACAAAAATTCAATAAAAATATGTTAAAAATTTATGATGCTAGTTAAAAGTTAAAGCTTGTGTTGAATATATATGAATCAAGCAAAAACCATCATTCTCTTGTTTTAAAGAATGACAAAACAATTATTATCACCAGCAAATCTGAATGGGTGAAATGTCATTGCTTTGGAGAATAAAAACATAATTATTCATATACTGATAGAACATTTTTAATAAATAATTTATACTGATATTTATATTATCATAATATAATATTTCCTAATCCTATGCAAAAATGATAGTAATAAATCCTATTAATTTATACTTTAGGAAATTTACTATCATAATTTAAGGTTAAAATCTAGAGGCTATGGGAATATCTAGATGTATACATATATTTCTGCTTGTACAATTACATATTTACATACACATATTAATAAAAATGCTACTGAATTTTATTTTTACTTGGCAAAATTTATTTTAAATTTTAGTTATGATCATAAAAATGGAACTTGAGTGCTGTATTAATTCTTAGTCTCATAACATGTAAGTCAAAATTAAAATTTAAGGTCCTGGAGATATGGCTCAGCTGATAAGAATACTGACTACTCTTTTAGAGGACCTGGTTTGGTTCCGAGCCCCCACATAGCAGTTAATAAATATCCATAACTCCAGTTCCAGGGGATCTAACGTCCTCTTCTGACCTCCGTGGGCATTGCACAACATCGGAGCACTTCCACATATTCAGGCAATATATTCATACAGATAAAATAAAAATAATAAACTATTAAACAATTAAAATATACTCATGTGTTATAGTTTGAATCCAATGTCCCTCAAAGCTCCTTTTTAAAAACACTTGATCCCCAGCTGGCAGTCCTGTTTGGGGGAGTTTGGTGAACATTTGGAATACAGGGTGGATGTAGGCCGCTAAGGGTGGTACCTGAGGACTGAGCGTGATCGTGCTCCCTGGTCCTTCAACATGTGAATAACTGCTGCCTCACACTCTGGTCTGAGTGTGAGTGCGTTACAGTGACTGAGACCACACTCTGGTCTGAGTGTGAGTGGTTACAATGACTGAGACCACACTCTGGTCTGAGTGTGAGTGCGTTACAGTGACTGAGACCACACTCTGGTCTGAGTGTGAGTGCGTTACAGTGACTGAGACCACACTCTGGTCTGAGTGTGAGTGCGTTACAGTGACTGAGACCACACTCTGGTCTGAGTGTGAGTGTGTTACAGTGACTGAGACACTGTAACTGCCATCTTTCCCACCATATCAGACTGCACTCTCTGAGTCTCTGAGTCCAGATAAACCTCTCTTTCTTTAAGCATGGTTACAGTGATTGGGAAAGTAATCAGCACAGCATGTTTGGATAGCATTTTATTTAATTTATAACAATAACAGAATTAGCTTTTAATGCATGGTAATTATATGGCAAGTACCAGCTATGGAATCTTGCATGTAGCATGAACAACTCTCAGTATCCATTTCTACTGGGGTTTCTAACTGGCTGCTACTCTGAGGCAGCGCCTATGTTATCATGGATGACAGTGGTAAAGAAGGGTGATAGAGAACCTACAGAATACAGGAGCTATGACAGTGGCAGAGGGATCTTAGTTATGGAAACAGTACAGGGAGAACGAGTGGTATGTTATGAACAGGACAGGTGGCTCCCTTCATTAAGGCATTATCTCCAGCTGTCCAACCTCAGTTTGAGCTAAAGGGAGACAGTGGTGCATATGAGGGGCACCAGAGTGCTTTAAAGACAAAGAGAGCAAGACTCTATTGATTGTCCTGGGTAGGCTAATGTTTGTTAATTGTCTGTCATGAGATGGATTCACAATATATTTTTTTTCTTGTGGATAAACATCTTGGCTTTATACTTAGTGAGGGAAGATAGCCAGTTTGCTCAGAAACTCTGAAGTTATAAGTAATGTCATCTTCTGTTATTTATTAATGTCCTGGTCTCATGGTTTGTTCTGGGCTCGGGTAATGTAAGTGCAAAGAACACTCAAGAGAAGAAATGGAAGAAATGCACATATCAGCTCCAATACATAAAATGGGCCCAGTTCACTCTGTATTGTACTGGACAAAGCATTCTTAAAATTATCAGCATGTCTACCCAGAGAGCTGGGTACAATCCTTTCCCACTGTTAAAATAGCAAAGGGGACCCGGACAGCACAGTATGAAGACAGAGATGCCCAGGTTTAATCTCTTTAGTCATCTATCTGGTATTTATGGCCCTGGGGAAGAGTCAGTATTTTCAGTAAAAGAAAAAAAAAACCAGCCTTCAAGTTTCTGAAAAATGACCTAGGCTTCTGCTATCATAACCGGTGTGATGTCTTTAATGAGGCCTGTAGGAATCTAAAACACTCTGCAGTTGTGCGACTTCCCCAAATCACTGATTTCTAGGTTGACTAAACAGATGCTCTAATTTTCCTTTGCCAGGGGGTGATACACCAAAGGATATTCTGGGCACTCACTCAGGATATTTTATGAGATGGGGTTTTAGATAGTTAATTTCCCTTTGTCTTTGTCTTTCATTTTGTAGCCATTTCAAACCCTGTACGTTTTAACTTGGTTCTGTCATAGAGGTTCCTAGTCAGGAAACATTCTGACCTTGTGGCTTGATGTGGTGCTTCATGACAAGGCAATTGGAAGGGTACAGGATGGAAGAAGGAAAACCAACTCATGCTTTGGTGGGTAACCTGTTAAGACTCCACATTTTATATATTTTTGTTTCCTTTTGGTGGCCCCACCTGTCTCAGACATAAGTGGTACAAATGATACAGAATGCTAAAGTGGGGCAAGGGAAAAGGATGGATGGATGGAGCAGCTACTCTCTGTGGAGTGGTGAGGAAAGCTCCGTGCAGATGGTGGTTTTTGAGATGGTTCACACAGGAATGGAGGAAATGAGTTTTGCAAGCGTACATGGGGAGGCATTCCACGAAAAGGCTGAGGGGTAGGAAGAAGCCAGGAGTTTCAATTAACAGCAAAAAGGAGCAAGTGGGAGGAGACAAAAGAAGAAACTTTACAGGGCCATTGTAGCCATGAATGAAGGGAGAAGTAACACAAGGAAATTGTGCAAGGGATCCAGACGAGGAATGAAGAGGTTATAATGTAGGTCTGTTACAGTAGGGATGAAACCTTGTCCTCCAGGAAATAGCAGTAGTAAACAAAAGAAGGGAAGGAACTCAGAGGAGGGAAGAAAAGAGGGACCAGGAGGGGAAGGGGGCGGGGGGGAGAAAGTAGGAGAGGAGAAAGGAGGGGAAGAAAACAAGTTTAAATAGTGGCTCAACAAAGCTTTGCACTGAGTAGATGACAGAACTGCAGACACTTCAGAAATCTGGTTGCAGTAATTCTTAGCAAGCCCGGACTATTTCCACAACACTGTCTCATCAAGTCGTCCCGAGATTAATGCTGGAAAAGGTTTTGGCTCTGTTCAAATAGTGACTGCTGATATGTAAGTAAATTTGATTAATGTCCGAGAACTCTCAGGCTTTATTTTCATTAGGTGGCTTTAAAATTAACCTGAATAGGGTTTCTAAAATGAATGCTTTTAAAAAAAAATAAAGAAGAGCAAGCAGCTGTCACGTGGAGACACTGGGACGCAGAGCACACTTACAGGCCAGTACTGAGTGAGCACTTGGTAGTCACTGACCATCACCTTCTGGGCCGTGAGCCCCTTACATATTTAGATTGAAAAGCAGAACTTATTTTACCAGTTCCTTCAGGTCAGAGTATGCAAAACATAATGTTTTCATGTTCCGGAATGCGAAGAGGGGCTGTGAGCAGCTTTGTCATTTCCTCAAAAGTACCCCAAAGTTCTAAAAGTGCCAAGTATTTCTTTCCAATTCAAAGAATGTGATTAACCCAATCTAGCAGTCTAGGTTTGTGTCTCAGATTATCACACAACGTGTCATTTATTTTCTCAGAAGTTGAAGGCTTCACTGCCACACTGGATCATTCCTGTAATTCTCAGGAGGGGACAGAAAGCTAGAAATATATGCACCTAGATCATTATTTCGTGGTTTGATTACCATATGCATGAGAAGTAGAGATAACAATATTCAACTTCATTTATAGAATGCTTACGAACAATACCCACATCCTGGTGACAGTTTTAAAAATTACTGCTTTGCCGGCTAGCAGTGGTTCACCCTGTCATGTTGATGGTGTTGAAGGTATCTTACGTGTGGGGAATTGGCTAGCTACACTGATCAGCTAGTATTGCAGTCTTTTGCTTATGTGTGTGTGTGTGTGTGTGTGTGTGTTTGAGCAAGTGATATCTGTCTAAGCATTTCAGTACAACTGGAGATCTACCATCCAGGTGAAGATGTGCTTCCTTGCAGGATGGCTGGTAGGGATGGAATCACTCCACTATTTAGTTGGGTACTGAGCTTGGTGATTTTTATGCTCAGTGTATTCTCATCTCAATTGTGTGACAGAAACATTCTTAATTCTCACTTAGATTTTATTTATACAACATGTTTACTGGGTACAACATAATATTTTGAAGGGTGTACAGTAGCCCCTGCTGTAGTTAATGTTAATTTTCAATGTGTGACAGGATAGAGAATCGTCTGTGTGACAGGCTTCTGGGAGACTGTATTGGTTAAGTTAATTGATGTGGAAAGGCTCATCTTTAATTCTTAGTAGGACCATTTCCTTCTGCTCTTAAGTTGCTTTTGTCAGGCTATTTTGTCACAGCAACAAGAAAATAAATCAAAAAACCCCTGATGGTCTCCTCTTAACCATGGCATTGCATACTACATTTTCAGATTCCCACAGTCAAATGAACTTCCAAAATATTATTGGAAAACTTCAGGAAAAGAGCACTTCTCAATGCTGCTCTGCCTTGCACTGTGAAATCTTACATGGTAGTGTCCTGTCCTGCCTGGAATGTGAGTCATCCCTTGGTCCAGCATATTCATGGTTGCTTCTGCAGCTCACCTATTAGTAGCTGTCCTAGTTTTCAGAGTCATCCTCCTGAGTGCTTTTGTTCAGGAAACTTTCACTTTATAATGGCCCCAAAGCACAGGAGTTGTCATTCTAAAACACAAACATGCTAAAGAACTATATCAAGTGCTTCCTTACTGTGAAATGGTGACAGGCATATTGTTTTGTGTTATTATTACTTGTTAATCACTTATTGTGCCTAATGCATAAGTTAAATTTTATTGCTGAGATGTGTATATAAGAAAGGGCCTAGCACATACCGAGAGCATAGTATTTGTTGCTTCAGGCAGTCTGTGATGTGCTGGAAAATGATCTTACAGATTAATGGGGCCTACTGTACATTGTGTCAAACCGTTCATTGGTCAATAGAATGTGTGTGTGTGTGTGTGTGTGTGTGTGTCTGTGTGATATGTGTATGGTATATGGATGTGTATGTTTGTATGCATGGAGGACAAAAAAGAATGTCAGGTGTCCTGCTCTATTACTCGCTGCATCGTTCCTTTGAGACAAGGTCTCTCATTGCACCCCAAGCTTGCCATTTTTGTCTAGAGTAGCTAGATAAGAATCCCTAGCCGTCTTTCTGTGTGTGGCAAGTCCAGGTTTTACATGGTTCTGGGGATCCCTCAGGTCTTTATGCTTGAGGAACAAGCACTCCTATCCAAGACTGATTCAATAGAATTTCTTTACATATACTAGTTAGATCCTATTCTAAGTTCTATTATTTAACATTTTTCCATCAAGTACAAGTCAAATGGTGCTTCCTGAGCACCCCTCTCTCCAGCTCGGAGCATTTAGACTGTGTGTGAGGTCAAGAGACCAAGAGACCTCTTTATTGCTGTGCTCACTTCAGTCTGTGTTCTTCTGAACAAAATGACAGTGAGAAAAATAGGTGCTTCAGTCCCAGAGTATTCTGTGTAAGTGCTGTTCTCCGAAAGAACCCAGGGCAGGGTGAACGAGAGAGGACAGCACTGAAGGATGGGTGTCGCACATACAGAGGTGTCCATTCTGCCTACTGAGTCAGTGGGCGCAGACCGCTACCCCTTCTGCTCCTGAATAAAGGACAAACTTGACCACATTAAGTCACATATTTGGGTTTTGTCCATATATGCTGGAACAATTATGATGTGAGAAGTGAGGAGATGCTGATGCTCTAATTGCACTGAGGGGCAAAAGTTTACATTGTCTTCAAAAATAGAGGGTGAGGTACAAGGATTTTAGAAATCAAGTCAGAATATAAAAACGATGAGGTCTTTGTTATTTTACAAAGATTTGTAGATATTGGTACTTACACAAGTTTGACAAGTTTTACAAAAACAGAATTATCATATTTAAGAGAATTGGAGTGGAATGGTGGTTGGTGAATGGTGGCAATTAAGGGAATGAGAGAAGAGACTGGTTCAGTTGTTGCATGGATGACGTTTTTAGTAGTATGTCTTGAGAGCTGCAAAAGACTCTGCAAAGTATAACAATCATAACAGTATTTTGAACCTTTTTCTACAGTTAAAAACCATGAAAATGAATGAGGATAACTGTAGTTGTTATAATGATGCATCTTGGGTCACTGCTGCCTTAGTTACCTTTCTGTTGCTGTGATAAACTAGCCTGAGCAAAGCGGCTTCAGACAGGAAAGGGGTTTACTCTACCTCCCAGCCCTGTGGTTCAGTCCATTACAGTGGCAGAAGCTTGAGGTGGCTGGCCACGTTGCACCTGCAGTCATGAGGAAGCATGAGAGAGTGCTCCTGCTTTCTAACATCCTCCCTTTCAGGCAGGCCAGGACCAAAGTCCAGGGAACAGCGCCGAACTCTTTTGATGAGTCTTCCCACCTCAATTAACCAAAATCAAGATAATCTTTCACAGGTGAGCCTGAGGCTTATCTCCTAGATGATTCTAGATCCTCTGCAGTGGACAATAAACAGTTACTATCACAGTTACTCTCACCAACAATAGCCAAGCTATGGAATCAATCTATATGTTTATTAATGGAAGGGTGAATAAAGCATATGGTGCATATAAGGTGCAGAATATTATTTTGTCACAAAAGTAAGGAATCTTGCCACCTGTAGCAAAGGTGGATAGAACTGAAGGGGGCATGTTGATAAGTGGATTAATCCAGACACAAAGACAAATGTCGTATGTTCTAATTCAAATGCCTGTGACATTGATCTTCTAGACGAGTGATGACAAGTGGCCAAGAAGGGTAACTAGGAGGGAGGGCAAAGAATGAAGGGAGATTGACTGACAGATAGCAAAATACAGTCATTAGAAGATGTACGTTTTAGTGTTCTGCAGCATCGTAGGTGCATTTATTCTACAGTTAGAGTAGAAGAGAGAAAGAAGCAGCTTGCAAAGACAAAGAAGTGGTGAATGCTTAAGGAAATGAATTTGTTTATTATTGTGTTTCAGTTATTAAGCACGGTATACTCATGTTAGATTATCACATTGCTGATCTGGACCACGTGAATTACTGGGTGTCAATGAAGAAAATAGAAAATATAATGCAGAGATCAAGAGATTATTTACCTTTAGGCAGTTTTTGACAATGAGATAGTGAAAAACTATAGAACAAATGTCTCAACCAGGTTCTTCACATAAAAAGTCCAGATGCAGAAACTTCCATCCATCCACACCAGGACTCTCCCCGCCATGTTGGCCACATTCACTTTGCAGTCCTCTCACCCCTAAACACTACATCAGGTGTTTCTAATTCTCATAATTTTGTCATTCACTAATGTAATGTAATAGCTAATGTAATAGCTGATTAAAACAAAGAGGTAGATGTTTTATAAATGCATATAATAAAAATCAGTCAGGAATGGCAAATGTGGTGGTTCAGTGGGTAAATGCTTCCCATACAAGAATGAGGAGCCAAATTCAGATCCTCAGAACCCATATAAAGTCAGGGAGGATAGCACACATTTGAAATCTCCAAATTTCTAAGACAAGTTGGAATCTGAAGACAGAGGAATTCCTGATGGCTGGCAGCTAGCTAACCTACTTATATACAGAATGGTGAACAGGAGATCCTGCCTCAACAACAAGGAGGGAGGTCACCACCAACACCTGAGGCTGTCCTGTGACCTCCACACACACCCTAGCTTGGACATCCACACATACCTAGCACAGGAGTTCTTACACAAACAAACATCTACACATGTACTCAAAAGACTGAAAAATGAACTAGTTAATAAAAAAGAATTTATGGCACATATTTGTAAATGTTTATGGAAAAATAGAGTGACTGTGATAAATCCAAAGAGTTTTGAATAAGTCACTGACTAATCATTTTTAGCAATTGAACATGAAACACTGATATGATCCCTGGCTTCCATCAAGCCAGGGTGCTTGTGAGTCTCACATCAGTGGAGGAGCTGGTACATGTCTCTTTAAGTTCGACAAGCCTCAGTATAATGAAGTAACAAAGGTACATGAGCATCAGTTAAGACAAAGTAAATAAAACTCATGAGAAATCACTCTGGTCAGAATTGACTTATGGCCCAGAATCTCCCTTTGCATGTTTCTGCTGCTGACTCATAGGACAGATGGTAGCACACTGTGGAGTGCTAGACCAGACATGCAGGTGCTTGTGACATGGAGCCTGCATCCATCATGCATATATTAATTGATGCAGTAAAATGAATTACATAGTTTTTTTTTCTCTTTGCCATGTTTAGACATGTTGCTAACAGACATAAAAATGCCTTGTTTTTAAAGACTTGGTAAAACTTGCCTTAAGAAAATGCAGGGAGCCGGAAACTTTTTAACTAAACTTTTTTTAATTCATATTTTTGAGTAAATAAACTTCAGTATTTCTTCTCTTTTCCCTGATATGTAATATAATGCATGGGATGTTCTACATTTACTTGTCTTTTTGTGGGACTCTTTGTATCTTAGAAATAATATTATAATTTGGAATTAAATGATAAACTTACGACTGTCATGTGACATTCTCAGGCTATAAATATTGTCACATGCATGCATTATACACTTGGCATGTGACAGACCACCTCCAGGAAATCGAGGAGCAGAGGATAGTTTTTGGCCCTCTAATACTTATTATTTAGTTGGACAGACAGGGAAAATACATGAAACAATGACAGATAGGAGAATTGATCAGTAGATTATATAGTGCTAAGGGGAGAATGAAGACAATTATTAGCCCATCCCCAGAGAATAAGGATTGCCTCCATGTTAAAGGTTTAACAGAGGCAGTCAAAGAATTGAGTATAAGCCAACTGGAGTATGGACACCTTTAATCTCAGATAAAGCTGTCTGTTTCTACTGAACTAAGTGATCTGTGGAAGTTTGGTATAAACAAGGAGAACCTTATTATCCTGGTCTGGATGCTGGTGGGCTCCCAAAATTCTTTGTTAAAATCTAATACCCAGTTTAAAAAGTGATTCTGTTTGGAAAATGAGGAAATCACAAGGGTTCAGGATAAGTGTGGCTTTCTTTTGCACATCCTGTAAGTATAGCTTGACATGGACAGGAAGATGTTGTATGCAGTGAGCTAGAGAAAATAGCCAGCTTGTAGTTTGAGTTCATCTCAGAGAAATCAGCTCTAGGGAGATTCCACCCACCCTGTGACCACCTGTAGGTAAACTCAGTCTTTGATCTTTGTAACTAAGTTTCACAGGAATATCCTGGGGCCTGCACTCCCCTGGTTCAAAGCCCCTGCCTCCCGCTTTTAGTGCCACCTTCCTGGTATGCATACAACTTCCTGGTGGGCTTTGAAGGTTAGAGATAATGTCTCTCTGTTAATTACCACATTTCTGTATGGATGTATCTGCATTCCTGATTCCCCAAAAACTATAAATACCCCCTGAAACAATAAAGCATGCGGCCTGTTTGAACAGCCCAGGTTGTCACGTGTGTCTGTCCTCATATGTCTCTGTCTTGTGTATCCACGGCCTGTCTGAAGAGCACGGGTCGTCATGTGTGTCTGTCCCATGTGTCTGTTTTATGTCTCTGTCCTGTGTGTCTGCGCAGCCTGACGACAGACACGTTGTCTGGGTCATCTTTGTATGTCTTTGGGTGTCTGTTCTGTGTGTGTGTCTGTTTGCCCCCACTCATTCCAGGTTCTTAGAAAAGTCTCAAGCTCACTGCTGCCCGCTGGATGGGACAGGAAATGAGACATTTTCCATTTTACTATATTTGGAAGAATAAACACATTCCCCAAATTTTACATTAAGGTGACAACATTGATTCTATTAATCTATAGACATAATTAGATGGATTAATGTTTTCAAAATAGAAATCCTGGGACTGAAGAGATGACTCAAAGGTTAAGAGCACTGGCTGCTCTTGCAGAAGACCTGGTTTCAACTCCCAGCACCTGCAGGGCAGCTAACAACCTTCTGTAACTCCAGTTCCAGGGGAATCAGTCACCTTCCTCAGACTCTGTGGGCACTATACAACATGGGTGCACTTACACACATGCAGGCAATACATTCATACATATATATTTAAAAAATCATGATTAATATATCAATAAAGGAAAAATTGGTCCAGGCCTGGTGGCATACACCTTTAATGCCAGCGCTCAGGAGGCAGGGGCAGGCACATCTCTGTGAGGTCGAGGTCAGCCTGGTCTACATACACTTTCCAGGAAACCTGGGGCTACAGGGAGATCCTGTCTCAAAAAGACAAAGGAAAGAAAGAAGGAGAGGAAGAATAAAAGAAAGAAAAAAAATTGTACAAAACAAGAATGAGACTCTCTAATCCTTCCAATCCAGACCAGACAAACTCCTTTTCCTCTAAATTTCAGTGAATCTGAGTACACATATTGAAACTGAATGGATCTTGGCTGAAGAAAATTCTTTGTGTTGTATATGAGTACTGCTATGTTTGCTGAAATTCAAACAGGGGAAATGGAATGATTGTATGGATGCTAAACAACATCTGACATGCTATAATAAAACACTAACAAGCTAATTTTGATAATTACCTTCATTTTTGAGTAATTACTATAAGATGAAGGTGAATTAGTTGTTCTAGAAATTTATCAGAACTCTGATGAACACAAATTCAAAATAAAAAATAATGTTTTAATAGGCCCAAAGGACTCTGTGTCCTCAGTGGCACTATAATTGGAAGATTTGTTAAAACCAACTCTAAGGAGACATTACATAATCAACTGTCTTTGAACAAATTACACAGGGACCAAACTTCTAGAAAATTCTTTTCAATACCTGCGTATTCAAAATATATTTTTAGGATAAGTTCAGTTATTGAATAGTTTATGAGCCAAGAGCTAATCTCCATGGTACTAATCTTATCTGAAATATTAAGAGTTTGTTAAGATACTCAACTTTTACATCATACTGAGGGTCAATAAGAATCTCTGAGCTAAACAAATTCAAATTATTCTGAGGAGGTGAGAGCAAAGGGCTTGTCATGAACGCATGTACTTTTTGTTTTTTACCGTGGTAGTTACTCATTCTGAGCAGTGTTGGTTATTGTGAAGAGAAACATCAGACACTAAGGGTGGGGTGATTTTAAAAAAACGTTCCAAACAAGACACATAGACAGTAATATGTAAGTTACAAGCGTATGAAAAATTATATCATTCTAGGAGAGGATTCTGTTACCATCAAAATTTTAAAAGAAGAGATAATATCTGATTATTAGGCTGAAATTCCCTTAAAAAATTGAAGTCAACAAGTATTAGGCTCATAGATTCACCAGTCTTTGAATTTTTATCTTGGTTCTGTCATTTAGTTGTATGATCTTACTTGAGGCACTTAATTTTTTTCTAAATTTAACTCTTTCTATAAAACGTGAACAATCAAAATTTCTATTTCTTGATTACCAGTGGCCATAGAAATCATGAAAGGTGAAATTTACTTATTTTTATTATTTTTGTTGTTGTTGAGGATTGAAACTAAAGCCTCATTCATACCAACCAAGTTCTCTACCACTGAGCTATCTTGCGAACCTCCGTTTTACTTTTAACATTGAGGCAGCAACTCACTAAGTTGGCCAGACTTGTCCTTGTATTTGGACTTGTATTCCTCCTGCCTTAGCCTCCTGAGTGTCCAGGACTAGAGGCATCTGTTAGTAGGATTGGCTAAGGTGAATATTGTCTAGCTATCACTTAAATATTCAAATATGGAAGTTTGAAAAGCTTAAGAAAGTTCTCTAAATATCTAGACAACACATGGCTTTACAGTGAAGCCTTATCAAATTCATCTCTAAGTTGGTTCTTTTCTTTACAACCCCTTGCTTGCACTTCTTTTAAGACTATCCTAAAGAGTAAATCAAGCAAAGTATGAAATACTAAAAAATGTGATCTTTCTACATATGAGTATGAAGAATTCTGCTGGGGATCATTTTACGTGTCATCAGAGATTTCAGTCAGTGTAAAACAAACTGTAAAGACCTAACTTAGCTTCTTGTGTGATCACTATAGTCATAGATAAAACAATGACCTCATAACTTCAATTTTAATTTTTTGATTATGTATTGTACTGTTAAACAACTTGTCAGTTTATTTGCAAGCATACCTTGTCTTGTTCCTTGGGCATATTCCTGCAGTTCATCAATAATGTTCGTACAACTCCTCTTTAAAGACTATATTTCTTAAACCCCGGCCTCTCACTCACAAATAGAGTTAAACTATTTCTTTAGCGAATGAGATTCCTAGTCAGCTTTCAAGGATGTCTCACTCCTTGAGCTATGCAGAGGCTGGTGTGTGTCTGAATGCAGAACAGGCCTGCTAAGAGCTCACTGTTTACCTACTGCTGAATATCAAATCAATCATTAAAGAGTCTAAAAAGAAGTCCAATTATAAACACTTCTAAAAGGCAGAGATTGCTAGCATTTATTTTAGATAAACATATTCAAATTTTTAAAATTTAGTTGTGGTTAGAGGTTATGAAAATATATTTATTATTCTAGGATATTATACAGATTATTCTTCAATTTGATGGTCTCCCTGAGCTGTACAAGTTAAAAAATGAGAGAAATGCAATTTTTATTTTCCATATGTTTCAAGTTTTTTTTTTTTTTTGTGTGTGTGTGTGTGTGTGTGAGGGGGATGTTCCTTCGGATCATCCCACTAAAAATGACTGAAGTAATTGCTAATGACAGCCCTTTGGTCAGTGGACTAAATAAACCATGCTTGAGGATGTTGCCTTGCTGGAAAAAAAACAAAAACAAAACCAAAATAGGAACCAAAAACACTTCAGTAGGTGAAGCCGGTTTATAGTGGACAAGCCTTTTGTGCTGTAAGAGAACACCATTAGTGGTCTAGTCATGGTAAACTGGCCGAAGGAAGAGCAAATCTGGGCGAGCGTGGTTCCCCTTAATCAGTGGTAGATACAGGAACGAGGAGACAGACCTAGAAACTATTCAGTAAAAGGACAGATCGATTCTCTATTATAGGAATTCATATTCAGTCTACAGTTTTCACATGAATTATGAGAAATGGGTATGCATTCTTAGAAATGAATTGAATTCTTTATTGAAAAGTAATTACCTGAAAATTCTTCTTTTTTATATTTATATATTTGTATATGAATTTATTTAGTTAGTTTAGGATTTTTGGAACAAGATTTCCCTGTAGCCCCTGCTGGCCTGAAGCTGATTATGTAGATCCCATCTCACGTGGATCCTCCTGACTCTGCCTTTTGAGTGCTGGAACTAAAGGAATATGCCACCACACTCAACCCTGAAGATTCTTTTATCTAAGTGTTCCTTTTATAATTTAGTCTTGTGTGCGTCCGTAAGGCTTGAAAGACTTCTGAGACAGCTCCTTTACTGAAGCTGAAATTGCAGTGTAGACGAATGCATGTTCTGTATATTTTTTTAGCAGTAGAAATAGGAGGAACAAGTTTGAAGCAAAATTTATATTTTTGTGATCACTCAATTCAGAAAAAGCAATTGCTGTTACCCGATGAACTATTTCTAGCTCTTCAAGGCGATCTGAGAACTTGCATGGATGCTGCTGTTTTTCTTATTAACTCTATGGGCTTAGGTGGTGACAAGGTAGAAAACTGTTCTGTTTAAGGCAGGTAGGTCATAAAAACTGCCTTTTCTAGAGAAATGGTCTATTTCAGCTTTTATCATAGACTAAGACTCAAATGTATCTCTAAGGAGAGGTCATACATAAATTGTCATAAGTCAGGGGACCTGTGTAAGTCTGTGATGTTACAAGAGAACCAATGATCTGGATTATATCTTCTATAAACGATATCTCTTTTTGTGTTTCCCTGATTCTCATTATAAGGCCATAGATTATAAATAAAATTAGGGCCAGGACTAGAATAAATCAGATATTTTTGCAGGATTTTTTCCCCAATGAAAAGTACATTAGCATTTAGCTTCATTCTTCATAAAAGGTGAGCAAATGAAATATTGAACTAGTAGTTTTTTCTTCTTTAATATTTTAGAAAGTTTTATGACTCATAGAATTTGATATAGCTTTTCAGCCTATTCCTGTTATACACAAAACAATAAACTTATAAACAAAATGCTTTAGGGTTATTAGAGGCAATCTAGTTTAGTCCTTTAGTTTTATAGAGGAAGCCAGTCTCCCCAAGTGGCCTGGGCTTGTCAAAACACAGGAATTATGGGCACACATCCATGCGTGAGGAATTCACAGGTAGAGCTCCAGTGTCTTCCTCTGTCACTCTATATCTTAGTTTTCTCATTGAACCTGAAGGTCACCATTTTGGCTAGAGCAGCTGGCCTTTGCATTCCAGAATCTGCCTGTCTCTCCCTCTCCAGTGTTGAGATTAAAGATACATACTGCCAAGTCCAAGGTTTTGTGGGTGTTTTATGTGAGAGGGCAGGTTCTCATCTCCTTAGCCTATCTGCTTTTCATTTGAGGATTTTTTTTCATTCTGGGGGCGGGAAGTTTGAACCCAGGATCTCTTGCATGCCAGGCAAGTGCTCTACCACTAAGCTGTATCTTTAACCCTTATTTAAATAATTCTGAGACTTAGCTGTGCCACTGAGAATGTGTGTGAATTCTCAAGAGTATACTCTCCACTTTCTACTCCTCAGTACTTTCCTCATTGGACATGGTATCATTTAACTACTTTGAAGAAACTCATATTCACAAATGCCTGGCCTTGGGTACTGATGAGTTTCACAGTTTACGTGTACACTCTGCAATATATTAATTAATCTTACAGCCATTTATATTAAATCTGAGTTGTAGAAGGGCACACTTAAGATAAATCAGACTTCTGTCTGCATTTCATATAATTTTTTTTCTTTTTCTTGCTGCTCTTAAGACACAAAATTATTTTTGATTGTTCTATAATTTTCACTCAATAAAAACTCATTATTGGACAATTTATAATATTATTACTTCTTCAGGTGACTGAACTTTGAGACACAGCTGCCTCATTGTTCTGACCAACGTGGTTGTGTGAAACGCTGGGGGGAAACATTCACAGTTGAGTACATTTCTGGAAACTTTCAGTGACATTCAAGCATTGATTCGGCTTCTGTGCATGACTCATTGCCTTATCTATGCACACAGGCCGAGGAGAGCAAATAAAACTCTGCCTTTTTTGGTGCTTCTTTTCTTGCAGAACAACTTGCTAATACACAGGAAGCATTTCAGAGTTTGATTTAAGTGGGGATAGGTTGAATCAAATCAACAATTGGAGTTGCAAATTCATATACTAACAAGTGTAGATTATTGATACTTTCCAAAAATAGCTCCTAACATTTAACTTGGAGATGCTAGAGCTACTAGTCTGTCAGACAGATTAGTGCTGTTAAGTTGAACTGACTATGAACTTCAATTTACAAGGTTTAATATTTGATTGGCAGGTTCATTGGTTATGAGGCTGTTCAAAGATAATGAATCAATGAACTCTATGCAATGAAACATAGAGCCACGCCCTTTACAGTTGTGTATCCATGCACACGGGCATGTTTATTCTTGTCATTTAAAATCTTCATCTGTGTCTATAGCTTCATAGCCTTGCCAGTGTTTTCAAAATACAGGAGGGTTCTAATGAACACATCCTGTCACTAACAAGTCAGTTGCCAAATGATTCTCTAGAGTAAAACCTGCTTATTTAGTAGTTTTAATTCTAATCCCTTGTAATATAAATTTTTATGTAGATAAAACAACAAAAGATAAGAAAAAACGTAAAGTCAAGGTTGATTTGTTTGAGGCAATATCTATTTCATGCTATTTGTGGAATTACCTATCTCTTAGTTACAGAACAATCTCCACAATGGAAGGCAAGCAGTTGAAAAGGAGAGCAAACAAAGCATACTCTTCCCACCGGCATCTTTCTACAGTGTGTGGAAGTCATGTGTTAGAAAGGGCCATATTTCCTCATCTACTGTGGGAAAATGTTCTTTCCTTTCTCTTCAAGCTAGATGACACCATTTTAAAAGATCCTAATCCAGATCACATTCCCTCCCTGAAAAAAGCTACATGGGACTCTCGATTGCTTCCTCCTTTCAAGGAGCTGTGCATGTAGAAAAGGATGAAAATGTGGTTTCCTGTGTAAGAGGAGGACAAAGCAAGCAAGGATGAGATGCGCGGCATCTTCAGCAGTTTCCTCGCAGAGCGGCTTCATTTGGTCTTCACAACATTCCTGCGTTTATTGCTCAGGATTCTGTTCTCAGGGAGGCCCATTTGGAAGGTGCAGGTGTATAGCTAGGCAAAGATCATACTCTCTTCGTTTTTCCCTCCATTCTTGTTATTCGAGTCGCCAATTTGAAATGCATCATTACCACCAAATAACTATTTAGCAGTATACAATCACACAATTGTGTTAAGAGACAAACATAATGAAGGACATTGGGGAAATAGGATCCTTCATTCAGGGGACCTATCCTGCACCGAGATGATGGAGGGTTCTGCAGCTTTTGTTACAGAGTATCCTCTCAACAATTACTTCCAACTAATGGTATGCTAAACTGCACAGGAAATCAGGACCTGGAATGAATGGATCCATTGGTCCAAGTGACAGAGTGCCCAGCACACCTTAACCTTCCCTCAAAAGAGTCAATGTTCTGATTATACAATTACAGCTCCACTAAATTAAAGAAGGGGCACATACTCTATGATTTTGTATTATTGCTTGTCCAATGTATCATTAGTTAATGACATATCCTTTTGCTTATTTATGTGCAGCTAATTATCTAGTATTTTTCCTTTCCATCCTAGTATTCTTCTCTTTCTTTTCTGGCTTACTTGGTAATGAGAAGGAAGCTGAAATCTTAAGGTAACTATTCTTAAGATATAAACAATGCGGTACAAATTTCTTTTAAAAGCTTAGATGATTTCTTGTTCATGCTAATAGAAACATTTATAGGTGTATCTTAAGAAAGAGACTCAAGAAAATGTATTCAAGGTGTTCAAGAATTCATATATAAGACTTAACAAAAATCTAGGGAAACTCTGACCATATTTAACTTTTCAGAGGAATCTTTAAACTGTATGGTTAAATGAGGAACTCTGCCCTTTATTTTGGGACCTGTAATTAAGAGTCTTTTGTCTTGCCCGCCTCCAATGAATACATTGCTGTGCTGTGAAATCAAATAGAAATTTTGAATTGAATTACCCAGAGACTCCTGACAGCATTTTCCTAATAAATTTGGGATAGTCCAATTTGACAGGCTAAGAAAAAGAATCATTCTTGGAAAAGTCCTCTGTTTTGGATCATAAATCATTACCCAAAGGAGACACATTTCCTATAATTTTAGGTTTAACACCTTTAGACGAATCTCACAAATTGCTTTGAGACTTGCTCTGTTTATTTGTTTCCTTGAACAAAGAGAGGACTTGCTCAAGGGCAGACCTATGGGCTGAGATATGGACTATAAGAGTAGAGACTGCATGAAATATAAAGAGAGAGCAAGTAATAATGAAGTGAATAAGCAATGAGTTGGTTACAAGTATTCTACTAAGATGAGTTTGTTAATGGAGCTTCCTAAAATTTTACAAAACTCCAACTTGTGAGTCAAAATAAGCAAAATCTTACTTACCCATTATGGAATGTCATGAATTTACTGTGAAGAGGTAAATGAATGTTATGTAGCCAAAAGGATGTTCTATGTCTTATGAAAAGGACTTTAATATGCTCTGTAAACAATGATCACTTAAAGAAGGTTAAGCATTTGTGTTTGCACATGTTGACAAAATATTATGGAAAGGTTTGGAAAGGCAGAAATACTTTTAATCTCTATTTCAGTGACTGTGCCAAGATTGTTTTAGAACTGTCAATGGTAATTTTTGAAAGAATTGTTTAAGGCTGAAAAGATGTCTCAGTGGTTAAGAGCACCACTGGCCGTTCTTACAGAAGACCCAGTATGAATCCTATCACCCACATGGCGGCTAACAACCTTCTTTAACTCCGGTTCCAAGGGATCTGATACCGTCTTCTGACCTCCCCATCAGTGCATGACACGGGTGCGCTTACACAGACGCATGTCTAACACTCATACACATAAAATAAAAATAAACTTAAGAATTAATAAAAGAATTATTTAAAATTCAAAATTGGAACTCTTTTAAAAGACGTTTATGTGTTTACGTGGAAATGTCTTCCTGTGGTGCATCTTCTCAGGGTTCAGTTAGACTTTGTGGGCAGATTTCTTCACTTCCGTAGGACTGTAGTATCTTTATCCATCAGAAGAATAACACTCTGGTGGGTGATGTAACAATCAGTAAGATTATCTAGAATTTCTACCCAACGCACTAAATTAAATTCATCACATGATGTACATATTTGTATTCTAAACATGTAGCATTATTTCTCACCTCTGTTTTTTGAAAAGTAATAAATATAAAATACTGATGTCTGATGAATTAAATTTCTCTTTAGATTATAAATAGAACTAGTGTATAAAAATAATTAGCAAGGCTGAAGCCAAAGTTTGCCAGGTAGAGTTTGGATCTCATGTGTCCCTTTCCCAAGGTTCAAGTTTTGAACACTTCTCCCCAGTAGATAATGCTAGTTCCAGGAGGCTGTGGGGGGCCTAGCTGGAGGAAATAGGCCCTTGGTGGGAGGTTCTTGGGGAACATGTTCTCTCTCTCTCTCTCTCTCTCATCTCTCTTTGCTTCCTAGTCCACCATGATGTAAACTAAACCTTCTTTGCCTTCTCTGCCATTGTGGCTGAACCCTAAAACCAAGAGTGTTATCGAAAAGAAAAGGGAGGAAAGCTTCTTTTGAGTTTAAAGGTAATCCCCCAGAAAAAGCTTCTTGCCCAAAGGAATCTAAAAACAGTTGCCAAAATAATGCAGATTATGTGGGTCTGTGGGTTTATGAAGACAGAACACAACACCTCTGTAACAGAGAACTGAATCTTATTACCCAACTACAGTAAAAGTTAATTTGAAATTAACAGTTAAAGCAAAAGGGAACCAGTATTGTTGAGAGTCAATGCATTGCAATGCAAGTCAGTAGTTGAAAGAAATTCTCTATGGAATTTATAATTCTTTTTTACTAATAAGAGTAAAATACACACAGAGCACACCATACTGAATAACAGGAGAGGGTCTAGAAATAATTAGATTTTGGGCTAAAACATATTAAAATAAATCAGAAAGATCACCACAGACTGTAGGACTACAGCAAATAGCAATGAGGTAAGAAGTGAATAAAGTAGTAAGTGAAGAAATTAGAATACAGTCAAACTGTTTTTGAATCAAATGTATACTAGAAAACTTAAATTCCAAATACTAACAGTATTTCAAGTCATTTAATGAATACAGTAAAACTCACATGGTAAATGATGGTGTCAGAGTGGAGGTGGAAACGAAGAACAAAAATATGGGATGATTTATGGCTTTGAGTGTCTAGACTTGCTAAAAAGTTATAATTAAATGAAGTGACATGGTGGATGAGGATGGGCGAAGCGATACCACGCAGAAAGAAACCCAAATATATCCACACACACGTCAGAAGCAGAACCACCAGCAGATTATTGATCTACCTCTACGCTGTTGTTGGCTCTGAATGCTATTTCAGAGGTGTGAAAATTTATGGAGTATTAACAGTGCTGATGTATCTAAGCTCCTTCGAACAAAGAAGGAGTTTTCTACAGAGTTTCAGTTTGTTGCCTGTGACTAATCAATTTCTTTCTGTGAACAACACCTTAGCATAGATTGACAAATTTGTCAAATTGTGTGCCCTTCTCTCTTTCCTCTTCCTTGAGACCAGTGACATGAACTGTCAGTCAAGTTAAAAATGTTGAGAAGGAAAGACCAATAGCAGGACTACAGAGATGGCTCAGTAAGTAGGAGAACTTGAATTCAGTCCACAGAATACAGGAAAAGAAAAATTAGTCAGACATAGCAGCGTATGCTTGTAAACCAAGTGATGGCAGGATGAAGACAGACAGCTTTATGGGATTCTCTGGTCAGTTACTGATCTTGTCTCTGATAATTAATAATAACAGAAGTAAATAAATTGATTTTATTTTTTTTAACATTTTATTTATTATTTTTATTTTATGTGTATGACTGTATTGCCTGCAAGTGTGTAAGTGCACCCATGTCATGCGATGCCTGCAGATGTCAGAAGAGGGCATTTGATCCCCTGGAACTTGAGTTACGGATAGTTATTTCTTCCATGTAGGTGCTGGGGACCGAACCTGGGAACTCTAGAAGAAGTCAGTGCTCTTAACTGCTGAGCCATCTCTCCAGCCCTAATAAGTGGATTTTTAAGAAGGAGAAAATAGAGAAAGAAAAAAGTTAGATGGCTCTTGAAAGCAATACTGAAGTTGTCCTATGGTTTCTTTGTGTTACATACACACACACACACACACACACACACACACACACACACACAAGAGGACCAATATTAATGAGTGAGTTACTTTCCCCACATGTATTCTTGAACTGGAAATTATGGAACGTGTAAGAAATGAGGGCATTGAGAAAAGCAGAGGCATAGCTAACATTCGCAAGTCCCTGCTGACTCTTGCAAGCATTAACTTGCGAGTGTGGTAAATCACAAGTTTGGCAAGGGTAGCAATTAATCTAGAATTACTTTAGGTATCAAAATACCAAATACATTTCTTCAAAAAACTGCTTCAATTAGAGATTAATTGAGGCATAGCTCAATCTATAGGACTAATCTACAGTAAATTTTATATATTTTTGTACTCACTGACTGCTGTAGCTTAAAGAAAAGAAGAACTTACATTTTCAAGACACTTTGTAAAAAGCTCCTTGAAATGCAGTCGGTGTCTAAGTTTTTCTGAGTGCAGCTATGAAAGAAAGGATCTTTCCTTAATAACTAAGTCTCCAGACTGTTAAGCCTGGGAACTGATGGATTAAATCATTAGGTAAAATGCCTCTATAAGTAAGATTTGCCAAGTTTCTAATGTTACTAATCTTTAGCGTACCGTAAAAATGGCTGTGAATTTACATGGGGCAATTATTTTGAGTACAAGGAAGAAAACCTCATTACTCAGAGTTATTACTAATAATCACCATCATTAACATTACTGGCAAGAGGGCAGTTATATAGCAAGTTATACTAGGTAAGTACCAGAGACAGAAAACAGAAAAACCCTCCCCTGGGGGCCCAGAGTCGGTGTAAAATTTGCATAGACAGTGTGCAATAATGAGCTGTCTGTTAGAAGGTCTGGGGCTCCTCTGCAACCACTCTTCAAAGATGAGAATTCCCCGTATATTTAACAGCTGCTCTTAAGAACCTCTGAAGTTTCAGCTAAGTGTACATGCAGTTACTGCCTTTATTGCTAAGGCTATTTAACTTAAGTGCAATTTCATCTTCAAATCAATATGGGAAAACTTTGCAAACTATTTAATGGAAACATATTGTGAAGAGAGAAAATGTACCATAAAGTTAGCTTTGCTTAGAAGACATGAAGCAGATTATTTTTTAGGAAAACGGAGTACTAGGTAAATCTTACTATCTAGAGACAACTTCGTGGGAAATCCTGAGAAAGCCCATTCACCAAGAAAGGTTGTACATTAACTGCAGTTACCTGAAACATGAATATTACTCTTATTTGACAGGACCATCTAATATGTTAAAATTTCTGACTTCTTGCCTGGTCTCAATTCAAACAGTAATGAAAGTATTTTTTTTTTCTTGTGGAATCAACTGTGTTACTGATTATGATCTGACAGAATACTTTATCATTGTGGTGGAATTTCTAATGTTCTCATATACACTCAATTTTCAACTGGGAAGGGATTTTTACACATGGCCTGAGATCTACAGCTGGCATGTAAGAAGACTTTAGCTTTGACATTGTAGCATGTACACAATCAGATGAACGAAAAAAATGTATTCAACATAAAGATCTTGAACTGAGATTAAAACCACCAAAGGCTAGCATGTTCTCTGCGCATGATAGTTATCTGTGTAAGAATCCCAAAAGAAGAAATACCTACGTCAGAAAGATAGGTTTGATAAAATACAAACATGCACACCAATTTGTGGGTTAATTTCAAAGAATTGTACTGTGAAAAAATATTATCTAAAATCTCTTACTTATTTCATTTAGAGATGCTGGCGGCATACAGATTCTCAATAAAAATATGTGTAAATGAGGCATCAGAACGCATATACATACTGGGTCTATTTGCTGCTGGATGCTTGGGTTCTCTTCTGTTTTGATTTGCAGTCCTAGATAACGAGTCAGACAATTTTACAGATAAAGAATGTGTGCTACGGAAGATCCTTATATCTAGAAAAAGTCTAGCATTGAAAATACGAGATGAGAAATGTTCATTACATTGTCCTCTAGAGGTAAATACCCATAAATAGCACACTCATTTTCCTTCATTCTGCCTTTTTTGTCTTTTTGGATTTTTGTGATTGGCTATAAATATTTAACAAAGAACTCAGTGCCAGGCATGGGAAATCTCCCTTCAAGTTGTTGGTCAGAGTAGTCCAAAGACTCTCAGAACAATATAGGATATTGCTAGAGCCTTAGTTGCCTACATATCTTTCAGCCACAGGTCTTGGATGAATTAAGATGGAACTGAACTGCATACTTCCTCTTGGAGGACCGACCAGTTCTTATAACATTGGAAGGTGCTGTGCAAGCTGTCAGGAGAGAAAAGCAATCAGTAATCCCACCCAGCTGCAAAGTCTATTAGTCACATCAGTGACAGGCCCCAAAAGATATCCCTAGTGATGTCACAGAGGCACGTTTAGCTTAGGGGTTACCGATAACTGCCTAATTGGACTTAATGCTCACTCAATAGGAGGGAATTTTTGACTGGTACTATAAACCCAGCCAAATATTTAAGATTAGAGAATAACCTACTACTGAAATTTCTCTAAACCAATAAGATTTCTAGCTAACTAGCTAGGTAGCTAACTAACTAACCAACTAACTAATTAACTAACCATATGTATATAACAATAATAATTAAAGAAGAGGTTAGGAATTGAGAGAGAATGGGGAGGGATGGGGGAGGGACAGGGTGGGGGAAGGGTAGAAATGATGTAATGGACTCATAGGAAATTAGCAAAAAAGTAAAACTTTAAATTCTAAAAATTAATTGGTAGCAACAATATAATTGGTAATATTTCCTGGTATTTATAATGCTGTGAAGTTGTTTATTGACCTGATATTATTCATATTACTTCAGAGTACTCATCTAGTTTGCAATCTTAAACAATATGTAGCAGAGCAGAGGAACTTGTTAGAAGCCTAATGATTCAATTCCAGTTTTGTAATTTTATGAGGATAGAAAATTGTTTTAATGATCAACCTAACTACATAAGTTTGATGATAGGATAAACTGAGACCGTGCTTGTGTAAGACTGTTCATGTAAGTGCGTGACAGAAAATGAATACAACTATTCCCAGCCATCATTAACATGAAGGAAGAACTTTCTTCAGTAAGGTGGAAAAGGATTTCCAATGTGTCAGGATGAAACTATTTCAGATATGCCATAAAATCATTCTCCAGCCTCTTTGCACATGGACTGGGTATCTGGGGAACACTGGATGATGTCTTTTATTTTCCCCTAAAAGTTATGATTTTAAAAATGTTGTCATAATTTGAACAAGATAAAAATATTAAACGTCTGGGAGTGGTAACCTTTAATTTCAGCACTGGGGTTATAGGGAAGGCAGATCTCTGTGAGTTTGAGTCCTATCAAATTTCACATCAGACAAAGATACATGGTGAGATTCTGTCTCAAAAGAAACAAACACACAACAGAAATTATTAATTAAGAACCCTAGATGCTAAACTTCTATGTTGAAAAATAGAATTATAAAATTAACAAAGACATTTCCAGGACTTAATAATAATGACCAGGGCCTCAGTTAATGGAGAAATTGCCTAGCCAGCATGAAGACCTGAGTTTGACCCCCAGCACTGAACGAAATGGGCCTGTTAGTGTATACCTGTAATCTAAGCACTTGAGAGGTAGAGACAGGAGAATCAAAATTCATGATTATGTGTAACTACACAGCAAATTAAATCCAGCCTCCAGCCTACGTTATATGAGACTTATACACACACACACACACAACACACACACACACATAAAATTATTCTACAGAGTTATTATAAGATCATTGTGAATATATATATATATATATCCCTCGATGAACAAATCATGCTCTAATTTTCTTTAATACTAACTTCTTAGTGAACTTGATCAAAACAGGGACTTCAATGTTTTGGGTAAGTTTTAGTTGTCTGCTCATCCCTTTTCTTAAGATCTTAAAATGGAACAACTGTCTGAGATTTCTGATGCTTTGGATGGGAAAATGAAAGTGTTATACAAACTAATTTTTGATCACTTTATGTATATTTTTCATGAAGAATTAAAAAAAATACTCTGAACCGTTTAGTTTCTAGTACTTCTGAAATTGTACTCAAGTGCTTAGGGCTGAAAGGTGAGACATTGCAAAGAACTAAGTGCCTGAGATCTATTATTCTGTTATATAGTTCATACAAGGCACATTCTTTAGACCCTAATGATCAAGGGAGAGTACAATGAAATATTTGGGCAATGTTGGTTTATAATAACTAAATACGTAATGTGCCAAGTTACATTCAGTTCTACTATGTACTGTTCTGCATATATAGCTAAAGCCTAAAAACTTTAGGAGAACAGTATCTGAAAAATTGAGAATTATGTCTAGTAACATTGATTGCTTAGTTGGAAAGCACCATCTTTTATTGGCAGGTTGCCTCAGTCCACTGGGTGACCACTGGGTGACCACTAAGCCACAGGGATGCCCTTCTGAAGCTGAGGTACAGAAGTCCCAAAACAGAAAGTTTATTAGACAACATGGGTCATAAAATAAAATTCCCAGAATTACTCTGTTTAGGAACATGAAGGAGAGCTTGAATAATATATTTACATAATCTCTGTGATTACCATGGCTTCAGTTGCTAGGTATCCCTATGGTCTTAATCTCTTTTTTTCAAGCTTTTGGAATCTTCTGGTTTGATTTGGGGTCTTTATTTTATTCACATTCATATAGAAACATAAAGAATTCTTCTTTTTTCCCATGTTGTGTTGGGGACCAAACCCAGGGCCTTGTGGATTGTATACACATGCTCTGCTCTGTCAAAACTACAGTCCAGGCTGTGGAACTGGAATTTGACCCAGTATCATTTCAAATGCTCATCTCCTCACTTAGGCACTATAAAAATTGTTTCTGAAGGGCAGATGGACTTCTGCTTTCTTCAAGGCATTTTCCTTATCTTAGGGATGGATGAAATATGCTCTTGGTAAACAACATATCAAATGTGAAGTTGTAAGTTGTGACAATTTGTCTTAAATTGTTAGGCAGAGACATAATTCTATAAGTCTCCAATTCTAGAGGTAAAGAAACTTGTGCTGTTTTGTTTTATAACTTTAATAAAAATCATATAAACTTAGAAGAGAATAGATTGTGTCACCACTTTCCCTTCTACTGACTTTCACTTGGAGTCTAATTGGAAGGTTTAGTGACACAGTGTCTTTTCCCTCCACGTGGTTTGTGGTTATACATAAGTTATTGCCTTGTTTTAATGCCAAAGATATATTACATATATAAAACATTTATAAATAACATAATAAATATAATAACAAATATCTAAAGCAATTAAGGAATTTAAAAATGAGAATAGAAAATTCCTTGCAATGTACGTGAACTTAAAGACATCCCAGTAGCCATGTGTTTTCAACAATTATCCTCTCCCTGAGTTCACCGTGCTTTAACCTTTCATTTTTTCACTTCACTGAGTCTTCAGATCTTCTCCAATTTCACTACTGGTAGAAACATCCTCCCTCAGTGCAATAGCTGCATGGGCAGTCTTGACATTGCAACTTCCTGACTTATTGCTTACCTTAGTATTTTGTATATTTGCTTACTTTATATATCATGTGATTTACAGATTCAGAAAAGAACAAATTCCTATGCTGTTGATTTACTGTTCCTGAAGTTCCTTATCATTACTTAAATTGACACTGATTCCTATCTGGTTCTGAATGTTCATATCGCCCACAGTTTTAATTGCATAGTTACTCATTGGCAGTTCTCAAAATTTTCTGGGAATATTTTTATACCCAAGGTAAGGGATAAACGCTGAGTATTCTTGCCCCTTGTTCTATATTGTGTGATCCTTGGGTGTAGAGGCTGCATTGTAGATGTGTCACTTAAGCATGGGAAATTCAGACAGTCTGTGTGTGTGACCAGCTGTGCAACAAAGGGCCAGTAACACAAAAAGTCACAAATGGCTTCATCATGGAGATTAGGAATCTGCAGAGTGAGGGTTCCTGGACAGGACTCATCTCAATTTTCACTCCCCCAGGGCTCAGGAAGCATTGCGGAAGAGGGGGTTGGGAAGATTGTAAGAGCCAGTGAGGAGGAGTGTGACGATATGGAAATAGAATCCTACAGGCTCCGGGGACGGCTTATGTGAACCCACAGCAATGGTTTCGGCATGTTCAAGACCCATGCAAAGTCAAGCAGACAAAAACTCAGCATGGCTCTGTGGAAATGGGTAATAGACACTAACTTTTGCTTAAGAAATATTGGCAACTGATTACTGTTGGGTGAGGATGAGTTAGTCTTCCTAAGGCTAGAAACTCTGGGTAGGCTGACTAGTCCTCAGTGGATGAATGTGAAATAGGCACATCTTTAGTCTCTCATTAGGAGATTATTTAAGATTGTTTATCTTGTACTCAGAGCTGTAACATGTCATCCAGGGATTAAATTCTTCAATAGACCAAGGATTCAGGGCTAATAGCTTTTTAATGTCATGATGGATATGAATGCTTGTTAGTTTGTAGTGTTCTATCTACTCTGCTCATGCTCCTGAACTGTGTACTGCATAATGAACTTCCAAACAATTTTTATTTGTTTGCTCATATCATAAGCTAACAGCCTCTATAACATCCTGTCTATTTCATCACTTGGATGTTATTTAACCTGCTGGAGGCTGTTTCCACATCTTTAAAAAATGAAGGCACTAATACAACCTTAGAGTTACTATGAAGCCTAAATTAAAGTAGGTCGCCTTGGTAAAATTTCAAGTAGATAAATATCAGTCATGAGTAACCGAATATTCAATCATGCAAATGTACTCTTATGTTACTAAACAAGATGAGCAGATGAAAAGACAGAATGTGAGGAGAACTTAAAGCGGCACAAAGGCCTGTGCTCTCCTGCGTTATGAGTTCACGCTGCTCTCTGGCAGGTTTTCCTTTGTGGAGGAGCACCTCTAAGTCAGATTTCCTTCTGTAAGTCTATATTTGTGTGTGCGTTCACACATGTACAAGTGCATATGTGTGGATGGTGCATGTGCACGTGTGTGCTCCTGTGTGTAGAGGCCAGAGGGCAACCTAAGGTGTCGTTCCTTCCTCAGGAGTCATCAATCCACGATCTTTTGAATTTGGTTTTGGTTTGTAGGCTGGGGCAGGTGGCCAGCCAGCCCAGGGGTCCTCTTGCCTTTGTCTTCCGAGTTCTGGAATTGCAAGTGTTGAAAACCATGTCCAGTTTTTAAGCATGGGCCCTGTGAGTTTCACTCGATCCTGGTGCTTGCTAGGCAAACACTTGGTCCACACAGTTGTCTCACCAGTCCTCCAATTCCAATGTCAGTTTTTTTCTTCCCACCCTATGCTTCTTCTAATCTTGTTATCTGTTTTGTGTGTGAGTAATTGGTCTTGGGGGTAATGGAGGATGCATACAAGAAGCCAAATCAGATTGAACATGGTATCTAAGGGGACTGGCAATGATTTTATTTTGAAAATATTTGGTAGGAGAGAACCGAGCACACACCCAGGTCAGATAATGGAGATGGGTGTGGGGAATGAGACTTTGAACAATGAGACTTAACCTGTAGGGTTAGTTCTCAATTTGGTCCTCAATTATCCATTCCAGTTTATTTTTCCCTGCTCTGTATCAGTGACCAAGAACCAGGACCTTTGCTTTCTTATAAGGTAAAGAAGAAAACTTTATGATATTAAATACTTTTTGATGCCTATCTATGTGTGTGTCTATGTGTGTGACTGTGTCTATGTGTGTGTGCATATGCATGTATATCTATATGTGTGTGTCTGTGTGTGCATGTATAGGCTTACGTGTGTGTGTATGTGTTTGTGTGTGTTTCATGGTGCCATTTCACTTAATATAGTTTGTGGTGAAAGAAAAATCCCAATCCATTTACCTGAATTTAACAGACAATCATGAAATTTGCTGAGCAGTCTTGGTGAGCAGAAAGTTGAGTGTGAGCAACTTGGATAGCTTCAAAATAAATTAGAACCTTTGGTCATCAGAAAGTATACTTACTTTACGTTTGAAGGTAGCTCAGATTTACAGAGTACAGAATACTCTCTAGGAACATCTCTGTCAATCTTATAGCAACGAGACCAACTTGTACCCAAATTTTACCTTCATCCTCAGATATTTCCAGATGCATTTTTTGTGAGTAGTAGTTCTAAAATATCCAAAGAGAACTTGAGGTTTACAGATTAACACAGTGAGTTTCCATTGTGTTCCTTAAACTGACCCTCTACTCTTATGGAGTGTTTTCAGGAATTAAAGAGCATGGCATGTCTAGAGAGCGCCTTGCTTTCCAGATGGTCACAGATGACCCAGTCATGCCTGTTTTAGTAATTCAAGTACGTAAAGTGTGAGAAAGTGTATGGAAGCGAGTTTGTGTTCAACTCCTCCAATGATGAGTTTCATAACTTTGGAAAGATTATGTAGACTGCCTGAAATCTTACCCTAGTCATCCATAGATGGATCTGTTCACTTTGTAGCTCATGAGGGTAAAGGCAGTTAAGAAGCATTAAAGACACTCAGAAGGGCACAACATCATTATCTTATCCACAAGTTTTCAAATTTTACTTTCTAATTCCAATTATGGTAGTAAAGTATTCACTGTGCGACAGAGCCAATTTCAGCTTACCAGGAAAGATAGATATTTTGAATATGGACTTTCTTATTATTGTTTATTTTAGTTTATATTGATTTTTTAAAGAAATTTCACATTTCCCATCAGAAAATAAGATGTGAGATTGATATGAGCATTTTTAGAACTATAGCTATAGGATTCCAGGGTAAATTGTGTTGTGTTTAGGCATTTTTAAGATTTTAGATGATCTTATCCATATTTCTGGTTTCAGTGTTCTCTTATATCTGTTTATAGCTAAATTAAAATATTTTTAACTTTTTGAGAGTTTCATACATTTATAATGTATTTGCATCATTTCTACCCTCCAGGTCTCCCTTCAAAGCCTCCACGTCCCTCCCACTATCTCCTAATTTCTTGTATTTTTCTTTGACTAGTGTTGCTATATATATAATATATACATTTACAAATATACATCTATACAACATAATACACAGAGTCCATTTAGTGGTGCTCTTGTGTACATGTGTTTAGGGCTGACCACCAGGGATTGGATAATTTATCAGGATTCTAGTTCCTGGAGAAAATGGATTCTCCCTGTCTCAGTGTCCATTGAATGCCTTAGCTCTTCCTCTAGAGGTGGAAAATCACAGATAAATGGATCATTTTGTAAGTCTACTGAAAAAATATACATATATGTTAATATCTGTGTATGGCTAAAGGATATATAACAAAAATCACAGTATCAGACAGACAAGTGAGAACTCTGAGGTGCTGGTCAGAGCAGTCCAAGAGACTCCCCAAATAATATAGGCTATTGCCACAGCCCCTGGATGCCTCCCAGAACTAAAAGGTAAGACCCTTTTACTGAAGCCTGAAGACAAGACATACTTTGGACACACAGGACTTTGATCACTTGATCTGGAAATGACCTAGAAGCCTCCTTCCCAAAGAGTAGTTCCCACAGTATCAGAAGGTACTACATAAACTGCCAAGGAAGAACAGTCAGTGGTCCTTCCCAGCTGAATGCCTATGAACTTCAACAATGACTGGTTCTGCAAATTACCTCCACTGGTAATAGTGGCACTTTTATCTTGGGAATAATCAACAGTTGTCTAATTGGTCTTAAGATCTGCTCAATAAGAGGGAATCCATGCATGGTACCACAAACACAGCCAAGTACACATGACTGGAGAGGTCGTAAACCCTAGAGAAGAGCCTATTACTGTCATTTTCCTAGACCAGTGTCATTTCTTGCTGTATTTTAAGTATGTATCCTTATATTCACAGAGAAATATGGGTCATCAAAGAAATATCTTTTTGCAACAGATGGAGATGATTACGAAGTTCCACCGATGCAGAGAATAAGTGACTGTGGGGTCGCCAACTCTAACTGTCACATCGATGATACGACTTCTACCTGAGGCTCAGGGAACAATATGGAAGAAAGGCAGAAGGAGTGCAAGAGCCAGAGGAAGCCAGTGCATGCTAGACATGATAGGAAAGCTACACCAAAAAATCTGACAGGATCTGCACAAGGACAACACCTGCCGATATGCTAACGTGGATGGGGGATTGATAGCTACATTATTTTTAACAGTTCACTTTAATTTTGCCATCTTGTGATAAAGTCATATATATTCTTTATTAAAGCTCTAGCCTGCATTTCCAAAGAGCATTGTGCCTGTGACCAGCCCCGTTCCCTCTCTACCTTCTCCATCATTCTCTAGTAGGCGGTCTTCCCAGCTCCCCTGCCGGACACTGATGTCTGTCCTCTCTGTGTAGGAAAACTGCTCCTGCTCCATCGTGCATTCCCCTCACAGCTTAGCATCTGACATACGCTAATCAATCGGAGACATCTGGCCTTTAAAGAGGTTATATATAAAGATAGACTTATCAACTCAAGATGTTTTCCCCCTTTAAAGCAGCCGATCTTTTTCTCATTCATTGTATAAATTTGAGTAGGTCTCTATAATCATCAGGAAGCATTCTGGAATTAGGCAGCAAAAGAAAGAGTACTTAACTTACTGAACTATCTTGAGGTAACCACAGAAAGTTAAACTAGAGGGTTTGATTTTTTTTTTTTTTTGGTCATTTTGAGACAAAATTTCCCTGTAGCTTCAGCAGGCTGGGAATTTGTAATGTAGACCAGGCTGGTCTTGATCTCACAGAGATCTGCCTGCCTGTGCCTCCCAAAGACTGGGACTAAAGGTGTGTACTCCCATACCCCCACTAAAAATAGTAAGCGTTGATACAGGTTGCCTTCTTGAAGACTATCTGCAGTCAGTGGTACAACTGGACTGGTTTAGAAACCTGTGTTACGTAGTACAGGTTGTACTTGATCTAATGATATAACCCAGGCTGGTCTCAAATCGTAATCCCTTTATTCTGACTTTCTGAGTGCTGAGGTTATAGGCCTGTACTATTCACTGCTTCTGGCTGAGAAACCATTTTCACAGGAGAAAATATTCAGTAAAATCTTTGGCATTTATTTAAAGTCATACATTTTTAATTTTTGAAAATAAGTCTTGGCATGATATAATTTACATTTTTCAGTTGTGAGCCAGTTAGGTGATTATGCAAGTCATTTGGATAATTAGTTGAATTTGTTTTGAATGATGGTTAACTCAGCATCCCAATGCAAGCTTCCGATTTTAGACATCACTTTTAATATTTTGGGACTTGCTGGGGGACTCTCACAGAATGCCCAGGCCAAGTTTGCAGACATAGACTGTTCTGTGTTGGACAGACACTGTTTTGCCCCGTGAAATACACAATTTTCTTCTCTTTGATTCAGTTTAAGAAGATCCCAAAAGGAACAAGGGAAATAGTTGCCTTATTGTAAAGCTAATTGGCAATAGGAAATTCATTCATTGCAATTGGGTATACTGCTTAAAATAATTGAAAAGAAATTTTTAGCACATTATTATATTTCTAAAACAATGATCCTTGATTTTCCTTAACTTGATTATTGCCTCTGATAGTACCTTAAATATACATTCATGATATAAGACATGATTGTATTTTCACAGTTTGTTTCCATTACCTTCTTATCCACTGCATTTTTGTTAATTAAACTTTCACTGCATTTTCATTACCAAAATATAAAAATTATTTCAGATTGTTACACGACACATTCAGTTATGATATAAGGAAGCCTGAATTACAGTGTATTTAAAACGCCTTTGCAGCTATCTTTCCAGTCTGTAATTACTTAACCCTCTTTATAGTTATAGAGCTAATTTCAATAAATGAGACAAAAATGATAATTGTTTAATTCTCTAAAATTTAATTTTCCTCTATGTTACTTATAATTAAATGAAAAGAAAGACTTTGGATTTTTGTTACCACAATTAGAACTTTCAAGTTGCGGATTAGAGCATCCTGAACGCATCGATACTAAGAAGAGATTGGTCTGTGTTCCACCAGAAATAAAGCAGCCTGATGTAAGAGACAGTAGTTCAGTGCAACCTGTGTGGGAGGGGCCTTTGTGTATCTCACTTGAATTGCGATTTAAAATGTTTAATTGAGAAATATATCTTAATTAAAAAATGTATGAAACACGTTATATATAAAACAAATGTATATATTCCTAATTCAGATTAAGAATTGCAACATTACTAATATTTTAGAAAAATTCTTACATTTCTACAATCAAAGAATCGTCTAAACACATGAGTAGCATTCATAAGCATGACACGAAAATTACCAACTTATGGTCCTTTAAAATTTGCCAGCTCTGCATGAAGTCCTGTATAATATGTGTTTATCTTGGAAAAATGAGTAGCAAGCACGAACCCGGCAGGGAACATACAGTTGTCAGATGGAGCGATTCTGAAGAGTTTCGTGTGATCAGGCTTTGACTATTGTCAAACTGTCTTAAAAAGTACAGTTCAGTCAAAGATCATGCATAAATAATATCTTGATATGTAGAGACATCTAATAAATGAAAGATATTAATCACAATATATCCAAAATAAAAAGATTTGATCGGAACAAATATAATTTTTAAAATATAAAGTGTAATTTGGATAAAAATGAAGTACTTATCAAATGAAATTCATTTTTAGTAACAAAATAACCTGTAATTTGCATGAATTAACTAAAATATTCCATTAATATAAATGAAGTAAAAAATAAAAAAGTTATACATAGGCATGGAAAGACCAGGAACAGTACAATGTATGTATGAATATTTCCCATATATATATGTATATATATATATATATGTATATCAGAAACTTATAGATCAAACAGATTGAAAATGAGTGAACACAACAGAGTTATATAAGAAGGAAAAATGTAATAATTTGTCTATTACACACAAAAATTATATTCTTTTCAATGATAGACTCATTACTAAAAATTTCCTACCACTCACACAAAGGACTTTTATATTACCAATCATTTTTTTAATCTACTGAGAGCCACATAATTATACCAATAAAATTTATCATTTTATATCAATAACAAAATTGTAGGATTTTCTCCCCCAAACAAATACTTTTTATTTTATTTTTGATCTTTTTGGGACAGGGTCTCCCTGTAGCCACAGCTGGCCCTGAACTGGCTCTGTAGACCAGACTGGCCTTGACCTCATAGAGATCCACCTGCTCTGCCTCCCTAGGGCTGGGATTAAAGGCATGCACCAACAAATACATTTTTTTTAAAATAAAAGCAAATCTTCTCCTAAACTGACTATTGTCTGGTCAGTGAGAAATCATAATGTTTACCAAATTTATATTAGTGACATTATATTAATGACAATAAAAATACTCCTAGTTAAAGCTGTGGAATAAAGTCAAATCAAACTCAGGGTGAATCATAACTTTAATTACATTTATGGAAAAAATGATGAAAAAATTATGAGGTAAATGATAGAATTTATGATAATGATAGAATAGATGGAAGGGAAAGACTAACCCAAACACAGTAGAAGGAATTTCATTATAGAAATAAATTTAACAGTCAAAAGATCATGAAAACTAAAAACAATGCAAAAGAATTATCTTGGTAAGAAGTGAAAAATTCAACACAAAGCAATTTTCCAAAAATAAAGAGAAAAATCATGAAAATGTTAAATAAAGTATTTACCAAACTTGAAACAAAGGGAATTCCATAATCAAATTAATGCCACATGTAAAAAGTAGTTTATAGAAAACTAAGATTAACCAGGAAGAAAAGAAAAGGTCTAAATATCTAAGAGCTAAGAACTCTTTTATTTTTGGATCATGGAGTTGTAGAAATGGCTCAGCAGTTAAGAGCGCTTGCTGGTTTTCCAAGGAGACTAAATTCAGTTCCCAACACCTACACTGGGTGGCCCATAATCACCTGTAATTCCAGCCCTAGGAGATTCAGTGCTCTCTTCTGGCCTCTGTAGGTCATGTAGGTCTCAGCCACATGTCATAAAATTACATATACACAGACACACACACACACACACACACACAAAATTATCATAAAGGTAAAAGGAATCACTGGTCAAAATCTCACCTACCATAGCACTAAGCTCAAAAGTTGAAAAGATGCTCCAGGGCTGAAAATGTCTCTGTGGCAGTGTTTGCTGTACAAGAATGAAACTTCAGTTTGGATCTCAGCACCCAGGTAAGGAGTCTGGGAGCAGTACTGGTATATATAGGTCTCTAATCTCAGTCTATGAGGGTAGGGATGGGTGGATCCTGAGGGACTGCTGCCCACCAGTCTAACCAGTCTGTTGGTTTAGGAAGCTGTCTCAAAAAATAAAGTATAAGACTGGCTGAGGAAGGCACCTCATGTCTGCCTCTGACCTCCACACAGGCACACACATAAACAGCACACACACTGGAAAACTGTAACAGAGTGTCCACTGTGAAGTATTTTTAATGTTCCCTTCCCTCTTCAGTTTTAAGATTCTTCTTCTCACTTTTTTACGAGAAAGCTCCCTTTGTTATTTTAATTATGTGCATTTGTGTGTGGGTGTGTGCACTGGTGTGCGAGGAGGTGTCCCTGTAGGCCACAAGCGTTGATTCCCATGGAGCTGGAGTTACAGGTGGCTGTTGAGTCCCCTGACGGAGGTCCATGAAACAGGACTCAAATCCTTTGGAGAGCGTGCTCTTAACCCTTAACCATCTCTCTGGCACCTTTTTTCTTTTTTATGAGCTTAATCTTGCTTCATAAATTTCTGTTTCTGGTTGATGGGTGATATTCCTCCCCCTGTGCTCCTATCTGAAAATGCTCACTGTAAAGGCCCCTCAGGATATCGATGCTATCTGTAGCCTCTTACACGTGATTTTCTTTAAGTGGTGGGTCTGCCCACGTACGCTCCTGATCCTGGACTTTCTCATTCATTTTCCAATATTTTTCATGAGCTCATCTTCCATGGGAGTTATTTTCCACTGAAACTATTTTCATAGCACTGCTTTGGTTGCAGGTTTATAATAGTCTTTATGTAGGCTGTGTTCACAGGTTTCAAAAGGGCTGAAGGTTATATTTCAACTTTTGTGACTCTACTATTATAAATTAAATAAGATGAATGTGAGACCCATTCACTATAAAGAACTCATTGTTATTCTGGAAGTACTTATTTGACCTTTGACCTTTTGAACAAGTATCCTCATTGAGTGAAGATACTCTGAATTCTTACTTTTTGTTTGTTTGTTTTTCAAAATGGAATAAAATGAACAGTGAGCTGTGGGAACTAGGATGTAAAAATGGAGATAAAACTCTGTCTCTCTTCTTATGTTAAAATTTGGTCTTTGATATCCCAAACTTCAGTCCAATCTTCTAATGTCCTTTATCAATCATAAAACTTGAGCTCTTATTTAGCAACATGACACATTATTTTTAAATTTATGGCTTCTGGAAATTTCCTCTCTGGGTTTCCAACTAAATTAATTGTTTTATATAAGTAGCATATGTATTTATTGAATCCTATTAATACATATTCATGAAGCAGTAGTGTGTATACTCTTGCATATGGAATGCAAGAGGGATTTACAAATGTGTTTGATTCACCTCTTGGTCTAAGAACTGGGCTCTGCCTCTTTCAATTTTCTTACTTTGTCTGAGGAAGAACTCCCAGTGGAGTCTAGGCACTTAATACTAGTACTGTTTCCAGTTGGCCTCATAAGTCACTGACTGATATTCAAAGGTATGATTCTCATATGTCACAGCAAGGATGAACCAGGAGTACATTATACTTAGTAAAATATGTTAGTCATTGAAAGACAAATATTACATGATGTCTTCTATGTGGAATCTAAGAAATGTCCAGATCTTAAAACAGCAGAGAGTAAAATGGTACTTACCAGGGCAGTGGGAGTAGGGATGGGAAGAGTTTAGTCAAAGGGTCAAAGGGCACAGGTTCAACTGGAAAGGTTATACTCAATGACATTAAATATAAAACATTTCCAAGAGCACAGGCCTCAACATCCTTCATACACACACACACACACACACACACACACGCACACACAGAGAGAAAATGTTATGTTAGTCAATGATTTATGCTAATTTACCTGTTAATTATTTCACAATGAATGTGTATATCAAAACAGTAAATAGTGTTTGTCAATTACATCTTCATAGGGTTGGATAAAGACCTATACAACAGGCTTTTAATTTTAGGCTATAAACTATCATAGCATTCCTCTGATGCACCATTCTTGCAATGTCTTCAGTAAGTGAAGTTTGTACAATTTTGTTGATGAATTTATTCAGATTCCCAGTGGTTACAGTTTTGAGTAGACTAATTCTTCCTGCAAACTTGTAGATGAACTTGGATCATGTGCACATCAGTTAAGGTGAGTTATCTAATAAATTAACTTCAAAATGTGATTGTCAGATTATTTAAATTGACTTTAGACTTACCAGATGACCACTCAAGTCTCAGAATTACTGGCAGTTTAGATCCGAGTTTATGATAATAGCATATTTTATTGTCTATTTCTGAGAGATTAAAGCACTGACTTACCTGCATAGATACAAATCGGTGTTATCTTACTCTCTGATCTTAGAGGTCAGTTCTGGTCACTGAATTGATCACTTGTTGCAAGAAAGAAAAACAAAAGATTAGGAAAAGGTATGATTTTGTTGTCTTCCAAAGTTATACAGAAGTATTATGAACACAGTTTTCTCACACATGCTTTTCAAAGGGTTACACATTTCGATTTCAACCTCTCATGTACTGTGAAATATTGGAAAGGTCCTAATAGTTATACTATATATCCAATAAGAAAAACACTTCCTCAGGTAGAATATGTTCTTCCCATTCAATAGTTGTTTATAAGTCTAATATCATTCATTTTACCAGATCTTTAAAATCTGAAAGATACATAGTACTAAAAAATTAGAAATAATATGTATTTTATTCATATTTCTAATATTTAATTACATATAGGAACTTTCAGACTTGTGTAAATCTTCCTGTAAACTTTCCACTGTCCTTTAGGCTTCTGTGAAACCAATTAAACTTATTAACCATGTCACTCGCTTTCTGCCAAAATTTAATATTGCAAATCACTGCGCAATATCTGCCAGCCCCTCTCCCTTAATATACTGCTAAAGGTTAAGTTTTAAGTACTCTGAGGCTTGATTTCTGAAAAACATTTGCCGGAACCAAAATCTCTTTTGATCTTCAAGCAAGCTGCTGAGCGGCCATACCCCCCCCCCCCCCCCCCCCCCCCCCCCGCCCAGTTCACCTTCTGAGAGGCCGCAGGAAAAGCCCTGTCTTGTTCTGTATTATCTCCATGTTCCACAGTCTACAAAAGGACCCCGGAAGGGACCCAAATCACCCTTCGAGCCCCCTCCATAGAACAAAACAAAACAAAATGCAGAAACACAGCTAGCCAGAAAGGGTCAAAGAATCTCTCGTTATACACTTTGTTTCCAAGTCTATGAGTTTTGAAAGTTTTTCTAGGAAAAGAGTTCATAATGCACAGGGAATGTCAGACTTCTTAGGGTAGATCCCTTAGACTAATCTGTAATAATCAGGTTTGATTGAAAACAAGCATGGTCAGGGAAACAAAATTTAGCATCTCTTTTGTTTCCAAATACTCTAAGAAATGGATTTGGCAATTCCATTGATGTCCACGAGTCACTGTGCTCTCTCAGAAGCCAATACGGCAATCCTCTCAAAACTTGTCTCTCTATTCATTTATTTTGAAAAACATATATATATCTGTTTTGGTTAATTATTTATGAAAGATACAAAAACAATGACCATGTGCACAAGACAGAAACCCAGCATAGAACTGCAGAAATGGGCAGCAGGCCTCACCCTAGCCAAGGAACTGTCAGCAGCTCACTACAGCAAGATGAGAGAGTAGATTTTCTTTAAGGGAGCGACTATAGATAGGCTGACCAGACTCCTGTGGAACTGGCACAAAGGGACATCTGGGTTCAAACGCTTGACCTTACCGTAGATGACAGAACTCGTGTAGTCTGGTTGGGGATGGGCTATTGTGGAGGCAGATGGGGGGGGGGCTCTAAATTTGATTCACATGTGTTATTATATGAAATGCGCAAAACTCAGTAAAAATATACAAGAAAACACACTTTAGAATTTCTTGCCCTATTCAAAAAGAATGAGTCTTATGAGTCTTCTTTCCACGTAACTTCAGCAGAGGATAATTTGCCTTTTAAGTCTTGTGGTTTTGGAATAATCACGCTTGTTCCGATGTCTAGCACGTCTGACGTTTTAATGCTTCCTTTCTCTCCTCATGCTTCTCTCTAGACAGACCAGCATCAAACCGATTTGGTTTTCGAATATTACCATTTGTTAATAATGTGTTTAGGTTTTTCTCACATGATTTAAGAAGTTAATTATAACATATCATCCAGGGTAATAAAAATGTACAATGCACATTAAGTCAAGTTTTATTCAAGCTTTCAGCAGCCTTGAATCCCTTCCAGGTCTTTTTAGGGGGAATTTTCACCCCCAGGGGCTGGGGAACTTGGCTCAGAACACCCATTAAGAGTGACTAGGGCTTGATTCCCAGCATAGAGCAATGAGATCTAGCTCTTCAAAATTTTCTTTGATTTGACTTCAACAAATGGAAAAAAAAATCTAGGCCTTGTATTTTTGTCTTTAATCTGTGAATGAATAAGTCACTGAATATCCACATCAATTATTTTGCCTTTGTATAATGCTATACTTCCCTACAATTCCTGTTTTATACAACAAAACCCATCCATGTCTGAAGATATATCAGGATTAGAAAAATCTGTAATGAACATTTCTTTTCAGCAATTTATTGTGGATTGTGTTGAGTCCTCTGGTGTGTCCTACCTATGAGGCTGCTTTTGACAGTATTCTTCATTTGAAGTTAAGGGTGACAGTGGAGCTGATAGAGTCCATCTAAGGAGCTATCAGTTTCCTACTTTATATCTACAACTTCATACTATGTAGGACCATTGCTTTGTCTGACTTATTCATGGCCTTTTAAAATAACTTGATAAGCTTATTGTGCTGGTTAGTGTTTCAAATTTCATTTGTTATTATCTTTGAAATTTAGAGAATAAAATTCACTAAGCTTTTTAATATTTACAAAAGCTTCAGTGTACAGAAAAATAAAGAAAAGTATAATTTACAGTTCAGATTCCAGTTAAGGTAACTCATGGAATCAACTAACCACAACCCAGAATCCTCTGGAAATAGAGTCTTTATGAGCAATTATATAGATCAGGTTGGTCTCTTTAATTTTGACTGTGGATGTGATGTGACAAGCTGCTGGAGTTCCTGCCTTGACTTTCATAAATGATGGACACCTGCTTGGAGTTTTAAGCCAAATGAGCCATTTCCTCTCTTACATTGCCTTTGTGTGGATATTTTCAGAGCAAAGAAAGAAAACGAGAACACCAGGTTTTGAGATCACATATTAAACACAGGTATTTATATCTAACTTTGTGAAAAGAGTGTTGGTGTGTCTGCTGGAGATGGTGGCATTGGTAATGAAATCTAGAAGAGACTTTTCCTTGGTGCTTCTGCGGTGAATCCAGTACTGTCTCATCTCTCTACCAGACTGCTCCTTCCAGGTTGACTTTGTCTAAATCATTTCATCACACTTACTGACCTCAAGTCTCAAAGGAGATGATATAACTGACATAACAGAATTGTGGATATGAACCACATTCACGTATTTGTATCTTTCAAAATGCAAATAGTAATAGTCTTCCCTTGGTGATCTTCATTAAGAAGTTTATCTATTCTGGCCCTCAACATTCTTTCCTATCAGGCCTTTAAAAAAAACCTTAAATAGCTAGTTAAAGATTCAAAAGAGTAGATTTGAAAGTACTATTTTCAGTCATATCTACGTGGGGAACATAAAAGATGCTGAAATCCTCCATATTGAAAATATCTTCCCTGTGCTGTTCTTGTCTAAAATTTTACCATGAACAGGCTCCTTTCTTACTAAAATGACTTGTTTTAAGTCCAAATGTAAATATTCCTGATAAAGAATAGAAAGGTCTCATATGCAATTTTTTTATCACCAAGGGATATATCTCTAGGTCCTTCAGCATCTTGAGAGTGTTCTAACATTCACTGAAACATGAAAACCAAAATTGATTGGTACAAAAAATAATGACAAACTTAAGGCATGTTAATTGCCTGGCAGAGAGGATGGGGAAGGACTCCTTGGGTAGCCAGAGCTCTGCAATGTAAACTGTCACCAAAGAAAGAGTTACTATTCACCAAAAGAAGTGGGTAGTGTATGGTATAATATGGTATAATATCCTAGTGACAAAAGTGGTTTAGTCTACAGCCTTTCAAAGAGCTGATTACAGGCTACGGGCATTATTCTGTGTTCTTACTTAAGAATGTGTTTTGTGACCACAGTGCTGTTCAGTTTAGCTGTGCTATATCCCTTTGATCTTTACAAACACATTTAGGACATGATAGCATTGACATAATTATTCTTTTTCAAAAGTTATAAACAAAAGAAGTTCATTTACAGTCAGTATTCTGCTGAAGGACAAGGGCCGGCATCTGCTCTTTTTGCTGATGGAGTTCTGAGGTGATTCAGGGCATCACATGGAGCTTGAAAGAGAAATAGTCACACCGCCTTTTATAAGAGATCCACTCTCAGACTAGTCCATCAGATGCATACATGGAGCCTTGATCACCTCTTTTATTTTAAAGAAACATTTTTATTACTTCTCCCAGAATTTCAAACAATGTATTTGTTCATACCCAACTGCTCCCCAAATCCTCAGATCCACCCCATCTCCCTACCCGCCAGCTCCCCATCCATCCCATCTCCCCATCTCCCCATCCCCCATCTCCCCATCCCTCATCTTCCCATCCCCCATCTCCCCATCCCCATCTACCCATCCCCCACCCCCATCTCCCCATCCCCCATCTCCCCATCCCCCATCTCTTTATTCCCCTAGCTCCATGTCCTCTTTCTTAAAATCTCTGTGAGTCCAATTTGTGTTCCTAAATACTCCTCGGAGGGTTACCCCGCCAGAAGTCACATCCTTAAAAACCTGACCCTCCCTCTCCCAGCCATTATCAACTTCCAGGAGCTTTTCAGCGAGGGGTGGAGCTTCATTCTCACCTCTCCCTCCATCCTGGGATTTTTGGTGGACTTGAGCTTGAGCAAGTCTTGGGCCTTCTGTCACCACCGCTGTGAGCTTGCCTGTGAAACTCCCCTGATGTGTCTGGAGAACATTATTTTGTTGTAGCCATTCACCACCTCTGGCTCTTACAGTCTTTTTACATATACTTCTGAGACAGTCTTTGCGCTTTGGAGGGGGTGAAGTGGTTTAGATGTCTCCTTTAGGGCTGGCTGAGTGCTCCATAGTCTCACATTCTACACTCTGACCAGTTGTGGGTCTCAGTGTTAATCACCTTCTGCTGAAAATAAAACGGTTTTCCAATTAGAGTTCTGTGGGTATTAGAATAAATCATTAGGAATCAGTTTAATACTATGCTCATTTAGCAGAATACTAGTAGTCAGTTCTCCTCTGGACCTATACTTTATCTAGTCACAGGTTTGTGGCCCCAGTAAAAGTGCTTGTTATGGGTTCCATCCTGTGGAGTGGATCTTGAATCCAACTAGAAATTGTTCGGTTTCCCTCACTGCGTTTGTGGCACTGGCGGGCGTATCTTGCCAGGCCATCTGTTATTGTAACTTACAGCAGTCACAGCTGGGTATGACTGAGGATGACTTTCCAACACATGCTTTCTCTCTTAAGTAAGCGTCAGCTTTGAATCCTTAAGATATAAGCGTTTCAGTTGGAAAGCCCATAGAGAGCTGGAAATTAGTAAAAGATTGCACGGAGCACTTTCAAAGGAAGGTAGATAGAATGCAGTGGAATAATGGGGCTGGAATTTTTACATGGGATGGGAATGGGAGGACAAGGTATTTTCTACTTTCTTAAGTTTCTTGCACTTGGAAGGTCTGCAAACAGGTGAGCAAGAACGTCAAGGAGGATTAGCATTGTAAGGCCATCGAGGAGATATCCAAGATTAAATATATGAAAACATAATGTGTGCCAATACATATTACATACCACTAGTTACATACTGCTGTGTGACCATCCCCAAGAAAATGGGACCACATCTATTCACCCCAGAAAAGGCTGGGATAACAGCTCAAAGAAATGATTTCTGCAGTCTACCTTATGAAGCAGGTTATTATGTTTACTGCTAAGAGTGTAGGTGACTGAAAAAGCAGCTGCATCATCAAAAGCCCACCTCAGAATGGGTGCTGACCTGTGAGAAAGCAGCATCCCCCCAGACAGGCACCTCCTCAGAAGAGTTTGCCTCTCCCAAGCAATCGATTACTGGTTATATATATATAACCTTAGGGATGGAGTTTTAGAATCTTGAAACTTCTAAGTTTCCCGAGCATTGTGAGTTTCATTAGATTCTTTAGTCTTATGGCCCATCAGCTTGCCTCCAAGAAGAAATGTTTCAATTCTGAGGAAATAGTCTGGCTATACTTAGTGTAATGGGTGGAAGGGAATTGTCATGAGATTTGGTCAGGGAAAAGGAAACATTCAGTATCATGGCTAAGAGTTTAGAGTGAGTGTCTGGAAGAGGTTAACAGAAAGTGCCAGTGTCCATCAGATCCTCTCAGTCACGTTAACAGTGGTTTTGAACATGAACAGGATGGAAGTCAACTGATGATTTTTGTCAAGTGGATGAATTGAGACCTAGGGGATTAGTAAGACATACCTCTGAATAGGTCTATGAGGATCTTTCTAGAAAGGATTATCTAAGAAGGGAAGTTCTGCCACAAATGCCTGTGACACCATCTGGTAGACTGAAGTCTCATGTGGAATGAAGACAGAGAGGGATCCTCAACGGTTCCCAGCTGCCATGTTGCAAGCTGCTGTACTGCAAGCCCTTCTCATTTGGAGAGATTGCAGTCTCTAAAACGGTGAGCCCAAGCAGGGACTCCCTTGTGTCTTTTTGCTGAGGTACAGAGATTAGTCTGATTTCCACAGGTAGGAAGATCTTAATGATTCATCATCACAATCTAAGTACGAGGACTCAAGTTGCACCTTTAGTTGTCCAAATGGAGACAATGAGAGGAATATGAGAAGTAAATAAGACTCATGGGGGAGATAAGATTGCTCATTGAGGAAGAGGACTTGTTCCACAGACAGGAGGATCTGAGGTCAGATCACCTGCACCTTCCCCCAAATCTAGGTGTGACAGAGCGCCTGTTATTCCAGCAGTGGAGCGTGGGGAAGACAAAAGGATGCTGAAGCTCATTGGCCACCAGCCTAGTGAAAAACAGGGAGTTCTAGGTCAGTGAGAGACCTTGTTTCAAGGGAATAAGGTAAAGAACGGTGGACGAGGACACCTGGCACCCTCCTCTGTGCACACGAATGTACAGTGATGCATGACACACACAAATCCAGCCTCAACATGATTAATTTTTACATAGGTAGTAAAGAAAAGGGCCACTGAGAGGAGTTCTGGATGGAAAGGCACCATAAAATAGAATGCACGTGGAGGAAAGTACTTAAGAGAATAGCTATGTCAGGTGGAACTATGCTTGTGAGATTCCAGTTTGATATACAGCTGAGGTTGCCAACTTGGTAGTTATACATAAGTCTGCAGAGGAGTTACAGTCCTCAAGTTGAAAAGTAAAAATTAAAAAAGTAAAGAGTACAAACATATGGACACTTGAAACCAGAAGCATAAGGTCTTCCCTTTGAGAAAAGAGGAGAGCCTCAAAGCAGGAGCGGTAAGCCAGATGGAGTGGCAGGATTCTGTGGTCCTTGACTGATTTGTTTCGAGTGAAGATATGAAGCCAAAACGAGAATATCTGAAGGCATCTGGAATTTTTAATAAGCTCATCTATTGAGAAAAAGCTGCTTGTGAGTCCCAAACCAGATTTTTCTTGTCCTATACAGCGCTTTTGCTTGATTCTGAGCACAGAACCTCTAGATATAGGCAGGAGACATTTCTGAGATGTTCTCAACATTGGACTTGGGACGGGGGTGCTTCTCAGTATCTGGGGCTGCCACGAACTTAACATCAGCTAGCAAAAGCTCTTGTGCTTCACGCAGTGCTCAAAGCTGCCACTGGCTTCTGAGTTTACTCAGCCTTCCCTTGACAGGCAGAAATCAAGTTCATTATGAAAAAGCCTGGCCTTGAGTGGAGCACAGCATTTGTGGCCAGGCCAATCAAAAGGGAAAAGAGACAAATCAGTGTTACCTGTTCCCTACGTAATGGGGGAAGACATTTAACCTCTCTTCATTTTATCAACTGTAAAAATGGATTTGCTGCAAGGACTAAACAAGGTCATACACATAAGACATCTAGTTTTAGAAAGTTCTTAATAATAAGATTAGTTACTATTAAGACTTGTATTAAATCCATTGTGATCAGAGCCTCATCCATGCCCTATGAACAGCTCGCTTGCATGCTTAAGCCTTGAAAATTCTCATTTTCCCCCAGGAGTATGTAATCTGGGCAATTATTTTCCCTTCTTACACTTATTTTCCTATAAGAATCTTTTCAAAGAATATGAGTGCCTTTGTAGCCTTTGACTTTTAAAAATCAATTATTTCTGACAAATTTTTACATTTAGGAAAATTGACAAATAATTTCTACTGAGTTTTTCTCTCTGTAACCAATAGTGAGGCCAGCTGTTAGAGAGCAGAATATTCTAACAATGCCGACTGCCGCCTATCAGAGTTCTCATCGTGTGGTCTTTTCAGTTCTTTTCTGAGAACAAGCATCTTTTCATACAGCCTTAAAAATATCAGCTTCTTAATATATGCATGCGTTGCCATATGCTAATGTGGAAGTCAGATTGAAGGGCTTGCATCTTATCATTCTGTGTGAAGAAAAGCCTTAAATTCCAGACCCCCTGGTTACAAATATTGTTCATTTCCACAATACATAAAAAGACAAGAGCTGAGAACAGAGGTGGACTAGCGATACCGCCTCTCTCATTCATTATATACCGTATCTCTGCTTTGGCCTCTAGATTTCCTTACGCACCTTGGCAAATCGTGGAGAGATAGATTTGAACCAGTCTAGTGGGAAATAGCACTTCTTCCTATTACCTGAGTTGCCATCTCTCCAATAGCTCCCCATCCACTTCGCTTTCTCTTTCCCTCTCTCTCTCTCTCTCTCTCTCTCTCTCTTTTTCCTCTACAGAGAGTATATCTTTGGAAAGTGAAAATATTCAGTGAGCAGAACTCATAAATCAAATCATTATCATTAATAATCAAAGTGAGACATTGTAAGAAATAGCAAATTAATCACCAGTGGCAGGTGAAGCTACGCTCAGACTGTGCTTTCTGAATACTAAAGGAAGCAACATTCTCTCCAATTGGTTCATTTTAGTTTTTAGATTCAGTTTCTTAGTGCACATCATGCTGTTTTAGTTGACTGTGAACTTTATCCAAATCCAAGTTTTCATGCTACTAATATGATTTATGCTGTTTAATGAAATTTGATTGTCAGAGTCACTTCTGTTCCACAAATAAGATGTATTATGATTTCACATCCTCTCTTAGCAAGAGAGCCACACAGGTAAAATTGAAGGTGTTTTTCTGGAGGAAAGAGAAAATGAACAGTACCACAAGTTTGGATTTAGAGTTATTTATTTTCTATATCTTGTACCTATTTGACAGACTATATTCTTAGTTTAAATGCCTTTTTGATGAAAATAAAGCAGTCTAACTATAACAAATTTACTATTTTGATAGTTTTCATAAGCAGGAATAATAATTCACAAGATTTAACATGCTTTATTTCACCAGGAAGAGAAAGATCCTCCATCACCTTGGGGTTCTCAGCTTTCCCATGAAATAAGAACAACTTTCCTTAACAGAAAGTAAGGCAACAATAGTTATGGTCAAGAACAGATTAATTTTTGGTGCTGTGGCAAGACAAATCTGCATTCGAGTTTAGAGCAGACTCCTATTTCCTGACATGGTCATAGACAATGTTGGTAGAATACTGATTTGAGTCCACTTTTGAAAAGACATATAAGTTATATAAAAGACAGGAGAACATAAATATTGAATTCTAGATAATATACTTATTTCTATATTTAATTGAAGTTCATCTGGATCCTCATATATGAAATGCCTTAATAGGTACAGAAATATACTAAACTGCACATCTAAGGCCAAAGTTAAGCAAAATATGTGGTAATTGAAAGAAAATAAAAATTCAAAGGCAAGATACATTTGAGAATTGAGAAGTAAGGGGTTGAGGTTATGAGTCAGATGGCAACGTGCTTGCTGTACAAGCATGAGGGCCCGAGTTCAGATCCCCCCATGTAAAAGCTGAACATGGTGGTGTGAGTCTGCATAAACCCAGTGTTGGGCAGGGCAGAGACAGGGTCACCTTAGGGCTTTCTGGTTGACCAGTCTAGCCAAATCAGCAAACTTCGGGTTCAGTAAGTGACCTGATTATAAGTGTAAAGTGAGCTATAGAGTTCATTAAATTGGGCTGGGGGCAGTGGGGAGGGAAGCAAATGTAAATGCCATCAAACTATATTGTATGGAGATTGCAAACATTCAATAAAAAATGGAAAATCCGTGAGGTATGGCATAGTCAAGGATGGTGCCTGACATGGTCCTCTGGTACCCACACGCCACATGTGCACTCGCACCTGCCCATACATATGTACCCACCCACATAAACACATATATCTACACACACACAAATAATTAAGAAACAAAGTATTTCAGTAAAGCCTCTGTGCTCTCATGAGCCTGGGCCTCCATTAGGGATGATTCCGAATTGGAGATGGGGCAGGAGACTGTCACTGTGTTCCATGGAGAATCGTGTTTTCCTTCTATAACCCTTACCAGTTACCTGAAGGTCAATTCAAAAACTTTCATCAGTACTACGGGAGTTAGCTAGAAAGTAACATTAGGTCCAAGTGCCTGGGATTTGAAATTGCAGAATTCTTAATATCTTTTCACAGGTTCCTGAATTACCCAGGAATGCCAAATGGTCTGTTTGCTTTTCTTGACTACAGATCAGTCTTTCCTTCTTCTTGGGACCAGTTTCTTTTTGATAAAAGGTGAAGCACCATTTATAGTGCTTCTGCCACGCAGGTCACACTGGTCACATAAGACAGTGGTTCAAAATAGATGAATAGATTCTGTTTCTTAAACATACATGTATAAACTACTCATCCATGACCATTTTCTGGACATTTTTTGTTTCTGTTGCAGTTTGCCATTCTTCTTAAATTTTTCTCTTTACTAATCTTCTACCGAGAAAGTCACTAGGCATGAAAAGATGGCATCCTAAACAGATAGGTTCTTTTCAGGGGGACTTTAGTCAAGTTTTCAGGAACACAGGTGCCCTTATATCTGAAGGGACAAAATTCATGCTCTCTCTCTTCTAAAGTAGCAAGTGCCTCAGAACGAGATAGTTTAAAGTTGGAATGGCTTTTCACATTTGTTAACTGTGAGATGGCTATTAGCCTGTTTTGGAAGGAAATGAGCAACTCCAATCATTCAATATTGAAATTCAATTAAGGTATAGTAGAAATATGGCAGAAAATTGTGTTTTAAATTTCTTTATTTTTGAAATATTCAAGACCTCCTGCTAGAAGTTGAAATGTGTCCTTTCCTCATTGGGTTCAGGATATTCTCTAAGAAACGAGCACACTGTTCCATAATAGAATCCTTTTTGATATTCAAAAGCATCAGAGTTTATACTTTCACAGGAATCTGTAGAACTCGTGGCTTTTGGTTCAGGGACCAAAAGTTAGAGCATCGAAGGATTCTATAGCTGTTTCTTGACTCCTGTGTATTTTGTTTGTTATTATTTCCTTTTTGTCATTTCTAACTTGTAAGTACGATTACTAACACTATATGACCGACAGGAAGTTGAAAGAATTTCCCTGGTGCAGTTGGTTGATTCAGACAAATGCTCCTCCTCCCCCTTCCTGTCTTTTCTCTTTCCAGTGGGACCTTTTCTTCCTTTTGCTCTTTCATACACTTCCTTGAATCTTGGTTTGCGTAACTCACAAAGGCTGCAGAATAAAGTTAGTCTTTTGTGGTTCGTTCCTTGTGATTTAACTGCACCAACGTAATGTAAAAAGAGCCTGAGAAATAATGCACGTTGGGTTATTCAATAACACAAGGAATGTAAAACGATTTCCTATCTCCTTGAATCAGGAACATTAATTAATCATAGGATGAGAACGCAACGTTTTATTTACCAGTGCAAGAGGCTGCCAAGATCTTTCTGACTTTAATAATTGCACATGCTGTTGAGGGAGGAAAAATTAATTTAGTTATTAAACTGGAGGGTGCTTTTTTTTCTATCATGGTGAAGCTGGAAAGTAGCCAGGCCATAATGCTCGTGTTATGAGGCTTGGGCTGTGGATTACTGGTGCTAAAAGCTTTTCCCACCTTCATGGAGAGGAAAATAGAAAAAGAAGTGTTAAGAATGGGACAACAAGCTTGTTTCTCATGAATGCATATAATAAACCGGAATAAAATAAAATGAAAGTTTCTGTTTTTCCTCCTTGGGCGTAAGTGGATTGCAGTGGAGCCAAAGATGATAGACTTAGAAGGCAATCCTCAGACCCAAGGCCGTGCCTCAGCCAAAACCCTTAACTGGGAGCAAAGTTTCAGTCATCTGAATCCAATGTCCTAGAGAATGAGTCTCAGCAATGGGAACCTACGTGTTCGACCACTTATCTTGCCTCCTCACTGTTGCACTTATTTCCTAGGTGAAAAGGTTTTCTTGTTCCTGTCCAATCCCTTAACTTTAAAATTGTTATTTTTAAGACTCACTCAAGACCTTTCAAAAGTCTCTCATCAGTTGTCCCACCTGAAAGAGATTTATTTTTATTTCATTTATTTATTCATTTTATTCAGGTATTTATCATTACTGGAGGAGGGCACACATGTGCCACAGCTTGTGTGTGGAAGCCAGAAGTCAATCTTCAGGCGAGGTTTTCTCCTCCTACCATGCGGGTTCCAGAATCAAACTCACGCTGTCAGGCCTGCACAGCAAGCACTTTCACCAGCTGAGCCATCAGGCCGGAGTGGCCCTGGGAGGGAATTTAAATTTTCTTTACTGCTTCCTGCTTCCTGCTCCTCTTTCTTTCTTTGTCTCTCCCTGCATAGTTCTTTAACTTGTAGAACTTTTCAAACATATAAACTTGCACAGCCTATGTTCCTTATTTATGCCTATGTTATTTTTGTGTATTACTATTCCTGGGGGTGGGCTTTGTTTGAAGCTAAGAGAGAGTTAGTGAGTGAGGGAAACTGGGCCTTTGGAAGTTTGGGGGATAAAGCAAAGTGTATCAAGAGAAGAGGCCAGCACTGATGGGAAGTGATTAAAAGTAACCGTTACCTTTATCCAGTTGCCAAACAACAATTGGGTGGTGGAGGTGTGATTGCCCCTCTCACAACTTTATGAACCATGGTGTATTTAGCATTCATCAAGGCAATTAGTGATCCCAGTCTCACAATGCTTTCATCTCTAAAGTGTGTCATTCCAGCATAACTTGATCTGTAATAGCTTGTGGCTTGTGCTTATTTTTATGTGTTTCACACAATGTGCAATATTTTTCCCCAAATATCTAGAATTTTTAGAATTTAGAAGTTACAGAAATAGAAAAACTATACCTTGTATATATAGAAAAGAGAAACATGTAATTTTAGATCACATGTTACAGAGATTTTGAACTTATATTTGATACTGTATGATATTTTTCTAGATTGATGAATTAACTAAATTTACGGGTGATTAGTAATGACACAGGCTAATGCATGATGAATTAATTGATATCCAACAAGTTGAAATACATGCAAACATTAATAATCATAAAATAATGTGTAGCATCTAATTGACTTTGCCTTAATGGTTTCCTAAATTCAATTCATCTGTAACCATTATTTTGAAACCCCAGTATTTAGCCATGGTCTGTTACATCCTTAACAATGTTAATTCAATTTTTTCCTGTCTCAACTCCTTTAGAATGTCCATCTTTATCTCTTGATGATCTACAAAGGACTGAAAAGAATAGAAGCCTGAAGCTAAAATGTCTACATTTCCTTCTCTAGATATACATAATGTTTGGAAATTGTTGCTCTGTTTATACATTTATGTTTAAAGGAGAAAGGGAAAGGAAGCTTACTCTGCTTTATAAAGGAGATCCCCATATATCAGTGATATTAAGTATGTACAATATAAATAACTTAAAAATCAGACCCCAAGGCTAATAATTAGAGGCTGTGCTTCAAAACAAGTTTATTGGAATTACCTGTGTGAGAAAAGAACAACTTCTTGGAGCTTTTACAGACCTATTATATTCATCAAGAAGAAACCTTATTGTCAGACTTCTGATATGTTGAGTAAATGCTAGATTAAAGAACAGAGAACACAGCCAAGAATCAGAACCGGAACTACACCGACAATTTTTTTTTTTTTTTTGACAAACTGTGTGAGGTCGATATAATAAAGAGAGAAGAATATGATCCCAGGGTATTCAGGGGCAAAAAAGTTACCTTTATCTATACCTCTTGTCATAAGTTAAGTATCGACTGAATTTATTCACCTCTAGGAAAGGAAACAAAAAGAAATTCCACTTGTCTTTGCCAGGCGACCATATTGTCAGAGAGCTGATGAAATACAAGAGCAGCAGCAACAATCCTTCCAGCTCACAGTGAAGCATGATGAGGTGCACTGTGTGAAGGAAACGGTGAAGCTGGAGGTCTTAGGTCATTAGGGATAGCCAGCACCGAGGAGCAGAGTGTCTACGAGTGACAACAACCTGACTAGTGGTATCATCAGTAATCAAGACCAACGGGAATGCCATTGGGAAAGGAGTCCGATTTAATATTAGTAATCTGACTACCGTAATAACACCACAACACACAGAATCACTTTTATGGTACAGTCCGAGCAAACATTTTATCATGTAGATGGCGTTCGCTTCAAACACTTGTGACCCTATACATTTTAGTTTAGCTGTGTCAAAAATTGATAATTCAAACTCTTTTTTGTTGTTTTATTTTTTAATGGCGGGTCTGATGTAGCCCAGGCTGGAATGAAGTTGTGACGCAACAGATGCTTGGAGGAACTTATGCTCTTCCTGCCTCCACTTCAGGAGTGCTAGGATCACAGACAGGCACCGCCACACCTAGCTCACCTAACATTTAATGGGACACAGAGAGGAACGACAGATTGAGTAAAATTAGTCACCAGCAGTCCATTTGGCGCACAAAGACCAGGAATTGCAGGTTCATTTACTACTTGATTGGAATCTTCAGGCCTCAGATCAATATTTTATACACAATTCTAATAAACCTGGCATATTGACTGCATTTCAGAATGAAGAAATTAGAGGAAGTGTATTTCTAAGGGGCCTACCCTGACATCATGAAGGTATGATAGGTAACATCCTATTTCAAGGAACAAACAGAAGAACCTAGAAAGCACAGTAAAAGCAAACTCTTCAGAATGCTCCGTGTTAGACAAACATGGCTGCTGACCAGAAAGAAACAGAGATTTCCAGGAAAGTGGGTAAATGAATTCACAGAAATGGTTTCAACATGCAACAGACCCATACAAATTCAAGCCAGACAGAATCCCAGCATAGAAGTGTGTAGGAAAGTGGGTAAGAAGGCCAAACCTTAGCAAACAATAAGGGGCGGGGGCCGGGGGTCTTGTTTTCTTGAAGGGTGTGACTCTGGAGAGATTAGCCAGGCTCCAGTGGTTGTGCGCACACCAAAGGACACTTGGGAACACAAACTGGACTCCATAAGACTCAATATACATGACTGAGCTCCTGAGATCCCGTACTGCGCAGAGAGGGCAGGGGGCTAAATATGATCAGAATATATTTATGGAATTTTCAACATTTCAATAAAAAATGAAAATAAGACCTTTTATAGTTTGAGACTTTCATACATGTACACAAGGAAGTGTAAGCGTAGCCACCCCCACGACCCCTTCCAATTCCTTCCATCTCCCCTCACCACATCTATCATAGCTCTGGCCCAGCTTCCCGTTTGTTTTAAATACCTCAAGCTGTGCTTACTAGCACAAGACCTGCACAACCCAAGCAGGCTAAAGTCCTGGAAGATCCCGAAGTAGATGCGGAAATGCTCTCTAGGCCGCACCCCATCCTGAGGTGCTATTGGCTCGGGTAGTTGCTGTGCGGGGGAGAACCAAACTTTCCTGAAGATCTTTAAACATTTTAATTCAAGTTGTTTTCTTAAGTATTGCTTCTAAGTGGTGTACTCTGTTACATGGAAAACTGTTGTCCTGAAATATTCCTGGAGAGGTCTAGAAAACCTATTTTACTTGGTACAGTTTATTTTTCCATCCAGCTATCGTTTCCCATTTTTAATAACAAATCGCTAAGAAGAATATGCAGAAATATAAACACGTAACAAATTTCAATCTCAAGTAAAAATTTTTTGTTTGCCAGTGACTTCATTATGAAAAAAATCATCATGATGTCCATTTAATTTCTTCAATTAAAAATATTTTATAGAATATTTAATACAAATATTTTGAGAATTTAATAAGCTATGCTAAATTCAATATTATGTAATGTCTTTTTGTTAACATAGTGCACAAAGGACATTTCAAACATTTTAACTCACATAGTAGTGTGTCTACCACTGAGTGTAATTCAAGTTACTTTTTTTCATTTTCCTAAGGTCATAAGTTCCCATTCTTTTGTGAAATACAAATACTCATAAATATAACTAATAAAAATGATGTTTTATTAATTAAATAGAAAATATATTTGGATAAAATATAGTAATAATTATTCTAGGATGAAGAATTCAACATCAAAACAGCTAACCTTTCCTTTAAATAAATCTCATTTCTAATTTTTGCATGGAGTAAAAAGAAAGTGTCCAATGCAGGTCAAGAGACTTTGATTATGTTTTTTATTGCATTCAACTTAAAAAATATTTTTTATTTTTATGTGTATGAGTGTTATACTTGTACACTTGTACAAGTGTACACTTGTACATATGTAAATCCAACCAAGTCACACAGTGCCCACAGAGGACAGAAGAAGGCATCAGATTTCCCTTCGACTGGAGTTATGAATGGTTGTTAGTCACCATGTGGGTGCAGTCATTTGAACCCAGGTGTTCCAGGACTTCTGCAAGAGTATCCAGTACACTTAACCATGAGGTCATCTCTCTACTAGTTCCAGTACATGCAACTTTTGATACATTTTTCAACACCGGGAATGGAAGACTTAAGTCAGATGATCACTTTCATATTGGAAATATACATTTCTTATTTATGTATTCATTTTTTGTATATGAGTGGGGAGGTGGAGTCTGTGGCACGTACATGTGTGTGTAGGTGTGAACAACTCTGTAGAAACCAGATCAGGACATCAGATGTCTTTCCTTATGATGCTATACTTTATTGCAGTGGGACAAAGTCTCCCATTGAATGTGAACCTCATCATTTTGGTTAGGTTGACTGGCCACTCTCCTAAACCTCCAGTATTGGGATTACAGGAACTTTCATCAGTCATATTTGGCTTGTTTTATAAATGCTGGAGACTCAAACTTCAGTCCTCATGCTTGTAGAATAAGCAGTTTTACCCACTGAGCCATTTCCCCAGCTTCAGTCACACGTTCTATTCTACTTGAATGATTGGTTTGTTGACAGGAATATGCTCTCTCTTCATATAAGATAATTCCAAGTTGGAAGGTTGGTATTTGGAGACCCTAGAACTTCACTGACATACATGGTGCCTCTTTTATACTATATTAATATAGATGTATGATTACCTTCTTTGACTAAAGTTAGGAGCTCTGATGCTCTGAGGGTCAGAACCTACAGTCTTTCACAATCAGTAGCCTCATGATCATAGACAAGCTTGCTATTAAAATGTGCAGCAGGGATCATGAATTTTCAAATGATGTCTTATAGTGATTTTTCATTTGTTTATGATAACATTCACTTCTTTTCATTTGAAAAAAAAAACAACAAAATATTGACTAATATCTCAAAAGAAGTTTGACACATGATGCATTTGAGAACATACTGAAGTTACTAAAAACAAAATATCCAAGGTCCTAAAGAATCGTCCTCCCCTCCCATCCCTCCCCCTCTCTTCTTCCCTTCCGTCCCCTCCTTTTCCCTGAGACATCTCTCTGTTCTCTCTTTTGCTCCTTTTCTCTTTTTCTTCCACTGTAGGTTGTTAGATAAATGTTTGGTAGCTTACACTGAAAATATCTTGGTACCAGTAGAAATAAGGCAAAGAGCATCCACTCAAATTTGCAACAATAGCCCAAGGCAAAATGAAAACAAACCTGAATGCTGTTAAGAAAGACAAAATTAGACCTCATTGCAGATCTATAAAATGTAGATTAGCAGTTTTATAAATTAAATTCCATTTGAAATTCATTGGTTTTCCTGCAAGACAATAAATATTATTGGAAGGCTGGAAATGTGGGCACACACCGTTAATCCCAGGGCTTGTGAGGCAGAAGTAGGTGAATCTCTGTGAGTTCCAGGTTAGGTGGGTCTGTGGGGAGACGTTGCCTCAAAAGACAAACAAACCAACAAAAACTTCCTATGGGAAATATTTTTTGAAAATTGTTGAAGATTAAGCGATTACTTTCTTGTTTATTATTTAGGGAAATATGCAATAAAATATGCCAGATATGGGGGCTGATGAGATGGCTAAAGGTGCTTGCCACCAAGTCGAATGACCTGAGTTAGATCCTGGGAAGTCACATGGTGGAAAGAGAGAATGCACCTCCTTGGATGGTCCTCTTAGTCCCATAAACAATGGGACAGATGCATGTCTGCAGGCAGACTTACACACAGACACACACAGATGAATAAATGCAAAAGAGAAATTTAAATTCTAGAATTGTTTTTAAGAATTAATAAAAAGGTTAAAATCACTTATTGCAGTGTATCAAAATTAAAAAAAAATACTTGGAGCTTTTAGTTTTATTAAGCAAGTCTCAATAAACCAATACCCTCCCCCCCCCCCGACAAACAGCAACAAGAATAACAAACAACAAAAGCCCAGCAAGGACAGAAAGATCCCAAACTATAAGTTTATTTATTTAATGTATTTTTTGGATTTTTGTGAATTTCAAACAATGCACCTTGATCATCTTTAGACTTACTCCCAGATGTGCAACCCCCAAAGCCTGCTCACTGGATTTCATTTATTCTGTCATATATGCTAAGTCAAGTTTGTGACCCCAGATGTTCCTTGAGATAAGTTCATTCACCTGTTCAGTCAGCCTATCTAGCATCACTCTCTTGAAGAAGGCCAACTTAGGACTGGAGAGATGAATCAGCAGTTAAGAACACTGGCTTCTCTTGCAGAAGACCTGGGTTCAATTCCCAGCACCCAATGGTGGCTAACAACCATCTGTAATTCCAGTTCCAGGGAATCTTGTTCCCTCTTCTGACCTCTTTGGGAAATGCATGATCCAGTTGCACTTACACACACATATACACATAAAATAAAAATAATAAATATAAAAAGAAGACCTAATTTTCCTCACTCAGAAGTGATCAAACTACACTTTAAATGACCACAGGACCTTGAAATTTCCCCTTTCTGTTGCTGTACCTCCTTATAATAAATGTATATAGAAAACAATATTTGAATGATGTGATAAACAAAGGATATTCCAGGTGTAATGAATATTTCATAATTATTGCAATATAATTCTCACATCTCAATATGGGATATATACTCAAAGTAAATTATTTAAAATATTGTGAACTCTTATTTAAAACTCAACCCCAAATTCCTCTCAAAGAGGATCTTAGTTAACTTATGCTGTTTTAACTAGAACATGTTTTCTGAGAATAGACATGGAAGTCTTTGTATAGTAAACTCTAGCCTCTTGAGTGACCTTGAACTTGTCACCTAAACAGTCTGAAGAACTTTGCTGACAGGGCAGTTTGGAGATGTCACAGTATTATGGGAAATATTTGCTTTTGTAAGGCATGAGCCTTGGAAACTTTCTTGTGAGTACTTTACTGCTTAATTAAAACTCCTTCTAAAAGAGTGTGACGTCATCTTCTTATGACTAGACTCCAAAATATGAGTCAAAGGGTCAGAAAGATGGTTCAGCAGGTCAAAGCAACTGCTGATCCTGACGACTTGAGACTGAGTTCCCGAATCCACACAGTGGAAGGAGAGCTCCTTTCTCCTGAAAGCTGTCCTACGATTTCCCTGTGAGGCTCACACATGCCCACAACACATGCACAGATAATGATAAAGAATAGAAATTAATAAATATAATAAAAAGTTTAAACGTGACGAAGATGATAGTTTCCCATATTTCTGTACTTTACTCCTGACCACAGCTCAGAGTGGACCGAGAAGTCAACAGATTCTGCCACTTTCCTTCTTACTGACCTTCGGTTTTATCTTTATTCTATTTTATTTTAATTAAATTTATTCTTTGAAATGACATATTTTATATATATATATATAAAATGCAATTTTCACCCACCACTCACCTCAGTGTTTTTCTTAAGAATTCTTGTCTTAAGCATATTTCTTTAATATTGCAGACATAATCATTAAATAATTCACTTTAGTGAAATTATTATTATTATTATTCTTCAAGTTTTAAATGTATCACATGTATTAAGGGAAAATTAATGTTATTGACTTGCTTTCTTTGTGAAATGTTGGAAATGGCCACCTTTGGAACTACATTTGGGAATCTGAAGCAGTTACTGGGGCACTCACTAATGTGACTTGACATTTTAGTGCTGGTAAGTGAAAGTAAAATCAGGACTGATGGAAAGACAGACATTTCTGTCTTAGCTTCTCTAGGGTATAAAACAAATGTGTGAGCATGAAGTGATTCTGCATGTCTGGAAGGGCCTTGTCTGTTTTCAGGGGTTCAGGTATGAACTCAGTGGTGAGGAATACTCTGGCAGAACCTGTCCTCCTGCCCTCCTGAATGTGGTACTGCTGTGAGAGAGTAGACCAGTCATGGGGAAGACTTGATCTTCACTGAGACTCCTTAAATGGAAGCTTGGTCCAGCATCTCAATAAAAAGAAACACATCATTTAGATGTTGTTATTTCAGGACATGATTTTATTCTCTTCAGCTGGGGTACTAGACAAAGTAGTCAGGCATTTTATTTCAGTCCACCTCTTCCAAATAGCTTTACAAACTTAGAGAAAGTTAATTTGAAATGCTCAGTTAGATAATTTGTGAGAATGTAACTAATAAAATGTAAGGAGCATCTGAGAATTAAATGTCATAGCAGACATAAGAATATGGGGTAACCATGCTGAAAGCAGTATGAGACTGCTAATAGCCTAGGCTGTTTTCTTCTAGTCATTAAATGAAGGCACCAGTGTAAATTATTACAGGTTAAAGTTTGTTTATTTAGTTTCATATTTAATATGAAACATACATAGGAAAATATGTGTTATATTTGCATCTTGAATGCTCTACATAGGCTTGTGCTTTGGATGCTTATTTGAAGGGTGTGGATCTTCTAGGAAGTGGACCCTGACTGACAGAGGTAAGGCAGGTTTTACAAAGTTAGACTTGCTGCTCGATCTGGTCTAGTTTTCTCTGCTTCCTGTTTCATGAGAACCATTGGGCACACGCCTACGGCTGTAGGCTGAACGACCCTTGCCATCACACACAGAGATAGACTGAAATCTCCCTAAAGCGGTGAGCCTGAATTTCTTCTCTAACACTGTTTCTGTTCAGTTTTTGTCATAAGAGTGACTACTAAGGTGCCTTGCTTCTGTTGTGCCTGAACACATGTATAGCTTGCTTTCACTACTGTGAAATCTGAAAAACAATCATAATCGAATTTGAGAAAGTGAGGAAAGCAGTGGACTGAAGATTTCTTAAGTACATTTATTTATGTCTCCATGATTTGTCCCTGAAAAGAAGCAATTAATACAAAGAAAACAAAGCCATTTGACTACAAGGTAAAGTAGAGGTGTTTAGAATCATAAATTGTAGAGAATCTCAGATTTATGGCCCATCATCTATCCTCGGTTCTGAACAAAACAGAACATACAGGTTTTTTATAAAGTCGACAGAATTGTTACAGTGGCTGACCCTGAAAGTCTTGTTTGGGGCAAGAGACCATTATCTTCCCAAGGCTTTGGTGGGATGGAAGCTTTATCTCAAATCAAGAAAGATTTAACCAAAAGGCGCCCGAAGATGTTCTCGATCTACAATGAGCTGTTCTCAGGCTTTGGTGTGATCATCAGCAGAAAACAGACAGAAAAGGCCATTCACATTGAGACATGGGTCTAGGTGGTTCCACATTCAGTACGACACTGAACAGCACTTGTCATAACCCCAAGATTATTTACATCTATTTTCTCCCTCCTCTCTCTTTCCCCAGGTTATTTTTTATTTTTTTACACAAGAAATCACATTGTTCTTTTTGATTTATTCTGAGAACAAATTACTCTAGAATGGCTTAGAGAATGTGGGAGATTGCTTATCTTTCTATGCTTAATAGAATAATACAAACCCGCGAGGCCTTGTCGACTTAACAAGGAAAACATCTTCTGCCATCATGTGGAGTGTCGGAGAATCTTCCCTTGCTTGATGCTTTTGCTCTACTGCCAGCTGCCCTATGAAAGCAATTCAGCTTCTTGACAGAGCAATGATGGTTATTACAAGAGATAAAAATGTTTAAAAATTGTTTAAAAACGTATCCCTAACAAAGTGAATGTATTTCAAAAAATTAAATCTCAGCAATGTAGATTCTACCTTTGTCATGGGACAGAATTAAGGCAAAAATAGAAGAAAGGCAGACTTCCAGCCCAGAAAAAAAAATTACACAAATTAGAAATGGAAAGTATGTCTCATCTTCCCTCTTCTTTTTTAAGGCAGGATAGCAATATATCTCAAATCAGCAGAATGTCTGTGCTTCGGTTGCTGTTCTTTCCCTGGATACTGTTAGTGCTTCCTGTCGTGCTTTCATAGTTACTGGTATTCTCTTTTCTCTCTTACGAGTCCTTTTCCCAACATAGTTATCAAACATGTTTTTCTGTTTTTGCCACCTAAAGCTCTTTTTTTATTTTTTATCTCAATGCTTTTCAGGACCCACCTCATTGAAATAAAGGTTAGAGATGTCAGGCAGCCCTGGAACACCTCCTGCCGATAAAGGGAGAATACTTGATTTTACCTGCCACACAGAGACGTTTTTAAAAGGGAAGTTTTTGACCTGGCTGTCATTCACGCCTAATTTATATGCTAGAGAGAAGCTTAACTAGATGCCAGGTATTTCTTGTTGAAGTGATTCATCATATTCCACAAGTCATACAATCATTTCTTATGTGGGAAGAGAAAGTGGGAGAAAGGTGACAGAATTGGACAGCATTCAATGAAAGGAAGAATGGGTCCAAATTATCTCTTATTATTGGGATGAGAAATATGATGTGGGCAGCAGAACAGCATTGTTGCACGGTGCTGCCGGCTCTCCAAGCGCCATTGGAAAGTAAAATTTCTAGGTTTTCCCCTGGAGGAATATTATCTACATGTCATTGGCCTTAGGAGGTGATGCAATTTTCCACTGCTTCTCCTGATTTTCCACACAGATTCATCTCTTTCCTTCTTGAAATACTTTTTGGAAAACTCCTTCTACATTAAGAATTGGAGAAGTGAAGGAGTTAAACCTATTTCTTTCTGCGAGGGGAAAGTTGTTTCCTGCAAATATATCTTAGTAGCCGAAGAGAAGTGTTCCGCTAGATTAGACTGATTGAAAAACTCCACTGATAAGGAAGGAAACGAAGAAGGAGCACCGTGCCTTGCTCCTCATCCTCTGCTCACTCCATCATTTTAAGCTATTGCTCCTAACTCACGCTTCCTATGGGCTCTTCTGCAACAGAATTATATATGAACTGCAATAAAAGTACCCCATCCACCCTTTCTTTATACATACAAAATTTATTTTAAATACATTTAAGCATGTGGGGTGTGTGTGTGTGCAAACATATACATATTATCCTGCAAAGATAAGTAAGCCAAATTTATTCACAGGGAAAAGTGTAGAATGTGAGTTAAATACTCAAATACCATCCAGCATAGAAAGTTTCTTTTATCCTTTTCTCTTCCTACATATATTTGTATGTCCAGTATACTGTTACTAATCCACAGAAATGTTTATTGTGATAGCTAACTGCCAAACACTTATGAGACAGCTGGAAATTTGTGATGAAGAGATACAAAACATGTGCTTAATAAGCTTATGAAATAAATTTAAAATGCACGTGTGTGTGTGTGTTTTCTGTATTTGTATGTAGGTGGGTGAACATTTGTGCATATGCATGTGGGGCCAGAGAACAACCTTGGATGCCATCCTTGGGAATACTTTCCACCTCCTTTGACACAGGGTCTCTCACAGGCCTCGAACTCACAAAGTTGGACTGACTGTTAAGTCAGCAAGCCACAAGATGCACACTTCTCTCTACAAGCCCACAAGCCAGAGCCACTGCACTCATATTTTGTTAAAAATATGGGCTCTAGGGATCAAACTCGGGTGCTCATAGTTGCAAGGTGAGCACTTTAACAGCTGAGCCACTCCCGTATATTTCCAACCTTCACTAAATTTCATGTTTGCTGGAGACACTTAGTATGGATTTATCATATTGACTGATAAATAAATAGCTAAGAAAAGCTGTGGATGTGTTGAAGAATTGCCTGGAGAAAGGGAAGAAAGATCTAATCATAAAAAATACAAAAATAGGACTGGAGAGATAGCTCAGCAGCTAAGAGCACTGACTGCTTTTGCAGAAGATCCAGGTTCAAATCCCAGCAACCACATGGTGGTTAACAACTGTCCATAACTCCAATTCCAGGGGATATGACACCCTCTTCTGGCCTCCATGGGCATGGCACAACATGAGTGCACTTACATACATGCACACATAACACTCATACACATAAATAGATAGATTAAATAAATTAATTAAAAATACAAAAAAAAGGAAGCAGAAATGATATTAGAAGGCAGATCGTTGATGTTTGTTGTCATCACTACCATAGCAGGACCCATTTAAACAGGGTAGGGATAAGAACCTACTATTTAGTCAGTTCACCCAATGCTCCGGAATAGAATCCTTCATTGACTGCACAATATTTAAGGGCATCTTGAGTTTTGGATGTATGGTTTTATGATGTGAAATTCTACGCCAAGAAGCAAAGATCTTACTATTCTTTCTTTCTTCAGTTCACTGAAGAACAGTGTGCTCCTCTCCACTGTTAATAGTCCCTAAGTCAATGGTCACTTGTCGTTATTCTTCGTAGGTTAGCTCCAACATTACTTGTGTGATTCGGACTTGTTTAGTTCAGCATTGACAAGCTGGCAGTGATTCAGAGCATATATGGGGAATATACAATGCACACAATTATTCTTTCTGCAAACTATTAAAATTGAGCAGCATCAAAAAGACCTGATATACATTTTAAAACAATATATGAGTGTTTTGCCTGCATGTACGTAAGTGCACCCATGTGCACAATGCCTGTAGAGAATAGAAGAGGTCATCAGATGCCCTGTTCATGGAGTTGAGAACAGTTGTAAGCAGCATGTGGGTGCTGGGAATCAAACATGAGTCTTTTGGGAGAGCAGTCAATGCTCTTAATCTGGGACTTGAATTTTAATAATACTACTAACTTAAAGCTGCAGATAATTATGAATAATTTCTTAGTAATAACTAATATAACCTCTATTGTCTTAAAAATATTAATCTGAGCTATTCATAGGTTTTCAGAGATTAAAAAAAATATAGGACAAGGGGCTGGAGAGATGGCCCAGTGCTTAAAAGCTCTTGTAGAGGCTCCAGTTTGATTCCCAGCATGCACGTGGCAGCTAACAACTGCCCTTAATTCCAGTTCCAGGGAAATTCATCACTCTTTTCTGACCTCCATGGCATTGCACAAAATGAAAGCACTAACATATATGCAAGTAATACACTCATACACACAAAATGAAAATAAATAAAATTAAAAACTATACAAGGATTGTTTATGAGTCAGTTGTCATCATATGGCAGGAAAAAGTGAGAATAACAGAGTTTTCTAATTATGCAGTAGGACAAGTTAAAACAAGTAAAATTGCAAATTATTTGAAAGTTGAAAAGGGACAATCATGGAATACAAGCAGTCTGTGTGGGTTTCTTTTTACACACTTGAAACAGGATTCTGAATATTTTTTGTTTGCTATGAAGGTAATTACAGTAATGGAGAGGGTTTCAGATATGACACTGATGACAGAGAGATTTGACTCGCTTTCTCAGATAAGCTGGGTAAGAAATACACTGTGCTATATTTTTATTTTTCGATATACAACGCATAAAATTCCTATTGATTTCCATGTTGCTATGCACTTACCTCTGGGAATTTGGGAAAATGTCTCAACCTAGCAGATACCACAACTGTAATACAATAATATCGAGAGAGAGAGAGAGAGAGATATTGGGCCTGAATAAAAGATAAATCAGATAAACAGAAATGAAATCTAAATGTTGACATTGCTGGTGGTTTATTTTTTGATCCCTTCAAAGGTCATGTAGTAAAGACAGATTTCTTAGAGTTTCCTCATTACTAGTCTCAGAAAAGATATATGAAAATTCATTACATATAAAATTTCCTTCCAGTATTCTCCCGATATGGAAGGAAAACCCTTCATGCTTCATGTGAATGACTCTGGTTTCAATGGAGGGAACCTGGACGGTCTTCCCTGTGAGTAGCCTGAGGCACACACACATCTACTGACACACAGCAAAAGGTGCTGTTGAGCTTGGTCGCTTCAGCTCCATTGTGTCTTATCACTCAAAAGACAAATCAGTTTAACGTGAACTGCGTTTACTTGGTGGCATCAACTCTGCCTCTGGAACCTGCCCAGTTTTCACAGCAGCTACTTAAATGTTTGTGGAAGCTTCAGGTTGTGTTGTGGCAAAGTTGAAAGGCAAAGTTTACCATTAGCAAAGAATTACATAGTGACCTGAGTCTGTACAGGAATGTTCCAGAATTTATGTCGTAGCAAGTCTTTGGCAGTGTGCTGTGACGTGTGTTTTGGAATGAGTACTAATGCAGGAGGTGTTTTAGGAACATGATGTGCTTTAATTCAATTAACTGGCACAGAAAATTTTAATGTTGACTGATGTTTTAGATCCCCGGGGAGAGAGAAGACATTCATAAGTGTGTTGTGCTAGTCATGAAATAGTTATCCTTAATTCATCAAGAATTTTTTACAATTTGTTAAGTGTTGTCAGAGAAATGATAAATATTACTTAATTGCAATAAAATAGACAGGAGGAATCTGCAACGTAACACATATTACAAATGAGTATGTATTTGGAACATGGAAGACACATAAGAGAGTCAGCTGATTCTGCCTGGAGAGGAGTGTGAGATGGGCAGGTCAGAAAGGGGTGTGAGATGGCAGGTCAGAAGCCTGGATAAGTTATGAGCGCAATATATATACACCAGTTATTGTTCAACCAGAGAGGCAGAATCATATATCTAAGTAGGATATATCTATGACTATCTATGAATTTTGGTAAGGAATTGCCTTGTTCCATTTTGACCCACTATTGTTGGAACATTTGTCTATCAGTGAGTTTTACAGTTCTTTACAAATACTGTATGGAAGTTCTTTATCAAATATACGACTCTCACACATTCCGTTGCTCTGTAATACATCTCTTTAGTCTCTTAATATGCTTTTAAAATAGAAGGTTTTTTAATTTGATTGAATCTGATTAAACAACTTGTTTGTTGATGGAGGTGTGGTTGTCTTATCTAGGATAGCTTTGCTTAAAACTAAATGGATAAAGATTATTCTCTTAGGGAATTTTAGTTTATGGTTTTACATTTGGGTCTCTGATCTATTTGAGGTTAATTTTCATATATGGTGAAAAGAACCAAAGATCTTTCTTTTTTATTTTAATATTCAACAGTTCTAGTACCATTTATAAAAAGATGGTATTCTGTCTTCACTGAATTGTTTACATAGCAGTCAACTCAGTTGTCTCTACAAGTACAGGGCTATTTCCGGATTATGTTTCGGAATACTCACAGTTCTATATCTCAGAATCTATCTTGACACAAAACATATGCAGATTGTTATAGCTTTAAGTAAGTCTTAGAAATAAATGATTATGTCAACTGTAGGGGTGCATGCACCTTTAATCCCAGCACTGGGGAGGCAAAGGCAGGTGGATGTCTGTGAATTTGAGGCCATCCTGATCTACATAGTGAGTTCCAGGCCAGCTGGGGGACACAGGGCGACAAGACAAAAAAAAAAAAAAAAAAAAAAAAAAAAGAAAAGAAAAGAAAAAATTATTCTTTTATGTTATATGTTCACTTTCAATTGTCTGTTGACCTTTTAAATTCATTTGCATTTCCAAGAGAATTTTATAGGTAGCTAGCTAATTTCTAAAGTGCATAAAGTCACCTGGGGTCTTCACAGAGACTGCATTAGTACTTCAGTCAGATGAGTAGTGAACTCTGAAAAATATGATCTTACTATATGAATAGTGTATGTCTCCTATAATATTTTGGTGTTCAAACTTTTAAAATAATGTCTTGATATTTCAGTAAACAGGTCTTCGATTATCTTTTTTCAGATTAATTTCCAAGTTTAAAATTGTTTATCAAGTATATTTTTAAAATGGTTTATGGTTTTAGATTATTTCCCAAAGCCTGTATTTCAATTGAAAATTTCTAATTTCAGGGTTTTACTCTGATAATTAAAGACAGTAGAAATTTTCCTCATTATCCTAATAATCAGAGACCCATGAACAAAGTGAAACACAAGGACATTTTTCTTTCTTGTCTTCTTATTAGTATATACTAATCATATGTAATAATGTGTATTCATTATGACATTTTCATGCATGCATATAAAGTATTTTGATGATATTCACATCCCCTTGCCCTCTTTTATCCACTTCCAATTCTCTAACTAGTCTTCATTCAACTCTCTCCTCTTTTATTTACCTTCTTCTTGATGACTTAATGACTTTCATTAGAATGTCTTACATAAGTACGGAAGAAAGATTGTTTAAAGGAGTGCTGGTAACATACCAGTAACTACACCTCTGAAAAAAACGTCTCTCCCTCCTCCTGTAGGGAGGACTTCTATAGGCAGCTGTTAACTACTTATAGAGTCTCAAGGCAGGGTGGGGCTCTGGTGAGTTCCTTCTCTTTAATAACTTTCACCAAGATCATTTCTTGCACTCAGCAAAGAGCTAAGGTCTCAGAGCAACCTTCTATCCTGAAATCTGGAGTGACAGATGCTCCCAGAGTTTTTCACAGCAAGATCTGCTTTCCTGAAACAGGAGACAGTGCTACAGCATCATCTAGAAAAAAAAAAAAAAAAAAAAAAAAAACCACAGTTAACTTTGACAACTCACTACAGGTTGATGTGACTTAGCCTAAGAGTAAGACAACTCTTTTGGATTGCTGGGCCATTGTAGACTTAATCCCAGGGGCCCAGTGACCTTGTCAGGATTTTATGGTGATGAACATGATCTGTGCTCCTGGCTCAGCTTGGGAGAAGGGCCCTTGCTCAAATCTCTCCACAGCTCAACTGGAGTTCATGGATAGTCCTGGAACCCTCGTCAATCCAGAGAACTCCATCAGAACGCTGAAGGGAGCGGTCATATTGCCTTCCCTGTCCTACATGTGTCGCTCTCTTCATTGTCAGAGGTCCACAGCATTGAAAATGGTTATTTTAAAGATTTGTCCCATTTGTAGTTTGTTTTAGGTAGGGTGTAAATATGCTCATTGATCATATACAAAAGTGCCAACTTTATGTCCTAGTAATGAGGATGTCCGTGGTTTGCATTGTTTGTGTTTTGGTGGTGCATATGTGTAAATAGAGTGTACGGGGCGTGCTTGTGTGGATGCACATATGTGAGCTCATATAAGCGCATGTGCATGTGCATGCATGTGAAGGCCAGAGAGCAACCTTGGATGTTGTCCACCTTAGTTTGTTTTCTTTTTTCTCATTAGGCTGGAGTTTGCCAAGCAGATTATACCGGTTACCTAGTGAGCTCAGGGTTCTGCCTGTCTCTTCCTCCTGAGTGCTGAAATTGTAAGCATGAGCCACAGCGGCCCTGGATTCTGCCTTCAGACTCAAAATCTCATGCTTGTGTTTTGTTTCCTGGCTCCCATCCCTGCTTATATTTTATCCACAGCTTTTGTTTTGCTATGTGTTTTTAGCTCATTTTTAAAATAATTCTGCATTCTCTAAAGCCTGGAACTGAGATTACTTCTGAAAATGCTATGATTCATGTTAGTCAAGCTTATATTTAAAACTGCTGTTGCTCCATTCTTTTGAATTGTAAGGCCATCTAACATATGTAATTTAGTTAATATTTGCAGTAATATATTGAGATTATCTGATTATATTGTTCCGTGAATAGATTATAACCTCATCAAGAGTAGTGGCCATATTTTATTCTTCTTTTAGTCTTTTGTGCTTAACCCAACACCTGTTTCTCTCACAATAAACCCTTAATACAAGTATAAAGAATCAAGGTGAATTATTCTGGTTCTTGGGTAAATATAGTGGCTTAGAAATATACTGTCCCTTTCAAATTTTCAAGTTTCACTTCTGCACATAAAGAATAAAAACCTTCTTCATCAATTCTCTTCTCTGTTATTAAAATCAAATGAAATTTGTCCCTAACACAAATCTTTAGTTATATCTTTTGGCATTAAAACCTTACTTTTCTGAAGTTCTTCCTTTCTCTTTTGGCTTCTAATTGGTATTCACTTGATTTATAAATCCCGTTAGCATTATTCTTCTTATAAAGGTACTTTGTCTATCTAAATTAAATCTCACTCACTTGATTTTCTTAAACTCTCAAGATCCACCTGCAATTTCTCTGTTTATAACTTTCTGGTCTTGGTGTGTAAGCTCCTTATTTGCAATCATCTCCAGGGTTTACTTAAGTTATTTTTTTCGTTCTCTTAGTATAAGAATGATATTGACCACTGGATTAGTTTCCTTTTGAAATCTCTTCTTAATTTTTGGTGATTCCCTACTGTTATCATTAGTAGTCACCATTTTTAGTATTAAAGTATTGTTGATAAGTCACATGGCTACAACAAAGTATAAACCTGTGTTGGCTTGGATTTAAGAAAGAAGATGATTAATTGAGCCTACATTCAACTGCAGCTAGGATAAGCTTAGAGATGACTCTCATACCCAGAGGACACAATGATCAACTGTCAAAAGCTGGTGAATCTACTGAGAAACTAAATTCATAAATGAAATTCCTACAATGTACTTGGTTGGTGTTTAGAACACCTCCCCCTATTACCCCTCACCCAATTTAATGTAATATATACATACATACACACACACACACACACACACACTCACACATATATATATATATATATATGTATGTATATGTATATGGTGTATAGAGTCTGATTTGTGTCCTTGAATGTCCTTCAGTGTGGGTTGATCTATTAGTGCTGCCAAGAGTCTCTTCAGTGTAAGAAACTGACTCTCTCACTCCCCAGAGAAATCAATCACTAAAAGTTAGTTTTTTAGACTGGAATGGAATTTCTTACTCAGTTACTCACTTTTGTCTGGTTTGAGCTTTCATGGGCCTGATGCATGCTATCACTATTGTCATGGGTTCATATGCATAATTGTTCAGCTGTCAACCAACCCCTCTGTGTCTTACAATCTTTCCACCTCCTCAAGGGGAAGAGGTTTGAAACAGGTTTCCTATTCAGGGATAGAAAGTCTGTGGCCTCTTGTTCTTTGCCCATTGACTAATGGTGGGTTTCTGTGTTAATCACTATAAGCCACATAAGGAAATCTTTCCTGGCAAGAGTTGAGAGATGCATTCATCCTATATATAGTGGCTGAGTTGAAGATTTGTCTCTTAGAGGTAAGCACCTCACAGACATTTATTCTCTGCAGTTGGCCAGTTGTGGAACTCTCTATTAGTCTCCATCTGTTACAAAAAGAAGCTTCTATAATGGGAGGGAACTCATGTGTGGTATTGTAAACACAGCTACAACACATGATTGGAGAGGTCATAGATCCTAGAGAAAAACCTACTTTCGTCACATCCCTAGACCAACATTTATTACGAATGGGCATCCTCATATTTACAGACAAGTGTGCCTTTTATCCCTCATCAAAGAAGCTTCTTTTTGCAAAAGATGGAGTCTACTATAGACTACTATAGCCAGAACTGGTTAAACTTGGAGAATATTTTAGGTTACTTAAAAATTGCTGTATATTATATCTTCATGCCATATTCATGTAGTTCCCTGTCATGGATTACCAAATTTTCTAAGGTATGATGCCTTTTATTTTCTGGACACTTACAGGGGCTACTAAAACCTGTACTAAAGTCTGTACAAAATTCTCACTTAAGAATGTATAACTTTCAACAAAAATTGCCCACTCAATTATATTGTCATATGAAAATACATTAAAATTATACTATAAATAATAAAATTGTTTCTAAAGGGCAGAAGGATAGTTCACTTAGGGTAATAATATTCTCTAGTTGTAACAAGAATTCTATGGTAATTTCATGGGACAAAATGTATGACACTATTCAGAAAATTACAAATAATAAACAAATATAGAATTAATACAAGTCAGGAACACTCTTGTTTCCTAGTCAAATCTTCAACTTGGGGGCAAATACTTAGACACTTCCACGACTGCAGCTCAGTGAGTCATAATAATATCAGTAATAGATTAATATGACAATAATGCAGTAAATTATAATGAAAAGTGTTTGTACTATTAAGAAAATTGTGTACATAAGGACATTTTGTAATTATTTCTATTACAGCATCAATCAGTTCAACAGGTGTTTATTGAGTTACATAGGACCCTGTGCTTGATATTATGATTTAGTTATAAAAATAGATGAACTCTATATTTGTAGAGATGATAGTCTTTTGTAACTAAACAGATAATGATAGCTGTAAACAGATAATAACAGCATGATGTGGTAATATGATTTTCTCATTTAGCGGATTCACTCATGAATCACAAAGTAATTATTGAGCACTAGTGCCAGAACTAACAGGCTCCACAGAAATACAAAAAGTCAAGGTTTATTATTTCAGAGAACCTGTAGTACAGGCTGTCACGGGCAGGATACTAGGTTCTAGAGTTTCAGGTCGCCATCTGTGGCTATGAGGCATAAAAATCATAATCCAATTTTTATTTTGTGTACTTCATTCTCAGAAGAAAGAGAGAGAGAGAAAGAGAGAGAGAGAGAGTATATGAGAGAGAGGGAGGAGGAGAGGAAAGGAACCATGGTGGCATATATGTATGTATAGTGCACGTCTTTAAACCTAGCACTCAGGAGAAAGACACAGGTGGATTTCTGTGATTTCACACTGAGATTCTGTCTAGAGAGAGGGAGAGAAAGAACACAATGAGATAACGTAAGCATTACCTTAATTCTACAGGAAGAGATTGTATGACTGGGTTTTCCAGAGAAAAAGAGGACAGAAAATGCAAATACTTTTTATAGAAATTGGCTCATAAAGTTATGGAGATCAAGAAATTCCATGGCCTATCATCTCATGGTCTATCATCTCATGGTCTATCATCTCATGGTCTATCATCTCACAGTCTGTAAAGCAGCAGAACTAGAAAAGCTGATGGTTTATTTAGTTCAAGCCAAAAGTCTTGAGACCCAGAAATACAAATGTCTAAATATAAAATAGAGGATAGTCAGGCTAAAGAAGAGAAGGAAAATGTATCTTTTCTATGCCTTTTTGTTCTAACAGGTTGTCAGTGTGTTGGCTGATGATCACTCACATTGGTCAGGCCTGTTTTATCTACTTAGTTTACTAATTTAAATGCTAATCCTCCTTAGGAAAAAACCTCATAGATACTCAGAAATAATATTTTACCATTGCTTTGGGCATTTTTTAGCACAGGATAGTTGCCACATAATAGTAGCCCCACAGTAATAAAGAAGTCTGAGCCAATTCAATAATAAGATAATGAAAGGATTAAGGGTTTCCTATAGGCCATACTCTTTCTCCGTGTTTTAGATCTCTCTAATTTAAACTCCCAATTACTTTAGTATTGCTCTTCATTTTCAAAGAGAAAATCAAGGGATCAAAATGGCAGGCAAGGGCCCGATTTAAAGCTATTCACTATAAGGAGAATTTAGTGAGGCTTCATGTGTAGGCTGCTGTATGTAGGAGAAAAAATAGTCATGGTGAAGCTTCTGTCTGGGCAAAGTGATTTGGGAACAGGCAAACAAAGAAAAGGCAGATTAAAAAGCACAGTGTCTGAATGAAAATTCTTGTGCTTATGTGGATGTTTGTGGGGAAGTTTGGAGATGTTCACATACATGTGTGTACATGTACACGTAGAGGTCAGAGGTCAACCTCTGGTGCCGTTCCTCAGGCACCTTTGTTTTTAAAAATATTTTATTTATGATTATTATTTTTTTTATTTGTGAGTATAATGAGTATATTGCCTGCATGTATGTAACTGAAACTGTGTCATTAAATGTCTGGAGAGGTCAGAACAGGGTGCTGGACCCACTGGAACTGGAACTACTGACCAGACCGTTGTTAGCTGCCATGTGAGTGCTGAGAATTGAACTGGGGTCCTCTGCAAGAGCAGTCAGTGCTCTTAACTGCTGACCCATCTCTCTATATGATCCATCTTCATTTTATTTTTAGAGAGTGGCCTGCAACTTGTCACATAAGCTAGCCTGGTTAGCAAGCTCTAGGAATCCTTCGGTCCCCACATCCCCAGCCCTGAGGATATAAATGCAGGTGTTTCATTGAGTTGTCCTCCGCCAGACAAGTTGGCCTGGCAAATTATGGACAGCCCATTCATCCCAAGCCTGGGGGAGCTGCTTGCCCAGGATTATAAACTTGTTGACCTTCCACAAGACAAGAAGGAGCTGGGGGAGTCAGTGACCCCTCCTGACCAAACGGTAGCCTGAGCTGTACATGGGGGAGGGACTAAGAGTACGAGAGGAGGAAGCTGGGGAGAAATGAGCCCCCTTTGCCATCTTGGTCAGCTGCCAGGAGGTCACAGGGTCCCTGTTGGGATAAGCATTTGCTGTAAGACCTCAGTAGGGAAGCTTCGACAGGCCTGTAAGAAAGCCCCTCCCCCATTTCTCTTTAAGTAAGCCCAAATAACCTCTGGTTTCCCAAACTGTAGTTTGGCAAAATTACACCTCTTTATATTGTTAAGGACCTAGAGAGGGGTGGGGCTGGATGCCGAGAAGGAGTTTTAAGTCCTCATCCTTTCCAGGAAAACACTTTACTTACCAAATTATTTACCAAGACCTAGAAATGAACATTTTCACACGTCTTTGAGACATGCCAATGGTTTTGTTCAACAAGGAGTTAGATATAGTTTTAGATTGAAGAAGAGAACCATGCTGAAGATACAGATGTGAAACGGCAGGTGATTTTTCCTAAGCTGACCCAAAATAATAGGAGAAAGTGTCAGGAACAACAATGAACCCCGGAAGCTCCAAGATTTCAAGAGAAAACAGAGAAGAGTTTGTGGATAGAGGATTCAGGAATGGTAATAAAGATAAGAACAGCAGAATACAATTCTATAGAAATTAAAGGAAGGGAAAATGTCAAAGACTCAATGATCATTTATCACTTATGAGAGAGATGGCCAAGAAGATAATAACCCAAGGTATAAATTTTTCTGTAACAAAACAGAAGTCATTGATGACTTCCTTGGAAGCAGATGCAGAACAGTAGTGTGAGAAAGAGTGAGGCTAAGATGCAGCGACACTATTAGAAACAGCGTGTGGAAAGAGAGAGATAGCAGTTGCAAAGATTCGGTGCTAAGTCGAAGGTTTCAAAACTAACACTGAGATAATGGACATGTGGAAACTCTCTGAGATTTCCAGCTGCGGTTCTGACCTGGAAAGAGCTTGGAAATAATCATGTGCACCCTCAAATGAACAGCGGTTGACAGAACAGGAGCACTGGTGTCGAGCTGAGGACTGTCCCCAGCCGACAGCTGCTGGGGCAGGGAGAGTCAGTAAGGACAGGGGGAGCACGGGTTAGCTACTGTGGGTTAGGAGAAACAAAGAAAGGAGGGCTGGACGTGGTAGTGCACGTCTTTAACCCCAGCACTCAGGAAGCAGAGGCAGGGGGATCTCTGTTAGATAGAGGCCAGCTGGGGCCATGGGGAGACCCTGTCTCAAAAAAAAAAAGAGAGAAGAAGACATGAAACTGGGTGAGGTGGGGGTGGGGTGAGTTCAGGAGGCCTCAGGAGGAGGAGCGATTTGACTGGAACACACTGGGGAGGCCGCATGGCAGGGTGGAGACGATGGAAGGGGTCTGAACGTGGTCAGAACACATTGTGTTAAATTCTCAAAGAATCAAAAAAAATATATAAAATACATTGTATGCCTGTATGAAACTCTCACAGAATCAATAAAAATATTATTTAGAGAGAACATATGACATTTGTAGGTTTGGGCTCTCACACTCAGGAGATTGTTTCCATGAATTTACCTTCAAATTCCATAATTTTGTTTTTTCTCAGCCACCGAATAATATTCACTGTGAAAATGTACTGTATTTTCATGATCCATTCTCTGTTGACGGATATCTAGGTCTCTTCCATTTCCTTGCTCTTGTGACTACAGCAGCCATGAACACGGATGAACAGGTATACAGGTATATCTGTAGTAGGATATGGAGTCCTCTGGTATATGCCCGAGTGGTATAGCTGAATCATGTGATACATCTATTTCTAGTATTCTGGGGAACTTCCACACTGATTTTCATAGTGGCTACACCAGTGTGCACTTTCACCAGCAATAAGTAAATGTTCTTCTCTCCCCACATTCTGACAAATAGCTTTGACCCTTTAGATATTCTTGTTTCAATTAGAAAAATCCAAAGATATCAAGAGACTAGTACGAAGCCTTGGGAAGGAGGCTTCAAGGGATCACAACTAGAATGGGAGGGGTTACAGAGTTGCAGTGGAGTGGAGAATGGGAGCACAGGACAGACGAGAGCATATTGTGAGAGATAAGTAACACTAACGGCACTTTGGAAAAGGCCTGTTATTCTAGAATCTTCCTAAAATATATACATATAAAATGTAAAACGTTTAAATGGGGACTGGAGAGATGGCTCAGCACCTAGGAGCTCTTGTTGCTCTTTCAGAGATCCTGGGTTCCATTCCCAACACCCACATGATGGCTAACAATCTTTTGTAAACCCAGTTCCAGGGGAATCTGAAACCCTCATCTGATCTCCACAAGCATTACACAACATGGGTGCACTTACTCATGTGTAGGCGATACACTCATATTGACAAAAATAAAATAGAAATAATAAAAATATTTTAAAAGTTTAAATGGAGTGAGTGTAAATTTAGTGAGTTTAAATTGCCCTCCTTATAAGGGGTGTGTGGGGGGCAATTTCCAGTGGCTGTCATAGGTTGTGGGGAATTAGGCCTCCCAACACAAACCCCCTCCATGGCTATGTGATGGTATGCGGGCCCTCCATGACTGCGCCATGGTGTCTGATTCTGCTTAGCTTAAGAGTTGTTCATTAACTTGTGACCGCAATCGCAGAACATTCTTCTGCCTTTCGCAGAGACTATCTTGTCTGTGCTGCTTCTGCTTTATGGCCTAGTAAACATGCTTTGAAGTGCTGAGTCCCTGGGTGGGCACGGGGTGCTCTGTCATGTAGGACAGAGGTTGTTATTTTTTTTTTGGCCACTGGGTCAGTGGTCCCTGGTCTTCTGCGTTCCTCAAGGATTGTTAAATTGTATAATGACATATGGAAACGGTATAAAAAGGAAGAGACATTTGTTAGTAAAGGCTTCTTCTTCTCAACTTCCATGGTGTGTGTGTGAGTTCTTTCATTAAGCCTCACCGCTCCTCGCAGGGACTCGGACCCAGGGCCGTGCAGGCGTGGCAATTGGAGGTTCCCACGGAGACCTGAAAGCAGGAGAGTCACGGAGGGGTCGTTCTGGAGACCAACAGGGACGCCTCTCGGTAAGAACGCATTGTTAAGAATGGGCAATCAGCCCGGGAAAGTGCAGCTGCAGGATCAACTTAAAATACTCTTAAGACAGGGAATGGTGGTAAAGAGCCACACCCTGGAGAAGTTTTTAAAAAATATAGGAAAGGGTAGTCCATGGTTTTTTATTAATAGAGATTTAAGAGTTTGATTGGGAGGAGATCTGCCAAGATCTCCAAAAACTCCTACAGAAGGAGAGTCCGGAGTTCTTTCTCTTATCCACCTTCTCCCTATGGTGCCTAGTAAAAGACGCCCTACTCACTGATAAAATCTGCCTCCAACAACTGGTGGCTGAGGCTCAGGCCATGTTTACTGATATTCGGGACCAGGACGCTAGGGAGTCTCTAAAGTCAAAAGACTCAAAAACCGAGGAGGTAAATCCTCCTTGAGCGGGGGAGGGGCCGAGACAGGCTGCGACTAGGGTAAATGTTAGCTTCTCCACTCGAGCGGGTGCCTACCCAAAGGAGTGGGGGGTGGCCGAGAAGCAGCCCTAGGAAAAAGATTGTTCCACAGGCAAACCTCCGCCATACACTCTAGCCTCAGGAAGGAGCTGGGGGGAATGGCAAAGGCTCAAGCACATGGTGTACAGCCGCCACCCGGGGAAGCCTCAGAGAGTGCCAGGGCATGGTGGCTTGGCTGGCCTTGGAGGCCAGATGCACAACTACAGCAGCAGGGACGTGGCTCAGGATGTTCCCGCAGGCAGCCCAGGGCACAGCCCAGGTGTTCCGCGCTTCTGGGAAACCCTGCAGTTGGGACTACCCACGCTTGTGGCAGTGCCCAAGGATTGGCATGTAATAATAATTGACCTTAAAGACTGCTTTTTCTCAATCCCCCTACATCCCACAGATAGCCCTCGTTTTGCCTTTAGCCTTCCATCTCTTAACTTTCAGGAACCTGCACTTCATTTTCAATGGACGGTGCTCCCTCAGGGAATAGCAAACAGTCCCACCATGTGTCAGGCCTATGTAGCTGCAGTTTTGGATCCCCTCAGACGGGATTTCCCTTCGCTCTATATTATACATTATATGGATGACATCTTATTGGCTGCACCTAATTAGCATTTGGCCCTGCAAGCCTTTGCTGCCTTGCAGGGTTATTTGGAAAACAACGGCCTTGTATTGGCCCCTGAAAAGGTGCAAATGCAGCCCCCCTATAAATATTTGGGTCATGTTCTTCAACCACAGGGGGTAAGACCCCCAAAAATGTGCACTGATATGTCCCAGCTTAAAACCTTACATGATTGGCAGAGGTTTTTGGGCGATGTACAATGGATTTGCCCCTCCCTTTCCCTTAAAACAGGTGATTTGAAACCCTTGTATGATCTCCTCCCTGGAGATCCTGATCCTACCTCACCATGGGTTTTAACTCCCAGAACTAGGAATGCCCTTCAGTTGCTCATTCAGAGCTTAAATAAGGCTTGTGTTCAGCAAATTGATTATGATCAGCTCTTGCAGCTGGCTGTTCTTCCTTCTCATTTTACTCCTACCGCTGTTTTTTGGCAACAGGGCCCTATATATTGGGTCCACCTGTCTGCCTCACCTAAAAGAGTTGTGATTCCATATTATGAATTAATTTTACAGTTATTATGGAAGGCCTTTAAACTTAGCCTTCAGATGTTTGGAAAATCTCCTAATAAAATTTTAGTACCTTATAATAAAGAGGAGTTACAACATTTACAAAATAGTTTTGATGGATGGACACTATTTGTGACATCTACTGGGGCAGTATTTGATTGTCATTATCCTCCTAGCCCTCTTTTGACCTTTTTTAAGAGACATCCAGTAATATTTCCCACAATTGTTAAGGAATCTCCCTTGACCCATGTGTCTACTGTGTTTACTGATGGTTCCTCCAAAGGGTATGCGGCCGTAATTTCCCCAAAGGACGCTTCCGCATGCCAGTTAATGATTTGTCAGCACAGGGGGCAGAGCTTCAAGCATGCTTACTTGCCTTCCAGTTGTTTTCTACTGAAGCCTTTAACCTGTATACTGATAGCATTTATGTTTCTCAAGTAGTTAAACCTCTAGAAACAGCTTCATGTGTTTCCCCATCTTCCAAGGTGCAATCAATGCTATTACAATTACAAAGAATGATTTGGGACCGAACTCAACCAATATTCGTTGGGTATATCTGCGCCCATACTAATCTTCCTGGACCACTTTCAGATGGTAATGCCGAGGCTGATTTACTCACTAGACTTCTGGTTGCCTCAGTGGAAGAGCAGGCTGTTAATCTTCACAGAAAATATCATCTTAATGCCCAGTCTCTCAGCCACCATACAGGCTGTTCCAGGTCTTTAGCCACTCAAATAACTTCCCAGTGTTCTGAATGTGCTCCATTCCACAATTCCTCCAATGTTGGAGTTCATCCTAGAGGCTTAAAAGCTAATCATATTTGGCAAATGGATGTTACTCATCTTAAAGAAGCAGGTAAGTTACAATTTATGCATGTGTCAGTGGATACGTTTTCCAAGGTAATTTTTGCCTCCCTCCATTCAGGGGAGCGCATTAAAGATGTTATTTCCCACTGCACACAGGCCTTTGCCTATATGGGGGTCCCTAATGTTCTTAAAACTGATAATGGACCTGCATATGCCAGCCACAAATTTGCTACATTTTGCAAAGAATATAACATCTCTCATACATTTGGGATACCTCACAATCCCACAGGTCAAGCCATTGTTGAAAGAACCCATGCTACCTTAAAACAATATTTTTGTAAAATAAAGAGGGGGGAAAAAGTCCCCTCTCCCAATGTTCAGCTTGCCAAGATTCTTTTTATTTTAAATTTTTTAACAGTAGATAGCACTGGCCAATCAGCTATGGAAAAGCATTGGGGTAAGCCCTCCCAACAACTGGGATGGGTGAGATGGAAAGATCTTATGACTAGCCAATGGCAGCCAGCCACGCCCTTGCTGGCTAGAGTGCCTGGAGCTGTATGCATTTTTCCTCAAAACAAAGAGAAACTGATCTGGGTGCCGGAAAGATATGTTCGCCCAATTGAAAGTCCTGGCACCTCAGAATTGTTTAACCCTAACCAGGGAGAGAAATCCCCTGAGTAGCAACTTCTCTTTTGTCCCAAATAGGAATGAAAAGAAGGACCTCCCTTTTGGCTGCTCTGTGGATCCTGAGCTGTTTCCTGCTACATGCTGCGGCGGGAGGCACATCATTGCACCAACAAAACCAGCCGTGGAACTACACCTGGCAGGTTCTGTCCCAAGACGGAGATGTCATCTGGTCTGCCTCTGCGGTTCAACAGGAAATCCCTTGGCCAGTACTAACCCCAGATATGTGCAAAATGGCTCTCGGCTCGGCAAATAACTGGGGCCTGGAGTCCCACTTTTCTCAAGGAACGCTGCCAGAAGAACTAGACTCCCTGACTGAACACCTCTTTGGATGTAGCCACCGGAATAGAAGAGAACACTTGCGAGTCCCAACTCTGTATGTTGCACCAGCACCTCAAACACGGGCTCTTAAGGCCTCCTGCGGAGGTGTTGGCAGCCATTTCGTGGCAAAGTGGGGATGTGAAACCACTGGAGATACTTATTGGAATCCAGCATCTAGCTGGGATTATATTAGTTTAAAGGCCAACTACACACATAACTTTCCGGGGAAAGATTCCCGGGTGTGCCGACACTGGTGCCCCCCCCCCCTTATGATTAATTTTACAACTGGGGGAAGAAACCAAACCTTGGAAATTTGGACTAAGGGTGCTACCTGGTCTATTAATACTTATCCAAAATGGACTTCTGTACATTTTTCCATTAAGTTGAGCAAGACATTGCCTCAGTATTTTTTAGGAGAAAAGATTGTTGCCAGTGCTCAAAATAATGAAGTTGTTAAATTTTCCGTGAGCAATGAATGATACCACTGCTTCATATGTATATCCGGAACATGTAGCTACTTTTAAGGATATGGTGTTACAAATGATTCAAACTACCTTTGATATGCTCAATGCTTCTGCTCCTAATTTTACTGAATCCTGTTGGCTGTGCTTTGCCACTACCCTCCCTGTTTATGAGGGGATGGCACAGGCCAGCGAAATTCTGTTTAATTACACAAAGAATTATGTTCAATGCTCTTGGCATAATCATCCTAATGTTACCCTCCCCCTTTTTTGTATTGGAAGAGGGACATGTGTTTATCATCCTAATTTGAATATTTCTAATGTGCCCTTTTGTAATATTTCTATTCCTGTTAATATTACTCTGAAGGAGCAGTATCTTTTGCCTCCTGGGAATAAGGATAAAGGCTCGAGTTTCTTGTGGGCCTGTCAGGACTCCCTGACAGCCTGCGTTTCAGTAGATAGAATTAAGAGCAATCCTCAAGTTTGTGTGCTAGTTAAGATTTTTCCTCGCATTTCTTATTATTCTGCTGATGAGTTTGATAATCCCCAGTTGATTTCTCCCCTTACCCCTGGAGCCCGAGTTAAACGGGAGCCCATATCCTCCACAGCAGTTTCCCTGGCTCTTTTACTTGGAATTTCTGCAGCAGGGGCGGGAACAGGTATCACTTCCCTTGTAACTTCTTCCAATATGTATGATCAACTTAGGCAACAGATAGACAAGGATATAGAGAATTTAGAAAAAGGAATTACTGCCTTGGAACAGTCCTTGGTGTCCCTCTCGGAGGTAGTTATGCAAAACAGGAGGGATCTTGATCTTTTATTTTTAAAAGATGGGGGGCTCTGTGCAGCCCTAAAAGAAAAATGCTGTTTTTACATAGATCATACCCGTGTAACCAGAGACAGTATGCAAAAAATTAGAGAAGCATTGGAAAAAAGGAAAAAGGAAATGGAATTTCAGCCTGCGAGCTGGTTTGCTGAAAATGGATGGCTTACTTCTCTTTTGTCTTCTATTTTGGGACCGTTAATAGGATTATTATTGCTTGTTACATTTGGTCCTTGGTTGTTTGGAAAATTGACTCAATATATAAAAAATCAAGTGGATAGGGCTACTTCTCGTTCTATTCAAGTACATTATCAAAGATTACAATTGTTGGATGTTGAACAAGGAGGACGCAGTCAGACTTGGGGGCCCTGTACCTCAGCTGGAAATGTTGCCTCCGCCCCTAAGCCTAGGTCTCGGCCCCATCGCCCTAAACGGGCTGGGCCTTCTAATAAATCAAAGGCGAAGATCGTGGCAAAGCCCAAGACGGGCAACTGACAGGATGGGACCCAAACCGCCTAAGACAGGAGAGGAGGCCCTCCTAAGACGGGTAAGGAACGGGTTGCCTGTCTGACCTAAGACAGGCTTGCCATGATAAAATAAAAAGGGGGGAATTGTGGGGACTTAGGCCTCCCAACACAAACCCCCTCCATGGCTATGTGATGGTATGCGGGCCCTCCATGACTGCGCCATGGTGTCTGATTCTGCTTAGCTTAAGAGTTGTTCATTAACTTGTGACCGCAATCGCAGAACATTCTTCTGCCTTTCGCAGAGACTATCTTGTCTGTGCTGCTTCTGCTTTATGGCCTAGTAAACATGCTTTGAAGTGCTGAGTCCCTGGGTGGGCACGGGGTGCTCTGTCACGTAGGACAGAGGTTGTTATTTTTTTTTTTTGGCCACTGGGTCAGTGGTTCCTGGTCTTCTGCGTTCCTCAAGGATTGTTAAATTGTATAATGACGTATGGAAACGGTATAAAAAAGAAGAGACATTTGTTAGTAAAGGCTTCTTCTTCTCAACTTCCATGGTGTGTGTGTGAGTTCTTTCATCAAGCCTCGCCGCTCCTCGCAGGGACTCGGACCCAGGGCCGTGCAGGCGCGGCAATAGATTAGCAAATAAAAAGCCCAAAGCCAGGAATGGACTCATTCTTTTCTGTTTTTTTAGACAAGGTCTTCCTATAGCCCCAGCTGGCCTGGTACTCACCATGTAGCCCTGCCTACCTCCGCCTCTGCTTCCTGAGTGCTAGGGTTAAACGCATACATCACCATGCCTGGCTCTGGACTCCCCCTTTTGAAGCTATGAATGGGGAGGTCCCACAAAACTCAAAAAACACTGGCTGTTACCTTTGCTCTTGGTTATCTTCCAGAACTTGCGGGTAAGACCCTATCACTAAAAACACTATACACATGAGTCATGGAACAAAGTGAAATCGATCTAATTGACCTCAAAGCTTCATCTCTACTGACTGGTTTTCATAGTACTGAAAGGTGCTACATATGCTACCAGAAAAGTAATTATCAACCCTGGTCAGCAGTGAACTCTGTGAGCTACAGTAGCAAATGGCCTGGCAAGATATGCCCACAGATGACACAAATATTATGTGAGTGACCCAACAATCTTATGATTGGATTTAAGGCCTCTTCACAAGATGGAGCCCATGCCTGGCACTAATATCATCAGCCCAAGGAAGCTGTGGCTAGACAGGTTACAGGTTATGGCGGAGAGTATATTAGCATTATTCTGCTGAATGGACATTGTATTAAAACAACTCTTCATGACTTGTTATTCCCATATTAATGCATCCTTCAGCTCTCACCAGAGAAGCTTCTTCTTGTAGTGGATGGCAATTAATGCAGAGATCCACAGCTACTCACTGTGAATGGAAAAACAGACTGCAGAGTGCTTAGTCATGAATAGGACACCTAAACCAACACTTATGTCCCGTGGCTCAGGGGTCATTGTGGAAGAGGAGGTGGAAAGACTGTAAGATTCGTAGATGGCAGATGACTACAAGGAAACATTCTCTGGACAGCAGAGAAGTTACTTATATTACTTCACAGGAATTATGGCAGCACGTACAAGACCAGACGAAGTTCCAGAAGAGGAGATGTTTGGTTAGAAGCACTAATGCTAGCTGAGGAGCTATCCACAGCTATAGCTGCTGTGAGGGGAGAGTCAGTTTTGTTTAAGGGTCTGACACTGAATAGGCTGGCCAGGCTCCATGGGCAGACTCTCACGAAAGGGAACTGGGTATACAGATTAGACTCAAGAGACCTAAAAAATGATAGAGGACATGAGTGAAGATGGGGAAGTTTTAAGTGAGGGCAGATAGTAGGTGGGGTGGGGGTGGGGTGTCATAAGGTCATCAAAATACATTCTATAAAATTCTAAAAAAAATCAATAAAAACATATTATTTGTACAAAAGTGGGCCCATCAGATAACTAGCCTTTGGGGAAACAATCATTCTGAAATCCAGAGGCATGCTCATACAGAGATACATTTAAGATCTGCTTACTGGCAGGTAAAATGGAACTGTAAACTAGTTATATAGATCAATCACTAGAAGCTGGGTATAGATTAGAATGAAAGTGGGACATCACAAAACTAGGAGACTCTCAGTATTTACATGGGTTTAATCTCTAGTATTATATGATGATAGGCTAGGAAGTATCCAACATGGCTCTTAGGTGCAAGCATTCAATCATTATTATGAAGTGTTTCTAGAGCCTCCTTCATAGTGAAGGATTATTCTGCAAGGTGAACCTTATCTATGCAACAACAATATGCACCCATCCAGATTAGGTGCTTCAAGCATTCTGGGTTCATATAAGGAAAGAAGGAGTTAAGGTGGGCAAAAGGAATTAGCTTAATTTTAAGGAAGTTCTTAGGAAGTTTCAGGTAGGTAAGGAGCAGAGGAAACTCCTTAGAGTAGGTCTTCTGAAGGTTTTGTATCCAAGGGAAATCCACCAAAACAGTGAGATTAGTCAGTTTTGAAAAGTTCTGACTCCTCATGTCTACCAAACACACCAACAGGCCCTCGATATAATAATGCTGGATTCCTATTGAAAATGAGGCAATGTACAACATCTCTAACAACATACAACAACTTAGTGAAATCCAAGATCATCTGTTGGAAGCAGCTGTTATTGATAGTTCCAATGAATATCAATTATAACCTAACTCAGCCCTTTTTCTTAAAAGTTTCCCAATGTTAGATGATTTATGTAATAAACAAGTACCTAATCACTATGTTTGTGTATCAAGTGCAAATTAGAAGTTATAAAATAAGTCAACAAACAATATAAACGAATAATCCTCCACCGAAAATATAGGGTATTCATTGAAAATACTGGATTTGGAGGATGAAGTTAAAAGTTATAATGAATCCACTGAGAACTGGTGAAAATGCAAAGTTAAATGGCATTGCCATGGTTTTAATGTGAGATGTTCCCATGAAGCTCCTGCATCTGAGCACTTGGTCCCAGCTTGTAATATCACTTTCTGAGGTAATGGGACCTTCTAGACATGTGGTCTTGCTGGTAGATTTTAGGCCACAAGGACAGGGCACAGGGTTATAGCCTGGCTGTGCTATCTCTTGATCTCTCTGCTTCTTGGTCTGTTCAGATATAAACAAGCTTTATTGCAAGATCCAGAAGAATCATCAACTCTTTCTTTCCTTCCCAACCATTAAAATATGAACCAAAAATATCATTCCATTCTTAAGTTTCAGCTTAATGGTATTGAAAACACATGCTATAAACAGATAAGCGGAAACTTCAAGAAAGAATAAAGGGAAAAGGGAAATTTAAGAAGATAGTACAAATAAACACTGTTTTTGATAGCTTATCAATAGACTGCACACAACCAGAGAACTGGAAGAAAGCTTGTGGAGAAGTTTTCCACATTGAAATATAAAGAGAAAAAAAAGACTGGACAAAATTCTAGAATAACAAGGCCTGTAGAATAACGTCAAATGTTTGTCAAGTATGTAACTGGATGGGAAAGAAAATGGGAATGAAGATGAAAAAGTACTTTATATATTAATAGCCAAAGCTATTTCAAAATTATTGGTGAACAATTTCAGATAAAAGCAAAGGTTAGATATTCCAATTATCAGGTGTACGTCATTTAAACTATATTATCAGTCTAAAGGAAAAGAAAAAAAAATTGCAACTCAAGAAAACATGTGAAAAAATCACAGGTCCAATAGTTTTATGATGAAGGTTAAGAAAACATGAATAGAGTAGAATTTTCTCAACTTAAATAAGACATTAAAATAATCTATGGGTTGTATGTAGTGACACATGCCTTTAAGTCCAGCACTTGGGAAGCAGAGTTGGGCAGATTTCTGTAAGATTGAGGCCAGCCTGGTCCACATAGTGAGTTCCAGGCTAACTGTGGCTACAGGGAGACCCTGTCTCAAAAAGACCAAAAACTAGACTAAAATAACTTACGCATAGTGAGCAGATTTCTCCCACAACTGAAGCAATAATGGGGACACTGTGCTCTGCCATCATTCCCAAATGACTTTATAGCTGAAGTGGAAGCTTGTGTGATAAGACAAGAAAAAACATTAATATCCATAAAATGAGAAACTTGAACTGTAGTCAATGTAGATGGCATAATTATTTTTATAGAAAAATTCCAAATAGTTTACAGACTATTCCTGGACTTACTAAGTCTGGCAAAGTGGTACAATCAATTGATTCCCTTTGTGTGAAGAAAGTCAAATTAGAATGTAACTAGTAATACAACACAATAGCATGGAAATTAGAATAACCTGATAGAAGTCTAACAATGTGTGGGCGGAAAACTCATGGAGAAGACTCCGAAACGTAACATTTTTTTTTCTTAGTGTTTTGAAAAAGGAATCTCATGCATACCAGATTGCACTCTAAATCATCGGGTAGCTGAGAATGACCTTGCACTCCTGATCATCCTGCCTCTACTGCTGGAGTGCTGGAAGTACAGATGAGACTCACCATGCCTGGTGTTGAGAGGCTGGGGATCATACCTGGGAGGTCTTGCAACCTGTGCAAGTGCTATGCCAGGCAAGCATCCTGAAAAGCTTCTGTAAATTTTAAATGGGTCTAAATAAAGAGAAAATACATATTTTTTGTTTTATTTATTCTATTTTTAATTTTATATGCAAGAGTGTATTGCCTGCATGTGTGTTAGTGCACCTGTGTTGTGCAGTGTCCAAAGAGGACAGAAAAGGGTGTCAGATTCCCTGGAACTAGAGTTACTGATGGTTGTTAGCCTCCATGTGGGAGCTGGGATTCAAACCTAGGCCTTCTGGAAAAGCAGTCAGTGTCTACCTCTGAGTCATCTCTCCAGCCCCAGAAAAGATATTTTCTTTGCTTGAATCAGAACATTCAATATTACTTTGTCATTCCTTCCCACTTTCACCTATATATTTATTAAAGTTATTATAAAAATAACAAGGTAGCTTTAGATAGATATCCAATAAATGTCTCCAAATTTAACTGAAAGACAAAAATTTAGCATAGTTAATGAAGTCTGAAGAAGAATGAAGTTGGAAGATTTACCTTATCACGTTTAAGGACTTACCGTGAAAGTATTCATGAATACAGCCGGGTGTTGTGGGAGAATAGACATATGATTCAACAGAGCAAAAATTGTGTAACTATGAGATAATTCAACCAAGTAATGCTTGGCAAAATGTGAAGACAGTTCATTAGAGAAAGTTCAGCATACGGTGCTGGAACAATTAGATACACAGAAAGAGAAGAACCCAGACACACCTTACAATTTTCCAAATTTTAAATAAAAATGAATCACATACTTTCCAAGGAAACCTAGGCCAGATTCTATGTGATTTTTGATTGTGCAATGAGTTTTAAAGATAGAATGCAAAAAGTACATCAGTAAAAGAAAAAAGCAACATATTGGAGTTAATTAAAAGGAAATTTTCTGAACTAAAAAAGCTAACAAGAAAACGAAAACAAAAATCATAAAAAATGTTTGAAAAATTCAGGCCAGATGGACTTACACTCAAATACATAAAGAACTGAAAACACAAAAGACAATAAATGACCCACGTAAAAGATGGACAGTAAATCTGAGGCATCTAAACAGAGAAGACACAGACGTTAAATAAGCACAAGAAATGATGCTTGGCACCATCTGCATCAGACAATGCAGTCAGACCCCGCTGTCCACCTGTGTGCTGGCTGTCCCAGCTTCTCTAACAGAAGATATCAGTTGCAGGCAAGGATGAAGAACAATACAAGTTTCATTCATTGCTGGTGGTGTTGTAAAAGGAGGCCATTATGCTGGGAGAAAGTTTGGCAGTTTTTAATAAAGCTAGTTATGGTGTTAATATAAATTCAGCGATCTGTGTCTAGGTCTCTACTCAGCTGATTTGAAAACTTATGTTTTCATAATGTCAGAATGAAGACATTATTGTGTGTGATATTGTAATGGTTACTAGGATATGATGCCTTTGTCCAAACATTTAAGATTTGGGGCTGGAGAGATTGCTCAGCCATAAAGAGCATTGGCTATTCCTGCAGAGGACCCCAGTTTGATTCCCAGCATCCACATCACACCTATCAACTGTCTGTAACTCCAGTTCCAGCGAAATCCAGTGCCCTCTTCTGATTGCCACTGGCCTTGTACATATGCAGACAGCACATTTATAAACATAAAATAAAATATTTTAAAAATATTCATAAGATTTTAAGGCAATAAAAGAGTGAATCTTATTGTTTAACTAAACATTTTTATATTTTATAAATATTTTATATTTATTTATATTTTAACTAAATATTTTTATATTTAAGAAATCAAAGGATTCCACAACAGATTACAAAGAGATCCATTTACATGTATGGCTTCAGTATCTTCTAAAATCTAATGATTTCCAACTACAGAATCTCGAGATTCACATACCACTCCACAAGGCTATGTCTCCATTTGGGTATTTCCCAAATGCGGATCAGTATGCACGTACAAAACTAAGTTTATTAATACTTCCCCCTTATATACTTCACAAGGTTCTCTTTTAAATTTTATTTTTATGTGTGTGTGTGTGTGCGCGTGCGTGTGGTTTTTACACTGCCTGTATTGTTGAGAGTGCCTGCAGAAGCCAGAAGTGGGTGTCAGATTCCCTGGAGCTGGAGTTACAGGAAGTTATAAGCAGCTGGGAACTGAATTCAGGTCTTTTGGAAGAGCAGCAAGTTCTCTTAACCATGAGCCATTTCTCCATCCACTTGGCTCTTTTATTTTATTTTTTTTAAATATTAAAATATTTTGAATATTTTCATTGAGCTTTTGTGCATTTCAGACAATAGTTCCTAATCAAATTTAGACCTCCTTCCCCATTCATGCCCCCCGACCTGCCCTGGCCCACTGAACCTCATGGATTCTGTCATACATGTTAAGTCCTATATATCTGGTCAAGCAGATGTCCTTCAGTGCAAGTTCGTCCACTGGAGTCTGCTCAGCCTACCTAGAATCTTAAGGAATATCTGCTCTCCCTCACCCAGCACGAGTCAGTTGCCAGCAGTTCCCAGGCTTGGGCCTGCCCGCTGCCTGCTTCCTGCACTTCACTTCTTGTCTGATTGAGCTGGTGTGGATCTTTTGCATGATGCCACATTATGACAAAGTACACAAGCAAGCTTCTTGTAGTCTGTAAGCCCGCTTGGTTCAAGGACCAACCCTGGCTTTTACAATCCCGCCACCCTTTTGAAATGGTCTCTGATCACGGGTGGTGAGGGTTAATACAGGAGTCCCACCCATCTCTAATTTAGCCAGCTGCCGCCTTCTGTGTGCTTGGCACTCTGAAGTATAAGGAAGCTTCTCTGGTGAGAGTTGAGAGATGCACTCATTTTCCATCTTATTGACTAAAACTATTGTTTAGCCAGAAATCTAGCTGTCATCTCTGCATCATTTTTTCCTTCCATTTACCTAATCTTGATGATCCTCCCATCTTCCTACACAGTGAATTCAATCATTCTTGCCCCAACTCTCTAATTTTCCTGCCTCAGTTCCTTTCCTGCCTCAGTTACTCATTGCTAGGCTAGCCTAGACAATAGAACTGAGAGCATTTCCTGGCTGAATATAACTTCACTTCTGTTTATAATAAGTATATTCCACTCACTTTTCCATATGCAACAGTTTTAGTATACAAATTACACAAATTCCATGCTGTCTTTTGACTATCTTTCTTGTTCACACGTGTGTCCCTGTATATCTTAGTATAGCCAATTGGAAGTGTGCTAGAAATCAGTCTGATAAATGCATGAATGCATTTAATAATTGCTCAGAAGTATTATACAAGGTTTTCTGAATCTATCTATAAAGAATGCTAACATAATTTTGGCTGGAAAAATTTCATGAAATTGATACAATGTCAAAAATCATAACCATGTCTGTTATAAATATTTGCACACATATACTTACCAAAGGGAAAATCAAATGAAATACTGGGAAGAATTAATATAAATGGGCCTATTTTATAAACCACAGTTGTTAGTCAAGAATTACATCTAAAATATGTGATTTTGTTATTCTACATAATATTCATACCTCCTTATGCTGGGGATTGGAATTGATGGGTGTTCTTCAAGGAGTTATTGTCTAGTAATTACATTTTAAATTATTATACAGTTTGTTAGGATAGCTGATATTAACTTAAGATTTGATTGCCTACTACCCTTCATTAATTCACTCAAAATAAGCAATTGAAAGGGTTTATAGTCAAGCATAGAAAATCCCAGTAAGTAATTAATACATGCTGTGATTTATGTTAACAAAATTATGACTATCACTTTGTGTCTGATCAACGATCTCCCTGAGAAAATATTTTGGGAGAATCCTTCAAGGACTTGTTGGGATTCATCATAAAAAGGGAAAGGACACTACAGGTCCGTAGAAGTAAGGATAGCTGCAAAGGTATGTAAGAAAGGCGAGGGCGTGAAGTTTTAACAATGACTGAAGCCAGGTGGGGAGAGCAGGGAAGGATGAGGCGCAGCTGGAGATACAGTCAGTTATCAGTCCCCACCCTGCTGCTCAATACAACCAAGGCACGGGAGTACTTTGGTATTGAGGAACTAATTATTAACTTTCATCATTATGTATTAGTGTCGTCACTGATCACAAGTTCCAGGGAGGAGCATAAAGTCACCCAAAGCGGTCAGCCGGTTCTAGCAAAGTGAAAGTGAGTATTCTAGTATTTTCGGATTCAGTTCAGAGTTTGAATCTTTCACATCGGTGCCTCCAACCGATTCATTTCAGAATTGGTTCTGAGAAAAGACCTGACTGGCTTACAGAATTTCCGTATTTCAAGGACCTGTTGCTAAAGTGGAAACTAGTGAAGTTTGAAGAGTGGCTTACCGTAGTTTGTATGTTGATAGCTTTTTCTAAATATAAACGATGAGAAAAGAAAATTCTCACTTGAGTCCTATGTGTGAAAAAAGAATCGGGATGAAAACTATCCATCCTTGTTTGGGTATCAGTGGTTCATTTTATCATTACCTCTCCCCACATGGGCTTAAATACCTGGTTTTTCTAAGTTTACTGACTCTAAATTATAATTAGTTATTTTAATTGCCGTATTATAGAAGAAGAAAATAAATACATTTCAGCTCTAAATTCCTAGATTTAGAATGTAACATCAAAGCATTATGTCCAATATACACTTGTAAGAAAACTCTGCACTGCATTTTTGGTTTACCAAACCAGTTGAGTGAATATCATTAAAGAGATGAGAGGTCTACTGGGTCTATGCTCATTGTTGTGCTGTCCTGATTCTCTTTGATTGTTTTTGTTTACTTTTAGCACTCCACAGGCAGAACACTTGTTTACTAAATTTTACAGACGTGATCACATTCCACTCAGTGGCTGTCGCTCCTGAAGTGATCTGCCCTCCTCGTACCTGGCTGATGGCGTCTCTTTAGAAGAGTCCACTGGAGAGATCCACCGAGCCCTACCCCACCTGCCCTGCGTCATGGTTCTAATGGGGCAACCCTTAACTTAGATTCTTCCTAGAATGTCACCCATTGACCCAGCTCTGCATTCACTGAACTAACTCCGCATTTCTTCCTGTTTCAGATCAACAGTAAGTCAACTTTGAGAGCCTCATATTCATCTTTTGATTTAGCAGATATGTGCTCTGTACCTGTCCAATATAAAGACATTCCCTATGAGACAATTAATTTTAATTTTCCCTTCTCCTTTCCCTTAGTCTCAACATGGGGTGTTAAAAAGTGGGAGTTACTGAGGTGATCTTTATGCATAGAGCTGCTTTGGGATTCTTCAAGTGATTTTGTTTTTGCAGGGCTTGCCATATGTTCTGTTTTGTTTTTGTTTTTTTGTTTTTTTTTTTTGTATAATGACCTGAGAATCCAAACCAAGTAAGTAGTGATTATGTCTTATATCTCAAATCTCCCATCTCAAATTCATATATATATATATATATATATATATATATATATATATATATATGTATTTGAGGAAAGATCTAGCCTAAGCTGACCTTAAACTTGTGGTCTTTTACCATGGAGGAATATCTCCTTTGTGCTGGTTGTAAACATGGGTACCATTCTTTACTCCTTCTGAGCTTCTTGATAGTAACCAGCCTGTGACTGTTCAGATATCCTCTTCAGTTGTGCACCCTAGTACTTGTGAGGGGAAAGTATCTTGCCTTTTGAAGAAATTCAGAGTTCCTCCTAAATCTGTGCTGAGTGTCAAATAGCTCTCGGTGTTTTGTTAGGTCCACAGATTTCCAGACAGGTGTTTTGTTTTGTTTTTTTTTACTGGGGATATACCACTATCCTGAATCTTTGCAGCTGACTTTGAACAAGTTAGTCAGGATCCAGTCTGCTTCACCCTAAGGGCTTTCTGCATGCTCATCCGCGTTACTGACAGGAGAAAGCCTGTGGATCCAGGAAACACATTTTGTAGAGATCAAAGCCTTTCTGCTCATATTCCAGTATTCAGAAATGAGTCAACACTGACTCACCAATCCATCTATTACTGCAGGAGAGGGGAGCTGTGCAGGACACTCTGTGCTCAGGAAACCCAGGGAAGGGACTGGGGAACTCTGAGCTCATCACTGCCTTACCTCAGGGCTTTCTATCAGCACTCAGACCTGAGCAAGTCACAGGGCAGGTCCCAGCAGCCTGGTGAGGGTATACTTCCTACCAGCATTTCTGGCGACTCTAGGTTATCACTTTCTTTAGGGCAGTGGGACTGTGGCTCCCTGAGGGCTAATGCTTTCCTAGCAAGACTTTGATTGCAGCAGAACAATCCTCTCTGGGATGGAAATAACTAAGAAACACAGTGTATACAAGCCCAAAATACAACGTTCACTTCTGTATCAACTAACTTATTTGGGTACATAATAGTCACGTGTTGTTTACTTCAGTATATCATTGTTTATGGTACTTAATCAAAACAAAACAGGAGAGCAGATTTACTTTTATTAAAAGTATATTTAATTTATCATTTTTATTCTATGTGTATGAGTGTGTATGTATGTGTATGTGTATTAGCCTGCATGTATGTAAGACACCTGTGTCTTGCAGTGGCCTCAGAGGTCAGAAGAGGGATTCGAATCCCCTGGAACTAGTGTTACAGATGGGTGTTAGCTGTCGTGTTGGTGCCCACAATTGAACCCAGGTCCTCCACAAGAGCAGCCAGTGCTCTTAACCTCTGGGCCTTCTCTTGGCCCCACAGGAAAGCAGTTTTATAATATTTACTATACTTTGGCATATTCCAGGTGCTCTGTGTTTGCTTTTCTGTTTAACTCACAACAGTCTGAAGCCTGAGGACGACTCTTCTGTTCTAGACGGCACAACTCCTTCTCAGGAGACTAAAATCAGTAGCTTAAACTTCCAAAGACAGTAAACAGAAGAGACAAATTCTGATACAGATTGTTCTGATTTCTAAGTTCATTGTTAACCTAATGGTCCTGTTGCTTCGTATACCATTTCACCTCACTCCCTGAGACTCCCCATGAATTACACCTCTGATTTCTGCCTTTCAGTGCAAACATTTAATACTTAATGGTGGGAAAATTCATCAGGTAGGTGACTTCTTTCACTGTAAGGTGGTGCTGAAATCTGTGGAATGCTTTGTAGATTGCGTCAGGACTTGCTGCCTTACCAACACCCTTTTTCTTTCTCGATGCCTTTTATCTTAGCTAAAAAATTGGCAGTTGAGTGTTTTTAATTTTTTCACTTCCTCACTCTAATTTTGGACTTTGCCGTTTGTTAGTATTCAACCATTCTATTTGAAATCTGAACATCAAAATTTCACTATTATCAGAGGATATTTTTACCATGGCTATCCATGTCTTCTGAGATATATTTTCCCAATCAAGTCAATCTAAGATTTCTTGCCATTTGAAGACCTTGTCCTTCCTCCATTAATTCTCCATCTCTAGGCCATTCCATCGTTTTCCACATGAAGAGACCAGACTGCAGAGCTGGTTAAATAGAATTTTATGGTGTTAATTCCAACTTCACCATTGACTAGCTGTATGACGTTTGGCCACTTGACCTTTTTGGACCTCAATTTCCTGAGTAATTAATACAAATGAGAAATTTCAATCTTTTTTACCTGAATTACTGCAGCTAGGAGTTTTCACTAGCTTCTTCCGGAGTTTCATAACAGGTTAAATATATGGATGGCTGATTCTGAAGTGTTAAGTGTACTTATATCTTGAATGGGGTAGAACACTACAGCACAAGACTCACTGCACTGGAATTCAGAGACTGCTCTACTTTCTGTAGTGAAGTTTTTGGATGTATTCAACCTTTATGACTCAGTTTTCTTCTCTTTAAATACAAATAATAAACTGAACATATTTCATATCCTGGAATTGAGATGTTCTGAGCTATGATACCAACTTAAGTCACTGATAGGAACTTGGCATTGTTGATGTTCAGCTATATTCTTTTCTGTTAAAAATGCTTTAGTGTTTTGGAGGGGGTATAGTGTTTTCTCCTGGAGCTCAGGATGGGCAGGAACTTCAAAGGTTCTTGCTTCAGCCTCCAAGGAGCCGGGACTGCAATTATGTACCATTATTCCAAGCTCAGGTATTTTGCTTTTTGGTGTTGCTTTGGTAAAAGCAAAATGCATAGTAATTTAGTAGGATTGTGGATTGAAAAGTCAACAATATATGCTGCTGTTTTCTCCTTTAATTTTAAAAATGGATTTGTTATATTTTTCCTTTTTTATTGCATTTTTGAGAATTCCATACAATATATGATGACGGGATTTAAGTCCTTTTCCCCAGCTGCACTCCTCTAGCTATGCCCTTCCAATTTCGTGTACTATATTATACATATATCAAGACCTGCAGAGTCAAATTTGTGTCCTCAAATGTCCTCCAGTGGGATCCATTCATAGGAGCCTGGGTAACTTACCAAGAGTCCACCTTTAAAAGAGACTGACTATCCCCTTCCCAGCAACTTTTGAGTTTTCTTAGGTAAATTAGAAGAACAGATAAGGATAAAATGTATCAATGGTAGTATAGTTAAGGGACTCCAAACCTGGTGAATACAGTATTTCTGCTTAAAGTGTACTCCACCTAGATATTTATTTTCCAAGAAAACAATTAGATTTTCATAGCTATGCTTAAAGTGAAATGTTATAAGGAAATAAACAAATGCTAATTTGAGATAATTTCCATATACTACATCGTAGATTTATAATGATGTAACACAGCCACCCTGAAGAATTTAGAAGAGCGACCCCAAGGAGTTGCACATTTCCAGAGCTATGTTGAGCTCTGTAGCTCCTGAAATAGGATATTAGCTGATAAGCACATGCTAAGCGTGCGATGCCGACTCTCAGATCCACAGACGACCTTCCTCAGTTCTGGCTGCTCCATGCTGCCTTCTATCTGTCCTTTTCATTGCTCTTTCTTACCCCTTCCTAAACTTCTACCCATCAAGCTTGTATCGTCTACTCTTGGAGGAATCCCCGGGCTTGATATTCCCTCCTTTTAAAAATCAAAATCATGTTTTCTGAAATTTTTTTAAGCAACAACTTAAGAGCATTGCCATACCCAAGAGATTTACATTTTAACAGGAATCAAATGCTTTGAGCTAAGAAATGACTTTTTTTTTCCTGTGCAATTTCAGGCATCAGTAAGCAGAGGGGACACTTACTAGGGTAGCCCGAGGGCCTTTTCAGAGCCTTTGGAAACACATGAGATTTCTTCAAGCCAATCTATAAGATTATTTCAGTCATCACTAATAATACTATCATTTCTATCACATTTTTGACCTTGATTTGTTACTAAATTCAGCAAATTCACTCTATAGAGATCCCAAATGTCTGGGATAATAGAAACCAAGTTCCTATATTAACTATTTTACATCTCTCTTCACCAGAGTTATTCAGATACTGCAGTGCTAGATATTTATTGTGTGGTTATCCTCTCTATCCCAAAGTGAAAGTATTAGTATTGCAAGACGAAAACATCAACTTGGGAAAGATCAGAAGATGAACAGGACTAATCTATAAAATAAATATGTTAAAGGAATGTCAAGGGTGGAAGGCTTTATCTTGATCCTTCCATCTTATTTACAGGTAGCATTCAGTTCATTGGGCTATATCATGTATGGCAGTGGATTCTTTGAATCAGATAATGGTCTCAATCTGTCATTTCCCTGTTCTTTGTATAGATCATACCTCTGAGTCATACTCCCTAGAGCATACTTAATTGATAACACTGAAGGTGTTGTTAGGAGACTCTTTCACTACATGCCAAGATATAGAGCACCAGAGTTCTTCTCAAGTACGAACGAGAGGGAAACAAAAGCAAATCTACAATGCCATGGCACCTAAATAGATCAGTGTAACTTGTTGGCTCAAGATAGCAATTATTACTAATCTGATCATTGTTTAAAGCCACAATGGTGATTATATGACCATACTCATCTCTACTATGCATTAGAAGAGACAAAATGATTATCATTACTGAAATGAATATGTGGAGACTCAGTTCATTCATCAGAAAGATATTCTTTGAGCAATCATGGATAATATGCTATTATCTCCACTGTCCCGGTTAAGAGTCCCTAGTCTGTGTTATGTTCTAGGCCACACGCTTACCTGGACTTTTTACCTTTAGCCTTCTCATTGTAACGGGTTCTTTCCAATATCATCCAGGCTGAGCTTTCATGAAGCTATTTTCTTTTGAAGTCTATTGCTCCAAAAGCTTTAGAAGTTTAAAAAATTTTTATTTTATGTGAATGAGTGTTTTGCTTGAATCTATGTAATTACACCATGATTGTGCAATGTCTGCAGAAGCCAGAGGAGGTGTTGTACCTCCTGGAACTGGAGTTACAGATGGCTGTCAGCTGCCATGTAGGTGCAAGGAACTGAACCCAGGTCCTCCATGAAAACAAATAGTGGGCTTAACCACATCTCTCCAACTCCTGCACAAAAAAGCTTTAATTAGAAATCTAATTTTTAAAAGACAAATTTCTATGTCCATTTGGAAGAATAGAAGTAGTACAAAGAAGAATCGTTTTTCAGTAGATGATGAACACAGAGACCTGTAACTAGTCAACTTACAGAGAATAAGAAACTGCAGAGTAGTCAGCCTAAGTGGGACATCTGCACCATGCTGTTCCCCCACGTCTCAGGGATCATGCTAGAAGAGGAGCAAAAATGTTGTAAAAGCCAGAAACAGCAGATGACTACAAAGAGCATTTTCTGGATGGAACAGGGTAGTTGCACACATGAACTCACAGTAGTTGTGACAGCATGCACAAAATTTGCACAAGGCCAAGCCAAGACAAAATTCCAACATGGAATTGGGAAATGAGCACAAAGTCCCACCCTATCTTGGGAACTGCTGGCAACTGATGCCTACTAGGCGACTGAGAGTCAGCTTTCTTTAGTTGTATGACCCTCTGTGGGGTCGTGCTCCAGGGGATGTTAGGGCAACATAAATTGGACTAGATGGGCTTAAAATAAGAGGACAAGGAGGTTGGGTGGGTGGGGTGGTTGAAATGGATCCAGGAGGAGATAACGGAGAGGGTGATCAAAAGAGATTATTTGAAAGTCTTGAAAAACTAATGCAATTTATTTTTTAAGAAGACAAATCTCGTCACCCAGCACTTTGCAGGTCTGACTCCAGCACTCCACCTGTCTTTCAGCTCTAATCACAATGAACTTATGGCTTTTTTTTCCCATCCCATTCAAGGTCTTCCACCCACTCTTCTCCACCTTCCTTTAGAATATTCATTTTGCTCTCCCTTTAACACTGTGACTGTGATTTCTTCCTGCCCATCTGTGTGCAACCCAAGTCACACCTCTTCTAAGAAGTGTCTCTCAGACACTTCCTCTTCTCATGGTTATTGTGTTTTCTTTGTGAGTCGTGAAAACTAATCAATGTCTGCTCTGTGTTCACACATTTACTCTGACAATAGTGTTTACATATATCCTCTGTCAACAGTGATGTTCTTCCTTTTCTCCTGTTCAGAAATCTTTTTCTACAGGGAAAAATTTGTAGAGACTCATGTGTATATATGTATATGTGTGTGCGTGTGTGTGTGTGTGTGTGTTTAAATTTATAAGGTATCTTCGAATCCTATAATGATGAGCTGAATTGTTTAGCTTTTAGACAAGCCTGTAAATTACAGAATAGAATTGCTTTCTAAGAAGTTTTCCCATCAAGATCATTCTTTGCTCTCCCGTCACAGCCTACACCCGCAACAGAAATGATATCTAAATTCAAAGCACCCAATTCTGCTTTCTCTGAAGCACATTTTAAGCTGACTTTCTCCAACATCATTCCACCAGATCTGCCCAGGTCATCATTACCAATGACATTCATGTTTCCAAACACAGTGGTCACCTCTCAGTTTCTCTTTCCTGTCCACTCAATAGCATTTACCATGCTAGGTGGTTTCTTCTTTCCCAGTGTACAGATGCAATGGTTCAGTTTCTTTCTTTTAGCTCCGTCCCAGGGATAGTTCTACTTCAGTCTTACCGCTAGTGCTCTTCCTCCTCCCCCTTTTCTACTTTCTCTTTCTTCCTCTTTCCTCTCCGTGTGTGTGTGTGTGTGTGTGTGAGTGTGTGTGTGTCTGTGTGTTTGAAGAAACTTGTATACTCTCGTGTACATATTTCCTTTGGAGGCCAGAGGATGCCTTCATGTGTCTTCCTCTATGACTCCCTGCCTTCTGTTTTGAGTCGTTTCTGTAACTGAACTAGGTACCCCCATGTTTGAATAGAATGACTGGCAGTGAGCCCCAGGGATCCTTTTGTCTCAGACTCGCCAGTGCTGAGGTACAGGGGATCTGAACTCAATTTCTCGTGGTTGCAGGACACTCTTCTTCCATCGATCATCTCTTTGGCTCTTGATGACCCTTCTTCGCGATGGTCGCTTAGTGGTGGGCTCCTTTGTGACCTTTCTGCTATCTTTGCTCCCTTTGATGAGCGCATCCATTCTCAGGTTTTTACACGTGCATTTGTTGACTATTCAATAATATGCATCTTTAGCAGAGTTTCTTGCTGAGTGGTCTCCTCTCAGAGCAGGCTTTCTAATTGGCCTTGTGTTTGCTCTAGAGGCTGTCTAGGGACATTCCTCACCATTCCGTTTCAGATGCTGTCTCCTTCCTTGTGTTTGCTTTGATTCTGAAGGCTCCTGTGAGTCTGTGATTGTCTTAGAGACTTGACCTTGAACCAAAGAAGACTTTCTGCTTGCCACACAGTGATGGGCCTTCATACAGTGAATTCAGAATCTAAACTTTTCTTGCTACGTCTGCTGCGGTCGTTCGCATTCAAGCAGATGTCATTTCTCAGCTGTAAACTACAAGATCCTCTCAGATGGTTGGCTAGCTTCATTGTTGTCCTATTGTCTAATCTAATTTTCAAACAGCAGCCAGGCAGATGAAGTCATCACATTTCAACCTCCCACACAGGATATCTATGTCATTCAGTAGGAAGGGAGAAGCTTTCCATTAATATTTGTGTGCTTTCTGACTCCTCTTTCCTCGGCTTCAGGACCGATTTTCTACTCTCTTAGTCTGTTCAAGGAGGCCAGTCATACACACCAATCTTATTGTCTTTACCCTGATTCTCTCCTCTATTCAGACCATGCTTAACCGAGACAGCTCCAGGGTGAAGACCCCTTTAAAATATCAAAGAGACTTTTTCCTCTATTAACACAGACATTTTCTACCAGATACTCCTTATTACTATCAGTATTCTGTATTTTGTTCTAGGAAGCTTGATAATTTTACAAAATGCTATATAATTTTATTGTTTAGTTGGTTGGTTCATTACTATTTCAGAATTCTTGTTAGGATTAAAATATACAAAACAGATATTGAATAAGTGAATATTTGTGAATATAATTTGTGAATTAAGTTAAATTGTGATCATATTTTCTTCTTCTGTCCTTTCTACTCATCTAGACCATGTTAAATTCATTCAGAGTTAAATTATTTGTCATCCAATTGAGTCTGATTTCGTGGGTTAATCTTCCTTTCATCCATGTGGTAAGAAACAGATAATTAGTGGGGAGAGGCTGGATAGATTTGACTAGATAAACCCTACATTATTTTGTAGATTTACAGATAAGATTGACTATACAACCATTAAGCAATAATGCATGAGACTCATAACCTGCTGTTATCACAGCAGAAGTTTCACTGGCTGTAGACTTCAGTGATTCACAGTATTTACAATACTCTTTTCTTCTAAAGGTGATCAGTCTTTATTGTTCGCAGAAAGCCACTTCAAAAGACTGAGCTAACCGAAAAGTGGCGAATTCTTGTCAGAAACAGTATGAGTGCCTTGTCCATTAGTGTTTCACTAATACAATGTCAAAATAAGCATCCAATATGTATTAACTTATAAATACATTTTAAATACACTCAGTGTGAATTGAATTTTAATTTAACTTGCACAATTGAAAACCACCCTTAATCTCCATGCCATTATTTGGATGAACTTCTCCTCTTTTACATTTTACACTGGATTTTTTCTTCTATAACCTTTCTTGAGGTCTCTTGTTACTATTCCTGGTCCTCAGAGTAATTAACAGCTTTTAAAATAGCTCTATAACATCATATGATTTCTCTCTGAACATCTTTAATTTAAATGCATTGTTATTTATTTTTCTGTGTATTTCTTCCCTATAAACTGACACCCTAGTCCTCCCACAGAGACTGTAACACCTCACTGCGGCCTTGGCTTGTTATTAATAATAATGCTGGCCTCCTGTTGTTTCCTGCATAACAAAATAACTATATGTGATATACTGAATTAATATCTATAAGAATAATTCTGAGCCCTTATATAGTTAGATCTCTTGCTTTTGTTCCATTTCTTTTCTGTCATCTCCTCCAGACACTATTTTCCTTTCTTGGAACTGATAACTAAGTCAACTTCTTTCTCAATTTCAAAGTTAAAGGAAGTTGCCTTAATAAATCCATCTGTGATTATCCTCATTAGATTTTTCTAGTATACTAAAAAATAGGAAGGAAAGGCAAATTTGAAAAAGGAGAGAGTGAGAAAAATAGAAATGAGGCAGGAGAGATGAAAGAAAGGGATGAGAGAGAGAGAAAAAAGAGAGACAGAGAGACACAGAGAGAGCAACTCTGCTATGAGAATTAGCACCTTGTAAGGTTATTCGTCCGACTCAGTGGTGAATCAATCAAGATGAGTAAAGTCTTCTGGATGCTCAGTGTTTCTTCCCAGAAGGCAGTTCACTCTTCCTATTGAGTGGGATGATAGAAAAGGCTCAAGAAATAAAAATCTATGATCCATATTCTAGGTGCCATCAGTATTAAGTACTTGCTTCATGTAGACTAAATCCTGTATCCGTTGCATTGATAAGACAGCTACCTCTGTAGGAGCATACTAGCCAGGTCACATTGCCATGGACAATTAAGTATGAAGAGCGATCATCAGAGAGGGTGTGTTACAGGGCAGATACAATGACTGCATTCACTCAGCATAAGAAGAGGAGCATGGTGTGTGAGTTCCTCCCGTCAGTGATACACACTGAATCTGGATAATGGTCTTCATTCATTGACTAGATAGCTAGAGTAGAGCATCAATAACAGGCAAAGCACTGTGATACATGTTTCACATCTACTCATGTTCATTCTGTTGTCTGTGCTGAATTCAGAATATGGAAGGGGCTGAATGGCTCAGCACATAAGAGCACCAGCTGCTCTTGCAGAGGGTCTGAGTTTGATTCCCAGCACTCACATGGCGCCTAACAACCGTCCATAGCTCGCCAGTTCCAGCAGATCTGGTGCCCTCTTCTGACCTCCTTAGGCAATGCATGACCAAGCGCACACGTGCAGGCAATACAAAAATACACATAAAGATAAATTAATACATTAAATTTCAAAAGGAATATGGAAGAAAATCGATTAAAATTTCAGTCTCAAATTCTGTGTGCTCCTGGATCTATTATGAAACTCTTTGTGGCTTCTTTTCCACATGGCAGATTTGTGTCATACATATACTGAAATTCCAACAAAATCCTTGAGTCTTGCTAAAGAGGTAAAGATAAGTGGAGTGTCAAACACAACATTTAAACCTCACTTTGACAGGCGCTGGTGTCGTTGCCCCTGCTGCTGTAGCCAGCGTTAAGAAGCCTCATGACCACACCCAACACTGTGAGAGACAACATTGTGTAGTAATTAGAGAATAACACTTGGAAGTGGATTACTTGTTTAAATTACTGATTTTGCTGTTAGCTTTTTGATCTTGAGGAAGTTACTTGATCTTTCTGTATCTTATATTAAGTGTCTGAAAATTAAAATGGTTCATTTCATCTCTTCAAATTTTTTAAAATATATTTTTATGCACTATTATTTTTATTTTTTGTGTGTGAGAGTATTGCTTGCATATATGTAAGTACACCCGTGTCATGCAATACCCACAGAGGTCAGAGGAGGGTGTCAGATCCCCTGGAACTGAAATTATGGACTGTTGTTAGCAACCAAGTGGGTACTGGGAATCAAACCAGATCATGTGCAAGAGCAGTCAGTGCTCTCCACTGAGCCATCTCTTCAGGCCAAAACTTTTATTTCTAATTTTTTTTTTTAAGCTTGAAAAATTCAAGACAGAATTGATGAGAATAGCATAGGATTCAGCATAGAACTGGTCTTTTTTGTTTAAAACTATTAATTGAATAAAAAAAGTCACTAAATCATCTGAATCTGTTTAGAGTAGTCAGTCACATACTTTGTTATATCTCCTGCATGGAGGAAAGGTCATGGCACCTGAAAAACACTAAAAAATACTTTACAAATGATAAATATAATGACTGCATATCACACATTTAACACTAATTTTTGTATGTCTTTTGAGAGAAGCATGCATAACTATTACTAATATTAGTAAAACTCCAAATGTTTGAAATTTATAAGCAATGGTTTTGCATCTTTGGCATGAGAAATGAGTTGCAAATCAAACCATATGACTTCTATTATCTTAAATGTGATTTGCTATCTCGTCATCATTTAACACACACTGGCACATCCACTTACGTGTATCTGCACATCCAGAACCCAGTTGAAATGCTTATCAAAGAATGAACTGATAATTTAAAAATAGCCTTACTCATTTATTGACTTGTTACCCATTCATTAAAATGCTATCAGATTATAATGAGTGATTATTAACCCCATGAAAGTTTGAAATTGGAGCTTTGAATCAATGTTACTCATGACCAGTACAGTGTATGATGTATAGAGAGAATAATGCCTTCACGGTGTTTCCTTTGTCAGTAAAATATAACTTTTTCCTTTATAAAATGTGTCCAGAAATGCCCCTACTCTACATGTGTATGGGGCTGTTCAAAGACTGAAGTACATACATGCATGTGCTCTGTTCTGCTAGCTGAACACAGCATGTACTCATGATTGAGGACACGACAGAAACCATGGACAAATAGCTCTTACACACTCTAGTGATGAAACTAATCCTTCTTAGTGAAGGGAGAAAATATGTAACATTGGCTTCTACAGGACAGAGAAAGCCTGGACCCGGGGGAGCAGAACAGCAAGGAAAGGTATCTCTGCTGTGTTGATTCAGTTCCTTAGTTTTCTTTGGGAGTTTAATAAAGGTATTGAACTCAAGGAAGGGGGCTGTGATCTCTGCTTCACACTGTATTTAGTTTAAATGGGGAATTACACACTGAGGGTCTCCTTTGCAAAATAGGCAAATGTTTCTTTTGAGAAAATATTTTATTTATTATTTTTATTTTATGTTTATGTGTGTACTGCCTGCATGTATGTAAGTCCTGGAAATCAAGACATGAGCCACCACACCTGTATTTATTATTTATTTTGTGAGGCAAGGTCTGTCATGAAACCTTAATTTCACAGACTTGGCAAGACTGGAGAGTCAGCGAACACCAGGGATTTGATGATCTCTGTCCCCCAGCACCACAGTTATAGTCATGAGTCACCATATCTGACTTTTAGAAAAAGAGGTTGGAATTAAGTTTCCAAACTTGGATTCTCATGCTTGTGCAACAAGGACTATACTGATTAAGCTACCTCCACAACTCTCTTTTACTTAATGATTTCAGAATATTTTCATGATTGTCAAACTTCTTCACTTTTTTCTAAATTATTGATTAATTATAAGGAGAATTTTAAGGCTAGGTGTTCAGATGGAAGATGCTATTATGTACAATATAAAAATAAAGAGGTAACATTAAAGTAACATTGAGATTTTCTTTCATAACTATACCACAGAACTGTGACTGTGAACCAGCTGAGTTGGGTTAGCCTTTGATTTATTGTAGAAGTATACTAAATTAATAAACTCCTCTGTAACTAAAGTTTCTCATTCTTGAAAACATGTACTAATATTGGAACTCCTGGAAGATATAGTGAGCAAAAAGAGATTATTATTATGATAGATGTATCCGTTCTTTGATTAAAAGTAATTTATCAAGCCCTGATCAAGTTATTGGTCCTTATTACACTAAAAATAGACTTACTGCTTCTTAGGGCACCATATCTCTAAATCTCACTCTATATTAGACACCAATGCCAATACCCATGACCTGGTTTTCAGAACATGTAACAGCTCTTCCCAAAAGAGACCGACACATCTAAAGTGTCCTTCTGCCTCGAGTCTTCCTTACTCACACTTTCTCTTTAAAAACATTTCTGATTGATGCTCAAGGCATCTATTTCACAATCTCAATTTCAATTTGCCTCACCCTTAGGTGGGACTCTCTCCTGCTGATTTTGCAAAAGTCCAGCTTTCCTATTTGCAACTAGATTGGAAAGGGTATTGAGACAGGTTTAGAACAATGTGGTGAAGTGACCCCCACCGAGACTAATTCAGCAGCAACTTTGCATGTGGGCATTTTCTAAGTAATTTCACTCTAGAGAAGGTACATAGAGCACAGGTGTTCATACAGAAGAGTTGAGTTGCTCTGGGAGGTTCTTTGAATTTAATGAGAGAATAGCAACCCTGAAAAACACCTGGAAAAAAAGTACTTGAGCCTGCAGGTGCAATGGGTGGGATTTGCTTGTTTCTGGCCATCTTTTGTAAAATACAGTAAAGAAATGATGTGTCATTATCCCACCCCCCCCCCCACCCCCGGCATTCCTTATTCAAACTTGATAATCTAATTTTTTGCCTTTCAATGGGATTTCCTGCTCCCATTTATAGGACAGTGCTTGTCTTAGCAGAAAGCAGAGAGAAGCTTCCTAGCTAAATCAGAATGATACTTCCATGACCTAGCTGTTTTCTTTTGTGATGTAACTGAGTTTGGTAGGAGTTCTGTGGACGTTTATTTAACTGGGTTCCCTGGCTTCTTCCTAATATCAGTCCCAGTTGATTTTGCTGTAACTATAGGCACACTCAAGTCCAATGAACTTTATCTCACCTTTGTCTTGGCAATCTGACCTTTGGTTTCTCATGTTTATTTGTTGTAATAAAATTGTCTCTGTAGCTGAAGTGGAAAAGTTTTATATGTTGGATGAAGCTGGAAATTGAAGGAATGAAAGAATCACTCCACCCATATATCAGATTGTGATTGCCATCAGTTTGGGGGGCATCTCTAAGATAGTCAGCCATGTTTATAAAAGCAAGTATACTTTCAATATGTAATGTTTGTACTGAAGCATTTTTATCATCCTATATACAAGAAACCCAATTTTACATGTTTTCTATTTGAGTTTACTAATCTCATGGTCTGCAGAAAGAGACTGCAAAACAAGCAATAAACAAAACTCAAACTGAAGCTCTGGGACAGTATTGGCCTAAGAAGAGATTTTTTTTATGTTAGAAATGATGCACAATGATTGGATAATTCAAATTAAAATTAAATAAGCATTTTGACATTATACTTTGAATATTGTGGAATAATAACCAAAATTATGAAACAAAATAAGGTTGGTTTTATATTTTCACTCTAAGTCCCATAATTACATTTTTCTCTTAATGGCAGAATGGGTGACATTAAGTTACTAACTTTCTGCTTTGTTTGATGTGAAATGCCTACATAGGTTCCCATATTCAATGCTCAGTTCCTAGACAGAGGGTTTATTTTCAGAGATTGTGAGAACTTTCGGGGGTTGTTCCTAACTTGGTGAAGCAGGTCATTGGGGAGTGTAGGGTTCTGGCCCCCCTGCATGCCCTTCTCTCTTAGTGCTAGGCTCTCAGCCAAGAGCTAGCCGGATCTTGTCAACTGCAAAGTTCAAGTAAACAACTTGACTTTTAAGCTAGCCCGACTTCCTTTTTCCTGTGTGCAGCTGTGTGTCATCAATAGAGGATGTCTCCTGAGAACCTGAACTTTTACCCTTCTGCAAAGCCCCGCCTCAGGGTATATAAGGCTTGCTGCCTCTCAATAAAGTCAGTCAGTCATTCTCCTTTCCTCCTACCTAGTGCATGCGTCTGTGTCTCTGTCTTGTGTGTGCCATTCAATCCGGAGCCCTCCGCTGATCCGGACTTGGTCAACGAACATAGCCAGTGTGCTACAGCTGGAGGTTCCCCCAAAGATTGGAAAGAGAGGACTTGCTGATGGATTGTTGGGAGCCATAGCCCTAAGATGGTGGCTGGCAGCTGTCCAAGAGGCAGGACTCAATGAGTCTAACTAAGAGCGTGATGATCGCGAGACCATTTGTCCAATGGGCAAGGGATGAGGGGTGCTTCTGGATAGCAACAAACGATGATTGGTAGGTGGACAATATCTAAGGCTGTGCTAAAATGAAATAAAGGTTCCTGTTCTTGAAGACTGAACCAGTGTGTGGCTCCTTCTGTCCCGCTGGACAGCGACAGGTGGTGGCCCGTGCGGGGACCTACACGGTAAAAAAAAGAAAAGAAAGATTGGTAAGTAAAAGGGATACTGTTAACAGTTAACTGCAGGTCTCCCCAGAGAGAGAGGCAATGGAAGAGTTCTGCCTGAAGGACTGGTAAGGCTAGCCATCTGTGTATTGTCTGTGTTATGTGTAGGTAACTGGAATTCCACTGCACTGTGTACTAATATTTAATAGATTAACATAGTTGTGTTCAGTATCAGAATAAAATTTAATACACATGAAGGAAATACTAAGATAATTGAATCTGAGATCAGAAAGAAGAGCAAAAAGTCATTTGGCAAATTTTTTTTTAAGGAAAAGGACATTGGAGGAAATTTTATTAAGCATATACAAATAAGTTTTTGTCCTTAGCAAGGTCTGCCTCATGACCAGAATACAACTGCTTACTAAATCATTAATGTTTAAGTTAATGGGATTTTTGTACGGTCTCTACAGTTACAGTTTTAAACTTGTCTGCAAAGTGGCCTGGAGAGTTAGTCTTTTCAAGGTCTTTAAAGTGTAACATGTGACAACCAACCTCAAATGTGAATGTCTTGATTTTATTTAGCTATAGCATTTCATGTTTCCAAAGCTAAACACTGGAATAATACTGACTTGTCACTTACCACAAGCAGGTGTTGTTAATGAGTAGTTTTTCTCTGCATCATATGTTTAGTTTCTAGATAATTTTATTAGAACAAATGTGGCAGTTTGTGTTGTCTTTTATGTAATTAAACATAAATGGCTTCTGTAGTTGGCTAGCAAATGTGTCTTAGGTAGAAATTAAGTTTTCAGAATAATTTTTCCTTAGTAAGGAAGGGGCATTCCTGGGTTGAGGGAAGGCATGCCACAACACTGTCTCAAGTCTGAGAAACACTCCAGTTTAGAGCAGGAAAATGAATGATCATATCCTTTTTCAGCATTGAAAATCAATATTCTAGAAATCTTTTCAGTTTACTTCTCAGGAATGAAAGGTAGTCTCTATGATCAGTAGAGCTTTGTGATCTAAGAATACTGACAGACCTAGACAACTTACTCCAGAGGCTCAACATGCTATATGGCTTGTAGAACAGGCCTTAGACAAGGCTCATGTGTCATGCATAGATTTGTCACAGACATTACTCTACATTATTTTGACTTCAGATCTCCTGCCTACAGGGCTTTTCTGGCAAGACTCCCCTCTCTTATGGGTACACTTACCATATTCCCCTAATAGGGTCTTACCTAGTTATCCAGATGCAGTGGCACTTTTAGCTCTCAAGGGACTAAAAACTGTATGGATAGATTAGTGACCTCTTACTGTAAACAAAATTCAGGCCATGGAGCAGTTCAAGAACAGCTAGAAAATGGTTATACAGAGCCTTCTAATTCACCAATTTTTGTCATAAGAAAAGTCACAAAATGGAGGTTATTATAAGGTCTTAGAAAGGTTAATGAAACAATAGAACTTTAAAAAATAAATTACAAAAAATAATGACCCAAACCTGGTATTAATATGGGGAAGAGGGCATGTTTGTTTTTCCACAGCACGCTGAGAATGCCAGGTGGCTGCCAGAAAGGCTGGTTTGGTTCGCAGGGACTGAACGAGGAAAAAGTGATGTTGCTGTTGCTGTGGAATCAGTTTCTGATGTGACACACTGAGAGCTGTATTGGTCTTACATAATAAATTCAACTATGCTACATCTAGCCATATAGAAAGAAAAGGAGATTGCGGTGATGGTGAATGATACTCAACTGACAGGACATTATTACATGGAAAGAATATCAGTAAATCAGGATTCTACTGCAGGGAATGCTGATAAATGAGAAAAAGGACTAAGTGCAGAACTTTGGTGATCAGATGATAGTGTCTCACAGACTTATATAGGGAAACTGGCAGCAGCCATGAACAAAGTCAAGGACGAGTGATAGCTTGCAAAAGTCAACCCTATGTACATTTGATTGGACAGTGAAATATTGCTCATAATGGTACCAGGGTCGATGTTTCCTGTGTTCAATGTATTTCTTGTGTTTAAAGTTATGGTATTTATCAATTTTCACTTATTATGATTTCTGTAAATGTTACAAAACCTTAGTATGTGAATTGAGGATATAAGAGTAAGCCTTTGCTACATTACTGGAATAATTACCGTGATGCCTGATTCTAAGGATGCTGGGTTGTGGCTCGCTAGTCTCTAGTTAATTTGCGTGGCCTCTCAGTTCCAAGTCCACCACCCTACATTGCAACTGCCAGAATTTGCTGACTTTCATAAATGAGTAGCCAGAGACGGGTAAGCCCAAGGGGGTGTCTGTCAACCTAAGACAGGGAATCAGCCTCTGTGGCCAGAGATTGTGGCTGGTTTTCCAATGATGGGTAAAACAGGCACTGACATCCTTGGTGACCTAATACAGATGCTCATTTATGTAAGAGAAAAGGGGGAAATGTAGGGTTCTGGCCCCGCTGAATGCCCTTCTCTCTTAGTGCTAGGCTCTCAGCCAAGAGCTAGCCGGATCTTGTCAACTGCAAAGCTCAAGTAAACAACTTGACCTTTAAGCTAGCCTGATTGCAACTTCCTTTTTCCTGTGTACAGCTGTGTGTCATCAATAGAGGATATCTCCTGAGAACCTGAACTTTTGCCCTCCTGCAAAGCCCTGCCTCAGGGTATATAAGGCTTGCTGCCTCTCAGTAAAGTCAGTCAGTCATTCTCCTTTCCTCCTACCCAGTGTGTGTGTCTGTGTCTCTGTCTTGTGTGTGCCATTCAATCCGGAGCCCTCTGCCGATCTGGACTTGGTCAACAAACATAGCCAGGGCACTACAAGGGGAGGTCCTTAGGGAACGTCTTTCCTGTTACTAGTCCTTCCTCCATCCTGTCCTTCATGATGTGGGCTACTAAGCCACATTCTTTCTGCCACAATGGGCAGGATAGTCTGAAAACATGAGCAAAATAAGTCTCTAAAAGTTGTTTCTTTCAAAATTTATTCCCACAACAATAAATCTAACACAGAAAGATAAAACCAGAGAAGTGGGATCACTGATATGAGTAAGCCTGTCCATACTGTTAATGATATGGAACTGCTTGTAAGAAAAAATTGGAAGAAAGCAAATTAGAGAAGTCCTGTACTGCTATAAGCAGAGTCTTACAGGCTATTCTGGCAGAAGACCAGAATACCAGAATCCCAATAAAACGTGGGCAATAAAGATTGTGTTCATAAGGTTTCAAATAGTAATGAAGAATTTTGGGGGAACTGGACTAGCTTCCATTGGTCACATTCCAGCAAAGAACTTATATACGTTTTGTCTGTGTCCTGAGACTTCCTGGTAGACTACATTTAAAGGCGATGGATTAATTAAGATGGTAGAGGAGATTACAAGATAGTCCAGCATTCAAGTTGTGACATGATTATTGCTGGCTGTTTTTATCCAGATTTACAATCAGGACTGGGCACTGAAAAAAAGAGTAGGAAGATTTGTAAAACTTGAAATATGAAGCCATGAGGTAGAGCTTAAGCCTTAAGGATGTTGGAGATGCCAGGAATGTGGAATGCTGAAGAAAGCCATGGATGATGAGTGGACAGAGCCCAAGAGTGAAGCTGCTTGGATTACAAGTGGCCAACTGGAGATCTAGTGGTACCACTATGACCGATGGAGGCTACACTCTGACCCACAAGATTTGCTATTTTCTCTACTGTGTTTTGGTCTTGCTTTTGTCGGATTCTTCCTTGCTAGTGTCTCTTTACTTCTGATTGGAATGTGTGCTCTGTGTCATTGTACTCTGTATCTATTTAACTTATTTTGCCTTTTATAAGGCACCAGAGAAAGGAGATGTCCTTGAATCTCAGGAAAGACTCTGGACTTAAACTGTTGAACAATGTCAAAACTATTCAGACTTTGGGGTCTCTTAGAGATGAAATAAATACATTTTCATTCAGAGGTGATATATTAGGGTTTTATTTACTTTTCTCACTGCTATGACAAAATTCAAGGTCAAAACAACTTAAGGAAGGAAAACTTTATTTAAACTCAGATTTAAGGTAGAGTTTATCATGGCAGGGAATCATCATGGCAGGAGTGTGAGGCAGTTTCTCACACCACATCTTCTTTCAGGAACAAGAGAGGGAGGAATACTGATATTCAGATCTCTTTCTCTTTTTTATTAAGCCTGGGATCCCAGCCTGAGAAACAGCGTCACCCATATTCATGGAGGATCTTTCCTAGAAACATCTTTATAGATTCACTCAGAGATATGTTTTCATAGTGATTCTGAATCCATTCAGCTCAACAAAGATTAACCATCATAGGTGGCTAGGGATCTCTGTGGGTCAGGACTTAATGTTATGGGTTGAACATGAGCTATCCCCTACAAGCCCATGTGTTGAATGCCTTATCCACAGTTGATGGTACTATTTTGGGAGATCCTAGAAAGCTTAGGAGCCAGGACCTTGCTGGAGGAAGTGTGTCACTGGTGGGTGGGTGGGGTGTGCGAGCATGCCATTGAAGGTGGTAGCTGGTCCTGATCTCTTTTTTTTTCTAACATAGTGGTACAAAATCTAAGATACCATTTTCCCAGACTCAGAAGAATTGAAGGGTATAGAAAAATGCCTTTAGTATATATATATATATATATATATATATATATATATATATATATATATATTCACATTCTTTATTACAGGAATAGATACACTTTCTATAGTGTATTGATGTGTAAAGTTTATAGATAGTTTATATTGAGTACATGCTATGTGAATTTTTCACTATAAAACAGAAAGTGGTAAAACAGGACTTTAGGTGTCACCCCAAAGGATTCAGCCAGAAGTGAAAACAGTTTCACTTTAAGGCAGTTGCTATAATTAATATACTTTCTTGAAATTTAATCATAGTTGAAATTCTCTGATGTTTTAAAATAATCATTTCTAATTTTAAGAATATCCATTAGAGTCTTTGATTGCTTGATGAAAACCTTCATTCTTTCTTATAGCCAATGTAGTTTTAAGGAAAGCATTTTTATAAGTAAATGTTAATGACATTTTTTCATGCCAGTAAATGATTCTCAGCTACTAGGGCATAATTCAAGTGTGAAATATATTATGAACAATTTTAGAAATATTCAAGCATTCTTGAGTTGAGGACAGATAACCCAATTTTAATAACATTTTATTTTGTTTTATTTTGCCTTAAATTAAAGTTTATTAACTTTTAAAAATATGCCAAATGCAAAAGAATTATGATATACAATGGACTACAAAAGCAAAAAAATATGCACAATTGGTTAGAAATATTAATAAAGCTATAATATAAAGAATAATTGTGCTGGGACTAGAGTAATGGCTCAGGAGTTGAGAGTGCATGATGCTCTTAAGGAAGACCAGAGTTCAGTTCCCAGCGGATCTGCCAGCATCCTTTTTCTCTGCAGACACCTGTTCTCATGTTAACATACCAACACACAGGTATACACACATACACATAATTTCAAAAATAAAATAAAGTTTTTCTTAAATTGCACTGAATGAGGGAAACCAGAAGAGAAAAGAGTGTGTGCTCTAAAATTCCCATATAGAGCAAGGGCAGGGGAGCTCGGAGAGGACGGTGTGACTGTGTGAGGAAATATTTGGTTTTGGTGGACTTTAATTTTAAAAACTATTTTATTTATTATTTTTGTTCATGTGTTTAAGTGCACTCATGTTGTGCAGTTCCTGAGGAGGTCAGAAGAAGCCATTAGATCCCCTGGAACTGGAATGATCCACTTGCCCTTCCACAACTGATTGTTGACAAGGTCAGTCTTATATGGGCACAGTGCAGGGAACTGCAGTTGGAGAGTTAATGATTGTAATGGTTGTATCAAGTCTACAGAACATCATTTTTTAGCCCTTCATCCTATCTTCTCTGAGGCTGAGAGCAACATTAATTTATAGGTATAAACAGAGGTCTAGAAGGCAGTTTAAATGTTATGTAAATTTAGTTAGACAATAGTAATTCATCACTCCCCACTTGGGCTTATGAAGCCCCAGGAATGGATTATTAACCTAACGTACAGAGGTACCAGGCTTGGGTTCCCTGTGCAATAAGCCTCAAATCCAATCAGAGTGTGTTATTCCCATACACCATTATAGAAGCGGGCACCATATGGACTTTTTGGTTCTTAGGGTTCACAGCTGGGTGAGAGCAGTGACAGCCTTTCTCTCCAACAGTCTGCATAGCACATCTATCAGTCTGAGAGCTAGCCAGCAAGGGGAGGTTTCTGGTTCAGTTCCAGCTTGCTTTTTCTCTATCTTACAACAAAGGTTGGGTGTGTCTTCAGTATAGGATCTCGTCCTCTTTATCTGTTTTGCAGCCAAGAGAGGACTGACAAGAACCAGTATTGTTTTGGTGACCTCTGCAGCCTCCCTGACTAGCTTCTGCAGAGGTATCCAACATTTAGAGGTGGGGATTCAACATTATCTAGGTATGCAAGGTGGCTCCCTTCGACTTGTCTCTTGGCTTTTAAGACACAGGTTTCTTTGCTTTTTATTATGCCACTCATTGTGATTAATCACCCCTGTGTGCTCCTGCCTCTCTGGTCCCCTCCCCCTGTTCTCTCCCTGCTCAAAACTTTTCACTCTCAGTATTCACCCTCTTTACTTTCCTTTGGTGTATTGTCTAGTGTCTGCCCTCCTGATGGTTTTCCCTTTCCAAATGTCCCCTTAGTTTCTAGGCTTTCACATATTCTCAGTGTCAAATAAACAGAACTCAACTGTCAGAGCTAGGATGGGTCCACATATAAGAAAAATCATGTGATGTTTGTCCTTATGGGTGTAAATTACCTAACTCAATATAATTTTATGCAGTTTCATTCATTTGCAAGAAAATTTAATTATTTTGTTTTTTTTTTAACAGATGAATAAAACTCAGCTGTGTGTGTATATATATCACATATATATCACATTTTCATTATCCATTTATCAAGTGACAGACATCCAGGCTGCCTCCATTTTTTAGCTGTTGTGACTACAGCTTCAATATACATGACTGTGCCAGTATTTATTCAGTATGATATAGTCTTTTGACACATGCACAGAACTGGCATAACTGGGCCATTTGTTAGTTTTATTTCTCTCCTCTTACAAAGAGAATCCAGACTAATTTCTAAAGTGGCTGCATTAAGTTTCAATCCCACAAAAGGTATGTAAGGGTCCCCTTTCACCACATTCATACCAGTGGTCCTTGTCACTGGAATTAGTTTTTGTGTGTGATATTCTATTTATTATCTTATGTAATGAGTATATTGCCTGCTTGTGTGTAAGTGCACCCGTGTTGTGCAGTACCTGTGGTGGTCCGAAGAGGGTGTTGGATCCCCTGAAACTAAAGTTATGGGCGGTTGTTCGCTGTCATCTGCATGCTGGAATTGAACCTAGGTCCTCTTCAAAAGCAGCCAGTGTTCTTAACTACTGAGCCATCTCTCCAGCCCTGCCACTGGAATTCTTGATTGCAGGAGTGAGATGGAGTTTTAAGGTGCTTTTAATCTGAATTTCCCTGATAGCTAAGAATGTTGAACACTTTTTAAAAGTGATGGCTATTGTGACGGGGCTTATTTCCCTGATTTCTTTTTCAGTATGTTTGTCATCAGTGTATAGGAAGGTTACTGGTTCCTCTGTGTTTTTGTTTTGTGAAACTGAGTGAACCTGTGCTTGATATGTATATGTTTGGAATTATCATATCCTCTTGATACATTGTCCTCTTAATGAGTAAGAAATTTCTTTTCTATCTTTTCTGACTAGATTTGATTTGAGGTGTACTTTGTCAGGTGTTACAATAGCTATGTCTACTTCTTTCACATTTAAATTTTATTGGAATGTTTTTGCCATCCTTTTACCTGACAGTGATAACTGTCTTTGATGGTCAAGTATTTTTGGAGGCAGCAAAAAGGTGGATCTTATTTTTGAATCTAATCTGCTGACTGGTGTATTTTTTAATATTTTAACTATCATATGCAGTTTTGTGTATGAGAGCATTGCCTGTATGTAGGAAAGTACACCTGTGTTCTGCAATGCCTGAGGAATTCCTAAGGAAGAGGGAGTCTGATTCCCTGGAACTGGAATTAAGGATGGTTGTTAGCTCTGATGTGTTTATGCTGGGAATTGAACTTGTGTCCTTTGCAAGAGTCAGTGTCCTTCACTGCTGAGGCATCTCTCCAGCACAGGCCTGTGTCTTTTAATTGGAGGAAGTGAGACGATTATTACAGAGTATTATTATTGGAAGATGTATATTAATTTCTGTCATTTTATGGTTTTTTTGTTGTTGTTTTCTTAGAACTCTTTTGTTTACTGTCCTACTAGTGTTGTTTATCTCCTGTGATTCTTGGGTGTGTTTATCCTTCTCTTCATTCTGAAATACTCATTTACATATCCTATAGAGAGCTGGATTAGTGGTCACAAATTCCTAGAGTTCATTTTATTATAGAAAGTTTTAGTTTCTCCTTCAAATATAAAAGATAGTTTTTCAAGGTATAGTAATACAGGCTGGAATACATTTTTCCAATTCTTCTGGCTTTGAATGTTTCTTTGGGATAATCAGCTGTTATTCTTATTAGATGACCTTTATAAATGACTTGACTCTTCTCTCTTGTGGTCTTAAATATCTTTCTTTTATTTTGCCCCCCACCCCCATGTATGAATTTTAACTCTAAGATGTCATCTTTCAGTGGGGATATTCACCATGTTTAAGAGAGGACTAAGTAACAGAGGATTGAGGCTTCATTCTCCTCTGTGGGGCCACAGGCTCAATATATAGTCTTCCTCTAAGAGTGAACTACTGTCTCCAGTAGCAGTCACTAGGAATCAGCACACCCCTGGCTGGTCCCCACCTCCTCTGCTTAAGCATCCTACCCTTACTCAGCTCTGGCTTGATGCCTCTTTCACAGTCTTCCATGCCTATTGTTGGACTCTGCATAGCTGGGCACCTAACATTGGTCAGCTGTGCCCTCTACTGTGAGCCCCTTGCCTGAACTCTTTGCTCGGATTCAGGTCTAGCCTCCTCCCTGCATTCACAGCTTCTGCTGTGAGTTGTGTTATGGAACTCTTAGTGTTTGCACATGAATGCATCTTCATTGATTAAAAAGTTTACGTATACAACAGTGCTATTCTTTAGCAAGAACTGGAATCTTCTTCCTGCTTTTTTATTTCATCCTATGCAATGCATAATGTGCACATGCATGCACACACATAAAAGCACACACATACAAACAGGTATTATAGGATAAGTTGTCTTTTCCCAAAATTTTGATAAAACTTCTGAAACCAATGATGAAGTCTAATAGAGACTTAAAGGAGTTTTTTGTTTTGTTATCCTCTAGATTTAATTGCTGAGGGGAGAGATGATCTTAAATGTTATGTCTAAACCAACAACAGAAGAGTTGAAAAAGGAAATCAAAATGAAATAAAAATGCAACTCTGTTCTTAGAGAGCTTGCTTAGCATGCAGGAAACCCTGGGCTCAATCCCTAGCTCCACACAAAACTGAGTATGGTCTCACATGCCTGTAATCTCATCTCTCAGAAAATAGAGACAGGAGGATCCAAAGTTTAACATCATCTTTAACTAAATAGTACACTTAAGACAAGGCTATGATGCATGAGACTGTCTTTTAAAATGTGCTAGAGCTTTTATATGTTAGATCTTTTGCATAGTTGTTGATTTCGCATGGAATGTAAATACTTAGGAATGAAGAAAAGGTGAGAACCTACTGATGCTTATCTGTGCATCTAAACCTACTCAGTAGTAAAGATGATTTGCCTGTTCTAACTGAAAACTCAGTCATTTCATTCTAATTGGGAGAATCTAGTTATACAATCTCTCCACGTTTAATTTGCTTTGAAAAATATATACTGTGAGCATTCTCCAGAAGGCAACTGCTTCTCCCCAAAACATGTTCTACTTCTTTTCAAGCCTCTGGTAAAATTTTTTATCTAAGCCATCATCAGATTTAGCAATTTGTAACTGATCTAATCTCTCCACCAAATCCTTGCTTACTGAAATTACATCTACAGCTTCTCACTATAAACCTTTCATTTCACTTAAAATTGAACGACAACCCAGGCCTTTCTTCTTTTTTGTTTTCTTTTTCTTCTGTTCACTTAAACTCAAAAGAAAAATCAATCAATAAACATACTCAGAAATTATGGATCACTTCAATAATTACAACTTATGTACATTATGTAATGATGAACCTTTAGAGTTATAAAAATAGAGAGCCATAGTATCAGCTATTATCAGGGAGATTAAATAATTATGGTGATCTTCATTGTATGACTCCAAACAAAGTATTAGAGTTCGTAAAGGTTTAGAGTAGGTGGCATTGTCTGGAGAAGACTTTCATTTTGTTTACCATCTTTTAATTCAGTCATTCACTGACCAAATATGGAGCATCTTCTCTGCACCAAATAATTTTAAATGTGCGAATTATCAGTGAGCAAAATAACTAATTGTGATGCAAACATGAATTGTTCCAATAATTTGCTCACTCTTAGCTTGGGTCACAAAAATATCTACAGAGAGATATAATTTATTTTTTAACTTCTGATTTGCTTACATACAGCATCTTGCTATGTAGTTTTGGTTGGTCTTAAATTTGTAATCTTCCTAGTGTACCTTCCCAAGCACTGAAATTTCAGTTATATGGCCTATGCCTGGCTCATAAATCTAGTTAATCCATTAATTTTTTGCAGGGTCTTTTTATGTAGGTTTGGCTGACCTGGTACCAGATAGGTAGGCTAGGCTGCCTCAAACTTGGGAAATTCCTCTCAGTATTACTCGTGAAGCCTGGCTTTAATGAACTTGGAGCAGTTTTGTTTTTTGCCTTCATAACTCTATTTTGTTGGCATGAAATTAACAATAAAGAGGATAAATGGTCATCCTTCTCTTCCACTAATGAATTGATTATTAAAGAATTGTCTCAACATTGAGCAATAATGCTTACCTTTTCTCCTCAATTTGGAGCTTTGATTTGGTTTTAGAGATTGGTTATAGACTTGAATTTCGCTGTCTAAGGTATGCAGTCTTGATATAATTTCCAAGATGATAGATAGCAGGAGACAGCCAGTACTATGACTCTCATAAAATGGTTTCTTTAAGGATGGTGATCTCAGGAGGCAGCCCAAGGAGAGGCTGGGCAGGTGTCTGCACAGAGACTGAGCACTCACAGCTGTACCACCTATCCAGAGTGATGTTTCAATGGCATTCCCACCTAGTCTTCTCACAACCTATACTGCTTCCACTGACTATTGATGGAGCATTATGTGTATCCAGTAAGAATTGGATTATTAAGTTTTCTGCTGTTTTATTGTGACTGTTCTCTAGAAACCTCCCCTGAAGGTTTGCTCTCATAATTTTGGAGAACACTATGCAAGCTGCTAAGAGAGATAATCAATTGACGGTCCAGTCAGCTTTATGGCCTAATAACCACAACAATTACCAGCACAAAAAACTATATTGGAACAGTAGTGGTACTTTTTATCTTGGGGGAAATCAACGGCTACCTAACTGGACTAAAAGTTCACTCAACCAGAGGAAACTCTTGTGTGGTACTGTAATCACAGCCAAATAAACATGGCTGGAGAGGTCATAGATCTTAGAGAAAACACCAAGGCCGTGTCATCCCTAGACAAATTTCTTACTATGTTCAAAATATGGATTTTTATGTTTACAGACAAGTACCTCAGTTCACTCATCAAAGAAGCTTCTTTTGCAGCAGAGATTATCACAGTATTTAGAAAGAATTTTTAAAAAGTATTTTCAATTCATTCTTTGAGAATTCCATACCTGTATACAATGGATTATGAGGTTTCTCCATAACCCTATTTTGCATAGGGGGTTATATTTGGGAAAACACTTTTCCTTTTTTTTTTTCTTTAACAACTATTGGCTTGTTGAACATTATGTCTAGTTTTTGGACTTTTGACTCATACATCTTTAAAACTGAAATCTATTTATAGTTACATGAAATATTTACTCTTTTAAATTTCTAAATTCTACTTTTGTCACTTTTTGAGTGGTCTGTTAAGCTGATAATAAAGATCCTACATTGATTATAAGTTCAAATTCTGGGCAATATCTTAACTTCTTTTTGAAAGTACCCAATTTCTTAATTCATTTATGCTTTCTAGACTTTACCACTATATCTGGATTCTCCATAAACCCTTATAAATGTCTAGTCTAATGGGCAGGAACTATGGCAAATGTGAGGTGAAACTAGAAATTTCCAGATGATTCTTAATTTAAATAAGATTAATTCATTATACTAAGTATGTTCTCTCAGTTTATAGATAGCCTGACATCTCCCCCATTCCAGAGTGACTGCATGTGCAGGCTGATAAATGAGAGCTTAGCCTAAGGAAACAAGTAGATGCTGCCACTCTGTTAGGATGAGTCTCAGAGTACCTTGCACACAGCAGACTTTGTATTATGTCTGTAGAACAAGAAGTCAGTTGATTAGTTGAATGGAGTTTTTCCTGGGAGTAAATGTGGATCCTGAAAAATGCTAAATTCAGTCCTTTGTGGAAATTTCTAAATACAGTATGAAATTTTCCAGTTTTAATTCCTGTGATGTTGAAAGAAAAAGCATAGTGTTTAGAATTAGGATACCATAATTTGCCTTTTCCTCCTCAGGTTACAAACAAACAAACACAACTTGATCTCCAGGTCCCCGAGATCAGCTTGCTTCTTTGCACTACATTTTATTTTTCCCTAAAGATGTAGTTTTTTCAGGACCCAGTTTAATATAGGCTATTTAGACTCTAAGTGAATATTACACAAGATCAAGATTTTGGCTCTGACTCTCCGGCTTTGAAGCTGGCATTTTCTTTGATTAGCTAACACCATTAGTGAAGCATTTCATTTCTGAGGGTTGCGACTTGAGAATTTTGTCCAGGTGATTTTGTATTTGATTGCTCTCTGATATTTGAGAAGAGAAAAATCTAAGACTAATCCAGTATCTGTTCTGTTTTCACTAGAAAAATTTTGTGAATAACCTAACCTGACATAATCCTCCAAACCTAAGTTGAACAACTAATCTTTTTCTCCCTTAAGGGATTTCTTCTGGACCTTGCCATCCAGCTTCTGCCAGGGTGAAAATTACCACAGGATTCTCCAAGAAGAGGAGCTATACCTCAGAAATGACTCTTGATCCAGAAGTTTTAGAACTTCACCCCTTGAAACATGCATAATAGATTCAAAGATTTCAACATTATTAGTTCATTATTATACATTATACATCATGTCTAATGTTATATATTATACATTTTACATCATTAGTTCATTATTATACAGAAAGTATGTTTAGAAGTCCTGTAACATTGATAGTTTTGATTCTCTTCTTACTCATCACTTGACTTTTCTGCAATGTACCAAAGAGTTTTTAACCAAATGAATCCCCGTGTGACTTCAGCTAGATTTGGATATTTGAAACAAAATCTTTAAGCATTCTTACTTCACTTCTATTCTGTGTCATTTGCATGTTGAATTGACATCATCTTTGATTTGTTTGAATTTCTTCAAAGTGGTTTTGTTATAACGATACCATTAATGGGTGAAATAGAACACTTAATTAACTCAAGGAAAGTTGTATTTGATTATTTGAGTACATTCACTTATCAACTGAAGTTTACTGGATGCACAGTAAACAGTGTAGAGCAGAACTAGAACATTGCTGTAGAGCTGAGCCTTTCCATCTCTGCTGATGAGAGGGCGTCTCTTTGTTAAGTCCAAGAAGAAGCTACAAGGGAATAGCTAGGATAATCTTCGGTATGATTTCTCATTCATGTGACACTCCCTAGTAATTTCTCAATATTGATAAAGTAAGGACAAGTGACTCAATTGACTTTGAATTCATTACATGATTCATTGAGATAGTAATCTAAAAGGAAAATATAGATAGCTTTCATTTCACTTAATGATATTAAAGGTTTCTTAAGCATATCTCCATTTAAATGAGTGTTGGATGTGTTAATGATTTTTGAAACAAATGTGATCAAGTAATAATTAAATTATTTTATCCCTTATTTCCTCATAATATGTTTTGTTCATTATTTTTCTTGAAAAATTTCCCTTAAGTGTTATATGGTAAGTATATAGATTGAGATACAAACAGAGATATTGTTATGTATAATATTTAAAACAACAAACAAGATGCATTTATTTGCTAATATTTTGATGCATATATTTGGAAGATTGAATTAGAAAAACAATACACTGGGTTGAATAAATTTAAATGTAGAAAAGACGTAGATGTAGTTGTGTCCAGTCTTACATGTTATTTTGTAGAACTGAAGGTGTAAATCTTTCCAAAAATGTAAGAAAAATGTGTTATGCATTAGGTATTTACCTAACAACACAGTTATCTACACTGTGCCTTCAAATCTGCTCTTGAATATTCTTCCTATATCGAACCCTCAGGCTTTCTTAGCACCCAAACAGATATTTATATACATTATATTTATTTCTGCCAGATTTCCTCATTTTAAAAAATGATGAATATATTACTTTTAAACTATTTTAAAAGAAATTGAGCAGAACTTAAGCTGTGATCATCATTCTTAGGATTTTCTATCTTAGCCCAAGTATAGAAAAGAGAAATGTACACTTCCATAAGTCACTCCTACAACAAATCTCCCTGGAAACTGGATTTTGGGTTTCATTTGATCTTAACATTGAAACTTAACAATTTGTGATAATTTCTCATATTTGAACCAACTCACAAAACTGCTAATTAATCAAATTAGATAACAATTGTGTTATGAACTGAACATATATTGAATCATTGGCTGCAGAATATCGATAGTATATGTATATATGTCAATTTTGAGGTAATGATTATACCTATGTGCAGTAAAGTATTTATTACTTTATCTAATTAATACACATTTTGGCATGTCAGGGTTTGTGGGTAATTATAGTTTTCTATTGCAGTAATAATTTGTATGATTTATGAAGTCTATGAAAGAACACTGAGCCAAAAAACTGTCTCGAGTAATTACAGTTAAGCAGCTTGATCAACAGGTATGCCCAGCCAAGAGAACTCAGCCTAGGGGATAAGAGGCTCAAACAAACAGAAGCAACCTGAGGTGTTCACTTCTCAGGCTGCTTTTTCTCATCTGAGAAAAAAATTAGCCCACCTACTGTTCTCAGCTGTATGACAAAGAATTGATTGCTAAAGTATATGTGGTTATTTTGCAAAGGTTTATGTCCTACTGGAAAGAACTTCATGGAAAATAAGCAAGACTATTATGAACCACATAAAGTTACAATGATTTCAAGGTAGACGGAATGTAGACACACATAATTTATTTTCAGAATCACAATGCCTTCAATGGTATTGTGCAGTCTTTAGGAGACTATGAGTTAATCCCACTCCAGTTAAGGACCGAACACTTTTCACCCTTTACCCCTTGCCCTCATTAGGCTCTGAGAATGTCTTTCTTCAGGAACAAAGACACCTGGATTAATGTTCCCACTAGGATTAGGGAATGGAGTTTGCTTCCTAAGAATGTAGAAGTGGGCTGTCGTAAGACTTTAGACAGCTGGGGAAGAGCTCAACCCTCAGGATCAATTTTTATATTGGCACTTTGGGAAAGTCGGTGGTTTATTATAGAAAATAGTGCAAGTTAGTAGATATTATTTTTTTCTTTTGCCAAGTCTTTCCTGACCTTCCCATCAGTCATTTTCTTTTTCTTCTTGTTAATGTCCTGGAGCCATGCAATGTTTTCATTGGCATTTGTCACACACTCTGAAGCAGATTCTATCTTATATTAAGAAGCAGCTGGCAAATTTCTGTGAACTGTTCTCACTATGTGGAAAGGTCTTAAATTAGTCTGATCTCTTTCAAGGAGGCCAACAGTTTTATATCCTGTAGCAGTATACTGAAGTTTTGGTTATTAACTCCAGATAAAGTCAAGTTCTTGCTGTGTTTCTTTCAGCTTGAAGACTAACAGATAATGTCAGATAATACTGACTGGTAAAAGATGTGTTATAGTATATTCTATTTTAACACGGAAGTTCAATTGTGAAGCTGGCAATCTGTAGCATCATTGATATTTCTTTTCCTTAGTTGGAATGTTATACTGAAAAAGATGGTAAGAGTTCTACACATGGCCGGTAATGGAGATCTTTGATTTGTTTTGACAGCAGGTTCAGCCACTTTTTTCTAATAGTAAGCCAAAGCAAAGAGAGGAAGCGGGTGACAAGGATCCTAGATGTGAATCGGGTCTGAGGAAGCAGTAACCGATGCCATCTGAAGTCTTAGTACTGAGTTTTTGCAGACAATCTTTCCTTCTGTGTACTGAGGGTCATCTCCAATGAGAAATATCATTCTTGGACTTCCAACATACATGTCAGGGTGAAAATGAATAGACTACATAAAAGAAGATTTATGACAAAGGTAAGTTATTCATTTTAATCAGGCTAATTTTGGTAGAAAGTGTATGATGTTTTGGAGGATTAACAAGAAAGGAGAACACTGTTAATATTTGAGTCCTGGAGGAGCTGCTTGTAAGCACATAGCGTTTTCCAGGCACACGGGAATGCTCACCTCAATTGGTAATTCTAAAAAGAGAAAACAGCTGTACTCCTAACAATGCCAAGTACAAATTCCAGTTTTGGAATAAGGTCTTGGCATGTATTTCAGGCTGACTTCAATTTAGTTCCTGCCTCAGTCCCCTAAGTGCTGTATGTTATAGTCACACGCTACCATGTCAGACTCAAGAGGAAATTCCAAATTGATAGTTAAGTAATCATGTCTGCTCTATCACTGAGGGCAGTGTAGGCAGTATTGCAAATTATTTGTTTCTTTCCCTTCTTCCACCTCTTCTGAAACATGTGTTGGCTGTCTTCTCCCGCCTCACAAATAGATATCCACACATATTTCCTTCAAGAAACAACGGCTCTAAGTAGGTTGATATCCCTCCAGGAAAATGAATAACAAACATCAAATGAAATTCAAAACATAAGGTCAAAGAACACAGTGAAATCAAGACCTATGTTGGGATATCTGGAGATAAACACAAGGCAAAACATTTTTAATCCTCATAAATAACTTTATCATGCAATTTGTAACTCATTATGGTTTAAGACAAAAATAGGAAAATGTGCTTCTATTCATCCATACAACACATGGGTGAAGCTGAGGAAGGAATCACATTTGTGTTGTATGTAGGGATGTAAAAACATACTATTCCTATAAATCAACATAGTTTTATGTAAAGTTATTTAACTTTCATGAGTCCTTGACATGGACTTCTTAAGTAACGTTATACATTAAGCATGGTTTTGTATCTTCTAATTCATTTTTGTGCCATTACTAGACATGGCTTATCTCTTCAGCTTTTGTAACCATCAGATTATCAGCTTTCATTTCTTTAATATTTGCTATTTACTTGCTATTGATGTTGTCACTAAAAGATTCATTTTAAATTCAAATTAATGCTCTGCATGGTAGGTTTTTTAAAGCTATGGGTGTACCTACACAATGATTCAGTAGTAATAACACTGTTTTGATCAATTATAGTTACTATTAAAATATTGAATTTGTTGTATGGCTTTCCAGAATCATTCTCCAGTGAACAGATCTCATTTACCTTGTCTACTTCTTTAACTACTGTTAGTTCCTTGTTTAATTGCCTGGTCATGGCATTGGAGGTAGTTGTTCTTGCCATGAGGAATAACAGTGCTGAGTATGAACACATATCCAGTGCCCAAGATCAACAGGGTTCTGGGAGCAGTCAACAGTGACCAACACAGAAGTGATGCTGGGAAATCCATTGCCATTGTTTCCAAGAACTGCTGTCTTTTACCTCAAGTGTTAAGCCCTCTAGTTCACTTCGATTCCTTCAGAGGGAATGTAAATATGTACACAAACCTTGGTGGATCTTTTGGAATGGTTCTTTGCTTCTCTAGGGTGTTAACTTCTGAAGGAGAACTCTTTTGCCTTTTGGGGACAGTGCATTTGACATTATTCATTATTGTTGTCCACTGGCAGTGACCTTGCCTGCTTCCAGCAAATAAAATATGAAAATGAGTAACCAGAACTGGTTACCCGCCCAGTCCATGCACTGATTTCACAAGTGAAGCACCCTGATTGCACTTTGAGTTTCTTAATTTCATACTTTCTACCAAATGGCTAGTGTTTGAGACCATGACAATGTCTGATCTGAGTCCTTCTATCTCCGTGTCCATCAATGATGTGGTCTACGGTTTGTTGTGAAATTCCTGACCAGTTTCTCTACTGGAAGGCTGTAGAGTTGAAACATCTAAATACAAGGCATTAAGAAGAAAAAAATAACTCTGACCCTTTAAACATCTGCTCAGTTTATACTAATATAATGTAGATATTAGTATATTCTCATGTATTGTTAATGTACCAAGTAAAATCTTTCACCTTGATATTCTATGTTTGTTTCCTGCCAAAATTCATTCAGAGAATGCTTCTAATATCTAACATTGGAAAGTGTCTAACATGAAAATGACGTGTAGACTTAAGTTGATCAGATGTTTCAAAAGAAGCTAACATTTTCCAGTAGTTTGAATGTGCTCCATCAGACTTTGGGAGGAAATTTTAAAAAATCTTAATACAGATAAGATGTTTAATTCAAAACTTTTAAACATTTTTTATATATTAGACATAATAAGAAACAATAGAAGGAAGAAAGAAATCTCAGAAAAAACAATTTTGATCTAAATATGGAATCTTAATCTATCAAGATGTAAATCTGTTACCATTATCTTTGAAAATGAGTTAGTAGAGGCTGGAGAGATGGCTCAACAGTTAAAAGCATTGATTGTTCTTCCAGAGGAGCTGGATTTCATTCTCAGCATGCACATGGCAACTAACAACCATTCTTAAGTTCAGTTACCAGAGATCCAATGCCCTCTTGTAATAATAAAGCAAGAAGGGTTAGAGGTGGAGAATGGGAGTCAAGGCAAAGGAGCGAGCACGGGAGCCGTAACTAACAGCAGAGGCCTTCAGAAAAGTCCTATTAAAACCGACCACTAGAAATGCTACTTAAAGTGTATACATGTATACACTTTACACACATGCAGGCAAAACACTCATACACATAAAATAAAAATAAACTTTTTTTAAAAGAAAAAGGATCTAGCAGTTTCTTTAATGTACAGTTTCACCACATCCCAGCCATTTCAGCCTTAGGTATTTACACAATGGAAATGAAAATAGATGGGTAAAGATTTATGCATGAATGTTTATACAAGCTTTTTTGGCAATAATTCAAAACACACTGGAAACAAATTTATTTGCCCTCCTCTTAGAATGTAGAAGCATATTGTGGTTTATCTGTGAAACTAGTGAGAGAGGACAGGTCAGTGTTTGTCTGGGGTGAAGCTAGAGAACCGGGAGGGGAAGTTACAAGGGAGCTGGGTGATGAAAACATGCTGTAAATGAAATTGCTAATGGTGTCGTGAATGGGTGTATGCACTTTAGATACAGATACAGCTCGTTAGTCATACCTCAGTGTACTGGAGCTTCAAGTTTGGAAACTGCCTCCATTGGACTGGCCCATGGTCATGTCTTTGGGGTGTTTCCTTGATTGTTGAGTGATGTGGGAGGGCCCAGTCCATGTTTAGGTTCTTCACAGTTGCAGTAACATTGGCTTATTCTTTTTTCATTGCTAAGTAGGATTCAGTTTCATAGATATACCACAATATGCTTGTGCATTCTAAGAGGACGGCAACTAAAATTGTTTCCAGTGTGTTTTGCTTTTATAAATATTCATGCATAAATCTTTACACATGTGTGATGCCACCCCTGGGCAGGTTGTTCTGTATTGTATGAGAAAGCAGGCTAAGCATGGACCAGGGGAGCAAGTCAGTAAGCAGCATTCCTTTGTGGCCTATGCCTCAGCTCCTGCCTCCAGGTTCCTGCCCTGAGTTCCTACCTTGGGCTACCATAGTGATGAACTGTGACCTGGGAGGTGTGAGCTAAATGAACCCCCTCTCCCACAACTTGGTATTGGTCAGAGTGTTTTTTCACAGCGATTGGAAGCAAACTAGAACATTCAGTAAAGTTATTTTAAAAAGACAAACAGAAAGAAAAATATATGTCATCCATATATTTTTATTAATAGTTATGTTTTGGGGAAAGAGATTAAAGTACCTGTTATCATTGCCATGGGAGAATTCTATGCCTCCGTTAACACCAACCTGCTCTGAGGTTTGCTGTTTCAGTCTCTTTTTACTGCACAGTCTTCAGTGGGAACAAATGCTCTTGGGTCCTGATCGGTCTACAAAGCAAAATGAGAGTAAGTATCAAATTCTTTCTTTTATTTCTTTATAGATTCACATACTCGTTTATTCATTCAGTCATTCAACAAGTATTTACTGAATAACAAAAGTGTCATTAGTATGGAAAGAGCTGCAACAAATCAGATGCTGTTCTGCTGGGACCTATATTTTATATTGTAGATAAGGGGTAAAATAGGAATTACTCAGACAAATGTATGACAACAGCTGTAGCAAGTCACCAGGGGAGCTTCACTGTCATGCAACAGCCTATCCATTGGTGGTTTATGCCTAGGAAAAAAAAAACTTAGAAACAGCTGGGATAGGGCTCTTAGCATCAGCTTAATTTTTATACATTAAATGCCACATATAGTATATATTATACACCATGTGAAATTTTTTTCATAATAGTATTGTTGTGTAGAATAGTACTCTGCTCAAATATATACTCGATGCACAAAAGGTGAGGAATCTTAACATTGTATCCAGTATTATGGTCTTATGATTGTAAATGGAGTTAGAAGCTGTTCTGTTTTTATTTGATTTCCAACTCTGAAGCAAGTTAGGTATGGGGCCGTGAAGAAGTGTCATCACTCCATTAAGCCTTAAGTACTTCATCTATTCAGTAAAAGGTGGAAAAGACTTAGAATTAGAGTTAGAGTAGGAGGGTAGGGACTGCATTACAGAATATACAGTGACACATAGTAAACACATGGTTGTTATTTGCTTGTAAGCTAAATAACAACCCAGTGTTTACCGCAGGCAGACTGACCTTTCCCTTCGGTAAGCGGAGCATTCACTCCATACTTTCTACTGTATTAATAAATCAATGAATGTCAGGTTTGAGCTTGGGAAATAGCAATAATGACATAATGGTGAAATGGAGGACACACATGACAAAATTAGAAGAATGTGAGGTGAAGTTTGATGTGAGATTACCTGTTTATACAACATTTTCATGTTTCCTGTAGTCACTTGAGCATATGCAAAAGACAGGGAAAAAGTGCCATAACTGAAGTGAGAGACAGTCACCCAGAAACTAGCTGTAGTTCTCGAAAAGAAACAGACACGTCCACAGATAATACACAGGAGCGTCCAAATTTAGTAGGCTTGAAGGGAGCCAGGAGTAGTGTTGCAAGTCAGCAAACACTGATTGACTTTCCTGTCATCTAGTATGAGGAGAGATGCTCCTTAAAAGAGGGTCCTGAGTACTGTGGTTCCTAAGGAGCTATGAATGCCTTGGCTTGTGTCATTACCCTGTACATATGCTCAGGAATAAGAGTAAGTCAATGCAGTATTGCTAACAGGAGGAATCAAAGACATTTATTGGATTAAAATGATACATTTTTTATAGTTTGAGATTGACTCTTTTCTAATATTGACATTTAAAAAATTTTCTGATCACTAATTTATATATTAATACTCTCAATATTCTGAGTGCCCAGTATTCACCAGCTCCTTCTCTAGAAGCTGGGCTCAGTGGGCCTTATCTGCTAGTAAGACAGTTCATGACTGTTAGATAAGCCTAGGTCCTCATATATACCTTGAGGAATAATAATCATACAAATTTACTTTTTTATTTAAAATATTTTATATATCATTTTTTAATTTTATGTATTGCTTGCCTTTATGTAAGCACACCTGTGTAGGACAATGCCTGTACAGGTCAGGAGGGCATCAGATTCCCCAGAACTGGAGTTAGACATGGTTGTTAGCCTCCATGTGAGGGCTGGGAATCAAAGCCAGGGGCTCTGCCACAGCATCAGTGCTGTCAACCACTGACCCACCGCCAGCCCCTCAAAGTTAATTTTACCAAAACTTTCTCATTTTTATACTTTCTTCTAGATATTAGATTAGGAGACACACATTAACTAGACAATAGTTTCTAACTTCATAAAGATAACTTATTAAAGAAAGAGACACACTGGATAAACAATTACAAGTGTAATGAAAGTTTCAGAGTTACAAGATGTCACGAGAGTATCTAGCAAAGGCATTTCCAAGATCTGTGAGGTCAGAGCATGACAACTGGTGAAAAAGATTTAATCTGAGAGACGGTTTGAAGGAAAAAGCTTAAGATTTGAAGCATAGTTTGTTCATGATCACATCCAATACTTTCCAACTTGTCTTTCTCCATTCAATTGCCTTAATATTTATGAAAATTTCTTTTGTAGTCAAGGAAGTCTAGAATTCCTTTCATGGTGAGAACAATATAATATCCATGTACATAAATAATCTTCATAATGCCTGACTTCATGTAAATTTGGTCTTATGGCTTAATAATGACAGTGTTTATAAATACATAATAATAGGTACTTGAAAGCCTTAGTCAGGGGAGGTTATCATTAATTAAAATGATTTTTTTAATAATTTGAGCTCATTACCTTTGATATAGTGCATGTTGCATGAATTTCTAAAATCACTACCATGTATGTGTTACATTGTTGCTATGTTAAGAAGAAAATGGTTTGTGTGTATGTTGTCTGAGGGCTCATATGTTAAGGAACTGATGATACAAGGGAGAACTGGGTCTCATTCATAAAAGAACTGAAGAATGGAGTCAAACAGAAGCTTTAGAACAATATTCTAGTGTTTAGATAAAAATCCTCACAGTAGGCAAGTTGTCATTCTCAGCAGGTATCCCGAGCAAGAGAGTGGAGAGGAGAAGGGAAAAAGCCAGAAAGCAAGCTGGTTTAAAACGGGCAGAGGTCAGACAGTTTGGATGGTGGGAACAGGAAGGGAACACTAGAAAGAAAGTAAAGGAATCTGAAAGGTTGGGGTAGCCCAGAGCATTAGGGAAAGCATGCTTAGAAAACAGCTGGAAAGAAGAAAAGGAGTTATGGTCTATGAAGAAATCAGAAAAGCCTACAGACTTTTAGAAAGATGTGAGTCTGTGGCTTGGTCCATGCATACTGTTCCAGGGGCTGGGGATATCTTATTAATGCTTCAGGTATTCTGCCTATCTCTTTATCATGACCTGGGCTGAGCCACCTTTGTAGGAGTGACCTGGTGACCAGATGATTGGCCTAGCAAAATAGAAAAATTAGGTCTTCATCCAGGCCAGAGATCCTTGTTCTTTTGATCAGTTTTCTCTTAAAAGAGTCATTTTGCTACTGTGAGGTAACATTAAGAGGTAATAGACCTTTTATAAAAGACAGAATCTAGTGGGGGCACCTTGGGTCCTTAAGAACACTGCCTGTGGAAGGGATTGATGCAGATTCCATGGGACCTGGTTACTTCTCAGGAGAGGGCCATTATAGAAAGAACAGGACTCTTGTGCCTTGCATTTCATTGGTCTCATTCACAGAAGACCCCCTCATGAAGCAGTCTCACATAGATTCAGACAGGGGAGCCTTGAAAGGAACCACAGCACTGTTTGAACTTCTATCCTTCAAATCTAGGAGTCAAATAAACATCTTTGCTTTATAAATTTTGCCTTAGATATTGCTTTGCAGTTAGAGAAACTGGATTAATGCAGCAGCCAGTCAGTTAATTCTATCAGCAGATAGTGATAAATAGTATTTGATTAATTATGGTTATCTTTCTTGTACTTCTGTGAATTTATAGTCTTTGTATATTTAAAATGCTTTCCAATCAACAAAACTGGTGTTTACTCCAAGAATACTTTGGAATTAAATTACTTTTCTTCTTTTACTGGAGAAAATTTTGCTTTGAAATCTTTAATAATCATTTACTTGACCCTACAGGGCACTTTTATGTAGCTTATACTTTATGTATCTTATATTTGAAACTTGTATTTATCTAAGGAATGAAAATAATTTAATTGTTAGTGTGCTGTAACTATAAAGGGAACATTTAAAACCAACCAAATAGTATAAGGAATCCTAGAGTCTGCAGATAGATAAGACAGATACTAATAATAGATGTTAAATCCATCATTTACTATTTTCTATACATCTTTGTAGATTTTCTATTTATTAATATACAGTCCTCACAGTAATGTTATAATCATTCCAGAACTGATTGGTTAAGAAAATTACTCCTGAAAATACAGGTAGTAAAAAGAGGAGCTAAGATTTGACCGTATTTAATTTCACTCCAGAAATCATTCTCTTAATCTAGGTGCTAAGTGATAAATTTAGCGCTTGGTTTGTACAAAAGTTAGGAGTTACTGCTGTGATGAATTTCAAGGAATTTATGCCTAACTAGGCTGCAAGAACATAGACTTTCCTTTACAGACAGGAGATGACAGCTCCTTTAAACATGATCTACTAATGTCTCAGGAGTATTTTCAAATGGGACCTAGTGGGTTCACACTGATGGGTTAGATTTTTAAAATTATAATGCATTTTGTTTAGAAGAGGGATTAAACTATTTGCCAAAATGATTTGTGTTGACAAAATGGCTTAGTACATCTGGCAGATTTATTTTGGAGAATGGAATAAATTAAGGTGTCTAGCAAAAGATGTGCTATAACCACTGAAACAATTTCAAGTATTTCAGAAACTCTATTTTTATTCACTTTGCAAAATATGCTTAGTTGAACTGCCAGTCCCCGTTACATTTCCATTTCTAAGCAATTAATTAAAATCCCAAATCAGTTTTTTTTTCTTGATCATGCCAACAGGAGTCTGTTACCATGGAAATAGGAAGATCAGTGGTATTTGGAAGAGAGGGAGAAAAATGGCTGGCATTGGTCTTTTATTGCAGAAACATAAGTGATGGTCTAGAGTAGCTGTTGGCACAGCACTCTGAAGCTCTGCCCCACAGCAAGTCAGGCAGTGACAACTGGAAATTACTGACTGCCCTGAGGATTACACTCCGCCCCCCCTCAACCCCAGGGATATCATTTGGCCATTTGAAAAAGTCATTAACTCAGCTTTTTCATGTCCTCTATCTATAGGTTAAACCCCGAAATGTAATTGATTACAGAGTGTTCTGTTGTGGCTAAGCAGGATTTCAAATCAATAATTGGTTATATTTTGCAAAGACCCATCAAAAACCACTTATGATTCTTTCCTTATGTCAAGCCAGTATGCTTTAGCTATAAAGCTCATTTTCAGACAATGCTGCAAAGAAAAATGGCTGTGAGTGAAACCATCTTTCTGTACCCTTTTCAAATAGAAGCTTATGGAATATCGTCTTTAGGGATTTAATTAAAAAGTAATTCAGGAGTGATACCCCACAGACAGCATTTTAGGAAGGAATTCATAATATATAATGCTCATATGTCTATATTTTAAAAATTAGATTTGTATGGCAAAAGAACACTAAACCTTATTAAAGACATGATTTTAATGACATATGTGATGGTTCATTTCTTCCAGTTAATCTTTTATTAAGGATATTTTAAATTATTGAATTTTTGTGAATGTCATACAACATATTTTGGTTGTATTTAGATCTGCTCCTATATCTACACCCCTCCTTTCTAACTGCCTCCCAAATTCTGCACTTTGAGATATATATCAGTATCAGTTGTCTTAGGCTTTCTTCTCTGGTCTGTGGGCTGTCTAGCCTCAGATTCTTAAGCCTGATATCAATGCCAGTATGAGCTCCAGCGTATTAAGTAGATCTTAAATCCAGCTAGAAAGTAGTCTGGTCGTTGCAGCTTTCATGCTGCTAGGGCACCAGTGGTCATAGCTTGTTAGCCATTTGTTGTTGTGCTAACAGGATCACGGCTGGGTAAGGTTCATGCTAAATTTTCCCTTCAAATAGCTTGCCTAGCACCTTCTAGCACCATAAAAACCAGGCAGTAGAAGTCAGTACTAGCTCGATTTCTCCTTGTTTGTTCTAGAGTTCCTGTATGTAGTGTCTTCAGAAATAGGGTTTCACTGTGAAGTTCTGGTGGGTACTCAAGAGTAGGGGCAATGATCCGCATTGTTTGAGTGTCTATGGGGCCCTTGGTCAACAGCTTCAAAAGAGGGAGCCCATTCCTGACACTGGGTTTTTACATTGCAAGCCTATGTTGTCTAGTAGGGACAGTGCCCTCCCCTATTATAAGGTAACTCCTTTTAAGTTCTTTTTATAACGTGTATGTGTGGGGCCTAGGCCTATTGCATACAGACACTGAACGGCAGCATGACCCGGAGACTCTGAAGGGACTACAGGTGTCCCGGCCTGCTCTGCCTTCAGGCTATGACCCAGGCTCCGTAAAGATCACTGCAGACCAAAGCCTGGTCTTAGGTTTTGTTTTCTCATTCCTTAATTCTTGCTTTAGTCTCTTTCCCCACCTGTCAGCCACGTCAGCCTTGTGCTCTTCCCGCCTAAGAAAAACCCCACCTTGAACTTTCCTGCCTTCAGGAATGGCCAGACAGGCCTCCCTATATAAACCCCTGCCTTGATATCAATAAACTAGCTGTCCACTGTTACAGTCTCCTGGGGGTTTATATACGGAGGCCTGACTGTCCTGAAGGCCGGGTTTTTCTTAGGCGGGAAGATAGCAAGGCTGACGTGGCTGACAGGCGGGGAAAGGGACTAGAGCAAGAATTAAGGAACAAGAAAACGAAGCCTAAGACCTGGCTTTGGTCTGCAGTGATCTTTGTGGGGCATGGGTCATAGGCAAGGCAGAGCAGGCTGGGACACCCGCCGTCCCATCAGGGTCTCGGGGGTCACGCTGCCCGCTCGATGCCTTTATGCAATAGGCCTAGGCCCCAAATACATGTATACACTTTAAGTAGCATTTCTAGTGGTCGGTTTTAATAGGACTTTTCTGAAGGCCTCCGCTGTTAGTTATGGCTCCCGTGCTCCCTCCTCTGCCTTGACTCCCATTCCCCACCTCTAACCCTTCTTGCTTTATTATTACATTTTCCATCCATATATCATTGCATTCTGAAACTTGTGTATCTGAGTTTTCAAAGCCAGCATTCAGCTATGAGAGATAACATGGGGCATTTGTCTTTCTAGTCTGGGTTGCCTCAGGATGATTGATCCAGTTCTATCGATTTAGTTTTGCTTTTCTGCGGTAGGATATAGTGTCAGATGATTAGTTTTATTTGTCTACTTGCTACAATCTAGAATCATCTGAAAAGAGTCTCAGTGAAAGATTGTCTAGATCAGGCTTACTTGTGATCAAATCTGTGGGAGATTTTTCTTGATTGCATTAATTAATGTGGGAAGACCCAGTCCACTGTGGAGAGGATCATTTCCTATGTTTGGGTCCTGAACTGCACAAGAACAGAGAAAGTAAACCAAGCAGAAAGCATGCGTGAACTTACTGCTCTCTTCTCTTGACTGTGGACATTTTATGACCAGCTGTTTTATGTTCCTGTCCTCATTACCCTGCTGTGATGAACTGGAACTTGAAATTGTGAACTTGAAATAAACCCCTTGTCCCTCCTCCTCAAATTGTGGTTTTTAAAGGCAAAAGACATGAAACTAAGACAATATAGATGATGATGATCCAATGTTTACTGTGTTATAAGCCAAACAGCATTTCTCATGTTTTAAAAGTATACAATGAATGTTTCTCAGAATCATGAAGAAGCTCCTAAAATTCATAGAAGAATGATTATTTAAAATTGTTGAAACAGTTTGGGTATGTGTGGGGGTGTCAGCAAAGGTTCTGGGTTTTCTTGGTGTCTTTGTTCTACTGTTTATGACTATGGGAATGCCAGCATTGCACCATCTTAAAGTTATGAACACCCTGCAAAAACATTTATCCTTGTGGATTTGCTGACACTTCCTAGGCAATCCTCGGTCACACAGAAAAAAAGCTGTGAGGTGCACAGCTCTAAGCGACACATCTCTAGTGCAACTTCTACACCTAAGGCTCAGGAAACATCATCGAAGAGGAGCAGAAAGAGGACAAGAGCCAGAGGGACAAGGCACCTGCCACAAATTAGTTCATTCCAGACCTGATAAGGAAACTGCACCAATGAAATCTCCACAGTGCATTATATATATATATATATATATATATATATATATAAATGTATGTATATGTAAAAATAATGAAATAAAATGGCAAGAAATTGAGAAAGAGTGGAGGGGACATCAGGGGCATTGGAAGAGGACTGGGAAGGACGGGAATGATGCAAATACAATGCCCATATAAGAAATTCTAAAAGAAATGACAAATAAAAAGTTATATATTAAGCTGAAAAACAGGACTGGAAAGATGATTCAATAGTTAAGAGCAGTGGCTGTTTTTGCAGAGTACCCGGATTTAATTCAAGCAGTCACACAGCAGCTAACAACCATCGGTAACTCCAGTTCCAGACAATCTAATGCCCTTTTCTGGCCTCCTTGGGAATTGCACTTACAAACATGCAGGCAAAATAAATAAATAAAAATTAAAATGAAAGGCAAGCAAATATTGACTTCTTAGATAGTTTGAGCATGGAGTTCTTGAGCTGTGAGACTTCTCCCAGGGAGACATGAATGAACTTTTGTTTGCTCCAGATAGGGCACCAAAACTGACCAACAAAACAATTTCCCTCCAGTCTATCTTAGTGAACCAGTTTATTTGGGTTATTTACAGAGCATGCATAATGGGCTACTTACAGGAGCATAGATGACTCAAGGACAGCTGTGTCACCAAAAACTTTCACCCAGCATGACTGATAACTCAGTCAATTTGCATCTCTGGAGCTCCCTACATAACTTGCAGAAAACCGAACATAGAGAGAGTCCCCTTTCCCTAGTAATTGTTACTGCTTATGTATAACCTTAGGGAAGGACTTTGTAAATCCTGTAAGTTTCAGGATTCCTGAGACTTGTATGTTGTTTTTCACTATCTGACTCTTATGAGTCTTCCTCCTCCTGCCTTCTATTAGAAGGAAATCATGACACAACACCTTGTGTGTGAGTGAACTTACGAATATCTACTATAAAATCTAGTTTCCATATCATGGTAATAATCTGATAATAATTAGGAAAATGTGAATTTTTCACTAAAGTTTTTCCTTATGCCTGAAGGCAACTGATATCTTGTAACCTGTTATCTGTTAAACATTTATTAAGTTTTCCTCTTAGTGTGTCAAACCATATGTATGCATTTCATCTATCAATATTAATGATGATAATTGATTAAGATGGATGTTAGGTTTTTTTCTTACCTATCTATATCTTTTTTTTTCTTTCACCTTTGGTACAGTAACAAGACACAGTTCCTTTTTACTACAAAATGAAAATTTCCCAGTATATGAGACAAACCTGAGAACACTAATTCTATGGGTATTTAAAGTCTAGGTTTCTTAGCATAGAGTGTACACAAGAACATTGGTAACTGTATGTACTATAGCATCTCTCTGGCTGATGGCTAACTAGGTAGCTGGACTATAGTCGAAGACATACACACATAATAGAAAAGGTGAGTCAGAATGCTAACATGTGCGGTTATTTAACAGCTTTACTGGCAATCTGAGCTCTCCATGTGGCAGCCTGGAAATCTCAATCAACATTCCCCAGGATTTCCAGCTGTTAGGAAATCCAGATTTGTAATCTATCATTTCAAATCTTGTGTGTTTGTCATGATCATACTGAGTGCATAAGACTCAGTATGGGAAATCCAAAGTAAGACCCAGATACTGATTTTCAGGAACTATGAAATACTCCTCATAGTGCATGATATCGTCCTTCAGCTTCTTTAAAGACAGTCTTCTTGTTTTATTGATCTTAAAGTAAAGTGTCATAGGCTAGATAAAGACAATGATAGAGTATATAGACCATTATTGATTTAATCTGCCTGATAAGTATCCATTGAGTACATGCCATGTTTCAGATTTAACATTAAATAGTATAGGTATTAGGACATGCAGAGATAGGCAGATTCCAGCTCTTAAACCTGGTTAACTGTTTGAATACACATGTCTCTGTTTATTGTGGGAAGGAATCTCCCAGAGCAAGTTCTCAATGAGCCATGTTTCCAAGCATGCATGGCTTCATCAGCCCCCTTCCTTTATATGTGGCCTGCAACTCACAGTTTGAACAAAAAGTGTAAGGGAAATGAGCCTTCAATTAGGTCATAAGAAATCTTACAGCTTCCACCTGGTGGTCTTGGGATGTTTTTCCGGAAAGTCAAGGGGCTGTGAAATATGAAATATCCTTAGTCACTCTCAGATTGTTGTGTTCCACTTTTGTTTGTCCATCACAGGTTTTCTGACGACTGCAACCCAGCTACAGTGTCAAAGCAAGCATAGAAAGGAGGATCTCAGCAGAGCCAGGTCAGTCCATAGAGCAATATCAAGAGCAATAAATGATTCCATCAAGCAACAAAGTTTCATGGATGATTTCCCATGTGGTGATTGATAATTGTGTGGTGTTAGATATGTCAGTTTCCTTTTGAATCAATTACTTGTCTGTTAAAAAGGAATCATCATTGCAATGCCTCGTCTTGGGTTATTGTGCTTTAACTCTTGTCATCTCTTAGACTAGTATTCTTGGATAGGATAGTCACAAGTACATGTGGCTAGTCCAAATTGACAGTTCTGTAAATACAAAATTCACAAAGAATTGAAACACTGTGCCAAAAAGTGCAATATTATATTTTAATCAATTTTGTATATAGGGCACTATTATAGTATTTTCAACAGTTTCATTAAAATAAAAATGTTTCATTAAAATAATAATTTTCATTTCCTCCTTCATGTTTTTGCTAGAAAAATTAAAATTCAATATGTAACTTGCTCTTATAATTCTCAGTGTATTTCTGTTTATACTACTGCTTCAGAAATCGATGCTGCAAGGGCTAGAATTGTCCATTACTGTAAGTCAGAGCCACTAATAGGGTCTGACAAAGAGAAGAAAATATTTATCAAATAAAAGAATGATGCTTGCAGTGTTAACCACCCATCACTGTGACAAAGAACTGAAGGAAACAACGTAGGAAAGAGGAAGGCTCGGAGTAGCTCTAGAGGCTTCATTCTGTGGTGGGGGTGGGTTTCAGTGGGCCTGTGTGAGGCTGGACATGTAACAGAGACAGTTGCTGTGCCCATAGTGTCAAGTAAGCAGGAAACTGAGAGCCTGTACTGGGGTTGGCTTTCTTGTTCTCCTGCTTCTATTCAATCTGAGTCTCCAGCCTAGTGAATTATTCTGCCCCTAACAATGGCGGGTCGTCATTTCTCAGTGTCTGTTTCTCGTGCCATTCGTGTTTAGAAAAGTCTTCACAGATACTCTCAAGTATAGTATACTTTACAGCATACTAAAAGTATATACATTTTAGTATACGTTTTTTGTATACTAAAGTATACTATCCTAAAAGTATACTTTAGTACATACTGTTTGGCATACTTTATAGTATAGTGTTTCTCAATTCAGTCAATTTGACGATCAAAATAAACCATCATACTTTCTGTAACCAGATTAGATTTTTCTCATATCAGTAAGGTTTTCATAGTCTTTTAAGTTAATTTTGAGTGGAAAATCCAAATATACTGGAACTATTCAAAAGCAGTCCATGCCTATTTGAGAATTAGAAAATGATTATAAATGTAAAGAAACCCTGCAAATGTATAAAAACATTGGGGGGGGGGGTCACTCAGTAACCCTTTCATGAAGATGTGTTAATGCTGTTTCCCCTTCATGTAGTTGGTATGGATGTGAAACTTTTAGGAATTTCATAAAAGTTTTTGCTGGATTTGGTTAAATTTAGGACATTTTCTGAATAACGGCATGCTATTGGCTTTCATTTGTCCCGTTTCTGTGTTAAACGGGGCTGGAAGTGAAACTTCGGAGAAGTGATTTCGAGTGTTTGGCTGTGCGTTTTCCCCATGAAATCTAGTAGCACAACAATTGCACAACCTCAAGATTAAGGCAGCGTTGTGTTCACTCTGACAAATAATAGAATGTGTTATTGTCCTGTTCAGACAGAGTCTCTGACCTTTGTAGGTGATGCAGGCTTTTCTTTTGGTACAGTTGACAGCTCAAATAGATTTAAACAGAGAATGGCTTTTTGGGAGAAGAGATACTGGAACAGCTACTAGAACAACAGGAATGCCTTATTCACTCGTATCTGGAAATGTGGAAATGCAAGCAGTTCTGGAAACGTTAGGAAGTGAAATGACATTTTTAAATACCATTGTGACTCTGTCTTTTCAGCTACTGCCCAGGCTGTGTTTTTCTTTTTGACCTTTTTCTATTTTTATGTGTGTATGTGGTATACATGTGTGTATATGCATGTTGGCAGGTGTGTGGATATGCATGCATGAGAAAACCCAAGGCTGATGTCTGGACTCATCATCCATTGCTCTTCTACCTTATTATTTGAAGCAGGCTCTCTCACTCAAACCTAGAGTTCAATGACATGGCCAGCTTGCTCTGGAGACCCCCTATTTGCATCTTCTGAGCTGAAATACACGTGGACTGCCATGACCACCAAGCATTTACTTGGGTTCTATGATCAACTGTTCCTTCACAATGAACTTCCCAGTGAGGTTGGAATGAGTATCAGAGGCATGGCGATACATCTTTGGATATTCTCTAATAGAGTTTAAGTAAAAGATCACTGTTATTAAGTATGGTATGAATTATGTTGACACATAAACCAGCTTTGATAACACATCTTTTGTTGGGTGGAATGCAGTGTGCTGACTCAGTGGAAGAGATGAGAAGCAGGTCCCTTATGTAGAATATAGGCTGGCGAAGGCCAAGAAAAGAACTGATTAGAATCCGTTGTAGCATACAATATATATCAAATCACCCAAATTTGAATTTTAAAGTGCTGTAGGTAATTAAAAAAAATGTCCCAATGGTAACAGGTTAATAGTGTTTCGTAGTTGAAAAGTGGCTATACCTCTTTTATAGAGACCTGCAGTTTTAATTTGACATGCTTGCATTTTAATATCCTATTTAATTTTGGCTATTTACCAATAAGGAAGGAAAGCAAGAATGTTTTCTGCTCCTGACATTGGGTTTAGCAGGGCAGGAATAATGTTATCTATTAATGAGCAGAGATTTTAGCTGAAGAGGTCTGGCTATGTTCCAATGTGGTTAATTAAATCCTACACGCTCAAATTCTGTCTTTATTTTCAAATGAATATTCACTGTTATTTCTCATTTGAAAAAAAAATTCAGTGTTAATAGTTTTGGATTTAGTAAGGTTGTTTTTAAGGTAAAGAATTCTAGTTAACATTAAATTAACCATCTCCTAGCTTCTGTTCACTATAATGTTCTTTATGTGTTGACAATAATATACTTTTCCTATGGCTATACCAGCAGAAAAAAAACAGATTCTCCTAGTTATTTCAGGGTATTCTGTATTTCTTATGATGGCCAACCATGTGACACCATAACAGGTGAAACTCAAACTTGATTAGGATATGTTGCTTTTCTACTTAATAGTATTTAGATTTGTGGATAATATACAGAATGTTGAGAATGATTATGTAGTGAGTTGAAAAAGAATAAAATCCAAAATAATCTCTGTTAAAACTGTGGTGTACGGTAGAACTGTATGAATGTTTTTATGCAAAACTGATCCATGGGAACATGATGTAAAATTACATGGTAGGAAGAAATCATGAAGGTGAAACTTTTTGATAAACTGTAGTTGTTCTATTTATAAAAGTAATAAATATTCTCTCTCTCACGTGTGTATGTGTGTGTATATGTCTGTTCATTTGCAAGTCTTTGTGGGTGTGGGTCTGTGGAGGACAGAGGATTTCCTTGGGCTTCATTCTTCTGGAGGTCTGTCTAAGCATTGTCCACCTTATTTTGAGACAGGATCTCTCATTGCTTTGGAGTTCACTGATTAGCTTAGAGTAGGCTTGCTGGCTAGGAACCATCTCTCCACTCCAGGCCCAATAAATAAATTTCCTTAAAGTGTTTGTCTCTTAAGTTAGAAAAAGCAGTAAAAGTTACAGGAGAAAATAAAGATTATGTTATCTTATTATTTAGCAGTAAGTGCTTTTGTCCCTATTTTTATGTATATCATAATGTAATAGAATATAATCTTGTGTATTTGTTGGTTTGGATGTTTGTATCAAATACCTTTCAAGAACAAATTTAAATCCTGAAGAGATAGCTCAGTAGCTAAGAGATCATACATTACATATTTCCAGCACCCATATTGGGTGTCTAAGAACTGATTGTAACTCTAGTTCTAAGGGATCCATCAACCTGTTCTAATATCAAAAGGTACTACATGCAGGAAGTATATACGAAAAAGTAGGTTCACACACATAATAAAAACAAAAATCTAAAGAAGCATTTTAAAGAAGGCTTCATTTTGGCTCTTGGTTTGAGATAAAAGAGTCCATTATAGTGGGAAAACTATGTGGTGGGAGCATGAGCTGTTGGGCCGCATAACTTCCTGAGTTAGGAAGCTGAAAGAGACATGCTAGTCCTCAATTCACTTTCTCCCACTCAGTCTAGGACACCAGCCCATGCCATGGTGCCAGCCACATTCAGGGTGTGTCTTTCTTCAGTTCAGTGTCTCTGGAAATGCCTTTATAGGCATATTTGAAGCTGTCTTAGTATTCTCTGTCCATACAGGCTGACAATGAAGATGCATTATCCCCGTGTTCCATCTCTGGGATTGCATGACAATTGAATTATAAGATTTGAATCAGAAAAGAAATTAACCATTGATTAAGTTGGGAGATTGTGGTTGGAAGAGAGAGAAAACTCTAGACAGAGCCAAATGTCCGAAGGAAAATTGGGGAGGACAGAGCATTACAGAGAAATGTGTTAGGGATTAGCAGATTTTGAAATGTACCAGGTTTTGAAGTTCTGGTAAAGTATTTTGTAGTTTACCCGCATCATGACAAGAACTCATGAAGAATGAACTATTTTTAGCTAGGTGTGGTGTTACTCATCTATAATCGTTTCACTGCAGAGGCAGAGTCAGAAGAACCTCAAGTTTATAGCCCTCCTGGGCTACTTAGTGAGTTTAAGGCAGCCTGGGGTACATAGAAAATTCCTATGTGAAAAGGAAGAAGACAACAGAGGAAAAATAATAATAATGATTGTCATTCAAACAATGTGTTTCATTATGATAGCTTTAAATGTTTAGTCCTTGTAAACTCTGTAGATTAAGGTAGAATTTAGAGGCATACTTAAGAACTTAAACAACAGGCTCATGAAATTTAAAGCTATGAGACTTGACCAGATTTCTTAGACACAATTGTCACTATGGAGAAAAAGAGCAAGAATTTAGGTTCGCTTCATGTGAGCCAAACAGAACTGTAAAACTCCCCATTAAAACGAGTGAAGGGCAGTATTTTACAAAAATATACAACTGATGACCTTCTAAAATGTTGATTTGTCTTAAAGATTCAATATTACTTTTTCTCAAAATTCAACCCATGTATCAATTTTAATGAGTATATCTAGATAAAAGAAAGACTGACTTTTGTGATAAACATAAATGACTTTTACAGAATTTTCTTTTGTAAATCTCTATTCTACCAAAGATAACAGGTGTCATTTTGCATTTCCCTTACCCCTCTTATACACAGTTTCCGCATTCAGAATTCCAAATGTTCATATGTTTGGCTTCAGTCAGTATGTAAAAAGGAAAATCATATGAAATTTCAAAAACTTTAAGAAACTTTAAATTATCTTATAAAATTAATGATGCCACACAGTGTTGCTTCATTAAAGACTATCTGAATGCATGAAACTTTTAAAAACAATTCCAAAGGCTGTGAAGGCAGAAAAATAGTGTGTTTGTCTAATTTGAAAATGGGGCTCCCTAGAAATCTGTTGAGATACTCTATTGATTTTAAAATTTGTGTTGATCCTGACTTGGAGGGCAAGGGGAATGGCTCAGTCGGCAAAGTGTCTGCCATGTAAGCACAAGGACCTTAGATTGGACCCCTGAACCCATGGCTCGGTGTTGTATATCCCTAACTGCAGTGCAGAGTGGGGTGAGGAGACAGGAAGATTCCTGGGGTTCAGTCAATTAGCTGGCTCTAGATGGAGTGAGAGATGCTGTCTGAAAACAAATAAGGAGGATCGCTACAGAGGAAGATACCCGACACTGGCCTCTTGCTTACACATGTATGTGTAAATATTTGACATTTGCATACAAGAAATACATATAACTCACATGAAACAGTATCAGGCACTTTGATTCAAAATTGGAAAGTTATATGATTATTATACTAGATTTGTATTTTAATTTGCTAACTAAAATAAATCTTAAAATTGAATTCAAAATAATTGCTGACCAATAGCAATTTCAATCTTGTCCTTAATCCATGAGGAAAAAAATAGCAAAAATAAAAACACTTAAAAATAATGAACAGGCACAAAGAGAATTATTCCCGTTACTCTCAATGCTATGTTGACCATTTTTAAATTCAAGCATATGAATTGAGATTGATTTATGATTAGTTCAGCCACCAGATCATTCACAGATTCTCCCTGTCTCAGTCTCATATGTTTAGGCATAGAACTTCATGATTTTATTGGTGTCAAAAAGCAGCATCTGATCTGATGGAACAGAGTAATTATTTTGCAGCTACAGCAAAAAAATCTTTCATGGAGATATGGAAAATTTCAAGCATGGTTTGTTATCAGAAAGGTAACTACAAGAACATTAAAGTTTTTCTTTCTAGATTCAATCTCAGTGCATCATGCATTGTTTATCCCTAGGCATAGAAGATTTAAAATAGAATGATTGAAGATGTAGAGGAGCTGTGATACATGCCAGGCTGCTTGGGAAGCAAATGAGAGACCTATGTTTAGTAGTAAAATACAAAACCTAAAAATCTAAGAGTAAGCTGTTTTGTTTCTGGCACGAGAGCAAAACGTAGTAAGATTACAAAGAAAGGTAATGCTCTTGGTAAATTTTGCTCTCAGGAAATATTCCATATTATGAGGAAAATATCCACCATGAATTCACCCAAAGCCACTCTAGTAATCTGTCAAAAGCATGAGCAATCTTAGGTTGTGAAGACTGTTTCACTTTGCTATCCCCGTCCACCAGCAGGTCTAGTTGATCTTGGAAAACTAGCAATAAGTTCTGTGGTATCTTCAGATTGGACTGGGTCAAAATTCTGGATTGTTTAAGACATGCCCTCATCACTATCACATCATTGTCTGCATTTTCTTATACACCTTTATCTAGTCTCTGGCTCTTTCTCTAGCAGCTGCCATATCAAAATCCTTACCTTCCACAACTGTTGTCATTTTATTATCACATTAACCCAACCAGTGCCTTTAGTATTTCTTATGGCATTTCATATGTCTTCACTCTATTTTCACTACAGTCAAACTTAGTATCATCTTATGATTTCCATATGAGAGATATGTCAGAATTTCCATATTATTTAGTCAGCCTTCTTTCTTAAATGAATTATGACTTTCCAAATTGCTATATAGTTATTTCTCCAAACATTACCTCTTGGAAGGAGGCTCATTAAGACTCAACAAGGAAAAAATATATCACGAAACACATGAAAAAAAAAAAACCACAACTTAAAAGCCTCAGAAGTTCCCCAAACTTACAAGATTCATAAGCCCCATCCCCAACATTGCTAGGAAGTGGAGACTGTCTCACCCAGAAAATTGTCTGAAGATTGTACAGAGAGCTGCAGCAATGTGTATCCAGGTGTTGCCATTCATACTGGTATGGGCTTTCAGGTGATTTCAGCTGCTTCGGAACTGGTCGTCTATGCTCCTATAAGTGACCTAGACCCCATTATGTACTCATGTAAAGTAACTCCAAGTAACTCCCAGATTCACTAAGCTAGACTAAGAATCATTTCACTGGTCTTTTATCCATGTCCTCTCTAGGGTAAACAGTAATACTTGTTCACATCTCCTCAGGAAAAGACACATAATGCACCCTTATTCAGGGCTTGACCCTTTTCATCCTGTCCATCCCAACATAATCATTTCTGCTCTTATTAAATGTAATGATTAATTTAGCTAATTTATTAACTTTGTTGATCTCTTAAGTTAGTCTGCAACAATGTTGGCTTTAGCACATACTGCCAGGAGGTAAAGATTATTTTAGTTTAATTGCCTTTATAAAAAGATTGATGCTGTGCCATATGCTGTTAGGTTTTTCATAAAGATATTGTATGATTACATGCACTTCACATCAGATATGTTAGGCACTTAAAAATAGTGGAAAAAAACTATTATATATGTAAATAGAGAGGATGGAAAAATTATCATCATTAATCTCAGGCTATACAAATAGGGATTTTATTAGACTGTATCATATTTCTACACACCTAGGCTGAGATATTATCTTGATAATCACAGAACTAGATAGTAATATTGAAAATGTTTATGACATAATAAAGTAGCTAGCTTTCTTGGGTTACTTACGATGCAACAGAAACTTCGTAGGAATCCTTTCCAAGTTTTATAATATCTTGAAGGTAAGAACTTTGCTGCCCTTGTTTACAGATGAGGCAAGAAAGCTCATGTAGCTTAGAGGACTTTTCCAGAGTTACGGAACTAACACGCATTAGACATTGGAAATTGGAATCTTTTGATTTTCAAATTCAAGAATTTTTATTCCACTCCAAAATGTTAACACTATTAAAAATAAGAATGAAAATTTCACAAGAAAACAATGCATGGTTAAGACAAAACAGTGAACAGAATTACCAAAGATATGCTTTGTTTTTACATTTTCCTTAATTGTTTTTATAAGAAATGGTAATAAGGAAAATAACGAAGGACAAGAGCAAGTTTAGACTTGAGGTGTTCAGTGCTTTTCCATAAAAGGAACTGGATTAATTAGATGAACTTTGTATAATAACTTTTTTTTCATAGGGGAGACATAAAAACCCTGGTTGAGACTAGGTAGGCATGGCTGTTAAAGGAAGCAAGCTTCTCGATGACAAGCAAAAAGGACCTGACAGGAAATGAGATGAGTCTCAAAAGGCTGGTATTATTATTCTTTTAATAATGAAGGCATTAGCAGGGTAATTGTTAGAATTTTATCTGTTCTATCATGAAGTAAGGATCTAGATAGTATGCAGTAATTAAAGATTGACTTTGATTTAGATAATCCATTTTAATTGCATTTTTAATTGTAGTGAAAATTTTATGAAGTACCATCTGAAAATGCTGATGTGGAGAGATTAACTAATCAAGATCATGCATTATATTTGAATCACTAGAAAGGGACCAAGAGTGGTAAGTATAAAATACATCTCTCAAGGAACGTGCAAGGCCCTGTAATCTCATCTCACCTTCGGCGAACAATGTCTAACAAATTAAAGCTGGTTCATGAAGTGTCATACAATCTGACAGCAAGATTCTAATTGATGGAGAAATGGCTATTTTAATGATTCTTTAGCAGGCATAGAAAATTTCAATTACTGAAGACTGAAAAAGTACCTTAAGGGAACAAATCATTTCTCACATTTTTTTTAAAACAAACTTGGAGGTCCCAGTGGACATTTTTAGACCTATTCACATTCTTTTCTGCTCAGATTGTTTGAAGGGATAGGAATCCAACTTGTTCCATGAATTCTGAAAAAGCATTATGGCCCGAATTCAGAAATTAGCCATGGCGTGATGGCTGTCTTTTCTAGTGCTAACGTTTGGGAGACTGAAGCAGGAGGATTTCTGTGAGTCCGACGTCAGCCTGGCACTGGGCCTGAGGAATATTCTTACCTGGAACTTATTTTCCTGCCAAAGATGGTGTCGCTTAGAATGTCATGTCTGGCAGGAAGTTCAAAAAAGCCAAACCAAAATAAATTCTGATACTTTGGGTGTTTGTTTCTTTGTTTGTTTTTTTTCCTATTCCTCGACATAGAGGCTTCACTCTTTCCAAATGTGAAAAATTGAACAGGCTTCAAAATCCCATACAGGAATAGAAATTCTGTGCTTTGGGGAAATAACTGTAGGAAAGAATATCCACTTCTCTCTTTCATGCACAGAGAAACCATTTCATGAACAGGGATCACACACCACCCTATACACAGCATACACACTACACAAACGATACACTGATGATGGATTTCTTGCTTTCTAACAAATTATGAGACTCTACAAGATGTTCTGGATCTTGGCTTCTTTCACTGCAGTACTCTGTGCAGATGCTTTTGATCAATCTGGATTAGTTACCATTTCTTTTACTTTACATGACCTCATCATATTTCAGGGCATATAGATATTATAATTTATCCCTCCAGATGGCTTGTTCTGTTCACTCCTGTTACTAGAATGTTATGCCTGGAACAAATGTCCTACACATATAACATTTTTTTAGTGGTACAGGTTCTATGGGTGGGTTTTGCATGTAAAAATAGAATTTATTTCCTTGAACTGCATTAACACAGAAACACAAGAACAAATGTTTCTTCTCTCAAAGTTCTGGTGACTGGAAGTTGAAAATTAATATGTCATCAGGGCCATTTTCCCCCTGAAATGGGGAACATCGATGCTTGCCTCTTGATGTCTTCTTCTGGTGACCTTCAATCTTGCCAGTCAGTGTGACAGTCAGAACAACTCATTGTTTGCTATCATCTCATGTCCTTCCCTTGAATCTGTCTCTTCGCCAACAGGACACTAGCCATATTGCATGAAAGGACCACTCCACTGCAATATGACCTCATCCTAATTTACATCTTAGTAATATCTGTTAAGAGTCTATTTCCAAATTAAGTCTAACTCACAGATACGAGGCATTAAGAACTTCAAATATCTTTTTGAGGGGCTCAGTCCACAACAATACAAAAATACATATGATAATTAAAAATTAATACATGTTGGGGAAGTTTCTTCTAAAGGTATATAGTCTTTTGCATTCACATTATTTCTTTATGAATTATACTCCTTATTATTATGCTATTAAGATATATGTTATCAATTTTTCTTCAATAATTTGACATATCATTTACATGCATTTCAATATTTGTGATTACCTGTAGTGAATTGAGCATTTTTTCATAATCTAGATTTGCTCCTTTATGAATTTTTCAATCTTATTAGAGTAGATTAGTGTGTTCTTTTAAAATGTATATTTTATTGAAATTTTGTGCATTTTATACATTAAATCCTAATCACATTTAGACCTTCCTTCTTTATCCACAGTCTGTCACAACCCGCCCCACAAACCGACTGGATTTCATGCAGTCATATATATTAAGGCCTATCCAGTCAAGCTTTTGTACCCAGTTATCCCTTGATGCAAGTTCATCTACTGGAGTCCAGTTGGCCTATCAGGAGTCACTCCTTTAAAGAAGGTCAAGTCTCTCTCACCCAGCAGTAATCAGCAGCTAATAGTTCCTAGGCCAAGGCTGGGGTCTGCTGCCCATTTCTCCAGTTCTATGCTGTTTTTTTTGTCTGATATGTATCCTTTACCAAATATTTGATAACTCTCTTCATTACATGCCTTTCAAATCATTTCTCTACTGGCTATGTGTATTGTATTGTTTACATAGTCAAACGTGTCAGACAAGAAATCATGATCTTAAAGAATAAAGATGTATAACAAAACACTATAAAAAGGATGTATCTAAACTGGAAACAATGTTGAAAAACATAAATGTCATCAATCAGCTGGCTGGGGTCTTTTGTGCTTTAGCTCTGTAGGAACTATGGGTATGCTTTCCAAGTGTTGGCATCCCTGGCCTTTGAGTAACCAAAGTCTAGGTCTGGCTGGGCTGGGATATGCAGCAGTTTATCATTCCAATTCCAAGAGCCAGGAGCCTATTTCTCTAGGTTTTAGAAGTCACAAGGTTATGGCTCTAGGCACTGAGGTTGGAGGCTTGCAGGACTGGAAACACCAAGCGTTAGTTGACAGCTCTTTAGTACTCTGTTTCCAGTAGCAACGGCAGTGGCAGCAGACAGCCGCAAGCAGCAGCAAATGACATCTTGTGTTACTGGGCTTGTCTGACCATAGGTGCACTGGAGACTCCTCAGTCCTACAATGACAGTGAAACAGTTCTCAGACTAGAGCATTAGGATCCTCATTCAGTGACCAGTGTTAGACCTCTTGAGCACATGATGTTTGAGATCCATGGTCCTCATGTCTTGGTCTTTCTGGAGCCCTTGCAGTGGCCCACAGTTTGTTATCCTCAGCTCTTTACAATAACCGTTTCCGTCACTTCTGGTCCTCATCGTTTCTGCCTTGGCTGCTCTTGGGAAGGCAACTCTGGTTGCTACTGTTGACGTTGCCGCTGTCACTGCTGGGCCACAGCTACTGCTGCCTCCAGGGCTACTTCCGCCTGTTCCGTGGCGGTATCCACTGTTCTTGAAGAGCCCGACTTGTCCACTCTACCAATAAAGATCAAAACGAGGCAAGAAAAGACTACTTTCGAGATTTGTGCCATTGGGTCTAAAGTTGTAATTGCCAGGGCCAGCACAGGAGGATAAATGTTGCATAGTTCAGACTAAGCTGAACTTACACAGCCAAGAAAGCTTGTCGTAATTATGGATGGCTATCACGCAGAGGGATGAGTCTGTGTACTGGAAGCATCATAGCACAGTCTTCCTGTAAATGAAAGACCATGTTTGCACCAATCACCGGCCTTCCGCTAAGCCCTGGGGTGGGGGTTGGGGGGGGCTTCCCCTACTTCCTTTCTGGCCCGGGTGAAAATGGGTCATTCAGCATCCATCAAATCTTCTCTTGCTCAGAGCGATGCTCCCGAGTCGTGGTGCAGGCTTCTGGGAGCATGTCTTCGCTTGTGTTGTGATGGTCCTCCAAAGCTGCTGGAGTGCCCCTGGAGTGACTGCAAAGACTCATAAGGGCACGACTGCGGTGTGGGCAGTCTGGCTGGCTGAAAGTCCTTTATTCGGCAAGAATCTAATGCCCTTCACGTAGGGACTCAGTGCCCAACATTTCAGCTGACATAAAGTAATAATAAAACTTCAAAAATGGTGTTTGCGATAAAGGATTATCATTAATATTAAGAATGATTTAATAGTATTGAACAGTGTTCTAACTATTCTTAACTCCAGCCCCAGTGCCCTAGGGGAGGCGGTCCCTTTGAACTATTTCATAAGCAGATATCTTAAGTCTTGACTCTCCTGTAGGTTTAACCTGGGGTACATGTGGAGGTCAAGAAAGCAGAAATAGTAAAATGAAAGTAGCAAGAGAGACTACTGGGAACAGAATGGTTTACTCATTGAGGAAAATGGGAGATGGTGAACTTTGGTGTTGGCACAAAGGTTAAGCAAAATGAAGTGTGCATGGAAAAGTATATGGACAGTTAACATTTTAGAACTCAAGAAAAATTTCAGTTAGAGGAGACAGAAGACAGCTAAGACAAATGACAGGGGACAGATACATTGGGTTAAAGGCTGAAGTGGGGATGAGAGAGGTTGCAGAGAAGAGAAGGCTGGGGTGGGTTAGGAAAAGCTTAACCAACTAAACAAAACAAGGACAGAATGGAGAATGGATAATAATTACAAAATCTTGGCATTGTACAAGTCAGTTAATAAAGGGACACTTTCCTTTGTCAGTGAGCTTTGAATGAAACAGTAACATACTGTTAAGGAAAAATGCTCAGAAATGACTGACAGAAGACACCTGACTTCCTGGCTACAATTTTGCAACTTTTTCAGAACAAACTTTCATCAAGAAATTCTACTTTCATGAATTTAAAGGAAATAACCAAGGATATCACTAGAAGATTTTTATTACATTTTTAAAGATAAGATCTCACTTCATACTTCAGACTGCCACTGACCTAATGATTCTCTTGTCTCAGCCTCAAGATTATGGACATGTACTACCACGCCTTTTTGATGGGAAATTTGTTAATATTAAAAATAGAAATAATAATATCTGAAAAAAGGTTGGCTAAATAAAGTATATAACCATCGTAGAAATCTATGCCAATTTAATAATGTGGTGAAGAAGTATGGTTATCTTATCCTGATGTTGGAGATACAGTGTGAAGTGAAAATAAGGTTATAAAATTCTGTCTTCACAAAACTACAAAGTATAAAGAAGTGTATATTTGGGGGCTGGAGAGATGGCTCAGCAGTTAAGAGCACTGACTACTCTTGCAGAGGACCTGGGTTCAATTCTCAGCACCCACATGGTGGCTAAAACCATCAATAACTCCAGATCCAGGGGACTATGACTCCCTTGTCTGACCTTCATGGACATTGCAGGACACAGGCACACTATGTAAGTATGTAAGTATGTATGTAACATGCAGGTAATACACTCATACACATAAAATAAAAATAATAAATATTTTTAAGTTTTTAGGTTTCTTTTTTTTTTGATAGTGTCTCCCTAGTACCAGCCCACCTAAAAGTCACTATGTAAACCAGGCTGGCCTCAGTCTCAAAGAAATTTGCCTACCTCAGCCTCTTGAGGGCAGAAATTAAAGGTGTTTACCACAACTTCTGGTATAACTAATTTTGTTTTTAAGACAGAAATTTATATTCAGTTTTATGAACTGGATTCCCCAAACTGACTTTCCAGCTTCAGTGAGATCCCAATAAAGCACAAATGATTTCCCCTAAATGTCCTTCATAAACTGATACTTAAATTTAGGTAGAAGACTAAAGAACCCCAAATAGGTGCAACTTTCTGAGAAGAACAAATTACTCTATGAAATATAAAACTCATTATGAAGTATTATCTAAGACTGTAGTTGTTAAGAAATAAATAGGAGAATGGACCACTGAAATAAAGTACAGAAGGGAGAGAAAGAAGATGGTGTAGAGACACAGCGTGTGAGGAGGACAGGGATTGTTACAAGGCAAAGACCACACTGTGGTTTTCGGAAGGAGAAGGTGCACTCTATGGTATTTGCTGTTGTGAAAAATTAGTTTAGAAGGAAAAAAAGAAATGACTTTTCTTCTTTTCACCAAAGAACATCTGCTTTCTTGACAGACAGCACTGTAAAAATAAAAGATAAAATTATTTGACTCTAGAATTTTTCAAATCTTATGTCCATCAGAGAAGATATTATGCCAAGAACAAAATAGGAGGCCCTAGTGGGGAAAGTATATATTAAATAATGACTAGAACATATAAAAAATAGTGTAAATTGGCAGGAAACAAAATGTATAGAAGAAAACTTCTAAAATATGTAGATAATTGCAGAACAAGAAACATCAATGATCAATAAAGTGATGTGAAGATGAGCAGTTCTGGAGCACTATGAAGCTAGTTATTCTAACTGGACTGACCAAAAATTAAAAATGGTAAGTATTGATAAAGGCATGGAGTGGGAAAATGGGAGCATTTGTTCAATGCTTCTGATAGTAGAAAATTGCAAAGCATTTTATGCATTGTTCTAATTGCCTTCAGTTGCTGTGACAAAGCAATCTGACCAGTACCAGCATGGGGAGGAGAGGGTCGATTCGGCTTACATCTCCCAGGTCACAGTTAACTTAGACGGCTCAAGGTAGGAACTCAGGGCAGAAATCTGGAGGCAGGAAATGAAGCACAGGCCATGGAAGAACTTTGCTCACCGGCTTGCTCCTCAGGTTCAGGCTCAGCCTGCTTTTTTACGCAATACAGGACCTGCCTGGGGCGGGCGGCGGGGGGGTGCCCACAGTCACAACTAAAGCAATCCAGTACAAACATCAACGCAAGGCTTATAAAATAAATTGTGACACATTTAAGGAGAGAGTTAAAGGCTGAGGATGTAGCTCAGTTAGGAGAGCCATTGCCTAGCATCCAAGAGACACTGGGTTTGGACTCAGCACAGCATGAAGCAAGAACGGGGAAATTTCACAAGGTCTAATTGTTAGGTGTGGGATGACAAGCAATCAAATGTTCATTGAGAAGGAGAATCAGTTTTCACCAGGGACCAGGCCTCAATATTAGATCCCAAGGACTCAGTCTAGCACATTTACGTGAGAGTACCACTAAATGGGCTCAGTATTTTGTTTGAATCAATCAATCTATCACCTGTCTTCTATCAATCTATCTATCTATCTATCTATCTATCTATCTATCTATCTAATCTACCATCAATCAATCAATCAATCAATCTATGATCTATCTATATATCTATCATCCATTAGTCATTCTATCATCTATCTATGTATCTATCATCTATCTGTCATCTATAATCTATCATCTTTCTGTCTGTCACAGTAATAATTAAGAAGGTCAAAAAATTTCAAGCGTGTTTGGGGTGATGTGGGAAGAGTTGGAAGAGTGGAAATTTATGAAATACAGTACTCATGTATGAAATTCTCAAAAAAATTAAAATGAAATAATCAAACTATGAAATATGGAACAAAATAGAGTTTCTATAATACAGATGTTAGTGCTGAACTAGCTACATGCATGGCATTAAAACCAGTGTTAAGAGACAAGCTGCAAGGGACTGGAGAGACGCATCAGCAGTTAACAGCACTGGCTGCTTGTGCAGAGGACCCAAGTGCAATTGCCAGCACCAGCATGGCAGCTAACTCCAGTTCTAGTGGATCTCACACCACCTTCTGGCTTCCACAGGCAGTGCATGGACAGGTGCACTTACATGTATGTAGACAAAATAGACACAAAGAAAAAAAATTCAAAAAAGAAACATGTTAAGAGTAGAAATGATCTTCCCTAGTCTCTCTGGGAATCTATAACAAACATACATTTTATGCTCTGTTGCTTATAAAAAGAGGTTTCCCTCACAGATTTGGACATCAGGAAGCCTAAGGTGACAGCAGTGGCTGATTCACTTTCTCCAATTGGCTTGGTTTTTAGCATTCACTTTTGGTGTACTCACATACTGTTAGATTGATAGGTAGGTATATATAGATGTTTTTCTATTTTATTTACAACTAGAACTTTTTCATTGTTGAATTTTTAATTTTATTTGTATGAGAGCTTTGCCTTCATGGATATAAATGCATCCATGTGCTCAGTGCCCATAGAGGCCAGAAGAGGGCCTGAATCCCCTGGAAATGGAGTTATGGACAGTTGATAGCTATCATATGGGTGCTGGGAACTAAACCTGGGTCCTCTGGAAGAGTAATCAGTGTTCTTGAACCCTGAACAATCTCTCTACATTCTCTCCCCTTTATTCATAGTTTCTAATTGTATATATTTATGGGCTAAAGTAGGATATTTCCACATATAGCTATAGAACATGCACGTGCTGTTCAAGCAAGGCTAATTGATATTTTCATTTCCTTAATTTACTTTGTGTTTGGATATTCAATTTAGTCCTGTATTTACTAATAAACATATGAAAGTTATTGTGGACAAAAGTCATCCGAGGGCAGTATGGAGCACTCGAACTCGGAATTTCTACCTCCCTGTGCTTTCTTACTGGCCATACAAGCTCCTTCTTCAAAATCAGTGTCTATTATTTTTAAGTTATCCGTTTCTTCATGATATCACTACAATGTGTGCAAAGTACTTCCATTTTTTGCACCCCTTTCATTGGTTCTTTTTTCCCTCTGTCTTCTGTTTAATACATGTTTCCACTACTTCTGCTATGTTATTACATCTTTCTCAAAAGTCTGAATTCTGCTTATGAGAGAAAACATGTTAAATTTGTCTTTCTGAATTAGTGTAGTTTATTTCAGTTAATATTATTATCTCAAGCTCCATCTCTGTTCCTGCAAATGACATAATTGTTCTTTTTGCTGAATAAACTTCTATTTTGTAGAGGTTGTGCATTTTCTTTCCCCATTCATTTGTTTTCCCCATTAATCTATACATGAGAAAGAACACTGTATTTGTATTTTCATCCATTTATTATAAATGACACGACTTCAAGGTGTCACAGTAGTTTTAATGACGTTCCATTTCCTTATGAGTGTGTGTGTGTATACATATATATATATATATATATATATATATATATATAAAACTTATAATTGGATATTTATGTCAAACTTCTATACCCAAGGCTCAGGGATTATTGACAAAGCAGGGGCAGAAAGACTGTAATAGCCAGATGGTAGATGACCACAAAGAAACAGAGTTTTCCAGACAGCTACTCAAACATTCCATTTCTTAATAGTTACTGGTGATTATTTGGCTATTACAACCTAAAGTTGATTGTTTATTGTTTTAAAGACTAAAACAGGCTTTATTCAGATAATTAATTATTTATAACATATATCTATAGTTCTATGCATAGAACATTTCTTTGGTATGTACCGAACTGATATATTTAGTTTTCTCTGGAGAGTAGCAACATTTTTTTTCCTAGTTCTAAGTTCAGCTTCCTATAAAATGTTTGTCTTGTGCGAAATAAATGTTTGAATGAAGCAAATAGAAATAAGTTCACATCTAAGGACAAAGCATCAGCGGGGTGAGGGTGGCGGCACTGACGTCAGCGGGGTGAGGGTGGCGGCACTGACGTCAGCGGGGTGAGGGTGGCGGCACTGACGTCAGCGGGGTGAGGGTGGCGGCACTGACGTCAGCGGGGTGAGGGTGGCGGCACTGACAGCGGGCCCAGGCCGCAAGGCTGGAGGACTGAGATTTTCTTTGCCAAAATTTCCCCTTAACAATTAAATAAAAATACATCGTATTGCTACATAACTTAGTTACTACATGAGAAATTTGGGGAGATCTGGCTGCAGGTATTTCTTCATTTTAAGGTGTGGCTGCTTTATGAGTACCTGCCAGATTAGAAGAGCTAGCTTCCTTGGTTAGATTTTATTTACTGTCATTATTAATGAGCCAAGGATGGAATAAACACAGAGCCAGTTAAGCCGGGAGGGACGACCAACACCTGGGAAAACAAAAGAACAGAAAACGCTAGAACTGTTGCTTTACTTCTAAGTAACAGCTCAATTTAAAATCAGGCATGAAAACGCTATTGCTTTTAATTCTGTTTGGGTTTATTTGTGGGGGGGAGCTCACAGAACACTTTAAGCAAATGTTATTTTGTCTTTAAAGATTTCAAGTAAAAGTCTTTTTATTTATAATTTTTTATTAATTTATTTTTACTGAGTTTTATATATTTCATGCAACAGTTCTTAAACAAATTTAGACCCTCCTCCCCCATTCATCTCCATCCCAACCCCAAGGGACCTCATGTATTCTGTCATATGTGTTAAGTCCTATCCAGTCAAGTATTAGTGCCCAGATGTCCTTTAGTGCAAATTCATCCACTGGAGTCTGGTCAGGCTGTCTAGGGATCATAGAGCACTCTCCCTGAGTGCTCAGAATCCAGTAGTTCTCTGTCTGGGCCCTTGTCTAATTTGAGTTGGTGTGGCTCCTGTGCTCAATGGCATTTATAATTTTTCTTCAGGGAAAAAATCTCAAGTATCTTATAAATATATATTGAGGGTGATGGTGAATTGCTTAGTAGGGAACCATTTCAACCCTAATGAAATGCATTCTATGTACAGTTCTGAAACTGTATCTAGATCTCAGAAACTTGGGAGGAAATTTCAGTAACAGAGGCTTAGTCAGCATGGAAAAGATGTATGGGCTTATAAAAATACCTGTTTTTACATCCATAAGGATAAAGAAGACTCACTGTAGAACTTTCCAGCAACTGAGCAGTGAGAGAGGACAATGATATGATGCATGAAAACATGAATCCTGAATCTTCAAGCATGTGAAAAGAACAGTTTAGTATTTAGATGATGTGACAGTGGTTGCAGTTCATGTAGGCATTTAGAGTTAATGATCTATGTGATTCCTAGCCAAGGGACAGTGGAACTTGTTAGGAGAAGGAAGAACACATAGCAGATGGCAGAGGAAAAATACAGAAGCATTTGCTACTTCAGACTAGATTCCGAAAGCAAGAAACCAGTAAGTAAGCATGATGTCAAGAACAGCAACATGTAGTAAGAATAAACAAAAGATTAAAACCGATGTACAGGAGTCTGTGGAATTCACAAAATGGTCTGCACAGTTTGCAAAAACACATGCACAGGAACTGGAAGATGGCTCAGTTGGGGAAGTGCTTGCCTTGCAAGTATGAGAGTTCTGACTTTGATCTCTGAATACATGTTAAAAGCACACGAAGAAGGAGCTGGGTGTGGTAGCATACACTTTTTATTACAGCTCTTGGGAGGCAGAGGCAGGCGGATTTCTATGAGATCAAGTCTAGCCTGGTCTTCAAAGTGAATTTCAGGTCAGCTGGGGCTACAGGGACACTGTCTCAACAAAAAGCCACCCATGATGGTACATGCCTGTAATCTCAGAGCTGCATTGATGGAGTCAGGTTCAGTGACTACCGAGCCTAATGTAGTTACTGAGTTCTAGGCCAGTGGGAGACAATGTCTTAAAAAAACAAGATAGATTGGGGAACAATACCCAAAGTTGTCCTCTGTCTTCCACAGAACAGGCATGTGACTTTTATATACATATGCCCCTGCACGTACTTGAACACACATACATACATCAATACATAAAAGGTTAGCATACAATGATGAGCAGAAAAGAGAGAAAACCTTAAGAGCTGAACCAGGGAGAGTCATATCAAAATGAGCTTAAAACCACAGGAGGAAACTGAAGGAACTGGATTGGCAAGTCACTTTTGCGGGAAAAGATTCTGGCACAGTCACCTGAGTATATATAATCATGTCATAGTTTGCATGAGTTAGAAATAGGTTTTGATAATATTAAACCAGTATGGTTTGGAGACTGGTAGTAAAAGTCAGCCGTATACCCTGCCCCAGTGCTGGACTGAAATCCCAAATAACAAGTCTTTTCCTTGGAAAACAATTAAAGTGTTTTAAAAACTTGAAAATTTATTTGTAGCATAACCATGTACTGTCTTTAAGAAACAATGGTCCATATAAGAAGTAGAAATTTACTGATCCTGAGAGATTTACCCTGGGAGACAAGTGTTAAGCTTTGTATCAGTCTCATGGAAACAGTGCATATGAATCACTGCATGCAGAAATCTGAGTCCTTCAGCTCTAGCAGACTCAGTATCAACAGGCAGCTTTGACTGACTCGGAACCAGATATATTCTACTTGCCTATTTTATGTTTAGAAAGATTCTTAGGCCAGTTGTTCAAGGGTAGAAATACAGGTCTCCTTGTGCCTGGCACAAGTGAGTACACGGAATGTAGATATTGACTAAATTATTTCAATATGTAGCCATATTTCTATTTACTTATTTTTAGTATCAGTGTTTTCTCACATTAATGAGATTCATGTGATATTTGCATACATATTCACACAGGCTAAACTGTACACTGGGCATGCTTCTCTGTTCCTCCACTCCTCCTGCCCTCAACCCTCTGTCAGCAACCCCTAGAACACTGAGCGGCTTCCATTTCCTGGTACTCTCTCTCTCTGTTTTCAGGACATTTAAAAATATCCTTCCGTGTGTGTTGACAGGCATGCAATTCCTGTCTTTGTTTGTCTGGCTTATTTCACTTAACATAATGTCCTACAGTTTGATCCATTTTCCTTCATATGGTAAGAATTCATTGTTCTTTATGGAGAAAGCCCCTTGTCCCACTGTTCTGCTTGCAGTGCCTACCCCAGAAGGGTGATTGGTGTAGAGAAGCAGTCAGAAATGGGAATGAGACACAGGTCCAGGGGTGATGGTGAGTTCATTCGGTGACTTCCATCTGCTCCATATGCTATGTGGGATATGAGCTGTGTACGAACCTAGGCAAGACAAGGACAGAGTTGTATAATACAATCTTTCATATATAAATAGTATTGGGCCCCAAATTTCTTTCTGTATATTATCAAAAGTAAGAACACTTCACCCCCAAACAGTAAAGTTTTATACACACCCAGGCAGCTACATTTACAAATTACAGAGTATTTGCTGAACTCTCCCACTCTGGTCTTCACACTGATAAGAACTGGATTGTAATTGATCGTGAGCTCCATCAGTTCCTGAAGGGTGCTGTATTTGAAAGGAAAGTGCCTAGTTTGTTTTGGGTTGAGAGTGACTGTGATGCAGCTGTTTGGATGGTGTGTGGTATTCTCTATGTTGGAGCTTAGTATCCATCTGCTAATAAAGAGACAGGCAGCAATCATGCTGGAGGCCTGTGCCAACGGAACGTTTAGCTGAAAACAATTAAATCAAATTTTAGTTTTGAATTGTTGAAGTAGCTCTAGGCGGTGTCACTTACATGGCCTCAAATAATGTCTCCGGTGTTGCAGAAACAACGATTTTCTCTCTGTGTTAGACACAGGAGGGTTGGGTTTATTTTTTCTCCTTCTCTTCCCTGAGCAAATCCCCATAACAAATAAAGTTACACTTCAAGACCGGATTACTCAGACTATTGGTTTTGCATGCCAATGTTTACTTTAAGTAAAAATGATACTTCTGAGAATTCATATAATGTGTTTAAGTATTTCCAGTCTATCATACTGCCTGCACTTGTCTTGGCACCGGTTCACCATGACTGTGTCGGGTTTAGGAAAGATGACTCTTCACCCATAAGCGGATGTCTTCATCCCATGTGTCAAATATCATCAGCATGCTTCCACGGACCCCTCGACTCCTGCCATTTACCGAACGTCTCTATTCCAGTGTCTGTGCAGTCTATGGACAGGAAATTGTCACTTCGTGTAGGAATGGTCTCATTTTATTTAAGAAATAAAAACGAAAAGAATGAATGAGACACACACACGAGAGAGAGAGAGAGAGAGAGAGAGAGAGAGACTGGTGGAGGCCAAAGGAAGAGGGGAAGAGGGACAGGGATGAGTCAGGAAGGGAACAGGAATGCACTGAAACGAGGAAGAGGATGCAAAGTGTGTTAGAGCAGAAATAAGCTGTAGTAAATGACGTCCCAAAGACGTCAGCACTGTGCTGTCCTTACCTGAAGTTGAGGTTTACAGATATTAATGAATAAGATTTTGTAACTCATAATATCTTGAAAACCATACTGTTTATTTTAAAGAACAAATTCCTTTCCCTCTTTATTTTGTCAGATCTCTTTCTGTCTCTCTCTCTCTCTATATATATATGTATGCAAAGATATTTATATATATTTGTATATATCTGTATATACACACATAGACAGATATACATGCACACACATATATACCTTTCTTCTTTGTTCTCTAAAGCATAATATCAGATAACAGTAGAAGTTCTACCTTCTTATGCATATCTGCTCTCTGTTCTATGTATTGATTATCTACCAGAATAAACATGTTATAGTTCACACATGCAGTTAAGAAAATATAAGAGGAGACATTAGTAACAGATAACACACTTTTCTGTTACTTAAAGATCAAAAATTTATTTGTTATGAGGAAGCCTGTATCAGACACTGTGGTCAAAACAGTGTGTATTGGGTGTTTTAGGATAGTCAGAGGGTTTTCTTTACTAATACTTTTCTTAACTTAAAAAAATAGCACAGAAATTCTTTGTGGTAGCAAGTTTGGATTCAATGATTTCTTACTTGACAGAATTATAGACACAAAACTTTTACGGAAAAACTAGTCCATATTCATCATACAAAGGATATAAAGGTGGTTAAAGGTGAATCCTTTTTTAAGATATAATTGTTGCTCAGTGTTTTTAATTACATTTGACATGTTTCATAAATATTTCTTAATTATCCTATCTATTCCTTTAAATATTTCCCAAAGGGTAAGGAAGTTTCTCTTCTGCTTAATTAAGAAATACACCTTGGAAATCTTATCATCATTTCATTCTCTGTGGACACTGAGGACTGTTATTTACTATTACACCATAATTTATAAGTATTCCAATTATGATAATAAGGTTTAGGGATCCATTATTTTGCTTTTTTATGTACAAGGATACCAATATATCTAAAATTCCCAAACAAAGTGATATTATAGAATCAGAAGTATCAGCATGTGGATGAGGGACTGCTACATTTCAGAGTAGGAACAGAGAGAACGCAGTGGGAAGTGAAGGAGAGGCATCTGCTGAACTCCAGTTGTGACAATAGTTTCAAGCACTGTTTAACTTTACTGAAAGTCATTAAGCTGTATAATCACAGTGGCTGAATCTAGGGTGTGTACTCCAGTTTTCTTTGTTTGTTTGAGCATTGCATGTGTGCATGTAAGGTGTTCGGTCAAATCCAGCCCCTGCTCTCTCCCCTCTAACTCCTTCACACTCTCCTTCCACTGTTCCCTTCAAATTTCAGGTGTATTTTTATTGAGTTGTGCATTTCATGTGATAGATCCTAATCAGATTCAGACTCCCATCTCCATCCTCACCTCCCATAGACCCCCATGGATTTCATGCATTCTGTCACATGTGTTCAGTCCTGTCTGGTCAGGCATATGTACCAGATGTCCCTCAGTGCAAGTTCATCCACTGGAGTCCAGTCAGCCAATCTAGAAAGACTATAGATTTAAGTCTAGAGACTTAATAAAGATCTACTCACCCTCACTTTGCACTAATCAGTCCAGTTCCCCGATTCTCTGCAGGGCATTTGTCTGATTCAGTCAGCACGGGTATGTACGGTATCACCATTGTTGCAAGTTCATATGAGCAAGCTCCCAGAGACCGTAAAGCCTCCTGCACCAACCCTGGCTCTTAGAATCGTTCCCCTCCCTCTTCCACAATAGTCCCTGAGCCATGGGTGAGTGAGGATTAACACAGGAGTCCTATCTACGGACACTCACTTTGTAGACTCTTATTCACTAAAACTTGGCCAGTTGTGGCCTTCCTTGTGCATCATACTCAGTTGTATGAGGAAGCTTCTCTGGTGATCATTGAGGGATGTGTTAGTATTCTCTCTACCCACCCCACCCCCACTTTTCTATGTTCCCTGAGCCTTAGATGTAGAGGCTCCACTGTAAATGTGTCACTTAGGGTTGAACATCTCACGCACATAGATTCTCTCTGTGTGACCATTTATGGAACTTCTTTGGTGAGTGGCATACTATGTGCTTGTCAGTAAATATAAGGATCTATATTTGGCCTGCAGGAAGAAATTCATGTACTCTATTTTTAACCCACTGAGTCCATTTAGTGCTGTTAGTATGTGCATAGGTGACAGGGCGACAACCTCCCAGGTGCTGTATCCCTGAGGACAAGTACACACACACGTGCACACACATGTTCATCATGAATTATGAATGACTGAGGTATCATATAAATTACTTCATAACTGTAAAATCTTACATGTAAAATTTTACATGAATTCTATAAATTGCAAAGAATTTTGTAGTACTTTTTTCCAACCAAGTTTAACTGTATTTGCATAACCATGCCTATTTAAGTAAATGTACTGTTTTATGATTATTTATAAGTTACATATATTAAAGTTAAATTATCTTTTAGCATAAGAACATTGATTGGTCATTGAGACTGATGTATTGAGGAAAGCTTAAAGCTGTTTGGAGAACAACTTATCTTTCATTCTTGAATATAAAATTGGAACTTTGTGTACTTGTGCAAATCACCAAAAATTTATGGCTCTCTGCTTTCTGGCTGGGTCAGGACAGTTTATCCTGGCTTCATGTGGATGGATATAGTAAAGTCACCAATGACTTATGATCAATAAGGGCAAATTCATACTTCCTTCTTCACTAATGGAGGATTTAATCTCTGTTGTGAGACTTACTAGAACCTTCTTTTACAGAGACGGTAATTTACTAAATTGTGGTGACTCTTCAGAGTAGAGAGACCTGGGGGAACCCCCCCAACTTTGAGAGACACTTTTGGTTGTGGTGACAAAATAACTGAGATTCAAAAACTTAAGAGAGGAAAGACTTATTTTGTCTCAAAACTTCAGCTTTAGCTCATGGCGGGCTGCCTCCATTGCTTGTAGACCGACAGCGGAACAGAAACACGATTGTTATTCTATGGTAGAATAACACAGCAGAGGAAACTTGACCAGTGGCAGCCTGGAAGCAGAGAGACAGTAGAAGGGACCAAGGCCTAGGTGAACGCTTCAAAGGTGTACCGCAGGTGACTAACTTCCTCCAACCAGACTAGTTTGCATCACCTCTTAATAATTCCATCAAGTCAGGAAAACATAGTGAATTAATCTATCCAGAGTATAGAGCCTTAATATCCAGTCATTTCAAAAAGCTCTCTCTCAATTGGGACTCAAACTTTTAGTACAAGAGCTTTTAGATACAAACCATGTCAAGGACTTACCAATAAGCATGCAGTATTATCTATATCTTTATGAATGAAAGCATGTACATAGGTATTTATGTATGTGTATATGTATGTATATAGGAGAGGAAGAGAGAGAGAGAGACAGAGAGAGAGAGAGAGAGAGAGAGAGAGAGAGAGAGAGAGAGACAGAGAGAGATTGATTTGCGTTTCTGGCCAGGAACTTGCAAGCTCTGTCATGTTTGACATTGCTGCAATTTTTCATCTCTACTGTGAGATTCTGTAGCTGTCTCATTTTTTTTCATGAATACCAATAATTTAAAAGACTTTCTGCTTCTTCAGGAAGTGGGAATTTTATACACAGATAAAATTATTATTATAGAATTTAAACATATAAATTATATAAATTACATGTATATGTACAGTTTTGGGGAGGAGACTATCTCAGACTACTGTGGCCCACAACTTGAAGGGAGGTCTCTCCTTTCTGGCACTGTACTCCTTGCCTTAACAGCCCCCCGGGTGTGCACATGCACTAATGTTCAGACACTACGTGTTTATGGGTAGTTCTCAGAGGGTTCCTGAACCAACACGTTTCCCTCTGGCTTCCCACACCACCCAAGCTCGGTTCATCTCTCCTCCAACTCCTACGCTGTCCAACCTCCGTCCTCCCTCCCCAGTCCAAACATCTGGATTCCCCGCTTCCCCGGACAACACCGGTCTCCCACCGTCCCGCTCTCCTCCAGGGAGTCCGCTCCGATCCACCGCGTGTCCCTCCCTCCCGCCCTCTTAGCAGAACACCCCCACTGTCCCCGCCTCCCTCCTGGTAAAATCTGCTTCCTACTGTCCCCTGTGTCAGCCTTTTTCTTTCCCGCTCCCTCTATATTTCCTTTCCGTTTTCCTGGGTTCCGCTGTAACGTCAAGATAAAGGTATGGAAGGGGCGGGCGCTATGACCGGAAGGTGGAGAAGACTGCATTGCTCGCTTTTCTGAGTCTGTGTGACCTCACTTAGTATAGCAATGTCTAGTTCTGTCCATTTACCTGAAAGTTTTATAATTTCATCTTTTCTTACTGCTGAGTAGACCTCCATTGTGTAAATGTACCACGTTTTCATCACCACTTGTCAGTAGAGGGGCATTTATGTTGTTTCCATTTCTTAGTTATTGTGAAAAGAGCAGCAACAAACATGAATGTACAAGTATGCTAAGGGATGGTATAACCAGATCATATGGTAGATTCATAGATTCATTTTTAGTTTCTAAAGAGATCTCCAATTATTTTCCACAGGAGTTTCACGCCTTTGCATTCCCACAAGCAGTGACGGAGCATTCCGCTTTCTGCACATTCTCTCCAACATTTGGTGTCTTCTTCTCTTGATCTTGCCAGTCTGACTGGGGAAAGATGGACTCTTAAAGTGGTTTTTATCTGTATTTCTCTAATTGCTAAGGATATTGAGCACTTTCTAAGGCATTTCTTAACTATTATTATTTCTTCATTTGAGAATCTGTTCAAGTCTAACACTCTTTTACTGGGTTGTGCATTTTCTTGTTTCTTTGTGTATTCTGAAAATTAATTCTCTGTTGGTACATCAAGTGAAGATTTTCTCCCACTCAGTGGATTTCCTCTTCTTTCTTTCTTTTGTTGTACATTAGCTTTTAGTTTAATGAAGGCTATTTGTTGATTGTTGTCCTTAATAACTGAGCAAACTACATCTGATTTAGAGAGTCTTTCCCTATACCTATATATTGTAGGTGCTGCCTATGATTTCTTCTAGCAGTTTCAGTTTTTTTTATTGAGGTCTTTGATCCATTGGGAGCTGATTTTTGTTCAGGATAAAAGATAAGGCTTCATTTTCATTCTTTTACATGTGTAGATCCAATTTTGCCAGCATCCCATATTGAATATATGTGGTGTGTGTTCTTGGCACCTTTGTCAAATATCAGGTGACTGAAACTTCATGTACTCACATTTGAGTCTTCTATTGTGTTTTGTTTTTGTTTTTGTCTTATGCCTGTAACATGCTGTTTTTTTTATGACTATAGCTCTCTAATATAGTCTGAGATGTGGTATGGTGATCCCCCCAAACAGTGCTCTTTTTCCCAAGATTGCTTTGGTTGTCTGGAATCTTTTCTTACTGCGTATGAATTTTTGGATTTTTTTTTCTAGTTCTGTGAAGAATGTCATGGGAATTTTGATTGGCATCATGTTGAATCTACAGATTTTTTGTAAGACTGCAATTTTCACAATATTAATATAAATTTCCAATAATTAATTAATATTAATATTAAATTAATCCATGAGCATGGTAGATCCTTCCATCATCTGGTGTCTTCCTCTATATTAAATATTTAAAAATTTCATTGTAGGATCTTTAATCTCATTGGTGATGTTTATTCCTAGATATTTTATTTTTTGAAGATATTGTGAATGGGAGGATTTTCTTGAATGCTTTTTCTGATGTTTCTTATTGGAGCATAGAAAGGCTACTGATTTTTGTAAGTTAATTTTGTAACCTGCCATTTTACTGAAACTATTAATTATTTCTGACATTTTTATGGCAGAATTTTTGGAATCTCTTATATGTAATATCATATCACATGTAAATAGTGATAATTTGACCTCTTCTTTTCCAATCGATACTCTTAATTTCCTTCCTGTGTCTTATGGCTCTAGGAAGAGTTTCAAGCACCATATAAAAATTGAGTGAGGACAGTGGGCAGCCTTGTCTGGCTCCTGATTTTAAGTGGACTACTTCCAGATTTTTTCCATTCAACATGAGGTTGATTGTGAGTTTTTTTGTATGTAGAGTTAATTTTGTTGAGGTATGTTCCCTCCCAATCCACTTCCCTCTAAGGACTTTTAACATGAATTCATGTTATATTTACCAAATGCCTTTTCTGTATCTATTGAGATGACCAGGTGATTTTTTGTCTTTAATTCCATTTATATGATTTATGGCATTTATAAGAATCTTTACTAATCTTTGTGACTTTAGTATAATCTGCCCTTGTCTAAATAATTAAGGAAGATGAAAGCAGAAAAGCATATTGCTTCAGTGGTTGAAGTTTTGGCAGTCACAGGTTATGTTTTCTTGCAGTATGATTGATAGCCAAAGTGGAGGGCAGATCTGGCCAAATCTGTTTACTGAAGATGACGTTGAAATGATGCATTTTTTTGTGGAAGTTAACTATATTTTCTCAAAAAACTTACTTTAATATTGAGCATTGTCTGACATTGGTTGAAATCTCTCCTGTCTGCTTCTAGATTTAATGTGTGAGATTTGTTTCCTAGATTAGAATATCTGAGGAAATATCTGAAGAAAAGCTGACCTTACAAGGTTTACATTTTTGATAAGGTATTGCTTACTTGCTATAAGTAGGCAGGTTTAAAGGGTGGGGTGGCTTAGTTGAGGATTCAGTATAGCTGTTCTTTGCACCTTCATCCAAACTAGAAAAGCAAGCAGCTTTTAAAAGTGAGTCACAGTGTGAAGCATAAAAGCATATTAATTTTGATAAAATACCTTGGTCTATCTTTCACTTTGGATCTTCTATCCATATATAATTTTGAATTTCCACACATCAACCCTTGTTCCATTTCACTAATGTCTACAGATCTGAGCAACTCTATCACATTACATCATTTTCCTGTGGCCAACTTCACCAGAAGAATCTTCAAAGACAGGAATTGTTGAACCTGTGATGACAGGTTTTCCAAGATTTCAAGTTTTGCTGGGTATCTTGAATTTTGTTAACTAAAAATGCTATCAAATTTTCTTCATGTGAAAGGCTAAATATTTTGGTTATGTTTTTGTAAAAATCTCTGCTAATGCCATATTTTGCTTTGCAATAATAATAAAACAATTTTCCATAAAAACTGTGGTTAGTTTATATTACAAATCAGTCACAAATTTTTGTTATTTATTTTCTATTGGAAATGAGCGAAATATATATTTCCCATTTTGACAGAGTATCAAAAGAACGTTTTTATTGTTTTCTTTGTAAGACAGGCTCTCTTTATGCTAGCCAAGCTGGTTTTGAACTCAAAATCTTCCTGCCTTAGCCTTCTGGGTTCTGTGATTACAGGCATTTATCACTGTGTTTGATGCAAAAATAAAATGTATTTCAGAGAAAGTTTTTCAATCACATGAATAATTGTACTGTTGTATGTAGAACAATTCAGGAAGTCGTGTTTTCTCTTCCATTTTAGCCAAGGATAAAGGACTAGTAGTTCTTCAACATTTGTATTTTAATCTACGGTAAATAGTAAAATCACGGAAATGATAAGCAGTATTTTATTATCATGAATCATTTGTGAACTTGGTTGCCTTTGTGAAGTTATTAAAGAATTTTAAGTTTCTGAGGCTCATATGTGGAGAAACCCTGGCTGACTTGCTGAAGGTCTTCCTATGATGATGGTTCAAGCCCAAATGCCTTATCTGAAAGCCCCTACAATTGCAGTCTAAAACTTCTGTCTTTTACTGAGAAATTCAGCTTGAAAATGTCAACTTGGTCATTTTTAAAGGGCAAAGACTATGAAAGTATGCAGTAAATACTTTCAAAGAACTGAAAATTATCACATATATGTAAATAGCTATACCACACACAGGGTTATCAATTTAACTCTTCATATGGGTCCAACTTGGTCTTAAGTAGGACATAAAAGTAAAAATTGGCCAAATTACTTACTACTTTCTGAAATAACAAAAAAGCAGGACAATAGTTGTAGGAAGGACATGCCCTTGAGATAAAACAGTAAGACATTAATTAGCAATGCTGGGGATGGTGTAAGGCCTTCTCAAGATTACACTGATTTCAGCAATAGTTATAGATACATTGAGCAAATAACTTTACAAAAAGAAGAAAACTATAGAAAGAAAGAGAAAGAGAAGGAATTCAGATAGTAATTATGTAAAGGTTTGAAATGAGGATCTCATGATTTGGAGCAGTTCAAAAGGCCAAGTGGGTAATCAAAATGGCTAAAATAATAGTTATCCCCAGAGCTATGATCATTGTTCAAACTGACATCAAAGGAAATTTAAAAGGCTGATAATGGTTCTCAGAAGATGAGTAGAGGGATAGCAATAGACCACATTAAGTGCAGCTAGATAACAAGGCTAATTAAAAATGTTTATGATCAAGGAAGACAGATGCTATAAAGTAAGATCAACACAAAAACAAACCGAGAAGAAGGCGGAAAACAATCAGTACTGAAGAGGAGACAGCTCAGACCGTAAAGCGTTTGCTCCCTGGGTGTGTGCTGTCCGAAGTTCAAGCCTGCAACATTCACAAAAAGCTGGGCATGATGGTATAGTGTGCCTATGATTCCCATGCCAGGGAAGCTGAGGCAGGAGGATCTCTGGGTCCTGCTGGCCAGCCAGACTAGCGAACTGGGTAACTCCAGTTTTGGTGAGAGACCCTGTCTCAAAAAATAAGAGAGTGATTGAGGAAAGCACTTACCAAGTTCTGACCTCCACATTCATTTGTAAACACATGCAAAAGCATAAACAGGTACACCACAGATACAAAAACAGAGTGGAAAGTCTAGAAAATATAAAAGTGGCCAGAATGAACAGAATTTCAGTTGCTTGTACAAGCGAATATGGATATCATAACTTAAAATCACTGAATAGATTGCTCTTAGTCATTCCTCATTTTATAATTAAAATTTTTAATTTTCTAACATACATCTGAACTTTCTTTTGGTATTGTTTTAATATCTGCCAGGCTCTTTGTGTCACTAGAAAGAACATAGGGCTATATTTTGATTTATGAAATAACAACAATGGACATGAACCTGAAAATGTATTTTAATTACCTGAAAGTCAAAAATAAGGAACTGGAAGAACTCTCCTTATGTTTATTAAACTATGGGGCTATTTATTTGTTAAATCAATAAGGTAAAGGCAAACATGCCCGGGGCACTTCAATAATTAGGTTCTTTGGGAAAAAGTCCTAGCCAGTGATATTGCTGGCCCCCTGCTTCAAGGTGGGGCCTGGTCTCCTTTTGAGCACTTTGTACAAAACTTTTGAAAATATGTACAACAGTCTGATAGTTTAGACATTGGTTACCTTAGAGCTTATTGGCTTATCCTTTCCAAAAATTTGAAAATTTACCACAGAAAAATCAGTTCTGAAGGTTTTATTTAATGGGCACCAGCATTAATTTTCTAAGATTGCTGGAGATGTTAAAGTGTGATGATTCCTTGTTCATTTAAGATAATACATGTGCTTATAATTTTCTGTGTAACTTTTTCACATTTCTACAGTTGTTACTACTGCAGCTTTCATATTTAATTCCATTAATAAATTCTGAAATATTTTGCTATTTTTAAATACTACATTACTTTAAACTGAGATTTAAATTTAATTCATGATAAAATAATGTAGGTATTGAGTTCATTTCATGCTAAAATAAATAAGGCTTTTTATATTAAAATAGGAAAAATATAGAGAAAAGAAAGCTGGAAAAGCATATTTCTCAAAAAGTGTAACTTTTACATTTTATGAGGTTTATAAAAAAGTTATTCATTATTTTTATTTTATGTATAAGAGTGCATTGCCTGCATGCAATTAAGTGCACCTGGGCTGTGCAGTGTCTGCAGAGGTCAGAAGAGGGCATCAGATCCTCTGGAACTTGAGTTATGGATGGTTGTTAGTCACCATGTAGGTGCTCAGAACCAAACCTGAGTCTTCTGCAAGAGCAGCCATTGCTCTTAACTTCTGAGAGTGATCTCTCCAGCCTCCTATGCTTTGATTGTTGTTGTTGTTATTATTATTATTATTATTATTATTGGACTTTTTGTGATAGGTTGTCTCTGTAGCCCCAGTTGACCTGGATCTCGCCATGTAGACCAAGACCAGGCTGGCTTTGAACTCACAGAACTCTGCCTCTCTTTTCCTCTTATGTGCTGGGATTAAAGGTGTATGCCACCAAAAATTGACCTTATTATGATAATTCTGTTGTGGTTACATGTGCTATTAAAGGGAGCACTTAAAAAATATTCTTCAGGCACTGGCAAGATGGCTCAGTGTATAAGGGTGCTTGTTACCAATACTAAGAACCTGTGTTGTTTGATTCATGGACCCCACCTGAATGGGGTGGACAGACCTGACTTCTATAAGTTGTCCTCTGATCTCCATATATATGTCATGGCAAGTGCACAGCAACTCACATACACACTAAATAAATGTAAATGTTTTAAAGTTGCTTTTCAAAGACACATATTTTTATAATAAAATGCATAGAAATTATTATTTCTGAGTAATACTGAACTATTTTGGCAGGCATGAGTTTCTAAAGGAAATTATATCATTTATTTCTAAAAAAAGTTATCAGAATTAGCTGAAAAAAATGAAGTTAGAAAGGAAATACTCTAGTGGTTACTTTAAAAACTCAAGAGTGAACATGAGTATATAAAATAAAAACTATGAACATGATTTTTTCCTGTAATTACAATTAGAATCAGACAACTGAGAAGGCACAGGCATCAAGAAATACAGACAAGAATATTAACACTAGCTTTGCTAACTACGGACTCTCCTGGCTTCTTTCCTTGCATTCCCAAAGATTCAACACCCCACCCTCTTTTTTTATAGACATCCTATATCTTCCATTATAGTGGTTTCCACTTTGGAGGATGAGGAAGACAGGTTAATGGAGCTGCTCATGCCGTGTACGGGGAAATTGTTCTAGGGCTTCAGATGAGAAGATACATATGGTGTTTATTTGGTGTGTTAGGGAGATGCTGCAATTCCTGCAGCTTCACAGGATTAAAAAGAATTTCTGAAGGGGAAAAAAGGAAGTAAAAGAAATGATGATTCAAACCCAGGATGTGATGTGAGGCTAACTTTTTCTTCACTCTAACATTTAGAAATTACTGTTCATTGCCCTCTTGGATTAAATAAAGCTGGTTCCCATAGAAACGGACTGTCTCTGATTTCACAGTCTGCAGCACACAAATAACTCAACTTTCTGGAAGCAAGGGTGATCGCTTGCCCTAGCTCAAGGACAAGTCTGAGGCTGTCAAAGCTCACCTGGACTGGGAAAAATGACTGACCTCTACTATTAAATACATGGTGCTTGAAGAGGCATGAGCACCTCTCAAACTACTTAACATAGCCAATTGAGTTATTAGAGGTGAGAAAGAAAAAAGATCATTTAAAAGAACTCCCAGATAGCTAAAATTCCCCAGTCAGCGTGCATAGCAATGTACTGACTGTGCAGGACTATACCACAACATTTCAAGCTAAGAATGCAAATGCAGAGCTAGTCCTGGAACCCACATTCACATCTAACATAGTGACCTTGTGATCTTCTGTAGATTTCTAATCCTCACTAGGCTTTTATTTATTTATTTTTGTTTGCATAATGAGGCGAGGCGAGTATGGACCACATAAATTTATTGAAAGGATGAAATGAATCAGTTTAGGTCAAATGACTTAGACAATTGATTATTATACATGAAGGATTAAAAAGATACAACTCATCATTGAGAACATGTCTACAAAGAACGAATCCACTCAGATCATCACAGCAAATGCCATTATACTAACTGCAAAACATGTACGGCTAATATTAAAGACTATCTATTTTTCACCATTTCGTAGGTTTATTTGTTTTCATTTGTCAGAGAGGTACATTTATCAGGAGTGTGTACCCATGATTTTCTCTCTCAACAAAAATATAAGTTTTTTTCTGTATTACAAATATTCATTGTCCTAATATGTTTAATATAATTTATGGATGAGACTTTACCTTCTGAGAAGTTTGCCATATTGACTCAAATATTGAATTGTGGATCTGTGTGTACATTAGGTTTTTAATTGAGTCAAACTAAGCTACCTCTTTAATCTTACAAGAAAATCTTATTGTTTTAGTGACTCTGGATTTGGCACAGTTAGTAACAGTTTTATTTGTTATACTTTATCTTGCATGTACTTTTAAACATGACTTACATATTCCCTTTATTCATTCTTATAGATAATTCACAAGCAAATTTGTATAGGTTTCACAAATAAAACAAAATTTCAAATAAAGGAAATGACGTCCCTCTAGGAATTTTCAGATTAGGATTAAAATGCACTGACTTGTGAAGAAAAAAATGTGTTTATTGTATTGAATGCTGGCATCTAGAGACAGCCTGTGTGTGTTCCGATTTTATAAGGATTCTGGTAGCATTTTTCTTTGCTTCATATCCCCTAGGCATATCATTAATTTTATTTATTTATTTATTTATTTATTTATTTGTCTGGATGTTACTGTGCAGCCCGTGTTGGCCTCAGACTCATGCTGTCTATTGGAACTGTATGCTTGCACCAAGAGTCTGCCCCTTCTTTTATGTTTTATGAACAAATGAAGTTTTTAATAAATGTATTTTATTTTTGTGTGTGGGTGTGTATGTGCAAAGTTATTAAAACAAAGTTTTAACAAAAGTAAGGGAGGAGAGTTTGTTTTACTTTCTGGATGGTTGTTTGGGGCACACAATGGCTAATCATCTTCTTTTATGTTTTAATCTTACCAATTAATTTCAGCAACGTTTGCCAAGTTTTAAAACAATAGTATAGAGAAGTTTTTAGAGGTGTGGCAAAATTAGTGAAAAGTAAGGTTTCTAATATGCCTGATAACCATTCCTTTCACTACAATCTCTCCTAAAGTATTTTATTATTTTTTATTATTTATTTTTATTTTATATAAATGATTGTACTGCCTCCACGTGTCTAAGTGCACTGTGCCCTGTTATGCCCACAGAGGTCAGAAGAGGGCGTCGAATCCCTTGGATCTGAAGTTGTGGATGGTTGTGAGCATCCATGTGGGTGCTGGGATTTGAACACAGGTCTTCTGCAAGAACAGGCAGTGCTCTTAAATGCTGAGCCACCTCTCCAGCCTCTCTCCTACAATATTTGTAGAGAATAGTTCAGTTGTGCTTCCTCAGACACATATATTTTTGTTACTTTTCTTCATTTTATTTTGTGTGTTTACATGTCTGTGAATGCCACAGCAGTACACCTTTTGGGAGTCAGTTCAGTTCTTTCACCATGAGGATACTGGGGTCTGAATTCAGATCTTCAGGTTTGGAGACCAGAACCTTTATTGTCTGAGACATCTGGCTTTCCCCTGTTAGAGATTTAAGTAGATTTTGTTTCTTCATTACTCTCTGACAGATAGGCTGTTATTCTTTCTAATCTCTTTTTAGTTTTTTTCTAAAGTTGTTGCATAAAATATCATCCAAATAATATAATAGCGTCTAAAAATAGTTTATTTTTATGATGACCTAAAGCAACATTTTAAAAGAGTGTCTTTTGTTTGGCACATAGGTAGAAGTTATCACCAATGTAACTTTCTTGAAATATCTTCTTTCTTAAGAGATGACTCTGACATTGTCAAGGCATGATGGCAAAATATTTGATAGAATGGTTTTATATTTTATCTAGAATTGAAAGAGGGTCACTTAAATCTAAGTGACCACTTCACTTTGGCTAATGTGGTCTTCATAGGAAAACATTCAATGGGTCATTTTCCTAGTTGCACTCAGGAATGGAGACTCCTCCACTACCTATGTTACTAATACACACTTATCAAAAGCAGGTGTGCAGTCAATCTATTGTTTCAGATACTCAGAACATCAATGACTAAGCTTTGGGGAGAACAAATCACTTATTTACAAAATGCTACATCCCACACTAAGTCTGAACTCTGTAGAGCGAAGATGGTGCCGGGGCTGTCAGCTGCTTCTCTCAGTCTTCGAAAGCCGCCACTCATGGTGGAAATGCTAAAACAACGCTTGCTGAATAAAAATAAGTCCATGACTGATGTGAAGAAACAATCCTAAATCACTCCACGTCTGAAGCCGGGAGTAGGGAGGGAGCACTTCTCACTTCTTACTTTGGAAGCCGTCTTTGTTCCCTTTGTCCTACTCCAAAGAGTCGTGCTCATCTCTCCGTAGTGCTGACCTCCTCCATTTCAGAGAGAATAGAAACAAAATCATGACCTGTGTCTTATCAATAAAACTTTAAGAAATAAACTCATGTCAGTTTTTTAAAAGGAAACCAAATGAAATTGTAGGCCGACTCCTGTAATCCCAGCATGAGAAGCTAAGGCATGAAGATCTAAACCTTTGGACCATCCCATGTAACCGAGTGATACTCTATCTCAGAGCAAAGAAATGGCCAAACAAGCAAGCAGAGAATTAATAAGCCTCGAAAGGACCAGCTTCAACATGTGCCACCTCTCAGTTATACTTTCTGTAATTACATTATGTTCCCTTCATTGTCCCCTGGCATCCATCTTTTTGGGGTACCGGTTGAGATTTTCTTTGTTCTATACAGGCTTTACTAAGCACTAAGAGGAATTTTGAACCCCTCACTATGTAGTCGTTGCCTGTTAACAGAGAACGTAGGGCATTTCTCCATGCATAGAGTTAATAGCCCTGCCCCCTACATAACCACAGGAATGCATTAAAACATGAACAAAAGCATGTTTTAAAAACAATTGGCCTTCATAGAAAAGATCCTCAGAAATAAGTTATTGTTGTTATTCAAGGGTAGATAACTCAAAATCATATCAGCATCCGTATAAACAACCAACCTGCATCTTACAGATTTACTCCGTCCTCTGCATTGCTTAGCTTCTGTGGGGCTGAAATGAGTGAACACCTGAGAGACACCGTCCAGTCTGCAGGCACTCTCACAGAAAAACAAGGAGTGATTTGATACTGGATGGGGTTCAGCTTCCCAGTTCAAAGTAGAGAATGACCTACCTTCTTTCTTAGGTAGTGCCTAAAACAATGCAATGCTGTCTCATCCTTTCCTTCCTTAAAAAGCAGTTGCTACCATTTTTTATTAAGACTATGGATTTAATAATAGTTTCCAATGGAGCTAAAAATGAACTAGCCTTTGTGAATTAGCAAAAGCTAAGTAATTAATAATAATGCTTCCATGAAAATATATATTATGCATATATAGACTATGTTGACACTGCCAGATTTATTGAGAAAATTCTTGTACAAATTAAATTCATTATCAAAAATACTTAGTGAGCCAGCCTTTAAAATTCCTATTAAATGTTTTTGAACAACTTTAATTAAAACCCTCTGAATTCCTAGTGTGTTTCTCTTTCAATTTATGGAGAAAATACTTTAGACTAAACCCTCAGGATTACAAGTCTATGACACCATTTATAATCATAGGGCTTGAGATATCTGTCCCAGTTTTAAAGTCATCTCATCTTTAATACAATGTTTTAAGCTGACAAAAATGGAAATGGTTCCAACGAGGAAAATGATATTTCATTGAAACGGTGACTTATTCTTCTCTCCAATAGTGTTAATCAGATTTCATTTATTTTTATAGCATGCCAGGCATTAGCATTACCCTCTAGACACAGCCCCTTTCTATTTGTCCTTGGATAAGTTATCTGCTGTATTAGGATAACTTTCTTCCTCAAGATAAATGTTTCTCGATAAAGCAATATTATTAACCTGTAGCAATTGCAGTGTGAAATAAATGCAGTTGTCAAATCAACTTGAAAGTAGGGGAAGAAATGCGACAGATTAAAAAACTGTGGTATTGTTCTCTGCTTTCCTCAAATTCATTTATCTTCCTAACTATCGTGTATGAATGAATGGAGGAGAAGGCACCTGCAAGTAGGAGCCACTGACAAAAGATGCATTAGTACAATCCATGGGCTATGCTGTTCTGGGGTACTAATAACACTGCCCTCTCTCTGAGTAATCCTGGTCACTTAATTTCATCAAGTAAGAGACAATGTTTAAATCAAATACCTAATTGCGTATTTCCCCAAGAATACAGGAGACAAGTATTTTTGGAGTTCTCATCTTTCTTTGAAATTAACTAGACTGTCTGGAGCAGCCAGCAGAGATCATCCCTAAATGTCTTTAAGAGAGGGGTACCCCTCCTTTTCCCCAGTAATGAATTATGAATTATGTGACCCTCTACGTCAAAGCAGCACATCATAGCTGAGAGCCACTTCTGATCCAGGAGCTGTAGAAAGTTCATAAGCAAGTGGAGTCCTCATAATGAAAACACTGGATAGGGATTGACCTCACCTTGAGTTCGAAATAATGAAATGTGTGATCAGTGAGACTAAAGAGCTTGCCCCTAGTCACACAGCTGGTAAGTGGAGTTCAGTTCTTTAGCTATTATCCTTGGTTCCACTATTCTGTCTGTGTGTCTGCCTTCGCCCACCTGTGAACGTCTCAGACAGAGGGGCTGCAGCTTGCTTTTAGTTTCCGTCCTCTTTTGCTTTCTGTGCACAATGTCTATAGTGAGTTGACTGAATGAATGCAGGGTAGATAATCTGTCAGAGGCCTGGAATCAGGGCCACTTTCCAGTTTGGTTCATGTTGCTGAGATTTCTTGTTGCTTAGCAGGCAGCTAATTTTCTCAAAAAGTAAGTGCAGCCATCTGGGTGTGGGGTACAGGAAACAGGAATCAGAGCAAAAGGGAGTGATGCTTCCTTTGGATTAAGATGATCTTTTTGTCATTCAGAGTACACTAGAGAAGTGGTAGATATCTAGCCAGCATTTCTTTCATGACCTAATTATATGAGTACTCTTACTTTACTTGATTAAGAAGGTAAAAACTTCAAAGAAGAAGGAGGGTGGGGCTGAGAGGAACAAAGCCAAGTTCGTGCATCAGCATGGGGATCTGCTAATGCATTATGTAACCAAAAGCACGTCAGTAGGCCTGAGTTACTTTTAATTAATTTGATGCAACATAAATTATCAGAGGTACAATAGCACATTTTTAGTCTTATTTATTGAATTTGGAACAATTTTAATAATAATAATAACTCCACAGTTACCAGAAATAATTCCAATTTCTTATGAAATAAGCTTGCCCTGACAGTTTTTCCTGAAGGGTTACTAATGTGAATACATTTTACATAATAGATTGTTTGTTCACCACAAAGTAACTGGAATTCGTGAATTTTGTTTGTCTATAGGATCTTTATACCGGTGACCTTAAAGTTCTTTCACTTTTAACAAACTCAACTGATTTACCTATTCTTGTTATCAAAAAGAAAGTCAATCAATAAAAGTATCATGTAAGTTTGTGCTGAAAAAAAGATGACCTGTGCATGGCATGAGGCTTTGAATACAGGAAGGATGGCTGGGGACTCTTTTGTAATTATCTAAATATTTCTTGAAGATTTACCTAGTAACTACTAAAACAAATATTTTACCTGCCCCAATGAATCAGGGGTATATACATAGGTAACTTCTCACTTGAGTAGAAGGAATGTGACATTACACATATAGATACAGGAGGAACCACTTAAGGAATAGATTCATTTCTGGGGGAGAATGGACAGTCCACATGAGCAACAGTGGGCACACAAGCTCCCTGCCCCTTTGCATAGGTCCGAATGACAAGCTGGACCACATCTACTAATTTGGATTGGTACTCTCTGTTTCAGATAAGTGCACAGCATTGGTCAATACAATGATTTGTCAAGTACAGCGTGACTAAGGGAGAAACTGCTGTTTTCAACAGAGCATATGTGGCAGCGTTAAAACCATGATCGTGGGGTTAGAGAGATGCCTCAGAGGGTAAGAGCACCGGTTGCTCTTGCAGAGGACCAGGTTTTGATTTCCAGCACCCACATGGTGGCTAATCAATGATTCATCACTCCAGTTCCAGAAGATCCTATGTCCTCTTCTGACATCTGCAGGCATTGCATGACACAAGTGCACTTACCTACATGAAGGCAATACACTCATATACATAAAACTAATGAATAAAATATTAAGAAAAAACATTACATGTATTCCTGCACTGTGGTATAATAGAAATAGCAGCACTCCAGCAAGAGCCTCACCTTGCCACTTTAAGATGGAGGAGATGTCATAGTTCCATTATTCTTCCTTCCTTCTTCTTCTTACTCTTGCACTGACAGCTACTGAAAGAATTTTCACCCCTTACCCTGAAAAGTTGGAATTGTTTCTTTTCACTTTATATGAATGTTAAGTGCACCTATGTACTGCAATGCCTAGGGAGGACAGAAGAGGGTGTTGAGTTCCGTAGAACTGCGGTTACTGGTGGTTGTCAGTTGCCGTGTGGGTCCTGGGAACTGAACCCCAGTACTCTGCAAGAGCAGCGAATGATCTTAACTGTTTAACCATTTCTCCGGCCCTGACCACCTTTCCTTTTAAAACAGAAGAACTGTATTAATCTATCAAAGTGGGATTAAACATTGCAATATTTTTGCTTTTAACTCATATGATTTCTATGTCATTTTGAACTAAGATAATGTGAATATGTCAATATATGATATATGATATATATATATATATATATATATATATATATATGATATATATATTCCTCAATAACTAAGTGAAAAGCATCCTGACTTCAGGAAATATATTTCAAATCTTAAATTTAGGATTAGGGAATTTATTTCAAATTATAAAAAAAAAATACGGTGGCATTTGACGCCAAGCAACATGTGAGGAAATAAAGTTATCCTAAACTTGGAAATCAGCTAGAAGAGTCATCTAATCATCTACTTTTTCCTTTCCTTTTATTTTTCTTTCTTTCTTTCTTTTTTATTTATTTATTTATTTGGTTGGCTTGCTTTCATTAATCACTACCTGGCACTGACTCTTCTGATGAAATCACTTTGATTTGTCTAGGAAACAGCTTTGAATATTGTCCAAAGTTCTACTAAAGTAAACCACAATAAGAAAGAGCCTGCGAGGACATAAGGGCTCAACAACTGTTGCTCTCTTAAAAATGAAAAAAAAAAAATAATAAAGTACACTTACATTGAATTAATTCCATGTGCCTAAGGTTGACTGAATTTTCAGTTAATTCTTAGAGGTGCGTAGCTCACCTGGAATTGATTTTTTTTTTTTTTTAATTGCAGAATGAGTAGTAGGCTGCCTTGCTCAGTGTGGCTGCTCTTGATTTAAGTACAGCAGAAATCACTTCCTTGTTTGTTCACTCTCTCTTACTGGGTTCTCGGTGTCAGCATTTGCTTAGGATTCGAGGCCTGTCAGAGATTGAATGGATATCGAACTTCACTGCCTGCTTCCGCTGTCTTTGCAGGGAGGATATCATCCTAAAGAAATACTCCGGAAAAATTCTCTCTTGGATGAGAGCACTGTGGCAAACTTTTCTCTGATTAAAAGTTATTTTTCTGACATATGCCGACAAGGGCGTGTCCACAGGAGTCTTCCTTCCAGCTGCCTCTCTCAGTTGCCATCCTGGACTTGGTAAGGCGGGTGCATTTCTCCCCCAGGCGCTGGTTGCCAAAGAGTGAAAGTGAGAAAGAGGAGCTATGAGCAAACGCGTATGTCTCCGCACAGGCACAGTTTTCTCTTTTATCTATCTTTCTCGCTTCAGATACTGGTATTCTGTGCAATTTTTGAGGTGCTGAGAATTTTTTACCCATAAGTTGTCGGTCAGCATCCTGTTTGGGTGAAGATTCATTAAGCCTCAACTCTCTTCTATTTGCTGTTTCTTCCACATCCACTTTGAGAGAAAATGTCATTCTCTGGTGGTGGGTAGGTATTGCTTTCTGCAGGACAGCTGCTTGTGAATTAGGCTCGAAGTTTCACTGGACAGACAGTACTCACCAATGTTTCCCTTTTTGTCAATTCATTTATGATCAGAATTCACTGTGTTGGTTTTCCCCTGTAACCCACAAACCTTTGTTAGGATAGCCCATGTCTGATCATCTGTCTTCTCTTGCTCCTCGCTCTCTTTCTCTTTCTTTCCTCCATTTAAGAAACGTGAAGCAGACAAAATTGAATTACTATAGGATATTTTTTACATTATTAGGAAAAGAATTTAAATATATTTTCCAGGTGGATTATCTAAATCATCTAATATCCTTTTTCCCAAAATAATACAAAAATTCTTCAAGGATTAGTTTTACTTGCAACTGGCCATGATTGACCTAACTAAGCTTAGATTTTGTGAGAATTCCAAATATTTGTGAGTCTTCTTTTGGTCAAGCTGCCTCACAAACACAAATATTTTATTGTGGCTCTGTCTTTTACAGTTTTCATTATAAACTTGAGTTCCTCTTATTAACCTTGTAGAAGAGCAAAAAGTGTAGGTTGTCAAAACCATCAAATCAGCTGTTTGAACGTCAGATAAAATTAAATTGGGTCTGTATCTGAATCAAATGAGATTTAGTTTTGCTCTGTGCAAAGAAGGCCATTTAAAATTTCCAGGGATTGCCACCCAAATTCTTAGCACCTCATTACCTCTTAGGTGTGTGCACTTAGCATGACTTGCTTCTAACAGTATTTACTGTATCGTAATGACACATTTTAGTGCTATCCTCTCTAAGTATATTAGGCCTACGAGCAGTGTAGTAAGAAAAGAAGAAATCTATCTGGACACCATTAAGCTAAACCTCTAAATGGGCAATTGTTGATTTTGTTTGCATGCTGGAAATAAATATCTACTTTAAACAATTAAAGGATTCCCTCAAAAATAAAAACAAAATGAAGGCACTGTGAAATTCCCAGGCGCTATTTTCCAAGGTACCTTTGTCTGTCTGAAATGTGAAATGCGTCAGGTTAGCTGGGTATGTGCTTTGGCAGACTGCAGAAAAGCGGTGCCAGCACAGCCATCGCCCCCAGAAGAAAAGTGCTCTTTATGAATACCAACCGGCAGTAGACAAGCTGTCACCAACAGAGTCATTATAATGCCCCAGACAGAGTATCCTGATAACTGTGTTTTATTCCAGTGGAGCCACTCTCTGCTGCTTCACGACTGAGTGTCTCCCTCGAGTTTAGAAAAGAATTTAGTTCATGTTACCACTGTAAACTTAATACCTGGGCATATCGCCTCACACCAACAGTAGGAGATGCAAATGAGACGGCTTTGCACTTTATAAAGAATGTGACCAGGAGATTGTCAACGTGGTTCATCAATGAAGACTGTCTTTTTGGAGGGTAAACAAAGGCACAGAGGGATTTGATAACAGCATCTTTGTTAACATACCAACTTACTGAAAGATATAGGCCAAAATAAAGGAAGAAATAAAGAATTAAATAAGTAAATAAATGCTATGGGGAGGATTTACCAAATGGGAGCTTTCTTTACAAAAGTGCTGTTTTAAAAAAACAAAAAGAAAGAAAACTGTGAAAACACAACTTCAGAGAAAGCACTCTCTCTGAAATGACAAGGTAATTCACTGTTTGGAATTACTTAATATTAAACTTTTATCCATTTGCATTCAAGTTGGGAATTTGATTTAATATTAATCTTTTACTAAGGGATAGTGCTCTCCACTGCTGTATGCTTAGTGTCAAATCAGAGCTCCTTGTCCTGGTAATTTACCTGTCAACTCAGTAAGACAGTGGTTTATAAACAGCTTTATTTTCCAAACTGCTGAGTAATGTGCTCTAAAAAATTGTTTTTTCACCCAGTAAACATAGCATTGCTAAAACATGGAGAAACATAGATGAATGCAATATTTTAAATTTTAATAAAAGTGCCAACAAAATTATTCAGAAATACCATTCTTATGTTCCCGGAGGGCTTAGTGATTCATTTAGTTAAATGAGGATACTGAAAGATTGCCGCAGCGTCAGAACTAACTGAATTGGTGGATATATGAAAAGACCAGCACTTGGCAGACTCTTAACACCCTATGTAAAGTAGCTAAGAGTGTGCTGTTCGAGCCCCGAGATGGAGTAGAGATGAATCCCATCTAAAGTCTATAAAGCCGGGCATATCATCTTATTTATCACTGGGGCTGGGTGACAGGCTCTGATGTTCTCTATTTTCTCCAATAAGTTGTCATTGTTACAGTTTTTCTTCAGTAAGAATCCTCCCTCCTCTTCCTGTCCAAATTTTTAATTCTGAGTCTGTCTTTCTCTTTTTCTGCCCATCCGCTCTTTAAGTCACATGCTTTCACCATAAGATAGCATGGTCTCAGCCTCATCATGAAAATGATAATTTGGGAAATCAGAATCATGCGTTCAAAATTATCCTCCTTTTCAATTATTGGCACAACTCCTCTGTTTGGCCTACAGGTTCATCACAGACTACTGTTGCTACAGTCAAACAGGGTTCCATGTGATTCTTCGTGTTTTCGAAGAAAGGATGTGAAGGCATATACTGCTTTAAGTGAAAGATAGTCCTAGTTTCCAAGAGTCCTGGTAGTTAGATCAATGTCTGTGGCTTTGAATTTATTATATAAGGGTAACAGTTATTTGACTTTCTTGTGTAAAGAGCAAAAGAAAATGAGAACAAGTAAGATATAAAATATATGTTTTTATATGATATGTCATATGCAGAAGGAGGAGAGAGGGAAGACAGGAGAAGGAGAGAGATGTTCGAGCTGAAGCATCTGAGTTAGTGCACAGTACAGTAAGGAAAAGACTCTTTCCTAAAAAATTCAATAATTAGCAAAAAATTGTATCTTATAAATAGTAATGGATTTATTCTTTTACTATAGATAGGTAGAGAATGTACACCCAATTTAGATGAATTTTTTAGATAATTTTTAATTAGGATAGATAGCTCAAGGGTCAGTCACATTTTTATGATGGGCTTAGTATTTTTTGTTTGCATTTTCTTACTAATTCTTGCAGTGCTTCTGAGGAAAAAAAATTATTGGTGGGAAAATTTGGGATAAAATATAGCAAGTGAAAAAGAATTTGATTTCATAATAATAAACTACATAGTATCAGAAAATAATGATTATTGTAATTAACTTTTGTGAAATATATAGACTATATTCAAATGTTGACTATGTCAACCTTCTAGTTTCATAAAATGAAATAACTATACAGAAAATGATGCCTTCAAAGTTGTGATCAAGGAGTGTTTAGACTTATGAACCCATTCCAAAAAGGATGAATCGTCTGTCATTTGAGTAGATAGGCAGTGTTCCCTGAGTGAGTTGTTGGTTGTTATGTCTGTTTTCTAACTTTCAGCCTGCATTTGTGAGGAGCTCATATATGAATTTTTTATTTGCACCAGGGTAGGGACACCCACTAACAATAATAATCGCATTGACGGAGTCTAGTTAACACCTTTATGTTGTAGTGTTCACCACATTCTCTAATTGTACAAATAATTAGGCAAATTAGTATTATTGCCCCATATTTGTAGCTGAATAAGAAACAAAGGGTAGGCAAGGTTAAGTAGTATTTCTGGTTGAGATTCTAGGTTACACTAATGCAAAATTATCAAGCTATCATCTTTTGTTTCTTTTTATGTATTATTTCAGGAAGAATGCAGTGGTGTAAAAGGAGGAAGGGGAGTATCAGAGCAGGAAGGGTTAACTGGTGTGGGAATGAGTATGGGACAGGTAACTAGCACCAAAGGCCTTTAGGAAGAGCCGTATGGAGACCTACCACTACAGAAGATATTTAAATACATACATATTCGTTATAAATGGAGATGAAAAGGAGTTACCTTAAAACAGGAGTCATAGTCCCCTACTAGGCTCTATAGGCTAACAAAATGAAATCCCAATGGCAGGGATGAAATCCCTCTTTTGACACTGTTGAACAGGGGTCCCACAGACCTCGAACAACATAGAGAAGTGGATTTTTAATTATTCAACTGAGACATGCTTAAAAGGAACCCAGACGGATTAAGGCAATGGGCCTAATTTGTTTAGTGGCTGAGAGAAATGCAAGGACATAGAAAAAACTTTGGAATATATTGTTATAAGAGCACAGGATAGGATTGGGAAGACTTTTAAGAGGTGCATTTTTGTGTTACTAAGCAAAGAATGATTTCAGTAATTGCTCTGGAGTCTCATGGGTGGACACTAAATACTGACAGTTCTCAGAATATATTATAACTACTAAGATTCAAAAAATTTCTGTATCTGTTCACCTGTTTGACTTACATGTATGAGTATTTCATTTTCCACATTTAAAACTTACAATTTTGTGTGGCTAAAGGGATGGCTTAACCTAAGTGCTTGCAGGACAAGCATATGGAGTTTAGTATTCAGTACTCATTTTTAAAAAAACTGGGTTCACTAGTGTGTGTGTGTGTGTGTGTGTGTGTGCATGTGTGTGCATGTGTGCATGGATGTGCATTTGTGTGCATGTGTTCCAGGCACTTGGGTGAAAAGGAGACATGAAGATCCCTGGAGCTCATTGATCATCAGCCTGGCTCCATGACCTGAATTTCAGCCTGTATGACAGATCCTGTCTCACATTAGGAAGTGAAGAGTCATTGAAGAAACTACCCAGCACTGACCTCCACACACAATGCACATGCTTCTGTGTGAACACATGCACATATGAACATGTGTGAATACCCCCCCACATACACCAAAAATACTCATGTAATTTGATTAAACAAATTGTTTTTAATATTTTACCTCTCAAATATAGTGTATCAATAAAACTTTGAGATCGTTTTCCTTATCTAATGTATATAATGTTCCTTATATTAATATTTGATGTCTTCAAATTAAAAATGTAGATAGATTCCTTTTCCCTATCTATATTTCAGTAGCATGATAACATATGATTGCATTTGATCTGAAAAGGTCTGTCACTGGATTCACATGGCTTTAAGCTCATGTTAATCACCACATCCTCTGAACACCTAAAAATAGCTCATGTCTTTCCAAATGGGTACCAAACCCTCTGATTTCTTAGAATCTGTTTTTCCCCTGCTTGCATTTGAAGCCACCCACCTGGTTTTTAGTTTTTTTTTTTTTTCAAGGGCTAAAAAGCAGCATTCTGCAGAATGTTCACTTGCCCTCCGTAGTTACCAAAGTTCCATTACTTCCATTACAAAAGGGCTTTGATGTACTCATAAATGAGAGGGCAAAAGAACCAGTCAGAAGGGGTTTGACTGTGTGGGGTATGACATTAATTTGCACTTTGAACAATCATTTCTGAATGTGGATACAGGATGTCAGCATATCTGCTTCAAAAGTGGGGAAAATCCCCTGTAGTCAATCAACTCATTGCTTTACATGGTTTAAAGCCACAGACTTGGATTTTTTTTTAACCAAGTTTATTATTGCTGTATGTAATGCACACACAAGTTGCCTTGACTATAGGCATGTAAACTTTCCATAAACTTATATAGGTACAGATTTTATTAATGTGATCCAGTGGGAAAGTGATGACCTCTCGAACATTTTGATGTTTATAACAATAGAGAAGGATCCTGTGCTCTCATCTTCCCACAAATGCTAACTCTTGCAAAACAGTAGTACAATGTCAGAAACACTCAAGATACAGACCAGTGCCTCTACTGTAAGGATTCTCCTTGTTAGCTTCTCAATCTCTATACCCACTTACTTCTTGCCTCCATTCCCATCTTAACCCTTGGAACCCTCTAATCTGTCCTCCATTTTCATAATTCTTTCATTTCAGAAAGAATATGTAAAAGGAATCACATGACGTATGGACTTCTGAGGATGTTTTGTTTTTTACACTGAGCAAAATTCTACAGAAATTTATCTGGGTTTTTGATTGAATCAAAAATTTGTACATTCTAATTGCTAAGCAATAATCCATGTCAAATATTTAATCTTTTACTCACTGAGGAACATTTGAGTTGTATCCAGATTCTGACCATTATAGATAAAGATGCCATGAACATTTATGCATATACATTTCTGTGAATGTAAGTTTTTATTTCACTGGGAGTCCGCTCCAGGGAATGTTTCTAGGCTCTATGGAAGTTGTATGTTGAGCTTTTGAGAAACTACTGAGCTTAACTGTCTGGGCAGTGCAAATGAACCTGGACCATATCACTACATAGTCAACAGGCTTCATCAGGATGATCCATAGTCTGATGGAGTTGCGGAGGACCAGCGTCACTTTCCCATTACTGGTGAGAAAAGACTGAAAATTCACTTTTTATCTGTAATTCCTGAGACCATTTTTTCTTGTTTCAGATCTATCCCTTGGGTGTTACTCTTAAACTACTTATAGATCCTGGATTTGAGCAAAGATGCATATCTGAGTTACAGACAATGACTTGTGCTCAGTTTTCAGTACTTATAGATTTAATGGCTGTGAATTTGCCTCATTGCTAAAATTTACTTATAGTCACAGGACTTTTATGCTCATGCAAGAGCATGGGCCAACCTACATCACATCCTCTTCTCCCAAGCCTCAGGTTCCCTGTGGAAGACAGAGTGGAGAGACTGTGAGATTCAGAGGCAGTGGATGAAAATAAGGAAATTTTGTTGTCTGGTTGCAGCAGGGTATTTGCTCATATGAGCAAATATAGCTGTGACAGCACACATAAAAACCTGCGCCAGCCCAAGCCTGACAAAAACCTCGCATGGAGGGGAAAGGTGGGCAAGAACGGCCAACTCTAACTGAGGATCTCTTGGCAAATGATAGATGCCAGGAGAGGGAGAGTTGGTTTTCTTTATGGGTATGATGCCAAGAAGGTTGATCAGGCTCCAAAGGATGGAATCACATCAAGAGCTTTGGAGAAGACAAATTAGACTTAGTAGGCTTTAAAAAGTGAGAGATAACATGGAGTCAGGGGCAGGTAAGGTGCTGGTGGAGATGTGGGGGTTTGAATATGACCAAAATATATTTTACGAACTTCTCAAATAATCAATAAAAAAATGTTTTAACAAATAATGTGTTCCAAGCAACAGAAACAGCAAACGCAGTCCTTTTAAGTACAAATTTCCAGCATGGTTTCACAAGTGGCCTTCTGTCCTGTTCTTGCTTCATTTCTCCATTGTAAACAAGCTTCATTTAGTAGTCTATTTCGTCTCATACTCTTTTCTCATTTTTTAAATTTTTAGTTACTGTTTTTACTTTCTAAATTAGTGCCCCCACCCCAAAGAAGAGTGATATACTGTTGCTTTGTATTTTTAAGCACAAGAGTCTGTGGCTTGTCTTAGAAAGAGAACAGATATTAAATGAGCTTTGTGGAAGCATTAGTTACAATGCAGTTGGCCATGAACTCAGTGCTAATCAATCAAAAACATATACTCAATGAGATATCATTGCAGAAGAACACACATAAATTTCAGTCATGTAGTGACTTGATAAGACTGCAATTAGAGACTTCTAAGTACCTACCTGCATTTCCCCTGTGAGAAATACACTGGTATTCATGAACCCAGAGTCATAGTACTTCAGACTGTACCTACCACAGAAAAAGCAAGAATTGAGTGTATTTTATTGTATGAGGAAATCATAAACAACAATGACAGAAGCCATTAAATAAACCCAAACCACGTTTCCCTCCTCAAATTACTCCACTTATAAGGCACTTCTCCATGTTACCACACAGTGTTGGAATAAACACACACCCCAGTTTCATGGAGAAAGTTCTTACAATTATTTTCCCATGCAATGTATTATTAGTGTTTTTCATTCTTAAAATACCACTGTTTGAATAAATTATATTATCACTATTTTTAGACGTGAAATGAGTGAAAACGGAAGCTTGTTTTGCCTTAAGGTCTGTAGTGAAATTACAACTGGGGAAATAATAATTTTCTCTTCTTCGCATGTTATGTGAATCAGTTAATTCTTGTTTATAATTCTTATTTTTAATGTGTGAGTTCATTCATTTACCTCATAAGTAAATAGTAGCTTTGTCACTGGGCACAGAAGCTTTTCTCCAGTCCTCTTTCTATTTTCTAAAAGGCATTATTGACTGGGGAGCTCTGGATAATTTCTGGAGGCTTTTGTAAAGCATATAAACTATTCTAAATCATGAGAGCAAGGGAAAGAAGCTGATATTTCTATGAGACTATGACAATAGTGCAGACAATAGTGTCAAACTCCTGCAGTTACTGGAGATCAGCACATGTCAGGGTAGAGTAACAAATTTACTGATTCACAAAGCTTCAGGATTTCTCCTGTTATCATGACAATCTCTACTTTTTTTCTGAGTCTCTGTGTAAACATGGATATGTGTCTATGTGTGTGCATATGTATATGTGGAGGTCAAATGTCATTGGGCGGTACCTAAGGTGGTTTTTACTTTTGATTAGATTTTTGATGAACATTTGAGAGTGTGGAAGACATGTATTGATGTCCTTAATTTGAGATTTGGTGACCAACTTTCATTGGGATTGTTGGGAATACAGACGTTATCACACAAGTTACTTCAAAAGAGACTTTGTCTTTTTGCAGTCTTTGAGAAGTCTAGAAGTGAAATAAAAATTAATGATCACTATGTTCTTATTAAATGTTCACAGGAAATGTACAAGCAATGCTGCCCTCTCGCCCCTGATAGATGGCCCAGGGACATTCTATGAACAATTTAAGGGTTGTAATTCATTTGGAAGGCAATGTGGAATAATGACATGGTTTTTCAGATAAAAGAGTGTTGATGTTGATTTTTTCTTCTTGAAAGATTATTTGAATAATGGTGGTGGAATGACTACTAGAAACAGGGAGACAATTAGGCAACTAGAGACATAGTCAGTCCTAAATGCTTGAATTCAAGGGCGGACTATAGGTTTATTAACGAGGTAGAAATCCCATGATTTCATAATGTAAGAACTGTGTGGAAGTGGGAACTCCCTCCTACTGTGTCACAACTCTGCCAGCCTTCAAGTGGGAAGTTGAATCAGGGGTTGATGCAAGTTAGAAATCTACAGAGAAGAAAATGGTGAACTGGGGAAAGGAGGAGAACAAAAGTGTGGAGCTTTTCTTTGGAATGAAAGACATGAGAACAAAAACAAATTGGTGTTCTGTCTGCTTCTTGGCATTTGAGCACCCAAGGGGAGGAGTGTCCCAGCTAGATGGATATTTTTATCTCACTAGGAGGAAATAAATAAATGATGGGGTTGACCTTTCCCTGCAGTGTTGAGAAATAAGAAATATAGAGTTCATAAACTTTTTCTACAACCTTAATCATTTCATTGGCTATGTGGTTAGCCATGTGAGTCTCAGGAATAGTTATTTCAAAAAGTTTAACGTTAATATGCTTTTTAAAATAAAGGAGTCACTGAAGAATGATTTTTAGTGTAGCACATTATCCAGCCAAGTGCAATATTAAGGTCAGAGCTACCCCCTAAATATAATATAAGCATTTGATTTTTTTCCCTTGGCAAAATACAATCATCTGTTCTCAAATAGTGCATGTGTGTGTGTGTGTGTGTGTGTGTGTGTGCGTATTGGGAGGAACTGAGTTTTATAAGGACATATTAAAGGCTCAAAGGGTTTATAGACATCAAATGTTTTTTTTAAATAACAAAGTAGTGATTGAAGTGTAAATGAATCATGAAATATATGGATTAAATATGCCTGGATTTATTACGCATAATTAAAAATTTAAAACTTGCTCCAGGCAAGGTATGACTGAAGTTTTCTATAAAACTCCAAACACCTAGAGACACAGAAGCATTGGAAAACAAAATCTTTATAAGGACTCAGATTTCCATAAATCACATTGATCATTTTCCCTTAAACACATTGTAAACTCTCACTTAAAAATGTTTAAAATACAATCTTTAGGGAAAAAAAACCTTTTCCTTGAACATCCAAATAACAATGGGTTTGTTTTGAGCTAAAGATATTAAAATAAAACATCTGAAAGAAGGGCTTTTGATGTAGCTCACTGACAGAGTGCTAGCCTGTCCTGTGCAAGACCCATGATTCAAACCATAGCTGCTGCTTTGCTTTTCGATGATGTAATAAAAAACTGACCAAAACCAAGTTGAAGGTGGAAAAGATTAATTTCACCTTACAACTTATAGTTCCTTAACAAGGGAAGCCAAGGAAGGAGTTCAAAGTCGGAACCTAGAGAGAGACACTGAAGCAGAGACTGTGGAGGAACACTGCCACCTGGCTTGTCCTCCCTCGCTTGCTCAGGAACCTTTCTTATGTAGCCCAGGCCCGCCTGAGGGATGACACCTCCCACAGTGGGCTGAGCTTTCCTACATCAATCAGTAATTAAGAAAATGCCTCACAGACATGGGCACAGGCCAATCTGATGGAGAAAACGCCTTAACTGATCTCTCTTCACAGGTGTGTCCAGTTGACAACTGAAGATAACCATGACAACACAGGAATGAAATAAAAGGAAACCATAGAGACTAATTGATATGTTTGATGTGATATAAGTACAAAACAATGATGTAAGCCCTAAAAGAGATGACATATAATCCTCATAAGAATGCCAGTCTCTGAAATGAAAGCATATAACAGAAGTGTATGTGTCAGGCAAAACAACATTTAGGATACACAAATTGTAAAGTATCTCATATATTTAATTAAAAAGCCCTGGAAAGAAAGCACACAGTCTGAACTCTTAAGCTGCACAGGAAAAGAAAACTCTGGCTGCAGTTTCTTTCTGTTATACTGTTTTTGATAATCATGTAGCAATCTCTAATGGTAAGTATTTTATTAAACTTTGCTGGAAACAATCTTTTCCACATATACTCTCCAAAGAGAAACTCTGCATGTGTGTTTATGTGTGTGTACATGAATGTACACATGTGCTAGGGAAAAGAAATTGTCAGTTCTTCAGGATCCATCCCAACTAATCTCCCACTGTATGTTCTCTGTTGCAAAGTATTATTTCAAATTCCAATTATTGCCTCTAGTTATTTAAATTCTAATTGTTGTAGTACCTTCAATTGAATATTTATATTTAACTAGCCACTTTAAGATATATTTAATACAATAAAACTCTTAAGATGTCTAAGAGATACTTTCATTGATGCATTAACTACTGAAGATGATGAGTCTAGACCACTGCAGCAATACTGTATACACCTGCTCATGTGATCTTTTCTCTCCTCCTCCTCTCTCTGTGTTCATCCATTTCTCCTTTATTCTCTAAAAGTTCAGAACTCAAAGAGGCAATTTTAAATTTTGTTCATATTTTGATGAATTTTTGTGTGTTTCATACCCCTACCCTGTCCACACGCTACCAAATAATCCCCACACCAGATTTTGTGAATTTTGTCATATATGTTAAGGGCTATCCAGTCAGGTTTGTATACCTAGATGTCCTTCAGTGCAGGTTCATCCACTCGGTTGTAGTCAGCCTATCTAGAGTCTCTCCATTAAAGATCAACTCTCTTTCACCCAGCAGTAATCAGCTGCCAATAGTTCTTCAGCTAAGGTTGGGCCTTGCTCCTCATTTCCCCAGTTCTATGTTGGAGTTTTGTCTGGTTGAGTTTGCATGGGTCTCATGCATGCTGACACCATTGCCAATGTTACAGTAATTTTAATTTTTATTTAGAGCATACTACAGAACTCACCATCTAAAACCACCTAAACATTTTGAAGGAATTCCAAAAATAGTAAGTGTAAAGCAGAGAGACACATTAGAGCAGTGGAAAGTGCAACAGAGAAAGGTGTCCAACAAACTAGAAAGTGAAAACTTCTCTGAAATCAACTGCTACCCAGATTAGAGTGCATTATGCACAGTTCCCACACAAGTTTTCCTGCACAAAATATTTACCTTTGAAGTCTATTCTCGTTAAGCCTCAAGCAGTGCTTTCTAACTTATTTAATTTTTTAACCAAAAATCTCTAGTTTTTAAATATTGTATATACTATACGTATCCCACATATATATGTGCATATGATTTTACTTGATGGGCAATTATAAGTTATGCAGTCATTACTGTTGTACTGAAACCTACATTGTGCTGTAGTGTCTTCTAGACAGGATGGGATCTTCTAGACCTATGTAGACATACTTATTTCCACTGGAGACATTACCAAGCTGATAAAGTAATTAATAGTATTATACACACATCACTTTGGCAAAGGGCAAAAGTATTTACACTTGTGTGAAATGCAAATTTATGAAAACATGAAACCTAATTAAGAAAGCATGAATTTCCATTTCACACATATCTTTTTACATGATGTTACATGCTTAAGTAATTTGATTTCATCTAGTCCATGTTTCCATGGATAAATGACCTGTGTCTTGTTCTTTATTTTTCTTTTACCTATCTATAATGTATGTATTCATTCCTAACTGCTTTAATCCTTTCCTCTAAAATTCATTTTCTATAGTTTAAGAAAATAAAATCCACTTGATAGAGGTATAAATTATTGGAAATATTGGAGATAGGATAGTGAAATCATGCCTTGTTTCAGAAATGCAGCTATTACACATCAGTACAAGTCACGGAGACTCTACCATAATTAAAGAAGATGGCAATTTTCTGAAGTCCTGTGTTTGCAGGCTGTCGCTTGCTCAATACAAGTGACACGTTTACTCCTGTGGACTTCTCATAAAACCTTCTGCCATGCGTTTTCATCATGATGTCACTTCAGGATATGTGAACAATATCCACAAATTCTCTATCATTGCTATTCTTTCTACAGTTGCTGGGCACACATATAGATTACAATATACAAAAGAATGAGAGATGTATTTGCAACACAAGACTCTCTGCATTATGAAATTAAGACTAAACTTTATGCAAATTTCTTTTATATTTGAAAGTCCTATTTTGAGAGATTGTATAGAACACATAAAATATGCCACAGTTTGGCCTTATAATAGAAAGCAGCTTTTATTACATTAGAAATATGCCAGTCTTTACTATTCCCTAGATTTAATGACTTATTTAGAGTCAAGGTCTTGTTATGTAGCCATGACTAGCCTGTAACTCACTATGTAATCTAGGCTGGCCTCAAACTGGTATTCTCTGCTTTGGACTCCTGAGTGGGTGGTATTATAGGTGGGATTATAGAGACCTGGCTGGTCTCCCAGGCCTAAAAACCCAAGTAGTCAGGTAAATCTTATTCACTGGTAGAAAACTTACAATGTTCCATGTCTTGAATGATAGATAAGCACATGTTCTGAGCCTGTGTCCTTCTTCCTGTAGCTTTATTAGGTGTGTTCCTTCCTACCAAGCTATGAGTTTACCTTGTAGCTGTTTATGCTGGCAATTTACATATGAGAAAGGGCAAACTTACAATGAGCTCTTGAAAAGAGCCCCTTGTCTCTCCTGCATGACACTCACTCGTCATAAAATATTTAAATCTACAAAACTAAAAGACAAAATGCTAAGAGAAAGCAGCAGATAATTTGAATTTACTGAGCGAATTCACAACGGTACCTGTGTGCAGGGGAAGGACAATCAGAGCAATACAGGTGCATCTTCGCAGTTTCACTTGTTCCATGGTCTTCCTAAAACACCACTCTGTCTTAAGTTGCTATGAAAAATTTCACACAGGATAGGTCTTAATATGTATGACAGAACGAATGAAATCTGGTGGAGGTTGTGGAGGTGCAAGGGGGGAGGGGTGTCTAAATTTGAAATGAATAATATCTCAGTAAAAAATACATTAAAAGTTCCACCTAATAATTAGCAATGGATACTCCTATCCAGTGTTGCCACCAGAATGCAATGTTGTTCAGCTTTTCCTTACTTAATAGGAAAACAATCTGAAACACTCTGAGTGGCAGTGGGCATCAGCTTCTATGGGACAGCCCAGAAAAAAAATCAACATTATCAGCTTGACATGATATACCCCTGTGATCCTAAGGCTCAGAAAGCTGAAGTTCAAGGCTATCCTTAACACTGAAATTGTGAACCTATCTCAAAAAATGTAGTCAATACTCAACCATAGAGCCTATGTTAAAATTTTCATTCCTTCAGTTGATAATTATACTTCTGATAATGGAATGTGAAATATTTGTATATTCTGCATGTATATTTGAATTTAAACCAATCCAAAGTCTTGCAGAGTGCTACTAGTGTCTAAATCCCAAGTTGTGACACTTAAGTTGTATCTGTGATATGCATCGTTTGGAACAATAAAGACAATGAAATAACATCTGTCTGCTGCAGATATCTAGAGGGCATTCACCTCAGCACAGCTATCAGGCAAGGTACTAGCAAAAGAATTTGGGAAACATATTTACATTTCTTAAATGAAATGTAAATGCATGTTCAGTGCACACAGATAGGGACCACGACCACACGGCCACACATAGGGTTGGGTTCAGGAGGTCTACAGAAGCTTAGATTCTGCCCCTAATGAATGCAGTTTTGGGTGATGCTATGCTAATGTTACCAGCTCAGGAACATTTAAAAACTTGCTCTTACCTGGGCAAAGTGAAATGGAGAAGGAGAATAGAATAAAGACACAGTTTTGAGTTGGTAGAAACTGGCAAACTGGCATAGAATATAGATGCCAGATGGCCACCTGGATCAAGCAGATCAAAGCCACAAACTAACAAATCTCATAAAAGTTGGTTGTAACCACACATCCTTTCATGTATTTAAGCAATTATTTCCCAATTTAATTATCAGTGGGTATATTTATGCAGATAGAAATCCTAGCACTCTGGAGACTGAGGCATGAGGATTACAATGAATTTAAGGCAATCCTTGGACATAGTGAAACCCTACATCCAAATATAAAATTAGTAGCTATTGCTTAGAAATTAATTTCATACTAATCTATTCAATTCAGTTTAATCTATGCTAATGAAAATATGTAATATGTTTAAACAAAGTACTTTGAGTTTATGTAAGATTAATAGATATTTCTTAAAGGATCTATGCTAGATATGAAATGTTTTAGTAGCATAGAACACCAAAAATAGAAAGAATGTGGCTAGACTTCATTATGCACATATGTAGTTTGAAATGAGTTTTCTTTTAATCTTGACTAGCTTTCAACATAAACACTGGCACTCTAAAAGCCTTAGGCAATCAGTAGAAACTTAAGGATAATCCTTGAATTTGTTGTCAATGCCGTAGTTTATTTAAAACTGGAAGGCCTCCCAGCATGGTGATGCACACCTGTAATTGCATCCCTGTGGAGGTAGAAGAAGGAGGATCTGGAGTTCAAGGAGTATCTCATCTACATAGTGGGTTCCAGGCCAGCCTGGGTTACAAGAGAACCTGCCAGAAAGAAAGAAAGAAACAAAGAAGGAAAAAAAGAAAGAAAGAAAGAAAGAAGAGCAATTCCTGCTTATGAAGAAAATGAAAAGAACATCATTAATCTTGTTACCCATTACTAGAATAGTAAACCAAATAATTATTTACTATAATTTATTTATTATACTCATTTTATTCAGAGAATTAAATTTCTGTAAAGGTTAAACCTACTAACATAGCCAGATGAAGAAAAGTGTTATCATTTAATTAGATTACATTTAATGAAATAATTACTGTCAGAACTCACGTGAAGTTAGAACTTGATGAGGACAGGACATGAATCTTTTTTCCCTCCACTTTTCCTCTTATGGAACGTTAACTAACAAATACCATGCACAAATTTGCTACTGAATGCGTAAATAAAATTTTCAGTATGGCTGAAACATGCAACATCAGAAGAGGTTTTACACATCTGAGATTTTTTTTAAATAATTGAAAACAATGCAGGAAAACAGCAAATATTTTATATATTAGGATCATGAGTTAGCGATAAAGAAAAAAATGCAAGTCTCCAAATTTCAATGATTGTGTGGTAGAAAGAAATGCCATGTTCTTTCTAGTTCGTATACAATAACTACTTTTATGCTTTCATTTCTTCTCAGTGGGCAAATGTTAATCCAAAAAGTCAGTATTTTTATAAATTTATTTTTATTTTATGTGTATGGGTGTAATGCCAATATGTGTGTAAGTGCACCCTTGTCATGTAATGGACCCAAAGGACAGAAGAGGGCTTTGAATCCCCTGGAACTGAAATTACGGATGGCTGCCACTGCCATGTAGGTGCTGGGATTTGAACTTGAGCCGTTTCTCTAGCCCCAAGAAACCAGTTTCTAAAAGTTTCCTTCACATTCTAAATAAGAATTAAATTGACTGTTTGTAGGTACTAACTAGGAATATAAGCTACTTCAGAGATGTGGGTACTTGGGACAAAGGTGGAAAAAAACCATGCTTCCTGTCTTCATTGGAAAGAATAATTAGAATTGAGTTAATATTAAATGTGCATTTTAATGGGCTCACAGGTAAACAGCAACCACTCCAACTTAAGAGGCACAAAATTGCAGTGGCTCAGGATAAAGCTGGAAGCCTGACTCTCTGGACTTAAGTCTTATTACTGGTTGGTGCTCACTGGTGCAGCCTGGGAACCCCTAGACAACCTGTGTTTCTCTGTTTCAGTTACTTAAACTAAAATTATTTCAACTTTAACTCAGCTCCACAGTATGTGAGACTGGGGTAACATTACTTCCCACTTTCTACTATGAGGACTACCAAAGCTACTACTTATAAAACCATGTAGAACAGTGCTCAACAGGCATTAAAAGTGATACAACTATAAAATACTATTATTAACTACTCTTTACCCTGTACATGAGACCACAGAGTAAACTCAAACACAGATAGTCTTGATTTGTTATCTCTACCTTAACCCCCTCTTGTCTAGAGCAGCCCCTCTGTTCCCTCGGTCTTTTTGGATTTGGCTTGTGACACTATTATTACAAGTCAATATTTTTCCTGTAGTATGTATTTATGGATCACTGAAGCCCTACCCAGCCTGAGGCTATCTGCAATTTCTGCGTGAAATTCTTCTTGAGGTTATTGTGGGTAGTCTCTCGACTCTGTTCAATATAGATTTTGACATGTGGTGTTATATTACACCACATCACATCAGGTTTTTTTTCCATGCCCAAATATAAAGAAGGAAAAGAATGAACTGTTGGTTGAACACATTTTCTGCAAATTAATCTTCTTATTTCTCGAAAGGTCCATTTCTTCTTGAACTAGAAATTCCTGTTCAGAAAGTGGAGAAGGTCAAAAAGGCTTTGCTAATCATCTTTAGTAAGAAGATCATTGTCAACCCCCCAATTAGCAAATCCCATTAGATATTCCAGGTTGAAACAATTATATGTCATCCCTGTTCACTATGCTCAGAAAGAAGGGCAGAGTATTAGTTCCCAGGTACATACTAAAGCTTTCAGAAGCATATGTAAAGGAAGCAGAGTTTGCTGCATAACACAGTACCTCCAAATTTCTATGAAGATATTAGGATATTGCCAGGAAGCAAAGGATCAAGGGATGGCAAGTCTGACATATGTTTGACCTTGACCAAAGGCTCTTCTCCAGTGAAGAGTCTTCCTCTTCTATCTTTAGGTAAGTGCTGAGCAATAGAGACATCCGCCCAATGTAGTCAAATTGCCCATTATCAATGATCAATGAAAGATGGAGACTATCATCATAACTTGTCTTTAACTTCCACAGTGGGAAGGGGATATGTAATCATAATCAATGGCTAACCCTAATGCTTCGATAAGGATAAAGATAATCATTTTAATTGTCAAATAGGTGACATCCAGGATTGAGAAACAGACTAAAATGCTCACAAATCAAGTTTAAATCATTGGCATAAGATACTGTGCTTCAAGAAGAGAAATAAGTAACCGGAGTTACCATCATCTCAGTTATGCTCCATTTGATACATTTGGATGAGAAAGGCCATCAAGAAACAGCCATTGATTTTGAGAAGACCTTGATGAAATGTGCTCGCTCAGTTTATGGAAATATGGTCCCAGCTTGCCTACCTTGAGAAGCAGTTCATCTTCTGAGACACTGACGCTCAGATAAGTGATTTATATTCCTTGATAATTATATGTTATACTGAATAAATTCACCATTTATAGCATGGTGGAAAGAAAGAAAATCAAAGATCCAGTCAATAACAAAGCAATGTTAAATAACAGAACTATTATATTTTGTAGTATCTTCTCTCCTCTCTGAATCTACTTTCCCAAGTGATATCATTTTCTTTTCCTTTTATCAGGCAAGTGCCAGTAAACTCTTCAAATATCCCATAATTTATTTTGGAGACTTTTATTCAACAGAGCTGCATTTGAATTTTGGAAAGACACCATCAATAATGTAGATCCTCTCTACCTCCTGAGCCATGAAGTTCCATGAGCTTTTGGTATAGAGGTGCCAATGTAGATATGTCACTGGGACTGGGCATCTCTCACACGTATATTCTCTGTGTCCAGTTGTGGACCTCTGCAGTAGCCTCTATCTGTTGCAAAAGAAGGTTCTTTGATGAGTGGTATTCAGCATTCTTGACTGTAAATATAAAGATCCATGTTTAGCATACGGTTAGAAATTTCTTTTGTTTAGAGATATGACAGAGATAGGGATTTCACTAGGATCTCCAGCCATGTGTATTTAGCTGAGTTGACAAGGCCACCCATGTGTTCACTCACACTAAAAGGGCTTTACACTCAATTAGATAGTTGCAGATCACCCCCCAGATAACAGTAACACCACTGCACCAGTAGAGGCAGTTTGCTGTGGCAGTTGTTGTGGGTATTTAGGGCATTCCTCAACTCCTACCAGTGAAACTTTCTTATACAACAGAATGTGATGCACACAGAAAGACACAACTGGCCAAGTTTTAGGGAATAAGAGACTGCAGAGTGTGTGCTCCTGAACAGGACTCCTATGTTAAAGTTTACCCACCCAAAACTCAGGGACTATTGTGGAAGAATGAGCTGAAAGAGTGTAAGAACCAGGTCCAGGAATACAGGGAAACAGGCTTTCAGGCCCCTGGAAGCTTGCACATGTGAACTTGTGGGTATCACAGAGCACAAGACCCATGTCTCCTCAGTTAGCCAAAGGCCTAGAGTGGAGTGAGGGAAATCGGCAGCAGGCCCAGCCTAGCCTGGGATCTGCTGGAGACTGATTACTACCGGGTCAGGGAGAGCAGAGCTTACTTAGGATCTCTAGACAGACTGACTAGACTCCAGTGGATCAATTTGTATTGAAGGACATCTGTATACAAATGCTTGACTGGATAGGATTCAACATGTATGGCGGAATGGGAGGTCTGATGGTGGGGGTGTGGGTGTGGTGTGGGTAGAGGAGAGTGTCTAAATTTGATTAAGAATCTTGTGCAAAATATACAAATGTTCAATAAAATTTTCAAAAAAAGAATGTACATCCCCAATAATTAGAACTTCAAAATAAAAGTTTTCCTTTATTTTAAATATTTAAAAATGTTTTATTTATAATTTGTGTGTGTGTATGTGTGTATGTGTGTGTGTGTGTGTGTGTGTGTATGTGTATGTTGAGTTGCTTGTGCTATGTCATGTGAATGCCGGAGAACAGCTTTGTGGAGCAAGTTCTCTTCATCCACTTTTTACATTGGTTGGGTGACAAGCATCTTTATGTACCGAGCCATCTCATCAACACATTTTACAACCTTTATTTTAAATAATTTGTTTTTATAATTATTATGTATTTATGTTGGCATGGCTAATTACAAAGAAGTTTAATTATTTCACCCTGATCTAAAAACTTTTGTTTTTTATCAAAATCAGAAATTTCATTCGTCTTATTCTTCTTCATGCTTTTGTTATTGAGACAGGCCGTCACTCTGTAGTTCAGGACAGCTTCAGACATAGCAGTCCTTCTGTACTGGTCTCCTGAGTGGCTGGGATTACAGGCATGGAACACCACACCCAGGTATTCTATTCCTTTTTAAAAATACAACGATGTGTAATGAATATCTATCAAGCTTTCAGGTTTTTCTTTTAAGTTTCTTCAATGTGCTGAAAGGAAAGTTAAAAAAACAAACAAAAAAAAAGAAGAGATGTGATATTTTACCACTCAGCACTCAAAGTGAGATCTGAAAGGTGTGTGCAGCTTCGCTGTGTAACAATCAGCCGTTTCCACTTCCTGCTGTGTAGCTGTGGACCTCAGTACATCTGCCTGGTTCTCATCTTTATTTCCTTTGCTTCATAAGAGAAACTGAGGTTGGCTTTTCAATATCCTTTTCTCCCTCTGAAATCAGAACTTCTTTGATACTGCTAAGCACCTGGTCTCTCTAATGCTGTGTTAGATTTTCCTTTGAGTCAGTCCAGTGATGTTTGTCCCCAGTTTTACACAAGGTAATTATCAGGGAACAGACAAAAACAAAAACCCATTCATATTCATAATGCTCACAGTGTTCTAGTAATCATACTGACCTTTAGAAAGCCTGTCAAATTTAAACGTCAATGCAGAATGGAGAATTTTATGTTAGAACTTTTACTTTAGCACACATAAGTGTCTGTCATCCAAATAACTACTCTGCGAGTTTTTAACTGAACACAATTCTATGATCATGATTTCCTAACAATATGAGCAAGCACTTTTAGCATCCTGTTATTTAAATTGTTAGACACAAGCATAAACTGCAGGAACTTGCTGTAAATCTCTGGTATTTATTGATATTTGAAGCTTCTATGTTTTTGTTATTTAGTATTGTTTGAATAAATCAATGAGTATATTTATTCAATTGATATACATTTTGCTTTTGAGTAATTGATCTCAGAGCTGACACAGCAAAAGGGAACCTTTATTCACAAGTATACAGTTTGCAAAAGGGAATATGGATAATCTTTACATTGCTAGAGCTCCGAGTGCACTCATGACAAATGTGTACAAGACAGAAGGATCAAGGTGCTCTGGGTGCCAATTAAGGGAGAAAGCCAAGAGCCATTAAGATATTTCCTCACGTGCATACATTATTTGTGAATTTCAAGACTATAATTTGAAGTCAGGTGTGTGCCTGTAATTCAAGCACCCAGAGGTCAAGGTACAACAGTATTTCCTGACAAGCTTGGACTGTGTACCAGGAATGTCTCAAGAAATGAAAAAGAACTGGAGAGATGGCTCAGCGCTTAAAAGCCCTGTCTGCTCTTAAAGAGGACCTAGGTTTGGTTTCCAGCACCCATATGGCAGCTAACAACCATCCATAACTCCAGTTCTAGGGGATCCAACATCTTCTTCTGACTTCTGTGGGAATTATATGACTTAAGTGTACTTACATACATGCAGCTAAGACACTCATATACTTAAAATAAAAATATTGGATAATAACCAAAACAGAGATTTGATAATGGCTACAAAAATGTCCTCAGATTAACTAAACATATTCAATATGACTAAATTTAGTAACTTAAGTATGTAAAGTATCTAATTTACTTTTTAATGGTACATTTTATTATTTTTCCTCTCAGTGTATAAGTAATCAAAAATTCAAATAAGCAAATATTCTCCTTGGATAAAATTTATTACAGAAAAAGAGAAAGAACAAAGTGCTAATGAAGACAGATTTTTCTAAATCATTTTTCAGTATTTGACAGATTATATAGGGGCATTCAGAAAAAACATCCTGAATCTTTTGCTCATATTACACTCCCATTGGGCCTTTTCTGTTTTATAAATTATTTGGTTAAATAGTATTTTCTGTTTATGTTTCTCAAAATTCTATTTTATTTTCACTTATTTGAGTAGTTTTCTTCACTATAACATAATAACTTAGGAAGAAATTTCCCTTTAAAGACTAATAGGAGTGTCTATGACTTAATGTCTTCTCAATTATAATTTCATTTGACTGAATTTTATAGCACATGATTTTTTTCATGGGGTAGATTTACGCAACTGACTTCGAAGTTCAACTAATCCTTTTAGAATCAAAAAGGAAGGCAGAGATTTTACAAAAGCACATTCGATTTCAATTAAAACAGTGCATGGGAAATGTTATATTTAAAAGTATCATCATCTCAACATGATCATCTATTGTTCTTTAAACTTCTGGCAAACAAGATAACAAAGAACATGCTTTATTCTTAGAAGAGTTTGAGAGTACAAAAGGACTATTCTAATCTTCAAAACTAAATAGAAAACAAACTTGGTGTGGTATTACACACTTAAAATCCCAGCACTGTGATGGCAGGAGGATCAGGAGTTAGAGACCAGTCTAGGGTATATAGCAAAACCTTGCTCCAAGAAAAGAAGAGAAAAAGGAAGAAAAGAAAGAAGAAAATTCATGACTACATGATATAACCATATGTCTTTTATTTTTCTTCCAAACATTTGTCACATATACTCAAGCCATTTTTCACACATGTGAGCTTAAATGTGGATTTTAAGGTAGTTATTGCCTCTTAAAGCATAGGAATCTGATGCTGCTTACTATACCAAATATCAAACACGCCACATTAAAACAGGAGAAAGTTATGAGAGTTTCTGACATGAAGTGTTCTGTGTCATGTGACTATAAGTCACTTATAGAGTTTTCATAATCAGTTGTTCATGATAAATTCTGATGTCCAGGGAAAAAGTCAAAATATGTTTAAAAAGAAATGTGTCTTAACATTTTATTATCTTGAGAATAGAATATTTTCAAAATCATATGTAATATAAACCCTACAAGAGACAAAAGAAAACACAAACATCTTTCTTTGAGGACTGGCTTTTTAAGTCTTAGTAATGGTCCTAGGCCATATTATTGCTTAAAAACACCATACACATTTCAGGAATTAAAAATTATCTAAGGTCAGGTTCAATGTCACATGCCATAAAGCCCAGCATTACAGAAGCAGAGGCAGGCAGGCTTCTGTGAGATTGGTGCCAGCCAGGTCCACACAGTGAGTTACAGGGTGCCTGGGGTTACAGAGAGAGCTCATCTTTAAAAAAAAAGAATTATCTAAATGAAATTCATAAGCGGAAGACTTTCTATACCCAACACTGTAACATCTTCAGCAGGCAACCTCAGACTCACTGGGGGAGTCTCCCTGGGATCAAAGACGTGCTCTTCTGTTCTGTTCTTTTCTTGGCCTTAATAATGAGGTTATTTTTCAAATCCTAAATGTTATCAAGAAAGTAGTAATTACAGGAGAAAATTTCTAGTATTTGTGGCAAGATCAATTAAATCTTTTTTTCTAGAGCAGTTTTCCTGTAGTTTTTGACATAAATGTTTGCACTACAAAATACATTAATTACCTAAAAGGCAAGCTTAAGATTCTTCAAATGTTTTTTTTTTTTTTTTTTTTTTTCCCCAATTTCTGTTACTGAAAGCCTGTAGACTTTCACTGTGGACATTCTAACGACAGTTGCTTTATCTTTTCAGTTGTCTTCCTGTATTAAGATTTCATATTAAAACGGGGCTAGTGGAGGATTTGGTCTTCAAGGGATTTTTAGCCCTGAATTCGGTTATTGGCTAGTTAACATTTTAGAGTAGTAACTATAGGAATTTCATTTTACTCTACATAGCAATATACATAAAACTACTAAAGACAGATTAACAGATTTATAAGCTTGATATGTGCTATTGAAAAAAGTCACCATATTACATTCAAAATAACCAAACCCTGCCTTCTCTCCTGTCTTCCTGTTTTTCACACTTGAAAAGATTTACATGGGGTTGGGGAGATGGCTCAGTCTGTAAAGTGCTTGCCTTGCAACCATGATGACCTGAGTTTGATCTTCAGAAACCATGTGAAATGGTGTGGACTTGTAATCACAGTGTTGTAGAGAAGGCTGGTAGATCTTAGGGCCTTGTTGGACAGATAGCTTAGCATATTTGGTGTGTTCCAGGCCCATGAGAGAGTATGCCTCAAAAGACAAGGTGAACAGAATCCTGAGTGAGCACACCTGACAGTGACATTTGATTTCCGTATGTATGTACACAGAGACATGAACATGCAAAAATACACAGAAAACAAGATTAAAAGACCGCCATGGAGAAATTTACATTTCTCCAAATGTAAGTAAAGTAATATATGTTCAATTGTGTCAATATCAATTTATCTTATTAAATGTTCTATTAATCTAAAATATTCATTTTGTATGATTACATATTTTTTATGTCTGTAACATACATAAGCAATTGCATAATTTATAATCATATCATCACAAATTTTCTTTGAATTGATAACTTCTACTTTTATATTAATCATGAGGTACAGATCATAGACATAAAAATTTTAGATATTTGCATTCAAATACTTTTTTCTAACACCGTTATTTTAAAATCCTTTCATTTCCTCTCAGATTCAAGTTCCATTTCTTCCTTTACTTAATTATTCCTTTCAAATTTCATTCATTTTATTTATAGGTATTAAACAAATGATTGAAAGCACAGAATATGTCTTTTCCCATTTGATTGTGTAACTGAAAATATTTCCTTTTTAAAAATATTCAAATGTTTGTACAGAGCTTATCTCTGAGTGGAACTGAAAACATGGGAGATGTTTTCAGAGAACTGTAAATGACCAGGACCATGGAGGGATAGTGGGAGAATTTTGAAACCCTAGTAAATTGTTTATGAAGTAAAGCATCTTAGTTTACCAACTGATGACTCTACCCTATGAAATAGTCTTTTTCCCTTAAGATAAAATTCAACTTTTTGAGTACCTGAATATCTTTATTCTGTTTTGTTTTCCAATCTCAGAAAGTTTATCTATCCATTATTAAAAGAGTTTTTTTCTATGGTATGTTTGATCATCTAAAAGTTTAGAAGTATTAAAATGATTGTAAAAAGGCATAGAAATAGGAGATTTATATAGTTGTATTAAAATGTTAAGAAATCTTCCTTTAAAAATTAAGAGACATCCTGAACTGGTCTTTGAGTCTAATCTTTTGAAGTGTTCCTCAGCGATGATATAACAGTATTTCCCCATGTAAAGAACCCTGTGTGACCATTCCATATTCTATTCAGACTTGCATAGGTAGAATATAGGATTCGTACAGATAGTGTGGATTTTTGTTTATCCAGAGACAAATGTAGGAAAACTCTTTGAAGAGTTTATTTCTCTCTTTCCCCCTAAGTTAGTGTATTATTGGTTGACTCTCAGCTGCTTGTTTGCTAGAGAAAAAATTCCATTATTTAAAGTTACAGCTTTGGGCTCAGCACTCTCTACAAATTCTTAGAGCTCATATGTGTTTTAACATGCGTTGTTTGGTTTCCTCCAGACTGTCACTGTTTTCTATCCTTTTCTATTATTGACTGAAAAAAGAATCTGCTTTGGAGTTTAGTTCTCATAATGACAACAAAAATGACATTTATTTTGGCCACGCAGCCAAACATTTCACTCAATATGTGAAAGTCAGCACTGCTAAACTAAAGTTTTCCCCAGAGAATCTTCATCCTGCATTTGATACCCTCGGGGTCACCAGACCCTCTCAGTTTCTATGGGAGATCTGTGGGCAGAACCAAATCAGGAAACAGTTGATTCTAAACTTTGAAAATACCAGGGGACCACAGTTGACACTTTCCACTGTGTCATTCGGCTGACCCTTGGGCTCTTCTTTTATCATCTATAAATTAATCATTCCATTGTGGTTGTAATGAAAAATAACGTTGTGGGTAGTTCAATGCTTGGAAAAGATCAAGTGAAATTTATACTCTGTGGGTGATCCACTAACAAAGAAAATGTTTTTCTCTGCTCATCCATGAACTCAATTGCAAAATATATCCTCAAGTAGAATGTAGAATAACCCCTTTACTGACATCTTTTCCATTAAAATCTTAATATGTGTATTTATTAATTTTATCGGAAGTTTTAAATCCATTTGTCAAACAATATCTAAAGTCCCCTTAATTACTTAAAAATAGTTTCACTTCTCTTGAAGCCTCCGTTTTCCTTTCATGAGTACTGTGATGGAAATCAGACAGAGCTGATATTTTCTTAGAAAAATAAGCATCTTTTAAAGGTTCAGTTGTTTTGTAACTATAGTGATTTACCTGATTCTGATCATTAGAGTAGATGGTTTCAGAAACTGAACATGTAACTCTTTGGACTGATTTACAGGACCGAACACATGTTGAACAAAATGATTATTAATGGGGATTTTCTTCAGATAAAAGTATGTTACATATAGTAATGAATATTCATAGAACAAGTTAGCAGATCTGAAGGCCCTCTAACAGCTTAACAGTAAAAACAAAATCAACCTAGGTAACTGAAACAGACTTGAAATTAACTTGCTCAGCAACAGAGAAGAGAAAAAAACAAAGGTATCAAGAAAATAGAGATATTTTAATTGTAAGATTAGAGTTGCAATGTAAATATTTGATGTTTGATTTAAATGAAGTTAACTGATTTGGCCATATAGCATTTGTTTATGTCTGCTATTCCTGTAATATATTAGGTATTATTGAATATTCTTGTGTGGATGTAATTGACCAATACAACCTAAAGAAATACTTATTTGGGGGATTTAACATTCAAAGAAGCAATTCATCATTTAAACAAGACATTTCCATATAAAAGCAGAAAGATTTTAAAAGACAATCACTTCCAAATTTATATTTTACATTTTTGAAGTTGTGATCATAAGCCACAACTGCATTTTGAAACTATATATAAATATATATTTTATCCTTGAATTTCTACCTGAGATAAGTGAATATCTCTGAAACATAAATTCAAATTGAGATCCAGGAAAGATATAAGAAGGAAGCTTTTCATTTTAACTAATTAGAAAAAGTTCCAATTTAATACAATGGAGACAGAATCATTTGTGATGTTCATTACTGAATCATTAATTATTTAATTCAATTTCTATTAAATTTTTTCTAGAAAAGACCATTTTAGATGTTATGGACACAATGTGCAAAAAATTCACATTGTGTCTGGGCAAGCAGGTAATCAAATATGCTTTTGTGGCTTTTCCATTGATGAATCAGAGTGGAGTAGTAAGTGTGAAAGAGCTGGACATATTCTTAGAGGTTCCTTTAAGTTGAAGACCCAATTTTTTACAGCTAAAAAAGAAAGCTAAGAAGGTCCTCTGTTCAGGACTTCATAGGTAATATGTTGGTTTTGAAATATTATGAAAGGATGTACAGTTGTCCAGTTATAATTCAATCATCTTAATTAAAAAGTAACTAATGCTACTTGATTTTTTCAGTTGAAATGAGGTATGATGTCATGGCAATTATTTTCTGATTGAGAATATCAGCATTTAGTGTTGCTGATAATGGGCCAAGAAATGGGGTAAATTGCAGATTTTCTTCTTCTAACGGCAGACAGGGTCCAAAATACGAGAATAGAAAAATAGTATTGTTGATGTGCCAATGAAAATATAAAACTTGCCAGGAGATCAGGAGTAATCAGATACACTCAAGTTTTCACAGAGGTAGCAAGTGATTGACCTTTTTCTCATTTACACTATGTTATTTCCAGTTTCATGGCTGATGTGATAGTTGTGCATGCTGTGAGAAGGTATGAATAAAGTTATTGTGCACTATAGCATGTGTTGTAAAGATGAAAACAACAATGACTCTCTGAAGGATCAACAACGTATTACACCATGGACGTTCAGATTCTGTGAATGTGCCCTTTTCTAATTCCCCACCTATTCAAATGTTATAATGCATAATTTCTTTGACATAATGTGCTTGGGAAATTCATGTAGAGACATTTCTCTGGGCCCCATGCAACTTTCAAGAGAGCATTTAATTTTCCAGGTGAGCAATAAGCATGATATAAAATGTTTAGCTCCTTTTGAGAATCCACAGATTATCACTACTGAGTTACAAAAACATTAAGAAACAATTCCTTCCATTCATATTTATTTCTGTCTGTTTCCATAATATCTAAAAATGTTGGTGGACAATAATCAGACACATGTACTCTATCAAAAGAAATTAAGTCAATCTATTTTATACTTAGGACTATGCCAACAAAGACTTTTCAATTGAGGCAAAAATCTGGGGCTTAACAATGCCCTCTGCATTTTAATTTCCTACAGTTGAAAAATGAAGTTTCAATCGCTTCACAAGAAAACCTCAGATTGAGATGACTTCTCATGAAAACTCATAAATAATTTCTTCTCGTTCCCTCCTTTCAATGAAATTGCTTACGATTTCCAAAGCACTGTTTCACAATTACTTGTTCAGTATAAAACTCGGGATTCCTGTGTAGCATCTGCAGTATTATCAGTAAAATTCAAGTGCACTTTAACCATAAGAATTCAAGTTATACAGATCACTATAAATAATACCCAGTGAGATATTATGAGGATTAACTTTCATTGCTGTGGTTTTGTTCTTTGTAATATGAACTTGGACAGGGATGACATCTTTAATTTGAAAACATAATCAAAGTGGTAAATGTCGTTTTTATCTTTCCTTCTTTGTCTAATTTTGTTTTTCTACTTTGGAAAATCTAAACAAAACTGAACATAATAGTTGATGAAACCAATTTGATTTTCTTCTTATCAGTAGTACATTCTAATTTACTCACCTTTTCTATTATTTCTTTGAGCAAGCAACTAAACAAAATCTATACCTCCCCATATGAAATTATATCTTCGTTAATATTTGTAAATATTTTGAGTAAAAATCAGGCAATCATTCACTGGCACAAATGTGTTTCTCAGACAACCCAATTGTGGTCATATAACCCAAACTCAGTTTGTCTTTATGATTAATAGTTCCACAATATTACCACAAATATACATACTAAGCCCCTGCTAACTCCACAAAGGAAACCACACACTTTTTTACCATTGTATGTTCATTGATTTATGATTCCCATAATGTATATTTTTTTCACAATTTTAGAACTGGACAAAAGAATTTGTGAAATCAATGTAGTTACAAGTAGTAGACTGAAAGTGGGTAATTTTTAAAGTTTCATCCCATTAGAGAACACACTGACTGGAACTGAAGATAGTGTATGGTACTCACACTGCAATGCCAAGGGCATGAGATGTCTGAAGTCCTCTTGAAGAGCAGTATAAAGTTGTTTCATTAAATCCAAGGGGATCATTCTTAATTTGAAACCGTGGGCAGAAACAGAAACGAAGGGCTAATCTTTCCAGTGTGATATCGAGACCCAGCCAGTGAAGTCTAAAGATATTCTCTTTGAGAAAAACATTCTTTTTACTCACGTATAAACTTTCAAACATCTTAGCTGATCTGTGGGGTAAGACTGAAGTTTCTCTTTTGAATCATCAGATTGAAGTTTATAAGGGTGAGAGAAAATTAGTTTGCTAGGTTATTTGGCATCCAGCATTAAATAAAGTCATATTGATATGCAATCCTGGGGAAAAACAAAAACACTTCTTTATAAACCTTCACTGAATACTGAGGGAGCAGAAACAACTACAGTCACTATTAATTTTATTCTTCCTACTGAATTTGGGACTACATTTACACTATGCTGCTCTGTAATTGGTTGCTTTCCCAGTTCTGTCAGAAGTAGAAACTTAGCTTCCCCAGGGCCAGTGCAGTATGGCTAACCCCATCCATGCTGGTGTGATGGAGATGCATGGTGGTATAGGAGGACTGAGGGGTGTGATTATTTTTCGAGGAAAATCCCTTCACTTTCCTTAATATGTGAATGGGTGGCACGTCTCTATGCTCCCATGTGATTGTCAGGGGGCTAAGGTGAGCAGAATCCTTTCTCTGCTCTTATGTGTCTCATTCTCCAAGGATGAGAGAGAGACACTGTTAATATACATATATGTGTAGATGTACATATATGTCCATATCTTTAGAGTAGAGAGAAGACTGCATATGGACAAAATTACCTTTATGTGCCAGCCTAGGAAATTTTCACATATACCAGAATGTACTTCTAAGTTTAGCATTATGTAGGTACCTTTTTCCATTTATGTCTTACCTCTGTCACCCCACACCCCACTGTTCTTGATTATTTTCCTGTAGAGAAGAATACATATATATATATATATATATATATATATATATATAAAAAACATGCTCAAGGTAAAAATATGTTTCAAAACTACAGAAATTGGTACTTTCAAAACAGTCACTCTCACTTCAACAATGAGGGCTTACCTATGATTATTCACTATTTGAATGTTTTGTTACTGCGATTTAACAATGATTCACAGAATAGACATGGGGGAGTTGCATGACATGCGGAGTTTACTGGCGCCCTGGCATAGAACCATAGAACCTCTGTCTTGGTATGACAGCATGGTCTATCTTAATTATAACACCCTCTGTGATTTAGTGCCTCCTGGCCTCTCATTTTAAGTGCAGCATAGGTCTGCAGGCAAAACAGTTGAATTCCATATCTTCTAAGAATCAGAATTCGTATATTATGATTCATATTTGTTTCTTTAATTCCAAGAACTTAGAATCAGAGGATAGTAAAGAAATTACATAAAATTTTTAAAGTTCTGTCTATGCCGGGTACACACGCATATTGCTTGCTCATTATATTGTCAGACTTTTAAAAAACAACTTTACTTAGGCAAAAGCCTTCTCTGGCAGTAAGACAGCTTACCCGCCAAGCTTGACATTCCTATAACCAAATCAATATTTCAGGAACCTCCAACTATAAATCTGATGTTGATTTGAATTCTAGGGAATAATGAATGATCCAATTAGGAAACAAACAAAAAGGTAAAAAAAATTAATTAGACTGTTTATTCTTCCTTGATGATAAGAAGTCCTTGACAAGACAGAATACTGTCCCCAGCAAGCCTCTTTCTATAGGTGTAATTGATCTTTGAAGTTAAAGGTTTGTTTGCATTTTTTAAACACTGAGAGCTAAATCTATTACTTTGACAGAGCTGGTAAGTGGCAGCTTACATACCACATACTTTATTACTCTTTTGATTATATTTTGTGGAAATTTTCTGCTGTATAAGCTTTAGTCACAAGTGGGCATAGACGTAAAAAAAGGACTCAGCAGGGCACATGTCATGTAGAAAGATCCACTCGATGTCTATTGAGTGAATTAAAAATTGTATTTATGTTCTTTTCTACAACTTTATTCTTTGAGGACTTGAGAATTTGTTTGAGTATTACTTAGACCCTTGAACATGCTCTGTTCCATTATAAAGGTGTTCATCTGCCTCTATGTATTCCATCCATTTACTTGTCTGTACACCTATGTACCCATCTACACACCCACCCACCCACCTGTCATCTTGCCTTTTGTTCATTCAATCTATGCTAACCTAATCTACTTGAAACTTTGTGGAAGATACAATAATTAAACTAAAAGAGGAACAGGCCATGATTCCAATGGGTCTAGAGTACTAAGATATTCTAAATACATCTTCCTCTTTCTTTCTTTTGTCTTTTATACCATTGATAAATCATACGTTTGTCTCCTCTTAGCCTTAGAAGCTCAATGTGTGTCTAAAGCTCTGAGCACCAGGCATGCTGGTACACACCTTTAATCCCAGCACCTGAGACAGAAGAAAACAGGTCTGTAAATCTGTTACAACTTTCTCCTAATCCGGAGGATCCTTCTTCATTTCATCATGGCCATCTGGAGAGCAGGGACAGCTGTGGACTGGTTTCACTTAAAACTATATATTTAAACTACTATGATAAATATTTAGGAGAGGGACACAATGCATAAGATACATTGATACTTCTTTACTGGATAAACCAACAATTCCTTTGAAGAGCTAGGTCTTGAAGATTTAAATGAGAATTTTGCCATCTTGTGAAAGCAATATTCTGATTCACAAGTTTGATGAAAGGATAATGTCAGGAACAAGTCTTGAAAGGTGGAAGTTAATTGATGTACCCCAGTTGCCTGAGACACTACAGGAATGAAGGAATGTTATCCAAAAAGCTCATGGGTTTTAACTGCCCGGGTAGTGGAGTATCCTGGAAGATGTGAGTAGAACTTCAGAACTTCACATGTTTTGAACAACTGAAATCTGGAAGAATAATTAGCAAGAAGGAGTTATTATGGTTGGAACCACCAAGGTCAAGGTTTTGAATAACCTAAGCTATGAAAACTGCATTCATGTACGAAGGGCATGAAAATATGAAATAGATGTGGGTATAGAACTCAAATAACTTTTAGTTACTCAACAAACATTTGACTTTTAAGCTAATTCTCAGCACTCTGCACTTGTATATAGAAAGAACATTCTAATAAAGATATGTTATCCCACGGAGCTCAAAACTTGTATGCTTCATTCATTTTTAGACTAATAAGGTAAATAATTGTGCCAATTAGAAGATAAGATAAGATCAAAGAATGTTTGAGGTTTCAAATCTGAGTGAAGAGGATGATTTTAAACAACCTAGTGGGCAGAACACAGGTTTTAGAGCTTGAACACCTAAGGTTGTTGCTTATTCCTGGAGCTGTTTGCATCTGCTATTGTCTCTTTCGTTTCTGAAAAGGAAATAATGTGTGCTTTACTTCAAGTACCAAAAGGACAATGCACATGAAGTATCCATTATTTAATAAACTGTAGCTGGTTAATATGATGACTGAATTTAAAAGTAAAATTAATGCCAGAATTTAAAGAGGAGTTGCAGAAGATTAATTGGATTCAGTACATATCAAAATTGGACCATAGAAAGCAAAGAACCAGAAAGCAAAGTCCTCTATCCAGACATGCTATGTAAATCTAAGAATGTAAGTCAGGCATGCTGCTACACACCTTTATTCCCAGCACCGGAGACAGAAGTAAACAGATGTCCATGAGATGGCAGCTAGATTGCTCTACAGAGCTAGTCCCAGCCCAGCTAAAGCTGTGTAGTGAGACCCTGACTCAAAAATGAAAACAAAACTAAAACAAACAAACAGAAATCAACAGCAACAGCAGGAACAGCAATCCTTGAATGCAGTTGACAGAGCTTTCCCCAGAAAGACAAATGCAAGGCCAGTGTAAAGGGCAAGATCCTGAGGAGACAGCAGAATTCAAGAGGCGGACCCAGGAATGGTGAGGCTCTATATAATGTAACATATATGTCTTTCATAGTTAATTGAAATTAGAATCTTTTTTCTATATTTGAGAAAAAATGCTTATTTAGGACCTTCCTATCCAATATGCAAAGTCATTGTGATTCTATTTGACATTTTATTCTTTTCCTGATCAGCTTTCATTAGACGCCCAATCTATATGAATGTGTTTCCAAAACTTACAAATTTCTATTTTTCATAGCTATTTTCTTGGAATTATGTAAGTGATTATGCATTTTCTGGAGCTTCGTTAGAGAATTTGTTATCTTCCCAGTCATGGAGCAGAATGAAGGGGAGTTTAAGATGAAAGGAAAGACATGTACTTCTAGTGTAGAACTTTTAATTTATTATAATTTGTATGTTTAAACAGTTGGGATTCAATGTGACTGACTAGAGTGCTAATAATTCATTCATTTTCTTATTGGCATAGGTGATCAAAAAATCTTACCAGAGCTCTCACTGTGATAAATATGGGCCCTAAATGGCATTAAAAATAAAGTATTCAAGTCCTTTAAGTGAAATTCTCAGTGCACAAATTCCAGGAAACTGATTTTATATACAAGGTATGTGCTGAAAAACTCAGTAGGCTCAAATGATAAAAAACTGTAATCAACTTCAATTTTTAAACTGAAATTGTTTACTTTTGTCTTTCTTAAGACTACAGAATTTATATAGTATCTGAGATGATAAAGATAATTGGTTGCTAATTTCAAGGTTTATTAAGACCAGGAAATGAATTATTATTACCACACCCAAAGACAACAAAGCAGAGATGAGAGAAGATTACTGAACAAAAACGTGCAACTAGCATCTCTTGGCAGATAAAAAACGCTCTATTTTCTCACCCTTGATGTAGCACCTCAACATTTTTTATGTTAGCATGTGCTTTCTTGATTTAGAGCTTCTAGATTAAGTAACTTTAAGAATACTTGGTCTTTGTTAAAGGAGTGATCCAGATAGGCTGACCATGATCCAGAGGATGAACTCACACCAAGGATCTGTAGGGGACACGAACTTTATTCCACAGATCTTAGCATATATGACACAATGCACGAAATCCAGTGGGAGTTAAGAGAATATATAGAAGGGAATGGGACCCAAATATGATTGAGATGTGTTGTAGAACAGACACAGAAATTCAGTAGAAAAGTATTGCAAAAAATTATATTACATTTCGATCCATTCCTCTCTCCACACTTTCCCCGACTATCTGCACAGGGTTTAATGAACCCCCTTGTTTATATGATATGGCCTGTAGGGTGTGATTTTGGGCTTCCCCAATCTCCTTCAGTGTGGATCTACCCATGGGGTCCCCCAAGAGACCCAATCTTGTCTCTCCCCATCCCAGCAGCCATCAATTGCCAAAAGTTCCTTAGGTGGAGTTGGGATTCAAACTACATTGTAGAAAAATCACAAAAATTCAATTTAAATATTGAAAACATGAGGACTCAGATTTGGAGCTGAGGGTAAGAGAGGGAGATGGAGGTGACCAGGGAGGACCTGGGAGTTAATATACTCAAACACATTGTACGAAATTATCAAAACATTAATACAACATTTAAAAAATAAATAAACCTTAAGAAACCCAAATAGTAACTTTTAAAAATGTGCATGACTTTGGGAAGGAATGCCATCCTCAGCTAGTTCACTACAAGTTCAAGCACCCTGATGTTGAATATCATTGCAGGTGTTGGAGACTGGCTTCATTTCTGCTTCCCCTGTCTTACACAGATTGGTAAAGCCATTGGTTGGAATGAATCTGTAGAAATACCCCTGGATGTTGCAATTTTGTCAGGCTTGGTCCCCAAACTGTAATAGTAGCTAAAACATTAGTAGATGCTAAATTGAATTGTCTGGTCTACACGGTGATATGGTCATTTTGTTTACTTGACTTCCAACTCTAGAGCTGTTTCTCATTTCTAGCTTCCTTACTTATCAACTCTAGGTTGATCTTTTGGAGACTTCTAAGCTTAAGTGCTGTCTATAGAACTTAATTCAGTACATATATTAAATGTACGTCCTGGATTTTATAATGGCTCTCTTCCTTGTTTGGAGTTTTGCTCTGTGGAATTAGAGCAAGGAACAAAACTGTACTAGGTCTTATTTCTTTCAAACCAGTCATCCATAAACTACAGAGTGTATTTTGACTCAGTAGTCATCATAATAGCACCTTGAGGCAGATTTTCTTTGGTTAAAAACATGAGTTTTAAACTATGGAAAGTAAAAAATGAGTCATGGCAACCTTTTGACAAAAGCACAGATTACACAGAAATGTATGATTCATCTGTGCTTTGCTTGGACTTTTCCCTGGGTGAGAGAGAAGGTGTACTGATTTGTGTGTCTCCTTCTAGGATTATTAAATATACTCTGTGCGGCTTATACTTTAAAAAGCGAATAGTAAAGTAACGGTCACAAAATCCTCCACTGTAGGAACTTCTTTATTATCAGTTTATCGGTCTATTTTTTGTTTGTTCATTTGTTCATTCATTTACTTTAGTTGACCATTTCTTTGAGACAGGTTCTCACAACGAAGTCCAGGCTGTTTTTGAACCTGTGATCCTTCTGCTTCCTCCTCCTGAGTGCTGGGATTGTGTATGCATACATCCAACAGTTAAAACCTTCTACTTTATTTTTATTTAAAAATTTTATTAAGTTTTCATGATTTTGTAGAACATATTTTGATCATACTTAGAGCCTCTTCCCTATCTGCATGCCTCTTTATGCTCCCTGCCCAATGCCATGTACTCTGTCCTGGATTTTAAGGCCTCTTGAGTCAAACTTATGTCCCCAAATGCCCTTTGACGTGGGTCCTTCACAGGAGTCTGACCTATCTAGGCATCACACCTTTACAGGAAACTGATTCCCTCATCCTAGCAGTTGTCAATTGTCTATCAGCTAAGGTTTGGGCTTCTTATCCTGTTTGCCCTTGGGCTGCTTCCTTGCTCGAGATAACATGGGCCTTGTGCATGCTGTCATTATTGCTATGAGATTATGTCACTGACCAGTCGTATTGAAAACGTTGTTTCCTTGTGATCATCCAGCACCTCTGACTCTTACAGTCTTTCTGCACCTTCTCCAGAAATGGTCCCTGCATCTTCAGTGGCAGAGGCTTGATGCAGGTGTCCTATTCAGGGAAGCACTCTGCAGTCTCTTATTCTCTGAACTTTGGCAAGTTGTGGCTCTCTGGGTTAATCACCATCTGCTGCAGGAGACAACTTGTCTGGTGAGAGTTGAGAGATGCGTTAATATTCTTTCCACCTCCTGTTCCCAGAGACTTGGGTATAGAAGTTGCATTGTAGATAGATGTAAAGGGCTGGGCACCTCATAGACACTTATTATCTGTGTTTGATCAGTTGTGGAACTTCATAATACTTTCTATCTATGCTAAAATAGTAAAACAAAACCTTCCTTGGTGAAGTGCATGGTGAGACGTGCACTTGTCTTTGAATTTCATGACTTTATTTCTTTTTATCACTGGGTAAACGTATCATGATTTGTTATCCATTCATTGGTTGAGACACATTTAAGTTGGTTCCATTTTATAGCTAGCATGAGCAGAGCAGCAACAAACATGGTTGAGCAGGCATCTCTGTAGTAGAATATGGAGTGCTTTGCGTGTATGCCAAGGTTTATTTCAAGTAAAACATTTCACTTTAAATGGAAGTCTGCTTTGTAGACTTTCTATAGCAATGATGAAATTGATGATCTGGAAATATCCAATAAGGAATAATAAAGTATCTTTAATGATAAGGAAGGCCTACAACTTCTTTTAACATAAGGAGTAGGTACATACCAAAGATTTAGAAAAAAAATTTATTTTCATTCCCAGGATCTCTGCTTTCAACACACACAAGAGTATATGGGTTTTTGTTGCTGTTGTTTTCACAATGCAGATTTTACTTAGAAATCAGAAAAATGAGAAATGTTGGTTATTTTTACCTTTTGACTCCATTTTGTAAAATGTTACAATATGTAAATTAGCGAATGCACCTCACGAACACTGAACACTGATGGGAAAAGTGCCAAGAGCAGCGGTTGCTGAGTCACTGGAGAGCAATCTTAAATACTAAAGACACTGTAAATTTTTCTTAAGGATGCAGACATTTCAACCACATCCTTGTCAGCTGCAGACAACATCAGCTATTTCAATCTTTACCAATTTGATAAGTAAAAAATGTTGTTATCTTTTTGCTTTGGTTTGGATTTCTTCTGTCATGCCTTAGGTTGGACCATTTCCCTTTCGGTTATTAACCGACTGTGTAAAATTTTTTCTGTATCCAATCTGCTAAGAAATATCAACACTCTTGATAATTTCATTTAACTCTAGCACCAATCCTATTGTATAATGTAGGCACTATTATTACGTTGAACATGACAGTAAGTTTGCAACAGCTAGCCCGTATCTTGCCCCATCCTGTGTTATCAGACTGGCAGATGGCAAGTGTGGAGTTGAAGAGCAGCCTGCTCCATACTGAGTTTGTTTGCCACAGAACTCTCCTGTCTCCATTTCTTGCCTAACAAGAAGATCTAGTAACTTTTGCATGTTCAATCATATTACACCATTCATTCAAATATTTAGTCTAGAAGACTAAGTGCCTATTATCTATCTGACACTGGGTTAGGTTCTATATTTACAGAAAAATAGAATAAAATTAATGAAATTAATTTTTCTCTAAGTAAACTTACTATATATAATCATTTAAAAATTTACAAGTAAGTACTTAAGCAGCGCATCTACAATGAAACCTCTACACCCAAGGTTCCTGTGACACGGAACGAGGGATAAGATGGCAGTAAAGGATCTCTCAACCCTCCTTGTTGAAGCTTCCTCAAGCAACAGAAGGCCAGTAACACAAAGGGTCACAAGCGGCCTAAGAAAGGAGGTTACGAATCTCCAGAGTGAGGTCCCTGGACAGGACTCCTATATTAAGTTTCACTCACCAGAGGATCAGGGACTATTATGAGAGAGAGAGGGCAGAAAGGTTGTAAGACAGTGAATAGGTGCACGGCCATATGGAAATCGAATTCTAGAAGCTCCTGGGACTCTGCTCATAGGAACAGCAATGTGTCAGCATACTTAAGATCCATGCTAACTCAAGCAGACAAAAACCCAGTATGGGACTAGGGAAATGCAGAAGACACCAATCTTAGCTGAAGAAATATTGGCACTTGATTACTGTTGGGTGAGGAAGGGCTGATCTTCTTAAAGGGAAAGGTCTCTGGATAGAGTGACTAACCTCAGTGGATGAACTTGCACTGAGGAACATTTGGGGACACTAACTTGACATGATAGACCTCAACACAGATGAAAAAATGCATGCATTCTAGTTGGGGGGCTTTGGGAGTTGCCAGTGGGGAAGGGGTATAAAGATGATTAAGACTGATTGAGATGTTCTGTACGAAGTTAACAATGATTCAATAAACAAAGAATAACAAGTTATGCTAAAGTGAATCATGGGATTCTGTGTCTTGTATCGAAGGAGCGTTTGGCTGGTTTGAGAGTTACAGGTTATCATAAACATAATCAAGATGCATTATTTGTCTTTGAAAAAGCACGAGGAGTGACAAAGAATACAAACTAGCAGAGGAATCTCCTTTAACAAATAACCTGCATCAAATTCTTTTAACTTTATTTGAAAAATGAAATCTCTTGATAATGTGTAAAGTTATTATCACTTATTTTTCCATGAAACTTACTTCTTTAGTAAGTAGCAGAGTTGATACAGCTGAAATCTGCATAAACCAGAGTGGATGGAGGTAAACATGAATATTTAGAATGACTAAGAAACTCAATAGATAAAATGCTATTGTAAGAGATATTAACCTTGAGTAGAAAAGGACTAGTCTAGACCCCTTTATTAAATCTTCCCCGTAACTACAAATAATTTATAAGTTGTAATTCTGAACAGATATGTATATATTGAAAGTTTATGAACTGCATAAAAGAAAAAAAACATGATTAATCATGTAGAACACACATTGAAACATATTTGTGTTCTGAGTAAGAATCAAATGAACAGGTCAATATGTTAACATTTTAAGTTACAAAAAACAGAATTTCACATGAAGTATATCTATGCTATATATATATAACAAACAGTTTTACTCTTTATTTACATATATTAACATGTCTGTAGGTGTTATTTATACATTCATGTGCTTCTGTTGTTCAGTCATCCTAACAGAGGGGTTTTAAGAGAAAGAGAGAGCCAAGGGAGAGATAAAAACACAAATACTTCAGAAAGTCTCACACTCAGACACTAAAGCCTGAAGTGATGAAGGGAACATACTCCTTTCCTGTGTCTCCTCTGCTGCGTGTATTAGGTACAGGAACCACAAGCAGGACAATGAGACAAGCAAATCACAGCCTGGAATGCAGCGCCTTGCACTTTCCCTAGATCTCTCTTATTGTTTTGTTTCCTTTATTCAAAAACAATGCAAAAAATTGCAATTTAAGAAAGAAAAATAAATCGCACTAACCATGACTTTGCTACCACTGACTTTTGCACTGTTGTTTTGCTTGTGTTTGTATTTTTAAACCATGGAAATAATCTGTTCAGGACCATTATGATAGATTTAGAGAAAATGGCAACAAGGCCTGGGAGAGGTGAGAGAGGAGAGAGACTGAGTTCATGTAAATACAGAATGGGTAAGTTTAATTCATAGCCAGGGAACAACAAATGGGTGGAAAATGACTGACAGGAAACATCTGAAGTGAGGGTAATTCTGACTAATTTCACCTAACGAGATTTCTGTGGAAGACAGGGTGGTGATCAGAGGTACCCTGGGAAGACCAGTGGATGAAAAACAGATCACAAATGGATGATGGTCAGACACTGGCTTGCCAATTTGGAACAGAAGAATGCTTTGTTAATCCTGGGTTTTCCTAGGAAGGACACAGATGGGTCTGGGAGATGAACAAAACTTTGGATAAATGAGAATCTCTATTACTTCCCCTTCATGTTCAAGAAAATACAAATATCCTTCTCCTAACTGAACATTATTAATATTTTTCCAATTTAATAATCTTATTTTTACCAGGGACCAGCTTCGGTTGGGACTTGCTAGCAGAATGTTTGCAGGATGGTGCTACCTTTCAGGCATTTAATGAGGGATTTCTATGAAAATCAAGAAAACCAAGATGCTTACTTAGTTGAACTCTGTTTCTGAGTCCAGAGGCAGCCAGCTGAAAATCCTCTTGTGCTTCAGAGGGCCATGATTGCCCAGCAGCCACTTGACTCTTGTTTGAATGAGTGATGGTAGCAGCCACTGTTCAACTCAACCTCCGGAGAGGCCCAGCAACAGCAGGCTGTCTTCTTTGATGATCTCCCCAGAAATCAAACTAGAACATATTTCATTCACCATCAGTAATTACTGAATAAATTCTGTTCTTACCACTTTAAGTGATGTCTGGGTGTGTTTTCTGGTTGTGTTTATCTTCCTCATCACCAGGAATGTAAATTCAGGAAATAAGAAAATTTGCCATAAAATCAAGATTCTAACCTACTCCCAGCACTCCAGTAACTGAAGACTCGCCTGGTGGACCTAAGCGAAAGAGTACAGGGCAGCCATACGCAGCTGCACACACCGGTGTGGACAAGCATGAGGAGACATGAAGGAGAAGCCCATGGAAGCTTAGGATATAGTATATAGTATGTGACAGGGTGGAAGTTTTCCAGGGGATGCTTCAATGTTATCAGGGGTCTTAAGAAAATTAAATACATTCACCACAGTGGCTATCACTGAGGGGCTGAGAACTTGAGACTTAGAAGAAGTCCTCCAGTGGCCTCTTATGGCTGCAGGATGCAAGCTTGCCTAATGTCCTGGGGATTCAAGATCATTTCATCCATTTAGAAGTGCATGCATCACCCTAGAGTCTTTTGTGAGCCAAAGCCATGATTACTAAGGAGTTCGGATAATGGTAGTTCAACATTGTTTGAGTACATCCCTCTATTTGAAAAGTCATACGTGCATACAATGTATTTTAATCATATCCAACCCCTTCAGATTCCAAGACCATGCATCCCTCTTCCTAGTTCATGTTTTCTTCCTCTTAAAAAAAGCCCATTAAATCAAATTAGAACTACTTACATGTGCATGGGTGTAAGGCCGTCCCTTGGAGCACAGGCAACCACTGAACAACTTGATTTCCCCTCTCCAGCAGTCATAGAGTGGCCACTACCTCCTCAGCTAGAAGTGAAGACTCTTAGGGTTTGTGAGCCCTAACTCTAACAGTACAACCAACACTACAGTTATGAGGACATCTCTAGACTTAAAAAAAAAGTCTAAGTTATTTGCACTGAAAACTATGTGACACATAAAATTAAAGATTAAAATCTAGATATGTTTTTATATACTTGTGCTTTATATGCACAATTATTTCATATTTATGTCAGCATAAATATGTCGTTCCGGGGCATGGAGGATGAACACTGATACAAACATCTCAGGTCCTAGAGCACAGAGTCTGTGCTAGACAGTAGGTTCACAGTCAAGATCAAGTCAAGTTAGAGGTCAAGTTCAAGAGTGATTTCTGGTTGAATTCATAAGCTAAAGAACATTAAAGTTCATAGTCCAAACTTAAAATCAAAGTCAAGTGCAAATTTCAGATTCAAGTTCAGACTCTGTTGACCAGAATTTTGTGGGGCATTAGTATTTATTTATTTATATTTATATTTTATATGTATGAGTATGTGATCACAACAGTACCCAAGAGGGCAATGCCCCTGGAGGCTGAAAGAGGGCGATGTATTCCCTGGAGCTGGAGTTACAGGTGGATGTAAGCCTCCACTAGGGGGCTAGGAACTGAACCCAGGTCCTCAGGAAGAGCAGCTAGTACTCTCAACTATGGATCCATCTTTCCACCTCAGTCATAGGTGACCAGTAACATGACTTCTCAGCTGCTGTAATCCAAGGCTCAGAAGCAAGCATAATGTTGACATAAATATGAAATAATTGTGCATATAAAGCACAAGTATATAAAAACATATCTAGATTTTAATCTTTAATTTTATGTGTCACATAGTTTTCAGTGCAAATAACTTAGACTTTTTTTTTAAGTCTAGAGATGTCCTCATAACTGTAGTGTTGGCTGTACTGTTAGAGTTAGGGCTCACAAACCCTAAGAGTCTTCACTTCTAGCAGAGGAGGTAGTGGCCACTCTATGACTGCTGGAGAGGGGAAAATCAAGTTGTTCAGTGGTTGCCTGTGCTCCAGGGGACGGCCTTACACCCATGCACATGTAAGTAGTTCTAATTTGATTTAATGGGCTTTTCTTAAGAGGAAGAAAACATGAACTAGGAAGAGGGATGCATGGTCTTGGAATCTGAAGGGGTTGGATATGATTAAAACACACTGTATGCATGTATGACTTTTCAAAGTATAAATAAAAAAAATTTATAAAGAAAAAATTCACAAGAATGGCACAAGGTTATACTACTAACATTCTTCTAATAAACTATACAGAGGGGGGCCCTAAAATATTTCTTGTTACTAGGTTTTTGGTACCAGACATGAGTCCCCTCCTTTTAGCAGATTTTAAGACCAGTTAGAGAGCTGTTGGCTACCCCCTTCCCCAATATATGTGTCACCATTGTGTCATTGGAGATACCTTGACAAGCTAGGTATTTTTATTGTCCACAGAATTTACAGCTGAATAGAGATAGCTTCTCTTCCTTGACAGCTTGCATAACCCTTTCTTATAGTATAAGAGCTAACCCTCATGGAAGAAGCTTCCATGTCAGTACCAGCTTGATTACAGGTTACTGCTTGCAGGACTTGATTATTCCAAGTCCTGTGACTGAAGTGTGTGCTGTCTTAGAACTTATCTGAAGTTAAGGGAGGCAATCAAGGACAATGGCAATAACCTATATTGTTAAGAGGATTTCTTGACTCTAATGACCAACAACTTAAAGGTAGGTGTCCCTTGTCTGGCACTAGTGTTTTTGTTTGCTAATAGTCTGTCGTTCCTGGGGGGAACACTATCACTCCATATAAGGTAACACAGTTTAACCCCCACACACACACATACACATACACACACACACACACACACACACACACACACACACTCATGCAAAATACACTGTCATTCCCTACCAAAGAAGCTTCTTTTTGTATCAGACAGAGGTCAATACAGACATCCATATTGGTCAAAAGGCAGAGAATAAGTAATCATGGGGTGCCCAGCCCTAATTGGTATATCTATAATGCAACTACTATTCCTAAGGCTCATGGAGCAACTTGAATGTAATGAAAACATTGGAAAAGACAGAACAAGAACACTGTTGTTAGATAGTGTCTTCTGGATATGAAAAGGATGCTTGAACTCTTAACAGTATGGTTGTTTGTATAAGTCCTGTACAAGGTCACACCAGCCCACATGCCCCACCCCAAACCTGCCCTGAGTCCCCCACATTTCATGCATTCTGTCATGTATGTTAAGGTCTATCAAACCAAGTTGTTTTTTCTTCTAGATGTCCCTTAGCCTGAATTCATCTAGTCTATTTAGTGTCACTCACTTGAAGAAGACCAACTTTCCCTCAATCAGTAGTAATCAGCTGCCAGTAGTTCTTCTACTAATGATGGGACTTCTTGCCCATTTTCCTGCTGGGATTTTGTCCTGTTTGAGTTTGCATGGGTCTTGTGCACACTGTCACCATTGCTGTAAGTGCATATGATCAAGGTCCCATATTGTCTCCTTGAAATCTTCCACCACGCCCTGCTCTTACAATCTTTTTGTTCCCTCTTCTGCAATAGTCCCCGAGCCCTGGGTGAATGAGATTTAATATGGGAGTCCTATCCAGGAACATAAACTCCTCAGTTTCTTATTCTCTGTACTTTGGCCAGTTGTGGCTTTCCTTGATAATGGCTCTCTTGCATGAGGAAGCTTCATTGGTGACAGTTGAAAGATGCATTAGTATTCTCTCTACCTCATATTCTACCATGGCCCATGAGCCTTAGGTATAGAGGTTCCATTGTAGATTGGCACTTAGGGTTGGACATCTCTCAGACACTGAATCTCTGTGTTTGACCAGTGTATAACTCTGTAATAATTTACATATGTTGCAAAAAGAAGCTTCTTTAATGAACAGTGACAGGTATATTTCTCTGAGTAGTCTGGAGGTCTCAGGTAGGACAACCAGGATTGGGATCTAGAGCTGAGGTGGCTGTTTATTTTAATAATGTGGAAATTTACAATATCAAATGATAGATTTCCCCTTTGTCCATAATAATCCAAGTTTCATGTCACAAAACAGTTGCCATTTCCATTTCAGTGTCTTAGTGTCACTTTGTAGGCATCTAAACTGTCCAAAGATAACCTACCTGTGGGCCTAAAATCAGAGTTTTATCCATTTAACACTTTATATGCTATAGCTTCTATTTTGTTCATCAATTTTTAAATCAATGTGTGGTACTTAACTGGAGGAGCCTTGTGTATGTGCTGTTGGACTGTACATAGACCATGAGGTATGGTGGTGCTGAGGCTGTTCAGTTACTGTTGCCATGGAATCCTTGTTGTCCAAGATGTAGGCAAAGCACGTGAAAAATAACAAAGAAACTGTATGGTTGTCACAGTACAAGTACATCTTGGGATGGGATTGCTTATCTAAGATTTTCAGACACATATGTTGTAACAGTTAAAGTTCTGTTAGTTCATTGAATTGACCCAATATATGTATTTAAATAGTTTTTATTATACTTTACTTATGGGTCTGAAGTCAATAAATGTCAGAAATAACATTAAACTAAAAATTCTTTTTTTTTTTTTTTTTTGTTGGACAATGAAATGGTTCAGCAGGTACTGATGCTTGCTACCAAGCCTGAGCTCAATTCCTGGAACACATATGGCACTCCTGTAAGTTTGTTTTCTGAAATCTATCTCATCAAAAATAAACAAAATATTTTGTGTGACATATAAATTTGTATTTTTTATATTACAATCACTTATACCAGTAATTCAACATTCAAATAAAAACCTATTTGAAAGGCAAAAATGAATATACTCTGTTGCTAGGAACCAAAGAACAATTGAAAAAATGTTTGTTTATAACTTTGTTTTAATTGAATGATGGTAGCAAATTGGGGCCTAAAACTGGGAAATATTCTGAAAGAAGATTACTATTTGTACATGATTATACACAGTGAAATTATGTAAATCATGAGGATACAGATTTGAATAAAACACAATTTACAGAGCCCTTATTTTGTGGCAGAGACTACTTTAGGTGCTAGGGAAACAAACACTTTCTATGTAATAAACACTGCTAACCCGTATCAATTTTGATTTTGCACCTTATTGACCTTTGTAGATATGATGCCAGACTTCACAGAAATGTTTAAAATTTCTGAACTTTAAAGTTTCTTCCTTGTAATACAAGAGCACAATGAATTACCTCCCCATATTGTTCTAAGAATTGAACGAGATCATGCATGCTAACTTCCTAGCAATGGAGAGACTTTGCATGAGATTACATCTTACAAGATTTTAAAACTATTTTTCTGGTTATTTAGAGTAATTTTCCCAGAGATTCTTAAAACTCCAGAGAAAGAGAGAAGATTTTGCATTTTGCTGTTATTGTTGATGTAAGAGTTCGCTATTTATTATTCTTAGAAATAATTATGTATAATGACTTACCATTTCTGTAATGTGTGTAGTGTGATGAGGAATCACATCGTTCTTCGACTTATAACATAATGACAAGAAATTCTCAAGAAATGGGACAGAGAGAGGCTAAAAGGAAACTTCTTTATAAGATAAAATCATCTTTCAAACAATTTGTCTTTCCAAATGACAAAATATACCAAGTTATCTACCCGATTGGCCATACACGACTCATTCTCAAGACAAAGTAGCCTGGGAAGCATCACCACATTGTTCCTGAGTTCAAACCTCATTTGTCACTCTTCATCCGCAGCACTGTACAAACCTTTCTGTTAAATATTCAGTCATAAAAGAACATAAATGGACATGGTTAAGCAGTAACTGCATAACCATGTTATTTAGAACTAAAAGAAAGGAACTCAGAAAATAGAGGGTCTCCTTATATTTATCTCTAGAATAAACGTATTTCTGTGAGTTTGGGTTTAGTAAAGTGACTCAGAAACTCCTCTCATCGAATCTAATGGGCATTATCAACTTCTTTTTCGGTAAATGTAAAGAAGAAACTGAGCCTGCTATCATTATGGAAAAGTACAAACAGCCAATTACCAAGAGTAACTCACAATGGATTTAACAATGGACCAAACACCCCCATTTCTTCTATTTCATTTTTCTTCTACCAAAACAATCAATGCAATGTTCTAGAAGTATTTGCTATATTGGATTAATTATCTTTGACCTTTACAAGATCTGTGAAAGGTAAAATCTAATTTTATATATTTTACAGATTACTGGAGATCAAGTAGTTAAAAGTACTATAGAATTCACTTCTATCAGTGAGTCAGTGAATAGGACCCACTAGTAAGTCTTACCCCACTGGACAGGTGTTTGAGTAGAGAAGTCAGATTTACAGCTGTTTCTTTAAGATAATCATATGTAGTGATTGTTTTCTTGGGTCAACTACTAAAGCTTTGAGTAAGATCCATTTACCCTCTAAAGCAAAATAACTAACTAAATAACTCAGGTGTTTGCTTTCATGTCTACTCTATAATTTATCATAATTATAAATAATAATGATGAATTTTATATTTTATTCAGAAAATTACAGTGTACTTCTTAGACAATGATAATAAATTTACATTAAATGTTGGGGATTATGTTTTAATCCTTATAATATGCAATAAAATATGCTTAAAATAGGCATAACTTTAAGAAATAATATTTTTTAAATCTATGATATAGGGTAATGGTATATATGCAAGAAAGTTCTAGAATGAGACACTTTGCTCTCTATGCTAATTAAACATTTATAGAAATAATGCTGTGAATGTTCTTTATAGCCTTACATTGTAATTTTTATATTTATTTCACATTCCTTGACCAAACAGGTACTTCTGAATAACACCACTGAGGGCTTCCTAATGTTTCTCTTCAGTAATACATAGGATTATTAGCGCATTTTTACACTGTCATAATCCATACATGACAGATGCATATTAGTTTTATATATATAAGCCATTTATGTGTGCATTTTATAAATACATCAATCACATTTCGACACTCTCTCCTATTCGCACCCGTCATAGCCCTGCCACTAGAATTTATGCATTCTGTCATATGCTAAGACCTATCTAGTCAAATTTGTGTCCCCAGGTGTCTGTCAGTATGAGTTCATTCACCGTCACTTGATTAGACCATCTATCATCACTTCGTTAAAGAAGACCAGCTCTCCCTCATGCAGTAGAGATCAGATGCTAATAGTTCCTAAGCTAAAGTTGGGGCATTGTCCCCATTTCCTCACTTCTATGTTGGGTTTTTGTCTGGTTTGAGTTTCATAGGTATTATTTATGCTGTCATAATTGCCTTAAGCTCATATCATCAGGTTTGCAGGTGTCTGGAAAACTTGTCTCCTTGCGGTCATCCTCTACCCCTGCTGCTAACAGTCTTTCCCTCTCCTTGTCTAAAAAGTTCTTTAGTCCTTCATGTCAGGGGTTTAATATAGGTGTCCAGTTCAGAGACATGCACTCTACAGTCTGTTTTCCTTCTGCAGTCTAGTCAGTTGTGGCTTTCTGTGTTAATTATTATCAGTTGTGCAAGGAAGATTTACTGGTAAGAGTTGAAAGATGCATTAGTGTGCTCTCTGCCATGATGATGGATGATGATCCACATGTAGAGCTTCTACTAGAAGTGTGTCACTTAGGGTGTAGCATCTCACAGAGACTTACTCTCTGCATTTGACCAGTTGTGGAACTCTGTATTAGGCTCTATCTGCTGCACAAAGAAGCTTCTTTGTTGGATGGAGGGGGATTGTTGTCTGTAAATATAAGGATAAATAGTTAGCATACAGAAGGGATGAGATAGGTGTAGGTTCTTCTCTAAGGTCTCTCCAGACATGTGTATGTGGATATGCTTATAGTACCATAAGTTCCCTTTCATTGAGCAGACTTTACATCCATTTAGATAGTTGTTGATTAACCCCAAGAAAAAAATGTGACTCTTGCACCAATAGACAAAGTTTGCTGTGCTGGTCATTGTTGTGGATTTAGGCATTACAGCTGAATAAGACCATTGATTGATTTTCTACAGTAGCAGCTTCCGTGGTATCCCCTGATACTATGAAAGACAGTCTTCAGAGAGGAGGCTTCCTGGTCAGTTCTACCTTGATTGCTCCAAGTCCTGTGTTTAAAATGTGTCTTGTCTTCAGCAATAGGCTCTCACCTTCATGTTCTGGAAGGCAATCAAGGGCTGTGTCAATGAACTGTGTTACTTTGGGAGTCTCTTGGACTTCCCAAAGGACATCTAAAAGGGAGTTTTCTTTTGTCTGGCACTGTGTTTCCTGTTATATAGCTTTCCATCATACACATGCACACAAATGCATACATTGAATGTATATTTTCCAGGAGGCTTTTGAGCTAATACATTTCCCCCTGGCTTTTTACAACAGCCAAGTATTATTTACTTCTCTTTTTTCTCTCCCTGTGAACCCCTTTTCCCTTCCCCAGTTAAGTACCCCAATTTTCTCCATTTCGACTCGACAGCATGCCTCCTACTGCCCTTCTCACTCGTCCTTCTCCTCATTCACTCCCATGTTTTCTTTCCATTTTTTGACTCCAGTAGTTACATCAGAATATATACTCACATGTAAGAATTTGGAGCTGAGAGCCACAAATGAGAGAGAATATACAACTCTTGCTTTTCTGATTTTATGTTACTTCTCTTAATATAAGTTCTAGCCATTTACCTATAAATTTCATGCTTTTTCTTTACTACTAAGTAAAACTACGCTGTGTAAATGTACCACATTTTCAATATCCATTCATCAGTTGACGGCCATTTAGGGTGTTTCCATTTTATAGCTGTTGTGAGATAAGCCACCACAAACATGGCTGGATAAGTATCTCAGTGGCAAATGATTCCTTTGGGTAGATGCCAAAGAGTGGTATAACTGGATCAAATGGTAGATTTGTTTGTAGACTTTTCAGAGGTAACCCTCCTTTTCCCATACTGTCAGATACAAGTCACTGATGGCAGTGAGCATGAGCAGGATAGCATAATAACAAAGACTAAAACCACTCTCACCTACACTTGTCATGAATCCTCAGCTAATCAACGACAAAGAGCAGAGGTTGAAAGATTCCAGAAAAAGCCACCTATTTCTAGAGGAATGGCAATTAGGCTGGAGCTGGCTGCTCAGAACAAGAAAAACTGTAAAATAATCATTCAAGTATCAAGGACAAAGAACCCCAGTAACTTAGAACCACTAGCATGCAATGTCAGCTTTAAACAGTTAATAAAAAGAGATATTCTCAAGTAAACATAAACTAAGCTGTGTGTCTGCCCTGCAAAGAATGCTGAAAGGAGGAAGAAGCAGATAACATTTCAAGGTCTCTCCATGCTGACCGACTTCTGGTCACTGGACTACAGTCCCCAGTCAAGACAGACTACCTGCTGACTCAAATGTTCCAGTTGCATGAACATGTGGGCCATTTCATTTTCAAAACATCAGGTAATACGTTAATTTTTTAAGCATAAAAAAGGAAATTTTAGTGTCATGCCAGGAAAGAAAGAAAAACACATTAAAGAATCAATTGAAACCACAAATGACAGGACATAAGTATCAAAAAAAACAACAACTATTTCAATATCTGGATGCCTTCATTGTGAATAAAAACCACTGATGGCAGTTTCCTCCATTCAAATCACACGTCTCTTGAGTTTTATAAGTAAATAACTATATTTAGGTACAATACCTCTACTGGTTCCAATGAAATCACAATACTTTTTAAAAATTTATGCTCTGTAAAACACAATGGCATCAAACCATGGGACGCTTCCCGTTCAGTAGAGTACTTCATCCAGCACTGGGTTCAGATCCGTAGCACCCCATGTGTTAGCTTCTGCTTGAAATCTCATCTCAAGATTGCCCTTGAGTTCACCCTCAAGATCACGGTGAGGTAAACCTGGGATACTTGAGACTGTCACATCATATATCACTGTGGCGGGAGAGAGAGAGAGAGAGACAGAGACAGTAAAAGTAGCTCAAATTTCTGAATAGAAGTCACAGGAACACATACCCCTGATCACTCAGCTCAGCTATATTCCACCTGCTCCAGGCCTCATATCTACTCTGCTTAGCTAGGTAGACATCTCCCCATCCTCTCTTCCCCCAACCTTGGGCCTTGGATGCTTCCTACTCATCCCTCCAGAGACCTGAGGACTAGCCCTATAAGTCAGATCCCTTCTCCTGGGTCTTGGGCATCCTGCTCTGGGACAAGTCCCATTCTCCCCAATCTAGGGCTCATATCTACTCTGCTTAGCTAGTTAGACCCTCTCTGCCCTGTCCCTGACCCTTGGGCTTAGGCCCCCTTTTGTTCCTCTTGACTGACCTGTCAGAACTCAGCCACGGATCCCCATAGTCTCAAATTAGGTCTAGGTGCCCTACTGGAAAGTTCTTGACTGGCTAGCTTGAAGACAGCCTATATTACCAATAAAAATCAAAATCTTTCCAGTTGAGTGAAGGGACCAGGTCCAGTTTGAGACTACTGGGATCCAGTGGCTGAGTTCTAACATGCTAGTCTCAGGCAGAAGGAGCAGAGTAGTTGTGAATTCTGGAGCAAGAAGAACTTGAAGCATAGACCAACTGACTATTAATTCCTGATCAGCAAGCACCCAGGCTACATCAACAAAATAAACAGAACCATACTTCAAATAAACAAAGGTGGACTAGAATTTAATTTCACATGCACAACCAACAAAAATCCCTATGCCCAGACCACAAGACAAAAACACGAATAATATGAAAAACCAAGACAATAAGTCTCCATCAAAATTCACTGTCCTACAGAAGTGTACAACAATGATAACCACCCAGAGCAACTCCAGGTCACAGAACTGAAAGAACAACTATAAACATGATAAAAGTATTCAATGACTTTAAATAACAAACAAAGAAACAACTCAGAGTCAAAGAGGATAGGAATAAATTCCCAACTGAAGCTCAAGAAAGTATGACTGTACAGCTGAATGAAATGACAAAGACAATTCAGGACTTCAAAGATGAATTCACAAGAGATAGAAATATTGAAGAAAACACAAGCTGAAATGAGGGTAGAATTGAAAAAAAATCAATAGGCCAATTTAAAATGACAGTAGCAAATATGAGAAGCAGAATGGACACATAGAAAACAGAATATCAAGACCAAATGACAAAGTCAAAGAACTGAACCTCTCAACAAATGAATACAAAAAAAATTCCACAGGAATGGAATATGCAGAAAATGTGAGATGCCAAGAAAGGATCAAGTCTATATATCCTAGACAAAAAATAAATGAAGAAGAAGAAAGAGGAAGAAGAAGAAGAAGAAGAAGAAGAAGAAGAAGAAGAAGAAGAAGAAGAAGAAGAAGAAGAAGAAGCTGCTGCTCAAGTCAATGGCATTGGGCAGATCTTCAATAGGATTACAGAAGGAAACTTCCCTAAGTTAAGGAAGACATATCTATACACATACAAGAAGCACATAGAACACCAATTCGATAGGAACAGAACAGAACAGAAATAACTCACAGCACATCATAGTAAAAACAAAATGTGCAAAACAGAGAGAGCAGAGAGCTCACTGAAAGCTGTGAAGAAAAACAAGTCCCATGTAAAGGGAGACTCATTAGAATTGCAGTTGGCCTTATGGTTCTTTTTAAGACAGAGTCTCCCTGTAGCCCCAACTAGCTGGGAACTAGCTATGTAGACCAAGCTGGCCTTGAACTCACAGAGATCTGCCAGCTTCTGTCTCCCCGGTGGTGCTGGGATTAAAGGTGTGTGTCACCACACACCAGCGAGAATTATAATTGACTTTTATGCAAACTATAAAAGCCCGAAGGACCTACAGCAAGGTATTGAGGCTACAGAAAGAAAAAAAAATGAAGGTATAGAGTAAACAAAAATAAGACTAACACAGAATAGAATGATAATAACCAATACACGCCCTTTCATAATAACTTAAAATATCAGTAGCCTGAATTACCCAGTCAAAAGACAAGAATGGTTGAACAGATTAAGAAACAAACTCATCTGTTTGTTGTTGACAAGAACCTCATCTTACCTCCAAGAATAGGCATCATCTTCATGTTAAAAAATGGAAAAAAAATATTCCAAGCCAATGGCACTAAGAAAAAAAGCATAATTTGCTATTTTAATATCTAGCAAAGTAGACTTAAAGTAAAATTAATCAAGAGATAAAGAAGGAATAATCTACAAAGAAGATGTATGAGCATGCATGTAATAAACTATGATACACCCAATTTCAGAAAAAAAAAAAAACAGCACTAACAGCACTACTGAACTTCAAGACCCAGATTAACCAGAACTCAGTAGCAGTGAGTGATATCCCACCATCACCAACAGGACATCTGGACAAAGAATCAGTGGAGAAACATCCAAAATAAATGATCTCATACAGCAAATGGGCCTCTCAGACATCTACAGAATATTGAATTCTACCCAAGCACCAAAGAATACACAGTCTACCCAGTAGTCCATGAAATTTTCTTTAAAATAGACCACTTGCTGTGTCACAAACCATACTGCAACAAGTATAAAAAAAGTAACTCCATGCATTCTATTGGACCATAACACTGTGAAACTTCAAACGTTAAAATCAAAAGAAACTCTAGTAAATACTTGAATTTATGGAAATTAAACAACACACTCCTGAATGAATGGTCAAAGAAGAAATTAAGAAAGACATGAAATTATTCCTGGAACTTAATAAATATGATAGCACAGCACACCAAAACCTCTGAGACATAGTAAATGCATTTCTAAGAAGGAAACATGTAGCTCTAGTCAGTTATCTTTGAAAAACAATCAGAAAGAACACAAAGAAATGCATTAACAGTATAACTCAAGTATTTGGAAATGCACGTGCAGATGAACCACAGCAAATGAGAAAAAAACAATAAAAACCAGAGCAGAAACCAATGAAATAGAAACCAAGGAAATAATAAAAGAAACAATGACTCTAAGAGCTGGTTCTTTGAAAAGATAAACAAGATAAACAAAACATAGAGCAAATTTATTAACAAAATCAGAGACAAAGGGGAAGCACCATGACACCTAAAAGATCTAGAACACTGTAAGGGAATATCTAAAAAAAAATCTATTCTATAATAAATTAGAAAATCTAAAAGAAGTGGACAAATTTTTAAATTCAATGGATTTACCAAATTAAAAGATAAAAGAGAAGAATAGTTTAAAGTATTAATTAAAAACCTTCCCATCAAAAAGAAAGAAAGAAAGAAAGAAAGAAAGAAAGAAAGAAAGAAAGAAAGAAAGAGAAAGAAAAAAAGCTCCAGGCTCAAAATGGATTCACAGGAGAATTTTTACCCGAACTTCAAAGAACATCTGCAAACAATAGTACTTAAGATATTCCAAAAGAAAGAGAGGGAGAATTTCCAAACTCCTCTGAAGTCAGTATACCCAACCAAGGTGCACACAATAAGAAAGGACAACTACAGGCCCATATTCCTACTGAACATAGATAAAAATAAATTATTAACAAAATACTTGCAAACTGCATATAGGTACATATCAAGAAGATCATCCATCATGATCTAGTAGGCTTCATTTCAGAGGTTCAGAGATGATTCAATATACTTGAGTCAATAAATGTTAACAAATCATGTAAATGGACTTAAAGGCAAACCACACGATCATCTTAATAGATGAATGAAAGAACATTGACAAATCCAACATGCTTTCATGATAAAAGTCCTCAAATGAATGGAACTGGAGTAAATATGCCTCAACATAATTAAAGCTATATACAACAAACCCACAACCAACATCAGTCTAAGTGTAGAAAAACTAGAAGCATTCCCATTAAAATCAGCAACCAGACAAAGATGTCCACTATCTCCACTCTTTTCAATATAGTGCTTGGAACTCTTGCTGGAACAATAAATAAGAGTGGAAAATTAAAGCAATACTCACGGAAAAAGAAGAGGTCGAATTATCCCTCTTTGGTGGTAAAATCCAACAAATTTCATTAGAATGACTCAAGAAATGATTAACACTTTTAGTAAAGCAGAAAGCTATAGAATCACTTCACAAAAATCAGTAACCTTTCTCTAAGAAATTGGAGAAAGACTTAATGTAAACCCTCCCATTCACAATAGCCTCCAAAATCTAGGAATAAATCTAATGAAAGATATTAAAGACCACTGAAATAAAATTTTCAAATCTTTGAAGAAAGCTATTGAGCAAGCAACTACCATGGAAAGCAGTCTGGAACTCTTAAAACAATAAAACTAGATCTGCCATGTGATATGTTTATACCACTTTGAAGCATATACCCCAAAGACTCACCTACTGCAGAGATACTTGTGCATTCATGTTTGTTACTGCTCTTTTCACAGTAGCCAAGAAATGGAGCCAGTCTAACTGCCCCTCATCTGATGAATGGATGATTAAAATATGGTACATTTATACAACAGAATTCTATATCTATCACAGAAGAAATAAATAAATCATGAAATTTGCAGGTACATGGATGGAACTTGAAACTGCTATATGAAGGGAAGCAACAGAGACTCAGCAAACTAGACACGTATGTTTTCTCTCATTTGTGATCTTAGCTCCAGTCCTTATATGTCTACATATTCTGGTGCAACCACAAGTGTCAGGAAAATGGAAAAGAATCATGTGGCAACATTCCTATGTATTACTAAACAATAACATTAGGAAGGCTTCAGTGGTATTAGTCAGAAGTTCCATTCCATCAAGAAATGCAAAATGAAATATAAGAATTACATTCTAATGCTATAACACACGTTCATGGTGTTTACTTTTATTAATGTTTAATTAGCATACAGAGTAAAGTGTTTCATTATAGAACTTTCTGACATATATACCATTATCATAGATTTAAAAATAATGATTTCTTAATGTTGTGCCTATTTTAAGCATTGCATATTACAAGGTTTAAAAACATAATCTCCAGCATTTAATGTAAATTTACTAACATTGCCTAAAAAGTCCACTATAATACTCATAATAAAATATAAAATTCATAATTATGATAAATTATAGAGTAGACATGAAAGCGAAACACCTGAATTATTTAGCTCCTTTTTTTACTGCTTTAGAAGGTAAATGGATCTTATTCAAAACTGTAGTAGTCAACTGAGGAAAGCAGTTATGATTGCAATAGCCACGTCTGATTATCTTAAAGAAACAGCTGTAAATCTGACTTCTCTGCTCAAACACCTGTCCAGTGGGGTAAGACTTACTAGTTGGTCTTATTCACTTACTCACTGACAGAAGTGAATTCTGTAGTACTTTTAACTACTCAATCTCCCATAATCTGTAAAATACATAAAATTAGATCTTACTTTCATAGATCTTGTAAAGGTCAAAGATAATTAATCCAATGCAGCAAATATTTTTAGAAAATTGCATTGATTATTTTTGGTAGAAGAAAAATGAAATAGAAGAAATAAGGGCATTTGTTCCATTGTTAAATCCATTGTGAGTTACTTTCGGTAACTGGTTACATTTGTATTTTTCCCAAAATGATATCAGGCTGAGTTTCTTCTTTACATTTACTGAAAAAAAGTTGATAATGCACAGAAAAAGGTTTATTCTAGAGATATAATTGGACCCTCTATTTTCGAGTTTGTTTCTTCTGGCCCTAAATAACACGCTTATGCAGTTTCTTCTTTGATGTTCATTTATGTCCTTTCATAATTGAAAATTTCACAGAAAGGTTTGTACAATGCTGTAGATGATGAATGAAAAGTGCTAAAAGCCCCATCCTTAGCTTATGAACTACTGACCACTGATTAGTGCTGGGTGAGGGAGAGTTGGTCTTCTTTAATGGAGTGAAAACTAAATAGGCTGACCAGGTTCTAGTGAATGAATTCACACTGAGGGACATCTGGGGACAGAAACCTGACTTGCTGGGCTTTAACATATATGACAGAACACATGAAATTCATTGTAAAATATGGGATGCAGACAGTGGTATGTGTTTAAATATGATAATATGCATTGTATGAACTGCATAAAAATTCAATAAGAAAGAGAAAATAAACTAGTCACAGGAACACAAAGGAACCCCTGCTCTTGGCATAGTAATCCTTTCATTATGTACCATTTAGCCTGCATGATGAATTTGATGTGTCTTTCTAAACTGATACTAAGTTCCTCAGTAAAAATGACTTTCACTAAGCTGATAATATAAATAGATATTTAAATGTATCCACATAAATAAATAGCTCTAAACATAGGATATTTATGTCGTCTTGTCTTTATCTTGAATATATCCTTTAACTGATAACATTTGTTATACTGGGTGAGTTTCCAGTACATGAATGTGTGCATGGAGGTCCTACTGCGTAATTTCAAGTGTAAGAAGTAATGTAACTGTCAAAGAACCTAAAAGAATGCATCCATTTCAGTTCTATTAAACACATGCAATTACAACATTTTTATTATTAAATGAATTATCATCATTAAAACTTTTGCTACATCCCATAAGTTTGTGGGATGTGAAAATAATCCTTTGGATCTTTAACCCACTAAACTACTATCTCTAGTCTCATCAACTTTAATGTATTTTCTCATTGCTGCTACAATTAATGTCATTAAGACAGTATTTTAAGAATCCCCCAATAGTGATCTTTTGGTTGCTACGGAGTTCTATTTTGTAATCCAGAATTTGCTTTTGAAAGGACATTTCTAAAATCTGTCCCTGTATTTGTTAAGAGAAAAAGAGTGGAGGAATTAATGTGTGAGGAGAGATGAAAGGATGAAGAAAGACGATGGAGAGACAAGAAGAAGGGAAGGCCACCGAGGGAGGGACAGAGGGAGAAAGAGAGAGTGGTTGGGCTTAGTAGTGTGGTACTGCCATCCAGGGAAGCAAATCAGAAATATTGAGAAATCAGGAATCTTGTGAACCAGCATCAAGCAAGTGTTGGTAACTTGCAGCCTGTTTGCTGTTTTACATGGAAACAGCGGCAACATGAAGGACTTCTTGTTCGCCTTGTCAGTTGGCAGTGTCTACTAGAGGCATGCATTTTAATATTGGCCCGAACAAACAGCAGCATCTTAAAGGTGCTGAGATAGTCTACATTTAAACAAATATGCACATCTTTTAGACTGAATATCTTCTCCTATAATGGGGAGAAAATCATTCTTTCTGGACTATAAGGCAGTATTTAAAATGCTGCAACTGCTCTGACTCTGGCGTCAGGCTGCCTGACTTGGACCCTTTGCTCTGCAGTTAGTTTCTTGACATGAAGCTTATATAGCCACTGTGCTTGATACCGCTCGTTTCTAAGGCTAGCGTAATTATGAAATACTTAAAAGTCTTGTCAGCATGAAATGAGTCGACATAGACTCCTTAGAACAGAACCCATAACAGCTATCTCCATAGAATGCTAAGTTTTGTTATTTTAAGAAAACAGTGCTTCTATGGGTCTGGAGAGGGACTCAGTGGTTAAGAGCACTGTCTGCTCTTGCAGAGGACCCAGGTTCCATTTCCAGCACCCACATGGAGGCCAACAACTCTCTATAACACTAGTTCCAGGGTATCTGATGCCCCCTTCTGCCGTCCTTGGGCACTGTATGACACAGGTACACTTACATATGTGCAGGCGATACATCTATACACAAAAAATAAAAATATTTTTTAAAAAAACAGTGCTTCTCAGAACTTATTTTAGAAAATTCCAATAGTTCATGAGGAAATAAAGTAGGAATTCTCTTTTTCACTTTGAACATTGTTGAAACTATTCTTTCATTTTATATTATCAAAAACAATTTTATGTATAGACTACATAATTCTTGGATCTGTTTCTACATTGAGAATGCTAAAATTATTTCTTTTTTCAGCATAGTGCTAAAAATGTGAAGAATTTTGGAATCAAACCTGCTTACCAGTCCTCTGTATGCTTGATTAATATATTTCCACAGTGAAACTGAGCGAAGTTGCTACCTCAAGGCTTTAGGAAGAGAAACAAAGTGGATGGAGCCTCAGTGGTTTTATCAGATTACCTTGAAATGGCTTCTGGGTAATATGTAATATGTATATGTAATTTGTAAAACAAAAGAATTTTAATATAAATTGCTAACAACTTTTCCTTAAGAGCTGTCTAATCTCTGAGGAATGGGGAGATTAAAATCAAACAAACACTATACCCATTCTTGCTTTAGGATTAAAAAAACAATCTGGGACTCCACGAGCACCTACAAATGGAAAAAAACATAGCTTGGAATGAGGAAGGAGTTGAGCAGACATTTTAGCTGCTGTTCTGCACAAAGTGAGTGATGAAGCTTAGAGTTCAAATCCTATCAAGATAGAGCAGCCTAGTAAACAGTTCTAATACTTAATGAGAACTCCAAAAAGGCCACACATTTGAGGCCAAAACTGTGTCACAGGATAAAAATAATTTACCCTAAGAATAAGAAACAGGGCCTATGGGAGATGTCTGGGGTAGGAACATGAGAACCTGAGTTGGAATCTCCAACACTCACCTAGATATAGAAGCATAAGTACGCATAGTTGTAACCCTAGCACTGAGCGGTAGAGAGAGGCAGATCCCTAGAGCTGACTGGTTAGCCATTCTACAAGAAACTGCCAGCTTGTGGTATAGTGAGAGACCATGACACAAGGCAACAAGGTTGAGAGCCATAGGGGAAGACACCTGCCATCCTCCTCTGGCCTGCCCTTGAATGTACACAGACATCATCACCCATATACTCATATACACAAGAATGCACATAGCACATGTACACACAAGACAAAATGTTACAAAAGAGGATAAGAAATAGACCAAACTTTAAAATCACAACCTCACAGTTCAAGATACTCTCCTAATAATTCAAATATGTGTTCAATGAAAACTCAACATGTTTTTCATAGGAAGAAAATATTTATTCTGTGTATGTGTTTGTGCTATGTGTATAAAGGGAAACATATACATTCATGCCATGATCAACATGTGGAAGCAATAGGACAACTTGACAGAGTTCCTTTTTTCCTTGCACCATGTGAGTCCTGGGGAATCATCAAACTGGTGTCCTCAGTCTGGTGCTAAGTGAATTTACTTGGTCACCATCTTGCTGGCATGAAGATAATAGATTTTAAAGGATATTTTTAACATGTTAGACACAAACTTCAGTGCAATTAAAAATTACAAAGCATGAGCAAAAACCAAATATTACATACATAGTGCAGAGAACAGAAATCAAGAGATTCACAAATAACTTAGGTGGAGTTAGTAGACAAGAAATTTAAATAAATTGATCTTTGTTAATGAGTATAAAGTTAGAGAAATAGTTATAGGAGTAACAGAGAATATTAGCAGAGATGTAGAAACAATACTGAATAAAAAGGAACTTCTAGAATTATAAAAATGGGTATACAGCAATAAAGGTTTATTAATGAGGGTTGTGTGTGATGGTTCATGCCTTTAATCACAGCACTTGGTAGGCAGAGGCAAGCAAACCTCCATGAGATTAAGGTTATCCTGGTCTACATGGAAAGTTCTAGGCAAGCTGGGGCTAGAGAGAGCCACTGTTTAAAAAAAAAAAACTCAAAAAACAAAACAGAAGCTCTTTGGTTAGAATGAGAGTAGGTAGATTTTAACGAAAAAAAAAAAATCAGGTAACACACTAGCAACGAATTTATTGGTCAAAGATGTCATGATAGAAATAAAATAAAAATACCTGAAACTCATCTTGGAAACAAATCATTTGAAAACTTACAAGGTAGCACTAAATTTTAGTTTACGAAACAACATAAGAAAATCAGGGTAAGTAGATGAAGTAAACAATAAAGTGAGAAGAATTTGAACAAAGAACCGAGAAACAAGCAATCTAAATTATAAATAGATTATTTTGAAAGACTGACAGCATGAGACTACAAAAATGTGTAGAACGCGATGTAAGGAGGGGTGAGTGGGACATCGTTGCAGACCCTACAGGTAATATGAAGTTCTTCATGCCAAATATACTACCTTGGGCAAAGAAGGTAAAACTTCCTTAAAAGCAAGCCAAACAAATCAATATTAGGAGTACAAAATTTTAATATTCATCTATCTATCTACGAAATTGAATTCTTAGAAATTTTCTAAGTACAAGGTGCTTGTGAATTCTGCTAAACCTATTAGTAAACATTATGAATTCTAAATATACATTCTAAAATTAAAGGACAAAAATGACTTCCCAACTCATGTCATGAGTTTGGAATGACACAGATAGCAAATCTGGCAATGTCACTCTAGGAAAATAATTACAGTCCAATATCATTCATGAGCAGAGATGTAAAGATACTTCATGGAATTTAGCAACTTGAACCCAACAATTTCTAAAGAGGAGAATGTACTATGATTAAACTTAACTATCCCATGGACAAAATTTTAACTCATTTAAGCAGAAGTTTCTTACTGATCATTTACCTTTGAAAGATATATAGTTTGGGGGTGGGGGAGATATCTCTATATGTTTGTAAGACTCATTTAAAATGAATGCCAGTTGGTTGAAGGAACACTGGTTTTGAAAATTAACTCTACTCAGCCTTCAGCTTCTTATGCAACATGAACATCTTTCCCCATTCCCATGACTAACTGCAAAGCAGAGAAGCATCATTTTAATATTATGCAATGTATTTGTCTAAGATCCTTAGGCATATGTACTTAAGCAGTCTACCATGGACTTGTTTTAGGTCACGTTGCCACATGAAAAAGGTAGAGGATTCCACCTTCTGTGCCAGGCTTAGAATATTCCAGTGGAAAAACCCTACAAGCTCAGGCAGTTTTGTCAGTGACCCAGGGCTGCCTACCCAGCATTGCCAAAGAAGTAGGTAATTGTGAAACCCAAAGCAACTGGCAGCAGAGAAGTGGCCAAGCTGTGAGAGAGCATCTGGCCAAGGATTGCCCAATGCCCAGCTGTGAGAGAGCATCTGGCCAAGGATTGCTCAATGCCCAACTGGGGCAGATGGTGATCTACTTCTTCAGTAATATGCAAGAGTGAACTTATGTCCCTAGACTCCCTTTAGGGCAGATTCTGATACATAATTCCCAAGTAACCCTAATCACTTCATTCTTAAAGTAAGTGACTTAAACCGTCACAGCACAACGCGAGGCCATAATTTTAACAGAATTTCCAAAGGTCCAGTATCTCTATCCATTGTCATATTCTGGAGTTCTTGAGGTTAGGACTTCTACATATGAATTTGGGGGACGAGGCAAAACTTTAGTCACAACATGTATCATGTTGTTTCTGTAGTAGGGCCGCCTACCTCCCGTTTTCACAGCATTAAACTACTGCTCATGGTATATAGTTTATCATCTGTGCACTTTAAGCTCTTTGTTATATAATACTACTTTTGCTTTATCATTTTTTTTTTGTTTTTGTGTGTTTTGAGACAGAGTCTTGCTATCTATCCCAGGCTAGCCTGGAACTCCTAGTCCTCTCTTTAGTATCCAGAATATAAGGTGTACCATGTTGGCCAACTAATATTGAATAATAATCCAATATAATACCGTTTTGAGTAATTCTTTGTTTATATGTGTTTGTTATTCACTTCTAAAGTTAGTTTGCAAACTTCTTGAAGAAAATATTTGATTCATAATCTGTGAATTATAAGTTAACATTACTATATTGATTAAAATAAATCTCTGAAAGAAGACTAAAACATATAATTTTCCAATTCTTTTTGATAGAAACCCAAGAAGCTTGCTATTCTTTTGAAACCAAAATTTAACAGTAATGAAAAAATGAACAGCTAAAATGACCCTCTCAATGCTAAATTGACTGCTGAGTCTGTAGTACCTCCATCTTCCTCCCCCACTGCACTGTCTTCATTCTCCAGCACATTTAAAGTTATGGTCTTTACCGGAGTGGCATACACAGGCATAAATTGAAAAATGCGTCATTTTCCAGTATGGTAAGATTCACTTATTCTTTCAATAAAGATTTATTGCTTTGCAGTGAGGAGCCCAATTATAGAGCCTGGTGCAGGCAACACCACCTGAATAAGACATAGATATGCTATCGAAGAGCCACAGAGTTTAGATTTTTACATCTCAAACACTTCAATGTAGATTACCATATGAATGAGCTATACAACTTACTTTCAGCCACAATTTTGGTCGAGTCTTTGATATTCTTCCTCTGCCACATGAAATAGCTTTTCTTTCACAAAGAGAAGAGGAGCTGAGTGGAATAAAGAGCGTTGAGACTTTTTGGCCAGTTTCTTTATGAAATTATATTTGGAAATTTCTCTTTAATTGGTTCCTCCAAGGCCTGTGAGCTAAAAACATTATGAGCTTTTACATGGTAAAAGATTGAAAAGTGGTTCAGCTGCTGTTTGAAAGGTACCAATCCCCCACCCCCCAAAAAAAGAGTTTTACCAGTGATATCTCTATAAGGTCTGTTGGCACATCGGTTTCAGGGATTTATGTATGTACACCTTATTATATTTAAGACTGTCTTATTTAAGACACCTGAGTGGTCTACTTTGTTTTCATTTCATATTTTGTAACTGGAAATCAAAGTTTAGCTCATTTGGCCATAAATCCTGGGATGTTTTGGGAGCCACTGGGAAATTTTTCATAAAATCAGCAGCCAATGGAGAATGAAGGAAGATACGAGATTATACTTCAGATGCAAAACTAAGTGCACTAACTCATGGCCACCTCCACCTTTCTTGCTCTGGCCCAAGCCACAATGACCTGACTACTAATTAGTTAGCTTGTTCCTCCCTTTGCCTTCTTATAGTATCTTCTCAATGAAACATAAGCATTAACATTTTGTTTTAATCTAAGAGAGACTATGTTCCTACACAGCTAAATACTCTCCAATGCCTCTTCTTTCATGCTTGGTAAACACTATCCAGGACTTGGTAAAACTTATCCAGGACTACAAAGCATCCTATATCTGTCCCCATTGTCTCCAGGGGCTCATTTTCAACAACTCCTTCCTCTTAGCACTCCAGAGCAGAGTCCTTGATTATCAGATATACATAATAGATATACATACAGATATACTTAATTAGATATACATATACATATCCCTTGTGCACCATTCTTTGCCTAATCGAGCTCTTCTAGCTATGCTTTGGACTCTTCTTGATTACTCCAAGCCTTTCCTCAAGTGGAATCTCTATAGAAATCTCTGATCTGGTAACACTGCTTAAAATTCAATAACTGTCTCATTCTTCACATCTCCCTTCTTTTTGGTTTAATCTTTTTACCTAGCTATTCCAAGAATAAATGGAAGCCAAGGAGAAGCCAGATTAGGTAAAGCCCTGGACTGCATCAAGGTAACATTTGAAAACTACCTACCAAGGTAGCATGACTCTTAACCAAAGACATACATTTTCCATTGACAGTCACTGGAATTTTTATTAAAGCTGGTGAAAGATCAAAGAGACAAGTATAAAGCAAATGGTTCTTCAAAATTAAAGTAGTGATTTGACGGCAGAATCAAACTCTTGAATGAGATATTTTAGGTGAGAAATGAGACAGCTTCTGCACTAAATGACCAAAGTTTTAAAATGTTTTTAATTTCCCAACAAAAATTAAGGGTTTTTTTTCCAGTGATTCTTGTTGTTTAAATAAATTCAAGGCTTTGAAGGTTGTCAAATAATACAAAGTCATATCTTTCTAATATATACAAGACAAAGTGTTGTTTCCAATAGACAAGAATTTCTGTGAATTACTATGGCTTGTAAGTAACTATGTTTTGAAATCCTGGTTTCAGAGATTTCCTAATTTTTTGTCTGTTTTAATACATCATTTATTACTTTGATCATTGGAAGGTTTCCTACGATTTCTATAGCTGTACTTTGCTCTGAATTACACATGGCAAAAGGAGACACCTTATTCCCTGTTTCTCTTATTTCTCTTTGGTAGATGGATGCATTTTTCTGATGCTGAGTATTCCCTTCTATGTTCTACACTGTATTCATGAACAAAATCCTTGTCTTCTTCTGAGCTAAGAGACTCACATACTTTGATGTTCGAAAAGTTCTGCCATTCTGGGATTCAACAATTCTTATGTTACTTCCTGAATGCCGTTATCAGTCACTTTCTTAGTGCCGAGTTCCCACATACAATTTACAGAGTTGCATGAAAGCATCTGCAATGTGCTTTTTGTTTCACGGGAATAATTAGCTCATCCTTCATTCCTAAACACAAGAAATAATCTACAAATTCCTCATCCACTTTAAGGTTCTGGAGTCATAAGAGGATAAAAAAGATAAAATGATTTCTCAAGCAACATTCATCCTAAAACTTTCATTGATGTGGCTTTGAATGATTATTTGTATGCTAAACTTTCCCCCGCAATCTTCTAGAAGGATTATAGTTCATGCATTATCTTAGATTGTTTCAAAGACCAAAATCCATCTTTTAAAACAGGAAAGAATACATGAGGCAAATGGAACTAATGTGCCAGTTAACCACCAGAGATGCGGTAAGGCCACTGTGGACTCAAACTTTTACCATAAGCACCAAAGTCCACACATAGTTTAAAAAATCTTATACAAATTACATAGTAACTCGGTCTCAAAGCTCCTTAGATTCAGACCATAAAAAATGTAAGAAGTTCAGAAATGATTCAATCATTGTGCAACCAGGGATTATCAAATAACCATTGTAATTCAGGAGCTGATACTAAGTGAGATTCTGTTAGTGCTCATTTGTTGGTGTTCCAATAAATAATATGTGTCATGTGCTTCTCTTGGCACATTGGATCAGATGTGAGCCTGTTTAGCCTTAACTGTCAACTTTGCTATTGCAAACCCATAGAAGTAAGTCCTGGTCCTTGTGTCCAGGGTTTACTAAAGATGCGATTCAAGTGAAAATCAGACTGTGTATTTAAATAGACTCTTGGAAAAGGTCTGAAAGGTATTTAGTCTACCAACAGTCTTCATGTTTTGATTTGGGTACTGTGGGAATGAGTTTCTGTGTGGGAGCTTTGATGGAAATGTATGTGTTTTCCTTGGCAAATTTTAAAGAAAGCCATACAAAGGCATTGAGACAGGAATAAATGTGCAAATAAAACTCTAGGTTTTATAATGAGGGATTTTAAATTCTTTTGCACAATTTTCTACGTATAATAGGAAAAAATGAACAATACCATTATTCTGTTTTTGGTGAAATTTGAGAAATCTACTAAATTCTGAGGATTGATTTTAGTAAAATAGAATATTTGGATGAGTGAATGTTAAGTAAATGTAATATGGGTTCAAGGTGATGTCTTCAAAGCACCTTGCTACTTTTAATATTTTGTTATTATTTTTTATTTTAATTTTTATTATTTTTATTTATCATGTATGAGTGTATTGCTTGCATGTAGGTAGGTACATTCATGTGATGCAATGCCCTCAGAGGTCAGAAGAGGGTGTCGGATCTACGGAAACTGGAGTTACGAGGAGTTGTTAGCTACCATGTGGGTGCTGGGAATCGAATCTGATTATTCTGTAAGAGCAGTCAGTGCTCTTAACCATTGAGTCATCTCTCCCCATCTCAAAAAACCTTGTTTGACACTGTTCCTTAAACAAAACTGGGACAAAGAATTGGCCATTTAAGGAAAGTAAGACCTGGACCTTCATATCCTTTTTCTATTCTGACAACAATAAGAGGAAAATTGTGTTAGCAAGATGCTACGACTTTGGAATTGGCAATGAATGTTATTATAACTACCATCCAAGAAATTTTTCTCTTTTTCTAAAACTTCACATCGTGTTCTTATGGCAACTTTTAGAGACAGTAACATATTAAGGTGTATTTAGTGTACTTTTACATATATATATATATATATATATATATAATTATTAATGGTCCTAAATTTATTTTACCCTAATTTTAGAGGTCAGAATAATTAAGATTTCCAAGCTTTGTCAATGTTCCAAATTTATATTACATTTTCTCTCATCATAAAAATACACTATTCTATCATTTAAAAGGCAAAAGATCTATACTATCTGAAGAGAAACCAACGTTTACAGGAAAAGAAAAAATGCCTCACTTGGCGTCACAAGACTCTAAAGCCAGCTACTTAATAAATTAAGGAAGATCATAAGTTTAGGGCTTTCTGGCCTACAAAGTGAGTTCAAGACCTGCTAGGACAACTTAATTAGATTCTGTCTCAAAATAAAAATAAAGAATAAAGAACTTGGGATATAGCTTAGTGTAGGATATTTTTCAAGTTCCTGCTGGGATCTAGGTTCAATCTCTAGTGCCACAAAAATAAGTAAAAATTAAAAAAAAAAAAAGATTGCTATGATTTCAGTGTGCTTGTATGACATATGGCTTCCGGCTTCTTTACAATGGTTACAGGCTCTTCTCTGACCTGTTCTAACTGGAGCCTCTCTGGCTCTTCCTTCTGCCACTCTAAACTCCCTGCACCTGTTCTTTTATAGCACATCTAAGCAGGGTCTGCTTTGCCCCTGCTAGTACATGATGCTGGAGAATTTAGCAAGTGGTTTCTTTCACCACTTGTCAGATAGAGTTCTGTTGGAGTTATTTACATTATCATTTTGCAGTAAACTCTGCAGGATAACCAGTCAAGAGATAAATCTTAACTAGGTATTTGATTTTTTGTAATGAGTAAATCATGGATCTGAAGCAGTAAACAGTATCTGAAGGATGAATCTGTTCCCTTTGCTCTTATTCCTTAATAAGTTTATTTGCAGCACATTAATTTCACTTGAATAATTATTAGCTTGTCTGGGAATGGACATGCACTTGTTCAAAGGTTATATCCATCAGCATTACCAATCTGTTTATCTTTTAATACAGGTATCATATCCATGGATTGGCTTAATGTACATTGTGAGCTACATAATATGATTTATTAAAAATGTCTTTGTTTCACTATTAAAACCTCAAAGTTTGACAAAAAAAATATATATCCATGACTAACTTAGTGTGTCATGTGTGTTGTTTCAATAGTTTATGATAATAATCTTTTCTAAAATTACAAAAAGAATATGGAATATACTTTATAATGAAGGATATCCTAAAATTTACTGATAAGTTAAAAAATGCCAAGTACAATGGGTATACTACATAAGAAAAGTTGACGACTGCATAGAATAGCCCTATTCACGCTGTGGTAGGATAACTGTGGAAGAATGCATGGGAAACCTCCATCATGAGTAACCTCCATAGAAGGAAAGCAAGTAGACCATTAAAAAAGTGGATTTTTAAATCTAGCTCATTCTAGTCCATATCCTATCATATTTATATGCTTATGAAGTATTCAGAGAACCAGTATGAACTATCACAGCCTAGTTTAGCTTTTTCTTATTCCTAAACACACTCTTACTGTGTAGCTACATATTTAAAATTGTATCTCTTGTTGATAACATTTGAGTTGTCCCTAGTCTTTGACTATTAACTGTGTACTTTTTTAATTGCATAGATTGAAAAAGTAGCTCAGTTGGCAGAGCATTTCCCTCGCATGAATGAAGTCCTAGGTTGGATCCCTAGCGCTTAATAAATGGCAAGGTGGAATATCCCTGTAATCTCAGCACTGGGAGGCAGAGAGAGGAGAATCAGAAGTTCAAGTTCATCCTTGGATACATAGAGAACTTGAGGTCAGTGTGGCATACATAAAACAAGTACATAAACGAATGAATAAATATAAATTATTATTTAAACAAATGTTTATTTATATGGATATATTCTCTCAAATGAATATCTGATCACGTACTTTTTAGTTTCAGTGTATGTTAAAAATGTAAGCATTATATATGTAATGCCCAAACTCTTTACATAAATAGCTAAAGCATTTCCTCCACCCTCTGCAGGGAGGTTCTTTTTTCTCTTTATATTTGCCAACATTTGGCATGGCAAGTATTTTAAGGTACTCTTGCTATATAGCTAAATCTTGCTACATATTTTAATAATTTTGTTAGTGATGAAAAATGTTTAATCTTTATTTGTTCTTCTATGCAATTCTTATATTGGGGGGATCTATCAATTCTTCAGCACATCTGTTACATTGATTATCATCTCCCAATGACTCACAAATTACATTAATATAGTAGTTTGTATTTTATGAGCCCTAATTCTTCCTCCAGTATAATTTGCAAATGTGAATTACTCAGATTTCAAGTGTTAATCCAACTTTGCAGTCCTTGAATAAAGTACAATTGTTCATGATGCAGTATTGTTTAAATATATTGCTAGATTTGATTTGGCTAAACTTTCCTTGGAATGGTTTAATCAAAGTTATAGTTTCACATCTGTAATCGCAACATTTGGAAAAATTATCACAAGTTTCAGGCTAGTCTGGGCTACACAGTAAGTTAAGTACATTTCATCTAACTTAGATAACAGTATGTCAACATTTTGACATTGATTGATTGGCTGCAAATTTCCTTCTGGTTTTATGTCAGTGTAATGCTGCTTGCATTACAAGAGTTAGAAATTATTTCTGTTCTTAAACTTTTTATGACTGTGTGGAATATGTGTTGTTTCTTACTTTAATGTTCAGTATATTTCTATTTTTTACTGAGTAATTTCTCATTTGTGGCTCTGACACAATCATGTGTAACACATCATGTATTAAATGACAAAGAAGAAAAAGGTCTTCAGGTTTTTATCTGTTTGTATTGAGATGGGTCTTGCTATATGTATTACTTCTTTCTCCATTGCTGTAATAAAACACCATGACCAAGGCAACTTGTAGAAAGAAGAGTTTCTTGGGCTTACAAATCCAGAGGAAGAAGAGTCTATCATGGCAGAGACGCATTGCAGGAGGTCACCAGAGCAGAAAACTGGCCCCTCACATCTTCAAACAGACAAGGAAGAAGAGAGAGACAAGCTGGAAATGGACAATGCTGTGAACTCTCAGAGTTGCCCCCGTAACTTTCTCCCTCCATCAAGGCCGCGTTTCCTAAACCTCCAAAATGACCCCGCTAGCTGTGGCCAAATAACGAAATATTTGGAGCCTATGGGGAACATTCTTGTTCAAACTAGCACATTACGTTTGCCATTCTGAGCTGAAAATCCTAATCTCTCTTCTTCATTCACCTGTGTATCTACGATTATAGGCGTTCATCACTAGGCCTGCCTTATTAGTTTTTATATGTGTTCCTATTGAAATTTATAAGCCTTATACTCAATTAAAAATTTTAAAGAATTTAAGTATTATAAAAACTATCATATATCATATCATATATGAAAACCCAAATGTTTACTTATGAGTTAATAGTTCATGGTTATTTTCATTTCTACTTGTTCTCTATCATAATGTGTATGAAGATTCACATTTCCATCTGATATTATTTTTCTTACTGCTCACACATCCTTTAAATTTTCTTCTATATGAATTTGCTGGAGGTGAAATTTTCAGTTCCCCCTCCCACAAAGATGTGTTGTTAAGTTACTTATTGTAACCTTTTGTTCATTTGTGGTAGTTTGAAGTAAAATGTTTCAAGGATTTGGATACTTGGTCCCTAGCTGTGGTACTGTTTGGGGTGGATCATGAATCCTTTAGGAGATGTGGCCATGCTGGAGAAAGCATATCACTTCCAGTGGGGTGGGGCAGGCTTTAAGAGTTCTTAGGCCTTGCTAGATTAGGTATTGTTGTAAAGAATCTGACCATGTGAGTTTTGGGAGGAATGTGGGAGACTTTGAAGTCTGAATTAGAAAAGTTGTTGGATGCTGCAAGCAGAGCTTAACTGGCTGTTCTGGTAGGGGCCTAGAAGAAAGTATCGCTGAGAACAATGTAGCTCCAGAACAATGTAGTTCCAGGGGGAAATAAGGAATTAAGCAGCAACTGGGATGCTTTGGCAACATATCTGACTGCCGTCTGCCCACAGCCTAAGAGTTCATGTGAGGCTAAATTAAAAAGTAATGGACTAATTTCTTTGGAGGAGACAAATTTCAAGACAGCCTACTCTAGAAATGGTGGCATGGCTGTTGATGATGAATATTATGCAGATCTATAGTGAAAAAGAACAGATGGGGCAGGAAGAAAGGCAGAATGTACAGTGTGGATTGAAAAAAATCACTAGGAAGATTTATGTTGGAGCCAAGACAGGGCTGAGGGAGAGGCTCCCTTTGATAAGGAGATTAGAGGGATTAAGGAGAGACCTAGAGATTTGCACTTGAACAAAGGAAAGAACACCCTTGGAGCAAGATCCAACTCAGCTAAGCCTCCAGCTTGTGAAAGGAAAATGCCCAAGGGGTTTTCTGCTCCTAGAAAACCAGAACTTTGATAGGGGTGGCACTACTAATGCTTACAAAATGGGCAGAGGTCCACCCCAAGCTGGTAGCAGAACTTGGCAGTGTCATTCATATGGTGCTGGTTTTAGAGACATGAGAGATGCAGGAGTGACGAGGTCATCAGTTCTTTCTCCACAGTTTCAGAGCATCACCAAGGCCAGGTAGCATTCAGTAGAGATGCCCTTGTGTAAAGAAGGCCCTGACAGGCCAGAATGTTCCAAGGACATTGTATGAAGGTGTGAAGGGTTGGCAGTGGAGACCCTGAAAAGATGCTGGATATTCTAGAGCTGTGAGACACCTGCCAAGGAGAGCTGCATACAGGGAGTGGTGCCAGGCCAAGGGAGAGATGTGTGCTGTGTGAAGAAAGCTGGAGCTGAGTCATCAAACCCTTTTGAAATTAAAGTCCAAGAATCTGGAAATAGAGCTACTGGATTTGGCAATTGCCCTGTTTGGGTCACTATTTTATCCTTATCCTCCTGTCCATCCTTTTTGGAATGGGAATGTGTATTTGGCTCCATTGTACATTGGAAGTAATTTGTATTTTGATTTTGCAGGGATTACAGTTGAAAGATTGCTTTGGGGCTCAGAAGAGACTTTGGACTCTGAACTTTTTAAACACTGTTGAGATAGTTAAAGGCCATGGGGCCTTTTAAGGTTGGATTAAATGCACTTTGCATTATATGATCATGAACCTGTGGAGGCCAGGTAGTGAAATGTGATTGTTTGAATGAAAATGTCCCACATAGTCTCCAAGTATTTGCGTACTTGATCCCCAGTCTGTGGCACTATCTGGGGAAGTCAGGGAACTTTTAGGAAGTGTGACCGTGCTGAAGGAAACACACATCTTAATTCTTGTCGATTTCCTTTTGCTCTCTGCTTTCTGTTCCTGCTTGAAGATGAGAACACTGGCTTTCTGTTCCAATGATCTCTGTGCCCATCTCTCCTCAGCCATTACGGATTCTAATCCTCTGCGACTGTGAGCTCAAATAACTCTTCCTTTGATTAATTGCTTTGGTCAGTGTTTTTCACAGCAACAGAAAATTAACTAATACACCATTGAAACTGGGTTTTATGACTTTTAAGTAAGGCCAGACCTCTTGTGTCTATGGCTAATCATTCCTTTCTCTGGGCCACAGACCTTTTTAATACCAGTTATCCAACACTCTATGTATGATAAGTATTTCCAGTTGGACCATCTGACATTCTGTCCTATTCTATGTGAGTTCCTGGTATGGAATATTCTGAACCCTCTCTCCTCAGCTGCAGGGAATTTTCTAACACAGTTGAGAGGATGAATGCTGGGAAGACTCTGTGTACTAACCCTAGCCTTCTATATCTGTTTCTGCCAAGCTCTTTTTGATGTGTAATTAGGAAGTTTGTTCTCATCAGACATAGATCACTCTCACATCCATATGAGGTTCCTAATGGGCCGGGCTTCACTTTCTGTCCTCAATACACAGCCTGCAAACCATGTTTGCTCATCTACTTTGTATTCCTATCTTTTTTCTCTTTCTATCTTAGAGATTTCTGAAGAAAATCTTCCTCAATAACTTTTTATAGAAATTGTGAAGAGAGAAAACTAATTGGTGATTCTATCTGACTGTAAAGTCTGTGAACTACAGCAATGAACAGCCTAGCAAATAATCTGTACTGATGCAATCATGCCACTTTTATCTTGGGAGTCATCAACAGCTGTCTAATTGTATTTAAGGACTGCTCAATGGGAAGGAACTCATATGTGGTACTATAAAGGTAGCTAAATGCACATGGCTGGAGAGGTCATAGATCATAGAGAAAAAACTTACTTTTGTCACATCCCTAGACCAATGTATTTTCTTACTTTATTCTAAATATGAATCTTTATTTACAAGCAAATGTCCCTCTCACCAAAGAAGCTTCTTTTTACAATAATGGAGACTATTACTAAGTTCCATACCAGGTCAAATGCAAAGATTAATTGTCTGTGAGGTTCCCAGCAGTAAATGAAGCATCTACAGTAAAACCTCTACATCTAAGGCTCAGAGACTACTGCAGAAGTGGGAGTAGGAAGATTCTAAGAGCCAGAGGTAATGGATGACAACAAGGAAGCAGAGTCTTCCAGATAGCTGGACTGTTAATTATATAAACTTTCAACAATGGTAACAATATACACAATACCATAGAAGCTCAAGCCACACAAAATCCTACCACAGTAGGGAAATGGGTTTGAAGCCTCAGCCTTAGCTGAGAAACTATTGGCAACTAGTAGCTACTGAGAGAGGGAGAGTTGATTTTCTCTAAAGATGTGACATTAGATGGGTTAACCCAGCTCTCGTGGATGGATGCACACTGCAGGACAATTGGAGACATAAACTTGGCTTGATAGAATTTAGCATATATGGCAGAGCATAGGGAAGCTATAAAAAGGCTGATAAAAGAGAGGGCCTAAATACAATAAAATATAAAAAATATAATGTGAGAAATTCACAAAATTCAATTTAGATTACTTTTAAGAAAAATTATCATTTTGACTTCTAATTCTGACCTAAGCAGACCTCTACCTGAGCATGTCCAAAAATAGGATTTTTGTTTGTTTCTTGTAGCATGCTCTAAGACTTTCTCTTGTGTCAGCCATTTTCATCACAAGACTAAAAATGGAACTTGACATTAATTCTAGTGCTCAAGGACAATAAATGGATGTTTCTTAATTTCTCTCTTTCTAGTCAATTATAATTTTATAGTGATACTGCCAGTCTTTGTCTAAACCTTCACCAGCCCCAAATTCTATCATCTCCCACTTGGACCCTTTAAGTTCCTCAATACTTCAACTCATGGATAGGAAAGTCTGGTCACCTAAAATAATTTTTGCAGCAATTTATTATTTTATGATCCATATATTATAATTTCACTATCACCTCCAACTAGCAAGACTGAAGTAAAAAATTACTGACAAAATTTAATTTATTTGTAAGGCTGTGTTGTATTGTATGTGTGTGAGTGTTTTATCTGCATGCGTACAAGTACAGTATGAGTGCAATGCCTTTGGAGGCCAGAAGAGGCCATCAGATCCCCTGGAACTGGAATTACAGACAAATGCCGGCTGTCATGTGAGTGCTGGCTACTGAACCTGTATCCTCTGCAAAAGCAACCATTACTCTTAAATGCTGAGCCATCTTTCCAGCCCCGATTTAAGGAATTTTAAAAGTTATGAATAACCCTGATTTTTCTTACATTTAAACTTATATGGCCTTTAATGGTTAGCTTTCATTGTCAGCTTGACACAACCTAAAGTCACCTGGAAAATGAACCTCAGTTGAGGAATTTCCTAGACTAAATTAGCTTATGGCCAAGCTTATGAGAGAGTGTCTTGATTGACATATGATGTGAGAAGGCTCAGTTCCCTGTGGGTGGCATGATCCCTACAAAGGGAGCCCTGGAACTTATTGTAAAGACAAACAAACAAGCTCTTTCCTCCCCAAGTTGCTTTTGGGGCATGCTTATCCCAGCACCAGAAAGCAAACTAGAATACAGTCCCATTCCTTTTGTACTCTGTGTGTGCACATGTACGTGTTGTGTGTACATTGCGTACACTGGAATTGCTGGCATGCATAACTGTGCACAGATATGCGGAGGCCAAGATAGGACCTTGGGTGTCTTCCTCCATCATCGTCTTACTTATTGCCTTGAGGCATGGGTTCTCACTGAACTGGAAGTTCACCAGTCAGGTAGGTGAGGTGGCTAGCAGTCTGTTAGGCAGGACTCAGTTGTCTCAGCCTCCCAGTGCTGAGGATACAGCCATGAGCAGCCATGTTTGTCATCTTACATGGGCATTGAGAATTTGGCGCCAGATCCTCATGCTAATAAGTAAGTGCTCTTCTCCATTAAGATAGAGCCCCAGCCCTTAAATCTTTACCTTAATGTTAAAACTACCAAATATTTCTAATGCATAAATTCCCTAAGCTAATTATTTGTCTCTCAGTAGCAATGGGTATAGCAGAAGTCAAATAAATTAGGATTTCTGTATAACCTTCACTGTATAATTTTCTTTACCTTTAGGAAAAAATATTGGGAATATGCTCAAGTAATTAAGAAATAAACAATGTATCAATATAAATAATTAAAGATTTTTGGTGGAAATAAATAATAAAATAATAAAAATCAAATAATAAAAACTATTTTCACGTTATTAATATTGAAATCCATCATAGAGTTATATGACAAAATTACTTATAATTTTGTCTATATATATGAATTATACTATAAAGATTCATTTCATTCAAATTATTTTAAATCTTTTTTATTACAGTGACTATCTTTTTCATATATTTTCTCAAAAAATACTTAAAATATTAGGCTAAACAAAGCTTCTTCTTTTGCAAAGTTCTTAGTTGATATGTTTTGCTACTAAACAATTCTCGTGTAAAACTTCTTTGTGCTAAATATGTAATTGAATGTATAAGAGACACAAAATATATTCAGAAGTATTTGCAATATATTCCTGATATTTTTTTCAGAAATGTTCAGAAATTGAAGAGTATTTATAGGCAAACATGTTAACTATAGAACACAGAAAACTCAACAACAGAGGACATGAAAGTCAAAGGGCAAGCTGCCTTCCTTCCCGCCTCTTTGTGTGGGGTCATTTAATCATGATTCTAATCATTGTAATAAAAATGCCCATGACATGCCAAGAATGTCTATATTAATTCTTCCATATTCAGTATCAGATAACGCGCTAAGCAAGCCCTTCCAGCTCCTTCCTGTGGTGAACCATCACTGTTTATCAAGTAGTTCCTTTCAAAAGAGCACACTCTGGGTTTTATGAAATCTGTTCTTAAAGTGTCATCTTTCTTTACACTTCAGCTTTTGTCAGTGGCTGTCAGCAGTGATGGGAAACCATCCTGAGGGCGAAGGAGACCACTTGGAATCACCTCAGATGTAGGACAAGATCTTTCATTTGAACAAAGAAGGGATATGTCCTTGAAAACTATTTTAATTGATGGAGTAGATATATATTTCTTTGATCTGAATTTTCTTTCCTAACTCAGTCCCATCTTTATTTTGATTGCTAAGAAGAGAGCTCACTCACAGATGAAGTTTCTAACAAATACGTTTGCACTAAAACCAATGAATTTTTCTAAATTTCCTATATCAAACATAACAGACAGCCCTTTTCTGGTCTGAATTTGTTTTTCAATTTTATTGGTCATATCTGTACTCATGAAAGAGATAAATAAATAAAAACTCTTTGGGAGTTTTTCTGGAATTTTTTAGACAAATTAGAGTAACATACAGCTAAATAACTTTTGTTAAACTAGTCGCACTCTGAGGGACAACAGAGTAAGTTCACTGTCAACTAATAAATCAAATACCTTGCTTAAAGTTTGTTTTGAAATGAGAATCTTAATGTGCAATATTTTCATGCAGAGAAAACAATCTTAAAATATTATTTACATAATTTTTTAACATGAAGGAATTCTCTTACTGAAGAATCAGCTACAAACTTCTTAAAATCAAAGATTTTTTATATTCCATTCAAAATAGCTGATACTGCAATAGGTACTTGATTACAGCATCTTAGCCTGTAATTATTTTATTAAATACCATGTTTATGCATAATTATGAAATTACAAGATGAGTGTTCATGGACATGACTAAATACCAGATACAAATTTTCCCTCAGCCTGTTTAAAAGGTTCTTTTTCTAAGGAGTTGTTTCTCCACTAACATAGTATTCTTCAAAATAGTACTTCAACAACTAATTCAGAAGGTATCATGATGGTAGAACACTGAGATAAACATGTAGGTCATTAAAAGGAATTATTATAGGGATTATAGGGCATAAATTCAAATTTAGAACTTTTAAGCCCAACTATGACTGTTCTGGCATACAAATAATATAATAGTATGTTTAAGTGGGAAAGTAACTTAGAAATTGTCTGTTCAACCAAGAAAGGCAGAACACCCTGAGGGGGATTCATTTATTACTGTTTATTATGTAGGCAAGAGTCCATGAACTGCCACGGGAACAGGTAATGTTTGCTGAGAAGAGAAAATAACCAGTAGTCATTAAGCACTTAGAGTTTAGAAACTCAGCATTCCACAGAGCGATGGCAGTGAAAACACTGGGAGACATATATTACAAACACCTGGCCATTTTCTTCCTCTAAAATGTATGGCTATTATATAATATTGAAAAGCCAAAAAACAGAAAGGAGACAAATGGCCTTTTTCAAGGGTATTTATCACTGGAAAGCACTCCTTATGATTCCAGTCATTATCAACTTTCTAAAAATAAATAGTGGCTTGCCATTCTAACTTGCACCCTCGCACTGACAGAGAAACTACAGTGTTTTGGATGTCTGGAGCCAGGGACAGAGCAGAGTCCTTGCAGGTCGTGTTTGAAGTGCTAGCTGCCACCCACCATGCCTGCTGGGAGCGAATACCCTGCTGGTGAGCTGTCTGAACTTAGCCTTGCTTTTTTTGGATATGGTGGATCCAAGTTCAGTGACGTATTTGCTAATGGAGCATGGTTGGTATTTCATTGAAATCTGTGTTGGATTAGAAAAAAAATAACTTCTGTGATTCTTTTCATTACATTCTATTCACCTCTCCACTATCCCATTATTGTTTGACTCTGAGTGTCTCTGTCTCTATCTCTTGGTCTCTCTCTCTCTCTCTCTCTCTCTCTCTCTCTCACACACACACACATACACACAAACACATACACAGTTCACTACACAAGACTTGCAAGGGTGAGAATGTTGTATGTGAAACACAGTATTACAATCTCTTCAGAGTGAATTTACATTCAGTTCAATAAACACATAGCAAATCTTATAGAAAGAATATTTGACTGAAAATTCTGTCTCTATGCAGTACATTAAAACCCCACTTCTAGATCTTATTAAATCAATGTAATGATCTTTTTAAATGCGTTAAGATAATACTCATCTCAATGTTATGAGTATGGTTTCCTTCTTTGTCATCTAAAATATTGTGTATTACCCAGAAAATTGGAGTCTTTGCCTCCTAACTTTTAACATTTACTAGGGGTGCATTTCTTCTTCCTGTTTATATATCTTCTTTATGCTCCTACTTTGACACACTACATTGTAGCATTATTGTTGATTTTGACTTTACTGTTTGTTCACAGACTTTGAGTGATTTGATGGTAGACTTCATGCGTTTTACTCAGATACACAGCTAGCGTAAGACTGTATTGATACAATTCAATTCAATGAAAGTTTAATTTAATCCTTTGTACTTCATACTATCAAATGTTTACACTGAGTGCTGAGGTTACAGGCTGGAGCTACCATGACTAGCTCACAGTTATACTTTTATTATCCTTCAGATAGTTTTATTTGTCTATTTAGTTGGTTTGTTGATAGGTTTTACAATGAGTTCTCACTTTGCAAAGCTGGATATCCTGTAAATTATTATGTAGACCATGCTGGCCTCCAATTGCCTGCAATTCCTACTGAGTGCTGGGCTTGGAGGAATAAGCTATCATGCCAGGATTCTAAATCTGTGTTTTAATTTTTTTTGTCTTTTTGAGACAGAGTCGCCCTGTAGCCCCAGATGGCCTGGAACTCACTAGTTAGACCAGGCTGGCCTGGGTCTCACAAAGATCCTTTGGGTCTGCCTCCTGAGTGCTGGGATTAAAGGCGTGCTACTGGGAATTAGAGAGATGGCTCCACGGGTAGGAGCGCTTTTGGATCTTCCTGAGCACCTGAATTCAGTTTCCAACATCCATGTTTTGGTTAACTCACAACCATCTGTTACTCTAGCTCTAAGGGATCTGGTACCTCTTCTGTTCTCCATGGTCACCTGCATACAAATGACATAAGTACACAGAGACACATATGCCTACACAAAAATTAAAAAGTAATAACATGAAGTTCTTCTGAATATCTAATAAGAGGAAAGAAATGGCTTCAGCTTGGGATACTCAGAAGCAACACTGATGTTTCTAGACATTTGTCTTCCACAAATTATTTAACCCATTTAGATTGTCCATTACTTAGCCACAAACTGAGTGTAAGGGCACTACGTACACATCTTTTTGTTTGAACCGAGCAGTATATTTTTCATAAAGCTCTTATAGCACGAAAACTTCAATATTAAATAAAATATTTTTATTTACACATTGATTACATTGCTTTATGAAGTTACTCATTCAGTTTTTGGAGCTCAAGGCTCCACTGTGTTCAGTTACTTCATAGCTATCTTCTATCCCCAGGTATTTATTCATGACAATGTATAGGATAAGTAGCAAATTCTGGTAAAACTCACACTAACTGCTGTCAAATGTCAATAAAAAAAAATTATTTTGGCTAACTTTATATGAAAAAATGTTCCACAAATTAATGAGGAAAAGATTCACTACAGTTGGTTCAGTAATGAGTGGTGTGTTTAGACATGTACACTGGTGTATATGCAAATATATTAATATAATCTTCAAGATACTCCTCTGTTCAGGCAAGATGAATGACAAATAAGACGATTATGATGGACCTCAAACTTCGTATTGCTTGTTTCTTCCTTTTGCTTTCCAGTTGAAATGCCAAGGACAGGACTGCCTTGATCCAGATTCCACATTACCAATTCCCACCCAGATAGCTTCACCTCAAACTGCACATGTCCATCACTCTACAGCTCCAACTGTACTCCACACATGCTCATGCTCACCTTCTCTTCCATGTGCACTTTAATGTTCTGCTATGTACACATTTAAAAGTCAATGAAAAATATCTTCAATCCTTTGAAATATGGAGCTGAGTCCACTCTTTTTCATGTCCTATAAATGAATCCCATTACACTCCTGAAATGGTGTATAGTATTTACATGCATTTAAATTCACCATAAATATTTACAGGACTTCAAGGTAAATGCCAGTAATATAAGCTAAATATGTCTGACCACAATTGCTTTTCATGAGTAAATCGGTTTTACCAAATGACTTAAAAAAAAAAAAACTAAGTATTTTTGGAATTCTCCTTGATGGTAGCCAGCAGTCATTGGTTAGGTGAAGGAAGTTATAGATTTTAAATAGGCTCATTGTTAGGTATCCAGGCTTTATGCTTCTTGATGGTGTTCTTTAGTATGTATGAATAGTTCTTCAGTGTGGAAAAAATGCATGCAAAAAAGTCTGAGAAATAAGAAAAGGGAGGTGGGGGCCGAGTGTGGGGTTGTGATGTTGAATATTCTATGATGGGGCTTGGAGGACTGGGATTCAAATAGTTTTAACAAAAACCCTTGAGAAACTAACTGTGTTCAATAGTTCTTTTGATTAAAATACTTTTTTTTTAGCAGTGGCCCTTGTGATGTGTAGAGCTTGGAAGATCAACTGATGTCTCCAAGTCACTGATATGGGCCAGTCGACCCTCCCTGTCAGATCTGACTATGTTGGCCCAATCAAAAAAATCTAGTTTCTTCTTACAACAGCAGCAACGAGGATTATTGACATTGCCATGCCTTTAGTAACATTTTTAAATGATTGTTTTCCTATTATAATATGTGACCTACATAGAAAATATAAGGTTTAGAAGTCCAGATTTATATTTCAATTCTAGGTTAGCTCCTCATTCTAATTCAGAATCAAGCAGAAGAATTAGAGTATCTAGTCATTTACCAAATCTGTAGTGTCAAATTTGGATACACCTGTGCAAAAAATGTTTTAAAAGCTAATCTGTATAATCTGTTACTGTTGGTACTTAGGCTTTAGGAAAGAACATGTATAGATTCATTTAACTGCTGATTTTCAAAATGCAACACTCAGCCCTTACTGGCTGAGACAGTTTTCCTCCCAACTGCAGTACTTGTACATCCAGGTTACTTTCCAGCATAAGTAAGTAAGCTACAATGAGTGTCTTCCACAGAGCTGATTTGAATCCTTAGAAATAGGCCATTTTTAGGGTCCTTTCCAGCCTAATAAGGATTATCATTTTTTGACAATGTTATAAAGAATCATAACCAAGAAAGAAACTAAGGATATTTCCTTGATGGCAGAGTTGATTTTATATAAAGAGGTGACCTGAATATTTCTGAGCACAAGAAAGCCTGTCATTGTGTTTCCAGGAAGAAAGCAATTGCACTCTGCGGAGGGCGCACTTCATGAAAATGAATAACAGGAATTCCCCTTTAAGTGGAACACCAAAGATACTGGCCTATGACAGACACTGTCAATTTTAGCATGGAAGTAAAGCACATGCTTAGAACACACCAAGTAGTATATATTTTTGCTGTTTTCAGTTAAAGATCTAAATGAATATGTAATCAGTAAATCAATGTCTATGAGTAAAGCAGAGTATTTCTTGAAGAATTTTTAATATTTAATTTACAAACAAATCTAATTGATCTCCCAAAGACAAACTAATTGTAAATGAAGCAGATAAATGGCATTTAGCCTGTAAAAATATTTGAAGAAATATGGATTTGGTAATCCTTTCCTTCCACTGGATAAACATTTGCTTTTCCCTAATCAATAAAAATGATCAGTTTTCATACAAACACATGCAACTGAAACAAACACATTGGTTCTCATTATCCGTCCAGGAATAGCGTTGTATACTTTGTAGAACAGTCACTTTGCTTTGAAGTTTTTATTTCATTTTCATGGACATTGTCTGTCAGGTCAAAGATCTGAAATGCAATTTAGTTGATGTATTTCATATCTGGATGATCAAGAGAGTCAGAGGAGAATTTCAGTCTTCAAAAAAAATTTACCTAAAGCTCCACATTTCACTAATTGTGTAAGTAATCTAGAACGCACATTTGTTTCACAGTAGGGAAGAACTAGTGAATGACAGAGTGAGCTCCTAAAATAGTTCTGTCTTTGACCTTATGTGTACAGATCCTGTGTATTCATTGTGTTTGTGAATTAACCATGTAAACCAGGGTAGAGATGAAGAAACTAGCTTTCTGGACCCCTGCTTGGAAACTATTTTATGTAGAAGGAATCTTTTTAATATTTTTTTTATTTTGCTTTAATTGTTCAAGAATTTCATACATGTGCATGATAGATTTGATCAAATGTAGCCCCCACTCCGCTCCTCCAATTTCTACTGTAACATACCTCCACTTCTCCAGACTTCATGTACTCTATTATGTGTGATTTTGTGTGCGTGCGTGCATGTGTGTGTGCGTGTGTGTATAAAGTCATATTTGAGTCCCCAAATATCCTTCGGTGTAGACCCATTCACTGGACCTGGTTAACCTACCAAGATTGGTTAATTGGTTAGGTAATGACTTACAAATAGGCATAGTCTGGACTAATGACTTTCAGTTAATCCCAGTAAAGCTATGTTTTTGTTTTTGTTTTTTCCATGTGTGTTAGGACCCTGGCACCTGATTTCATTTCCTGGCAACCTCAATTTGGTATTCAACCCCAAAAGATAATAAATGATAATGCTTGAAAATTAACCTATCAAAACACTGAAAGCAAGTGAACCTATCTCCATGCACACAGTCAAGATTGGAGAGGACACATGAGCTATTCTACAACCATGAATGAAAGGTCCGGGTGACTGTTAAGATTACAGTGGAACTAAGCTTGTACTTACCCAATTGAAGCTGTAGAAACCATTTTGAATAAAATCACGAGTAGGGCCTTGCTCTGTACACAGTTCCAGGGACAGAGTGTCAAAACACAGTTCCATCCTCAGAGTTCCAGGTACCGGACAGTTCCAAAAGGTATCTAGGGGAACAAATACCTTCCAAAAACTGCATGTTAGAGTTAGGCTATTTGTTTAGGTAATTATAATATCAGTTTAATAGTGGGGAAGACTGACTCTCCCTTCCCAGAAGGCGTGGATTTCCAATATTCCTCAGGTAAAGCTGGTGTTTCTTACCCATTTCCCCAAGTCTATGCTGGGATTTTGTCTGTCTTGAGCTTGCATGGTACTTGTGTGTGCCCTCACTATTGCTGCGAGTTCATTTAAGGAACTTACGAGTCGTCTGGAAAACTTTGTTTCTTTGTGGTCATCTGCCTCCTCTGCTTCTTACCAGAGTTCTTTCCATTCCCTCTTTGTCAATGGTTCCTGAACCTTTGGAGACAGAAATTTGATTTAGATGTTCAATTCAGGAATAATCACTCTGCAGTCACTTATTCTCTACATGTTTGTCAATTGTGTGGTTTTTTTGTGTTAATTACCATCTGCTGCATAAGGAAGCTTTTCTGGTGAAAGGTGAGAGATGCCTTAATCTATGGGTACACCATCAAGTCAATAGGAGTTGCCTCACTAATATATCTATTTAGTGGAGTAATGTGAGGGTCTTCTCTATGACCCTCGCCTGTCTAGACACATATTCCTAGGCCTACTATCAATGTCAAGTAGGGGCTCTGCCTTATAAAGCAGATCTACATTTAGAAATTCTCCAGTTAGAAAGTGACTGGTTGTTCCCGTAATATTCATGCCAATCTTGAACCAGAAGTTATGTCTTGCCAGGTCAGTTGCTGTTGAACCATGCAGGATGCACGACTGGGTAAAGATAATGATTAATTTCTTTTGTTACATGCGTAGCACCTTCCAGGACTATGAAAGCTACTAGTAGAAATGAAGCTTTGAAGTTAGTACTTGGCATGCTCTTAAGAGAAAATTCCTAGAGTAAGAATTTGAATGCTATGAATAAGAATGCTTTCATAGCTAAACAGAGTGAAGGAGGGGAAAGAGAGAGAGCTTAGAAATATGAAGACAACCCACGAGAACCCTTATGAATCCATGGCAAATACTGTAGCTTTTATTCCAAGGAACATAGCCAACCATTGCAGGGTTTTGAGTAGAAAAGGTACTGTATTATGACTAATAGCTAAGCTTGGAATTCAAAAAATGTTTTCTGAATGGGTGAAATGGGAGCATTTATGCTCGGTGGTCAAAATAACTTCTAGAGCATTTAGTCAGCTTCACCTGGATTAATGGAAAGCAGCTATGTTTGATGGTTTATTTTTGTCAACTTGACACAAACTAAAGACACTGGGGAAGAGGTAACCACAACTGAGGAACTTCCTCTATCAGACAGGCCTGTGAGCAGCCTGTGAGGGATTTTCTTAATCGCTAACTGATGAAGAGAGTCTAGCCAATGTGGGCAGTACCATGTGTAGGCAGGCGAGTCTGGGCTGAATATGAAAAGTAGAACTGAGAAAACTAAGGGAAGCAAGCCAGTAGTGTTCCTCTATGGTCTCTGGCTTCAGTTCCTGTCTGTCTCCAGGTTCCTGCTAGAGGTCCATCCCTGACTTCCTTCGGAGATGAACTGTCATCTGAGAGTTGTAAGCTGAGACAAACCTTTTCTTCCCCAAGTTGTTTTTGATCAGTGTTTTATCACAGTAACATTAAACGAACAAGGACAAAATGACATATCTAAGATGTGTGGTTAGGTTTTATACTAGTTATTTTATCCTGAATAGGACCATAATACCTGATGGCAGCTGGACATGATGGTGCTTAAAGGTGTTTAATCCCAGCACTAGAGAGCAGGTGCGGATGAATCTGTGAGATCAGCCTGGTCAGTGGGGGCTACATGGAGATCCTGTCTCAAAAAAAAAAAAAAAAAAAAGACAACAAGAAGCCTGGTGGCACAATGTAAGGGTGAAGTGCATGAAGTGCATGTTTTGGCTGTGTGTTTCACAGGGTTCCGCCCATAATCCTCCCCCCCCCCGCCCCTCCACACTCAGCAGAGGTGTGGTAGAGGCTGCTCCTCACCTCCTGTTAGACACTAAGTAGAAACCTGGGTCGGCAGGGATGATGCTTTTCCTTTCTACTCTGTCCAGGCTACCATCCCACAGATTGGTGCTGACCATATCCATACCAATCCTGTCCCTAGATGCCCTCAGAGACACCCCAGAGGTGTGCCTTACCCATCCTCTAACTCGCTATGCCGACAGAACTTTCTAACAAATATTTATTTACAAACATAGATGCGTGGTAAGATTTGTCCCAGGGGTTGTTTTTCACCAGCCTTGGCTGAAGGGCTCAGTCTTTTTGAGGATTAAACTCTAGGAAAGTGATTGTGCAGGTCAGGAAGCAGATTAGAATGAAAAAGTTGATGTGCATATTTGCCAGTTATATAGTATAGCCCTGATTAGATCTCTTCAGTGTCAGTGAGTTCTTTCTGTAGTGTGCCAGGTAGGTAATGGGTAAAGAACAAGGAGGAGGTCACTGAGGGGACATGAGGAGTCAGGAGTGTCAGCAGGCAGGCCTTTAGACCACTTCTCTCTGCACGACAAATAAGCAAAGATAAAATACCAGGAAAAAGCCTATAAAGTAGTGATCTGATTCAATTAATAGATTGCTTCATACTTGAGTAGACAGGTGTTGTGGATATGGTAACTACTTTAAAAAATACCTAATATGAGAAGAGACCCATGAAAGAGATCATTTGCAAGCAGTAAGAAGTTATTTTAAAAGTTATTTTGTTAATTTTTGCAAATTTTATACAATATATTTTGATCATATTTAAAGCCCCTCCCCTGTCTGCTTCCCCCCTTAAAAATAAAAATTTGAATAAAAATTTTTAAAAGATTAACCAGGCTCAATTAGAAGCTATCTTCTAATTTTTAATATTTTATTTATTTTTATTATATGTGTATGAGTGCATTACCCGCATGTAGGTAGGTGTTCCCATGTTGTGTAATGCCCATGGAGGTCAGAAAGGGAGTTGGATGCCCTGGAATTGGAGTTACAGATGGTTGTTAGCTGCCATATGAATACTGGGAATCTAATCTGAGTCCTCTACAAGAGCAGCCAGTCCTCTTAAATGCTGAGCCATTTCTCTAGCTCCTAATTTTTAATTTTGTAAAGTTGAATATGTGGGGAGTACTGTATTTACTGCATTTCCACTTCTCTCTCTTCCCTCCCTAACTCCTCCCACTATACATGTATACACACACACACACACACACACACACACACACACACACATCCACTCAGTGTTTCTCACATGTTGTTTAGGGAAGACCACTTGGGACTAGATAATCTCCTGGAGAATCTGTCCCTGGAGAAAACTGATCCTCTCTCTCTTCGTAGCCATTGGTTGTCTATTCCTTGTCATCTACAGGTCCTTACCCGTAGAATGAATGATGTAGAAATAGAATTTCAGAACTTGAGACAAAGTAGAGGAAGAGGAACTGGACCTCTCAGTCAGAGAATATGAACCATTGTCTTTCATTATTTCTGAATTCTATAAGTGCTGTATTTAACCGTCTCAGGCCCACTCTCACCCCCTTGCAGTTTCCTGAGTTCTTTACTCTGGTTAAGAAGTTCTAATAATCAAAACTCAACCGGATTCTGAAGTAGAATTCAGAAAACTTACAGCTGAGCTTGAGTTCTGACATTCGTCCTAATCTTTATCCTAAGAAAGAAGATTTTACCAGACCAAATCTTTGTCTTATAAAAAAGTAAATTCTCTACTTGTCAAATGAAGCATTCAGTGTCATTGAGGGGCTCGGTTTGTGACTGAGTTGTTAATGTAAATTGCATCAGTAAACATAAAGTGAACTGTAAAAAATGATGATGCCATGATAAAATAATTACTACTCCAGAGATTAATTACAGATAGTTTGGAAATGAAATAATTAAAATAGCATTAACCTTTTGTTATTCTTTCAGAATATAACTTTATTGATTTTCTTCTGCTTACACAAATGATATTTTTTGATTATTAGACGACCTCCAGAAGTAAATAAAGAGAAATGCATTCTCCTGAGTCTCATCACTATATGCTATGCTATTGATATGTTAATCAATACTAATGGCTCATTTTATACATACGATCATGGATTTAGTATACACATGAAGACATTTTCATGGTCTTCTTATTCTTAATCTTACCATTTTTTTCAAACATTTTAAAATTAAACTTCATTATTATAGGCTATCTCCATGAATTATATTTGTGCAATTATAATTCCTACCGAAATTTCACACATATAATACAGTTGCACAAGAAATTTTAATATCTTTTCTCACTCAATTAAAATAAAATGATTTTGGAAAAGTAAAGAAAAAATTTGAAAATACAATGATTAATGAACCGCAAGTTTGCTGACACTCAAGATTAGATATCAACTCTAGCTGGTAGGGCAGGTACGCATGTTTTGTGAAGGTCAGGAATTCACACAGCCTTTCATTCTGTTCTGCTGAGCCTCCAAGATGACTCTAGTCAGCTTATTTTTAATCCTGACTCATTTCTTTTACTACCAACAACTAAATTCTTGGTAATTTTACTTTACTAATTTGAAATGTGTGGTAAACTGAATGTGAACTAGTTTAAAAGTTATCTTTGGAAGACTTATTAAGACAGTTGTGTAATCATGTCAGTAGTAACAGTTCAAATTGCAGGTAAAGTCTGAGACAACTTCAAAAATGAAGATTATGAACAATTAAAATTATTTAAGCAGCAGTAGCTTCTCTATGACTAATATGCTTGTTGTGCATATCCTTATTTAGATAGGTAGCCAGGTTTCATTGTTGCCTAGCAACACACCATTATTATTTTGTGCTGACTGAGGTACATTTGCATTTTTGATGATTTATAGTTTTAAAATATATTATTATTAAACATTTTTAATGGCTTGGAAATATTTCATAGTAATATAAAAACAAGGTTATCATAATGTCTATAGACGTTTTAATAGTTTTGGTCAGTTCATTATTTCTGAATTACATTATTATCTGCATAATATCTTTAAAAATTTTTGTTTTTATTTTATGAGCTCAAATGCTTTGTCTGTATATAGGTAAATCTACCTGTATTGTGCAGTGCCCACAGAGATCAGAGGGTGGTGTCAGATATCCTGGAACTGGGGTTATAGATGGTTGTGTTGGGGAAAAAAACCTGGGTCCTCTGAAAGAACAGCCAATGTGCTTAACATCTGAGTCATCTCTCTCCCATCCCCTATATGTATGTATCTTAGCAGTTAACGAAAATAATTTTTTGTCTCCAATTTTTCTTTTTTGACAAATTGAACTGTTGTGTATTTCATACAGAATATCTCAATCAGTCTTAATCACTTTTATGCCCCGTTCTCCACCAGTATCTCCCATAATCCCTCAATTTGAATCCATATATTCTTTCATCTGTGTTAAGGTCATTGTGTCTTGTTAATGTCCCCTACTCTTCCTCAGTGCATGTTAATCCACTGAGGTCTAGTCAGCTCTTTACAGTCATTTTAGGAATATCGTCTTATCCTCATCCAGCAGTAACCAGTTGCTAATTATTTCTTCAATAAAGATTGTGGTCTGCTACTCATTTCTCCAGTTTCATGCTGGGTTTTTGTCTGCTTGAGTTTGCATAGGTTTTGAACATGCTGAAACCATTGCTATAGGTTCACATGAGCAGGATCCCAGGAGTTTGTAGGACAAAAATAATTTTAAGTAACCAGTTCTTTGCATTTGAACTTATTTTGGTCAATGTGGCTTTGTAGCAGGTTGTGCCTAGCTGTGTGAACTTGTTTACACAATTATAAGTTTATGTTTTGAGAAACTAAAAAAGAACTCAGAATTCACCTAATGCTGATTCTTCCAAAAGGAGATTTTCTACAACACATTTCAGCTGTTCTTATAACCCACATGTCTCTTCAAAGTATATTACCTACACTAATGTGATACAGAATTCATGAACAAGTAAAAGGCATGAGGGTTTCCACTTGAGCTGTACATCTCCACATGTGAGATCTGAATTTATTTGCAGTAAATGCTGTAACATTTCTATGAGGACCATGGTACTGTAGTACTACTGTTTCTGTGTATATGCATGTGCACATCTGATTGTCTGATTTCTGAATGTGTGTGTTTTGCTACTGAAAGTGAAAAGCGGAGTCCAAAGAGACTATCTCACCCGTACATGACCAACCATACTGATGAATATTCCAGTTTCACATTCAGCACTCCAGGCCACAAATGCAGTCTCATCCCACTCTGGAAGCTTCTCCTTTACCTATGGGTCCTGTGTATTTAGATATGTCAGTACTAGATTAAGTACTTTGAAGCTTAATTTTACATCTGACTTTTGGGTGTGTAGAGATCCATTTCTGTCGTTTAATTCTTTAAGAATTAAATACTCAGTCCTGGAGAGATGTCTCAATGGTTAAGAGCATTTACTGCTCTTGTAGAGAACTCACTTTCAATTCCCAGCACCCACATGACAACTAACAACAATCCATAATTCCAGGACCAGGGGAATCCAATGCTCTTCTGCCTCTATGGGCATTGCACCACACAGGTGCACTTACATACACGTGGACCATAAACTCATACACATAAAATAAATATAATAAATGAAAAAAATTAAAAGAATGTAATACTCTTTATTTATAAATTATGAATGACTGTGACTCACATAGTCATTATGAAGAGGTCAAGCTATGAAAATAAGGAGCTGCGAGTTCCCCTCACTAGATAGCAAATAACAAGGATTTATTTGGCCATGTAAAATATATTTTTAGGCTTTTAAAATATGTGGGCTTTTAAAATCTATTCTTTCTTTCTTCTAAGGCAAACAAACAGAAGGCCTGTCAATGTTGGATTTAGCATGGATTACTCTTCCTAAAATCCCCACATTAAAGACCTGATCCTACCTTTCACCACAGTTCCCCAATACCTTGCCTAGCTATTATGACTGCCCAAGACACCTGACTAGAATGTGTGTCTATATATCTATCTGCATGAATGTTGCCCAATCTTGTTGTCATAATGAAGATGTAGAATATCTCTTCAATTCTGATTTTCTTTGAAAATGCTGTGATAAAAAATGATCCATAATGCTGTATCCTAAACCACAATAACAATATGTGTTTTAGAATTAATGACTTTGAAAAAATAAATGGCATCTAAAATTCAATGAATTTAAATGCAAAATTTATGGAAACTAAAACTGTAGGTAATATTGCACTATGTCTAAAAGTCTGAAAATCATCAAAGTTAGAAGATTTTATGAGACATTAAAATCTTTAATAAGACTGATCAAAAACTTCCTAGTTAATTATAATTTATCAACTGTACAACTTTTAAGAGTCAATAAAATTATGCTATTGAAGCAATCTATAAGAGCAGGTCAATATATTCCTTCCATTTCTTATGCTTAAAGCCTTTTAAATTGACCTGAAATATAACCCTTATATTTCGAATATCTGACTTTTATTTTGAAAGATGGTAAATGGTATTTAAAAAGGGAATAATCTTTAAAATGATAGAACAAAATGATACAACAGGAATCCACTTCCACGTGAAATTTCAGAAGTCAATCTCAACTTAGCACAGTGGAAAGGAGAACTGTATTACCATAGTGTGAGAAAGGAAATCATAGCATGTGTGTTCTGAGTCCTGGAGAGATCTTCTAAGTAGTATTCAAACCTACCATACATTTCAAGACTTCTTTGTTTCGGAAACTCATAAAATGGTTTTGTAGAATGCATTCTTAAGTGTACTAAAGTTCTTGTATTTGCGGAAATCTATTAGAAGCAAAAAATAAAATTCCCTAAAAACAAATAATTTAAGTCTGGACAGTGAGCAATCAGAAAAGAAGAAAGTAAGAAAGAAAATTCTTTGCATGTAATTTTTTAAATACAGTTTTCATAGACATCAGATTAACATGAATGAGTAGGTACCAATTTGGGAGTATCTGTAGAGACTTCTGATCCCAAAAGATATTATTAAGCAATCAACTGGGTTATGGCTCTCTAGTTACCCCCCCTTGTCTTGAGCTTTCTTGCTCTGTACTGGTATATGATCGACACTTCACCTGACTGCTTTACCTGAAAATTCAATTTTATACACATGCAAGAATTCATATAAGGGAAAAATTTCAAGTCTTTATTTTCTCGAAGATCTACAGGTTTTACTATTGTTCATTCAGAAAGAATATGATGAGACAAGCCAATTCAACATTAGCTGTGTGTGTGAGTGCGTGTGTCTGTGTGTGTGCGAGCATGTGTGCACAGTGACTGAGGAAGTCAGAAGATCCCCTGGAATTGGAGTTATGGATGGTTGTTAGCTTCCAAGTAGGTGTTGGCAATCCAACCAGGATCCTCTGCAAGAATAGCCAGTGCTCTTAACCCTTGAGCCAATTCTCCAGCCCCCCAAATAGAAGTAATTTAAAGACTGACTCACACTAGTGATTTGTATGCACTGTAATAATGTCTATTTTAGGCAAAGAAAGCTGCAGCCCAGAGAGTCATTAATTCTTTTGGGGAATAACAAACAACTAAAAGTTATTGATACCAAATTTGAAATAAAACCAGTCCACAGTTAACTAAGGCAACCCTAGGATCAATATTTTCCTCACTTTAAAGTAGGAATGTATTGATGATATTAATGATTTTTGCCTTCCTTTTATGTAAGTAAAACAACTTCTGCTAATGTTTCTCTCTAAACAGATGAGTAAGTTGACTTTGGGGTTTTGCCTTCTTTCTTAAAGATTTCATTCCTCCTTCCCTATTTTCTATTTGTAAGAATTTTGCAAATCTTGGAATTTCTTTCATGCTTTAATGTTTAGACTTTATTTAGAAATCTGAAAAATGTTGTTTTCTAGACTTCAGCCTTTTTGATAATTAAATTTCATGGAAACCCATATAATTGGGATGGAATTTGTCTCCTGAATTGAATTACTTACATCTGTGCTAGAATAATTTTGCATCTTGCCTGAAGTATATTGGTTTCTTTTGGTTAGAAAAAAAAATTCCTGGAATTATACTTTTCAATTTGAAATTCACTTAATATCAAAGTGGCTATAATTAATTATTTTTTCTGATGATCTGAAAACTGCTAATAAGAAATTACAAATAACATATCAAAGAAATTTTATAAAGTACACCTCATAAAACACATTTCAAGTGTGGGCTACTCTCTTTTCTCACATTAAATTTGATTTTATAATTCATAAAAGGCATACTATTAGTGCCATCTAGTGCATTAATCCATCGTGTGAGCCATCTTATCAATTCATCACATGCCTGGGTTTTCAAAAGGCATTTTGTAAAGTCATACAATTTCTCAAGGCCATTTAAGTCAAGTTAATATTAAACAGTTGATTTAATTTTAGTTAAACACTAATCTATTTACATGTTACAGTTCTTAAAGAGAGTTCAAAAATCAGATAGATCATTGGTTTCTTATCCTTATTTTAATTGATTAGGATTTTTACTGAATGCTATGCATGACCTACACGTTTAACCCTTGATTAAAACAGAAGTAATGACTGCTGATTAAAAAAAAAAAAACATTTGCAACCACTGCCAGCTCAGCAATGGTCTGTGTTAACTGTGTGATTACATCTGAAAGAGCAGTTTTCTTATTCAGATATTCCCCTGTGTATATTTAAAATATGAACATTTCCGAGGTTACAGTCAGAGATTTATTTCCTCAGGAGCTAATGTTACTAATTTGAGAAGAAACAAAACAAAACAAGAATGACAAAATTCCATACACTCTTCTTAAATTAGCCACAGAGACTCCTACACTTCTTGTCTATTTAATTCATTAAGATTTCCCTGGTAAACTGAATGCCTGGGAAAATTTTGAGTCAGAAAATACAATGACTTGAAAAAAAAAAAAAACAAGTTGATTAATAATAGCAACTCAGCCCACAGAAATTTCTCCCCTGAAACATTAGTCACAGAGTAAATTGTGCCTTTGCTCACTTTGATCTGATAAACTACCCAAATTCAGGCAAATAGTATACCTGTTAAATGGATGCAGTCTTCAGGCACCATGTGTCCCTTCTCACTCTCTACCTCCCCAAATGTCCCTGTCCTCTTTCACGTTTCTTCAACCTCACTGCCAAGCTGTTTTATTTCTTTTCTTTTCAAAGTTTAACAATGCCAAACCAAGGAAGAGGAAGAAAGTTGGAAGTAATATATTCCCTGGCAAGATGGTCTGGTTTCCCTTCTGTGTACCATAAAGTAAATTAAATGTTCAAAGCAGGAGAGATGGCTCAGTGGCTGAGAGCACTGACTTTTCTTGAAGAAGACCTGGGTTTGAATCCCCGCACCCACATGACAGGTAATAACCATCCTTGAATCCAGTTCCAGGGCATCTGACCCCTCTTCTGATCTCTGCTGGCATTGCATGACATGGGTGCACATGCAGGCAATACACTCATACACATAAAGTAAAAATAATTCATAAAATATATATTTAAAGCATTCAAAGTATGAGAATTATTGGATAATATTTCTGTTGATTCGAACCACACTATGCATTGTATGTTGTTTTGTTTTGTTTTCTGCTTCTGGTTCCCTCATCAATGAAATTCTACTGCCGATTACTGTTGGTAGTGGAGTTAGTCATTTAATCCTTCTTCACCCTTAATGCCGCCCCAGTTTTATTCTCTTACTACATGTTTACATGATATGATAGGAAACGTTTCAGGTAGAGTTACAAGAGAGAGTAGAGTTCTTATCCTCATAAAGCTTACAAGGAGTTGAAAATAATCCTGAATAATTCTATAATGCAAGGCACTATGAAGAAACATCTGAAATAGAGTGACTAGAACGGGGCAATTTTAATGAGACTTGAGGAGTTTAAGAATATTCTTGGGGTAAAGAGATTATGAGGCTGTGGGGTGTTGATCCCTGAATGGAACACCTATATTAAGTTTCTGTTTAGCCAGGCAGGGATCACTGTGGAAGATGGTTGGAAAAGTTAAGAACCAGAAGGGGTGGATAACAACAAGAAAACAGTTTTCCAGACAGTTGGTCAGTCACTCATAGGAATGTACAACATTGCTGGCAGCATGAACAAGACTCACATTAGCTGATGTAAGACAGGACCCTAGCAGGGAAGCAGAGGGTTGGTAGGAGGCCTCGGCCCTAGATGAGGAGCTACTGGCACTGGATGACTGGGCTGAAGGGAGATCAAGGGCTGTCACGTCTGTTTCTCGTCCAGCAAGGAAAACGCGACCCCGGACTCTTCCAAAAGCAGTTTATTCAGGAACCTTGAACAACCTTTTTCCTTCTTAACTTTCTAACTTATTCTTCCCTTCTTACTTCTCCTCACTACTTCTCCTTCTCCTTCTTCTTCTTCTCCCGGGGAAAGCCCGCCACAGAGTTAAATTCCCTCCTGCCAGCCAACCCCAAACTACCACGTGGTGAAAGCAGATAGGCGCACACAGGCGGAAGCAGGGCCAGACCTCAGCCACAGCCAATTATGGAGCTGTTTGCTCCAGAGAGTGCCCACCTCGGGATGGTGGGAGGCGGGAGCAGGCGACATCTTTAAGACGCAGCAATCCGCGGCTCTCTACATCTCCCCCTTTTATTTTATATAACTTAGCAGAAACGGGCGAAGATAGAGGTCTGATCCCTGGTGTGCACAATTGGGATTATGTCCTGGAGACACCCACAGATTCATCACCTGTGGTGACCCAGACCCATCCCGTACCAATTTTCCCAGGGGAAGGAGCTAAGGGTACCACCTTCATGCAACCAGACATGTCTTCCAAGGAAACGCTTAAACACCAGCAGGCGAAACCTTGTGCAGTGCTTAGCCTCGCATCCCGTCCTCATAACTCCTTTATGGCAATTAGCCATGCTTGGGGGGACTGTCCAGCTTTAATGGCTGTAAAGGCTTGAATGATCATAGTTGCATTCTGCTTTTGTGTGGCTCTAATCTTACATATACACCACAGGCAGACCAGGGAGGCCATAATTAGGAGACCTGCTAACATTCCCATTCCCGCCCACTCTTTCAGATGGTTCATAGTAATTCTTTTAGGGTGTCTTTAAAATTAAATGTCCAGTTCAGCATTGGCTTTGGAAACACCGACAGGATTCCCCATCTCGGTTTTATTTTTCCTAGTTGGCTCATCAGGGCTGGAAGCAGGGGTATTGTCATGATGACTTTTGAGCTGAATTCTTCTAACCAGGCGTTCGGGTACCCATACTGGATCTTGTTGGTCCTGTGGAAAAATACAAACAGATCCTCGTGCCCATGTCAGCACGGGGTCAGGCCCACGCCAGAGGCCCGTTAATACGTCTTTCCACTTAGCCATCCCTTTTGCAGGGCCATGATGGTCCTGATGTCTATCCGCTGCTGAGCGGCCTTGAGCATCCAAATTCAAAAAATTTATAGTAAACAAGGCTAGGGAAAGTCTCTCCCTTGGGGTGCAGCTCTGGCCTACTCCCCCTTTTTGTTTTTGAAGACATTTTTTTTTTAATGTACGTTTTACAATGCCTTGTCCCTGAGGATTATATGGTAACCCATGAAAAAGTTGTACCTCCATTTGCTGGCAAAAAGAGGTAAAACTGCAAGCCGTATAGGCTGGTCCATTGTTAGTTTTTAGTTGTTGGGGCTTGCCCCATGTAGCCCAGGCCTCTAAGCAATGAGTTATAACATTGCGTGCCTTTTTTCCTGTCAAAGGTGTAGCGTGTAGAATACCTGAACAGGTATCCACAGACACATGAACATATTTTTGGTTTCCAAACTCCGAAATATGTGTCACATCCATCTGCCAAACCTTTAAAGGGAGCAAACCGCGTGGGTTAACTCCAATCCTAGGTGGATGGTGAAAAGTTACACATTGAGAACAATTTAGCACCACCTGTCGAGCATCTGCTCGAGACAGGTGAAATTTTTGTTGTAAGGCTCGAGCATTCAACATGAAACCTGTTATGAAAACATTTTGCCCTTTCTATAGTGGAGCTTAAAAATATACATTCCATTCTGGTCCATAAATCTACTTTATCATTCCCTGTACTCAAAGGTCCTGGCAGGCCTGTATGAGCCCTAATATGTTGGATAATAAAGCAAGCCTGTCTTTGCCAAATTAAAGTCTGTAATTGTTGAAAAAGCTGACAGACCGGACTAGAGTTTTTAATTGGTCCGGCCACTTTTAAAACTTTTACTGCATTAACGGCATAAGCTGAATCAGATATTAAGTTAAAGGGAAAGGTACAATCTTTAAATACTTTTATAATTATGTTTAACTTAATTAACTGTGGGGAGCCAGGCTGAAACTGTCGCATTATTGTCTCCTATTTACAAAAACTTTGTCTTTTAAATTTAAGATAATTTTATAAGTATTTTTAGGAATAGTAGAAGGAATAGGTAACCCAGGTTGCAGCTATTTAAGAACTGTAAATTGTATCAGTGACCTTTTATTGGTGTGAGAAAATACAGAATTTTGTGAGCTAGTTTTGTTATAAACATGTAACCATCTCTGTTAAAATTAGTTTATTGCTCAGTTACTCTCAACAGTATAATGTCCTCTGGGGTTGCTTTGTACAGGGTCAGGTGGCCAGCCTCACCCTTTGCAAACAGGATTGAATCTGAAATGAAATGGCCAGCCCCGCTCCAGAGTCAACCTCTCAGTGTTATTAATATGATTTACACATAGACACAAAAATGTCTGTATTCCTTTAACTCAGAGTTTGCATGAGACAGAAAAGCTGCTGAGTTTAGTAACCAGCAAGCAACTAAACAAATGAGATGTGGGTGGGAATTGAGCTCACAGTCTTCTTTTGTAAAGGAAAGTGCCTTAGGGCAAGGTATGGAGAAAATTAAGAAAATCTGCTATCATGGTCCTTTAATGTTCCAATGCTCTAGTCTCCTTGACCATGAGTATTTTTAAAGATAGAGATTTAACTACGCCTTTTAAATGCCATATTTTTTGTAAATAATTTTTCTTTAATTTAGTTTTAGGCTTTGTTTAGGCAACAAATGGTGAAAAATCTTTCTTTCTCAGATATCTAGTTGTTTTGTTTTTGTTTTTGTTTTTTTTTTTTTCCTTTTTTTCTTTTTGGGATTTAAAGACTATGGAAAACTGCTTGATTTTAAGTTACACAAAAGCTGGCTCCTCCAGTAGAGCAGAAGCTTTAGCTTTACTTTCCAGGTTGTTTGGGGCGATGCCCTGCGGCTTGATTAGCGGCATCTTGTTCATTAGTATACTCAATAAAGAATGACTTCCAATCTAAGTACTGCCCCTGGCTCAGACATGCGCGAGCCAACCCCGCCCAGTCACTGGGCGTCATGCAGTGTCTATGTAAAGCTTCTAACTGGGCCACAGTGAAAGAGGCATTAATTCCATATGTTCTTACAGATTCAGCCAGGGACTTGATAACTTTAAAGTCCAACGGCTCTTCATATCTATTTCCCTGAGGGTCCTGGAACACAGGATAGGCTAGGTGTAATTCTGATCGCACCTCTCTCCACACTTTGGGACAGAAGGACCGCCCCGAACAACCGTAATACGGAGGAGCAGAAGGCATTGTTCTGTAGGGTACAGCTTCACCCCCGCCCTCTGCTTCCATCTTTCCCTTTTCCACTTGTTTTATGAGCGCTTGCGACTCATTTTCGGAGTCTATAACCTCGAATCCCCAACACTGCTCGTGCTCTCAGATTTTTCCTCTTGTAACATTCCCAAAACTGCCTGCCCATTCTCTACCACTCCGCTACACTTTTGGTCCTCAAGGCAGCACTTTACTAGTTTCCAAATAGGTCGCACTCCTCGTCTCAGAGTTCCCTGATCGGCAGCAAAGTCCAGATCTCTCCCTAGTTTTTCCCATGAAGGGATCGTGAGCCTTCCGGATACCGTGAACCAAGGTGCAATGGTATCACAGTCTGCCAAGAATCTCTACAAAGTGCTTTTCTCAAGCTCCAAATTCTTAGAACGAAGTAGCTCATTTAGAGCCAAAAAAATTGGGTGGGAACTAGTATTTTCCATAACATTTTTCTGGGTACCTCTTGTACATTCTCTACAAAAATAGGCAAAAATAAGGTACCAGAACACAAAACTAATGCCCATTCCTATAGCAACGATCATAAAAATCCATTTTTACTTTTGGTTCACTATAACCTCCCAGCTGTCCCCGCTCCATCTACAGAGGGAGCAAAGCACCCCGCTTTTGTAGCGACTCCCCAATTTGCTTGAGGACTTAGCTAAGTACCCGCTCTTGACGCAGCTCCCCAAATTTACTTGAGGACTTTCCCACTTTTGTCGTGGGTTCTCATTACCTGAGAACTTTTCCAGTGCACTGCCCTGACTGCAAAAGTTTCTGAGTCCCTCGATGAGTTCCCCATACGGGCCGCCACTTGTCGTGTCTGTCTCTCGTCCAGCAAGGAAAACACGACCCTGGACTCTTCCAAAAGCAGTTTATTCAGGAACCTTGAACAACCTTTTTCCTTCTTAACTTTCTAACTTATTCTTCCCTTCTTACTTCTCCTCACTACTTCTCCTTCTCCTTCTTCTTCTTCTCCCGGGGAAAGCCCACCACAGAGTTAAATCCCCTCCTGCCAGCCAACCCCAAACTACCACGTGGTGAAAGCAGATAGGCGCACACAGGCGGAAGCAGGGCCAGACCTCAGCCACAGCCAATTATGGAGCTGTTTGCTCCAGAGAGTGCCCACCTCGGGATGGTGGGAGGCGGGAGCAGGCGCCATCTTTAAGACGGAGCAATCCGCGGCTCTCTACAAAGGGCCATAGTCTTAGTAGACTCCAATGGATGAATGCATAAAGGGCATTTGGGGGACACAAACCTGATTCTGTAGGAACATATAGAAAAATGATGAGATCAGGAAGTGGGGCGGGGGAGTTGATATAGGAAGATAACTAAATATAAACAAATATATTATATGAAATATACAGATTCAATTCAATCCAATTTAAAAATGAATAAAAAGGATTCCTCTTGGGGAGGGAGGAGTGTATGGGAACGCATATATCTGTGGAAGGAGCAGGTCTCAAAACTGTGTGTCAAGTTCCAAACCAGGCACAATGTTTGCAGAAAAAACTGCATTCAGTGATATTTCTTGGAGAGATTAAACTGGTCAAATCACAAGGTCTGACTGAAGTTTCAGAAGTGGTTGCTTTGTAGAGTATGGGTAAGACAGAACTACAGAACTAGCGTTCAAGCATCGAGAGAAACTAAAGCTATTGCAGCAATTTCATAGAATTCGAAGATGATGAAGATTATCTGAAATAGATAAGTAGAAGACTCATTTATGGGAAATTTGATATTTATTATAGCATTACTAATCCATTACACACACACACACACATACACACACTACACAGAAACACACACACATATATATATACTGTAATATTTTTATTTTACACACATATGATATTTATGTATATATAGTGTGTCTGAACACATATAGATTCTAGGAATGTCATTGTGCACAAAAGTAAAACGTATGATAAAGTCAAATGTATCACAGAATCATAATAAAATGCAACTCCCTGATCAGATGGATTAGTAATTACTATTGTTTTAGGGAACCACTGTGGATTTTGCCAGTAGGGCTTCTTCTCACTTTTATTTGCTTCTGTTAGAAAGTAAGTTGCCCGTCACCCTTTATCATTTAGAAAAGATTTCCTTCAATATACACTGATATAGCATGGAAAATAATGCATTTATTGTTGATAGTAGGTTTATCAAAACCCAATAAAAGTATTATTTTCAGTATTGACACAGTATGGTCTTTTTTTTTACTCAAGGAATTGTCCTCAAGGAATCTTGAGGAGAACAATCATAATATCCACATTTAGCATTTTGAATTCTATCTTCTGCAACATTATCGATGTAAAAAAAACATTTAATGTATTTAAAATGGATTATCTGCTTTGGGCTTTTCATCCAAAGTAGAAAACAAATAATATAACTTCTTAGTCCTGTGAAAGATGTTTAAAATTTTTTAAATTTATAAATATATGTATAATATACATGTGTATATATATATATATATATATATGACATATTTGTGTGTTTCAGAATGCCCCAGCAGACATCTTTGTGGAGTTACTTCTTTCCTTCCATCTTTCCTCAGATTCTGAGGATTGAAATACAGTTGTCAAGTTTGTAAGGCAAGCACTTACCTGCTGAGCCATCCCACTGGTCCTGCCCATGAGTGTTTTATTGTTGTTGTTTCTTTGTTCTTTTTTTGAGGCAGGGGCTTCCTGTAGCCCCAGCTCTACTGGAACTCACAAGTTGGCCTCAATCACACATAGATTTACCTGCCTTTGCCTCCCAATTGCTGGCATTAAAGTTGTGCTCTACCAAGTCCAGCGTAAGAATTTTATGCCTAACTGAAGCATAATATTTTTATTTTACATCCTTTTCATGGACATTGAAAAGTTAAAAGATATTTTGGAAAGGTAATGGGGAAAATGCATATATTTGCATCATCTTGATCCTTGTGTAAAAGCCACACAAATCAATCTGGATGATCTCCAAATCCCATAGACACTGTTTGAAATAAAATGAAATTACAAGGTACATTGTGAACTTCAGAATAAAAGCAGAACAGACCATCAGCAAACACAAGATTGTGACTTCAGAAACTGTGAAGGGAAAATAATTGGGAAACCCCAGCTAATGATAGATGACTCTCAGGGCAAGGGTTCATTAGTGGAAAGCATGATGGGCTAAATGGAGTTCAGCTAAAATGAGAAATTTTGCCTGACACACCTGCATGTGTGTGCTATAGTTATATGATGGCAGGAGATTACTGCCCCATGCATGCTCCAAAGTCACCAGGCAGCATGTAACTCCACAGGGAGAGTCTTCCAAGTGGCACCAAGCAGAGCAGTTATTATGGAGACAAAGGAAAGAAACAATCTTGATAGACAATCTAGATCAAAAACACAGGAGAGGGCCGAGAGCCACATAAACACCTATGACATTAAAACAACAGAAAGGGAGAGCTGTGAAGTACAGTCTATGGTAGTTCAGGTCTCCTTGTAAATGTTCAGGGAAACTAGATGCACATGAGAAGGACAATGGAAGATATTTACAGTCAAATGTCAGTGTCAAGATCCAGACCACATCAGACAGATGTGGTCCTTCAGAAGAAAGGCATGGCGATAAAATGATAACATATAACCTAGTACTCGGTAAGCTAAAAGATAATTAAGATGACCAAATATACAACACAGTATGAATCATAATTAGAAAATCCCAGAAACATTTTAAGTAATTAAAATAATATTAAAAAGATAGAACAACAAAGAAAATAGTGGCTAATAAGTTAAATATATAACATTTGAGAATAAATTAAAAGATAAAAATTGAAATGAAAAACAAAAAATTTGAGAAAATATGAAACTTGTCTAAAAAATATAGATCCATTAAAAGTTAATAGTCCCACAGACATAAAACTGAAACAGAAAAACAGAATGTTTACCTAAAGCTGTAACTGGATAACTATCCTTTGAAAATTCCTTATACCTGAGGATATCACTCAAAAATTACCACCTGAAAAACATATTCCAATGAAATTACTAAATTTCTAAGGAAAAACCATCACTAAAAAACTTAGGAAAAAAATCAAGAAATGGAAATAACTTACAAAGGAAATAGAAAATCACCAGACTTTGGAGAAACAAAATTGATAGCATGAACAAATCAAATTGATACCTAAAAACACAGGAAGATGGAAATGAAGTATTTCATATCTCAGGAAAGCTCATGTTCAAATGTAAAGGGCACAAATTATATTTTAACAGTGTGTAAATGTAAAGGACATAAATTATATTTTAACAGTATGCAAGAAATCAGGAAATGGTGGAGGTGAATTTCACGTGCTCAAAATTCTTAAAGGGCTATAGATATAAGGACTTCTGTATTAAACAAAAATTACTGCTGAATCAAAAAAAGAAATAATCAGATATGTTGTGCCCCACATATCAAAGGGAAGTAATTGAAGATAGAACTTCAGTGTGATCAAATCTTTGGATCCAGATACTGAAAGCGATTAGAAGTTCAAAGAAATGTGTGCACTGAATCAATAATGTTTCTGCAATGTGCATTATTCTAATTACAGCCCATACTGTGGATTTTGCAAAATTAATGAACTAGTTAATTTATAAGAAAAAAAAGGAGAAACCTGAAAATTAAGAGCAAACAACACTACATGTGATAACAAAACTTAAACTACAGACTAGTGATCAATATTTGGAAAACAAATTCATTAAAATACCAGGAAATACTTTCATAACATTTAAAATGCTCTATGTACTTTACCAACAACTAGAAACCATATTATCTAGTTTCTCCTTTTCTTTCTCTTTATCCTCTTTTACATATTTTTGTCATATTGTCCATTTTCTGAAGCTTAAAATCCAGCTCTTCCTCATCCATACCTTCTTTCATGGTTTTCTTACTGATTCCCCCTCGTATTCCCAAATACTTGTTTTAAACTATTCACAGTTGCCTTCAAATGAGTGATCTCATGTGAGTGAAGTCAGTGATCTAGTATTCTTTGAGTGGAAATTGAGGCTTAAAACATAGCTATGGTGCCGAGAGAAGGGAAAGGGCATAAAGTGTTCTTTGAGAATAAAAGTATATAGAGTCAATGAAAACTCTGTCAGAAGTATTTACAGTCCATTCTATCACACATATTTCTGCCAAAAAAATTTCAAAAGAACTTCCATTGCAGAGGTTGCAGTATATTCTTTCACACATTTTACATAATTCCTCACACTTCACCTCTGTGCCCACACACTTCCACCTCACACTCACCAGAACGAGTTTCCTGGGTAGTGAAGGATTAACATTTTTCATGTCTCTTTGTGTACAATCTGCAGTTTTATTATTTAGTAAATGTTACTGGGGATCTTCACACCAAAGCGACACATTAACTCCCTTCAAATTTAACTAGAATGACATTGGAATGGTGATTCATTTTAGGGTTTTAAGTTCTTTCTCAAGTTCATAAAAGCTGTGAACAGAATTACCAGCTGAAAGATTTTGCTTTAGACTAGAGTGTGAAGTAGGTCTTTCCATAACTGTCTTTCTATGTATTTATATCTTTAAGGAAAAAATGTTTTGTCAAGGCTGGCCTTGAACTTACTATGTGGATAAAGATAGTGTTGAGCTCATGATTCTCCTTCTTGTACCTCCTAGGTGCTGAGATTGTGGACCAGCCACAATGCCTCCCTCTATGACTTTTTTTCAAGGTCTATGAATATCCAATGGGAATAGTCCATCTCCTCAGTACATGATTTTCCTATTTGCAGAACCCTGGTCTCCAAAAAGTCACAGCAAAGGATATGCTAAATAGATCCCTCCCACAGAGATTCTCAGTTTCACTAGTCTCCGTGAATAACCAGTTTGGGAGTTTGTTCTTATCACTGTAACTTCCTTTAACTTTTCTTACTCTTAAATTAGTAAACTACAGTATTTCAGAATCTTCCTTAATAGCCCTTATTTTAAAAGTCTAACCAGAAGGAACAGAAGAATAGCATGCACGTCCAAACACCCTTTGGGTAACTAGATTAAAATGAAATTATTACTTAGCTGGTTAATTGAGAAGCGCCAGAAATAATGTTATCAGAATGTGGATGTTCTTTGGGTATTCTGTTGGTTGCAGAAGTCCTTTATGGCACATTGTGTGAAAAGCACAGAGCTTCTTAGGAATTGGTAGATAATAGATGAAATAAGCTAAAAAATTCATATCTGGAATTTATAAGTTATAAGTGCCTTGGAGGAAGAAGGCTGAGTAGAATATGTACAAGGCGGAGTGATTCTGAAATGAGTCTCTGAAGACAGACCAGAAGTAATTCTAGAAAGAGATGTGAGAAAACTCTTCTAAGCCGACAGAGTTTCCAGAATTAAGAATTGGAACTAAGAAAGATGTCTTTTTGTGAAATTGCAATTCTGAGTTAGGGAGAGACCAGTTCAAGCAGAGCAATGGACTCTCTTCGAAAGGTTTAAGAAACCGTGGGGTAAGCTGCTATGTACAATATTATGTGATTAATCTATTTACTGTTGAGAACAGATTGCCACAGAGAAAAGATGGAAGCAGACAATCAAATTGAAAGGTTCCTTAGTCACCCAGAAAGCACAATAATTGTGAAATGATATTTGATAGTTATCACTACAGCCAAATGACCAAATGACAACAAGGATGTCATTTTAAATGAGGAGAGAGAATTGTCACGAACAATGCATCACTACCTGTTCTTGGCAGGCTGCGAGGATGGGGTGGGAATCATTGGTAGAAAAACAAAGACATGCAGTGAAGAGGAAGACAAACCATTTTGTTTAGTGTATAGTTGTTTTGAGACCTTGTGGTAAAGCACAAGTCTCTAAATGAAAAAATAATGAGTGTTGGGGCTGATCTGCTAAGGCTGGTAATGTCCTGCCTCCAGATACCCAAAGACTGTGAGCTTCATGCCCCGTTGCTGAACCTATACTGACTTGCTTCCAACCAATATTATCACAAAAACCTGCCGTGTCACTTCTGAGATGAGGTTCTAAAGCACTGACCACTCTCTTCTTGTTTTCTCTTTTTCCTTATTCCTCTCCCCTGCATCTCTTATCAGATGCCATCTGTAGAGGACCCATCACAGAGGTCTCAGGAAGATATTCCGTCCCCAGCCTCTGAGAAACTAAATCCTCAGTCAGTAAAACCTTCAGGTTCATCAACAGCTTCACTGCAATGTCATGAGAAAACTTGGAGTAGAGACTCCTGTTTAAGCTCCACCTCAATCACCAACATAGAGAAACTGTGAGGAATTATATGTCTACACTTCCTTCTCTAAGTCAGCTTTTTCTAAAGCTTGTGAGACTAGATAACCCCTAAATAAAACAAACAAACTATTCCTTCCTCCATTCTAAAATGTATTTTTATTTGTTCTTTGGGAATCTCATACACATCTGAGTGCTGCACGTGTGCATAGGAGGAGGATCATTCACTGGATCATGGACAACCTATCTGTGTCTGCATCCCTGGAGAAAAATGATGCTCCCTCCCCAAGAAATCATCAACTACCAAAGCTTCTCATCTAGGGCTAGGCTTCATTAGTGCTTACACTGTCCAGGTTGGAAATCTGACTGAATTTGCAACCTAGATGTTCATCAACTGATGAATGCAAATATACATAATGGAATTTCATTCAGATGCAAAGAAATAGCTCAGATCTTACAATTTTGAAGCTCCCACGGTTCTTCAAAGACTTGATCATTCTTGCTAGATTTACTTCTAGCTTCCCCTGGGGATTGCTTCAGGACCGTCTAATCTGGATTGCCAATGAACTGTTCTTTGAAACTGTTCTTCCAGAAATCACTAACGAGTTTCTAGTTGCTAAATCAATTGGTGACTTTCCTTGGCCTTAATTTCTCATTTTCCGAGAGCGGCTGGCACGAAGAATCCCAATCACATTGACTGGTGCCTCTAGCTACTGATCTGAAAAAGTGAGACCCTAAAGCTGAGGAAGTTGAAGCAGGGAAACTCAGAAGCTTGGACTAAGTAATGAGGATGATACACTTCACAAGATAAAGGCTGTACAGCTAGCTCAGTTGTTAAAGTACTCACCTTACAAGCATGAGGATTTGAGTTCAATTCCCAGAACATCACACAGGGCTAGATAGATAGATAGATAGATAGATAGATAGATAGATAGATAGATAGACAGATAGACAGATAGATAGATAGATGACTGATAGATATAGCTCTGTGTGATGGTACATGCTTGGAATCCGAGCCCTGGGGAAGTAGAGATAGGTAGGCCTCGGGGGCTCTCCGGCAGGCAGTCTAGCCCACATGGTAAGCTCCATACATATCAGAGAGTGACCCTGTCTCAAAAAAATAAAGAATGGTCCCTCCAGATGTTCACTCTACATATGTGCCTGCATGTGCATATGTGCACACCTGAGCACAGCAACAAATAAAGAATCTGATTTGTAACGGTTCTTAGAGATAGATTGTAAACATTAAGTGATATGCAAGAAACTAAGGCACTAATTAAACAAGACTGAAACAAGCAAAAAACAATGACTGCCATTTCACATTAGAAATTAAGAAGAGTTTCTGAGATTTGCAGGATTGAATTTGAGTTTCTTCACTGTATTTTCATTCGAGATAAAGAACTGAAAGGGCTTAAGATATTTTCAAGTGCTTATTAAAAAATCTCCTCTAATAATTTAAGAAACCACAATTGCATCTTTTTTTGAGGGAGAGAGGGAGTGGGTCTCACTATATATCTAAGACTGACCTTGAAGTCATAGAGATCCACCTGCCTGAGCCGCCCAAATTCTGTAATTAAAGGCATGCACCATCCTACCATACCTGCTATCCATGTTTAATCTTAGTGTCCTATCATCTTACATTAAAGATTGTTGAGCCGCAGATGCCACATCCCATTCGTTTCCCTTTGTAGTCCTCACAGTGCCTGTGTGTTTTGGCTCTCATCTCTTCTCTTCAGATTTCTATTTCTTATCAGTAACCCATTTTTGCTGTGGCCCAATTAACATAAGCTTACATTTGGACTTAGCTTCTCTTTAAGGCTGAAGCCATCATTTTCTTTGCTCCTCCTCATGTATATTTTCATCTAGAGTGGAGTGTCATTACAGTGGAGAAGTAAAAAATGATGACTGTATCCAAATGAGTTTTCTCGAGGCCAACAGCAAACCAACCCAGTCTCCAGTCCTCACCTCAGAGACACAATGAGGGTCTCCATCAGCTCAACTAGGTCCGCATTCTCTTTCCTTAACCCTTTAAATGAAATGCATATAATTTTGAAGACAACCATTTCCAATTAGGACTGCTCTAACCAAAGTTGTGTGTGTGTGTGTGTGTGTGTGTGTGTGTGTGTATGTGTATCATTTTATTATTTTATGAATGGATTGTTTCCTGGAATACTATACTGTTCCCACAGTTTTTCAGTCTCTTACATCACTTGTGATAACTGATCAATCTGATGTCCTTGCATAATTTTTTCATTGGTTCCTAGATAATCCAGTCTCCCAGTTTTTTCTCCCATGTTACTGGTGACTGACTTAAAAGTGTTGTTTCTTGTTCCTTCTTTTCCATAAGTACTTTGGGTTCTTCACAGTCCTCATTAATTTTTGTGACAATTTGTTCAAATCTGTGATTTTAAATAGCATCTATATGCCATCATGTCCTAATGTCTGTCACCATCACTTTTCTCTTATTGTCAAGAATCTTTTCCATTAGGATGGCTAATATGCACATCAACTTAAATGTATTCAAACTTTTTCACCCACACTCTTTGTTCTATCTATCGATCATAAAGTCTGTCTTTCACACGGTGCAGAAAATGAAGCTCAGAAAACTGTTCTCATCTTATACACCAAGTGAACACATCATCTTTACATTCAAAATATATTGCAATGCACTTCTCTCACTTTTGTTCCTAAATTCATTTGTCCTACCATCACCTTTTCCTGTATACCTAAAATAGCTTACTAGCCTGCATTCTGGCTTGCAGTTTCTCTCCCTATACTTTAATTTCAACAGAGATTCTAGAATGGCTTTTTAAAGCATAAGAATGATCATGTTAATTTTCTCATGTCAAAATACCCCACAACCCACTCATTTCACTCAGAGTAAAGCTCAAAGGCTTTTCAGTAACTGGGCAGTCTTGTATAATCAGGTCCTCATTCATTTTCTTACCTCTCTCACCTTTCTTAACTTTGCACTTTTTTATTCCTGGTCAGTCATGCTGACTTGCTTATTGATTCTCAGGTATGTTGACTACATGACAGCCTTATGACCACTATATGTGTTCTTTTCCCAGACAGATGAATCCAACCACTCTCAGATCAATCAAGCCTTTGCTAAAGTTAATTCTATTCAATTAGTTCTATTTTGGGCATGTTATTATAATGAATAACATGCTGTCAGAACTTGAATTCTCTTTATTTTGTACTGTATTTTGTCCAGTGTACTAATAATTCCACCTTACTGCTTATGCGTTTTTTTCATAGTTTGTCTCCCTCCATTTGAACCTCATAGAACACATATTTTAAGCTACATTTTCATATATATATATATATATATATATATATATATACAGTCTTGGCAAACGGGACTTGTGCTTTCAGTGAACCTGAAAACATCTACTTTGTTCAGTTCATGCAGTTCATGCTACTTTCTCCACCAGGGTTCTTCCCAAAGGTAAACAGTGAGAGTTTCCTTCAGTATGAGAAGATAAGGAAGGCCATGTCTTGGTTTCAGAATAAATTTTCAGATGGAATTTCAAATAATTTTCCTAAGCCAAACACCTGTTCTAAAATTTTTAGTTATATTATTTAAAATGACCATCTGTTAGACAAATGAAAGTTGAACAAATCAAGGAAAATTCTTCATGTTACAGAATTTAAATTTTCTCGCCCCTTCATGATGTAGAAAGGAAGAGAAAACTTTTCTGCTTGCTCTTTTTAAAAAAAAAACTATCAAAGAAGAACTAAAATTTTAATGAATTTCAAATGTGAGGTAAGTGGACATTTTCAGTGAATCTGAGTAAATCGTAGTTTCTTTTATGCCTACTAAAGTAACACACCACACTTTAACGTGACTGACTTGAGCATTTAGTTGCCTTTAGAAAAGGTGAAAACAATACCTAACTTGCCACAAGGCATACTTGTTTCAATTATGTGACTAATTCATGGTGACCTTGACACAGTCATTTCACCTGCTCTTGTCTCATTTTGTAAGACTAAACGATTATTGGATTCTTTTTTCAAATTTTTTTCTTTTTAATTTTCTGTATTTTTATTGAATTTTTGTTCATTTCATACATCGTAATCATATTTAGACGCCTCTCCTATCAGCACTCCTCAATTCCCCTCCATATTTCATACAGTTTGCCATATATGTTAAGGTCTATCAATTCAAGTTTGTGTCTCCAGATGTCCCTCTGTGTGAGTTCAACCCCTGGAGCATGGTCAGGCTCTCCAGCACTCCCTTAATGAAAATCTACTCTACCTCACCCAGCAGTGATCTGTTGTTAATAGCTCCCCAGCCAAGGATGGGCCTTCTTACTCATTTATCCCTCTTATGCTGGTTTTTGGTCTGTTTAAACTTGCATGGATCTTGTACATTCTGTTACCATTGCTGAAGCTCATATTAGCAAGTTCCCAGAAACCTGGAAGACTTTTTTTTATAGTCACCAAGCCTATCTCTTACGAACTTTCTGTCCCCTCTTCTGCAGTGGTCTCTGAGCCCTTAGTGGGTGAATTAAATATGAGTTCTATCCAAGGACACTCACTCTGCAGTTTCTTATTGTCCTCCAAACTTGGCCAGTTGTAGCTTTCTGTGTTCATCGCCCTCTGAGGGTGATAAGGACACTTCATGGTGAGAATGGAGAGATGTATTGGTATTTTTATAACCCCTGTTCAGCTATGTTCTCTGAGCCTGAGGTGTAGAGATTCCACTGTAGATGTGTCACTTAGGGCTGAGCATCTCACAGACATTTATTCTCTGCATTTGACCAGTTTTGGAATTCTGTAATAGTCTCAGTCTGTTGCAAAGAGAATCTTCTTTGATGAGTGGTGACAGGTAAATACAAGTATTCAGATTTAGCATATAGTAAGAAATAACCTTTTCCTGGGGATATGACAGATGTAAGATTTTTCTCTAAGATCTATGACCTCTTCAGCCATGTGTATTAGGCTATGTTTACAGTCCCACACATGAGTTTCCTCTCATTGAGTGGACTTTAAGTCCAATTTAGCTAGTTCTTTATTACCTCCAAGATAAAAATGTCACTACTGCAAATATGTGTGTGTGTATATATATATATATATATATATATATATATATATATATATTGTTTGCTGTGCTCATCATTGATCATTGTTGTGATTATTAGGCTTTAAAACTGTGTTGTACCATTGGTTGGTTTTTCTCCCTTTCTTCAGGAGAGGGCCCTCCACATCTGCTCCAGCTCTATTGCTCCAAGTCCTGTGTCTGATATCTGTCCTCTCTTCAGCAATACAGACTTATCTTGATATTTTCAGAAGAAATCAAGGTCTGTGGCAATAGCCTATCTTATTTTGGGATTCTTTTTTGAGATCTAAAATTATGTAAAAAATATTTAAAGATACTAGTTTTAAAAAATCTAAATTAAGGTATATTGTAAATATCGATAAGAGAAAACCTTGATAACTGTGGGTACAAATAAATTGGGCTTCTGTGAAATTTCAGGGATTGTAATGTAGGCAAGGTTGTAAAAGACACTAAGTATTCATTGTAAGTGCTGCCCTACCTGTTAAGGCACCTCTTGTGCATGACTATGGAGATTTCTAGTCTTACATCAGTCCATTCAAAAAAGATAGAATGAGAAAGTTTGTGGTAACAGATATTAACATTTGTGAGCACAAGTTATCTTCGGCCTCCCAGAGTCCAGGTGAGGATTTGATCTTACTCCAGACTAACTCATTCCTGTTTCTGCTCTAAGGTAGCTCCATTATATGCTTGAGAAATGGTATTGGTGAGCTTATTACAAAGGAAGTCCCAATGTATTAGTATACTAATGCTCTCTACAGAATCAGTGAGGGCAAAGTCAGAAATCAAAAGACTTAGTCTTTTAGTCCCCAGTCTATTCTGATTCTCATTAAGAACCAATATTCCATCATTCTTATCTACTACCTTCTTATTAAGGAATAGAAATGGATGACGACAACCAGCCTGCGTCCCTACTCCACTGTGATAACTTACAGGCAAAGGCTCTGGTGCCTTTCCATTGAATCACATTTCTGTTCTGGGGAAATTTTCATGCAATTTGTATTTTCCTCTGTAGTTGTATCGGTACAATGATTAAATAAATGCAACAGAAGATATCCCAGTTCTGTAGTGCAAAATCCAATGTAGAGAAAGAACAATGTAATATGTTAGGATAGAGGGCTACATTGGAAGAGAAATCAAAATAACGTAGATTTATATCAAAAAGTTATTCTTTCTTTGAATGTGTTTAGTCTAAATTTACCAATTCTACTGCTTATATTAGCAGATTAAGAAAAGAGTCTGTTAAGAAATATTTGTGTTTAGTATAATTCATAAATGAGTGGGAAAAGTTTAAACCCAGAAAGCCATCAACTAATTGCAAACTAACCACACAGAGTAGCGCCAAATATATTTATGTACTAAATAATTGTCCACTTATTTCTCCTTTTATAGGCAGATATTTAAGAGGGGATTAACAGTGAAAGCTTTAATACTATTTGGGCCATAGAACTAAAATTGTAATTTTTGAAATGCTCCTTTCATTGCTAGATAAAAAGACCTATTTTCCTTGTGGTTTAGTTACTAGAGTTTATTAAAACTATAAAAAATACAAATTATTTTGTGAAATTTTTGCTTCCTGTAGGAAATTCGTTAGAATTCTCATTTGGACCCAGAAAACACAGTGTGGGACTGACTTCACTCATATTGAAAGGACAAAGGAAATTAAGGGTGAACTCCCTTTGCCTATTTCAGTGCAAAGGATGCTTTCTAAAATGTGAAAGTGATTCGTTATTTGTTGACTGACTGTCATATCTCCAAGACCTCCAGATTTGTGTCATTTGGTGAACTGAGAAGTGATTCATATTTCTTAGGTACTTGCAAATAGAAATAGAATTCTTAGAAGTCTTAGTTCTCTTTGTGTAGGAAGATGTTTAAGTATCAAGCATCGATCTAAGAGGAATGCAGACTTTTCACCACCTGCAGAATACACTGGGAACAGTAGAAAAATGTCGGAGATGAGATAGAGTTAATGACTGAAACCCCAAAACTCATAGTTTGACTTTTATTTCTTGATCAGCAGAAAAGGATAGCTACACCTGCTTATTTGTCAAGTAACAGGTTTCTTACATGTTTCACTAAAAATAAGTTGCTTTATCTGGTAGACAAAAATGAATTGCTCTGTTCAGGACTTAGTGAACTATGTACAAAGTATATATGTTTTCTAGAAAACTATAGCTAAATTTTCCAGAAATTTAGAGAAAACGATGGATATGTATCAGATTAAATATTGATATCAATAATTATAAGAAAACAATAAAAATAACACAGTGCAAAATGCAGGCTTTACTCTAATGGATTTATACATATTAATTAATTTTACCCCATGATAACCCTATAAAGTATGTGCTATGATATTCTTTCTGCTGTTTTTCTTGTTTAGTAAACATCCAGTTGGGATATTCATGAGATTTTAGTCCCATCATGTCTTCTAATTTTGGAAAGGTAGACTTACATCCTGTTCTATTTTCATAGTTCTTCATTGGAGACTACATTAACTCCTTTTAACACAAAATAAGTTCTGCTTAGATATTATCAATGGAAATCCCTCTTGGCGCATGTCTACCCATACGATTTCCCCATGCCCTCTGTTTTCATACCCGAGTTATGAAACAATTTCATAAAAGTCAGAAATGCATCTTTTTGAGAATTCTAAACATGTTGGGTGCTAAACTCTTCCCCTCATCAAAACATTCTGCTTTCTGTTTCTTCTGTGGATTCTTTCCAATTCAGTCAGTTGGCGAGTTGTTTGCCTTTCAACATTTGAAATATTCAGCTATGATTTTTCATTTAAAATTCTCACAAATGTGTAATGTGTTGCCATTGATTTCAACACTGTGATCTATTTATTTGAAGCTTCTAAACTATGTTAGAATCTCCCACTTTCAAAATTCAAGTATTTCCTTGGTGTTAGGTTTAAGAAGTGAAACTTTTAAGGCATCACAAGGTCATGAGAGATCTTCTTTTCATAATGAATGACATTAAGACTCTTTCAATGAGGCTTCTGAAGTTTGGGGGCCTCTTTTTGTTTTCCCACCATATTGAAATGCAGTCTTCCCCCATCTTTGGAATATTCCACAAGGCAGCATTGTGGAAAAAGCAGGTAGTAGCTCTGGCCAAAAGTTGCCAGAACTGTGACTAAAGCATGACTGAGACTGTGAATTTCCAAGTCTCAAACACATTTGTTACAGAAGTACAAATAGACTAAGGGTCAAGAAGATGGAGCATTTAAGTGAGCAACATACAAATAATAATTCTTTGTCAAGGTCATTTTGTCTTTTGCAGTTAAGTAACTCTTTAATGTATCTGCTAAACATCTTCAAATGCACTAGATACTTACCAAACCTTTTATTTTCTCAGATTAGAAACTGAGATGTAGCAGAGTTGCTTGAGACACACATCTGATTGCAGTAACCGATAGGGAAACTAGAACTCACACCTCAAATATTCTGATGTTTTTGCATCAATTCACTGGATTTTTCATTATTTGTTTATTTATATAAGACAACAGCAGACAATGGAAACTTTAAAATGTCGCTTATTGTTTTGAATTCAAAGTCATCATTGTAGAATGTAAGGACACTGGGTGGGATGTCAAGAGCATAAGATTTCTGGCTTCTCTATCAAGAAGTCATTTTACAACTTGGAAAACATTTGCTTCATTTTCTTAACACCAAACTCCAGAACGGCACTGTTTAAGGTAGCTACTTATTTTCCAAGGGTCAGACTTAGTGCTCCATTCTTATGATTCATACAGTTGGGAAGCTGACAAAGAGTGCATATGGATTTTGATAAAAAAATCAGAATGCATGATGTGATGTTGATATTGACCGTCAAACTGACAAGACATAGACATCACTGAGCTCTGGTCATATTTGTTGTGGATGATATAGATCAGGTTGATTGAGGTGAGATAGCCCACTTCGACTCTGGATGGTACCATTCCATGGGCTGAGATCCTGGACTAAATGAAAAGGAAACAACAAGCTGTCTCATGCTTTTTCTGCCTTGCCTCATACCTTCAAACCATGAGACCAGATAAGCTTGTTTGTCCTTCAGTTGCCTTTGACAGGGAATTTCATCACAGCAACAAGAAAGTTACTTATAAACATGGCTTGTTCTTTATTTCTTTTCCTTTACTGCTTATCTCCCCTCCACTGACTTCATGCATCTCTTAAATAGATAAAAGATAAATTATATAAACATATGAGCAACTAATAGATGACATAGTATACAAACATGGAGTTGCAATTTGTACATAATGCATAAATGGGATGTTCATGTAATTTATACATGACATATGCATTACAATTCATTTTAAATAATGTAGCATTTTATCACAATTAATTGATTTCTTTATAAACAGTGGAATATTTTTCTTTGCACTTCTCTGAAAACATTTCCTATACACACGTATAATATTACCCATAACATTGCCTATATACCACAGTATTGCCCATCTCCTGAGAATGCGACATTTTGTTTCTTTTCATAGTGATGATGGTTTACCATGCAAAAGTACGTCATCCTGGTATCCCATCGTTACTTAGCAACGCACAAGGAAAGGGTGTATCTCCTCCTCTCAGGACCAAATACTTTTGCTGTACTGAATTCAGTTCTGGTCATGCTTTTCATTGCTTATGTGTGTGGGAAAGGATTTCTTTTTCCGGATATAAATGTCTTCTTTTCCCATTTTCACACAAATGCAAGGTACACACCTTGTACTTACCTTTTCCATGATTCATTACCATCTTCTAAAACTTTTTTCCTAGGCTAATTTTCTCCAAGTAAGTAATCTTAATTGCTCTCAAATATGTAACTTTAAGGATGTTTCATGATTGGCCACTGGGGTGGCTCAGTAGTGAGATGGCTCTGTACTGAGGTATCTCTGTAGGTTAAGACACTTGCAACAAGACTGATGACCAAGTTCAGTCCACATAGCAGAAAGAAAGAACTGACTCAAATCAGCCTGACAAACGACGGAATGAACTGACCATCCACTCAAACCGCTTCTCCACTCCAGGAGGGAGATACATCTATCTCAGAAGACATGGCCTCTCTCCACGGCCTTGTAGAAGATGTATGACTCCTTGTCTGCCTCCTTGCAGACCTGGCTCCTTACCAGCTCCTTGCAGAACATACCTAATTCCCCTATCAGAGCACCCTATCTTTCAGTCTCAGATTCTGGCAAAGGCGTCAAAACCATCCCAGAAGGCACAACCACCTTCTGGGATTCTGGGAAGGAACAAGAGTTCTGGTCCCCTCTAAATCTGAGACTTCTCCCAACCCTCATGCGCAACCCCTGTTCACAAGGGAACGTCGCCCTTCACAGCTAACCAAAGCCACCTGCATCTGTTGAGGTGGGATTTGGTTTCCCCTTCTTCTTACTATGTCACCTTTTTATCTCAAATTCTAACACTTTGTTCACACACATGTACACACAAAATCTAAGTAAACATAATTTACTTTAAAAAGAATGAAAGGAAGGTTTTAAGATTTACTTAACCTTTCCATTTTGGTTGGATACTCTTGCTGTCTCCTGTCTAACTAATTTAAATAACCTTGTGATAAGCATCATACACACCATCTTATACCTCATTTCAAATTCTTCTCTTTAGCTCAATTCCTAGAAATGCAATTACTGATGGAAAGTTTTCCAATTTTTATTATGTTTTCTTTAGTGCGTGGATCATTGAACAAAGTGTGCAGTTTGTCTAGATATTTCAAAGATTAGTATTTTTGGGAACTGGAGAGATGGATCAGAGGTTAAGAACACAGGTGGTTTTTGAGGAAGACCTGGGTTTGATTCCCAGCACCCACATGGCAGCTAACAACTGTCCTAAACTCCAGGTTTCAGGGGTCCGACGCCTTCTACTGTCCTCTTTGGGCATTGTACTACATGGGTGCACTTACACGCATGCAGGCAATATACTCACATACATAAAAATAAGAGAGCTAGAGGTACTAACTCAAGTGGGTGGAAGATATGATGGATGCACTGAGCAATATTCTAGTATCTCTCTTCCAAAAATAGACATGCCTTTCTACGTAAATAGCATCCTGAAAGAAATTTTTCTCTCCTCACAAATTATGCCTGTTTAAAACTAATTTTGTGATTGTGCAATACAAGAAATACATTGAATTCACTTATTGAGAAAAAATTCTGTCTTCATAATCTCTGTTTTTATCCTCTATTTTTTTCTCTACCTGCCCCCTCTGATTTTAGAGGGTGATAAACTGGCAGCAATCTATCTGTCTACAGCATTTTACACACAGATAACAAACTGCAAATTGTGCTTAGCTGCTAATCACAGAAATTCCTTGTTTGTACGATTTAAAGTACAGCATATCACTTCTCCAAAATGAAAACGTGTATGTGTGTCAGTTCTATCTGTGCAGATAAAGTGTCCATATTATTTCATCATTTTTCCCTGCTAATCTCAGCAACGTGGTTCTTGTCCTTATCTTCACAGCCTCATCATGTCAAGCTGGCTGCAGCCACAGTAATGATCATGGCTGTACACAATGAGGTCTAATGACACAAAGGAAATTTTTTCTCCTTAGTCTTTTTAATTTTTAGGAGCTAGGAATAATTTCCCAGTACATCTACTTAGTACAGCATTGTCTGGAATCAAATAGTCTGCTTCCTCCTAAATCATTACCTGGAAGGAAATGAATCATATGAATTAGCTGACACCAAATATGATGTACCCCTGAAATTGAGGAAGACTCAGATTTCCTTGAAGAACACATTTTCTATTAAGAATAAATATTTAAAAGACCCATGCATACGATAAGAAAAATTGTTTTGCAGAAAATGAGAAATGGTGGATTTTAAGAGGAGTGAGTGAAGGACAGGAGACGGCTCAGAGGGAAAAAGAGTTGTCACGTGATCATGAAAACGTAAGACTGAATACCCAGAAATTGCATAAAGTTGGACACCTCATGTAAATGTCTGTAATCTCAGAGTTCCTATATGGAGATGGAATATGGTGAGAGGAGAATCCCCTGAAACTCCCAGGGTGGCTTGTCTGGGTGCTCAGAAGCAAAGAAACAAGACATTTTATTTTAAACAAGGTGAAGACGAGAACCAAAACCCATGTCCTCTGACCTACACATGGGCATGTACATACATACACCATACATACACATTCTACATATATACACACATATATCATACAGCCATATAAGCACAGGTAAATATGCATACACATGCAACATTTTACACACACAAAGAGAAGTGAATGAATTTTTTAAAATTTATTTATGTTTTTTTGAGAGATACTAGAGATGATTTACTCTAAAACCAAATATGAGTGACCACCACACAGGAACACAGATTAAGGTTACCCCAAATTCAATATTTCAATGTGGTAATGGTTTGACAAAGTTTCTTATAGTAACAGAACAAAGAAAAATCACAAATCAAAACACATTTTCAAATACATAGGTGAAAACAGCAAGTGGGGAGAAACAGCAAAAGAGGAATCTCAGTTCTAGGTCTCAGATGCTATCAAGTGGCATTCTTAGCCTTTTGATGGGTGGGAACTATCTCTTTTGTTGAGTTAATACGTTCTATTAGTCACAAGATGTTAATTCAGAAACAGAAGTGGGCAAGGGGTGGTGACATATGGTGTGGGACTAAGGACGTCTGGAGTAATTTGTGAATAGGCTCTGATCTGCAGCATTTCACACTCTCCACAGTTAGAGAAGTGTTAATCAGTTCACTGAAGGAAGTTCAACTCAAAATGCAGGAGTTTCTGAGAACTTTGTATTTTATAAAACCATAATTCCTAAAAATATAATTTTCTTCATCAAACATTTACTGATGCATGTTTCCTAAAAACCATTAAATTAGTAGGCTTGTAAAGCACAGATATATATCTATGAACCTTAAGGATATGTCAGATAGAGGCGAGAAGCAAGCTTTTCATAAGAAATGTAGGATATTTGAAAATCAATATGATTTCTAAAATGGTAGACCAAAAAGGGTTGTAATTACTTTTTGTTAGCCCAATCACTATTAATTGTATTTCAGAAATTAAAAAGGAGAAGAAGTGTTTTATGTTTCTTGGGTTATTGATGTGTGTTTCTAAAGCAGAAAAGAGTATGATGAAAAGAATTTGTGTCTAAATTAACTTTCGGTTCTGTTTAAATGGCAGTTTAAATCATGAAACAATTAATAAAAGAAAAAAGACTAAAAGAGTTTTCACACAGATACAACAGGAAGACACATGAAAAGGAGAGACTAGGTTCTTTCTCTTTTTTCCTAGTTGCAAATATATAAGAGGATAACCCAAAGACAATGCTTATTTAGGTAAATACCATGGAGCTTAATCCTTTAAAGTGTAGATTACAGACCTGCAAAGCAAGGAACAGTCAACAAAGTAGCAGGATAAAGCAAACTTGCATTAAAACAAATGACTAACTATCAAAACACAGTTACTGCATAATGGGCCATCCATGTAGTGCAAACCTCTTCAAATGGTTAGGAAAGAGAGTGGAAACCATTTTATTTAAACTGAAATTCTGGCTACCAAAGCATCCGACAATTTAGGCAACTCTAAACTAGCATTTGTACACTCTCTTCCACCTACAAAGTCTTTGGGTCAGTTGGCCTTAGATTCAAAGGGCAGCAGTGGGCAGACTGAGCAAACTCACTCCTCTCAAATTGTAGGTTTGACCCGTGAGGAGAAGTTGCCAGAATGCAAAGGTTTTCACTGTAGGGAATGAATTTATCATATTCCAGTCACAGAATCAAATTTCAGTCCTCTTTAGAGTACAGTAATTAGTTATTCCCAAATGTTTTGGAATCATAAGAAGTAGTTTTTATCATTGGGGTAGATAGGTCTGTTGGTAAAGTGTTCATCAGGCAAGCATGAGACAACTATAGCAGTAGGTACCTATAGTCCTAGGGCTTGCTGGAAAGAGGCCAGATGACCCTGGGGCTTCCTGGCCAGCAGGTCCAGCTTCATAGTGAGATCAGGTTTAGTAAGAAGGATGATCTCAAAAAATAAGGTGGAGGGCAACTGAGAAACACAATGTCGTCTACATTAGGCACACACACATGAACATGTACTCCTGTGCAGAGGAGCGCAGGAACACATGCACATAAAATAGGAAAGCGATTTTAAAATGTTAACCGTATTCAAATTAACTCACTCAGAATGTCACCTCCTGGAACAGTTTTCCAGAAATTAACTTTTACTTTTGCTTTAAAAGTAGGCTTTCACTCTGCCCTCTAGGCTTGCCTTCCCCTCACGAGCCTTCTGTCTCTGTCTCTTGAGTCCTGAGATTGTAAGAATGTGCCAACATGCAATACTTGCTTGTTTAACAAAATTTCTAGGTATTTTTATTCTTGTTATTTTTTGCAGGTTTGTTTTCGAATTAGATATAGCTGTTACAGTGGGGACAATTTAATTTATTTGTTCTATGCTTTTCATAGTATGTGACCTATGAGTTACATAACATTTCTGAACTTCATCTATAAATTAGTGATAGTAAGCTCCCCTTCCTATAGACGGTTATAAAGATGAATCTATTCAGTGCGTATTGTACGAGTGCTTGGTACCTAGAAAGCACCAAACAAACATTAGCCACTTTTATATTACAGCTCATGAAATACAATAGGTAAAAACCAGAAGTTTTCTTTAGGTTGCCATCATTCTGTGTATCATCTTTCTTCCCATGCATAACTCCAAAATTCTCCACATGTCATCACACTGTCTCTACCTGAAGAAGGGTGGGCTGCACATGCATGCCCTTGCCACATCCTGGCTAGGTACGAAGGATATTGCACAGAAGGTCACCTCATTCCATATGTACAGTAAACCTAGGAGCTCTACAGGAGCAGCCAATGCTCTTAACTGCTGAGCTATCTCTCTCTAGTCCCAGCAAGGGATGTTTTAACATTCATGTTTCATCTCCTTAGAACCAAGACCACAGTCACAGTGAAAAAAATGGCTCTGACTCAAACCATCCTAGTGTATCAGTTCCTATTTGTGTGACTTTAATTCTGTCTTCCTCAATAATTTGTACCTCCTTGCCAGTTTAAAAAAATTGCATTGGTCATAATAACAGCTCTAATCAATGACAACATTCTAATGATTAAAATGGATTTGAATGGATTATTTTAAAGCACTTCTGCAGTGCTCAGTAGGTAACAATATTCTCTGTGATCATTAGCAGATGAGAATCAGAATTCACTAGCAATATGAGCAAACACCAACTAGTGGCTGCTGTCTGACCCCAGCTTGAATCACCTGAATTCTCCCTGTGTACTTGGAATCAAAGCTAGGAGAGTTTCTTTGTTCTCTCTTGCTTGCTCAAGAAGATTTAAGGAATTGAGTTTGGAGTTCCCAAATCTACCATTCATCTGAGAATGTGATGTAAACAAGACTAGCAAAAGCAATGAGAGAAAAATTTTCACCTGGAAAGTCTATAACAGTGTTCTTAAAAATGTATGCTCTTTTCCCTTAAGCCTGAATTGTATTTCTGTTTCCTTCGCCAGTAACAGCCTTGTCTAATGCATTCACCTTAGATAGTAATGCACATTTGCCTCTATTTCGCTGCACCACTCTTCTATATTTCATATCAACTATAGATGGAGAGATGGCTCAGTGGTTAAAAGTGCTGACTGCTCTTGCAGAGGATCTGGGTTCAATTCTCAGCACACAAGGTGACCTAAAACTCTCTGTAACTTTAGATCCAGGAGCCCTGACACCCCCTTTTGGCATCTGCAGGCATTGTACACATAGGTGCACTTACATAATACAGGTGAAACATTCATACACATAAAATAAAAATAAATAAATAAAACTCATCAGTGAGCAATTTAATTCTAAGCTTATATTGTTAGTGTTATTAGAACTTACCACTTAACATTTCAAATATTGCTTAAAACTGAGATTTTTTTTCCTCTTTAGTAGCTCTACATGAATCTTTAAAAATCAAGTTAATTCTTTTGGTAATGTGCTTACACATCACTGATACTTACAGAGCTTTTTGATATGTAGTCATTTATGTGCTGGCCCCATTTGAAACTTACATTTGCATTTTATTTGTCTTTTGTGTACTTATGGCAGTTTCAAAAATTTTATGAGAATTTTTGTCAGGATTAATGTATCACCATAACTATAGATCTGGAAATAGGGATTTCAGACATTATAAGCAAATTTCAAAAAAGGTACATGGACTGAAGGAAACAGGAATTATCCTGTTTGCCATAAACCTAATTATACAATCCTACAAATGTAGATGAAATCGTTTTCTTCTACAAATTGAAACACAGCAATTATGTTTTCACTTTTTTTCAAATAGTAAAATAAATTCCCAGTTGATTAAAAAGGTGGCATATGATAATATAATAGAGGAACTATGGAAAAACCGTAAGCCATATTCTGTGTTTACCAAAATGAGAAAATATATCACTACAAGCAGGAAGTAAAGGTAAGTCCTCTGGATTACATCCAAAAAAGACCACAGCATCCTTCCCAAGCTAGCCAGTACTGTCTGTGACTCAGAGACATAGCAGCATGAAATAGGGGAATTTCAAGTTGTTTAAACTCCTAAAACAACTCTGGATATAACTGGGTATACATGCATGTCTGAGAGATACTACGTTGTGGTAATCCTACAGGTGAGATTTTTAGGCTGAAGATGGTATAAAGGATTTGCATGTAAATATATTTCATATTTCTAAGGGCTTTTCTGAGCCACTTATGAAATTTAAACATAAAAACAGAAATTCTGTGAACTAAGTTATTTGTAAAGGTACTAAAAATTAGGTTCTCATAAATTATAGTAAAACTTAGCAAATCTCATCACAATAGTATGATAATTGTGAAAACCAAGATAAACCAACTTTAAAAAGGAAAAATGATAAAGTTCAAGAAGCTAATGTTGAGCCATATTTAAACATCATGTGATGTATACTCACATTGAAACATCTCAGGTAGGGATAACTCAGAGGTTAAGGGAACAGGCTTCCTTTGAAGAGGATCTGGGTTCGGTTCCCTGCACACACATCAGGTGACTCAGAACTGCCTGTAACTCCAGCTCCAGGGTATCTGATGTTCTCTTCTGGCCTCTGTGGGCACACAGTGCACATATACTGAACACACATACACGTACACATAAAGTAATAATTTTTAATGATCACAAACTACATTAACTTGAAAAAATTTGTTATATACAAGTTAAATATATCTAATTTAAAAATAGAAAATAAAATTAATTATGAAAATAATGTGACTATATTGAATACAGATCTCAATTATTGCCTGATTCATGGGTTATGCAGCACATCAGTTCATAAAGAAGAAGCCTGTGCCTGGGATCTTAACATGGCAAAACACTAATTCTGACCTAAATAATCATTATGTGATACATATAACTGTCACGTAAAAATCATCTTATGCATCAAATGACTTTTTATTTCCCAGAAGTCAGTTCAGCGAATTACATATAAATGAATCAAAAACATATGGGTAAATTTCATCTTGAAATATAGAACTTGATCAAATGTGTTTGGGGTTTTCACTTTCTACAAATATCTCACAGACTCCTCCAACTTTGACCAGGCTGCAGTCTCAGTATCCCTCCACGAATACTTCCTGGTGTTTCCTCAACAAACTTCTGTTTGTTACTGGTCATGGGCACTGTTTGAATGGACTCAGAATTAATCGAAATCTATTGAATGTACCTAAATTGAATAAAGTTAGCATGGAGTATATACTATGCTAAATGCATTTTAAATTGAACATTTAAGTGTTTGGGTGAAAGACAATGTGGAAATAATTTTAATTATATTTTTATTAGTACATGAGTACATCACAATGATTGTCAGACATTTCAGAAGTTTAGACAGTAAAATTCTTCATTGAGAGATAGGCATTATTAATTTTACTATGGGTATTTTTATTGTAACTCTGTTATATAATATTAATACATTGTCAGAAATGTGAATATTTGTATGAGTGCTATAGAAAAGTACTCAGCATTTTTTAATATGTACATCAACCATAATCAGTTTTGTACTAATTCATCCACTCAAAAATATGCCACATAGTCTTTGAGCATTATGAAACATATATGGCACTCAATCCCATTATTTTTAATGACTGAAAAATATTTAATTAATCTTAATGTTGCTTCCAGTTATTTCTTTTCTCCTTGCTCAGCTTAATATTGATCCAGGAAGAACTTTTGGCTAAGACATTGGCTTTTAGAAAATTAAATTTATTAGTATCTAAAAATAAGCTCAGTACAGGTGGCCCTACAAAGCAGTTTTTTTTTTCTTTCCTGACAGTGCTATTGAATCATTTGAAAAGAAGACAATCTCTGGGCAGAAGGCTGGGTTTATATGAACACTTTCAAATGTGTTATGTGATCCATTTCAGAAATAATAATCTGGTCTGAAAACCTTTTTCCTCAATTATGGAAGAAGCCAGCATTCTTTTGCAGTAAAGTCAGCAAATGGGAGAGATCCTGAGAGCCAATCTCTAGGGAGGGTGAATTTGGGATTATGTCACCACTTAGCAGAATAACTGCACTGATGGGTTGAAATGAATCCTCTCCTGACAGCCTGAACTTTTTAGCCTCTCCCGTATCAGCCATCTCCCTGTTGTTGGTATACAGTTTCAGTAAAGTAAGAGCAAGGCCAAGTTCAGAAAGAGACCAGACCACAACAACAACAAAAACTTGATAATGAATAATAGCAATTCCTGGTTGGCTGTCTTTATCCCAGTGGTGTCAAGTATCTTTCCTCAGTTAATTGCCCAATGAAAAAAAATATATTTAATAAATAATGACAGGAAAATGGTGCCTGGATGATCTTTCTCTGTAATCTGGGGGAAGACCTGAAATAAACACTTTCAAAATAGCATGTGGTATGCCGCAACAATTGCTGGTATCTATATGATTATAAACTAAAGAGAAAAGTATCCTCATAAATGGTCATGATACAGAATGAGATAAATTTTTAAACACGACTGTTGCCCACCTATTTATAGTTTAATTAAGATAATTTCATTTCAGAGTAAGAGATTCGCAAGCAGATTGTCTCTAGAGTTCATTTGCATCTGAAATGTAAACACCAGCATCATTAAAAATGTCTTAAGAATGCTTTATTGACTGATGCACAGTATTCATTTATTATATATACCACATAAACCCATTTCCTGGAAGACTCTGTGTCATATATATAGTTTTATATTTGTATTTTTACATATACATATATTCATATTGGTGTTAAGTTTTGTACTAGTTCATAATTTCCTTATCGAGAGCCTGAAAAATCCAAATCACTGAAATTTCTCTTTGTGGTTGAGTATTTAACATGAACACATAAATTAAATCAGTTATATTTCTCATTATTAAAATCCAGTTAGGCTATATATATCCCATTAACTACCAAGAGCTCATCAATCTCTTTTGAAACTCCCTCTCCTCTGTCCCTTCATGAGATTTTCATTGCCATTTATTGAACTTTATTTCAATATCACAAATTAGCCAATTTTGAAGAACGCCTAAATTTGGTCCACACAAATCCTAGAAACCCCAGAAATAATTTCTTCTTAGAAAATATTTCAAAGGCATATTGTTTGAGTAATTTACCTGCACTGGAAGAACCCAATCCTCTTTCATGCCTAGTGACTACCAGAGTCTTCTTGTTAAAGTCCAGAACCCAGATATGATGATGACCTCATGTCCCTGTTCTTAGTACTGTGTTGGCCATTTGGCATTAGACGCCCATGGTTATTCTTTTTTCTGAATAATTTCCCTAGTCTCTCACCATCACTATTTTTGGGTCAAATTTCTTATTGCTTATATAACAAATTTTTATGTATATCTAGCCATGTTCAAAGTAGTTGAATAATTTTACCTATGAATCCCTATATATCTCTTTTTAATGTGTTTTGTAAAGAAATAATATTTTACAAGGAGATAGGGAGATGGCTAGAGTGTAGTGTCCACTGTGCAAACATGAGGATCTGAGATCAGACCCCAGTACCCATGTAAAACCCTGCCGTTGTCAGGAGGCAAGGGAAAGAGGATCTTGAGGACTCATTGGCCAGCCAGTATATCCAAAATGATGATCTCCAGATCCAGAAAGAGACCCCGTTTCAAAATAAGAGGTGGAGGGAGGTAAAGAAAGGCATAATGTCCAGTTCTGGTCTCTACACGCAAGTCCATATACTCATGTACACCCACACAGAGATAAACAACTCCCCCTTAAAACACACACACACACGCACACGCACAAAACCTCACAAAGCCTCTGAAGTGTTTGACTGAGTAGTTTTTAGACATAGAAGATTGCACTCAAAGTTGTAAACTTTTAACACGTGTGTTTTCTCTACTTTGGACACTGGTCATTCAAGCCAAATGAAACCTAGGATTTTAAGACTTAAGTTTATACACAGAAACCAATTAATTTTAAAGATTCTGTTTACTTTTATGTATATGAGTGTTTGCCTGAATGTATGTAACTGCACCAATTACGGGTCTTAACATTATCTGAGGATACCAGAAGAGGGTGTCAGATCCCTTGGAACGGGAAGGGGAGGTGTGGACTACCATGCGGGTGCTGGGAACTGACCTGGAAGGGACGCTCAGTATCTCTGTCTCAAACCCACGAGAAACCACGTATTTGACTAGTGTGTGTTTCGCTTTGTTTTATTCTCTTTCTGTTGTTGTCAGTCCTTTCCTTCCTGAGTACTGGCTTTAATTTCTCCTTCCCAAGTCAATCCCTAGAGGATCTCACAGATTTCCTGGAACAGGAGTCATACCCTGCCTACATGTTAGATGAAAATTTCCTGGTATTTATGTATTTCTGTTATTATGATCTGTAAGCAAAGCTACACTTAAGTTTAGAGAATGTGGTGTCTATAGTTTTGTGAGGCAATACGGAGGAACAACTCTGTGATCTAGGTGCTACTGACTTCAAAGAGTGAAATACTTTGTTATGTATAAAAGTACTGCTTATAAAATAATTCCTTTTGTCCTCATTAAGCACAAAGTTTAGAGAAGGCAAATTTTCAAATCGTTGTTTTTTCCAATAATCTCTAATACTCAACACAATATACACATATATATTAATTGCTTCATGAATTTCTTTCATTGCTTTTTTAATTTTGTTTTGCTGCAGTCTCATAAATCCCAGGCTGGATTCAAACTCCGTATGTTACTGAGAATTACCTTGAATTTCGGATCTTCCTTTCTCCATCTTCTCAGTGCTAGGATTACAGGCATGCACTAGCATGCCCGGTTTATGTGGTTTATGTGGTGCTGGGAACTTAAGCCAGGGTTTCATGCAAAAAAACTATACAAGCTGAACTACATCTCTTGTCCACGTATTTGACTACTTTAATAATGTGAACTAAAAACAAACAACTCTGTTTTGAGAAACACAGGCACCCAAAGAATCAGGTGTATGCTCAACGTACTTTAGCCTCCCACCTTCAGTTTAAACAGCTTGCTATTCACTCTGTCTTGCCTTGATTTATTATGAACATTGCATTTATATATTGGAATTTTTAATAGTATACTATGTAGCTATAGGCTATCTTCAATTAGAAATTTCATATTTTTCAATAAAAAATATTCACACTTTTCTCAAGGACACAGGACAAACTTCCATATATGCTCCCCATTTTGATTGCTACATTACAGGAAAAAGATATTATATAACTTTAAATTTTATTTCATATGAGTTTTGTTTCAGAACTTGTTTTGCATTTCAATAATTTTATATTTCTGTGGCTGTGCCTTGCTCCTTAATCTTGAATAAACTCTTAATAATTTGTTACTGAGTCAGAATTTTTTTCTAGCATACCCAAATGAGACAATTATATTCAAAATAACATAGTAAAAGGAATTAGAGATTAACCTTAACTAAACATTTTAATAGGTTAATATTTTTAAGAAAACAAGTTGTTCATGTTATAATAATAGATAATTATAGTTAATCTGATTCTCATAGTTCATTATTCTTGGATGGAGTACTTTTATTAAAGCTCGTGAATCTTCTTCTTGAAACTATTGTCAGATAAAATGATACCTACCAAGATGAATGATATTGTGACTGAATTTTTTAGTTTTATTTTTTGTCACTGATACAAATACCCAAGAGGAACAATTTAAAAGTGGAAAGGTGTATTTTGGCTTACAGCTTCAGGGGTCCCATCCCTTGTTCTGTTCCGTCATTTAAAGGATGGGAAGGTGGCATACTGTACTGGTTGAAGCATGCTGGAATAGAGCGATTTACCTAAAATGGAGAATAACAGTCAAACAGGGACAAACTACACTTTAAAAGGAAGTCTCAGTGTTTTGTTTCCTACACCTATCCCTGCCTCCTAAAGTTTCCATCGTCTTCCAAAATAGTACCACCTGACCTGGGTATTCAAAATATAAGACCATTGAGGGCCTTTCACATTTAAACTATACTTAAAACCAAATTTAAAATAAGTCATTAAATATATATATATATATATATATATATATATTCTTAAAGATTCGATAAGTTGGTAAATATACAAACAATTGAAACTCAAAAAAGCAAGCGACAAATGTTCTCCCTCACTGGTAGATCATAGCACCAATCCTTTATATACAACTCAACTATACCATACACCACTCATAATAGAAGCTTTTTTTTTGCAATTGATGTAGATTAGTATAGAGTTCCCCAGCTGGGCACACACAGAGAATTTATGCTGAAAGATGCCCAGTCCTAAACAACACATATGCCGTGGACCCTCTCCACCAAAGGCTCATGGAATGTAGTGGAACAGGGAGTAGAAAGAGTTCTAATACCTTCCTCAACTCTCGCTAGCAAAGCGTCCTCATAAAACAGAGTGTGATGTACATAGAAGGTCACAACCTTTAAATTTTAAAGACAGTATGTCCCTGGATAGGATTCTTATATTAAACCTCACCCATCCATAGCTCAGGGACCACTGCAGACGAGAAGGTGAAAAGATTGTGAGAGTCAAGGTTGGTGCATGAACAGAGGATTTCCGGCTGCTGGGAACTTGCTCATTAGAACTTACAATAATGCTAACAGCATGCACAAGACCCGTACTTACTCAATCAGACAGAAACTCTGCATGGAACAAGGAAAATGGGTGGCAGGCCCTAACCCTAGACAAAGAACTATTGGCAACTGGTTACTCCTGGGTGAGGCAGAAATCTTCTAAACAAAGTGACTCTAGATAGGCTGACTAGATTCCAGTGGATGAACCTGCACCAAGAGACATCTGGAAACAAATAACTTACCAGATGGGACTTAACATATATGACACAATACATGTAACCTGGTGGGGGAGCTGTAAGTGGTGCAGATGGGTGAGGGAGTTCTAAAGTTTAAGATATATTATATGCAATGCACAAAATGTCAATAAAATATTTAAAAGAAAGGAAATAATAAATAAATTTCAATTCTGAACATTGTTCTACAACAAACTAAAAAGGATTTAAAGTAGGCATGAATTGCATATAGAAGTTTAGTTTGTTTCTACTAAGTAAATAATATTATCAAAATAACTGTAACTAGTTTAAGGTGCTGATTTCTAAAAAAAATCAAGATCACACAGTTTCTTTGAATTTCTTATACGTGACAAAACTTGCATTAGGATAAAACATTGCATTTCAGATGCATCTTCTTGGGGTGAGCATCCCATGGTCATTAATTTCTGCGTTTTGACCACTTGTGGTTCTGTAATAGTTTCTATCTGCTGCAAAAAGGAGGTTATTTGATGAGGGCCCAGGCACACACTTATTTCTAACAGTTTGGAGCTAGGACCAAAAATAGGAACGTGTTGGGTTTGCCTTTCTGGGTTACCTCAGTCTGTATAACATTTTCCAGTACCATACATTTGCATTCAAATTTCATTAGTTCATTTTTCTTTAGAGTTGAAAAATAATTTAATTGTGTGCATGTAACACATTTTTATTATCCATTTCCAGCAGAAGACGTTTAAGGGTGTTTCCATGTCCAAACTATCTCAAGAGGCTTGGAAGGACATGGCAGAGCTCATAGCTCTGGCAGGACACCGAGTCCTGTGGTCTAAGGACCACAACTGCCACAGCTGGGTCCTAAGATGGCTCTACTTTTCACTTTTTGAGAATTTTCCACCCTGATCTCCATAGTGGCTGCACAGGTTTGCATTACTTGCCAGTTATTTTCCTGATCTTAGTCATTCTGACTGAGGTAAGATGAAGTTACAAAGTAATTTTAATTTGCATTTCTCTAATTGTTGAAGATTTAAACACTTTCAAAAACACATATATTAGTCATTGTAATTATCCTTCTAGTGAGAATTCTCTGCTCTGATCCATAGTCCATTTTCAATGGTGTCATTTGTTTTCTTGATTCACTGTGTGTGTGGGGGGGCTTTGTATATTTTGGTTATTAATCCTTTATATCTGGCAAAAATTCTATCCCACCCTCTGGACCTCCTCTTTACTTGATTCATTGTTTCCTTTCCTGTACAAAAGCTTTTTGGTTAAAAATGCCACCCCTAGGGGGACATCACAGGACAGGTATCAGAAAGATTGTAAAAGCCAGAGGACCAAGATACCTGCTGCACCTCCAGACATGAGATGGATGCTGCACCCATAAAATCTCAAAAATGTGGTGTCATACACAAGGTCTGATTAATTGCGGCACCAGCTGACATTAATGACAGCATCAGCCTATATGCCAATGTGGATAGAGATATTTTAGAAGATCGAGATGAAAAGCTATAGGCAATCAATGCTGGGTTATCTAATCACACATGGTCAGCCCTAGACATACATACATGTAAGTACCACTAAGTAGACACAGTAGTTGTATAGATGTATGCGTATACACACACACACACACACACACACACACACACACGCCTATATATTTAACATTATGAATTTAAGAAGAGGTCGTGATAATCAGAGGGAGAGGGACAAGTTGTGAGGATGATGACAGTGTGGTTTGGAAATGATATAAATACTTTATTTGTGTATGAAATTCTCAAAGAAATTGAAAAAAACTAAAAATGAAGGCATTGCAAGGTTAGGTCCTACCTAGGCTGTAGATCAGTAGAGGATCCCAAAGTTATTTACAATATGCTTGCAACTTGTTGATGCCCAAATATATGTTATAATAATATCTTTCAACTGTGCCAAGCATAGCTATTGGGATTTCATATATTTGCCCATTGTATCATTACAATATAGGGTCTGAATCCACTAAGAAGTATCATAAGATATAGAGAATCCTTCCTTTGTGCAGGAGCTGAATGTGTGGAGAATGGGAGGTCTGACAGAGACCCCTGCTTTGAGGAGATGTTAAGAGTAAAGAAGGGCAACGTCATGCACGCAGGAGGGAGGCAGGGGAGCAGAAGAAAAAGATAGAATGTCGGTACGAATGTTCCTTTCTGATCATAAGAATCCATACCAATCAGATTTTGAGTTTCATGTTAACTGATAGGAGAATTCAGTTTTCATTTAAGCTAAATGAGTTGGGAGCTTGTGAGAACTGTAATGGGCTACAGGAAGTGAAGAGAGGTGACGTGGAAATGGGGAGTAAGTTCTCCTGATTGTCAAAGAATGTCATATGATTTCCGCATATTAATGTTTCCTTTATATTCAACAAAAATCAAGCTTTGAGAAAATTCATTCATGAGCACCTACTCACAGCAATTATGCACATAGTTAAGCAATAGCCTGTGATCTTATTCATATAATTTTCTAAATTAATCTAGAAATTCCTAGAAGAAATAATGACATCAAGCACAAAGTCTTTAAAAATTAGATTAAAAGGGAGGTTTTTTTTTGGGGGGGAGAAAGCAGTTTTGAGAAAGAAAATGAGTATAATTCAATGTGCTGGTGAATTCTGAAAGAGGTTTTCTGCTAATTGAGAAGGTGTATAAGTGGAATGGCATATGTCTCTGAAATCTAATCATTTCTCGATGGAATTCCTTTCAGTAGTCTTTGTTAAAACAAGCTCAGTTAATATGTTTGAAAGAGAAGAGTGGATAAAGGGTCATTGAGGTTGGACCTGCTTGCATTCTTGGTAAAACCACTTTGGAGAGGGAATAAAGACATGAAGAAGGTATCACGTTCTGAAACTGTACCCTTTGGATTGTTTTTAAGATTACACCTATAATAAATGAGTGGAATTTGAAGTTGATAAGAGTGGATTAATACCACTCTCCTTTTGATAAGGACATTTTTACAGGAATTTCTTCCAGAACATTCTTTTGGGTCCACAAGATTCTCTAACTTACCCGTATTATGTAGCTCAAGTAGGATGACACCAAAAGCCAGAATGAAACATTGACCCTGTCTATCTCAAACAATACACAGTCATGGAGACAGAGGCAATTCGTCATATTTTAGATTGTTAGGTAGGCTTTTATGCATATAAGAGTAGGGGCATTTGAGGTGATGACAGGAAAGCTAAGAGCCCTCCTCTACTCCAGGATGCCATGGGAATCTGGTTGTTTTTTAATTATAAAGTCAGATGTGGTAACATATTCCTGTAACATCGATACAGGGGAGGCAGAGGCAGGACGGTCATTGCAAATTTAAGGCTAGTTTGTTCTACATAGTGAATCTGAGTTTGAGTTCAGCCAGGGTTATATATATATATAAAAAAAAACCTTGCCTCAAAGACCAGAAGCATTGTTTTCTTCTATGGTGACATAAGATTAAAAGCTGCAATTTGATGTGACTGTACTTTGCAAGTTGCCATAAGAGCTAATGTAATAATATTCTAAAATTAAGGATACCACCAGAAACATATAGTATATTTTTTGCAGACACCATTCTGGCAAATCAGTTGGCCTCCACCCACAAGCAAAGAAAGCAAAGGCTTCTGACTTCTCAAGAAGAGAAAGAGACAGACGAAAGAAGTGTTAAAACCTCATTCCAATCTCACCTAAAAACTGAAACAAAAGCTTAATTATAGTGTCTTTAACCGTGACTTTTCATAACATCTGAAGGGGCGTGCCATTCAAAATAAATTGAGAACACTGTTTTCATTTTAAATATATTAGCATAATATCCACAGTTGAATGTGCAACTGTGAGGATGTGATGAAACTAATACAACATTGTATGTTGAGATTATCAAAACACAGATCACTAAGAGACAATGAAACAAGAAACAAAGTATTTCCTCATGGACAAATCATTAAGCTAAATCAATCCATATAGTCAGCTAAAGAACAAATATGCTCAAATATAATATCAAATTTGACTATGGTAGTGGCATTTTCATACATCCACATTAAACCCTTACTATGCTGAAACAACACTATACAAAATAACTAATTGCCAGTCAACCACAAATAATGCCACAATGTAAAAAAATGGTCAATAATTTTAATGAAAATTCTATTCAATTCCACTGAAAAATAACATTGTACTTTCACTTGGAAAACATGCAATAGCTTTAAAATCAGAGAGATAAAAGCACATTGTTTTTTCTTTGGAAATCAAGTAGGTGAATATGATGCTTTATTTATAACAAGGAATGTTGGTGATTTTAATGACCTTTATTGGATAATGTATCGTTAAAAATAAATATCTTTGCTAAACATGATGCATTTGAAAGTCAATTAGAAATTGTGACTGGGTTTTTATATTATGTTAAAACCATCTAAGGTCCATTTATGACTATAGTTATTTCATAACATCTTTTCCTAAGTGATTGAAAAGACACATATGTTTCGTCTATTAAGAGAGACAGCAGACACACTCTGGGAATACGAGAGAGTTTCAGTTACAGCAATTTAGGAGATAACTCTAACCCTGGTCACAATGTCGTCTTTTCTGCTAAGCTGAATTCAGCCTCTGGTGTCTAATAGGAGCCTGCCTCTGCACAGAATTACAGCAGCCAGAAAGCAGTGCAGCTACTGAGCAGCCCTGGGTGCCAGAGTCAAAGTGCTGCATTTTAGGGAATTAAAACATACTCTTTATTTTTAATTTTGGTAGCAAACAGTATCTAGTCTATGCTCTATTTTTCAAAAAGTGAGACAAGTTTTGACTTTTGAGAATAAATGTTTAAATAATGATAAATAATGTTAAACCTTACTGACCTTTGTATAGGTAAGAAAAGCTCTAAAAATGAGTCAATATTTATTGGGAAAAAATGTTCAAGGTAGTGTGATCATAGGAGGAAGGACAGGACACACACGGGATGGGCTGGAGTAGTGATGTCACAAATGAATAGATGTGCATAATATATAGACATACGAGTTTGAGTTTGTGTGTTGATGTATCAGCTGCTCAGAAACTGTTTTGAAGCATCTTTAATTCTGCTCTTCCCATCGCCAAGCACTGTCACACTGATGCAACAGTATCCTCATAGTCCATCATTGCTACGTCGCCAGCAGAGCTTTACTATCAGCATCTGTCTCCACTCACACTGAGAATTCTAGTGTGGTTTCCGCACTTTAGTGGAAAGAAAGCATTTGCACCCATTTTGTAATGTACTTTTACTAATACTCTTTTCTGCATGCGAATTTAATAAACTGGGAGAAGAAGATTTGGACGATGGAGTTCGCATGCCATCTCCAAACTGTTTTTGTCTTCAGGATAATGGGAAAGCAAAAAGTTGATGGGACACAGATGAAAGGCCAAAGACTAAATCAGAGATCTAAAAGTGCATAGAAAGCATAGTATTGTAGTGTGTTACAGTGTATATAGGAGGAAGGAGAATTGTAGTTTGGAGAAAATGAAATGTTTCCATGCAAGCAGGAGTTAGATAGATTTGAATAATCATCTTGATTTTTCCTATCTAATACATTCATGTGAAATTTTTTACAGGATTGCTTATATATACATACTAGGGAAATAAAAGTTAAATCACATCTGAAAATTCACTGTTGTTGAAACAGTATGGTGATCAAATTAGAATTAAAGGCCAAATTATATACTGAGGACTCAATAGGAAAAGGATTTATAGTATAATAGATTCAAAATCACATTATCCTTTTCCTCTGGATAAAGTTAATTGCTCATTTCTTTTGAAATTTTTTATATTTTATTTTACTGAGTGTGTGTGTGTTTGTGTGTGTGTATGTTATGTGCCATGGTGTGCATGGGGAGAGTTGGTTTTCTCCTTTCTTCATTGCATTCAGGATCAAACACAGGTTTTCAGGCTTAAAAGCATTTCCGGCCACTGAGCTATCTCCCCGGCCCGTCACTTCTTCATGACTGGTACACGTTTTAACAGCTCTGTAGGGCCACTCCCAACAGAGAAAGCATATCTTATGCCGTGAGAGGTTCACTTTGTATCTTCTTTTTCATTTCATCTGGATGTCAATGGTGTGTTTATAACTGTAGAAATCTAAGGATTAAATTCTTCTTCAATCAGCTATAACAAACAATTATTCTATACTTCAAAATTTAGAAGAGATAAAAATAATTATGTTTGCAAGACTTATTTACATGTAATATATATATATATACTCTCATGCTTTAATATTTAAGCCTTTCATATCAATTTTTTCCAGATTTATGACTGTTTTAATGATTTTGACTTTATTTAGAATTGAGTTTCCTAATCAGAGATGCTTTAAATAAATTTAAATGAATTATGATTTATATGTGATACAGAATCATCTAACATCGCTGCTTATCCAACCTGCAATACAGTAAGGTACGTCCTTTCTAACTCTTCTCCCTACGAGACACACAACAGTTTGAGCCCTAGTTCAACCTAGCCCCAGTCATTGGTTTTCTACAATAGAAATTCAGAAGAGCTGGAGTTAATTAACGTAGACTTGTCCCCAGTCTAAGTCCCTCCTTCCTAAGCCGTCCCCTTTACCCAGCCTCTGCGAACACTATTACCTCATTTGCTACAATGGCTGTTGATATAAGTTCTGGTAGTGCTGTGCCTATTAACCTCTACACAGAACTGGAGGAAAATATTCTCCAATGAGTGTGTGTATCTTTAGTGTGGATTTTTCCCACAAGTACTTTCTCATAAAATACATGGGCAAGGACAGAAACTTTCTTTTAAAGACAGGTCAACAGAGTCTCTCTCTTTCTCTCTCTCTCTCATATAAATTGTTTCAATTTCATAATTTAAAAAAAGTGACCTATTCTTCTCCATGTCTGAAAAGTTGACACTATAATATGTTTTTGGCACTTTTCTGAACTTACTATAGAATGTAGACCTTTGACTTCAGAGTATGAACTACTGAAAGCTTTGCAGAGATACTATTTTTTTTATTACCTAGAACTTCGCTTTTCACTCTCTCCCAAGAATTTGTTCTACACTGCAGTTTTCTCTGCCAATAACGTTCCCTAGTCAGTGCCATCAGCCAGTCTCTCAGTTTTATAGGACCGTTCCTACGACGGTCCTTTGAAATCTTAAAACTATTGCTGCTTGAATTATCCAGTTGACATGTCAGTGTGCATGGGAGAAATTTTGCAAAGTTTCCACCTCTAGATGATGAGCTCAGGGAGGGAAAACCAGCTTTCTCCAGGGATGCACTCCCTGATGTGTTATCCAGTTCCAAGAGGTCAGCCTTAATCACATGTGCACATAAGCACCACAAAATGAGCTCAATAGAATACATATGTATGTGTGTGTATATGTGTGCGTGTGTGGGGGTGTGTATAAAGAAGTCAGAAATTGAGAGAGGAAGGAGGTAGGACTGTGGGAAGAGCTGGAGGAAGGAGAGGGAGGGCTAAAATGGTGTAAGTACAGTACACATGTGTGCAGTTCTCAGAAAATAAAACAAGAAGAGCAAATAAGCAAAACTCACATTTATGCTCATTCACCTCTCCTCGCTCTTCGCCCTCCATCCTCTTTTCACTTCACCTAAACTATATGACGTATTGATGGTCTTGAAATTTAAGGATTAAATTCTTCTTCCACCATATATATTAATACAGTTCATTTACTTCAAAACAATTAAAGTCCTCAAATCATTTTATATCAGATTTATTAAAAAGTCTCTCTGTATTGCTGACATGTGTGTGTGACTGATGTTTCAAGCCCTTCCTCTCCTGTCTCCCCTCCCTTCCCCACTCTCTCTGCTCCTCTCTTCTCTCTAGCTCTTTTCTCTCTCTTCATGTTTGCTAGCTCTTCTTACCTTCCTGTCACCCCTTTATCCTCATATTAATATCATAGACTTTGAAGATTCATATATGCCTTAGCATGACTTAATGTTCAGTGTGTAACTTGGTGTGTCCATTGGTGAAGACTGATGACTTCATTTTCCCCATTGAATTTAAATTGTAAATGGCAGTCCCTAGTGTCATGTATAACTGAGGTAGAAATAGAGCCTGGAGTCTACCAGTTAACTTGCACCTTATCATAATAAAGATTGTTTAAAAACTGACAAGAAACAAATTAAGACATGAGGAACATAACATGAATTCAGCTGACCATTACTTTTGCATTTTGTCTTCTTTCTATATTGCGTTAATAAGGGTATAGATTATTAAAGCAGAATAAAAATCAAAAGAAAAAAGCTAAATTTCAGCATAGTACTGAGAAATTCATATGAGGATTGCAATTTGGAAGCTTGGATTTGGATTCTGATGGAAAAAATCATATAAAGTACAAATCTTAAATATAAAATTGTCAGTCTCTTCATTACCAGTGACATTGTTATAATTTCTTTCTTTTTTTACCATTGCCACATTAAAAATACAAGGATGAAACAAAAGAACTTCTAGAATGACTCCAAAGAAAATCTTGAGCAAGGGAGGGAAGACAATGTTTTGTATTCACTGTGCCCAGAGGTATACCACACAGTCATGAGTAATGCAAGCCCACTGACATCAGCAGTGCGTCGTGGCTACAGTTCATGGTAATCAGCCTTTCTAGATGGCCATAAACAAACATTCTCCTTGTATGTGCAGCCTAATTCAGCCCTCTCTTATATTTGATCACTGTTGGATGATTTATATAGTAGCATAGGACAGATATGGTAGTGTGTCAGTTATACATTATGGTTGTGGAAATCCTGTGGCTTCCATCTAGGAGTTTTCTGGATTTCTCTTTCTTGGACCACTCCACTAGGGAAGTAGCAATGACCATTCACAAATACTACAGAGAGGTCATTTGAATAATAGCACTTGGTAAGAAACAAGCAAACTGAGAAAGAGAATTCTCAGTTCCAGGTAAGTATAAATAACTGAAGACTTGGGCAGCAGCTTAAGTATAATCTCATGGAACACCAGAGTAATAACATACAAGAGTTCATTCTCAGTCTCTTGATCTTCATAACTATTAAGCAGCCAATACATGTCTTGATGTCACAATAGATATTATATTTAAAATGGAACATTGGCATATAAGCAAAAATATTTCTAATGTAAAACTCAAATACACATTACCAATTTTCCTTATCAACCTTTCTATTATCTATCTACCTATCTATTATCTATCATTCATCTATCTATTATCTATCAATTTATCATCTATCTGTCAATCTATCTATCATCATCATCTATCTAAGTGTGCTGAACAGATTTAGTTGCCAACTTGACACAGGTAGGTAGAGAGAATCTCAACTGAGGAATTTTCTCCATTGGACTGGCTTGTGGCCATGTCTATGGGGCATTTCCTTGATTGTTAAGTGATCCTGGAGGGCCCAACCCACTGTGGGCTGTGCTACCCCTAGGCAAGTAGTCATTTGTAGTATTAGAATGTATTCTGAACACAAGTCAGAGAGCAAGCTATTAAGTGGTATTCCTCCATGGTCTGTGCTTCAGCTCCTGCTCCCAGTTCCTGCTCTGAGTTCCTGCCTTGGGTTCCCTTGATAAACTGTGACCTAGATGTCAAATAAAATAATCCCTCTTTTTGGTTTTGGTCAGTGTTTTCATCCCAACAATAGAAAGCTAACTAAGACACTATCTAGCTATCTAATATATGTACAAATGTGTGTGTTTGTTTGGCTTTTTGTGTGTGTGTGTTTGTGTATCTATCAACTTTTGTCTATAATATATACCTCTCTTTATATACGCATATATATGTATGTGTCTTTGGTAATTTCATACTGATTAATGTTTTGCATTAAGGGTTCATGACAGATACTCAATGCCTAGTGGAAATTAATAACTCTGTTTCTAGGGACATACACAAAGTCAAATATTGTAGATGAGAATTACACTTCTAAATGTAAATTTGTATGATTGATGACATAGCTCTTAATATTGCCCTTATCTTCGTTTATCTATTTTCTCATCAAATGAATTATAAACTTGTCATAAAAATTTACCTTTTCCTTGCAATGACGGAAGCTGGAGAGTCCCAGCCTCACAGTGACACACAAAAGCCCATCAAAATCTGGGAGCCTGGAAAATCAATCATTGTCTGATAGTCACCATTTCCAAATCTTCACTGCTTATGTTTCTGCTCTTTTGAAAACGTCATTTAAGAAAATATTTAAGGTACATGTCCATCATTTCTTCAAGATGCCTTACCTTTTCCCAAATACTGTTTAATATCTTTCTGTGTTTCAGGTTTTAAATGACATTTGCCTATGGTGATATTTTTAAAGAAAGTAGTAGGCATATTAAGATATAAAGTGATGGGCATATTTTGATGAAGTCTTTGGGTGTCTGGTATTTCTACTAACACTTAATAATAAGAGTGTGCAATGATTTGCTGTATTTCTCATTGGTAAATGGTCTTGCTTTTAGGTGTTTGGTAGTAAGATCACTAGCTGAACTTGGGAATTAAGGAGTTTCAGCCCAGTTTCCATTCAAATGAAATGAATGTGAAGCAAACTTCTGTAAAGGAGAGGATTAGAGGATCTGAAAATACTGAACAAAGTATCTGGCACATAGTGCTTATGCAACGACTATACTTTTAAAAGCTGATGGGAAATCTCTGCATAATTTACTCACTGTCACTTAATATATGGTTCTCAATCTCCTTTTTCTCTTATGACTTAGAAGTCATGTTTCTTACATATTTAATATATGTCATTTATTAGTTTTTATTTTAACTGTGTGTGTATGAGTGTGCTGCTTGCATGTGTTTAAGTGTACCCATGTCATGCAATGCCTGCAGAGGACAGAAGAGGGCACTGGATCCTCTGGAGCTGCAGTTAGGGATGGTTGTTTGCCATCATGTGGGTGCTGACAATTGAACCTGAGTTCTCTGTAAGAACAGTCAGTTGCTCTTAACTGTGTTTCTTGTTTTTAACTTTGTCTTGATGGATTTTGATTATATTGTGTTTCGTGGTGATATTATTTGTTTCATGTTATATATCTTGATATTTATTTTAATATGTAGATAGATAGGCATAGAATATATATACATATATATATAGAGAGAGAGAAATACAAACATCTATTTGTATATGATCATGTAGGTATAACACTCAAGTAAAATAGTAACACAAATATATTAAGACAATACAAATCATATAAAATATTATAATATAATAAGGATATCAGTGTTCAGTAATTAGTAATGAAATTTCATTTGGAGTTCAGGCAATCGAGGTTGCCCATCATAAGTTGCGCTCTGAGAAACTGATTTGAGCATAAAGAGAAAGACATATTTGCAATTAACAAATTTCAATCTGAGTTTACATTAATGCATTATTTCTTCAAGTGTGTATTTCATAAATAATTTTTATAAACTATGGAAATAATTATTAAAGGAAATGATACTGTCAGTAAAATAGAACGTGTAGTGACAAACAGGGTTCTAAATATCATCAAGTTATTATATATTGTATGAAAATCATAAAAATTCAGTACGTTTTTTAAAAGTCATAGTAGAGGAAATATTTTAGCAAATTGTTTGAATGAGAAAATAAGAACACGACTGAAAGACTCTAGCTGCCTCAGGGGTTAAAAGCATTGACTGCCTTTGCAGAAGACCTGGATTCGGTTCCTGGCACCAACATGACAGCTTAACAACTCTCTAACTGCACTTCCAGGAAATCTGGTGGCCTCTTCTGTCTTCTGCAAGTGCACTTTTCGTTTGAAAATGATGCACTTAAGTCAGGCATAACACTGAAACACATAAAATAAAAATGAATTAATTAAGGGAAAGAAGAATAACACAAATTTTATAGATGCTAAGGTTTATAAAAAATCAGATTCTAATACAGCCTCTGAAGTTAACAATGTTAAATGATTTTAAATTTTTAAAAAATTTTATTGAATATTTTTGTATTTTATACAGAATATCTCAATCAGTCTTAACCATCGTTATACCTCCTTGGCTCCTCCCACAGCCCCCACGTGGAATCCATGCATTCTCTCATTTAGGTTAAGGTCTATTTTGTCGTTACTGTACCCAAATGTTCCTCAGAAAAGGTCATCCATTGAGGTCTATTTAGCCTATCATGGGTCCCTTGCTTTAAGATTAGTTTAACATCACCCAGTAGTAATCAGTTGCCAATATTTCTTTAGCCAAGATTCCAACATGCTGCCCATTTCCCCAGTTCTATGCTGGGTTTCTCTGCTTGATTTCCATGGGTCTTGAGCATGCAGAGACCATTGCTATCAGTTCAAATGAGCAGGGTCCCAGGGGCTTGCAGGATTCTGTTTCCACATAGTCATGCACCTCCTCATGGGCTCTTATAATCTTTCCACTCCCTCATCTGCAATGATCCCTGAGCCCTGGGTGAGTGAAATTTAATTTAAGAGTCCTGCCTAGGTATCCACACTCTGCTGAATCCTAATTTCCATGCTTTGGTCATTTGTGACCTTTTTTGTTACTGGCTCTTTGTTCCATGCAGAAGTTTCATTAATAAGAGCTGAGAGATTAGTGTCCTCTTTACCTCTAGTTTAATGAGGCTTAGGTGTATAGGTTGCATTGTAGATGTGTCATTTAGGCATGAGAAATTCACAGACAATGTCTGGGTGTGACCAGTTATGGTTTTCTGTAGAGCTATCTGTCTGATGCAAAAGAAGCTTTTTTGATGAGTGGACTGGGATACTTGACTGTAAATATAAGGACACATATTTTGCACTTAGTAAGATGCACATTAGCCTATGGATGTGACAGACTTCTCTAAGATCTGTGACCTCCTCATCCATGTGTATTTGGCTATGATAACCATACCACATATTAGTTTCCTCCCATTGAGTGTGCTCAAAGCCTACTTAGGTAGCTGATGATTTCTCCCAATTGAAAAGTGCCACTTCTCTCTGTCTCTCCTTGGCTACCATCGCTCTATGCCTTCCCCATTTTCCCCCTTTCTCCCTTGATAATACTCATCTTCTACTATTCTTCCTTCTCAGGTTCCTTCTTTTTCTTTACCTTCCTGATTTCTTTCCATTTTCCTGGTTCCTGCAGCTACGTGAGGATACATACTCACATATAAGTACTTGGTGCTAAGATCCACAAATGAGAGAGAACAAACATCATTTGTTTTCTGATTATGTGTTATTTAGCGTAACAGTTTTAGTTACATCCATTTACCTGCAAATATCATGATTTTGTCTTTCTTTAACTTGAGTAGAGTTCCATTGTGTAAATGCATCACATTTCATTATCCATCATCAGTTGAGGGACAGTTAGGTTGTTTCCACTCCTTAGCTATTGTGAAAAGAGCAGCAACACACATAAATGGACAAGAATCACTGAAATAGCAAGAGTCCTTTGGGTCTATACCAAGAAGTGGTACAACCGGGTCAAATGGTAGAGTCATCTTTAGTTTTTAAAGAGTTTTCCACACCGCTTTCCGTAACAGCTGTAGAAATTTATAGTTCTACCAGCAGTTCCTCTTTCTATACATTCATTCCAGCATTTGGTATTATTTGTTGTTTTAATCTTAGCCGGTCTGATCAGGATAAGATAAACTCGTATAGTGTTTTTAATTTGTACTTTCCTAATTACTAAAGATTTTGATTAGTTTTGAAGATTTTTCTTGGACATCTTTATGTTCCTTTCGAGATCTCTCTGCTTTTATGTTTAGCCGATCTTTTAATTGGGTCACTTGTTGTCTTGATTGTCTTTGGAGCTCTTTACATGTTCTGGATGTTAAGTGGTTTTCTCACGCTTTATGGTTCTTTCCTTCATTTCCTTGGTTGTTTCTTTTTCTGTACAGAAGCTTTTTAGTTTAATGAGGTCCCACTTGTTGATTATTGACATTAATTCCTGGTCAACTGCTATCTGATTTAGAAAGTCCTTTCCTATACCTATACCTTATAGGTTACTGCTAATGTTTTCTTCTAACAGTTTCAGAGTTTCAGGTTTCACATTGACGTCTTTGATCCATTTGGAGTTGACTATTGTGCAAGGTGAAAGATATGAGTCTAGTTTCATTCTGCTACAGATGCAGAGCCAGTTTTGCCAGAACCATGTGCCAAAGATCCTAACTTTCCTCCAGTGAGTGTTTTTTGGCCTTTATTAAATATTAGGTGACTGAAATTGCACATACTCATGTTTGAGTCTTCAATTATATTCTATTGGTCTACCGTTCAATTTTTTTTGCCAATACCATGCTGTTTTTATGACCATAGCTCCATAGTATAGTTGCAGTTCTGGTATGGTAATATCCCTGTATTGTTTTTTGTGCTCAGGGTCGCTTTGGCTATCTGGGGTCTTTTGTATATCCATATGAATTTTAGGATATTTTTTCTAAGCCTTTGAAGAATATCAAGAAGTGACCCTGTTTATCTCTTCTGATTAGTTTTAGTTTGAAGTCTCTTTTGTCATATATTAGAATGGAACTTCTGCTTGGTTCTTAGTGTCATTTGCTTGGAATAATTTTTCCATCTTTTTTACCTGAAAGCGACACCTCTCCCTTGAAGGTGAGATGGGTTTCTTGCAAACAACAAAAATATGGATTTTGTGTCTTGATCTGCTTAGCTGGCCTGAGTCTTTGGAATGAGTGTTCAATCCATTTAATGTTATTATTGAAAGATTTGTATTGTTTCCTGTCATTTTAATTTCTGTTTGCATTCTTGGTCTAACTTTGTGTTTTCCCAGTTATATCTTCATTTTGTTTCTTTCTGTTGCCTCTTGGGTATTGTCATTCATTTCTTCAACTCTTTGTATGGCTTAAATTATTCTCTGGTGGGCTGCTTTTCAGGACATATATTCTTTCAGCTTATTCATGTCATGGAAGATTTTTCTTTCCCCTTAAACTATAACAGATATTTTTGCTGGGTAAATCCTGGGCTGGTATCTATGGTCATTTAGAACTGGGAATACTTTGGTCCAGGGTCTTCTAGCTTTCATTGTTTGCACTGGAGAGTTGAAGAGTCGACTGCAATTCTGATGGATTTTCTTTCATATGTGACTTGTTTTTATTTTGCACTTCTCAGTATTCTCTCTTTGTTCTGTTCACTTAGTGTTTTTACTATGTAGTGAGGAGTTTCTTGTCTGGTCCTGTTTATTTGGTGTTCTATGTGCTTCTTTTATTTGTATGGGAATGTCTTTCCTTAATTTTGGGAAATTTTTTTCTGCAATCTGTTTGAAGAATAATAGTCAATGCGATTATTGTGAGAGTCTTCTCCTTTCTCTATGTCTATGATGTATAAATTTGGTCTTTTCACGGCTACAGGAGAACAGGATTTGGAGTCAGGGAGACTGGAGTTGCTCAGGCTGTAGGGAAGCAGAAAGGCAGTGGGGCTGGATCAGACCTACTAGAAAAGAAGCTTGCTCTCAGGATAGCAAGGCAGGTTGGGGTAGGGAACAGCCAGGGAAGATGGCTGGTCTAGGGCAGGCAATGCTGTGGGTGAGTATAGCCTGTGAGAGCTCTAAGAAACTAGAATGGGAAATTGAGCTAATCTAAGTACAGGGAATTGTGACACAGCCACAGGCTTGAACTAAGAGGGTAGTCCAGAGATCTGGGCTGCTAAGAACAAGAACGGGCCTGACCCAAGGCTAGAAGGAGAACAGGGTGTCGGGTGGGGCAACTAAAAATTCTTTTGATTGTATTTCATGTTCATTCGAAGAACAGTGCTTTTGATTGTTCTCTTTCCACAATTAGAAATAATTTGACACACATATAAGCTTATTTATAATTTTTAGCATAGCAAATTAAAAATATAAAGATAGATCTAGAATCTTCATGAAAGTATCACATTGATTATGAATTTTATGGATATTCAGTTCCACTTCAAATAAGAGAAACAGAAGAAGTTACACAGATATGCATGTGCCAGTTAACTGTAATGATGAACTTGATGTGTGTAATTTTTTAAAATTTCTGTTTATTGAGCTATATTTTTGTAATTTTTTATTGAATTTGTGTGTATTTCATATAGAACATTGTAATCATCTTTATACTCCCTTTCTCATTGGCAATCTCTGATATCTTCCCCCCCATACACTGGTATTTATGCATTCTGTCACTTGTGTTAAGGCCTATCTAGTCAAGTTAATGTCCCCAGAGGTCCCTCAGTGCAAGTTCATCCACTGAGGTCTTGTCAGCCTGTCGAGAGTCCCTCCTTTAAGATCAGCTCTCCTTAACCCAGCAGCAATCAGCTGCCAATAATTCTTCAGCTAAAATTGGGGCTTGCCACTCATTTCCACATTTCTGTGCTGTTTTTGTTTATTTTTTTTCGGCTTGATTGCATGGGTCTTTGTGCATGCTGACACCATTGCTGTAGGTTCATACACTCAAGGTCCCAGAAGCCTGTAGAACTCTATTTTATACGGTCATGTATCTCCTCCTCTGCCTCTTGCCATCTTTCTGCCTCCTCTTCCAAAATGGCCTCTGAACCTTGGAGGTAGAATTAAATATAGAAGTCCTGTCCAAGGACCTACACTCAGCAGACTGTTATTCTGTTATTCTCTATGCTTTGACCATTTGGGTTCTTTTGTGTTCATGAACCTCTGTTGCATGAGGGAGCTTCATTAATGAGAGTCGAGAGATGTTTTAATGTTCTCTTTACCCCTTGTTCCACTAAACTCTATGAACCTTAGGTGTAGACATGTCACCTAGACTTTAGAAATTCAGAGACAATCTCTGTGTATGACAGTTGTGGAACTGTCTGTCTGTTGTAAAATAAGCATTTTTGATGGGTTATGACCGGGATACTCATCGGTAAATATATAGATCATATTTTGCATATATTTAGAAATTACATTAGTCTAAGAATGTGACAGTCTTAGGGTTATCTCTAAGAATGATCACCTCTCCAGCCATGTATATTTGGCTATGTTTACAGTACCAGGCATGAGTTTCCTCCCATTGAATGGGCTTTAAATCCAATTAAATAGCTGTGGATTACCCTCATGATAAAAGTGCCCTTGCTGCCTCAATACACATTGATATGCCAGTTATTTATATGGTTGTTAGGCCTTAAAGCTGGGATTGATTGATGTTCTCCTTTAGCAACTTGTATAGTGCTCTCTAAAACTATGAGAGCTAGCCTTCAGGGTAGGTGGCTTCTAGGTCAGTGCCAGCTCAATTGCTCCAATCCCTGGGTCCAAAGTTTGTCCTGTCTTCAGCAATAGGGTCTTACTTCAAGCCTGGGTGGCAATCAAGGGTTGTAGCAATAGCCTGTGTAATTTGCTGAGTCTCTTGGATTACCGTGTCCAACACCTCAAGGGAGGTTTCTCCTGTCTGGCCTTCTTTCTTGTTATGAAGCTTTCAGCTATGCACATGAACTCATGTAGACATATTGTATATTTAAGTTGTCAGAAGGTTTTTGGACCAATATGATTCCCTCTGGTTTTATATACTACATAGCCATTATTTATCTCTCTTCTCTTTCTCCTTGTCTACCCCCCCACATACCTTCTTCCAACTTAATGTTTTCCCATTATTTCCATTTCTTGATGCATTATACTCGTCTCCCATGGTTCCCCATCTTGGGCTCTTTCTTCTCTTTTACCCTGCAGTTCCCTGTATAACCTCCCACTTAAATATCCCCATGTAAGGAGTTAATTATGTATGTAATTTTTATTAGAATGACATCTTGCATAAATCTGTCAATTAATTAGTGATCAAAACTGAAAGAAAATATGTTCAGCAAATGTCTAACACACTGCCGGGATCGCCGGCAGGTAGGGCGGTGGAGAAGCTGGTCCAGCCGGCCTCCTCCAGGGGCTGAGCGGGATGGTGACTGTCACAACCTGAACCTCTCCACTTCGGAGAAAAAACACACACCGAGTCTGGAGTCTGTCCAAGCAGGATCTCGTTTATTGAAGGTTACAAAATGATTTATATAGGGTAGGGGCGGGGCTAAAAGGGAGTGAAGGACCAATCAATCTTTGTCACGTAAACTGCAGCCAGGGGAAGTCCATTTTGATAGGCTGTCAGACTCGGGTGAGGCTCTGACAGCTGCATTCCAAATGGTTGGTGACGGTTGGTTGTGACGGTTGGAAACCATTAGAAGTCTGGCCGTGGCAAGCAGGGAGGCAAGGCCTGTGCTAAGGCCAAGCCGCGATGTCCCACGTCGGCCTGCAGCTCCTGGTGGATTGTGTGTGGCCACCCGATAGGTGTAGCGCACTACAGCCCAGACTCAAGCGATCCTCCTCCCTCAGCCTCCCAAGTAGCTGGGACTACAGGCGTGTGCCACCACGCCTGGCCCCTGGCAGCCTGTGAGAGGCCGGGAGTGGGGCTGGCCAGCGTCCTGCCTTTCCTGGAGCTGCCAAGCCACGCTGCTGCCTGTGTGCTGGACAGCGGCCGCTATTCTTGCCTGGGGGCCGCACTGCACCACAGACACAAGGCGCTGTCGCCCGCGCCACCTGCAGCTGGAGTGCGGAGCTCGGGGCAGACAGCTGGGGCCAGTGACCCGGTGGCAGCCGCCTAGGAGGGGGCAATCGTTGGGGGCAGTGGCCTGGGAGGGGGCGATCGTCGGCAGCGCCTGCAGCATCACCATCTCCCGAACTGTTGGCTGCAGCTAGTGCAGTCGGCCCCATGGGGAACTGCCACCCCGCCCTAAAAGGGCAGGGCAGAGCTGAAGCGGCATGCTGGCAAGAGGCCCAACAACACACAGCTATTTCCTCACATCATCATATATATATATATATATATATATATATATATATATATATATATGACTTAAAGATAGCTAATTACCTTAATAGCATTTAAAATAATTTAATAACTGAAAACAGTGCATTTCAGTTTTTACTGGTGTAAATTTCATATCTTTAAGGTTCATCATACTGTAAGCTTACTAAATATAGCTAATCATATTATATCTTTATAAAACATTGTGTAAGAGTTTTTACCTATAATAATGCTCAACTATTTCAAAGCTTCTTTTTTATATAAGATTCTTCATCAAGATCATCAGCTATGTTCAAAATGTTCAGCTATGTTATAAATTAGATAGCGAAATGCTATTTGGGACAAAATGAAACCTTAACATTTTCCTGAAGACTCTTTAAAAAATTTTAATGAAAATATGCTTACAGGGAAATTAATCCCATATGCTTTCAATCTACTTGTGAAAACCATCACATTGATCTGCAAAAGGAGAAATTTGATACATTGAAAAGTTGATGTCTGAATAAAGGAACTGGTGGGATTATCTATACATGTTTATGATTATGTATTGGATCCTGTGAAGTAACACATACTTAGAACTTACACAAGAAGCTTCTACTAAAATTAAAAAAATATGATTCTGAGTTCTATAATGAAATATTAACTGTCCATGATTTGACATATTTCCCAGTATTTACATAATATACATTCTTTCTAAAGAATATACATAATGTACATTCTTTCATTATATGAAGCATATACATATATGAATTATATGTACATGTATGTGTTATATGTACATATATGTATTAATTATATATAGATATATAGGAATCATAATTCTCCTGCCATGGAAGAATATTACAATATCACATAAAGTATGTTATGGGAACAAAATTTAGCATTTATCTAGATTAGATATCTATAATAGTGTATTTTTAGAAATCCTTTAAATTTTCTCTTTTAATGTACATGCATACAAATGTTGGCATTTCAAATAGTTTAACAGCAATTGTCTCAAAATGAACCTACTGTAAATGCTTTGTAAGATTTAAAAACCAGATTGGCTAACTAGGAATATTTTCAATTGTTCAAGTTCAAAGTCTTTACATTTTCAACTATATTTAGTTTTGAAAATCAAAACCTATAAAGATAAATAATAATAGATGACATTAAATCAGATGGTGATTAGACAGGGATATGACGGGAGCTAAGGTCTGAATATAATCAAAATACATTGTATAAAATTCTCAATTCAATGAAATTATTTTAAAAAATAAAATAGGAACCAAATAGTATTATTAATGTTGCTATTTAAAGGTGGGAACATATGCAAGCCATTTGATTTGGGCCTCAAGCATGCCTATCACCACAGACCAAATACCAGTTGAATGGTCCCTCAGAGCTATGATTCCAGTAACAAAATATCACAGACATGCATATCACACTAAAAGGGGTCATTATTCTTTGATCCTGTAAGAGTTCTTGCCCAGCCTAAAATAATTACTATTAGCAATTTATCATTGTATGTCTTTAGCATTTCTCTGATGTAGAATTAACTAAATAACAACCAGATATAAAATAGTGTGTTCTCTTTATTAACAAGTTTCTAAAGCAAAATTAACTAAATAACAGCAAAACTGTCATTGTAAATTCTCAAAAGCTATTTAGGGAAATGTGTTTTATAGATGATGGATAGTTGGCTCAGTGGTTAGGAACATGCTAGACACTTGCTGAGGGCCTGGGTTTATTCCCAGAATCCATATCAGGTGGCTCATGTGAATTTAATATCCTCTTCTTACCTCCAGGGGTTCTCACATGTACATACCAATACACAGACACACTCTATGATCAATGTGATTTCTTATTAAGACATTATTGAACAAGTACAAAGCACTTAAGTTTTCCAATCCTGGATATATGTTTTCAGGTCTTGCCATAATTATTCCTAATTTACATGCATTAAACCCAATTTATATTCTATACCCAACCCCAAAACGCATATATGCTATAATTATATATTTATATATTTGCATGTATAATATTATAATTTTTGTATATCCCTTACTTTTCTTAATCAGAAAAGTTTCATTGTACTGAAAAGATGATTGTTGAAAGAAGCCACAGAGGGTGAAATATTAGATGTAATCAGCTTTCAAATACAGTAGGCCTTTGTTGGAATGGTCAGCCTGGTCGCAGATTTCTCAGGATTATGGAATGTAGTACTAGCTCAGAATTATTTCCATAGGTAAGAAAAGGTAATGTGTTTTTCTGACAGAATATAAAAACCATCTTTCATTTCTTTAGTCATCAATTCTTGGGAATATGGAAGGCACAGCAGAAAGAAGTTTGCAATAAGCTAGAGAAAAAATCAAAACCAATTCAGGGTGTGCCTATGCATCATTAGGCATAAACACACATTTACCTTTTCATTTTAAAAGATGTATTAATGTGTATGTGTGTGAATGTGTATGTGTGTGAGTGTGAGTGAACATGACACAGCACATGAGTGGAGGTCAGAAGATAATATTTGGGTGTTGTTTCCCTCTTTCATAATGGACAGTTTGATCTGGATATCAAACTTGTGTCCTCAGACTTGAATGGCAAGTATCTAATCAATGAGTCCACATTTACTGTTTCTTTGAAATTTTCATTCTGATAAAGATTGTAGCAATCTCTTCTCTACTAAATGGTTTTTCACTATTTATAAATGCTGAAAATATTCTCTATTCATATTAACTCTTAAATCTTTAACAGCCAAAGAATGACATGATATATTGACTAACATGGGTCTGTTGAACCTAAAATAGACACACATTCCACAGTTAACAGTTTTGAACTAAAATAAATTGTGTGACCATTACCTTAAAAAGACAACGGAAAAACAACCTATAGCCTAGAATTCATCTGTTGTTGGAATCATTGACAAGGAGTAAAAATAACAAAAGATGTATATGACTCATGAAAATCTTCAAGTAAACATTTATCTCATTTGCTAACAGAGAGATTAGTTTCAAGGGCTTCTACTATGACTTGGCTACTATTTATCCATTAGTGTTATAATATATCAAAGAGTAAAACTAAAATTTACTCAATGCAATATTAAAGGAATGCATGATAATGAATTTCACATTCATATTGACTATTGATGCTTCAGTAGTCATTCATAACACAGATTAACACTTCAGTGTTCTGCCTGGGCCAGAAATGATGGCGCATATGTGGAATCTCAACACTCTGGAGGCTGAGGCAGGAGGGTCATGACTAGATAGTGAGATCAGTGATCTACATTATCCAAAAGGAAAAACAAAACAACACATTAAAAGAACCAACCAACTAAAATCTCACCTGTGCTCTCCACTCCTCCAAGTGCACAGTGCTGTTTGCTGTGAGAATTCCAGTTACAGGGTCCTCACTGTGGAATCAGTGCCTCGCTAGGAGGAAATTTTACGATGCGGCCCCGCATCATGATCATTCTTTGGAAGTAAAATTCAGAAATCATGTTTGATTAATTATGCCTCTCATCTTTGTGACACAGTCCCTGACAAAAGCTACCTAACGAAGGATGTGCTCTTTTCCGCCTCTTGTTCTGACGGGACAGTTCATCATGCAGGGAACTCACAGCAGTACTGCTGTGAGGCAGCTGATCCTGCTGCATTCAGGATAAGGAAACAGAGAGAGTGCAGAATGCTGCGGCTCCCTTGCTTTTTAGTTTTCATCCACTCAAGGACCCCAGGCCAGGGGATGGTACTTCTTATATTCAAGGGTGTCTTATTGCCTCAGGTAAATGTTCCTGGCATTGCTCTCAACAACATTCCTAGAAGTATGCTCCATGGTGAGAATAAATTAATTTAAATGGACAGTGAAGACTAACCACCGCATATGTGATGGAATAAAGTGTCATATGCTTCAAAAGTGAAGAATTAAGGAAAATTATTGGTGGTCAATCAGGAGGCACCTTACATTAAGCAGAAAAGTTAACTCAGTGGAAGTATTTGAAGGCATCTTCTCAATTCAAGGGAATATTCTATAACTTATTGTCATTTTAGATCTGTTGTGTATGCTTCTCTGTCTATTCTCTTTTTACTTTTATGCTTACCTAAGACAAATACATGACCAAATTATCTATTAAGTGTAAGGGTAAATAATGTGACTCTAGAGAGATGACTCAGTGGTTAAGAGCACTGGCTGCTCTTGCAGAGAAACTAGATTTGATTCCCAGGCCCCACATGGTAGGTAACAACCATTTATAATTCTAGGTTCATGGGATTGGAGTCCCTCTTCTGGTTTCCATGGGAATTGCACACACTGATGCACTTACACACATACACAAAACATGCATACAAACAAAATAAAAATTTTAAAGAGTAGACAAAGCCTTTTTATTTTTGTTTCTTCTCCCCTACTCCTGATCCACCTCCTTTCTTTCTCCTCACCCTCCTTCTCATCATCCTCTTCCTTCTCCTGTTCTAATTTCTCCTCCTCTTACTCATCCTCCTCCTCATTGTCCTCCATCCCTCTCTCCTTCTTCTCCTTCATCTCCTCTTCCTCTTTGTCTTCTTCCCCTTCTCCTCCATCTCCTTTTTTCCCTCCTTTATCCTTTTCTTCAATTTTGGTATTGATAATCGATTTAGTACCTCATCAAGATGTCAGAGCCAAGTATTCTACCACTAAGCTAAATTCAAAATCTGAGGATACCTTACTAGGTGAAAATATCTGTGCATTTATTTCCCTTATATCCTTTCTCAGAAACATCCCAAGCTGTGGATCAGGGAACACAACACTAGAAAAAAATGTTTTCCAGTCATGGAATGAGGAGAAAAGAATTTCATTGGTACGGGTATCCCAGGCAATGTCTGTGCCTGCTACAGGACTGGGGAGGGCAGGCCTGTCCTGATCAGGAAGGGGGCAAAAGTAGTCATCCAGAAACATAGACCTTCACACAGAAATTCATGAAGAAATGATAGAGTTGTGTGTGTGTGTGTGTGTGTGTGTCTAATCTGAACAGTTTTTAAGAATATACAGTGGTGAATTAATAGTAGATATTTAGGCAACTGAGCCAATGAAAAAAATGGTACATCATCATTCACTTAAAAAGTTCTTATGGGTAGTATACACCTTTGGTCCAGGGACTTGAGAGGAAGAAGGCAGATTCTATTATTTTGAGACCAGCCTGGTCTACATAGCAGTTGCAGGCAAGGTAGGGGCATGTAGAGATACCCGGTCTCAAAACAAGCAAAAAATAAGTTCTTAAAATTTTCTGACTCAACTATTGTCAATATTTACATAGTCGTATTCAGAAATAAAAAGAATGTTAATTTCAACAAAAATTGGTATTTTGGTAAGAATAAGTCACTGCCAAACAAGTACTTGAGAAAAAAGCATTAATAATGTGACCATCAGCTTGGGAACTATTAGACAATAAATGAAAGAAAATTAAGAACACTGCCTGTTGAGGAAGCATGCCTTTTGAAATGCCTGCTGAATAATGCAACTGTGATAGCGGAAGAAGCTTTCCCTGCAGGACAGAAATGAAGAGCAGGCAGGAATGAGAAGGCTGATATGTGCTTCACCTTACAAGTGCTTGATGTTTGAACTAACTTTGAGTGACTCTGACAAGTGTTTTATAAAATCTTAACACAAGCTGGAAAAGAAAAGGCAGTGATTTTGCCAGTTAGTAGTTGTGATTTCCTCTTACAAAACAGCGTGGCCACTCACACTCCAGTTCAAATGTGGAGTCAGTAAAAGACAAGTGTGTGACTGTACCTAGGTAGTGCAACGTGTGTTTCATCTCATTGCGCTTTCACAGCAGCGGCAGGACTGAGACCCCATGATTTGCAACTACTGAAACATTTGCTGTATGACAGGGAGAAAAAACAGGGAAGTAGTTCCCCCTCGAATTCAAATGTAATGGAGGTTTTGCAGATGTAAGAAAGTTAAGATGAGGTCATACTGGAGCAGAATGGATGTTAAATCCAATGAATGGTATTACCATAAGAAGAGAGAGACGGATCCCAAGACGCAGCCTCAAAGTGGGAAATGGCAGGTGAGGACAGACAGTGAAGAGGGTGTGTTAAAGTGCCAGAACGTCAAGGAACCCCTGTCTATCCCCAGGTACTACATGATGGGCATGCAACAGATTCCCCTAAGAAGTCCTGGAAGGATCCAATCTACAGTATCTTGATTTCTGACTAGTTTCTGGAACCAAGAGAGATGAATTCATGCTAAATGTGTCCTTTCCTGAGAGCAGTCCTCAGAAACCAAAATACCTGAGGTTTAGAGGAGGTGGCAATGGTGATACAACATGGCTGGCTTTACGTGAAAAGTTACCTGTTGTGTCCCCTCGTGGCTGTTCCCCGGTCCATGGGGAGGGGAGCTCGGGAGAGATTGGGTGTGGGGCTTGCCTATGTTGGGCCAAGAAGAATCTACAGCCGGCTTCTTCCAGTGTTACAGCTCTTTATTGTGTTACAGCTCTTATTAGACGCAGCAAGGACATCTCTTTATAGTGCTCAAGTGTGCTCTTATATACAGTTCTCTCTCCAATCAGGCGCACTTCCTCATTTCTTAACAGCCTATCGCATTGTGTTATTTTCAAGCATTGTATTAGCATAAATGGGTGGTTACATGGGCAGTTACATGGGCAAGCAAACCTACCAATCACTACAGAGGAAAAAGGATGCCTTATTAGCATACAGGTTTCCTTTTCTTATGGCCGGACAGTTACCGATTCTGAAATATTATCGTGTGCACTATATTGAATAGGACTTATAGATATTAAGCTCTCAAATCCTTGTTGTATTTTGATAAAATTATCCTGGTAAAATGTAGGGTGGAGGACTAGTGCAGATGAGAGAGAAACCAGGAATGGGGTAAGAACAGTAGTATATATTAATAAAGATAACATCATGGAGTAAGAGTCAGCAGTTCTGAAACATGGTGATGATCACAAACTCTGGGTATAAATGAGGAAAAAAGATGAGAAACAAGTAACAAAGAAACTCTGACTGAGAGGAATACCCATGTAACACCAGAAATGGATCCTTCATGAGCTATGGGAACGCAGCTCTGGCAGTAGAAATGCAGCCCAGCTCAGCGGATCTCTAGCCCAAGTTTATCACCCTCAGGTTGCCAAAATCTGGCAGAGTATTAAGCCATTTTTTTCCTGAAACTTCTCCAAAGAAGGCGAGGAATGTCTGTCTAGCAGATGCATAATAACAAATATATGCCACAGATCTGACTGCAAAGCTCATCCTTTCCTAGCTGCGTTTCCTTGCTATTTTAGTTTCTTTCTTATTGCCGTGATACAAACACTGACCATACCAACTTGGGGAGGACAGAGTTTATTGTATCTCACATCTCCCAGGTCCCAGTTCATCACTGAGGGAAGCCAGGGCAAGAACTCAATACAGGAACCTGGAGGCAGGAGCTGAAGCAAAGACGATAGAAGAGCTGCTCTCTGGTCCATGCTCAGCCTGCTTTCTTGTACAACACAGGCCCATTTCCCAGTGGTGGCACCATCACAGGGGTATGGACCCTCCAACATCACCCAACAATTAAGAAAATGCCCCACAGACATGGCCACAGGCCAATCATGGAGAAAATTCCTCAAGTGAGATTCCTCTATGCACGTGTGTCAAGTTGCAGCTAAGGCCATCCAGTACACATGCTTAGACATATACCATGTGGTTTTCTGTTCTGACACATGAAGTTTCATTGTTGAAATAACAATAACATTTTGAAAACTCCTTTTGAAGAAAGTTTGAATTGGATAATCTCATCTACATTCATTTTCTTTGAGCAGTTTTCCTGTGTTACCACCTTATCCTTATACTATATAGAATATAAAGTATTGGTATATTTATTTACTTATTTATTTAATTATTTAGGTGCTTGGGATGAAACTCAAGGTCTCATATATGTTAGGTAATTTTCTACTATTCAACTATATTGCCAAATCCCCCAAATACAAAATTTCAGACATGAAAGTTCTGTTAAGTTTTCAAAATAACTTGTTTACTCTATGAAAGTTCTCTCTTTCCTCTCTCTCTCCTTTTGTTTAAAAATAACAAATTGTGACTTATTTTCCCAATAGTACCATTTCATGTGGTTTTGAGAAATATTTTTAAACAGGAGCTCTAAATTTTAAAATAATGCTTAATACAATACAATGTGTTTGATTATATTCAGAACACCTCTTCCTCCAGCCCCTCAACACTGCCTCTCAATTTCATGTCCTCCACTATTACCTATCCTTTTATTTTATTTATTTATTTTAATTTTTGTTATTTGAAGACCTACTGATTCCAGTTCATGTCTCTCCAGTGCTTCTTTCTCTTCGTGTCCCTGCCACGGCGTCTGGCAAGCCCACCAGCTTCACATCAGCAGGAAAAACTGATTGCTCTGCCAGCATCCATTAGTTGTCAATAGACTCTCAGTCAGGGTTGGAGCTTCCTGCCCTCCTCCTCCATCTGAGCTGAGCCTCTGTCTGGCTTGGGTTTGCACAGGTTTTTGTGCATGCTGTCATAAGTGCTTTGGGCTTATGTGTGCAGCTCCCTGGGGTTTCCAGATACACAGTTTCCTTGTATTTATCTACTGCCTCTGGCTTCTACAAACCTCCTGCTCCCTCCTCCACAATGACTCCGAGCCTTCTGAAGAGAAGGCACAGTAGAGGTCTCCCAGTGAAGTCTGATCACTTGGTGGTCTCTTATTTTCTGCTTCTTGACTCTTTGTGGGTCAAGAATCCACTAGTCTACACATATAACAATAAGTGATTGTGAGTCAGTTTAATACTGTTTATTTTGTGTGTTTCTTACATATAAAATGAAGCATACAGCATTAGAGCACTGTTCAATATCTGACAGTAGCCTGCTAATACCACTCCACATTGTAATATTACTGAGCTGATAGAAATCCATAAATGATAAGTACGCCAATAGCTATGGCAGTCCCATTGCCCATATCTAGAGCTGCTTAAAAAAATCAGTTCCCACAGTTCTACATCTCCAGTGAAGTCATACAAACCATGACCTTGCTGTTACCATATGCCAGATTTTAAAGGTAACATGATAAGAGTTTGGACAGAGAAACAAAGCTGGCCTATGTGTAACATATAACCAGGGGCATAACACATGAAGATATTATGGAATGGAAATAAATAAATTCAGACAAGAAGAATGTAAGGCGATCCTTCAGCCCTGTCTCCTGCACAATAGTATGTTCAAACCTTTCTGATCTCCTTTCTTTTCTTTTTCGCCTTTAAAGGCAAATAACGAACTTTGTTTAGTAGCAGGAAAAAAAGTCATCTTAAAAGTGTTACTAATTCCTCCAGTTTTCATAATGCAATCAAAGATTTTTCTTTAAAAAAAAAACTTTGCTTACATTATGAAAACACACACCAACCCAAGGACAAGAAGATGCACCAAGAACGGCTTATTAAGCAATCATTTACATTTATTTGAATACATCAACAAATTACCCTCCCTTCAAAGTCTTTTTCCTTTTTGTGAATACCATGAAAATTATTTAAAATAAAAAGATTGGAAGTTAGAAGTGGAAAATAGTTCACATGAACACACTTCCATAGGAAATGTGGAGTGCATACAGGTATATTAAGATAATAAAATATTATTCAGACTTTAATTTTATGAACTTATGCTTCTATTTCTATTCGTAGACCTGAAAGCACACCAAAGATATTCATTAAGAATAGAAATAGCTTTCTGAAGCAGATAAGGAGCACATCTCTTTATCTCAGAATAACGAACTACCTGAATTGAAATGAAGCAGATTTCAGCTGTGTCTATGTCTGTTTCAGTCTGTATCTTTTGCTTGTCCATGAATGCTCATTTAGTTACTCACAAGATGATGGTATCTCTTAAATTAGATAAATAATACATTTGGAGATTTAATCCCAGTGAATATAATCTTGTTTGTTTGTTTTTACAAAAGGAGAAATTAAGCAATTGATTTAGAATAAAAATCAAAATGAGTCAACTCATTGAGCACCTGTCCTATAACGACACATTAGACTCAGCACTGAGCAGCCCATAGAAGAAGCTCAGCAGCAGCAGGGCCCGCTGGTGCAATTGAGAATGTGGAAGTAGAGAACGCCACAGAAAACACAGGTCTAAATAAGGCAGGACTTACTTTGATGGAGACATTTTATTTACATTTCTCTGTTGCTCTGAATGATATAAATATCATCAAAAATAATAAAACGAAGCACTGATTCCATTTGAAGAACTCAAACACTGCTTGCAATGAAGATCAAATATTTGGATTAAGTTTAGAAAGCTATCTTTCCTAGTAACTTGATACATAAATTAATTTTCCTTACCAGAAAACTGGAGATAATAATTACTATTATGTTATTGAGAAATAGTTGACATTATTTTTTATTTTACCCTGGATCAATAATTCTTATATATCCTTTACACTTATTAATTCCTATGCTCTTCATCAAAATCCTCTGCTGTAGATGCAAATTCCATCATGGTATAGTGGAGGAAATCGAGGGATAAGAAGGTCAGTGATTTGCCCAAAGTCAAGAAATTTTGAGAGTTTGAGTGACAGACCAGGTTAAAATTAGGGTTTCTGGGCTGCTGGAGGAATGGCTGAATGGTAAAGAACGCATCCTGCTTGCCGTGAATCTCAGTTGGATTGCCAGTTTCCCAGCACTCAAACATGTAGTTCACAACTGCCTGTAACTGTAGCTCAAGAGCATCCAGCTTCCTCTTCTAGCCTCCAAATGGACTGAAGGCACGTGTACATGCTCTGTCCCCCTTCTTCATACACAAGATTAAAATAAAGCAATTATTTTTAAAAGTTGGGGTACTCTATTGGAAAACAGTCTTCTTACCATGAAAACATTGGGAAAACTCCATGTACAGTAGATTTGTAAAAGTGTCATCCTGAGTCTCAGAACATCTTTCCTGAAAAAGCACAACTATTTTTAGATTTTTATCTACTTTTCATATTATATATTATTCCTACATATGTTTATATATTTATTATCTATATTAATATGTTACATAAAGGGTAAGATAGTACATGAAAAAATTTTGTCACATGGCCATTGTGTATGCATTGTTTTTATTGTGGTCGATAACTGAAATGTGGTAGCTTTGAAGGTCCTGTGTAGGAAGCTAGAGCATGTTGTACTAAATCCATCTATAAACACTACGCTATTTCATAGAACATATCAGTCATGTTTCATTCAAAATCTACATTCCTCAAGGATACATTTTGTTTTAGTGTGATGTGCCTAGGGAAGTTTCCTGTGTAGATCATGTTGAAAAATAGTAAATGTTACCCTGAGGACCAATTAAGCATGATAAATTTCAAGTTGTTCCTCATAAAGCAACTGGGTAAACAACTGTTTAAAAACTGCTTTTAGATCATGATTTCTTAGAGAGCTGGTACTTCCCACAGTAACTATGGAACCATAATTTGATGAAATTTGAGTTATTTTCATAGGTTGTAATACATCCGTTATTTTCAAAAATTTGCCATCTGAATGGGATCAAATTTCAGAAGAAATCAGAAACTACAGATGACTATTACTACTGTAGGAATTCTATGAAGGAAAGTTTTCTCAATTGTAAAATATTTATCAATGTATTTGGAAAACAGTTTGCCTAAAGGAATGAAACATCTAAAAGTGTGCCCCACACTTGTAAACACCCATACGCACATACCCACTACACACACCCTCTACACACAAACACACACACAAGATTGCTCTACCATTTAGGTTTGGTTCCTGTCTCCATTACTGCTCGCTGTGTGATTTTTGACTAGTAACCAATTCCTCGTCTCTGTCTTTCTGCACCTGTCACATAAGAACACACAGTAAATTCTTCAAGAATTGGGAGTATTAAATGATAACATGGAAATGGGTTTTGAATAATTTTATAAACTGAAAATAGTAAGAAAAAGTTAGATATTAGCAACCTCCTGCACAAACTATAGGTAGTAGTTTATAAAAGCTATGACCTTTTTTTACTTCTGCATTTTAAATGACATTATATACATTATTTCAGACTTAAAAAAGTAAAATTCACTGTGCATTCTAATGCTGAAGAATTTAGAAAACTATTTGGGGGGCCCAGGGTAGGAATTAGATTTATTCCAGTCTTACAGAAGGTATTGCCTGTCATTTTTTTACTATGTTTTGTATATTTTATTGAAGTTTTATGTACTGCATATAGAACATCTTAATCATCCTTATGGCCCCTCCCCTCATTCACACCACCCCAGAGTCTCCCCGCTGGATTTCCTACATTCTGTCATATATGCTATATATATATATATATATATATATATATATATATATATATATATTAGCATATAGCATATATGCTAATGCCTATCAAGTCAAGTGAGTGTACCCAGATGTCCCTTGGTGCAAGTTCATCCACTGGGGTCTAGTCAGCCTATCTAGATCACTCCCTTAAAGAATATCTGCTCTTTTTTGAGTATGAAATGTCCCCACAAATTTCTGTTTTGAAACTTTCATCCACAGCCGATGTCCCTTTTGGGAGACTGCAAGCTTTGAGAGACGAGCATTAGCAGACAGAAATTTAATCAGTAGTAGTGAAGGTTAGTACATGGTACTAGGTTAATACAAGTAGAAAGTTCACTGGCCTCTGGTTCTGGTCTCGTCTCTGCTTCCTGATCTTTCTTGCTGCAAAAAGCCTCTGTCCTCTATGCTCCCACAGACATTAGTTGGGCTGCTAAGGCATGCCTTCTCTGTCAGGATGGATGGAATGACTGAAATCATATGACAACAGAATATCTCCTCCTTCAAGTTGTTTCTGTCAGGTCACAATGAGGAGAAAGTCATGTGTGTAGCCTTCTCAAATGAAATGCCCCCTTCCTCACATTTTCCAACATGCCACATACCTGTTTATTATCTGTCCCGAGAGAATGAACTCTGTCACAGGGATATGATATCACACTTACCTCCACACTTGACACAATATTTGTTACAGTGTTTTGGACCAGGTAGAAATTCAAGTATATTATAAAACCTAATTCATTAACAGTTGCTCCCAGTAGTCTATGTAATCTTTGATATAGTTGGTGTTTTATGTCTTGCATTCCCATATGACATACTTTATAGTAAGAGCCAGTAGTTCAATAAGCTCCTCTCCTCAGAAACAATAGCTATAAAAGGACATAAAGTCTGGGTGAGGGGGGTGGGATGAGAGGCATTAGGATGAGTTGGAGTGACTGGTAGAGAACATCACAGACTGCATGGTTTAAATAACAGAAAATTACTTTCTTGTAGATCTAGATACTAGAAATCTGAGCTCAAGATTTGTATGAAAATGATAACAATTTCAATAACTTTTTCAGTGATATTAATGGGGCTGTTTCCTCAGAGTCCTCTCTGACTTGCAGATGGCATGCGTTTGTATCATTTTCCATGTTTTCATGCCTGTCCTACTTTCTTTTTTAATATTTTATGTGTATGAATGTATTGCATATATATATATGTACATATATATTTAATTGCTCCTGTATCTTACAATGCTGTGGATGTCAGAAGAAGGCATCTAATTTTCCTAGACGTGGAGTTATGGACAGTGGTTAGCCACTACATGAGTGTTGGGAATTGAACCCAGGTCTTCTGCAAGAATGGCCAGTGCTCTTAGCCACTGACCCATCTCTCCAGCCATGTCCTAGTTTTTACTCATGAGTCCAGGAATATTAGACTTGATCCCCTCTTCAGCTTTATTTAGCTGATGTTATTTAATGTGAAGTATCTCTTTAAATATATTATGTACTAATTAGCCATATTCTGAAGTATTAAAGGTTATAAACTTAGGCATCATACACACAGCAAACATACACACACAGAGACATACACACAATAAATAGTAAAAAAATAAAGAGATGGAGCAGGTGACTAAGGAATCAGTTGGTAATTAATTCATGCAACGAATACTTGCCACTATCTAGTGTGTGATACTTTTAAGTACAAGTACGAAGAAAAATGAAACAGGTGTCACTTCAGTTCTCAAGAATCTCTGAGCGTTTCAGATTTTGTCAAGCAATGTCACTGAGGGATGGATGATCATGGGCTGAGGAAAGTGCTCTGAAGTATTGTCTTCTGAGAGCAAGGAACAGTCAGATCTTCTGTGGGCTAGAGGATAGTATAGCGCTTGTCAGTAAGCTGTAAGCTGGTGGTATCATCTGTGTGATTAACAGTACAGGCAAATGGTGTGGGATATTCAAGAAATGACAAGGATAAATTGGCTGAGAGGTAAGGATTAAGAGAGGCGGTGGGGGCGCTAAAACTAGAAAGACAGGAAAAACCAGACACTACTTGGTCTCACCCCAAGACCACTCAGAAGCTGCACAAAGCCACGGGTCATTTGAAATGGTGAGGGTAGAGTGACTAAAGAATTTACATAATTTAAAATATCGTTCATTAATACTCAGTTTATGATTTGACTTCATTCATTAGAATTTTCACCTGCACATTATACTACAACTTTACTAATCTGTTTCTGAACAAGTGAAAATCAGAAAAGATAACAAAATTGCCAAGAAGCCAAAATAAATGTGAGGCACAGACATAACAGACATGGAAGACAAGACTTCAGTCACTTATTACCACATAATGACAGTATTTGGATCAAAACATAATTAACATGTCAGATGTCAATCCAGTCAAAATATCACACATACCCCATATCTACTCTGATTTTAATGCATTTTCCTGGTGACTAACTTCAGCTACAGAATATTACAGCACTCTGGGTCATTAGCATCAGCATGGGCATTTTAAACTTAGCATACCAGCACCTAGAAGACGTGCTATAATGTGTCAAAATTTGTACTGACACTTTTGTAAGTTGGGAATGAACGGGATAGTTCATAAGATTATAAGGGTGTGGGTATAGCATCTATTATACTTATTCAATGGCTATTGTATTGAATGCCTACTATACCTGAATATCTACCCCATAAATTGAGGAAAATAATCCCAACACTGAAGAATATATTTTTCATAGAAAGCTGATTTAGGAGATTATTTCAGGAGAGGAATTGTTTTTCAATGTGCCAGTTTTTAATATTCTCTAAGTAAAGAAAAAATATAAAATTTCACTTATTTAACATAAAATTTCACCTATTTTACATATATTTTATTGAGGTTTTCTGTATTTTGCACAGAACATCTTAATCATCTTTATACTCTCTTCCTTGCCCACAACCTCCCACAACCTCCCCTACTGAATTTCATGCATTTGGTTATTTACATTAAAGTCTATCAAGTCAATCTAGTGTTCCCTGATGTCTCCCCGTGCAAAGTCATCTACTGGGGTCTAGTCAGTCTATCTAATTACTCCCTTAAAGATTGTCAGATCTTCCTCACCCAGTCGTAATTCAGCTAAGATTGGGACCTCATGACCTTTCCCATAGTTCTGCTGGGTCTTTGACTGCTTGAGATGGAATGGCTCTTTAGCATGCTGCCATCATTGTTCTGAGTTCATCTGAGCAAGATCGCAGGATCCTGTAAGTTTCTACTTCCATATGGTCATGCACCTCCTCCCCTGGCTCTATCATCTTTCTAGCTCCTCTTCCACAATGGCTCTTGAGCCCTGGGTTCATTGCCCTGTACTGCATGATGGAGTCAAGAGATGTGTTAGTATTCTCTCTACCCCTTGTTTCACTATTCCAAGCGTTTTTGGTATAGAGGTTCCATTGTAGGTGTGTCACTGAGGGTTGGGCATCTCACAGACCAGTTGTGAAACCCTGTGATAGTCTCCAGCTATTGAAAAAGAAGCTTTTATGAATAATGACTGGCATACTGTAAATATAAGGAACCATATTTTGTACATAGTAGAAAATTATACTTTTCTAGGGATGTGATAGCCTTGGAATTTTCTTTAAAATCTGTAACCTCGTCAGTCGTGCTTATTGTTGTTGCTCAGGGATATCCAAGAGACTCCCAAAATTACACAGGCTATTGTCACAGCCCTTGATTGCCTCCCAGAACTCAGAGGTAAGACCCCATGGCTGAAGATATCATACTTCAGAGGCAGGACTTGGAGCAACATAGTCTGGAAGGACTGGAAGCCACATACTTGAAGACTAGATCTCATAGTTTTGGAGAACACTATGCAAACTGCTAAGGGAAAACATCAATCAATAGTCCATCTGAGCTTTAAGGTCTAATATTCACAATGCCAGACACAACAAATTATAATGGGGCAGTAGTGGCACATTTATCTTGGGAGTAATCAATAGCTACCAAATTGGACCTAAAGCCTACTCAGTGGGAGAAAACTCATATGTGCTACTGTAAACATAGCCTGGAGAAGAATTTTATAGCCAAGTAAGTTAGGAGAGCATCACATGTAAATAAGACACCTGTATTTAGAGTTTTGTGATGATTATTCATTATGAATAGTCCTAAATATCTTTTTAACTACTTAAAACATGGGTTGAAGAAATGGTCAGCAGTTTAGGACACTGAATGTTCATAATGAGCACCTGAGTTCAGTTCCCAGCACCCACATGGTGGCTAACAACTACAGTTTCATGGGATCAGATACCCTTTACTGATCTCCATGTACACACATGGTTCACATTGAAACACTCAATTGTGTATGTATATATATATATATATATATATATATATATATATATATATGAAATAAATAAATGCTAAAAATGTGTTTAAATATATAGACATAGATACAGAGAAACAATTTGAAATATTTTCCTTAGCATTTCACTAAACTTTAAAATGTAAAGTTAGATGGATAAAACATAATTGCATAACATCCATCTATACTTATATGAAGATCTGTGTACAGTAATTAATGCTCAAAATGTCTGTGAATTTTAAACATGTATTCGTGTGTGTGTGTGCGTGTGTGTGTGTGTGTGTGTGTGTGTACCTGCCTAACTATTGATGGATCAATACATCTATCATACATCTATCTTCCAAACCTATTTTTCTTGGTACCTTTATAGAATTCCAATGCATTGTAGTGACTGGATTGCTGCTGTACAAGGTGATCAGTCTTTGGAAAGACATCATATTCTGCACTTTCTTCCATATATGATTCTGCAACCTTAGTCTGACGTCTTTCCATGCATCTAAATGCAATCTCATAAATTAGCAATTCTTTGTATGAGATTTCAAGTACATGGATTATATTCAGTAGATACTAGATTGCCATTTTCTTTGTGTACCAATATTGTTCTGCAATCCAGTATACTTATAGATGCACAAAATTGTGGTTTCTGTGCTTTTTCTGCATTACAACTGTTGCAAATCTTCAAAATCACAACTCACATTATTAATGTCAGCTGATATTTTCAACTCTCTGAAGCCAGCATTACATCCGACAGCTGTAAAGGCTTTCAGCCATAATAAATCCCGGTCTGACTTCCCAAAGCAAACAGTGTTGAGGAGTGCGATCCCTCCAAAAACATCTTGTCAGCTGAAATCACCACCACAGTCTAAGTGATTCAGACAGTCTGAACTGACTCCAGGCTTCCTAACCTCCGGTCCTTATTTCCTATTCTCTTTTACTTATGACCTGTTCTTAATATGCCGAAGATTCAAACAAACGCTGGTTCCATTCCCCAAGACTGGCTGAGTTCCCATTTACCAAGTTTGTTTTCTCTCTCTCTCCTTGCCTCTCTCTCTCTCTCCCTCCTTCTCTCTCTCTCCTCCTGCCTGCCTAACCTCATTGTTTTTTTAGTCTAGTGTATGTGAATAAAAGTTGACTCAAGTCTGTTAACTTAGACAAAATAAGTACATAGTCACTACTGCTATAAACATGAAATTTTATTAGTAATCTCCTATTCTTTGAAAGCAAATGAGACAAATTGATTTGCTTTATGCCTATAATTCCAGTGATTGTGATGCCTACACAGCATATGTCTCTGATATTAGTGTTGAGTGAATTAATGAACTTCTTGGATTACCTTTTTCAGGAGCTCATTCTGGTGAGCCTGCTAAAAATTGCAAATTTTATGTAAAACTATGTATACAAATAGCAGAAGAACCTACAAAAGCACAGAGGGGCCTAGTAAGATGGCTCAATGGGTAAAAGGCACTTTCCACACAAGCCTGGAAACCTGGCTTTGATCCCTGGAACTCATGGAAATGGGGAGGGGGAGAACAGATGCCACGAAGCTGTCTTCTGAGTTTCTCATGCTGAGCTCTGTGGCATGCACCCTACTCCTCACGTCATACACTGACAGACAGACAGACACACACAGATGGACACACACACAGACACACACACATAGACACACACAGAGACACACACAGAGACACACACACACATAGATACACACACAGACACACACAGCAGACACACACACAGACACACACACAGATACACACACAGACACACACACACACACACACACTAATGAATTTATTTTTCAAGGAGCTCAAAGGCTTTGAATAAAGCAATCTTTTTCCTAGTCCTGAGTCTGCATTTTATGAGCATTCTGATCTTGGGTGCATAACTCTCTGTCTCCTCCTCAAAAAACTAGAGACATTATGACGTACCTGCTTAAATGAGTGAAGCTGGATTTATCTTCCTTTGATTGCCATGAACAGTGTTTGCATTTTAACCTAGACTTTGCCACTATGAGGGGAAATGTTACCAAGATAAAAATATATAATTATATTAAAAATATTCCCTCAATGTCTTGAATAAATCTTCACAAAATTTTGACATCTGATATCTCAACTTGCAGAGCTTCACAATGATATAGGTTAGAACTCTTTGTTCTTTCATTTCATTTGGAGTGAATCACATGAGCATAGTGACTATATTCCCAAGAATAAACTCATATCATACATTAAGTGCTACGAAGAAGAATACTAAAAATGAGTAAGCTAATGAGAAGCAAGTACCAGTTATAAAGTAACTGAGAAGTTGAATCAACATTAATCCTAGATCCAATCACAGGCATATTTTTTCAATCTATCATTTTTATTTTATGAGTATAAGTATATTGCCTGCATGTATGTAAGTGCACTTGTATCATACAATGCTGCAGAATCAGAAGAGGGTGTTGGGTCCCCTAGAACTGGAGTTATGGACAGCTGTTAGCCACCATGTGGGTACTGAAAATTGAACTGCTGTCCCCTGCAAGAACAGCCAGTGTTCTTAACTGCTGACCATCTCTCCAGCTCCAGGAAAAATCTTTATAAAGCATGATTCCTTTAAATGCAATTTTGAAATACAATGACTACTTCTCTATCATCTTAAGAATTCATATACTAGAATAATAAACAACTTGTGATCCTCAGCTGAGGTTTCAGTTCCCAAATCTTCCACTTAAGAGATTTTTCTGCTATACATACTGCCCTGTCCTTCTGGTATTAATTATTTCAATTATAAAATAAGGGCAAGGGCCAGTGAGTTGGCTCAATGGGCAAAGTCATTTGATGCCAAGTCTGACAACCTAAATTCACTGTCAATAACCTACAGGATGGAAAGAAAGAACAAGCTTCCAGAAGTTGGCCTGTGACTTCCACACGAATATTGTGGCATTTGTGTGCACACATGCATTCATGAGCAAGCACACAAAATAAATAAATGTAAGAAAACTAATGTGAAAGTAGGGTGGTTAAGAATATCTTCTTCATAGGCTTTTTATGAATCAATACTTGGTGGGTAAAAATAGCTCCCAAAATGTTATTCTTATTAATTTTTACCAAAAATGATATTAAGGACTAAAAAGTTTAGTATACTTGTGTGATATCACATCTAATGACAGAAATGGATTATGCTCAGAATTTTCAAGCCTTAGAATCCACTATTCAGGAACAAATAGAGGTTTAGTATGAGCATCGTGCTGGAAAATGAAAATCAATATGAATAAAACAAATTGTGTCCCTGGTTCTTTCTCATAGTGTCAGTGTGCAAAATTATAAAGACAGAAGCAAGTGATATATTACAGTCGCTACTATTGCACACAATTCTCATGGAGTTGTGAAAGGAGCTAGTGGCTGGAGGTGGGGGGGAGTAACTCCATTATCAGAAATAATTCTGTGGGAAAAAATTACCTTTTAGCAAATACTTAGAAGGGCAAAGAAACAATGGTTAGCCATTAGGGAAAGACTTTGGATGTTGACAATTTGAAGTCATAAAGTATCAAAACTGTTGTCACAGCTTGAATCACATTAATGAATGAGAATCCTAAGAAACATGTCAAACAGGTTCTAGACACGGAATAATTTGAATGAAATGGTTACGAAACAGAGAACTTCTCCAAGATATTTTTTAAGGATTAATGACTGTTTATACCATTTTAAGCAACAACTTTACAGACGTAGACTATCAAAATGTAAAATGTGATTAATAACAGGGCAGGGCTAAATTTTTGAGGACAAGATGGTAAAAGCTGCTACCTTTGGTATGAATGGACTCAGCATGTGGCAGGAAAGACACTGAAAAGAAGTCAGACATACCTTGTTACTCTTATGGACTTGGATATTGAAATAAACTCTAAACATCTAATGTTTATAAAATGATTGTTTCTGTACCTCAAATAATTGAGAATGAACATCCATTTATGGAAGATTTAGGTACCTCAAGTTTCTTGAATCTCTTAAACATAGTAAGAGATAGTTTATTAGCACTTGGTAATAGCCATGAGAAGACAACTATCACAGAAGTCAGCAGTCTTTCCCCTAGTCCATCTGCAGCGGTCTCTCAGCAGATGTATTACTTCTGTCAAAGACACTGCATCACTGCATTGCTTTTTATTTTTAGTGTAGTGCAGATACTAACAGGAGAGATCCAACTACATCTCCGTTTTGTCAGTAGTATAGAAATCTAGATAACTGAATCTCAGTACTATAATTTACATGCTCTATAGCAATGGATATTAGTAGTTTAAGTTTTCTTTTCCCCCTAGAAATGTACACATCATACAAGTGACAACATCTGTGATTACCAACAATGATTCAGTTTATGCCACTTTAGAAAAATCAAGAGGATTTGGAATGCGGAATACGTTATAGAAATCTGTGTATTAAGTAATGCTTGGTTTACATCCTGCAGTCAATGTTTGAAATCCAGTCCACTCCCCCATATTCTTATGATATTTATTTTATCCATTTCATCAACCCAATGTTAGACACTGCATATAAGGTAAAAAATGATGATCATATCTCCAAGATAAAGAGGTTGTACCATTTATATTTATTTCCTCTTTTCTTATCAAGAGAAATGGTAAACACAATAAAATGATTAAATTTATAGTGTCTTGTTACATAGAAGACACTGTTCTCTACTTTGTATATCAAAGGAATCATCTTTACACAATTTTATGAAGTACAATCTTTTCATCCCTTTTATACATTTGAGAAAACTCAGGCACAAAGTGATCCTTTCTCAAACAGTAATTCAGTGAAGCTGTAGCCATGCAGTATTCTGTTCCATATGCAGGTACATTTTGAACAGAAATAAGCTTTAATCCAACATGGGATTCTTACGCATGATGATCTTGCGAATCCATGGTGTTATATTACTAGAATGTCCATAAAAATAAATGCACACTGAAGGACATTTGGGATCACAAACCTGGCTTAAGAGGCCTTAACATATATGACAGAGAATGTGAACTATGGCTTGATGGCGGAGGTGGGGGACCGTGGCTGTGAGAATGGTGCAGATAGAGGATGGGTCTTAATAAGGTCAAACATATTGTATGAAATTTATAAAAATTCAACTAAAATAAGAAAATTTAGAAATAGTTAGAATAGAAAGAGAGGTTAACTGTGAGGTTGTTCTAAAGAACATGTTTAAATTCTAATCATTGCATGGAAAAACGTTAATAATAGCTGCAAAGAAGTGACAGGAACTGATGCATTGAGTAACAGTACTGCTGACCAGTTTTGAGTCTACAGGGCCATCTTTCCCAAGGGGAAAGAGACGGTCTCATAGGGTGCACAGACTCACAGAAGACCGCGTATTCCCTCTCTGTGTCCCGAAGCCACTCTACCACTACTCCTTGTTGCTCTGGCTTTGCACATTCTGCCTCAGAAGCTTGGGGACATGAAAGTGGGATTGGATGAGTATGGGAGAGACAGTCTGAATGCATTCAGAAGAAACTGTAGGAAATTCTAAAAGAATTAATGAAAGTATTTAGAGAAAGTACAAATGGAGGTCTTATGAAAATGTGTTGACCTATTTTCTTAAGGAAGAAAAGAAAATCTTCTGAGGGGAGGGATGGGGCATGGACAGACAGATATATAGACACAAAGAAAGTTAGTTGATCAAATGCAGTTTCAAGCAAAGTCACCTTTTTACAGCCCTGTCCTCCGATCAATTCAGTGTCCCCAAACATACTAACCTGTCTCTACCAGCTGTGTACCTTAAGCCTTAGCTACTCCATCTTTAAGCCTTGCTCTTTGCTTTGCCTGAGGTGTTGGCCAAGATTTAAAACCTCCCCTTCTGAGGCACATGATCAGCTTCCTAGGACATACATACCCTTCCCGTTCTTCTGTCAGAGTGCTAATATGGGAATTATTTGAAATTCTTTGAAAATTTTCTCCACCTTATAGTTTTAACATCTATAGTTCATGTTTTAACACCCTATTTTCAAGGCTGGAGAGGTGGCATAGCACTTAAAAGTGTGTATTAATCCTGCAAATCTGCTGAGTTCAATTCTCAGGTGCCATTATCAGGTGGATCACAGCCACTTATTACTTCAGTTCCAGGGGTATCTGGTGGCTCTGTCCTTTGAAAGTATGTTCATTCCATACACATAAACACACATACATGCATATAATTAAAAATTAAAAACAGAGACCTGTGGATAGAGAGTTGGCTCAGTAGTTAAGAGCACTAGCTGTTCTTCCAGAGGACCCAGGTTCAGTTCCCAACACATATATGGTGGCTAAGAACCATTCTTAATTCTAGTCCCAGGGAATCTGACACCCTCTTCTGACCTCCATAGTGAGTCCTCTACCCTAGATGCCTCTACTCCCTGCCATCTCAGCTCTAAGGCCTTGGATTCACAGATACTCAAGACCTGCCAACTCCTCCAGCCCACTCACTCTCAAGCCTGATCTCTTGACTCAGGTCGATTCATTCTCTGCATCTATGAGCTCCTGCAGCTAGCTTACACTGCTGCTGAGGTAGTCCCGGAACCTCAGACTCAGAAGTTTCACCTGCGTCTAGCTGTACTACTTCATATATCCTATTCATACATCAACATGTAGTTGCCTGAAGAATGAACAACAAGTACCACTTGCCTGGAAAATATTCTGGACAAGGTGGGGAAACAACAAACAAATACACAGGCAGTCACTCCATATGGATGAGATCAGCTACTTATACCAAGAAACATGACACCTACACAAGTGCAGATGCCTACATCTCATAAAAATACATTAGCAACGAGAATAACCAAGATAATATACCTCCTCCTGAAATGATCACCTCTATCGTAACGTTTCCTGAGAATGCTAGCCTACTTGATATACAAGACAATGAGCTCAAAATAGCAATTATAAATACATTCGGAATTCAAGGAGGATATGAATAAAAGGCTGAATGAAGACTATGAAAACCAAACAGTTGAATGAAATAACTAAAGGAATTCAGGACATGAAATTAGACTCAAATGAAGAGACAGAATATCTGAAGTAAAGCGAAGTAGAGCTTGAGATGAAAATCTCAAGTACTCAGAAAGCTCTGAGGAAATGATGCGAAAAGAGTGGAGGAAATGGAGCAGTGAATATCAGAGCTTGAAGAAAAAGCTGGGGAGACAGAAACAGGTTGTCCAATCCAAGAAAAGATCAAATCTAAAATAACCCGGGAACAGAATATGCAGTATCTCTGGGACACTACGGAATGATGAGACTTAACAAATCATAGTCATGGAAGGAGAAGAAGCCCAGGCAAAGGCACAGAAAACACTTGTAAAGACATCACAGAAGAAATTTTCCAAAATCTAGGGACAAAGATACCCAACAAGGTCCAAGACACATATAGAGCCTAAGCAGACAGGACCATAATAAAAGAAACTTCCCACATCATTTAAGAGTCATAACAATAAATGCATAAAAAAGAAAAGACATCAAAAGCTGTGTGAGAGAGAGATCAAGTAACTGATAAAGGCACACCAATCAAAATAGCTGACTTTTCAGTGGAGACTATAAAAGCCAGAATAGCAGGAACCTATGTCCCACAACTCATGAAAGAAAATGGATTCCAGCCCAGATTACTACCACCAGCAAGACTATTAGTTGTAATTGAAGGAGAAAATAAAACTTTCCATGATTAAAAACAAAAAAAGATTTAAGAATTGATCTGAGAGCATCTAGGTCCATATGATACTCTGTTCCGCATCTTTGAAATTTCCAGTTTTCATAATGTGATATGCTTCTGCAGTTGTCTGAAAAGAATCCCTCTCTGTGGCTTTTCTTCCCTTTCACAGAAACAGGGAGATACACTTTTACCAATCCTACCATATCATAATATAAGATTGTATATTCTGCCAACATACAAGAAATAAATAGATTCAAGAGATTTCTGTCCACGAAATCAACTCCACAGAAAATGTTCAACAGAATACATTAGTCTGAAAAGAAGATTAAACACTCTCAAAAGGTGTCAAAAAGAATAAACAGACAACTCCAAGCAGTTGACTGAAAGAGGTTTAAGAAAACAATATGACAACACCAATATAATAAGAATTTTAAAATACTGGTTAATAATAGCTATCAATATTAATGGTCTCATTTCCATAGGAAAAATACATGAACTAATGGATTGGATTAGAAAACAGAATACATCAATTTGTTGCCTCCAAAAAAACACATCTCACCAGCAGTGATCGACACCACCTTACGGAGAAGTACTAAGCAATAAAAAATATTCCAAGCAAGTGAACCTAAAAAACAAGCAGGTGTGGCTCCTCCCATAACTGACAGAATAGACTTCAAACTAAAACCAATCAGGAAAGATAGGGGCAGTGACATCATAATCATTAAGTGAAAGGCACACAAAGAGGATATCACAATCCCAAACATACATGCATCAAGCAAAGAGGCACTCAATGGCATGAAAACAAACTCTATTCAATCTAGAATCACAGTGACAGTGAGTGATTCAATGTCCTACTCTCACTAATAGACATGATCATCCAGACAAAAGCTAAATTCAGAAATGTGAGTTTAATGCCATCAGAAATTAAATGGACCTAATGGATATTTGAAAAAGATTTTACCCAAACCTCAAAGAACGTACTTTCTCTCATGGAACTTACAGCAAAACTGAACAGACATTAGAACAAAAAGTATGTTTCCATAATTTATGAAAATCAAAAAATCCTGTATTCTAGCTGCCAGCAATGGAAAAAAGGTAGATATCAACTATAATACAATGAAAAAAGTGCACACACTGTGGAAACTAAGCAACTCAATAGTGAAGGAAAAATGGATCGGGTAAGAAATCAAGAAAGAAATGCAAAATTCTTAGAATTGAAATGAAAAATGAAAACCTGCCATAGCACAATTATGGGATGAAAGGAAGGCAGTCCCAAGAAGAAAATTTACGCCACTAAATGCTGACATCAGAAAATTAGAGACATCACATAAAAATAACTTAATGATGTACCTGAAGGCCTTGGAACACCAAACACAAACAATAAAGGAAGAGATAAATCAAAGCTGAAATCAATAAAACAGAAACAGATAAAAAAATAAAACAGAAAAAGTCAATGTAATAAAGAGTTCGTTCTTTGAAAAGATTAAAAAGGTTAACAAAACTTCAGCCAAATTAACTGAATGAAAGAAAATCTAAATTAATAAATTCATCAGTGAAAAGGGAAATATCTCATCAGACACTGAGGAAATGAGGAAAATAATAAGAATGTGCTTTAAAACTATATATTTCACTAAACTGGAAAATATGAAAGAAATGGAGATATTATTTTCGTCTCTCCCAGTCTTCCTCTACGTCCTCCATGTCCTCTCTACTCTGTCAGTTTCTTGTCCTCTTCTTTAATTATTGGTACGTGTAGTTATTTACATGTCTACTGGTTTCATCATGATTCAGTTCTTTGTAGACTACCGTACTGTGGAGATACTGTACTGTTTTCATCTAAGAAAACCATGTCATCTGCACCAGGATTATTTGTATCTTCCTTTCCTATTAGGTAGCATTTTCATGAATTTCTTGCCTTATTGCTCTGGCATTATTGTCTAGTGCTCAGTTGAAACAATGATTAGGACAGGCATCCTTAGCTTTTCCCCAATCTTAGAGAAAAAGTGTTTAGTTCTCTACAATCCATGGGCTTTACACATATGATATTTATTAGGAGTATTTTCTTTTCTGTTTCTAGTTTGTGTTTTCATTATTATTTAAGAATGTCAGATTTTATCAAACGTGTTTTCATTAATTAAAATGCTATATTTTTTCATTTATTCTATCGATATGATGTATTATAATGTTTTTCTTATTTTCACCATTCCTTGTATTCCAAGTATTAATCCCATTTGGTCATAAACTGTATTATTTTAGTGCACTGTCAAATTTGGTTTGGTAGCATGTGTCAATATTTATTATGGATATTCATCAGGAATACTGGCCTATTGTTTACTTTTATTCTGTGTTTTTATTTCACTTTGGTATTGGATGTTGCAGGCCCTATACAATGAGTTTGTAAAAATCATCACATTTTAATTTTGTGGGAATAGTTCTAGAAAGAGCCACATTATTTACTGTAATTGTCATTATGTTAGTAGAGGAAAGGTTGATTTATTAACAAAACAGGAGAAAGAAAGCCCAAGAATGTGAGGAGTAACAACGGAGTGACCTCACCCTGTTAATTCTTCAAATCTTTGGTGGAACTTCCAATGAAGCCTTTAGTTATGACCATTTATTTATAATGTTTTCCTCAGTATTGTTTTTGTTAAAAGTTATTATGTGTAATTTTTATTTTCACCTGTTTCCAGATAATTCCTCCTTTTAAATCCATTTCTATGTTGATCTTGTGAATAGAACAGCCAAATAGAACTAATTACACTGAAGTCACCTACAATTATTATATGGTTTTCTATCTCTCCCTTCAACACTCTCCTTCTATTTTGTGGTAAGTATATTTGGGTATATTTTAAGGGTCAAACCATTTGAATAGACTCATGAAGCAGCAACTTAGACAGAATTTAGACTCAGGCTGGCTTCATTATTGTTTTTCCTTAAGACAATTTGGAATTGGTGAATGAGAGTGCATATTAATACCCTCAGCACAAAGCATGGAAATGTATACAGTACCAAATTCAAGGGTGAACGTCATCTCCTTGGAGGACCCACCTTTAGTTAACATTACTTGGGGCTGGAGAGTTTGCTCAGCAGTCAAGAACACTTGTATGACACTGGTCTCCTACTGTTCTTCTCCCTCAGGTTCTTCTTTTTACCTACCTGTTCATTCCCGTATTCCTGGCTCCTGCAGTTAGATCAGGTTACGTACTCACATATGCAGATTTGGTGCTAGAATCCACAATTTAGGAAGAACATATGTCATTTTTTTTTCTGAATTTGTGTTACTTCACTTAAATAACAGTTTCTAGTTCCATGATTTAATTGTTTACTACTGAGTAGAACGCTATTGTTTAAATGCACCACATTTTCATTATCCACTCATCAGCTAAGGAACACCTAGGTTGCTTCTATCTCTTAGCTATTGTGAAAAGAGCAGCAACAAACATGGCTACAATGCAACCTCTACACCTAAGACTCCTGGGACGTAGTGGAACAAGGGGAAGAGAACGCTAATGCATACTTCACCTCCCATCAATGAACCTCCCTCACGCAGCAGAGAGCTGTGAACACAAAAGGATACAAATGACAGAAGATTAGAGAATAAGAGTCTGCAGAGGATGAGTCCATTGGACAGGACTCGTATATTACACTCCATGCACCCAAGGCTCAATGACCATTGTATTGAGAGTGTGGAAATACTGTAAGGGCCAGGGAGGAGATGCATGGTCATATGGAAATAGTCTTACAAGTTCTATGGAGCCTTGTTCGTGTGAATGGTGTCACATGCACAAGACCCATGCAAACTCAAGCAGACAAAAAAACCAGCATAGAACTGTGGAAATGGGCAGCTGGCCCAAATCTTAGCCAAAAAACTATTAGCAGCTGATTATTGCTGAGTGAGGAAGAGCTGATCTTCTCAAAGAGAAGGACTCTATATACTGACTAGACCTGAGTGGATGAACATGTGCTAAGGGACATCTGGGGACACTAAGGATAGGCCTTAACACAAATGACAGAATGCATAAATTCCAGTCAGGTGGTATGGGAGGCTGCCAATAGGGAAAGTGGTATAAAGATGATTAAGATGTTCTGTAGGAAATATACAAAACTTCAACAAATAGTTAAAAAATAAAATAAGCTGCACTTTCACTGCAAGTTAAGTGTAGTCTCTCTGTAATGCCAATAGGACTCTTGGTCACTGAAAGTTAATATAAGATAATACTGCCAATTCAGGTTTCTTAACTAAAAATATAAAAAAGAACACTGGATGTTCTTGGAGAGGACCTAGGTTTGAGTTCATCATTAACAACTCTAGTTCTGAGAGAACTGACATCCTCTTCTGGCCGATGTGGGCATTGCTCATATGTGGAGTACTTGTATACATTCAGACAAAGTGCTCATTCACAGAGAATAATAATTAAAGCATTTTTAGTTACTGTCACTTTACAGTAGACTTTAGTTGGTGAAGTGTTCTTTTTACCTACTTTTTGGTGGGATGAGTGAAAGTTCCCCTTGTAGGAAGCAGCAAACATAAGACTAAAATAATGAGAACTTGGTGTTAAGGAAGTTTAATAATTGCATTTGTTTCATTTCGATAGTTAGCAACTTTCATATGTTAGCATGCTGCCTATGTATTAAAGAGACTCGAGGATGCCATAACCCAGAAGCCTTAAGTAAATCCTCCAACTCCTCACAAAGCTATCAAATAGAAGGGCTGCTTTTGAAGTTAACCTTCTGTCTGTTAAAGCACATGCCCTGAGACACTGAGAATTTAAATTATTTATACAATGCTAATTAATTAATACATAGTAAATGCTAGTAGATTTTGGATGATTTGGAGCTTCTTCACATCCATGGGGATACCCAGCATTACGGTTGGAGTCAGATTACATATTCTTTGTTTTGTTATTAAGACACACTTATTTTTGTAAAACTGGAAAAATTATGCCTTTAAGAGTTATTATAGACACTGTGGATAATTTGTAATGCTAGCTAGTTTTGATATTTACAAACAGACAGATTCTGTTTATAGGCTTTAGACTTATATCATTTAATTCTCATAGCTATGTGGTAGGTAGCTACGTACAATTTCAAACAGGAGGAATTTTAGCATGGAGTCAGAAAACCACTTGCCTGAGGCCACAGAAGTCTTAACAGAGTAAAGTATGGTTTGACCCTCAAATTTCTCTTTGCTAGTTTGATTTTATCAGCTCTGCTCCAATGCATCACCTTTTAAATGCTTAGCATAAAATATAGTTAACAATTCTCTTCTTCTCCTCTTTTCTTTCCTCTCTTCTTTCTCTGTTTCATATCATCTTTTTTTGCAAGACCTACATTTAAATTTGTAACCCCTCTGCATTCCAAGTGAGCTGGCAGACTTTACCCTCAACAGAAATAGTCAAGACAAAAATTTAACTGTGTGTCTACATATTTTCCTTTTGGGGTGTATCTTTAATATTTTAGCCTTTTATAGGAATAATCTCCATTGTCATGTTCACTGTATCTGGTTCCTCCAACTATTCAAATAAAGACTCAATTAAGAGTATTGGACATCTACTATTCTAGATGCTGTTCTAGACATTCCATAACTGTCGTCTTATTTAAATCTCCCAGGAAACATGGAAGAGCTCCAAGCTGTGGTCTCTTTTTGATACTCCAGATTTCTAACCACTGAAAACAAACATAATAGGCATTTTATACATAGCTATTTTTGATCTCTGTTGTAGTGTTTTCTTTTTCGTACATTTGGAAGAATATATCCACAGTGATGTTGTTTTAATGGCTTCACATAAGCATGCTCCACAGGTAAAGTTTACATTGCATAAACAAAATAAAATGGTATGTTAGTGAAAGTATTTTTAAAACATGGAGGCAGAAACAGCATCTGCAAGGAACGTTTGTAGAATTTCAGAGCATCTTTTCTTAGTGAACAAGGGACTTACATCGGATAGACTGAGATGTGGCTTAAAGGTTACAAAAGGTTAAGGCCCTGAACTTGAATGTCCAGAGCCCATGAATATCAAGAATGGTAGTGTGAACCTGTAATCACAGTCCCACCCCCACCACCCAAGGGAGATAGAAGACTGGGAGACGGAGAGATGAGTATCCCTAGAAACTCTCAGACCAGCTAATCTGGCAAAGTAGTGGTCAACAAGAAGACCCTGTTTCAAACAATGTGAAAGGTGTGGACAGACGGCCAAGAGAGGTCTAATTTACACACACACATACAGAGAGAGAGAGAGATGCATACACAGATATGCACACATGCTGTGGCACAAGTGTGGCACACACACAAATCATACACACAGAAGAAAAAGAAAATAAAAAGAACTTTGCTTGTGTTCTTTTAAAGATGAAATGTATGTAACAAGGTAAAATTATTTGAGAAGATGTGATTACTATGGATAGAATTATATTGCTTCTCTCTTATGGAAGACAGTGCTACTGATTCACCTGTCAATACAGGAATGGTATTATCTTTACATGCATAAGCATGTAAATAATTTACAAGATGATTCACACCCAGCACTGCAAGCACACACATCAAAGGAAAGCATTGCTGTGAATCCCTGTCAGAACCAAGGGTGGTGCTTCCACTGTTGTAAGACAGCAGCAGAAACGAAGAGGATGAGTGAGAAAGGGGAAGAAATCCAGAGCGAAAGGACCTGCAGATCTTATCAGCCTCAAGAAGCTTTCCAAGTTTTGAGTGCCAACTTTTCCAGTGTAGAGGCTTATAGAGACATCAAGGACTGGGCAGGCCATGCTAAATATAGACTGCAAACATTATGAAAGAATTGAACACTATCCCTTGCTGCAATGTTCAGTATGAGAAATAGCCTAAAGTGTCTTCTGTAAAAATCCTGAAAGGAAAAGTGGATTCCTTTCACATTTCCAAACTCTCTGAGGTGCTGACAGCCTCCTACAGACTGGCCTTGAGCTGATCAGATTTCAGCAGCTCACTGAACTGCAAGGCCAAGTTCTTATCCTTTGTCACAGTGGAGGGGTCACTTTGAAAGTTGTACTATACAGAAGGGCTTTTCCATTTTCTACTGCATTGATACTTCATACAACCAGAAACCAGGATCCCTGTCGGAGGCATATTCTAAATTTATTTCACAATCACAAGCCAACATAAATGCAATGTTGTGCCATGACTTAAATCTGCCAGTGTTAAAGTTCAAAGTCATCAGCGTGTTAGGTATCTAAATATCCACTTGCAACCGTGCTGGAAAACACACATAACTATATAGATGGCAATCTCAAATTTTGTATTTAAAACTATTTGCAGTGCTATTAGCACTTTTAGTTAGTGTCAAAGAATCATGCATGCATATGCATGTGGCATTGCAGTCATGTCCTTTGCTCCTATTCACCTCCCAGTGCATTCCTCTGTCCCTCTTTTACGTGGTTTTCTTGGTTCCATTCTGCCTTCCTGCTTTATATATATATATATATATATATATATATATATATATATATATATATATACACACACACACACACAGTACCCAGTTTAATTTAGATTCCAGTAGTTTAGAAAAGTGACTATTCCATAATATTGTTCTTGTATTTCTGTTAAGGATAAATAATGAAAAAATTATTCGGGGGAGTAAACATTTGAGAAACATTTAAGTTCACATGCTGCCTGATTTCTGCTGAGAGAAATAAAGTATGAGAAGGAGAGAGCAAGAAATGTCAGAGAAAATATATTTTGCATGTTTCAGTTACCTTTTTTTAAGAACCCACGTGATTTTTTACTGCTCCTAGAATTTTCCAGATTTGTTATCCAGAGTCAGCGCAGTGTAGTAACTGTAGAAACCCCCACAAGCATCTCGGGGCACAAACAGTCACAATTGTCCAAATCTCAAATAGAGAAAACTCCTTTGGAAATGGCAAGCCCATGACAGGCCTCTCTGAGTCACAGGGAAAATCCTGTGAGATGCTCAGGCTCTCCTGCTGAAACTTCATCTTTCACTTTTGCCTTTGGGTCATTTCCAAACAGCAGGGCACCAGACAAGCTCTACCTTAGGAGGAGCCAAACCTAAGAACAGGAGGATGGAGTTTCACTGTCGGCTCAAAGCGATTTTACCTCTGAGACTTAACAGTAAGTCAGGACCTTGCAGTAATACGATCATTTGTTGTTTTAGCATGTTAATCACTCCACTCAGTTATCTACTTATTTTAAAAAATAATAAAGTCCACATCAAGGTTAAATGGACCCATCATTCCTGTGCCGTGTTAGTACTTTAAAATTATCATTTAACTATCTTGTTTATTCTCCTCTAACATTTCAGTTTCATCATTAAGGTAGCCTTCAGGGGGAAAAACGTTTGCATAAAATTGCAGCAATTCTGGTTGTTGCTGTCTCTCCTTTGTGAATTTGGACAAATCTGTTAGCGTTTGCTTTCCATGTCCCGAATACTTGAATTTTCTCATTTTTGTTACATGTGGGGAGGTGGTAGCCTTCAGCTTTGAAATGAAGCTGAATTGTCACCACACTGACTGCAGTGGTAGTGAGGACAGTGGAGTAGTTATCCACGTTTGCTGCGTTGAAGCACATAATGGCCGTGCCCATTCTTCTGGACTGGCTTAACTAGCAAACAGCAACAGTGTTAATCCCAGGATTTGGATTTCAAGCTCCCTTTATCTTCAGACCTTTGCAGAGAGCTGTGGAGAGTCTGCAGCCTCAGCAGGACATGCTGCTATTGTGACACTTCGTCATCAGGCTTTGTGTTCAGGGCAGTGTGGGCTCTTCTAGCTCGCAGAATGTGAGCAGAACCAGGTTGCACAGTTGACACTGTGTTGTTAAAAATAAGAAGGTACCTTATTGCCCACCATAAAAGTGTTGGCAATAATGAATGCACCATGTCCTTTTGCTCTAACGTAAAGCATATGGATCCACCATTTTGGATTTTTCAGGGATTTAGAGTCCCGGAGAGGGAAGAGTTAGAGTAGACTCTACTGATGGTGGTGCTCTCATCTCAAAATAATCCATCTATTGTCTCCTGTGACTCATGATGCTGGCTTCCGTATCTAACATAAATCGGGAATATTCCTTTAAACATGAATTAATCTGACAAAATTAAAACTGGATTTATGATAGCATGACCCATCAAATAGTCATAGAAATTTCTGTATTAGGGAATCAACTGCAGACTTTAAATTCCATAAAATTTTGAAAATATTGATTGCAATGTTGACTAATTTAATTGTACTTTAAATTTTTCTATGACATCCTCAGCAATAGGCGTTTTAAGATTTGCAGAATCTCCACCTCATATACTGGCCATCAGCCTCAAACCTTTTCTATCACATGCAAAACACAAGGAAGCAATGACAAACCCTTGATGGCAACTTATGTATTTCCTTATTTTTGATTTTTGTGTCAGGTCAGAGGTGATTTATGTTTTCTCTCTCTGTCTCCCTGCCTCTCTCATTGTGCTGGCAGTGGAACACAAAACTAGAGACTCACATATGCTAGAAAGAACTCTACTACAAAACTAAATCCTCAGCACCTCCAAAAGACAATTTCTGTTAGAGCGTTGCTCAGCTGAGTACTGAATGGAGTTCTAACTGCATCACTGGTGAATTGACCATATCATATACATCTTTCTCACTCTCAATGACTCAATGAATCACATTCACCTTCTTTATCACTGCTGACTTGAAAATGTACAATGCTTTTAGTCCACAATGTTGAAAATTAGCCATACTTCTGGAGAACTGGAGGCCAAATGTATTCTGGAGAGCTAACACTGTGATGCCATGCAATCACCTTTTGATTTTCTCTGTTCTTTTTCATTGATGTAGTTTGGAATCCTGGAGTACGATTTTCCTTCTCAAGATCATAGCCAAATCCCAGGGAGATTAGAGCACAATTTCTTCATGTTCCTTCACATTTACAAAAACAAAGAAGAATATACATTAGAATTTTATCAAGATTTCTGAAACTTACCAATGTGTCCATGAAAAGGAGTAGAGAGTTCTTTGACTCAGTAGTCTTGGCTCCAAACTGTCTCACTCTGTGCTTCCCTTAGTTAATCATTAATATTTTCAGGAGCCCTAAAATCTCTGAGAGTTTCAGCTAGACAGTAACCCATTCAGTGGAGAGAGAATGTGTAATTTGATAAGGCCTTCCTTGGTTACTTGAGCTTAATATTATATATTTTATTTGTGTAAATACAGATTAATTTGATCTAACACAGAAACAACTTAGGGGCTGCTACAGCTTCAAAAATGTTGACTACTAATCATGTCACTACTAATATCAGTTGATTTTACAACATAAAAATGACTAATAGTAACAAAAGAAGGATGTATCTGAGTGGTAGAGTACTTGCCCAATATGAGGGTCTTGGTTCAGTCTCCAATTCACGTGCGTGCGCACATACACACACACACACACACACACACACACACACATTTTCTTTTCTCTCTTAAAAAAATCTAGCCTTTAGGGTATAAGGGAAATACATATTCCTAACTGAGATATGGCAAAGTAACTGTTGTAAAATATTCAACTCAGAATTTTTCTGAGTATCACAAATATTAAGTAAAAAACTACAAAAGTATAAACGAGTAGTGAAATCTACAAAGTAAAGCTTCTCTTTTACCCTAAGGAGAATAAGTATGCAAAATTGTTTCTGTTAGCCTTAGCAAATTTTTCTTTCTTTTTTGCTGTCTGTAATGTCATTTTATAGACGGCACTATCTATTATTTCATCTGAGTGTGTTTTTCTTCTGGTTTCTAAAAAGATGAACTCCTAAAGCCTTTCCTTATACGTAGCTGCTGAATCTACTTGGAAACCAGAACAGAGTAGAAAGGCAGTTTATGGTAGAAAGTGCCTTCATTCTGGGCAGCCGGGGATAATTTGAACTCATTTTGGACTAAACGTGCTCTCACTTCAATTCCCTATTGCTCAGTACCCTCCCTAGTATACCCAGTCATCCTCATAAGGATCCTGGTTTTCCAGTCCCTTAAGTGCTTTTGTTATTTCTCATGCATTCCTTTTTACATAACTTAATATTTTGTCAAAGTTTTAAAAATGTATAACACTCTCTTCAGAATGAGTCCAGCAATGCAAAGATACATAGTTAACAATCTCTCCCAGTGTGTCTTTTCTAGATAATCAGGATTGATTAATGTGCATAAACTAATACCTTCAGTATTTTTAACAGGGCAAGGTTCAGGACCATTGCAATCAACTGGAGTGGCAAGTCATTACAAGCTCTAGAATTCATCTCATTTTATAGAATGACTGTTCCAAGAAGGAATCCAGGCCACTGTATCTTTGAAAGCCGTTGATCTTAACTACTATACTGTGCCCGTACAGAAATGAATAATTTAATATTAAATTAATTTTCTGTGCATACCGAGAAATATTTCTCTATTATCCTCAAATCCTTGTTCTAAACTTGTTTTAGCATACTCTCACAGCACCTCCCACCTTTCCTCAAGCTTGACTTCACTAAGGTGATTCAATGTACTTTATGGGTTTTTATTTTAAAAGGTTTCATCTTTTCTTAGCTATATCCACTGTGTGTTTTCAACCAAAGACTATTTGACAGAATAGACTTTGTCAGTCTTGTTCATTTTTATATCCACAGTGCCAAGTGAGTTTCAATTAATATGTGCAAATTAATGGCTAAATGAATGAAAAGCCAGATCTGCTATTTCTCAGTCATGATAAGTCTCACTCAGTGCATACCACCATACTACGCCACATCCATCCCCTGATAAGTTATGGACATGGGGCTGCCATTTTTAGTGGCACTGTGGATATAATGAAGAATAGGCATGTATACTTCCTTGCTTTGGAAATATTCAGAAAGAAAAGTCCCTGCCCTCATTTCAGCACATGATTCATGTTTGATTCTGCATTGTAAACTCAATTGTTGTTCTTGGTCACATTTGTGAAAAGTTGAGCACAGTGTTCTGGTCTACTGAACTCATTTCTAGTTTAACTTCAGTCATCTCCAGATAGAGAGAACATAGCTTCTGTAATGTGGCCAAATGTGTAATCACACCACAAACCTGAACACGTAGAGCTTTCCCTATATAGACATATTTTAAGCCAATCAATTTTAATAGATAATCATATCAAAAGAGAGTAGTGAACAAAAGTAAGTTCGCATATGCATGGTAAACTTGCTTCGTGTGCTGCATTTTATCTCCAAATTTGTCTTACTTGGCAGATGAGAAAAGCTGATGCAGAGTAACAGGGAAGCCACAGCCGTGTCACCCTCCTGAAATCTTTCCTATTGTGCATTATGGGAGTTCCTGCTTCTGGTCAACCTCAACTGGACCTGCTCTTCCGGCTCATTGGTTCCAATCAATATCTCTGAAAGACTAGATGCCATTCTGATTTTAGTTTCCTTCCTTCTTGGCCTGGACTACTTCACTTCTTTAGTGGACTTCTTTCACTTCTTTAGCGTAGCCCTGGCTTCTGTGTTGGCTAGTATAATCCCTTGATCTTGCACTGTGACAGTTTTCAGATACAGATAACTTTGGTCACCGGTTTTCTCTCCATGTGAGCCACAAGTGGCAGCTGATAAACCCACTTGGTTGTAAATGTGAGCTTTTGTCATTGATCCCGTTTTACCATGCAAAAATCTTTTTAATCATATGCTTGTGACCCTCAATACACTTCATAGCTCTTCTAACTGTCCCAGTCTCGTGTTTCTTTTCTTTCTCTGCCTAGTGAAAATATCCTGGTTTTAGTCATTCATTTCATTACCCTCATTCCCTCAGACTGCTTTCTCTCTTCATATTTTATCAGAGGCTTTAGGGTTCTTCAGTCTGCATAAGACCCCTTTTGAAGTATCCTCCCTAAAACTTATCCTTAATTGAGTCTAAATCTGTGCAAGAGTCAATCTCATGTCTCAGTTAGCTGCCATCTGAGTTGCCTTTCCACTGGTTCCAAACGAAGGAGATATCTAATAATTTTAAAACAGGAGAGAATTTAGTCCAATATAATCACCCTGTGATAGAACATGAAAACATTTCTTGAATAAATTATAATGAGCATTTAATGTTTATGTATATTTAATGTATAGAAAGTACAGTACCTGAGGCTCAGTCCTTTTTCTCCTGGAAGCTGTTTCAAGATGCTTTCCTTCTAGAGAGTGGATGTCTACATCTTACTAAAAATTTTCTCTTTTGAAATTCAGGGTGCTCTTGTTTCTAATAAATATAATTACCCTTTGATTTCTGTGAAAGTTGAATGACTTTTGTGGAAATAGAATAACATTTATGAAGGTTTACATTAAACTCAGTGCAACATAGAATTTATACAATGAGATAAAATCCAAAAGAAGCTTCTCTTTGCAGAATTCCAGATCTGGTCAAACACAGAATAATATCTGTGAGATGCTTAGCCCTAAGTGGCACATCTTCAATGCAACTTCTACACTTAGGTTGAATGGGTCTCTCAACTCCCACCAGAAAAATTTTCTTATGCAGCACAGGCTGGTTAACATAGAGACCCACAATTAGCCAGTTTTCAGAGAACAGGAGGCTGCAAAGTACTTATCCCTGAATAGGGCAGCTGTTTCAAACCTCTGCCTCCCAAGGCTGGGGGATCATTACTGAGGCAGAGGAGGAAAGATTGTAAGAGCCAGAGGGGGTGAATGACCACAAGAAAATAGTCTTCCAGACAGCAGGTCATTTACTCATATGAACTCACAGCCATGGTGACAGCATGCATAAATTCTATGCAAGGTCAAACCAGACAAAAATCCCAGTATAGACATGAGGAAATGGGTAAGAAATCCCAGCCCCTAAGAAACTTTGGCAATTGATGGCTGCTGGTGGTGTGGGGGTGTGGAGAGACAGTGTCTTACAGAGCTTGTACTCTTGGTAGGCCCAATAAATGCATTCACACTGAAGATGTTTGGGGCCACAAAAGTACTCCCTCTTCTAGCCTCTGCAGGCACCCACACACAACTGGCATGCACACACAGAAAGACACACACATTCACATATATGAAAAGTAAAAATATATCTTAAAACAATATATACTATATTCCAATATACACCTCTAATTTAATTTCTCTGTCTATATTTACTCATAGCTTTATTGTTTTCATTTTAAATGGAGATAAGAGTCACTAATGGGAGAAACACTAATCAAATAATGTTATATATGTATATCTGAAATTGTGAAAAAAATGAGTGAAATTTTAAAAGAGAAATAATATCTACTTCACAAGAAGTTAATTCAACTCGTGTTTCAAAACCATCAAAAGATAGTAAATATTAAAGATGTAATTTATTCCATTCATTTAAAACTGTTGCATTGCTTTATTTACATTAGATCAAAGTTGACTATTACAAGCCACATTCCTGAATAATTTGCTCTTTTAAGTTACTTTATATGCCTACAGAAAGGGACAAGTGATTGAGTAGACCTCCAGCATTCTTCCATGTATTCGAAGTGCAGGCTTGTGCATAACCTCAGAGTCACCAAAGGCTTGTTATATGTGTGGGTGAGTAGGTTTTCTTTTTCTGTTTCTTTCCCAGAGACTGGTAAAATCACACTGGCTCCAGAGTTTCACCCTCCTGCCCTAGCAAGAAAGGTCATCAGTAGCATGAAGTCAGTTTTGGATATCTCCCAATCAGAAACAAATAACAGAGAGTCCTCTGGGGATCTGCTGAGACCATTCCAGACCTTCCAATGAACAGTTAAGCTTTGTAGTGTGTCTCTTTGAGAAACAGCTGTTTGTCTAACCTTTGAACTCACCGATACATTAATCTGAAGCATAATTTGGTTCTGTGAGAGCTCCTGGGTTAAGGCATACTTGCTTATATTCTGCAAGTCTCCACAATAATACTTTCCATCCTTCTTTAAAAATAGCCATTTTTCCTTCTCAATTTAATGATATATGATTATTTGATAAGGGGAGACCGGAGCTGGTTGTAGTTCCTATACTCCTACTTTGATAACTCTACCTCCTGCTATCTGTGATCCTGTTGTGAAGAAGTTGTGGACATCTCCGGAGCCTCTTTTCACACCAAAGAGAAAGTTGTGTGCAGGGCTTACTCAGGTGAGGTGCAGAGAACAGAAAGCATTCTGAACTGGCATTCCCTGTGAACAGCCTTGGGGAAGTGCAGGCCTCTAGGGAGAGCTCTGTTTACATATGTCACCTGTGTGGCAACCCGGTAGCAGGGAATCACATGAAAATCATCTGATGTCTTAATTCCCATATGAGAGAATAAATTATATATAAATTCAATGCAAAAGACAGAATTGGTAGCAACTGGGAAGATAACTGGGAAATCGCTTAGGTTAAAGAGCAAATGATTGAAACATGTTATAAATTATTCAGAAACCCTTATCTTAATGATCTCAATATGCTATATTTGTTGCAAAGGAAAAAAAAAAGCATTTCTTTCCACTGTGCAAAACTAAGAAATAAGGAAAGAGAGTTTGGAACTACATCCTATCCCACTGGTCCAAAGCATCTCAGGGTGTTGTGAAGGTTGCTGCGATGAGATGCGAGCTATGAAAGCTCCAGGCAGCTGGCCATGGCTGAGTGCAGTTGCCATGACTACCACCTGTGGAGCTTCTTCCTCTCTCATCATCTCTTAGACATGCTACCATATTGATTCATCATGTCTGTCGGGTCGCTCTATAAAAAGAAGAGTGACCAAAAAGCTCAAAGGTCACGGACAGGTAAATCACGAGGGTTCTGGCTGGTTACTGGGTAACTGAAAAGCACAGAGTGCAATTTGGATTTCAAAAATTCTCAGAAAATTGATTAATATATGAAGTAATGGGATGTGAATGATTTTGATTTAATCATGTCACCATGATGGATTGAGCATCCCACTGGATACATGAATATTCTCTTGAAAGTACTTCCTCAACTATATCTTAAGAATTAGCTGATAATGGGCCTTTAATTGTATGGGGTAAGACATTTCTTATTTCTGAGCTAGGTTTTCTCACCTATAGTGTCAAGTAAAAGATGTTATCAGATAGCTTCCAAAGTAAGTTCTAGCAATAAATTGCCACGAGTTTAATTATAATGTGTGTGTATGTAATATGCTAATGTTGAAAATAAATAATAGTGGTCAACATTATTTGTATTGTGCTCGTGGATTACACTGAAATTTTTCATATTTTTGTTTATACATTTCACTTTTATCAATGATTTTAGTAACACATTAAAAATTCAATCTTAGGGATGGAGAGCTAGCTCAATGGCTAAAGCCTACTCTTGCAGAGGATCCAGGTTTCCATTCCTAGCACCTGCCCAGTGACTGATAACCACATGTAACTACAGTTCCATGGTATCCAACACCCATTCCTGGCCTCCAGGATCTCCTACATGCATGTGGTCCACATAAACTTATTAGGTGCATTCATACATACACATAAAACAATAAACAAAAATCTATTTTTAAAATAATGGGTCATTTATGGAAACTGCATATTGTTGTACCTTGTACATAATCGCCTTCACTGTGTCCATTGCTTCTCATCCCATTTCTCCTCCTAAATATTCTTTCTTCTCTCTTCTGCTTTTATGTCATGTATTTACATTTACACACACATACACACACACACACCGATCTAGATTCTCAACTTGAGAGAAAATGTGATTTTGTTTTCCTGACACTGTCTCATTTTGGTTCAAATGAAGGTCTCCAGTACCACTGTCTTCCAGGAAATAACATAACTTTGTTGTTTTATGGCAGAATGAAACCTCACTGTGTATATGCCTTACTTTCTTTACCCAATCATTGGTGGCTGGACTTCTAGGCTCAATCTAGATCTTGGATATGGTAGACACAAGGAGATTTGCTGTGCACCATATTTCTTTGACATTGGACCAATCATTCTCTTGTGTTGATATTGGCATAGTTTCACTTTCCAAATGCAGAAATTAAGGTTTCATTCATATTTGTATCTTTCATTTTCCTGGGTGACTGTATTACCTTATATAACCAAAAATACTTTATCAAAATTTGTGAAGGATTAAAAAGTTTTAGTAAAAGTTTCGGGCCCTGTGTTCACGTAGCATATCACTACTGAGGACGTACTCCCTCCTGTCATGATGAGAGTATCTCTGCTCTGTGTCTATTAGATTATCTCTTGTTTAACAGTGCACAAATATAAGAATTATTTTGTGTCAGAGAGAATGTCTTCTTTGATGGTCATTCATAACTTCCTCTTGTGATTTCTTCCTTGACTAACGTGTCCAGTCCTGAGTGCTCCATGTACCACGATTCATATTGCTGGGGTTTTGAGACTGAATTAAAGGACCAAACAGTCCATATCAGACGACTGACCTTGCTGTGTTTGACTCATTTCTAGCGTTTCAGTCCTGCAGTTTATTTGATGAATTTCTTTTTCCTACAAGGAAAGAAGTTTTACTTGCTAAAGAAATATTTACTTTCTTTTCTAGAATATTAGGCTTTCATTGTTTTGGCAGTGAGTTTGAGGAAGGATCTCTTTCTGATAATCTACAACTATAAGAGACTCCATGCCCATGTTCATTATCAGCTCAGGGAGCTGCTAGCTCTTATGTCATCACAAACCTCAACAAATGTGGAGTGATGTGTCAGTAGAAGAATTCTGTGATCTTAAAATCAGCAAAACTCTATTTTCTGTTCAGTTCAGTGTTCTTGATTTTTGAAAAAAAATGCAAACAAGATAAAAGAATCTTGATGGTGAAGGATGGGATTAAAATCATATACTCAACTCCACTTATCAGTGGACCCCTTTCTCAGGCCAGAAGGTGTTTTGGTTTACTTGTTTGCTTTAAGCCCTTGGCTATCCTTTATCTGTTTCATATCTCCTCTGCACTATTCGTGAAAAGGCAACCCCTGAGCCCAGGCTTCTATGAGTCCATTCTTTTACAGAGTGTATTCTCTTGGAAGATTGTTTTCATTTCTATGTACCTGCTGCAAGTTAGACAACAGATACAGATGTATAATCAATATGCTTTCTCTTCCTCAAAGAAACTGAATTCCGATAAATTAGAGATTCAGATGTCAAGTGATAGGGTTATTAAAAAGAAATGAAAGTAAACAACCTAATGTCTCGGGAAAAGCACATATCAAGGGTCAAGTGGCAGGAGAAAATTGCAAATCACTTTGGAGTTGAATTTCAGTATAATGAGCATATGGACTGAAATTTCAGTATAATGAGGATATGAGTATCATAAAGATGATTCAGGAAGGAATATTATGATCAAATGCTGTCAATGGCATAGAAACCTGTAAAGTGCAAGGGGAAAATTGGTGACATATTTATTTGTAATTTTATATAGAATTTTTGTGTATTTCATATAAAATATCTCAATAGATCTTACCTTATCTTTTCTTACCTATCTTTCCCCATTTACACCATCCCATAGCCCCCTCCACTGGAATTTGTATATTCTGTCATTTGTGTTAAGGCCTATTATGTCAAGTTAGTGTTTTTAGATGTCCCTCAGTGCAAATTCATCTTTGGAGTCTAGTCAGTCTATCTAGAGTCCTTCCCTTTAGGAAGATCAGCTCTTTCTCAGCCAGCAGTAATCAACAGTCAATAATTCCTCCACGAAGATTGGGACTTGCTGCCTATTTCGAAATTGTGATTTAATTTTACTAGAGAGTGCAAAAATGGAAGAGGCAGAGTCAGAGGTGGAGAAATCGTCACTAGTTCCTGCATAGTGGCTGCTTTACGTCATGTGAAGGATCTTAGGTCTGGTGGTTTAATGAGAATGTCCCCTGTAGGCACCAAGTATTTGAACATTTTGTCTCCAGTTAGTGGCACTCTATTGGAAGGTCTTAGAAGGTGTGACCATGCTGGAGGAAGCACGTCCCTGGGGGCTGACAACCAAATTAACCATTGCAACCAAATTAGCCATAAAACTTTTGAAGGTTTATATTCTTTCAAAATAAAAACCGAAAGGTAAAAGTGATTAATATATTTCACTTCAAATTTGAATGAACATGTAAAAAAACATAGAAAAACAATTTTCTCCAAATAGTTTGAACTATTTAGTCTATTTTTTCTGATGCTGAATTTGCTGTCGCCCTAATTGTAGTGATGAAAGAGAGATAGAAAAGTAATCTGTCTTTCTCCAAGTTTTAAGATTTTTCTCTTTGTCTTTGAAAATTATATTTCATTATTTTTCATCCACATGTGTTAGTTTTTATTCATCCTGCTGGAGAATTTGTTATTGTACACATTTACTTTTTTGTTTTAGACCTGAGAAATTGTCTGTGTATATGATTTAAAGATTTGTATATATGCTATAGGATTTCATGAAGGTCCTTCATTAATGTAACCTATGCATGATCTATAATATATGTTCATATATATATGTATATATATATATTTGCCTCATTTAGAAAAAAAGAAATGCATACCTTTGCCATCTCTCCTGTTACTGTATTGATGGAAATGGTCTTGTTGAAGAGTGTGTGTGAATTTGCACCCTCTGTCTGCTGTGCCACAAACTTGCTTTCTCATTTCTCAACTGGCTGGCATTTTACTGAGGACCTTGGGTAGAGAACTATTTTTTTTTCCAGTTCCCATTGGATATACAGATCAAGATTCTCGTGTACATAGGGAATAAGATTTCAATACCGTTTCTGACTATGATAGAATTTCACCCTGTCTATAATACAAGAAGTTCCATTCAGAAAACAGTCAGTAAATTACTATGGGGAACATGAAAAGAATAAAGTCAACAGCGAAAAATAAAAGGCACACCAAGGAAAATAAATATTTTTCTAATAGGACTTCATACAGGATGTAGATGGTTCATACTTTATCCATCATTTAAGAGTAACAGTATGTCCACATTTCTGTTAACTGCTACTTGCTGGGAAATATTTAAATCAACTTAATTGTATTTATAAGAATCTATTTTTCATAAGGACACATTGGAACCCAGACGCTCTACTTTGCCCCAAGATTTACTTTCTCATATGTTAATCTAGAGAGTAGGCATCCGTCTAGAGAGTAGTCTTTCTCTGTGTTTCCTTATAATTACTGCTGGTTAAAGGAATTTACCCTCTCCGTAAAGGTGGAGTTTTAAAACATCACAGAGGAATAGGGCACAAGGAACAAAGAATACAAAAGGAAGGAGGCGAATACTACACTGTCTTCAAAATGAATTGTTGAGTCCTGTCCCTCTCAGTTTGAATCTTATCTATTACTGATAAAACAGCCTATCAACTTTTCCTCCAATTCCCCATCTTCGAATCACATGCAAAATGACTACATTAAGAAAATAAGGTTTATTAGTAACTTTTTGCACAACTGTAACAACATGTCTGACTCCAAACTATAACGTGAGCCAAGGTGACATGTTCCGCCCTACCGTGGTGTGTGAAATGTACCCCACCACTTCTCCTCGGTGACAAATGGAACATGTCTCATCTCATCACAATTCCCTGAAATTCTGAGAACCTCACACCTGCATCCTGAATTAAGTTTAAGGCTTCTAACCCCAGACAGTTTGGAAGAGGTTCAGAGGAGAGTAATCCCAACTTTGACCCACACCACCTCCAATTAAGGAGTAAAATTTTAAAAATGCAGAAATCCAACAACAACACTCTACCCCACACATGAAACCACAGTGATTAAAGAAGGAAGGTTCTGGCTAGAGATAAAAGATAAAGCACGCAACTCACTGCATGAAAATGTACCTCAGGGCCAACAACTCGTAAGTACAAGAAAGGCATGATCTGGCGCTACAAATATTTGAAAGTCACTTTGCCTACGCAATAGAACAGCTTTTTATGAGGTGTTACTAATGAGGTAAACACATTGTTTTAAATTCATTTTTCTCCAAGCCTGTACTAACAAACTTGGCACAAATACCATCGTGAACAGGAACAAGCAGATTCACATTTTTCTCATCTATTGCTGTTAATGCAGCTAAAAAAGCTCATTATTTACAACTGTAAAAATTACCATGGCAAATAATTGTGATAGTGTTTCTTAGCATAATCTCAGTTTAAGCACAAATGTTTAAAACATGGCGTGAAGGTATTACGTGGGACTATAGGCTAAAGAGGTATGTATTATATTTTCTTTACTTTTTTCTCCCTAATTTCACATAATAATCTTTATAGCCTGTAATTTAGTGGAAAAGTGTCATAGAACACATTCTATTTGTTTTACGTTTGCATTTTACAAACTGAATGAGCATTCACCTTTATATATACATCTTATTTTTCAATCTGTGTATGCTAAATTGCAGCTGTTACACACTGTGCTAGGGTTAGTGACATAAAGCCAGGGAGCTCTAACCCTCCAGTTGCCTCAGTTTACAATTTAGTACAGGAGGAAATATTTATTTCAGTTACTTATTTTGATTATATAAATGCTCTGACAGAAGTATATACAGGCACAACAATGGAAAACATGAGTGTTGTAGAAAGTCTGTGAAATGTCATGTAAGGGATATAGAACTGTATATATTTTCTCCAAAATGAATGTTTTAGAAGATGTGAGACAATAGGTTAAGTTTTGCCTATATTTCTGGTTGACTTGAACTTCAGGAGAGGTACTCAGGATTAAAATTTTTATATTAAATTGGGCAGACGAGGTGGCTCGGTGGGTCTAGGCCCTTGCTGCCAAGCTTGATGACCTGAGTTTGATCCCTGGGACCCTGCAAAGAGAGATCCGACCCATAAAGTTCTCCTCTGTCTTCCAAATGCACACAGTGCCACGTGTGTGCTCCCACATACATGTGTAATATGAATTATAAACACAATATATATATGCACAAAAATAGTGAGTAAACAAATGTAATTAAGGAACCAAAAACTTAAGAAATCTACCTGGAGTCTCTGTGAATTTGCATTTCCCTAACAATCACTCTTGAGATCGGGCAGGGCTGAGAACATGTACTTTTTCCTCTGAAGCATTAAATTGAAGGCTATTCTTGATATTCATTTTGGGGATTGACATTTCTTCACTGGATAATTGTTGGCAAAAGCTGCCTATCAAGTGAGAGACATCTTTTTCTCCATTTTTACCCACATATTCACACACAACACTAACACACACCATGCATCTTGTGGGTATTGCAGATTTTTCTTGAAGGTTGGAAGGTCATTTGATAATATCAGTAAGCTAATTAATTTCCACTATCCCACCATCCAGCTCAGACTGTAGACTAACTTTTCTGCAGACTGGAGTTTTCTCAATCTTGTCCATTCGCATGGACAAGAACAGCAGTTATCTTAAAGTGATTTTTAAAAATACTTCCTTTATATTGTGCGGATAATCATCAAGTAGATCCCTGAATTCATTTCTTTTCATACCTTCACACCTTCTGCCAGTCATTAGAGTAATTTGAAAAGTATGTCTATATCTTTTTTAACTTTGTATCTTTCTGCCTCTTTAAATAGCTTCAACGAAAGTTAAAAATGAACTTGTAAATTGCAGCAATGTACTTAAGAAGCTGGATGATAATAGTCAATTTTAGATTTATATAGCTTTTTTTTTCGTTGTGAATATGAAACAAGGTGCAGTATTTGAGATGTTTCTTGTGGGGGTTCATTGCAATCAATACCTGGTGGGAAAAGAGAACTGAAAGTGAAGAAAGTTGCTACATCACAATTGTAGCTCTTTGCTCTTCAAAGTTACCCCAGACATTTGATGTATCTAGAGATAATATTTTACATGATGAATATGAGGAATTGCTATGAATGTCTAGTGAGTAGAATACTGCTGATAAATAAATGTAATTAAGGAAATTAGAATATAAATGAAATCTATGTCTGTGAATGCACATTTTCCTATTACTCTTGAGATTAGACAGGGCTATAATCTAAGAGACAGTCCTCGGCAAAGGATCCTTATTATTAATTATTATTACTATTTTATGTGTATGAGTGTATTTCCTGAATGTATATAAGTGCACCTCTGTTGTGCTTTGTCAGAGGAAGTCAAAAGAGGACATCAGATCTCCTGGAACTGTAATTACAGATGGTTGTTACAGCCACCATGTGGGTGCTGGAAACTGAGCCTGGGTCTTTTGCAAGAGCAACCAGTGCTCTAAACCAGAGAGCACTGGCCACTCTTACAGAAAACCTGGATACAGTTTTCAGCACTTACATGGTGGCTCTATCAACCTTTTGTAACTCCAGATGACTCCAGTTCCAGGGGATTCCCCGCCATCTGACCTCCATGGGCGTTGCATGACACAGGTGAATTATATTCATGCAGGCAGTACACTTATACACAGTTACCACAGTTATCCCTAAATATCAATCTTTTGCTGTCCAAATAATTCTCAGAGCTATTTTGTTTCTAAGACCAAATAACTCTTTTTATCTGTATCAATATAATATTTTCTAAACTGTACTTTTTTCCTGCAACCTCTGTGGAAGCTAACGAAAGAGTCTGAGTGTATTCATAGTCTTACTGCTATGAATTCTAAGGTGATGATTGGTATTCTTCAATATTTTTTCATGATTCTATTCATCAAACTATTTCTTATTTCTCAGAAAATCATCCAAGGCAGTGTTTCTTCCTTGGGAATCAACCACAAATCAACACAGTTCAGCAAAACTTGCTTATATTAAATATTATCAAAATTCGTGTTCAACATCGTATGCAGAAATGTGGTTAATCATTTTTTGCATATGTGTATGTACTTGAAGAAAATAATGTCTGAAATACAGCAAGACTAGGATGGCAATGAAAAATAATGAAATTTTTTTCTCATTATTTCCATTAGTGCAGTTTTCAAATTGTTCTTGGATATGTTAGTTATTTCTCTGATACTTTAAATACTTGCAGCCCAAGCTTATAAATGATATTTGAGTATAATGAGGTTTTTCTTTCTGGAATGTAGTCCTTGCTATAAACCTATGAATGATAGTAGCAACAAATGGAATATGTTAATAATTATTCATCATGGTTAATTTTAAGTTTAATAATTAACATTTTATTGCAGAGGAAGCATTTGATCATGCATAATATGTATATTCTAAAATGGCATGGCATAATCATTCTAGAGGAAGTTAATGAGTGCCCATTTGAAATCCCTACTCATTTATGTTTATGCTTATTAGTATATAATAATTAATAAAATGATTGGTGATAAGAAAATGGAGTATGTAAATAGCCCTCCACATGTAAGCTCCCAGTGATGATACTGGCTTTGGAGAATTTATTCCTACATGTCACATTTTTAAGAGACCAAGTTTAGTATATCCATTTCAGTCACCAGAATTAACTTCTGTGCAATGCATTCTGGACTGCAATTTTCTATTAAACAAAACGAACACATTTTCCTCTTTGAGTTTAGGAGAATACTAGCAGCAATGAATCATCACAATGGAGGGGAGATCGTTTTCTCTGCCATTCTCTAGCTTTATTAGTTTACTATCTCTTTTTTCTAATTCTGACCTGCAAGAAGCAAAATGAATGTTCATTTTTAATGGAAATTTTCAGGAGAAAGAATAAGGAGGCCATAACCATAGCAGGTCACCTGTAACATTCAACAACACTCAGATCTCAGTGTATTCCTCTCACAGGAATGTAGTTCCAACTCAGGATTCAACCAGATGATAGCTCCTGTTGGAGAGGTTCTTTATCACCTAGGCCCTTGTCAAAGAATAGATTGTAGTTTTGGGGGGCCAGTCCTGTAGTGGCACGATCAACTTACTTCTACATGCCTGTAAGCAGAATTCAGCCCCCTGTCTCATGAAGGATGTAATGGGTGGCTGTTCTCAAGAAGGAATGCAATAGGTATTGGTGAGCAGCATTGTTCTCTGCCACTTACCCAGGGGAAATTATTTCCCTCACTTATTTTCAATTATAACCAAACTCTCTACCAAATCTTTCCTCTCCTCCCCTTTCTTCCCCAGTCTCCTCTCTTTCTGGCAACCATAAGGTGAGCAGCTTTGTTCTTCCATGTTTTAACAATGAGTCAGAAACAATGGAACCAAGTGGTCCTCCACATGGACCCTACAGCACACTCTACCCGGCATAGTGAGACGCACTCGTCACATTCATGATCTGTAGGCTAAGCTTTCCCACTCCAGTTAATTGCTGTCGAAGTTCATCCTACTACATTGTGCATTTGCAGACCAGTCAGATCATCAGCATAAAGACACCTATAACTAGTGCTGCTGTTTATAAACTTTCAAATATACTATCTACATTACTCCTGAGAGGTGTTCGAGACTAAGATCAAGGTCGCTGCTCTCCCATTCTCAGCACACTTGGGACTGCTTACCCTCTGGAACTCTCTGGAAATATCTAGAACCGTGATCCAAAATAAATCTTTATCCTTTTAAATTGATCTCCTCAGGTATTTTGTCATAATGATGGATAATAACTAAATTAACATGCTTGTCAATTATGAATAATATGACATATAGATTTTAAAAATAATTTTACAATGGTGTCATATAAATAAATACTATGCAATCGATATTGAAAGTAGTATCATCCTTCATAAGCTAGACATTCTTTATAGCATACACAACAGTTGAACACTACAGTAAATATTGCTCTTACACGCCTGGGAATTTTATTTTCTTTGACTGAACTGCTTACTTTGGGTTCTATAGCACCTCTCATTATTTATTGAGCTCTTGTAAGCTATAATTATTCATACTGTATTAGATGATATTTATTTAACTCTATTTGACCATTAAAGTACACAGAAGTATGTAGCTCATACTTCTGTGTATGTGAAGGTTGGTTAAATTATCTGAACTTGTGTTTTTCATATCAAATGGATGGCTTCTGTTTTGTGCTGAAAACACATGACTCCTTTTGGTCTGAGACTTCCATAGTTTCTATCTCTGCTTGGCTTCCATGGCCTTCTGATAATGTGTAACTTCTAGCACCCTACCACACTAATTTCTGGTCCACTGCTCACTTAGCAGGTTCCATTGGCTGGTCCTCCCATGCGATTCTTGCTGCTGCCTCTCAGTTCATCTATTTGTTCTAAAACTTGCATGTCAATCACTTTGGGTTTGAAGAATGCATGCGCTAAAATTTTTATCTGAGGTTATCTGATAATACAGGCAGGAACCAAGACAGAAGGAGAGAAAATGATATTGCTGGAAGAGGAAGAAACTGATACAGTGCTTAGTCAGAACTGAAGGAAATTGAGAAAGGAAAACCACAAGAATGATGGCTGCTAAGAGGAAGCAAGTATAACGCAGATCTGCACATTCAGCTTGCCAACCTAAACGTCCCAAAAAGAAGTCACCTGTAGACCAAGTGACTTGAAATTGCCTTGTTATCAAACTGAAAGAAGGGTGAACTTGTATTTCCTATTTCTGCAAGCTGACCCAATAGAATATATAATATACTTCAAAAATTCTATTTGGATAAAAATTGTTTAATTATTCTTTAAATATTCATTCGATATTTTGTAAACAATCAATCAATGCCTTTATATCTCCTACTATATTAGAGCCAAAGAAAAGTTCAAAGTATTGATACTAGGGTGTTCAAGTCCAGGCAGCTGAGGATGAGGAGGAGGGTAGATGACAAGTGAAAATTCAGAGAATTGGAGTTCAGTCCCCTACTCTGCTAGCACCTTCTTTAACTGACAGCAGGAAACCCAAGAACTTCTGCAGGCAGTGTACTCAGATAGTTGGACATTTCTTGAAAGGAAAAAACACAGTGTGCAGCAAAAGTCAAATTTTGGAGAGGTAATTTGATGACATGTTAACATTTTTCATTTGGCCCTCTGTTGGCCTGAGCAATTTTATATCATGTTATCTGGTGGGGCAACTCATCCCATCTGGAAATGGAAAAAAAAATCATTACAGAAAAGTTGTTGACAGGAGAGAGAAAGGAGACCACGAAGGGAAAATGAAGTATGCAATGATCATATCCCACATGTTCTTCAAGTCCTTCTAATGTGCCCCTCCCCTCCTAACAGTATATTGAGGATATGTCACAGGATGGTCTCACCGGCCTGTAAAATGACCTCAGGCCAGAGTTGAATTTATTCCTTGATTTCCCCATAGTTAATGTAAAACATAGATCAATTTCTTTTTCAAATTTATTATTTTTATTTTATGTGTCTGAGTGTGTTGCCTGAATGAAGGTAAGTGACCATGTCATGCAATGATCACGGAAGTCAGAAGAGGGCATTGGATGCCCTGGAACTGGAGTTATGGATGGTTATTAGCTACCATGTGGGTACTCAGAACTGAACCTGGGTCCTCTGCAAGAGCAGCCAGTGTTCTTAAACACTAAACTATCTCTCCAGCCCCACGTGGAGCAATTGCAAATCTCCAGATATCAATTCTACCTAGAATCCCATTCTTAGCATTCTTTAAACAATTCTGCATAATTCCCAGTCTGTGGTACACAGCCGGCAAACAACCACAAGGCTCTTCGGAGGACACACTGGGGAGGGATTTGCTGCATGTGCTTGCTGTGCACTGGCAGGGTCATTGTTCACGTCAGTTCCGCTTTCCATCAGTGCCTCCTTGGAGTCTGGTATAACTCATTTCTGGAATCAGGGCCGTTGTCATCACTTCCCATTGCAACAGCTGTCTGAGAATGTGCTCATGATTTTTACAAATAATGCAAAACATGTTGTACCTTAGCCAACGGTTCATCTGTCTAACCATGAAATAGCTGTCCCCATAAATCTTTGGTGTGTTGAGATTCTGATGGCTATCCCTCCTAAGTCTCATCACGATGATCACCCCTTCTTGCTCTTGGCAGTGGTCCCTAAATTCCATCTTCCCTAGAGAAAACAGAGAGATCAGACCATACTAAGACTCCTGTGCAGAGGAAAATTACTACCAAGATAACAAAGACTCTTGAACTGCTCCTGTGCATACACACATACACACATATTTAGTAATAGATGGTCTGTTCCCTTGATGTAGAGATGATCTCTTTGCCCAGAAAGTTTTGTCATGTGCAGGTAATTGAATCATATGTAACACTCATGACTTCCTCGTACACTAAAACATTCTGATCAAATCTTTAGCATTTTACCAGGGGCCTTCTTGTACTTAACTTTTGTTTTTTCTTAATGATCATCAGGTTCAGACTTGTAGGATAAGAGTCAGCAAATCGTAAGGTCAACTGCTGAAATCCTTTCTAAAATATCAAATCCCTACTCATGAGAGTCTGAGTACATCCCACCTCCTGTTTCTGTGTAACAGTTCCCACATCCATGAGAGTCTGAATACATCCCATCTCCTGTTTCTGTGTAACAGTTCCCACATCCATGAGAGTCTGAGTACATCCCACCTCCTGTTTCTGTGTAACAGTTCCCACATCCATGAGAGTCTGAATACATCCCATCTCCTGTTTCTGTGTAACAGTTCCCACATCCATGAGAGTCTGAATACATCCCACCTCCTGTTTCTGTGTAACAGTTCCTACACCCAGATCCACGCTTCCTTTCAATTTGGTGCCACCACTGGCTAGGCACCCCCGTGAATTTCTGGAATAGGCTATTTCCCCTAACATAGATCTCTGGCTTCTATCTTGATGTGTTGCTGAGAACAGAATTTGGTAGGTATGTGGACAACACAAGAGAACGGGTCCTATTCTAAAGACCCAAGTGCCTATTGTGAGACACCTTTGTGTGGAGTCACTGCAGGTTCAATGAGAGTGCTGACATATTTCTGTGACCGCTGGCAAAGGCCAACATTTAAGAGCTTCATATTTTCAGGTTCGACTACTACTCATTGTACTGTCCCAGATTTTCAATTTTCATCTCTCTCTCTCTCTCTCTCTCTCTTTACTCTCTTTGTTCTAGTCACCTCTTCTCCCCCTCCACGCATATTAGTAACACCTATCCCATGCTGCCTTGCACCCACATTGTAGCTGTGGTTAAACTTGAACTCCTAATCTTCCTGTCTCTTCCCAGTGCTAGGATTAGCCTATACAAAGCTACCCAACGTCCATTTCCAACCTGTATCAGGCACTTAAACTATAAAATCCTAACTTTGAAGATACTGCCAAAGATATAAATCCAGGATCCTCTGGTTGTTTGATCATGTGGTGATTTAGAAAGCATTTCCCATCTACTTCATCTTCTAGTTTCCGGGAGTCTATTGAGGTTTTAACCATATTCTCCACATTAGACTCCCATTTTTGTCTGTTTGAGACCGTGTCTCCCTGTGGCCCCAGCTGACCTGGAATTCACTATGTAGACCAGACTTATCTCAATCTCATAGATTCATCTGCTTTTGCCTCCTGGGTCCTAGCATTAAAGGTGGATGCCACCACACCTGGCCAGACATTTTTTTAAAAAAATATGGTTCCTGTAAATATTATTAGGAGCAGGCGCCTTTGTTTTCAAATCCCATCTCTAGGCACCAACTCTGTGGGTTTGGAGCCTGTGGAAAGTAGATCATGGAAAAAATAAATTGTCAGCAACATATCAGAAAGGTCAATAATTTGAAGGGACTAAATACAATGAAGTTCTACAGTACTGCCAAAAACATATTATAACTATGATTAAAGAAAAGTAATATCTATTGAAATATTAATCAGTAATATATTTTCTTTGGCCATATTATTGTGATTTAAATTAACAGTTATTTCAAATGTATCACTGTAAGCTGGGCACAGTGGTACATACCTTTAATTCCAGCACTTAAGGGGCAGACACAGGTGAATCTCTATGAAACTGAAGCCAGGCTGCATTATGTTGGGAGGTCCAGGCCAGGTAAGCCTACAGGAAGATCATGTCTTTAAAAATGTATCATTGCTATTCATTTTACAGAGTATGCACAAAAATCTATTTATATATGCAAGCATAGAAGAAACTATATATTTAGGAGCACACATCTACTATCTGAAACATCTTCTCTGTCTACTGAAATTAAAAAGAGAAATGTTTCCTATGCACAGGAGTATGAAGTCATTTAAATATGTCCAATTACTCAAGCAGGGAAGTACATGGTATATGTTAAGGATAAACAAGAAATCAGAGATAAAAGTAATCAATAAAATAGACAATTTCAAATTGTTCGTATACCTTCAGGACCTGTCACAAATATTCTTCTTTTGAAAATTTCCTGAGGTAAGATTGATTCTCTCTTTGTATATACATATATATACACATATACATGTATATATATATATATACACACAACACACACATGTACACTCATCTATATACACATCATTTAACATAAACCTTGCTGTTGTACCTATTTCAGATGCATCTCCCTACTTTGATGTTAGAAGGATCTCAGTTTTCATCTTGCTGCCTATAAAACCATAATGTAGGATGTTTAAAAGAATGAATACTTATAAAACTGGCATCTGTGTCTTCAACAGCCTCAGACCTTTCAGGCCTCACAATTTTGACTTTTCTCAATAATTCTCTAGGTCTTATTCCAGCCCTTCTATTTGTTCAAAACATTCTCTCCAGGGAAGATCTAAGTTAGTTTTATTGAAATGAGAACAGCCAATGCAGTTTAGGAATATCAGATAACTAAGACATAATTCAAATTTTAATTTTTTGCTATCTTTTGATATTGTTAAAATGTAAAAAGATTTACTGAAAAAGAAAAGAGTCATTTGGAAAATATAACTATATTTTTTTCTGAGTGAGCATGCATGTGCATTTACACACGTATGTGCATAACATTAGCATTTCCCTAAACTGAAAATTAGAATGTTTCTTGAAAGTAAAACATATCCTGGAAAGAATAAAGGGAGGGCTGGATAAATTAAAGATTTTATCTTCAACCAAAACGAAATAATTAGCTAAATTAAGTTGTCTTAAAAAGACACATGCTGAGACGTTGCAAAATAAAGCAAAGATAAAAACGAAATTAGAGAAAGCTATATATATACACACACACACACACACACACACACACTGAAATAAGGATAAGAGAAGACAGATAATCCCAGTGTGAAGGGTACCCAAGGTTTGTATGTGTGCATGGCTACATGTCCTGTTCACTGTAGGAAAAGAAGTGTTAGCTTTTTCAACTGACATATAGGCAAAAGCCTTGCATTCAGAGTCTTCCCCCAAATCCCATGTGCATGTAGAAGATACAAATTAAGATACGTGTCAAATGAAACAGAACTTGAAATGGTGCCCTGTCTCCTACCTTATCAGGGCTGTTGAAAGATGAAGTGTGCATTCTGCCCAGATTTATGAGTAGACACTTTAGAGTTCCTGTGTTTTTCCAGCCACCTTCTCATGATTGGCACCTTTAAGAGTCTTCATTTAAAACATTTCATTATAATTCTTTCTATTTAGTTAAGTAAAAGGCAGGATTGTGGTGAAATTGAAGTATAGTATTCACGAATTAGCCGTGATTAGAATAGACAGCTGTCCTGTGTTTCAACTCATGCTTTTGCCATAAGAATTTAACAAAGCAAAGCAATTGTGCAAAAGGAATTAATGAACAATATGCTTCCTAATGCTGTTCTATGAAGGACTTCAGTATGTGTTTTTGGTCTCTTCAGTGACTGATGTCTAACCCTGAAAACAGCAAGGAAGACTGAAAAGAATCCACTTTGGGGCTGTTGTCTGACCACTACCACCTTACAGTATCTCATTATATGACCACTGACTTCTATAACAATGTAATTACTTTAAGTCTCACAGAGTAGTGACTTTGGTAAAGTTGACATTCAAAGACAGTGTAATCATGGCCATTATTTCAAGAGAGGAGAACAAGAACTGGTATTAACTGATATTCCATTAGAAGGTGTGAAGTGGCCAGACTAACAGCGAACCTTCTTTCCTGCCCTGACAAGGCTTCTTGTTTAAGATCATACTTCTCATTGGCATTTCTCCCAAGAACCTCATAGTTCCTGTGTGTTTCCCATGCACACACATCACAGTGGTACTGTGTGTATAGCTTTAGGATACAGCGACTCAGCTTTGCATTCTCATGCTTTTGTGACTTAAATAAAATGAGAATTTCAGTTACAGGTGGTTTTGTCTCATTATGGTAAGAAAGCTAACATGACACTTTTGCTTAGGGCTAGCTTCCCAAAAGGAAACATATGAATTGAGTTTTTGTTGTGCTGGTATGAAATATCCCAGCTTTCCACTAGAACATAATTAAATGTAACTTCTGGAGTTCACATAGCCAAATGTCTGCCAGGTTCTCATGATGAATTATGGATTACAGCGTCACAGAAGGATTGTAGAAATTTGTGTGGATTTCAAAAAAATTGGCAACTAAAGGGATCAGACACATTATTATTTCTGGAGGCAACAGCATTATTGTGTACTTGATCAGATTTTCCATGATCAAATCAGAAAGCTGTAAGCACTTCCCAACACTGGGTTGAGGGACATTCCATACAGGAAAGTACTGATCAGTGTACACTTCATTTTTAACAATTTACTTAAATTGTCTTGACTTTTGCCCAAGTTAGTATCTCAACTGAAAAGTGACCACAGGGGAAGAGAGACCCTTTTAATAACTTAGGCAACCTTGGTCTAGGATACTTTTCAAAGTTTTGATTGAAATGAGGTTTGAGTATTCTAATACTAGATTCAATTATTATTTTTCCTTTAATTAGAATGGGAAATATCTTATCTTGTAGGCTCCTCTAATTTTATATATTGACCTAACTGATCTAGAAGATATTATAATTGCAGACCAGAATGGCTGGAATGTGGACATGTGTGTGACGGGTCATGGAAAGGCAGTAGACAAGTGCTGTGGGTACTGAATGATCATAAACATATACAATAGTTAGAAATGTATGTGGATAGTGAGACCTTAGAGATAAGAATGAAATTGCTATTTTCACAGAGGCATCATTCGACATTATATGAGTTTTTCTTTTAATAAAAATGCATGAGGCTAGGTATTACAGTTCTCTGAATTTCTGCTCAAAAGATGATTTATTTCTGAAGGAGACAAAGGAACTGGTTTTACTGGCCTCTTATCATATTGTTGAAGAAGAAAGATATGCTGGAACATCTAGATTCATATGCATTTCTGTCAATGACAATGATTGAGAAAACTAAAGCTTGGGATGCACTAATTCCTTTTCCTCCCTGCTAATGTGTAACATGGATTGAATAATATTTGTAGTTTCATCTAAGATGAGGAAATAACAAGTTTTTCATGGCAATAAAATGCCAAGTATCAGGCAGGCTTGACCACCGTTCTCAGCACTAATGGGAGGGATGACATTTCTGTAGTACAGAATTCCATGTGCCACATCCATTTCTGTTTAAATTCTGTCATTTTGTACTTATAGGTTATGTAGTCCAAAGAACACAGTTAATCTTAGAGCTCCAGAAATAAAGAAAGGAGCATTGAACTCATGGGTGAACTTAAAGTACAAAACTGGGAAAGGGGAACTAAGAGAAGGTGCAGATAGGGGAGATCTAAGAACCACCATCAAATTTTATTTTATGAAAATTTCAAAAATTCAATAAAAATGTAATTGAGATGGAGTTATTGTGACCTAAGAATGTGGATTTAATTACTGTTAATTAATCCTCCCAAGAGCTTGAATTTATGAACTGGCATCTAATTTTATCTGGTCTTGAAATATGAACATGGATTTGGATACTTTTACCTGTGTTATATGACTTTCTTCTGCTCAGGATTTTACAAGAAAGGCTCATAATGGCATTATCCACAATAAAGTATTTATTTTTGTGATTAAAGAGTTTTTCAAAAATTCTTATATACATATTTTTCTTTTTTCAACAAATGTGTTAGCCATAGAAAAACACAGAATCAGATGATTATCTAAAGAAAGATTTATACAGCATCCACACAATTAAAGTGACTTAAAACTTTAATATTGGGCAGGAGAGATAGGTTAGTCAGACTTGCAAGCATATAGACTAGAGCTTTAGCCTCAGAACTCGTATAAAAAAAAGTCAGATATGTTTTCAACCATTTGTGACTCCAATGTGAAGGAGGTCAAGAGAGATGGCTCTATTTGCTGGCCACCCAGGCTAACCTTCTTGGAAAACCAAGCCAATTAATGATCCTGTCTCTAAGGAAGAAAAAAAATAAGCAAGGCTTGGATAACAACAGCTTATGTTGTTCTCTGACCTATATGAGCATACACAAATATGTACATGTATGCTTGCACACACATGCACACGAAATAACAAAATCACTTCGATCTAAAACATATCTGATTGATGATTAAATGGTAAATATGCAACAAGAGCACTGATTTTATTTAAAAACCAGAATAAATCCATTTCAGAATTCAAAACAAGGGTAATTTTGCTTATCATTTATTTATTGATTTATTGATTTATTTGATTTATTGAGATTAACTTTTCCTGTAGTGTCAACTGGCCTGGGACTAACTGCATAGACCAGGCTGACCTCAGACTGATAGAGATCCCTCTGCCTCTGCCTCCCAAGTGCTGAGTAAAGGCATGTGGCACCATGCCCGACTGCATAAATTTAATTTTAAAACTAATGTTGCATATAATAGTCTCTTCTTATATTATACATTAACAATGAAAATGGAGAATTTAGTCAAAAGGTTGAAGTACACTTACTTTTTTTCTTGAAATTGTCAAGAACATATTATTTCTTCATTTTTTTTTTGGTCTCTTTAAATGGTTTATTTCATTACAATCATATAATGTATAGGAAAGAGTGCTGAGAAAAGACTGATGGGTGTGCACACTATAGTTAGAACACAAAGCTTTTCAGCAGTTTTTGTTACTAAGTTTTCTAATTGAATTTTTGTGTATTTCGTACAGAACATCTCAACTAGCCTTAATCTCTTTCATACCCCCTTTGCCATTGGCACCGTCCACAGCCCTCCTTCCCCCTGGAATTCAGACACTCTGTCATGTGTGTTAAAGCCTACTCTGCCAAGTTTGTGTTCCCAGACATTCCTCAGTGCAAGTTCATCCTCTGAGGGCTAGTCAGCCTATCCGGAAATTCTCCCTTTAAGAAGATCAGCAATTCCTCACCCAACAGTAATCAGCTGCCAATATTTTTTCAGCAAAGATCTGCTGCCCATTCCCCAGTTCCATACTGAGTTTTTCTCTGCTTGAGTTGGCATGGTTTTGAGCATCCTGACACCATTGCTGTAGGTTCACATGAGCAGGGTCCCAGGAGCCTGTAGGATTCTATTTCCCTATGGTCATACACCTCCTCCCTGCCTCTTACAATCTTTCTACACCCTCTTCCACAATGGTCCTGGAGCCCTGGGTGAGTGAAGCTTAATATATGAGTGCTGTCCAGGGACCCACACTGTACAGATTCCTAATCTCCACTCTTTGGTCATTTGTCAACCTTTGTGACCCTGGCCCACTGTTACATGAGGGAACTTCATTAATTAGAGTTGAGGAATTCATTGTTGTCTTCTTTAGCCTTTGTTCTATGTCATGTGAGCCTTAGGTATAAAGTTGTGTTGTAGATGCGTTGGTTCATTAGTATCAAATGGATTGATTTAGTTTGTGCATGTGTACATGTAATTGCACCCACCTCAAGCAATACCCATGGAGTTCAGAAGAGGGTGTCAGATCCCCTGGAACTGAAGTTAATGACGGTTGTGAGCTGCCATGTGGATGATAGGTACTGTGCCTGGGTCCTCTGCAAAAGCAATCAGTGCACAAACTGACCATCTCTCCAACCTCTCTTTATCCCCTTTTAGTTTTATTTTTTGTTTTTGATGCTGTTGTTTTGTTTGGTCTTTTTGAGCTGGGTCTCCCTGTAGCCCCAGCTTACCTGGAACTTGCTATGTAGCTGAGACTGGCTTCAATATCACAGAGATCATCTGCCTCTGCCTCCTGAAACAGATCATTTTAAATTATGCATTCTTTAAAATGTGCTCAAATAGAAAATATTTATGTCACAAGAATATTTTGTCATATTTATGAATTTATTTTATTTTATGTTTACAGAATTATTTCCATTCTTTAAAACATATATATGTGTACACCTTATAAATATAAGACTCATAAGTAATAGTATTATTTAGAGTTCTCTAAAAGAACACAACCCAAAGAATGATTTTAAGATAAGATTTACTAGATTGCTTACAAATATGGTCGTGTCCGTTGAATAATGACTGTGCCCACATTCCAGAGGTGGAGAACTCAGCAGGTCCACAGCCTATGGTGCTGCACAACCCTATCCGGTATTGAAAGGACAGAGAGATTCTGGGTTTCTGTTGTTCTTCAATCCATGCTGGAAGGTAGCAGAAGCTGGTTCTGTTGTCAGAAAAGGATGAAAGAAGAAAAAGAAAGAAGGTGGAGGAGGAAGAGGAGGAGGAGGGGGAGGAGGAGGAAGAGGAAGAGGAGGAGGACAAGGATGAGGAGGAGGACGCGGAGAAGCATTATTCGTAGAGGCAGCAACAGTGTACATGAACTGGCCAGCAAGATGCAAAGTCAGCACACAGAAATCAAACCCCTTTCCCTTGGACTTTACATATCAGGCTGCTGGCAGAAAGTGTCACCCACATTTTGGGTGGTTCTTGTCATTTCTAATAACAAAACTCCCTCACACGTGTGTTCAGAATCTTGTTCCTTGTTGATTCTAGATCCTGTCCTGTTGCTAATCAGTATCAACAATTTCAGGCAATTATTTTCATAATGAAAACAATTGCTCCCCTTTCTTGAATCTAGCCTAGTATGTACAAGTATATATGGTAATTTTATTCCACAAACTTTCATATTACAAAGGGTTTAGCAAAATAATGTAAGTGGGAAGACTAGATTACAGTTTACAACCTAAAATATATTGCTTAGAAAAAATTTGACAGTGGAGTGTGAATAATTGTTTGGGAAGTGGGTGTATTTTTACACGTTCATAATCCCAACACCTAGGATATAAGGCCTGAAATCATAAACTCAACCAACTTGACCTATGCAGAGAGTCCCAGGCTATCTTAGACTACATAGTTTCTCTCTCTCTCTCTCTCTCTCTCTCTCTCTCTGTGTGTGTGTGTGTGTGTGTATCTCCCTCTCTTTCCTTCTCCCTCTCTCTCTCTCATACACACACACACACACACACACACACACACATACACTCACACACAAATAATGGGAAAGGATACAGCAGGTTACACTGGAACCCATTCCTCCATAGACTTAAGTATTACAGTATTGTGATTATGACAAGAAGTAGAACAATTCCAGTGGAATCCCCAGGTTCTCCCTCTCTGTTACCATGGAGCTACTCTGCCTTCCATGTAACAACTAAGACTAGCTAACAACAAAAAGAACATTCAAACAAAAGAAAACCTTTGGTTTAATGAAATAGGAGAAAGTGTTTTTAAAACCTTAAGTTTTATAGGAATTCTCTACTGTTTGGTGAAAAACAAGCATTATCGAGGCTTCATTGTTTTCTGTGATCATGTACAATTTTTGTTCCTGAGTTAATTATGGCTGCATGATAACTGCTCCCATTCTCTGCCCAAGGCAATGTACTTCTTATGATCAGAGCAAATATCCAGTGCACACAAGGTAATTTAAAATGCAAATATTGCTGTGGCTAGATACTGGCTATGAATCAGTACAAAGAGCATTGTGAGAACTGATTAGAATTACGAAGATGATTTCTCTTATAAGACGACATTTATTAAAGCTGTTTTTCTTAAATGAATGAAAACATTTTAGAACTAAGAAAAATCTATATATGCCATCCCTTTGGTTAAAAGTGTATAATAATGGCATTCACTTTGTGGAGTAAGAAAATTACTCTCAACCTACATTCACCAACTAAATCAACTAATATTTTAATATAAACATCATTCCCTAGGAGAGTCTTCATTAGATAATCCATTTTGTCATCTATGGGGAAGTAATTTTAAATTTTACCAGAAAAAATCTAATCTAGTACTTTCAATTACTAGAGTACTTACAGACACTCTTGTTGTTCAGTACCTTGTCTTTCATTTTTTTCTCACCAATACTGAACAAAGAAAGAGTGTTTGAGAGTATCTGCTTGAAGTGTGGATTTCTTCATATGGCTTAAACTGTTTTTGTAGAAGAAATTTGATTTTACTATTGGCAAAGTGACTGTATCTTACGAACTTTTCATGACTATTCCATACACAACATTGATCAACTCTAGACAAAATATAATCTTCAGCTATTGCAGGCACTTAGGAGTAGTCAAAGACAGAATTGATTGATCTCCAAAGGAAAGTAATATGTTGAGGAAGATCTCAATTTATGTCATGTTGTCCCTTGAAAGAAAGTGGTTTTACAATTTTATGAACTCAAAAAGAAAATTAGGGCTGAAAAAAAATGGTTGGAAATTTGTGTGTGTGTGTGTGTGTGTGTGTGTGTGTGTGTTAGAGAGAGAGAGAGAAAGAGAGAAATAATGTATGTGTGTGCGTGTATGTGTATGTGTGTGTGTGTGTACAAACACAATGAGTGCTGGAGAAAGTAGAACCAATTTTCTCCAAGAACTAGCAAATTTGGAAGTTATGTGATTCCACTAATCACAAGCACACAGGAGCACCTGTGTGGACTCAGCACATACACATAATAGTAGAACAATATTAATATATTTAACAGTAATAATATTACTAACAATAATAATAAAATAAGACAACACATTGCGGGGGGGCATGAGAGATGCTGGAGGGGGACTGTGAGGGTCGGGGACTGTGAGGGGTAGATATAGTGCAAATATATTAATCATTTTTGAAAGTCTCAAAAATTAAATAAAAATTGGTTGGAAGCACAATAGCCTATTTGTAAATATTGTGTATAACAAGGAAGAAATTATGATTGAAACTAAAATATTATTTGAGTTGAATATTATTTAAAGGTGTACAATGAAGTTTACATAGAGTATAGAAGAAGACATATTTTTAATTCCATATAATAGAAAAGAACAGATGTATCTCAGTGACCTCAACCTTGAAGTCAAGAAGGTAAATAACAGCCCACCGAAATAAATAGAGAACAAAAAATACAGACTTATCTTAAGAATGAAAGCTCAGAAGTGCAGACTACAATGAAAATCCTAGTATAGTTATTTATATGCATATGTGAAACACAAATATATCATTATTGCATCTACACATCTCTACCTACAACTCACTTAAATTAATTTCACTTAAATTTTTAAGAGAAAAGAATGTTATATGAACACAATGCCATGTCCTTTTGATGAAGACCCCCTATTCAGCATGATTGTGGCTACATTTTAAACTTTTCACTCTCTTCAAGTTTCTCTCATCTCAGTTCCAAAAACTTTAATAGCTCTGGTTTTTCTACTCCATTTTGTATAAAGTTTGAAATTAATATGATCAGAAAAATAAACAAGAACAAATGAAGATATGCAACAATTTTTAACACTCAGACTATAGCTACATGCATGTTTGTATCTATAAATGTCTCACTACTGGAACACCAAAGAGATACTTCAAAAACTAACTGCTATTATTATTTTCCTAAGTGAATATAATTGTTTTACAATTTCAACCAAGATTATTAAATTTATAACTTCAGCTGAGTTTATGTCTACTTTTCCATACAAAGATGAAAAGAGAAGTGAAGAAACAATCTGAATACTCCAGGCAACCAGATTTGGCATAAAATATCCATCAGATTTTTCATACAAAGAGATAATAAATCATATTAAAATTTTGAGTTTTTCAGATAGATGTCAAATTCTCCAACAGTACAACTCTGCCATTGCTTCATGAACTTCCTTTCAAACGTGAATGATCTTGGTAAGCCACATGGATTTCAAGGATCTCATGGTTTAAACATTCTGTACTTTAGTTATCACTTCAGGAGAGAGTTTATATATATTGTATTCATGCATACGTAGTGCTCGATTGCTTTCCTAAGTCCAGCCTCTTTTATAGGATAATGCCATAATAGGTCTCTAAGGGAAATGAAAGTAGCTAAAATAATAAGGGGGAGGGAGGAAAGGAGGGAGGGAGAGAGAGAGAAAGAGAGAGAGAGAGAGACGAGCCATCTTCCCAGCTAATCAAAGTAAGAAACTTTCTAAGAAATGCTTTTATTACTGCTTTAAACTTTTTTTAACTTTAACAGCTACAGGTTTTGAAGATTTCTTTGAAACAACTGAAGAGTGAACTTTAATTCATGTTTTTTAAACAAAGGTTATAGGAGACTTACAGCGGTCTTACAAAAGACGAATATCAGCAAGAATTGCACATTACGCTCAGGGTGCAACTGACTTTCAAATTTCTCTACAGGTATTATTTCCCATGAATAGGAACAAAGAGCCAAAACAGTTAAAAAAGCATATTCAAATGTGCGCATAAAAAGGCATGGTAAATGAATACTGTTTAGTTTGCTGACATAATTACTTGAATGTAATTTTTATGAGTCGTAGAAATCTTGGCATTTTCACTGAACCAGATAATTAGACTCTGAATAGAACAGGGTCAGAATAATTAATACATCAAAACTAGATGAACTTTTTCTAATTATTTTTATTTAATCTCTATTATAATTATTGTTATACTCTGCTGAGCATGATTGCCTCATGTTCATAGATTTGAATGCAGCCTTATAGTCGCAGCGTGGGACTCTGTGGAATATTAACAAACCGTGGCCTGGAGAAATTAGAATGGTGTCGTTTCATGATGGAATTCTAAATTGGAATTTCCTATTTTTCTATATAGTTGCACAAAATTTGTTCCATAATCATAAAAATATGAATTTTAAAACAAAAGTCTACTTTCATTTCAAGTTACACTTCTCCAAAGTTCAAGAAAAAAAAAATTTCTAAGAGTTTTGTTAAAGGCATATCATCAATTATTCAGTTCATGTTAAATGTCCAAAAGATGATTGCGTTAAATTTTTCATTATATGAGGGTTTTGAATATCATGATGAATCTTAATCATTAAAGCAAATGTATCAACAGGCAGTAAAGATCATCACCAACTGTAATTAAAGGCACTCAAGTTCATGTCAAAGTAATAGTGTAACCTAGCTGTGCCAGACATGTAAAACAGCTAAGAAAATATATACAGAAGTAAATTATAACAGGAGGTGAAGCCAAGAATGATAATTTTGTATTAAATATCAGGACTAAAAGTTTGTATATGGTTATTTAATAAGTGATTAGTAGCTAATCCATATCTAAGTAACTAATATAAATATGTTATAATATGAAGGAGAAGTTTAAAAGTCTGTCCAACACACACACACACACACACACACACACAATTACCCAAATGAGATCCAAGGCAGCAGTGAAAACCCTTGAGGTTACCTTTAATTCTCAGTTTGAATTTCTTAGGGCTTTGTATCCAGTGTTGTCTGATAAGCTTCACCCTACGCAAGTCCAGAACCTCTTCTCAGACACAACTGAACCAAGATGAGACATCATTGCATTATCAGACATGCCGCAAGGCCCAGGAAACAATTCATTCAGTTTTAAATGATCTAGAAACCAATTTGACTCATTGTATTCCACATATAGGACAACAGACCTAGGGTGATAACCTGTTTAATTTTTGTAGAAGTAAGTTATTTATGGAAATAATAATATTAAGCAAATTAAGGCAGTATCAGAAAGACAAACATCATATGTTTTCTCCCGTATGTGCTTTCTAGACTTTGTATAGAAACATATCTATAATGCAGGCCATGAGAGTGAGAGTAAAATTTCCTAAAGAAACAAGAAGAAGTAGTGGGAGAAGGGGAGGGGTTTAGAAAGAGAAGAGTAGATGGTATGGGGGGGCATATGGCCACATACAATATATGCCAAAATAAAATATCCTTATGTAACATGATGCCGTGCACTATGAATATACAGAATGGGATTTTCAAAATTGTTTCAGACTGGAATTAGTCTTGGGATACCACTCCTCAGTGGAGAGGCAGCTGAAAAGTTTGGCCAACTCTGAAGATGACAAGAAAGCCAAAAGATCAGCCGTATGAGATTTTACCCCATTTAAAGTTTTTAAGAAAGAGAAACAGGAGATGAAGTTCTGTAACATAGCATGTGCTTTGCATGTCTGAGGCACTAGATTCACACACAAAATTGAAATTCTCATACAAAAAGGAAAAATAGGATGTGTGTCAATGATGACACATTTTGTTTTATCTCCCAGCACTGAAAACAAAGAAGGAAAATGACATTGACCTACCAAATTATGATGTGAATATTGAAAGTCAACTATAAACTCAACCAATTAAAATTTTGGTCCTTATTTGGTGACCTGTTTTGGAAGTTGTGGCACTTTCATGAGGTAGAACTCGGCTGGAGGAGTGATTCCTTTGGAACAGGTCTTGAGTTTTATAGATTAAACTGCTTGCTGTTACTTCTCCTTTTTCTCCTCCACACAGATGAGGCTAGGGCTCCTTCTGTGCAGCCCAGGCACGGTGGAGCCACCTGCCACCACCTTTGCCACCAGGATAGATGTCATCTTTTCAAACTAAAAGTTGAAATAAACCTTCCTCCCTTAGGCTGCTTCTCAGGTATTTGGTCATAGTAGCAAGAGAAGAAACTAACACAAATGCCCCCCTGCATGTAAGGAGAAGGATCCACCGTGAGCTGGGAAAGCGAATGAAAAATAAGAAAAAGAGAAATGGAAAAGAAGAATGGATTGTAAGAGCTTCCAGCAAAGATATAAAAACAAGAACAAAACCACGTCAAAAGAAAGATTAATGCTGCTTTCAGCTATAATAAAAATATAAATGAAATTGTAAAAAAAGTCATTTAGAAGATGACTGCTCTCTAAAATATCAAGAAGAAAATATCTAACATAATCACAATCATGGAATGCTATTCAAGAGAACAAAGGAAAAATCATAAGTAATTTGTTTCCATTGGTAATGAAGTCAAAGAAACACTATTTAGAACACAATACATAGTTTAAAGAAAACAGAAACAAAAGACATTATTTGAGAATAAAGGTTAAAGTATTTGCTAATTCCCACAAAGAGTGACATAATTTAGAAAAGTTTTGAATTTCAAGTTTAAAGAAAATTTGCCTTCATTTAGCCAAAAAGTAAAAAAAAGTCAAAGTTACTCTTCATATTCTATTCAATACCAAACGCCAAAGAATGTTGTCACAGAGAAAATGACGTGAGAAAAAAATATGCAGTACAAGAATATTTTAACCAAGTATAAACTGATTGTGCTCAAGAATAAAAGGATTTGTAATATAATCTACTCATAGATGCTTTGAAATTTGTACCTTACAAAGATGTCTTTCAGCTGGCTAAGAAAGTAATAATATAAAGATACAGAAGATGAAGATGTTGACATCACTCTGGCATATAATGATACTGGTTAAAAATAAGTCTGCTTAATCTGCAAAACAGATACCTTGAAAAAAATCAGTCAACAGGATACTTCAGAGAAAAGAGCTAGCACCCAAAAATCAAAACAAACAAATGAAAAAGTTCCTTACACATAAACAATTAAGTTTATATATGTATATATACAAATAACATAACTAATATATAGTGTAATACATAAGTAAATTTTATTTGTATATGTGACATTATAATTCTTATTACCCTTCAATATAAAATGCAAGGTTATTATTATATTAAAAATTTCATACAAAGAGATACCTTCATCAAAGATTGTATGAAAAACACTATTTGGAAAATAATATTTAAATTTGATCTTTATCTTATATTTCAACAAATTAAATTCAAAGTAAAATTTATAAAATACTCTAAAGAATAGACGAAAGAGAAAATATTTCTGTTCTTGAAACAGTTACATAATTTTTAAGCTTAGTCAAAATTCAGGAAATGAACAATTAAATGTTGTGACAGTCTTTTAGAATACTAATAACCCAAGAGCATCTTCTATTGTGTTCAGCAATCAGATATGTAGCACAGTTTATATTAAAAAGAAAAATGAATGCTGGGTGTTGGGGCAGAACCTTTAATCTCAGCCTTAGGGAGGAAGAGGTAGGTGAATCTCTGTGATAGAGAGGACAGCCTGGTCTACATAGTAGGACTAGGAGACCCTGTCAAAAAATAAACAAAACAAACAAAAGTAAAAAACAGCAACAAAAGACAAATGATATGCCATAAATACTTTAGTCCTGAGCTTTTGGGTCATCTTTGTTTAAGCAGTTATGAGTTTACTGATAGTTTTACAGAGCATTCAATTTGAAAAATAATAATACATTTATGATAAACATTATATCCTCCTAGAATTATACTTTAAAAAAAAACTTACATCAATAATCAGAATTGGTCCTCCCAAAAGATGTCTGTGATAATTTATCTAACTTTTTACAGGAGAATGAATTGAAATAAAGAAATCAGTTGCATAATAACATTAGATGAGATAGACTGAAATAGGACTGGAACACAGACCTAATGACCTTTCACCTTGTAAGATGGCTGAGGAAGTGACCTTTCACCTTGTAAAATGGCTGAGGAGGTGACCTTTCACCTTATAAGATGGCTGAGGAGGTGAAGGCATTAGCCGCGAAGCCTGATGACCTGATTCCCATCCTTATTCACATGGTAGAAGGAGAGAACTGACTCTCTAAAGTTGTCCTGTGATTTTAACGTGTGGGCAGACACATGCATGCACACACACACAAAGACACACAGTCTATCAATCGATCGATCAATTATAAATCCATCAGTTAATCCATTAATCAATGCGATAAAATTTCTTATAAAAAGCAAAACTGCCAAGGCTGGACAGATGGCTCAGCAGTTAAAAATACTGGCTGTTCTTTCAAGGGACCCAGCTTGGAATCCCAGCACCAAAACAGAGTTAACAACCATGACTCCAGTTCGAGAGGATCTGGCACTCTTTTCTGTCCTCCACAGGCACTGTATGACACGACTGCACTTACATACATGCGGACCTAACATTCATACATATAAAACTTAAAAATCAAGCACACAAGATAATTTTAAGTTAAAAAAGCAATATTAAGGCAAGTTCAGTGTAGTTTATGATTCTGAGCGGGATGTGGAACGGAGTGCCGATTATGAAGTAGAATCTTACATGTAGTCACTGTCACGAAGAAACTGCTCAAAATGGAGCTGGGACACTGAAAGTAGTCCATCTTTCAAGTTATAAAGTTAGAACTTGACCAGCTATAAAACTTCAGTGTTGAGCATACAGAGAAATGTTAAAATGGTAATCAAAGGCGAATGCTACCCCAAATAGAGCAGACTCAAACTTCCCTGAGACTTGCCATGGATAAACTTCCCGATAACACAGTCTTTACTCGCTCTGTTTTGACCCTCCCCTCTTTCTCCTTACTACTTTGTGACTTGTAATTTTGAAAATCTTGTTTTTATGTTTAAAATATGAAATCTCAAAATTCATCTAGAAATCATTTAATGGTGTCATGCCTACTTAAGAATGCACAAATTCACCTGCAAGATGATGTTTATCTGCAATTCAAGTTTTTCCATTAACAGTTTTCCAGGATTTCTTTGCCTTTTATGGCTAATGCATAATAATCTAGATTGGAAAATAAAATGGAGCATGAATCTTATTTTCAGGGACTCACACCATGGGTGTATTTGCAAGTCTTCTCTCTTTCTGGAAGTCTGGTTGATCCCACTGCCTCAGATGTGGAGTACCCTTCCTGGGGCTAATGACCTGACAGATGATGAAACAAAGCACGCACAGACACCTGCGCATTCCCACACAGCAGCTCTGTTCTACTGGATTTCAGGTTTGAATCCTTGCTCCTCTTTTAATCATGAAAAATCTGTGAACCTTCTAGTGACCTCAGTTAAAACCTTTTTTATTTATGTAGTTTAAATATCCATAGAGAACAGAGACGTCCAGGAAGACTGGTTCAACCCGGAATGAGGAAACAACTAAGGACAAATATTAACCAAGTGAAATCAGCACAGAGGACAGAAGAAAGAACAGAGGCAAATTATGGAATCTGTATATTTTATTGCACTGAGAATTTTCCTTTGGCAATGCCTGGCAAAACACAGAAACTGGAAGAGGAGAAAATAGCCTGGAAAATATGCATGGAGAGACATTTGTTAAATATTTCTAATATAAAAGGCTTGAAGAAATGGCATGACTTTATCACTTTCATCAGAATTTGAACACCCACTATTATGTATGTAGTCCTTCAATACACAAACTCTCTTTAAAATAAAATTAAAGAACTGCAACCTCATGCAATATAGAACTACTTTCATGTTGCTCCATCAATCCTCGTGAACTCTCTCTGGGCAGCTAGTGTCCTTCTCCCATAAACCATGCATAAGGTCACAAAGGCTTGTGGCCAAATCACTAAAATCCCTAGCTGGCCATGCATTAATTAATTGATGTTTATTTTTGTATTTGTTTCTTAAGACAGTGCCTCGTGTAAACCAAGCTGGCCTTTAAACTATGTACATGAGGATGACCTGAAACTCCTAAGCCTACTGCTTCATCCCTTGAATGTTTTGATGACAGGTGTGCATCAACACGTCTGGCTATGATTGTGATTTTAGTATCCTGTTCCTTCAGTGACTTCTATGAAACACAACTGGCATTCACTGTTGTGCATTACATGCAAATATAAAGGTCAAAGGAAAATCCTATTCTCCCTGCAGTTTTAACAGAAATGCAAGGTCAGCTCCCATTTTCCACTGAGTTATAAAACTTACTCAGCCCTGCTCTGGAGTCACCTGTCATTTCTTGAGAAGGTATGTGTTTGTGTGTGTGTGTGTGTGTGTTTATACATTTAAAAAATCAAATTAGATTACATTTTTTCTTTGTGTTTTAGATTATTTTGTTTGATAATTTGTTTTGATTTTTGGTGACAGGGTCTCCCTGAAGGAAATGCCAGCTGGTCTGGGACTCCCAACTAGACCAGGCTGGCCCCAGTCTCACAGAGATCTGTCTGCCTCTACCTCTGAATGCTGAGATTAAAGATGTGCAACATGTTCAGATGTGTTTTAGACTCATTAAGTGTTCAAAAGTTCAGAAGAATTTTGCACCCTAATATACATCCAATACATTAATACTTGTTCTTATTTGTATCTGGAAATCTTCTATTTTGAACTAAGAAATTTAAAGATTTTATCTAGATAGAAGGTAAATAGAGAGAAGTGGACAATCAGTAGGTTCTCACTTTCTGCTGTTCAAGATTTTAGATCAGCCCTGTTAGAGAAAATATTGTTCATAAGGATGGAATGTCTCAGGATCATAGAGCCCTTGTCTAGCATGTAAGAGGCCTTGGATTTGTTTCCCAGAACAATAGATGTTCTTGGAAAAATGACAACCGAAAAATTGCAGTTCAAGAATATCAAAATGAAAAATATTAACACATGGAGAAACAGTAGGAGATATATTCAATTTTTTATCACAAATCAATATATAAAGCCAAAAGTCATGTTGTTAATTGTCAGAGCTAGTGACTTTAGTTCCAATTATGTATTTGATTTTATAAATACACATCACTTAACTCCATAGAAATGACCATATTTCATGGAAAGTATGTATTGCTCATTTCCCTTATGTTATGTATCCAAATGTTAATCTTTATAATTTTAAAATAAATAGGGACTCAAAATAGGTTCCTTGTAGTTTCATTTTATTCATTCCGGTCTGGCTTTGTGTTGACAGGGAAGCAAGTTTTTAAAATGCGTTACTTTGTACAATCTAATTATGTGAGAGCAGAAAGCAAATGTATTCAGGTTGGTTTCAAATGCTCCCAAACTGGGCTGCATTTTCATGTGAGAACAGGAGGGAATCCTAAAAAGACAGAGCCCGTCCTTTCCTGTGCCTAAGAATATTGTTTCCCGAGTGTATTTGATTGATTTATGCATTCTGAGTGTCTACGGACTATGTATAGGAAGGAAATAATAAGCAAACATGGGGGAAAGCAAAACCTGGCTTTTTCTTATCTAGCTGTCTTTGCATATCTAAAAATACATCCATGTGAGAATATATAAATAAAGGTGTATCTGTGTGCATAGATACATAATATAGGATGTGACTCCACCATTGACAAAATCAAGGCCTACAAAAGTCCTTTCTACTAACAGAGATAAAGCCCTGCTACTATTAATGAACATTTTCTTTATTTAATAAAATAAAGACAACTAAATATCTGAATATTGCTATTTAAAAATTCTTTTATCCCAATCTTACTAAATTAAAAAAAATTACAATATTTTCTAGAATTCTCACAGTTTCCTTATTGGTTTTGAGATTTGCTATTTTGTAATATCTTTATTAAATATTTTTATTGAAATTTTTGTGTATTTCTTACAGAACATCTTGACCAGTGTTAATCACTTTTATATTCACTTCCTCACTGGCATCCTCCCATGCCACAACTCCAAATTCATACACTCTGTCATGTGTGTTAAGGCGTATGTGTCAAATTAGTATTTGTGGATAATCCTCAGTGCAAGTCCACTGAGGTCTAGTCAGCCTATCCAGAGACCCTCACTTTAGGAAGATCAGCTCTTCCACACTCAGCAGTCAGCCACCAATATTTCTTTAGCAAAGATTAGGGTCTGTGGCCCACTTTCCCAGTTCCAAGCTGAATTTTTGTGTGCTTGAGTTTGCATGGGATGACTCTATCTTCCATCAAGGAGTCATATGCTAATAATAATTTAAATTACAATTTTTATTGTACAAAATATCTACTCAGACTGCTAAATGGGTGAACTATGTCCTACTCAATAGAACAATAGCTCCGTGAGCTTCTATCTCATGATACTGAGTCACTGTGACAGGCTGGCTATAATTGACAAAAATGCTTTATTTTTTCCTTCTGTATGTCACATTTATTGTTGTACTAAAAGCTCTAAATGTTAATATGTTTTTAAATTCTTCAAATTTTGCTATAAACAATTTAAATCATTCAAAAATCCAGAGGTTTTTATAGTCTATCTCCAAACAAAATTTATTCCAAAACTTTACATGCATTGACACTTCTCCAGACTTTGTACTGTCAGGCTATAGTGAATTCATTCTGGACAATTAAACCATCCTCAGATTGACTCAACTGCAAGCAGTTGTCTAAAATGAGTATTTGTATTGATCTATGTAAGTCTATAGGCCTTGGGAAGATGTGATTTATACTACGAAACACTAAAGAGACTGAAGGCTATTACTGATCTGTAACAAAAGCAATTAGATAACAGATATTTTGACTGACTGCTTAGCACCATTCAGGAGCAGAAGGCTACATGACACTGTACTTTTCTCTGGCCTGTTTTTTTTTTTTTTTTCTCTTCCATTTTTATTTTATCGTTTTCTTTCTTGTGTCATGATGTTTTATTATATATCATCGAGTTCATGAAGAGTGATTGCAGGTAAGGCTGTTTTATGGGCCCCAAGGCAAATGATCCAAATAGAACATCTGAGATGTGTCTTGGAGAGTCATCTTAGTGTGGTCTGCACCTGGGTGTCCTGAGAAACTCAGCGTCCAATGACTGTGGCACTAAACTATATTATGGGCACTATGCATATTTTAGAGACAAAAGCTGTCATTGCCATCCAGTGGCAAGACAAGTTATTGCATGTTAACCAGACCCCATTTGCTCTGTGTGAGAATCAAATAGAGACTGGCAAGGTGTTCAGCATCCTAAATGGAATATCAAATACACCACGTCTATTTATTTTCTCTTGTACCTTAATTCTAGGTACATGATACATAAGATGGAGTCATTCTTCAAGTGTCTTTCATTTTAAGTTTCAATTCTATTTTCTTTCTAGGCTTAAAAGAAGGGTTCTGTCTAGGTGGAAAGGAGTGTAAAGTACGAATATTTTAGGCAAATAAATATGTATTAATATTTGGAACTAAGACTGAAATAAGCTCAATAGTCCACATCTTAACACTTCTTAGGGCAGTTGTCATTGACTGAGAAGCGCAATAGAATTTTTCAATGCCATCACAACTCAGAGATATATAAATACTTTTTCTTAACAAGAATTTGAACAAACTGACAGCTCTCGAGGTTATGTGGAAGGTAAAGTTCATATTGCTATGTTCAATACTGAAAGCTCGTAAGAAGAATAAGCAAAAGTTATCTTCCCTTCATTCTTGTGAAAAGCATTTTACATTAAGAATATGATTTGTGCTTCTGGTTGCAAGGTGCATGTGTGTGTATGCGTGTGTGCGTGTGTGTGATATGGTTTGTGTAAGAAGCTGTGCGTGTGTGTGTGTGTGTGAGACGGTTTGTGTAAGAAGTTCAGGGAACAGGTTTGTGGAGTCATTTCTCTCTTCCTACATTTATGTGGATTCTGAGGATTGAACTCAGGTCACCAGATTTGCCTGGAATCTGACTTTATTCACAAGCCCTCTGGGCAGTTCTGTTCCTGACTTTGAGCTATCTTTTCTGTCTCTACTATAGAGTCAACATAAATAAGAACATTTCTCCTAACTTCTGGGGGAGATTTAATGGTAATTCTATTTATGTTCATTAGCTTTTAATTTGTTAACCATATAATTGTCTTACCTTCAAAGCAATTTTTGTTAAAATAACATTTATTTTCTACTAAAAAGTACATGTCTTTCAGAAACCTAGATTGCCTAGATATCAGTACATATTCATTTTTATTTATAATAGATTTTAATGTGGACAGATAGCATAAATTCATATTTCTTTCCTTGACTTACTCTCCTGCCTGGTTAACTCCAGTTTATTTGTTTTTAAAACTCTGTTGAATTGTTTAGGCTTTGTCTTGTCATGCATGATCGCTCTTTTTCCATTTATGAAACGAGTAACAAGATCATACAGGAAAGACTGTAGTTTACATGTTTTTTATGAATAATGTTTTACCTAAGAGAGTGAATGGCTTTATTATGGGGAACACATATTTAAATTTTTCTAGGTACATATGTGTAGAATGCATTTAAGGCAGCCTTCAAAGCTAAAATGAAAAGTACGTTGACGTGAGATTTGTTTCTTCCTTGGTCCTGTTCATCAGCTGGAGGAGTTTTTTTAGCAAATAAATAACTATTCATGTACTTTGGACTCAGTGGTCTAAGAAATTTTCAACAGACCATGATCTGCCAACAACCTTCAAAATTTAGAAGAACAGGAATGCCTGTGTTAGCACCTTAACACACAATGACACCTTTATTTTGAAAGAACTTTCATTAAGCAGAATCAAATCAAGCATGGAACTGAATGGAACATCTTCGTGCATATTCATCAGTTAAAAATGTTGGACATTTTTGCTTTAAAAAGAAAAAGCACTTTTTGTACCTTTCCCTTTTCTTATATACTTGCTTGATTTGTTAGCAAATGCTTTCTTCCAGAAAGACCCTGCAGTACATCCAAATTACAATAACAAATCTGCATGTAGTTAACTATTTTTAGAAGTGGATTCCAACACCCACTTATCTCCTGTTTGGACTACACATACTTATTGCCTTCTCCTCAGATTTTGAGACTGCATACTCAATTTTCTGTACAGAGCAAGCAGTTTAGCCAATTTAAGAAATTATCTAATCATTTTACTGTTTTTTTTACTTAAAAATTCATGTATGTCATTCACAGGCTTCCTCTGCTCTAAGTTGCTGTTTGGGGATATTTGAATTTGTAAAGTAGGACACTGACATTCTTATAATAGATTGAAGTCATGGGAAGTGTAAGGCTTTGGTAGTTTTAACTCTGGTAGATGGAGTAGTGACAATGTAAAAGAGGAAGAAAGCAAGAAGGGTCTGTTAGGTCAGAGAGCAAGGCAGTAGATCATAATGGCATGGGTCACCAACTATTTTATTTTGGTGTGAACTAATGGCCAGAATTTCATAATATGAATGACTTAACTTTTAAATATTGAAATAAGCCATTTTCAAACTTTTACCATTGAAAATTGTTTCATGGCTGGGCACCTGATAGTTTACATTTAGAAAATAGTCTGATAATCTTTTTGTTCTGCTTTTGTTTTCATTTATTTTTTCATCTATACACACTGTTTTGTGATTATAGTTTCTACCTTATTACTGTCTGGTGCATTACTCCCTGGTGCATTACTGCCTGCATTACTGTCTGGTGCATTGCTGCCTGGTGCATTACTGCCTGCATTACTGTCTGGTGCATTGCTGCCTGGTGCATTACTGCCTGCATTACTGTCTGGTGCATTGCTGCCTGGTGCATTACTGCCTGCATTGCTGTCTGGTGCATTGCTGCCTGGTGCATTACTGTCTAGTGCATTGCTGCCTGGTGCGTTGCTGCCTGGTGCATTACTGTCTGGTGCATTGCTGCCTGGTGCATTACTGTCTGGTGCATTGCTGTCTGGTGCATTACTGCCTGCATTACTGCCTGGTGCATTGCTGTCTGGTGCATTACTCTCTTGTATACCACATTTTTTCCCTCTTAACTTATTTTTTCTTCCTTCCTAGTATTCCAGTGACTACACAATCAGAAACACAATATATTTGGATCTAGATTATTTTTTCTAACTGCAGGATAGTGTGGGAAATGTATATATCAAGTCATTTGAGAAAATAACACTTCACAGATATTGGAGCTTATAATTAGTGATAGACATCTATCTCTTTGTTGATTTCACTTTGTGTCTCCATTTAAGGCATCCTAGAATTCATATGCAGACCTTTCCTCTCCTTTGCCTGTTTCATACTGACTTCAAAGGTTAAAATGAAATCTAATCAACAGAAGTAACTGGAAGAACTTATCCATAAACAGAGAAGAACTCAGAATACAAGATACCTCCAAGTCATGTATCATGTATGATGTTTGAAAATACTGGAAAAATGCCATAAATATATGAACATTCCATTCGTTAATGTACCACTGTGACACATTGCTAGAGTCTGCATTTCAGATAACAGTTCAAGGTGACTTTCCTGGATTAATGTAATGTGTTCTAATGAGGAAAAGGTGAAGGAAACTATTGGGAACTTCTAAAGGCAGTTTCTCTAAACAAAGTAAATATCAATATAAATAAATATGTTCCATTATGAATACAGGCCCCATTGGAAGTGAAATATTTTGTCAAGCTGTACTTAAAAGTTTTATTTATTTTTATTTTAGGTATATGAGCATTTGCCTGCAAGTAGGCATACCATGTATGTGTAATGCATATGGAGGCCAGAAGAGGGTGTTGGATTCCCTAGAACTGTAGTTATGGCCCACTGTTAGCCTCTAGGTGGGTGCTGGGGGGAACCAAACCCCAGTCCTCTGCAAGAGCAGCCCATGCCCCTAACCACTGAGCCATCTCTCCAGTCTCCAAACTGTACATTTTAACAGTTATTAGTATAGACTTCAAAGATCTCTCAAAGTTATTAAGGAGAAAGCAGTTTGGAAAGAACAACAGCCTGTGAGACATGAGTTGTTGACAAAACCAAAATAGTTCTTCATACTTTTTTTTAGTTAGGAGTCATCATTGTTTTAAAAATTTTACCTTAATCTACAAATAACGATTTCTCTAAATGGTTGGATCTGTGCAGGTAACTAACAGGAATATTCATAGGTAAGGAAGGGTCAGTAGCAGAAACTGCTTTGCTCGAGCACCCTTCCCCACTTTCCATGTCTGTCTCCGTCTCCTAAGTGATAGTTTCAAAATAAATTCATGCCACAATTTCTTAGCACTCTATTCAGATGAAAAAGCAGGCTTTTCAAACTGTTCACTTATAGTAAACTTAATTTCCTGAACTATAGTTTTTGAAGACTGGAACATCCAAGAAGTTGATCTATACCAGTGAGTTAGTGTCAGACAGAACACACTGCAATTTCTTATTAAAGTGAAACATTTTTCTTATATGAAATGTGGATAGTCTTTCCTAATATTGTAAAGTGTACAGTGAAGGAAAATAATATTTAGGAGGGATTCTAAAGGCTTTCATTTTATCTGATCTTGATAAAGAAAGAAAAAATCTCCAAGAATAATAATGACAGGATCTTTTTGAACACCCACAGTAATTCTCAGTACTTTCAAACATGAGAAATTTTCTACAGTAGCAATTAATGTTTGTCTGATTGATTTGGATAACATTTATTTCAATTACCCTTCTAGTAGCTAAACTTTAACATTGTTAATAGATAGAAAAAGTAATACAAGAAGGTGATGCCAATTACCTATGTTTTACTAGAAAAATGGTGAAGTTATTTAAGTCACTTGTAAGTGACTTAAAATAACTGACTTTCCCAACAATATCAGGCAGAACCCAGTCACAAATCAGAATCAGTCTAGTAAATTCACCAGATTATGTGACAGAGAGCTGGACAAGTCATTTCTGATATTGATAATGTATCTCTAAAGAACATAGAGTACTAACACAGCCTCAAGAAGCTGAGGTCATGTCCACAAGAAAATATACTTTTGGTAGAAGATTCTGATCCTTTAAATCTCACTGGAGAGGGCATCACTGTTGTCCAGTGGATGGAGAAGTTGGTTGTGTTGCCAAGACCCTAGGCATCCCTGAGAATTTGCCTACAGAGATGCTAGAAGTGAGTCATTCCAGAAGAAATGCCCAGAAAACTCACTTAGAATTTGTTTGCAGAAGTGGTATGTGAGGGAGCTGCTCTTTGCATGGTGGAGGAGATGGAGCTCAAGGGATGGCGTGTGCCACCAGCTGTCAGACACCGCAGAGCCAGCTGAGAGGGCAGGCTGGACCCAGGGTGAAGAGTCCTTCTGTTTTCCAGTTCCCACGTGTACTCTGTTGTGTGATCATATTTCTAGATGGAACAGAAACCATGGGCAGAGGCGGAAGCAGACACTGCGGGTGCCTTTGGATTAGACAGAATGTGAATTCTTAAATGTTAGACTGAGCTTATCTAATTAAAAAATGTCAGCAACAAATATTTTGCATATTCTGTGATGTGATCCTGCCACATTACAAATGAAAATTTCCCTGTGGGTACATCCCAAAAGGTGGCATTCTTTTTTCTACTAGAATTCTTTGTAAGTTCAGAGCCAAGCGAACAACCAACCTTTCTTCTTCAATAACAATATGTTCAGGACACAGGCTACCCAATTTAAGACATTTCACAAACTGTTTTTGCAGGTGCATAGGGTCCTGTGACTCAGGTGTGTCCAGTAGGATTTCTGGGTAGCTGGAAGTCATGACCTTTAAGAAGGAACAGGCATTTACTTTGATTGCTTCAACTTGGTGGAAGGTGGACCTGGAAACAAACCAAATGGCTCATGCCAACTGAAGTAATACCTTACAGACACAAGAAGAAAAAAGACTGGTGTCTCAAGAACATTAGTAGAGCAGAGGTTAGTTCATGAGCTTCAATCATTTCATGAGAGAAAGAGATTTCTATTGTATTTAAGCTTTCTTCTGAGAGTTTGTTCTAATATTATTTAGTTACTGGTGTCTCGTCATCAAACTATTGTGTATCAAAAATTACTTGTTAATTTGTTAAATATGAAGTAGCATGAAATAGTAATTAAAAAATAACTTTCTCCTGAAAAACTATCATTAGCACAGAAATGTATCGGTGTCTAAATAATAAATTCTTCAACAATAGGAAAATAATCATTTCCTTTGATACTTGGGGTCCATTATACATATTTTGTGTTCATTTTCTGAATAATAATTTTCTCTGTGTATGAAATCTGACAGTATCACAGTAAAGCCATACTTGCCAAGTCTTTTATCAAGCTTTTGGACTCTTAACACACATTCCTGCGGAACAGCCATGGATCTTGAACAAGTTGGTTAAGCTCACGCTACACGGGGATAGCTGTGTGTGCTTATTTTGGAATTTTTTGGTTTATCTGGTTAAGTCTAGATGTTCCTGATGCTGTGTATCTCTGTTCAGCTTCCCCCTTTGAGAACGGAAAATTTTAAGTATTCCAACTGCTGGGTTTTCTGCTTTCATTTCTGTGCAGGAACTAGTCTCAGTTGGGAGGTCACTTTTCTACAGGACATAGCCCTCCCCCACACAGACTTTCAAATTAAATGACAAGCTGATAAAAAATATAAAGACTAGGCCACAGGATAAGACTACTTTCAAGGGACACCCAGCTCTGAGGCTTCTAGGGGAAATAGTCTTGGAGAACTGTGACATATTCATGTCCCTTCTCTCTGGAATATGGCTCCTTACCTTTTGCCTACATAAGACATGAGTAATTTCTAATAAACTAACTGATTGTTCATTTTCATGTCATAATTTACTTCCTTGAGAGCCTGACCTGTATTCTTAATCACTCAAGGTAGCAGTACTGAAGCACATTATTCTCACAGCCCAACTCCAGACCACCACCTTCATTTAACTGGAACTCTTTAAAAAATGCTCAGACTTCAAAAATGGCTTAGAAATGAGTGGCCTTACATAGCTAACATTCATAGGCTGAAGGATTAAATTATAAGCAAGTTAATACACTGAGCTAAAAGAATATGGAGATAATGAGCCAAAGCATACATATTTTTCCATAGTGAACGGATTCTCAAGTATACTTTAGTATTTAATAAATGAACCAAATATCAGATATGAGGAAAACCTATCCTCTATAAGAAAGCAGTAAACTTAGTCCCCATTTTAAATTTCATTCTCAATTTGATTTTTTAATGAAAGAAATTTCACTTTATTGTACTTTTGAATTTCAAGGTTAAATGAAATACATAAAAATTTAGTACACAATTCAGAACTTAAACTATATATTCCAGATGCAGTCATTTAATGTCTGTCTCTGCATGTACAGGGACAAACTTGGCAATAGTGTTTTTGAAACATAATCATCAGTTGTATTACTGAAAAATGTTAAATTTATAAAAAGATCTGTCGTATATTACAGAAGACTGACAAAGACTGGAAAATCACAGGATGTTTCTTAATGAAACATCTCATTCAACTTTCTATTCATGGAGATATAAATCAGCAAAAATGAATATTAGTAAAATCAATATCCAGAGAACAATCAGTAAAATAGTTTTTTTTAATTGCAAGAAATACAGAAAGGAAAATATTCCAAAAGCTCATTTCATTACCAAGTTGAAAAATAATCATATTAAATGATGTGTAACAATTTATCTGCTTAAATACATTTATCTTATCTGTTAAAAATAACTTTTTCTTAATTTTTTGTGTATTTCATAATGAACATTTCAATAAGTCTTAATCATCTTTATACACCCTTCCACACTAGCACCTTCCCAAAGTCCACCTCATACATTCTGTCAGTTGTGTTAAGGCCTATTGTGTCAAGTTAGTGTCCCAATGCTCCTCAGTGCAAGTTCATCTACTGAGGTCTAATCAGCCTCTCCAGAGTCCCTCATAAATTGTATGTAAACTTTTCAGAAAAGAGAGTGATTGTTACATGTGTTCAAATGAAATGCCTATTGTTTTCATATTTTCTAGTTTGTTTTTAATTACTTGGTTTTAAGTATTAATGCAGGAACTTTCCATTTTTTGATTCATTTATTTTTATTTGATATGTATGAGTGCTTTGCTGTAAGTATGTGTGTAAGTGCACCGGGTGTATGCAATGCCCGTGGAGGCCAGAAGCAGGCACTGGATGTCCTGGAACTGGAATTATTGACGGTTATTAGCCACCAGGTGGGTGCTGGGAACCAAACCCACATTCTCTGCTAGACTCACCAGTGCTCGTAACAGCTGAGCTCCCTCTCCAGTCCTGTGAAGGAACTTCCCTCTGGGTGACAGACAGTGAAAGTTACCAAATAATCATTCTGCCTCTTAAAATGGTTTTATAAGTACATCTTCAATATATTTGAAGAAACATAAAGATGAAAGGAAAAATTGAAGTGAATCTTTTTTAATTTTATAAATTTTATGCTACTTTATATTACCAAAAAGATATAAAACATATTTTGATAATGGAAAGTGATAATTTAACAATGGAATTGTATCAATTAGTAAATTGCTCCATGTATGCCATTTTTTATAGGAAATTTAATTGCTCAAAACAGAAAGTGAAAGATTATATTTTTTAAATTTTTTTCTTGCGACAGGTTCTCCTTATAGGCCCAGCTGGCATGGAATTCTCTACGTAAACCAGATTGGCCTCAATCTCACAGAGATCTTTCTGCATCTGAATCCTAAGGCATGCACTACCACACATAGCTAACTAAAAAAAAATTAATTAAAAGCCCTCATCTCTTTTCCAACAAATCTGTATGGTTAAGTGCTACTCTTAAATATGTAACCATGGGCTGGGTGTGGTGGCACAGGCCTTTAATCCCAGCATGCAGGAGGCAGAGGCAGACAGACCTCTCTGAATTCAAGGACAGCCAGGTCTATATAGTGAGTTCCAGGCCAGCTGGGGTTAGAGGAAGACCCTGTCTCAAAAAGACAAAAAAGAAAAAGAAAAAAAAAAAAAAAAGTCAACCAACTTCTCCAGGCTTCAAATTTATAATTTCAAAAGTTTGCAGAATGCTGGTCCTTGAACAGGACTGCTAATATTAAGTTTCACCCACCCAGGGCTCAGGGACCATTGCAGAATAGGGCACAGAAAGATTGTAAGAGCCGGAGGGGAGGTCCATGGAAATAGGGTCCTAGAAGCTCCTGGAGCCTGCTCGTAGGAACCTGCCGCAATAGTGACAGCATACAAGGGACCCATGCAAACTCAAGCAGACAAAAACCCAGCATAGAACTGGGGAAATGAGCAGCAGACACTAATTTTAGATGAAGAAATATTGGCCACTGATTGCTGCTAGATGATGAAGAGCTCCTAAAGCAAGGGACTCTTGAAAACCTGACTAGACCTCAGTGGATGAATTTGAAGAGGAACATCTAGGGACACTAACCTGACATAATAGACCTTAACACAGGTGACAGAGTGTATGGATTCCAGATTGGGGGGTGGGGGGTGCCAGTGTGGAAGGGCATATGATCGTGTGAAAGGTGATTATGATTGTTTGAGATGTTCTGTATGAAATACACACAAAAAAAAATTAAAAGAAAAAAGACCTTCAAATAAATTGAATAATAAGATTCCCTCTCTAAATTTTGATGTTCTTGTTGTTGTTTTTTTCTTCTTTATTGGCAAGGTCTCATGCAGTCTCCTGCAGGCCTTGATCTGTTTCGCCTTCCTGTAACTCCCAAGTGCTGGTATTACAGATGCATGGCATCATAGCCATCTTGGTACATCTGAATACTAATAGAAATAACATCCTATTTTTATCCAAATCCTGAGAAGTAATACACATACAATGAAAATCAGTTTCAATTGATCACGATTGCGTTCTTCTTGCATTCAAAATGCTGCCATGTATAACTGCAAAGTCCCAATTAGCAGGATGAGAACTTGTGATATTAGATCAAATTTTCGTGAGTCATGCACTTGACAATGACTAGTCTTCAAATTAAATTGAACGTTGATATTCACTCTATATCATGCTTAAAATTTTTGAGAGGAAATAAAAAATATTCAGCTTTTGAGAGCAATCACACTTGTCTTGTTCAGATGGATTTTCTCTCACCTTAGAATGCCTCGAATAATATTTAAGGACAGAAAAAAATTAATATACATTGCTGTGAAGAATAACTCTAAGAGAAAACTCCTTTAGTGTAATTTGTGACTCAAATGTAAAGTGTATTCACACAGTTTTATTCTGTAAAAGAAAGTAATTTAAATATTTATCAAATGCTATTTACATGAAAATGCTATCCTACATTTCATTTATGGTGTTGTTCTCTGTCCCTCAGAGTGGGTTTTTCAAATATACATTTGGAAACAAATTATATTATGATCCAAAATACAAAAAAAAAAAAAAAAAAAAAAAGATACACTGTGGAATGGAGCACATTGGAGGTGGAAAACGGCCGCGGGCAGAGTGAGAACTGCCTTGCTGAATTTTCATACACTGAGCTACTGAGCAGGCTTATTTAAATCTATTTTCCTGTATGAATTATACATGGTTATCATTACTGACGTACACTCTGCGGTAATATATATATATATATACATATATATATATATATGTATATTTTCAAATGACAACTTACTGATAAGCTGTCAAATGGAAAAATCCATTCATTTCCTCAAATCACTGACTGATTTTTTTTATTAACTTTTTAAATAATTTTCTGGTAATGCATTTGGGTTAACTTAGACTTAGCAGAAAGGAATATATGAGAAAGCTTGATCTCATTTTTTCCTTTTCAATGCATAGCAAACCTGTGCATGGAGCTGTGAAAACAATAACAGAGTTTGAAGGTCTTTCTGCAGAGGACCTGGAGGTTCCCCCACGTGTCTGGACCAGCAGGTAATCCCATGCAGGTGTTTGCCTGGAGGAGAACCCTGCTAATTAGGGAACAGAGGAGGCAGTGGAAGTCAAACTGCAGGTATTTTCAGGTAAAACCTAACTGAAGTGGCAGGTCTATGGAATGGTTTGCAGTGCTCTGTAACCAGGAGTTCCATCTCTTGATGGTGCTCCCGTGCTGCCCTGCCCGCTAGTCTGGAGAAGATACACAAACCTCAGCAGGCAGAGGAGAGCCCATGCAAAGTTCTCTGATCAAAGAACTCCAAAAAAAAAACAAAACAAAACAAAAAAAACAACAGTGGAAAATTCACATTTTCTTTTGTGGTAATAATAATAACAATAAACAGTCACCATCAAGTTCATGGAAACTCAGAATGTAGATATGACACTGCCATGAAGTATAGTATTTCTCCAGAACTGAACAATGGTAAGTGCACCTTCGGAATGAGACAAATGCCTAGCAGAGAAGCCGTGTCCATCATCTCAATTCTTTGTTTACCAACTACACCAAATATTTTCTGTACTGGGTTAAAGAGACAGAGTTCCTGCCTGAAAGGGCTTTAACAACTGGTTGAGGATAACCCCCTTGGAAACATCAATTCCTGTTACTTGCTTGGTACGATGAATTTGCATTGTTAAGTTAAGCCAGAAAAAAAAAAAGGTATAAACTCAGCACTCAACACAAGGTATTTTAAAAGCACAGTATTATCAAACCTCTGTAATAATTTCCATCTGTTACAAATGGAGTTTCTTTGATGAGTGGTGACTGGGATATTTGTCTATAAATACAGGAATTCATTTTGCACATAGGAAGAAGTTACATTTGTCTAGGGATGTGACAGCCTTGGGGTTTTCTCTAAGATCTACGCCACATGAGTTTCCTCCCATTGAATGGGCTTTAAGTCCAACCCAGCACAGAACACTGGAAATGGGTAGCAGGCCCCAATCTTACTTGAATAATTATTGGCAGCTAATTACTACTGGGTGAGGAAGAGCTGATCTTCTTAAAACGGGGGGGGGGGGGACTCAAGATGGGCTGACTAGACCCCAATGGATGAACTTGACTGAGGGACATCTAGATAAACTTACACTGAAGGACATCTGGGGACACTAACTTTACACAATAAGGCTTAACACAAATAATAGAATATATGAATTACAGTGTGTATGTGTGTGGGGGTATGAGAGTGTGCCAATGGGGAAGGGGGAATGAGATGATTAAGATGTTCTGTATAAACTGTACAAAAACTCAATAAAGAAATTACAGACACAGCACAGTATCATTTCTCAGAGGAGTGCATCTGACTTGCTATGTACTTCTCAATTATTGCCCTTCCTTCGTTCTTTCCTTCCTTCCTTCCTTCCTTCATCCCTCCATCCCTCCCTTCCTCCCTTCCTTCCTTTCCTTCCTTCCTTCCTTCCTTCTTCATTCCTTCCTTCATTCTTTTCTTCCTTCCTTCCTTTTCTTTCTTTTTATTTTTTTTATGTGAATGAGTGATTTGCCTGCATGTATGTAAGTGCACCATGTGCACATAATGCATATGTAGGCCAGAGGAGGGTGTCAGATGCCCTGGAAATGGAGTTATAGATGGTTTTACTAGTCATGCCAGTGTTGGGACTGAACCTGGGTCCTCTGTAACAGCAGCCAGTGCTCTTAACTTCTGAGCCATCTCTCCAGCTCTGCCCCTTCTTTTCTTTAATTATTTTTAAACTTTTGTGATTTTCATGCAATATAATTCAATGGTAGTTTCTTCCCTTCCCCCATCCACACCTCTCTCCACTGACTTCTGCCTAATTCAATGCACTCCACTATATACACACTATAGCCTATGGAGTCTGATTTGTATCCCCACAGGTCCTGCAGCAGTCACTTGAGCCTGGTCAACCTAGCAACAGTTCGATCTTTGTAAGGGACTCTCTTCTTTCCCAATAGTCATCAGCTGCCAAAAGTTCCTTTGGCTAAGATTTCTTACCCACTTCCCCATGTCTATGCTAGCATTTTCTCTGGCTTGAGATTGCATGTGATTTGTGTATGCTGTCACCATTGCTGTGAGTTCATACGTAGAACTGGCCAGCTGTCTGGAAAATTCTGCTTCTTTGGGGTCATTCACGACTTTCGGGTGGCAGAGGTTTGAAATACGTGTCATATTTAGGGATGAGCACTCTGTAGCCTCTTGTTCTCTGCACACTGACCATTTGTGGATTTCAGTGTTAATTACAATCTGCTGCATATGGAGATTGTGAGTTGAGAGATGCATTCATCTTTATGTGTAGAGGTTGCATTGAAGATGTGTCACTTAGTTCTAAGTGTCTTCACAGATTCTTATTCTTTGTGTTTGACCAGCTGTGGAACTCTTTATTAGTCTCCATATGCTGCAAAAAGAGGCTTCTTTGATGAGTGGTGAGAAGCATACCTGTCTGTAAATATAAAGATGCATATTAAGACTAAGGTAAGAAATTACATTGGTCTAGGGATGTGGCAAAAGTGGGTTTTTCCCTAGGATCTTTAATCTCACTAGTCATGTATATTTGGCTATGTGTAAAGTGCCACATATAGGTTTGCTCCCATTGAGCAGGCCTTGATTAGACAGCTGCTGATTACCCCCAAGAAAAACAGTGCTATTACAGCACCATCTTTCTAGTCCTGCACTCATTTCTTAAAAGAAGAAAACAAATGGCAAAACAAATTTGGGAATTCCAAGTTCATAGTGGATGCTCTGGAGGAAGCTTCACAGACTGTTTAAATGGAATAATGTTGTAGAAAGCTGGAAATTTGTGTTCAGAAACCAAAAGACTTGGATTAGCTAGATTTGAGATACTTAACATCATTGTAACGTATAGACACATACACACATTCTAGTATGACATCAGAACTGTTCTCTAAAACTGGCAATGAAATAGTGATAACTAACCACAAACTATTGATCAAATACTCCCAAACATAGATGAATTAGTTGTTATCAATGGTATCTATCATTAGAACGGACTTTATTTAGTCATTTTTGTCATGCATTTTACTTTACCATCCATTTTTTTTCCAGATAGGATCTCACTATGACTGACTGACCTGCAACTTGCTATGTAAACTTCAAGCTGGCCTTAAACTTACAGAGATTCACCTGCCTCTGTCTTCTGTGTGCTGGGATTACATACATTCGCCACTAAGCCCATCTCTTTATACCATCTTCTAGAACACATAGTCAATCACTGAAGAATTCAAACTTAACTGTGGATTTTTTACTGAAAATATGTCACTTTCAGTGCAAGGAAGAAATCCACACCTTATATGTAAAAGAAGAAAACATAAGCTGTAACAGAAAACAGGAGGCAAGTAGGGAGATCGCTCTGAGTTTCCAGCATTTTAGGATTCTTCATTTCTTTCCTAGAGATTATTGCTAATCTGATAGTACACTTTGTAGCTGTCCTCATTCGGCTTTCAGATAAGAGTACTGTTTATGTGTTTCCTTTCATTTCTGATCCAGATTTGTTATCTTGAGAGTCTAAGTTTCTCCATACAAATGAAAGTTATTGATGGAAAGCAGTAGTCCTCCGCTGAGGCTTCAGCTGTAGAGAATTCCATTTTTTCTGTAGCTTTATTTAGCTTCTGTAGAACACTCTGCAGGCACAACTAAGCTAACCCATGTGATATATTTCATCTGAGGTTCGTATGTTTCTAGATTTTACAATTAAGAAATCTAAAGTGATCAATTTCATCAATTACCTTAAACAAGTATATGAATAACTTTCCTGAAGAGAGATTGGAAACAAAATATTATTAAGAAATAAAGTTCGAACAGCATGGTGTGACTGTATTTCTAGTTAATTCCAAACTCTGAATTTAAGTTTACATTAGGTAGTAATTTATATTAATTTAGCATTTATTTCATTAAACAAGGTAACTGTTTGTACTGAATTCCAAGTCTACTATACTAGCTGTTCATTTATCTGACTACAGAAAGTTCAGGAGTAATAGCTTCCAGAGAAAGAATTACATTGTGTCAAGACAAGACTTGCAAGAGCTAGAGTCAAGAATGAGTCCAGTGGCTCATTGATACTTCCTGTCATTCAGGATTTCCCAGTCTCCTCCTTTGCTTTGCTCAGTGTGTGATCTTCTTTCATACCTCCATTTTCTGGGTGCAAATGGTTATTACTTCTCTAAGACTGAAGTCACTCATTCAGGCAAGTCTCAAGAACAAGAACAAAATGACTGCAGAGACTTCTTCTAAGGTTTGGGTTTCTTTATCTTGAATAATAACTTTATCTCTCTCTCTCTCTCTCTCTCTCTATATATATATATATATATATAATTTTAGTGAATTTTTGTGTATTTCATACAAAATATCCTATTAATCATCTTTATACTCCCTTCTCTGTTGGCTCACTCCCATGGCAGCCCCCACCCTAATCTGTACATTCTGTCAATTATGTTAAGGCCGTACTATGTCAAGTTAGTGTCGCGAGACATCCCTCAGTGCAAGTTCATCCACTGGGGTCCGGTCAGTCTATTCAGAGTCCCTCCCTTTATGATCAGTTCTTCCTCACCCAACAGTAATCAGCTGTCAATCACTCTTCAGCTAAGGTGCTTTTCACTTCAATGGTTCTGCTTTGGGCTTTTGTTTGCTTGAGTTTGGATAAGTCTTGTGAATGCTGATACCATTGCTGTAGGTTCATATGAGAAGAGTCCCAGGAGCCTCTAGGACTCTATTTCCATATTATCATGCACTTCCTTCCTGACTCTTACAACCACCCCCCACTCCCACCCCCACCCCCACAGCTTTTCTGTAATGGTCCCTGAGCCTTGGGTTCATGGAATTTAATATAGGAGTCCAAGGACCCACACGCTGCAGACTCTTATTTTCTATGCTTTGCCACTTCTGACTCTTTTTGTGTTCCTGGCCCTCTATTGTATGACAGGTTTCATTGATGAGAACTGAGAGACATATTAGTGTTCTCTTTAACCCTGTTCTGTGTTCCATGAGCATCAGGTACACAGTGTGCCACTTAGGCTTGGACAAATCACAGACAATCTCTGTATGTGAGCATTTGTAGTACTCTGTAGTAGTCTCCAGTTGTTGATAAAGAAGTTTCTTTGATGAGTGGTGATTGGGTATTGGTTTATAAATATAAAAATCCATATTTTGCACAGAGTAAGAAATTACATTTGTCTAGGGATATAACAGCCATGGAGATTTCTCTAAGATCTATGACCTCTCCAGCCATGTGTATTTGCCTATGGTTACAGTACCACACATGAGTGAGCTTTAAGTCCAATCAGGTAGCTGTTGATAACCCCCAAGATGAAAGTGATAATATGCCACCAATGTTGTTTGCTCTACTGGTCATTGATGTGGTTCTGAGGCCTTAAATTGGGATTGAACCATCAATTCTCCCTTAGCTGCTTGCATAGTGTTCTCCAAAGCTATGAGAGTTAGGATTCAGGGGAGTTGGCTTCCAGTTCAGTTCCAGTTCCATTGCTTTAAATCTTGTGTCTGAAGTATGTTCTATCTTCAGCAATAGGGTCTTACCTTCAAGTTCTGGGAGGCAATCAAGGGCAATGGCAGCAGCCTGTGTAATTTTGAGATTCTCTTGGACTACCCTGATCAACCACTCGAAGGACCTTCCTTATAAATTATGTTGGCCAAGACAATATATCATAAATAGGCTCACCCAGTAAATAATTAGAAAACTTAAAAAGAATGCAACTCAGTGCCTCCATATACAAATTCATCATTCTCTCTAGGTGGTGGTAAAACAACTGTAGGGAAAAAGCTAGCTGCATTCTCCTGGTATGCCCTTGCCAAAGTGGTCTTACAACAGTAAAAAAAATCTCATGTTATTTGTATTGAAAGTCTTCTCATTGATTAATTCATTTATATGGATGATTCTTTTTATGTAGTACATATTTGTGAAATGACCACTAAAAATAATTATTAAATAATAATACTAAACAGAAAGATGTTATGCTATTTTTTTTCCAACATAGCTGGACAGCTTCTTGTACAGTTAAAAGATACGCATGCATTTATTCATTCACATATTACTCATTTAGGAAATAGTAATTGAAACCAGGCTTGGTGGCATGTACCGTTAATCAATTCAGCACTCAGGAGGCAGGTAGATCTCTCTGAGTTCAATGCCAACTGGTTTACATATGAAGTTGCGGAACAGCTTGGCTACAGTAAGACCCACTCAAAAGATAGATAGAGAGGGGGGTTGGAAGGAAGGAAGGAAGGTAGAAAGAATCATTGAAAATGCATTATGTACCATAACTGTGCTAGTCACTGTGGATACAGAAATGAGGCAGAACAGAAGCTTTTCCTCAGTACTATGGCTCATAAAATCTAATATAGAGATAGACATACATATAGGAATTATATCATATAAGTGTGAGGTTGCCGAGGTGGCTTAGCAGGTAAGGGTACTTAGCAGCAAGTCAGAGAATCTGAGTTCAGTCCTCAAGACCTACATGGTGGAAAGAGAACCAACTACTACAACTTCTTCTCTGATCTGCACATATGTGCCATGATCCCCTACCCCCACACACACATAAAACACACAACATACTAAAAATTACTCTAAAAAAGTATGAAATGTCTCCATGAAAAGTGACATAGGTGTTACAGGATGACATGAGGAATTTTATAGCATCATTATTGCTCTTATTCAGTGACATAAACAGTGGTACATATTTTGAATACAATGATAATTCTGAAATGTACTTGGCTTTAGGAAGCTATGGTGGAATTAAGTCATGAATAGGTGGGGAGGTGGAATAAAATTATTGAACCCCAGCATTTTGAATCTGCTTGTAAGGATGTTAGCCAAGAATTGACAAGTAGAAGACTGCAATCTCGAAGGCTTTGTGATTCCAGTGCAGTTCAGGAACCTAAAAGTTGATGTCTTCCAACTTGTATCACTTCATCTCCAAATTTACAAAGTTCTTGCTCTAAGTAAAGTTTTAGAAATTCAAGAAATTCAAAATACAGAAGCATGAAAAGATCTTTTTGTATTTTTTGAGAATTTAATGTACACGTACGTGTTTTGAGCAGATCTACCCCACTCTGTCCCTTCCACCTCTTCCCATAATGTCCCCTTCACCCTTCCCTCTCAGCTTCAGGCACCATTTTTTTAAACCCACTAAGTCCAGTTCATGCTGCCAGCCTGTGTTGGGCATGGGCAGTCTATTAAAGGCCATATCCCTGAAGAAAACGGATACTTCCCCTTTCAATAGCCATCAATTTCCAATAGCTCCTCAGTTAAAAGTTTGATTTTGTGAGCCCCTGCCCCATTCATGATGAAATTTAGGTTGGCTTGATCTTATGCAGATCTTATGCATTCAGTCACAGTAACTGTAAGTTCATGTACTTAATGGCCCTATTATGTCCAGAAAACACTGTCTGGGGGCATCATCATATAAGAGGGAGTAGAAAGACTGAAAGAGACGAGGTTAACAGAGAGCGTCTTTGTAAGGCTTCCTTGCTATCAGTTTAAAAACTTTAGGAAAGAAAGTAACAAACGAAATTTAAAAACCTAATTTACATAAAATAAAAGCCAAATATTCCTATGAATCTGATAAGGCAATATTTTGCAAAAAAAATTTAGACTAAAGATGATCACTAGAGCAACTATAAACTAGGCACTTGATACTAAGAGTACTGAATTAAGTCTCCATGTATTTGCAAGTCCCAAAATTTGCTCTCACATGTAAACTGTCTCTCACTGTCTACAACAATAAAAAAGAATTTCTCATTTCTAGGGCCACAGTCATTTGCAATAATGTTCTAAATACTAAGACATTCTGGTGACAAAAGAAAATGGCAGCAAGGAGAGAAAGCCCTGTTAAGCTGATAGGTAAAAATACATGGAACAAAACAAAGAAAGAAAGCGGTGTAGAGGGTCCAAAGTAGAAAAAAAATGTGGAGAGGAGAGGCAAGAAGATGACTTAGTTAAAACTAAAATAAGACCATTGGTTTATACAATAAAAACTGAGTCTTGCATTGTTATATTTTCTTTTATACCACTACCTAACCTAAGGAGAGGATTTTGTTTACTTTAACCCTGAATAAAATAAAGCTGGATTTGAATCTTAACTTTTCCAATCTGTAGCAGTGGATTCACTGCTACAATAAGTGAACTGAAGAAAATATTCACCTAAATTGAATAATATGTGAAAAATTGAAACCTCTGCATAGAAAAGTAAAAGACAAACTTTTGAAACAGAATTTTATATAGCCCAAGTTGACCTTAAACTTGTTATATAGCAGAGGATAACCTTGAATTTCTAATCCTCCTGCCTTCTCCTCTGGAATTCTGGGATTACCAGCAAGTGCTACCATACCCAGTTTATATGAGGTGCTGGGGAATCAGGATCAGGTTCTCAGACATGTAGGCAGACACCATTCCAACTTAGCTAGGCCTGAAAGACAAGTCTTCAAAAACACTATGTGCTCAGTAAGTGCAGACAGATAGTTTCAGCATGTCCAGGGTACTCCTTCTTGTCCTTTGTCTCTTTTGGTATTTCTACCTTTGCATCTAAAATGCTAGCTGGGCCTTGGAGGGGGTGATATGTATGTCCCTTTTAGGACTAAACAATCATTAGTCATCCATTCCTTGTACTTTGACCAGTTTTGATTCTCTGTCATAACTCTCCCACTGCAAAAGGAAGCTTCTCTGCCCAAAGCTGAGCACAGCCCCAATCTACAGCTGTAGAGATAACATTTAGAATGCAGTTTAACAGTATGTCCATTTAGAAAAACTTTAGATACCTCCCAGAGCCTGTGACTTCCAAGCTATAAGCTTTTGAGTAATTGATATATCTTAACGGAAGCTAAATATTGTCAATAGAAATTAAAATCGTAAGTCAGTAGTTTCATAATCTTCATTACTGGTACTTTCTCAACATCTCATTTGATTAAAGCTCATGTAGCTAGGACACTAAAAATAAAACCAGCACCAATTGCTTATAATGATAACTAACCCTTTTTCTTAGATAATAAATCTAGTTCCATATCATCTTTTGCTTTCAGTAGAATGGAGGAATCATTGAGAAATAATTATCTCTCCCTCTAGTTCTCTCTCTCTCTCTCTCTCTCTCTCTCTCTCTCTCTCTCTCTGTATGTGTGTGTGTATGTGTGTGTGTGTGTGTGTGTGTGTGTGTGATGGGAAATAAGCAACATCAAGGACAGATATCAAATTTTATGTGGAAATATCTGTTACAAATGTATGTGAGATTTGGCAATGCTGAATGCCTCTGTCTTGGAGTCGCCCACTCTCCTTGCTGAGGGGTCAGCATGACTCACTCTTGTTAACTTACTAGTCCTTGGGAATATCGTTTTTCTCAATTCCTTTTTACTTTGATTCTCTTTGATCTACTTTAATGAATTTAACATCCTTAATTGTTTTTATCTGCAGATATCCATTTGTACTGATATGACCTATTCCCAGCTTGCCACTTTAATTTTTTTTTTTTACATTATCTTAAACAAAATAAGAGGATGTTGAATGTGAGCTAAGAAGGGAAACTGGGATTGCCACGAGAAATCGAGTTTCTAGTCTCTAAATTGCACTAGTGTATTTCATACTTTTTTTTTTAATAATAGCTTAAAAATTGATTTTCTTTTAGTATTTTTTCCTGTTTTTTTTGTTCTCTGTCTTTTTGAGACAGGGTCTTCTTGTAACCCCAGCTGGCCTGAAACACCCTATGTAAACCAGGTTGGCCTTGATCTCACAAATATCTGCCTGCCTCTGCCACCAAGTTCTGGGATTAAAGGCAGTGTGTCCACCATGCCTGGCTAGTTTTAGTCTTTTATGTATTAACTGACCCTGAACTAACATGTTCTAATGTGAAATTCGTTTTGAATTGATAAATTTAACTAATGCTGACAACATTGTTAGGCCCAGATGATAAAAGGATCTTTACTATAAATAGTTAAATAGTTCCTAAACTAAGCTTTCCTTACAAATGACTTTGGTATAACTAACTCAGGAAACGTAAGTGCATTTGTCTGTCCATTTTTACACATTATAGTTTTTGTACTTGCAGCTCAATTAAAAAAAAAAAAAACAACAACAAAAAAAAAACACCTGAGATGGGAGATCCAGAACACTAAAGAGTGAGAACACACGGGAAGACGACAGAACGAGAAGTACAGCGCCGTGCATGTTGTTCCGCAATGAAACTGATGCGCTATACGAACTAAGAATATGCTTGACAAAGCACCAAGGAATGAGATTTCCCCATAGGCTGTGGAGTGACCGGCTATCAGATTTTGAGTCTTTGGAGCAGTTATCTTGAAGACAGCCATCCCCCAGCATGAATTTAGGGGGATTCCCCATACTGTTCATTGGTAACTAAGCCACAGAGCCCTTCACAGATGTTATGAAGAAGTTCTATTTTGAATATCACATGAAATTACTTAGATATTTGAAAAGAAGGTGCCAGGCCACAAGTAAAATGCTCCTTGATTCAAAAAGAAGAAGGCAGTGATTTGTATTTGGCCCCGTCAACTTAAAAATACAAATGCTATTCCTGTGTGAAACAACATTCATCATTGAAGTGGTTTGCCTTTTGAATTTATTCTTTGTTTTAACCCTGCATGGTTAATATAAGCTTTTCATATGTGTCTGAGTGCATATGTGAATACATAGGTGTGAAAGTCAGGGAGAAACTAGAGCGTCCTTCCTGCTCTGGCACTGTACCTTAATTTTCCCATCTCTCACTGAGCTGGGCCTCACCGATTAGGTTAGGTTAATTGGCTAGCACGCCTTGGGGGAAAAAAAACTGCCTCCACTTTCTTAGCAACAAACTTGATGCAGGCAGGGGCATCAGACTCAAATCTTTGTGCTCGAATGGAAAGCATTTTAAATAACTCTGCTATGCTCCCAACCCTGCTGGAAAATGTTTGGTGTCACATTTTAATTCTGAACTAATTCTAAGTTGGGGCTCATTGCTTCATAATCACTCTGAGGAGCAGTTGAAACAGGAATGCTTATAGGCGAGTTTCTGAGGACACCATTGAAGCGGGTTGATGCACTTAGAAATGTTTCTGTTCTCACAGAAGACACGTGACTCTTCTAACAGTCTCATGTCTGTCTTCCTCTTTGTCTTTGACAATCTATACATATATTTTTAGTGTTAGGCAGGCAATCAGAACAAAATTAACTTGCAGGCATTTTTCATTTTAAAATTAATTCACAAAAAAAGAGGGATGTTAACTTCTAAATTTGTTTGGAAATTACTATTTTGTTTTAACACTTAATTCTTCATGTAAACAGAAGTGTCATTCTGTCATTGTCATTCTCTCACTGCATTGATTATTTTTAGGAAAACAAAGAGTTCATAGAACAGGTTTTCCCTATCTTCTTCATCCATTAATGTTCCTTTCAGTACTTCATCACAAATTAAGCAGTCTCCTTCCTTGTTTGCTGATGTGCATATTGAATTAGGAAACAATCTCACTAGATGCTAACACATACCAGCCTCTTCAACTTAACCCAATCCAGTCTGTCAGTTGGTGCTGAGCTAATTAGCAACATTCTGTGATAGACTTAGACTGAGTTCTGAGAGAGAGATGGAGAAAATGAGACAGAGAAAAGGGGAAGAGAAGAGAAAGAGAAAGAAGAGAAGGAGGGCAAAAAGGAAGAAGAGAGAGAAAAGGAAGAAGAGGAAAGAAAGCAGGAAGGAAGGAAGGAAGAAAAGAAGGAAGGAAGGAAGAAAGGAAGGGAGGGAGGGAGGGAGGGAGGCACAGAGTAGCAGAGAGGAAAAAAAGACACGCATCTGTTTTATATACACAGACAAAATTAGTCAAGTTCCACATACTATAAATGGTCTATATCAGTGCTGAAGTAATGTTGCTATGAACTGTGTCTGTGATCAGAATGGTCACCTGGAGGAAATGGGTGTTATGTTGATTGTGATGAAAAATCGTCGGCAAAAGTAGAAACAAGAAAAAATCATGTGAGTCAAACGGAACTGATCAGACAAGTGTCATAGAGAGGGAGGGTTAGGGAGCCAGTCACACAGGCGCACACGTGACAAGCCACACCACCTTGCCATAAGTTTCATTTTACAAGGCTCAAAGGCTTCTCTCTCTCTCTCCTCTATCCTATCTTTCTCCTGTTTTTTGACTTTACTACCAAATGTATTTAACATTTGTGCTGTATTTCTTAAGAAACATTTTTTCCCTAAGGTACATAAGAATTTCTGAGGGCACAAAGCTGTTTATTTTCTGTTAAGTTATCCTAAGCATGGCGCATACTTTGAAATACAGCTTCATCATATCTAGAGTATGAATATGTTTCATCACTCTACATTTACAAGAACAGAAGAAACATAACGACTTCTGCTACTAAGAATGAATCCTATTTAGAAGGTATTTCTTATTAAACCCCTTAAGAATCACATCAATTTCACATGATTAATAGGAAAAGCAACAATTCACAGTTACACTTAAAATCAATACCTAGCATTTCTAAAGATCAGAATTATATGAATTTATTCTTGCTTGAACAAACACCCATAAAACACAAGGATATGACAAGTTAAGTAATAACTTAAGAGTCCTGGCGGTCAAACGCAAAACAAAAACCTTAGAGAAGTGCCTTAGTAGATCTTTTCTTTCCTGTGCCTTCCCAGCAGCCCTCCGGTGACAGAGTAGACGAGCTCCCTCTCTCTGGGTCCACAGGGACCTTCACTAAGTGTGTGTTTCATGGTTTCTTCTGTGGTTTCCCTGAGGGCCAGTTTGGCCGTCCAATTACTGTGTAGTCGCTAAACCATTCTCATTTTATATATATATATAACTCGATAAGTAAGAAGATGTGGCCGCCACAGTGTGAAGTGGAAAGTATGTTAGCAAGGGAGGCATTTGAGGACAGCTCCTTATCCCGGTCCCAGTTCCAGCCTGACATCAGTGCCATTTGTACTTGCTCCGTATTGATATTGCCCCGGCTATTTTATCTGTCACTCCATCTTTGAAGTTCATCCACAAGAACTTGCTTTATCAAGTGAACTTAAATTTCAACCTCTAAACATGTTACAAAATCAAATTAAAGTAAAGATAATTTTGTTCTGAAAGCAGAGTGTCATTTGTAATTGCAATACAGATGGGGAGAGACACCCTAATTTTAAGCTCTTTGTTATGATTCCATATCTTCTCTGGGAAATCACAATGTCAGTCTTGCGTTCTGAGGAACCAAATAAAAATAAATGTATCCTGCAGTTAGACAGGATATGACACTGGCTCAATAAGGCATTGGGTTGTGTAAGAAAAAAATCACTGCTAAAGGAAAAAGGATGGAAGTAATATTGGCTGGCGCGTTCTTGTTATTGGAGTTCTGCATAATATCAAGCATTTTCTGCCACCGTATATTCATTCAGAGTATCACAACCAGTAAAATCTAAATATATCCTGAATTAGAAATCCAAATAATGTACTTTAAATGTTCTCTTTTAATTTATTTATCTTCTCTCTTCTTTGCATTATTTGCCCAGGCATATCATTAAATGTTGAATGTCTATTCCAAATAAGACACACCGAATACAATAACACTGCTTTAGCGAATGTCTAAATATGGATGAGGAGTCTGTTTCCTTATGCTCTATACTTTTACGTAGAATTCAATGCTTAACTTTACTTTATTTCAAGTTTATAATTGCTTTTTAAAATGAAAAGAAACAATAAAATGATTTTACTTGTCAAAATGTTACATTTCAGTACTTTGAAATATTCTGTTTAGTAATTTTAGTGTTTAGTAATTTTTTATTATATATTATTTTTATGTTTTATAGCTTCTTTACTCACAAGCACCTCACCTGAAATGTTAATGATTTTTGTTTTTGGCAAATTTTAAAAACATAAGTATACTGATAAATAGAGATAAAACCATAAAAAATGGTTTTATTTTGTTGGAAAGTTTTTACATGAAATCATCTGTAATTTTTCAAGGTAGCACTATGACTTTTCCCTAAATACATATCTAGAATTGTACACTCTGTTTAAAAATGACCAATTTTACATCTACTCTCTGTCTCTAAAACAGATAGAAAAATATATTATATATATATATATATATGTATAAAATAAAACAATGCCTCAAGAGTATTAAGTAAGACAAAACTAAGATACATGTTCATAAAATACCTTATGGTCTCTGTTACTCGTCGTTTTGAAAATATATTTAAATTACTCTAAAACCGGGGAGTCAATGAATTCAAGGAGCATATTTACAGCCCCCCCTTTCTAAATCTAGTAAGTCTTTTCACAGCTAAGGAGAAAACCACCATCAATTGGTACATCATTTGAATGTTAGAATGTTAGGTATCTCTGTCGTGAAAAGAACCACAGCCCAAGGCATGTGAAGGGGAGTGTTAGATACAGGTGAATGCTTGAGTAGATGGGCTAATGAGAAACATGAGTACTGATCACAGAACACACATTATAGGGCCATCATTTTCCTTATGAAGTGAAAAGACCTCAAGACCACAGTCCAAGTTCTAAACCTTACCCAGCACAAGAATATTATCTGTCAGAATAATATTGACAATCATGTGATTAATATAGTTAAGCTCTAATAACAAAGGGAAGTAAGTTCCACTAAGACTGTAGTTCACAGTGTTAATGGGTCTCCCTTTTTAACTTACAGCCAGATGAAGGAAGCAAAATATCATATCATTCAAAGAGGAGCATCCCTACATTTCAGTTTTTTAGGTTGATTAAAAACATTTCTAAGTCATGTCCTTCCAAATTTGGAGCAAATGGTTAAGACTGGAAATATGTCTTCAATGAAGGCTAAACCACTGTTTTATTTAATAACTTGACTTAAATGACAAAAACTTAATTCTGAAAATATGTGGTATAGATTTTTTTTCATTCAGAGGAAATATTGCATAATATAAACAAATACCTATTATAAGAAAATAGTAAAGGTAACAAAGTTATGAAGTGGCCAGGTGTGGTGGCACACGCCTTGAATCCCAGGACTCAGGAGACAGAGGCAGGTGGATTTCTTTGAGACTGAGGCCAGCCAACATGGACTACATGGCAAGTTTAGAATGAGCTGGGACTACATTGTGAGAACTTGTTTTGAAAACAAAAGAAAACAAGCAAACAGACAAAAGCTATGAGGTATCCATAGTCACTTTGCTCTACATGTACATAACACAGATCTACTAATTGACGTAAACTAATCAAATCACAAAGAAATTGTTTACTTTAAACAATGATATAATTTTTTTTCTATTAAAAAGGAAGAATTAAGATCTAAGTATGAAAGTTCAACTGAATGGTCATACCTTAAAATGAACATACATAAGGAAGTAAAACACTGTCTTCCAGATTCATTGAGTCTGAAATGAATATTTTATCTAACATGTACCATAGAAGCACAACTAAATGTAGAAAATAGATGTTGGCTAAGAAGAGTAATGTAGTAAACAATATCTTCATTGACTAACAAAGAAATTAGACTATATTTCAATGCTAAATTTTGAACACTGTGGCTTTACAAAACTATATGCAATAATAGACTGCATTACCAACCTAGAATGCATTCTCAAAATGCATAAATGTCAGCAATGAATTACAGAATTCTGCAATATTGTTCTGCGGCTGGAATCATACTGCTGAAGGTTAAAGAAAAAATATACCTTTGAAATTGAAACTCCTAGGCCAAGCTCATTTTCTAAATCAGAAACAAAATTTAAGTCATAGGGTTAAGAAGGGAGACACCCCAGACTTGAGTGTATATGGATTAATTCACCTCAGGAAACAAGGCAGAATATCTGACCCGCGCAGACTGAAATTTACAGAAAAGTTCCAGAAGAATGTGGATGTCCCAAATAGAGTGAGTAAAAATTTACTGCCAATACCCCCAGATATGAAAACTACTCAGCTCAAAGTTCTGTAAAAGATCTACCATGTTCAGATAGCCGTGGGTGTGTTACACATGCCGCCCTCCAGGCCTCACCTCAGGGACCCCTCTCCATCCTCCATCTCTTATAGTCTTCACTCCCATTAGATGCACAGAGACATTTATGTATCAAGTGTCAACACTAGGTAAATCTGAACCCAAATCTGAAGCATGTCAAATCTGTGACCAAAACCCAGAGATACAGCAGTGTGTAAACACACACTATCCACAAGAAAATATTGGCCCCATGTGTGCTTATGATTTATTTTTTCATTATTTTTAAACAAAGATTTACCTAAAAAACACCACAGAGAAGTCACATACTTTGCAAGTCTCTGTCATTCCAGCTACTGTAGAATGTGTGCTGTAACAGAAAGTATGCATTTTGTGCTTTGGGGAGCTTTTTAAATGAGAGTGAAGATTAGAGGCCCACATGGTCAGATTGGTTGGATGCTGAATACCATTTACAGAACAGATCTTTAGAGAGTTTCCTTTACAGGAAAGGGCATCAGTTCCCACTTTCACACAGAGTCTGGAGTGGAAAGAAAGATCTGATGGAATAACTTTCCCCTGAACCTCTCGGTTCTCCACGCTTGTGTTGGGAAAGCCAGGAGTAGAGAGTTCCACTTCTGCCTTTCCTACATTCCAGCTGTGGTGTCTTGGGAAAATCACCCTGAGGCACCCAAAATTTAAAATGATGGATGCAAACTGTATTTCCTCTAAATGTCTTACATTCTAACTAATCTTGTTGAATTGATCCCTTCCATGCAAGAGTCATTTAAATACCTTTTTTGCACTTGTCTACTGTCACTTTAACACCACTTAATTTCATTTCATTTTCTTTGCATTACTTTGAATTAGAAATTTCAATAGTAAACAACAATCTTCTTTAATTGTGTGAGATCATTTCCTCCACAGTATTCTAATCTATTTTTTTCACAGTCATAAGAAATATGATTTTTTTCTTGTGGTGGAAGTAGTAGTTGAAAATTTGAGAAGTTTGTTTGAATGAGTTAATTCTGCCATGTCTGCATACTGGGTGATGAGGCCTCAGTGTTTCACCCAGCTGAGCTTCCAGGAGGGCAGATGATTTGATTTGTTTCTAGAAAGGAAGAATCAGAGGTTTGGAGATTTTATGGCTCAAGGAAGATGATTGTATTCTGGTCTTTTTATAAATCCAGGAATTGATTATTGTCATCACACACCTTTTCATAGCAAAAAGAATTCGAGAGTGATGGGATGAAAAAGGAGACAGATCAGAAAGAAATTCTATAAAACAGTAATTTTGGAGGAAAAGGAAGAGAAGTGCATTCTGGGTGCCCTTTTAATCATCAAATTTGCTTTTTAAGTAAACAGTGTTGTATGTCACAGTAATGCACATGCTTTTTAGCCTATTGTGACGTTGAACTTTGCATTTAAAAAACATAATTTAGTAAACATTATCTAGACAAATAGGATAATTTTTTATTGGTTTACTGATAACAGCCATAGGATAATGGAATTGGTTGAAGTGTAAAACCAACAGAACTGCAGTTCAATGTGGAAGAGGCGGAGGCTGCGATGGACACTCAATAGTGGTTAATCAAAGGTACACTGTATTTGGGGGAAGTATTCTTCAGTGCCTGAAATAAATTGCCCAATTCCTGAGTCACTAAAGAAACCTTCAATAAAGCCATTACTCAAGAGTTCAGATTTTCATTTTATTTTCAGCAGTTGCCAGGGTGCATTTTTAACCAGAAACACACTGTCTCTCTCTCTCTCTCTCTCTCTCTCTCTCTCTCTCTCTCTCTCTCTCTCTCTTTCTCTCTCTCTCTCCCTCCCTCGCTCCCTCCCTCCTACTGTGCGTCTTCTTACTACTAATCAGAAGATAAAAGAAGAGAAAGAGAAATACAATAAATGAAGACTAAGCCAGAACATTTGGATGACATCTTGAGACTAGGCAAACATGTTTAAAGTCAGCCCAGGAATCGATACAATGTAGTGGACTTCACATTTGCTTTGACAGATTATAAGTATAAGAAATAAAAATGGTTGGCAAGGGAAGGGAGGAAGAGCTTGGACAAAGGGAAAGGGCACACTAACGCCCCAACAAGCTGGCGCGCAGCCTTGGGGCCTCGTAGGTCCGACCTGGAAAGGCCTGCGTAAGTGGCAAGCATGTGCATCATACCTCTGAAGCCCCCACTCCACTGAAAGTGGCAAGTATTGTTTGTCAGGTAAGGGAGAGAGGAGAAAATAACTTGGGAAGACTGGGTGGCGGTCACACACATCTTACCTCTCACCCCGTAGTGACCTTCGTATGTTTTCATGTTTATCTTAAAAAGGATAAAAGGTATGATTGCTAAGGAATGAAAACATGGTTAACATTCAAACAGAGGAAAGCAGAAACAGCAGTTTAAGACGATGAGGGAAATGTAAACCAGCCTTGGGAAGCATTTGACATCGCCTCTCTCTGTGTAGAGGTCATGCTTGTATTCTATTGAAACAAATAAGAAAGTCCCAGCAGACGGTTTTGATCATGGGGACCAAAGCTCTCCTAGGTGAATGTCTTACTGTCGGAATTTGTAAGATCCTAAAATTAACAGCATGCTGCTCTGTGGGAAAAATGGCTTCGAATTTTCTGAGAGGCAAAGCCTTGTGGTCAGGATTTGAGACGGCCAACTAGTGAAAACACAAAGATTTGATCAGGGGAAATGTATGCAATGTTGTGTTCTGCTGCAAAGCGGGTTAGAAAACTCTCCAGAAGAATGAACTGAGGTAGAAAACACTGAGCCGCACTGCACAGCTTTAAAGGTAGCAAGCCAGGAAGCACACAGCCTTTACCCAGAGAAATTGAAGACCAAGCGCCTTTGAACCAATACCATGAGGTCGGAAGTCAGGTACCCTGTGACATTCAACAACAATGGATTTTGACCTGCATTTCCTTAGGAAATGCCATACAACAAAATGTCAAAATCAAGTTGCTAAGAAAAAGCTTGTGAGAAAGGCTCCAAATCATGGGACTGGATTGTGGTGTATGCAAGCGTGTTTGCACGACAGGTTTTCCATTGAGGAAGAACCGCACACAAAAAGAGTGGCTAAATGAAAAAGATCAATGTGTCATTTGACACAAAGTAAATCATTACTTTCTTCTGGGATGCAGTACCTTTTCCCACTGCCAGTTCTATTTCCCATCATGCCCTTGACCTTGGAGGTCAGCTGTCATTGGAAGACGAAGCTCTGAATAAACAGAGAAGACCCTCTGGTGTCTCTTATCTCTGCATTTTGCCTCAAATCTCCGGGCGGAGTTTTAAATTATTCATCCTCTAGTGCTCTCTCGGAGTTACACATCTCCATCACGAACTCCCCCTTCCTCCACCCCTGTGTGAGTGAAGGCGGTATCCTTGGGAACCTTATCAGAGATCGTAGATTCAGGCTCCAGAAATGAAATAAAAGAGGAAATTGGCTGTATTAGCATAAGAGGAGTCAGCCTGGAGTTGAATGCGCACATCACCCGGGAGCACACTGGCTTCCCTTATCAGCAGCTTTTGATCACCACTTTCTTTATATATACATATACATATATATATACATTCTTTAATTCCATCCAGCCCACTTCTTTGTTCCAACTCATATGAGGAAACATATGAAATCAGGGCAGATGGCACAAAGTCCTGAATACTTTTCAACACTTCCAACCTTTCCTCGGCTCAAGAAAAGCAGCCTAAATAAAACGTTCATTTTGAAGATAGCTTTTGAGCCTAACTCCTCTCTCCTACCCCCAGGAAAGGAGTTGTTATTACTATTTCGGGAGGGGGAGAAAATTGTAAATAAAGTTTGATTTGAAGGATGTTGCAGCAAAAGCCACGTTATCGTTCAGGGAAATAATCTAAGATATAGTTTAAATACACTGACGCATTTCCCTTCTTGGCAGAGGCAGAGCGGCAAACTGATTTTTTTTTTTCTTCGAAAGCACATTTTTTCCAATTTATCTTTTAAAATTATTGTTCCAGACTAGGTCTTAGAATATATCCTGATTGAGGATGCAGGCACAATTTATTTTATCTTTACCAGTAGTATCTAGAAACTGCGTTTTCAAAGATGCATTTCATTAAAGTGTTCCTTACACATGGAAATATAACAATTAAAAATACAGTCCTCCGTTTATTTTTTAAGTTTTCTTTATAGTGCAAAAATCAGTAAACTTGTATCAATACACATTTTTATTTCATGTTCAATATTCTCCCCCAATTCATCAATTACCATGTCTTGTTTTCCTCAAAGGAATTACTGAAGAATTATTGCAGGCAATAAAACTATATGGCAGTGGTAACTTAACCAAGTTTGCTGAAACTTCACAATATCAGCTTCTCTGATACTTTTTATGGTCATTGCTACTGAGTAGATGACATGTGAAACATTCTAGGTGGAACAGTGCCTGCTGACTGCCATTTATGACCTCTTTAATAGTTTTTCTTTTAGCATAACACTGATTAGCATTGATTCCAAGCTAGGACCAATGTTCCATCTACCAGTTTCTAAATCACTTGTACATATTTTTTCAGACATGTCTTGTGACATGATTTTAGAGTAAATATAGATATTTGTATGTGCACCAATAATTTAAGAGAAAGAAATTAGGTTTTAGGGTGTTCACATAATGTGTAAATACTCAGTAAAGTACTGAGGCAGGATATGAGTTCAGTTCTTCCAGAACTGTCTGCTCTACAGCTTCACTCTACTACTTTAAGATGAATTATCAGAGGACTGACCACCTTTGCTTCCCAGTCATGTGCAGGAACCTGTGAGTGACATGGTGATAATCTAGGAAGCTGCTGCTGGGACTTGGCAGACCTTCCAAACTGCCAATCATGCATGCCACTTCTTTCTCAGAAAGTTCCTAAGAGATACAGATCATCTGCTGGTTAAGTTCAATCCAGAAACCCAACAAAACATATAGATTGCAAAGAGCAAACATTTTTATTACTTTTAGACAGTGTTTTAATTGTTGAAGTTAAAAAGAAAACAAGTTATAGTTATAGTATAAAACTGGCAGCTGATTACTGTTGTGTGAGGATGAGCTAGTCTTTGTGAAGCGAGGGACTCTGGATAGGCTGACTAGATCTCAGTGGATGAACTTGCACTGAGGAACATCTGGGGACAACTTGACAGAATAGACCTAATACAGACGACAGAATGTACGGATTCCAGTTGGAGGGGTGTTAGGGGTGCCAGTGGGGAAAGGTGGAAAGATGATGCAGATTGATTGACTTTAAAAATATTATTATTATTATTATTGAATTTTTGTGTATTTCAAACAGAACTTCTCAATCAATATGAATCATTTTTAAAGTTCCACTAATCAATCTCTCCATATATAATAGAAAAAATGTATTTTCAATTTCAGTACTGAGTGAGATAATCAAATAAGATTCTACAGATGTCTTTCTAATGAGCACATCCACAAATATTTACTCAGTATATAGTGCATTCAGAGGAGAAAATATTAAGAAAAAAACTTTAGAAAAAGAGAAAGAGAGAGACAGAGAGACAGAGACAGAGAGAGCAAGAGAGAGTGAGAGAGAGACAGAGACAAAGACAGATGGTCTCCCTGTAGCCCCAGCTGAAGCAGCCTGGCCTAGCTCTCATGGTGCTCAGATGTAAGGGATGAACCACCATGTCCAGACCTAATTTTTTAAACTAAATATATCACTACAGTGAAAAAGCCTTAAATGAAAAGGTAAAACCAGTTTTTCCAGTGCCACCCATTATTGAAAAATAATCAACCAATTTTCACACATTCTGATTTTATTCGCCTATATTACAAGTTAAAAGTTTTTATTTTATGAGGTGGATCAGCAGTTAAAATGCTTGCTTCCACACCTATAAACCCAAGTTCAGTCCATGAACCCACATGGCAGAAGGAGAGAACTGACCTGCAAAAGTAGTCCTCTGACCTCCACATTTGCACATGACAGGACACGATGCTCACACACACATACACACGCACACACACACACACACACACACACCAACTAGATAGAGAAAAGTAATCAAAAAGGAATTTAAGTTTTGTTTTTCGCCACCACCTATCCTCTGAAAGAGAGACACATTGATCTATCCTCTGTTTTTTTAATGTGTATGTGTGAGGGTAAGTGTGCTACAGCATGCGTGCATTCATAGCATGCATGTATATATGCATATGCACATGTATACATATGCATATGTAGAGTGCACAAGACCACATGACTGGTAGATATCCTGCTCCATCACACTCTATCACATTCATTTGAGACAGAGTTTCTTACTGAACCTGAAGCGAGGCTGGTGGCCAGCCAGCCCATGATCCTACCATCTCTGTCCTCCACAGCACTGAGGTTACAGATTCACATGTATGCCGGACATTTTACATGGGTGCTGGGATTTGAACTCAGGTTCTCATGCTTGTTCAGCAAGTGTGTCTGTTCACTGAGCCTTCCCTCTAGCCCTAATTTTCAATGTTCAAATAGTAACACTAACTCAATAAGTAGCTACGTTTGGGGAGACTTTGTCCTAATACTCAGTTTTATGTATTGGCACATTGACTTCTTAAAGTCACCACATGAGAATAAGGATTGCTATTCATTCCATCTTACAGGAGAAAACGCTGAATTTCACAATGTGCTTTTAAACAACTTAAAATCAATTTTCCACCTACAAAGCAAAATGAATGTTCTGTATAACATATAGCATACATATATTTGAAGACCTTTTTCATATTTTAAATACAATGTAGATTCATAAAATCTTTCTGTTTCTGAATTAGAAATAAGAGCTGTTGATTTACTGCTTTTGCATCTGTAAGTATATGGTGTTCTGTACATGGCTAGCCTCCATTTCAGGTGCAGGTGGGTCTTTCCTATTGAAGTAAAATGATCATAAGTTGTTTGTTTCCATTATCATTTTCAGGTGCATTATACACCAAAATTATCCATTTTTTCTGTGCAACATGTGAGAACAGACTTTCATTTCTTATACACTTAGTTTCCTCTTTACTGTATATTTCATGATGACATAACAACTTGCCTGGCACTGGTGCCCAGTACTGTGTCTTGATGGAAAACTTTTATTTAGTTCATGGGTCTTAGTGCTCCCTGCTCTCCCATAATATCTGAATTCACATCCCACTATCCATGTGGAGTGGCTCCCAGCTACCTGTAACTTCTGTTCCGAGGGATTTGGTGCCCTCTTTTGGCATATGTGCACATTGCACTCATATTGCATACACTCACACAAACGGACACATGGGTATTTAAGTAGAAGCGCATTCAGTCCTAAAGAAAGAATCTGTTTCGTTCACACAAGTGAAGATTTGGTGGAATTTTGCTATCCAAATACCCAGATGTCCTTTCTGCTCTGTATAATGTTTATTGTTTCAATGACACTTTAACTATTTGCCTCTGACTATCTCTTCAAATTTCTAGTTTGTTAATGTTAGATCCTGGAGAGAGCTCTCAAATTTCATCTCGTGTTTGTAGATTCTCCTCTATATTGTAAATGTCTTGTATTTATTTTCTAAATAGGGCTAAACTGGACGGTGAGGGATTCCACAGCATCTGCTTTTCTCTGCCTCCCTGCCATGTTGTGATTGTAGCTTTTTACATGTGTTCTGGGGCTCAAACTTAAGACCTCATGCTTGCATGGCAAACACTTTACTAACTGAGCCATCTCTCTAGCCTGAACTCCCTTTAAGCAGCACATTATTCTTTCTGTATGGGTGTATATGTGCATTCTTCACATCGCTCTTAGAATGCTATTTACGAATGACTTCCATTTGTCTCCTATACTGACTTATCCATGTTCCTTTATTGTCATTATAATGGGTTGAGGCAAGATGTGTAAATGTGCCTCACCTGTCATACTGAAGAAGGAGCCTATTAATAACTTCTATATGTAAATGGTACTTGTGAGTCAAGCTCAGTTTCAATGGTTGTTCCTTGCTAATGGCTATAAACATGAAAGTTATTACTTTAATGTTTCAGGAAGGAAGGAAGGAAGGAAGGAAGGAAGGAAGGAAGGAAGGAAGGAAGGAAGGAAGGAAGGAAGGAAGGAAGGAAGGAAGGAAGGAAAGAAAGAACAAAGGAGAGATAAAAAGGAGCAGTTGTATATTCAGGGTGTGGGAACTGGGAGTGCTGCTGGTATCAGAGGAGGAGAACCAGTGAGCATTAGCAAAGTCTGCTCTGGCTGGGAAAAGTTGCATCCTACAAGTGGACTGCTCAGAGCTCTCAGAGGACAGAGCAGCTGGCTGTCCTAGGTGATAATTTTACCTCATTCTTTTGCAGAAATTGAAACTGTCCACTTCCCTTAGGCCACCAGGCCTAGTGGTGTGTGAGATCAGTTATGTTCTCTTTTCACATGACTTAGCAGCTACAAAAAAACCCTGGACAAATCTTGCAACCATAAGTAAGTAAGAGAAAGAGAGAGAGAGAGAGAGAGAAGAGAGAGAAAGAGAGAGAGAGAGAGTCTGCATACACACAAGTGATTTCTCTCTTGGTTTTCTCTTCCCTACACTGTCTGCATGAATCAAAGTTCGCATCATAAAGAACCTGAAATTTGCATGATTTGTGAGAGGGTCCTGTGCTTTGGCAGGACCAGTGGGAGCTAAAACAAAAAGAGCAGCTGTCCTAGTCCCAGCTCACTGGCTCTGGTCTCCCAGCAGCCTGCCTTCCTGTCCCCCCAGTGCCAACCAGGTCAACTGAACTGCTTCCTTTTAAAGCAGCAGCATCAAATGTTTACAGTACAAATATTTCTGTTTCACACACTTAATCTCCATGGCATTATTCTCCCGATATACAGTCTTTCTAAAATTTAATTCAAACTCTTAACAAAGTCTGTAGTCTATCTCCACATGCATAGTTACTAATATTATACTATATAAGGAATAAAGTCTATTTAAGACACTGACTAGGTTGTATGTCCAGTCTTTATCCTCTAAGGGATCCCAGAATGTGCTGTGTCAGAAGTGTTTAAAATTAACTCTCTCATACTGAGGTGAAAAGATGGCCATGTCCATACATGATGGAATCAGACTGAATTTATTTTTTCCTTAAATATTAAAATCTTAAAAAAAAAAGATTGCATTAGTTACTCATCACCTTGACAAAATCCCTGAGAGAAGTAAAGTAAAGGAAGATGAATTTTACCTTGGGTCATGATATAAAAGACAAAGTTGATCACGGAGGGAATGCATGGGCTCTGGATTAGCCAAATCCGTGCAGGTGGGTTAAGGGTAGGTGGACCACATTGTAAAGAACACAGGATGTAGAAAGCTTCAGCAGGAGAAGCGATGATCTATAAACCTTGAAGTCCTGTCCTCAGTGACCCTCATCCTCCAGACACACCTACTGCCACAAGCTTCCACAAGCTCCACCACTAGTTACCAAGTGTGCCAACATTGGGACCTCTGCGGAACACTTTAGCATAAGCAAGATGAAGCACATAAAATAGATTTTTCAGATGGCGCCTAGCTGACCACTTTGGGAACTGATTCCAAAGAAAGGGGAAATATTACTCCCTCCGTTTTTGGTTCCATATTTCTAGAACACAGAGCATCAGGGAGAATCCAGGTGATCCCGGTGGACAGCCTCAAAAAGGGGCACAGATTCGGATATCAGGGGACCAGGACAAACATTTCAAAGGAAAGGTAAAGAAAAGAGTCACCCAGCAACAGCGCTGCCAAGGTCTAAATAGCATTTCCCTAAAGTCTTTAGTTGAGGGCTGGCAATTTGACTGAGGGGGAGGGGAGGCCGGGGGGAAAAGAAAACAAAACAAAAATATCAAAAGAATGAATATGAAAAATATTAAATATTTTCTTCCTTTTCCAAATAGAAAACCTTTCTATGAAGAACATTGGTTAGAGTCCTCAGTAGGGTCTGATACAGGGGGCGTGGAGATTAGCTCTAGAAGAATAATGCAATAATATTTATGAAAGAATAAATAGCAATTATAAAAAGTTCACAGTATTTTTAAATTACTTATCCAATACCTAGAAGGATGTTCAATCTAACAAAAACATAAACATGTCTCAGATCAAATAAGATAAAATTAGCAATTTATACCACGAAGAGAAAATGAGTAGATATTCAAAGATAGGGGTAAATATGGCACCAAGTACAGGAAAAAAATCACTCAAGAGCAATCAAACTCAAAGTGACACTGACCACAGCAGGTAAGGATATTAAAACAACAGTATTCCATTCCCTGTTTAAGAAGAAAAGGAAAAGATTGGGCATGTTTACAAATGACATAAGTGGCATAGAAAAGCTCAAATTAAACCCCTAAAGAGAAAATTTAGAAGTCACAAAATACACCAGCTGGCAAGACATGTAAAAATAATGACTCTCCAAAGACATCTGGATATCAGTTCTCAGAACCATGAAGATATTGTCTTTAATGTTGACAGAAGCTGTGAGAATGAACTTAAAGTCAGGACATGGAATATTATTCTGGATTATGTTGGTATGTGCAATGAAATCACATTTGTCATTCATTGTGACAGAGGAAGACAGAAGAAAAGCATCGTGTGGAGAAGGGAACCAACACAGAAGAGTTAAGGTGACAATGTTTTAAGTAAACAGTGAGCCATCACGCTGGTGTTCCCTAGAAGACAGAAGAGGCAAGTCTATCCCTTCTAATAGATTTCAAAGTATGAAAACATAAAAGGATAAATTTGCTTTATTTTAGTTACTAAATTTGTGGTCATGTGTTATGACCACAAGAGAGAAAGATAATGCAGGTGGGATTAATAACAGTAGAGAACATGGTGGTTTGAATAATAAATGTGTCTCACAGGCTCATGTATTTGAGAACTTGGTCTCCAGTTGGTGGTGGTGTTGGGGTATTATATAACATTTCAGAAGAGCAGCCTAGTTGGATAAAGTGTGTGACTGGAAAGCTTTGAGGGTTTATAGCTTGGCCTCACTTCTTCTCTCCTTTTGTCCCTGGAAGTGTGATGAGGCAGCTTCCTGCTTCTGTGGCTATGCCTGGCCTTTGAGGCCACGAAGAACTCTTTAGGTCTCCAGAATTGTAAGCTAAAATAAAACTTCATTTCTTCCTTACTTTGCTTTTAGTCATGATATGTTATCTTGGAAACATAAAATCAGCTAACATATACCCAACAGAACTTCACAGTAAGACCCTATTTTTGAAGATACAACTTACATGATCTATAGAACAAACAAGAAGAAATGAAATTGATGAGGACTTCAAAATCTCATCTCGACTGGCCAGTTTCCATACTGCCTGAAGGTGCAATGCTTAAAGGAAAAAATTAATCATCAACCTTATCCAGATGTGAGTCCTGTGAACTACACCAACTGGCCTAGCAAGGTATGTCCACCAGAGAAATAGTGACACGAATATTATGGGAGTAACCAGTCCCTTTCTAGTTGGATTTAATGTCCACTTTACAGGATAAAGCCCATACCTGAAACTGACAGCAGCATAGACAAGGCAATGCGGGTAAGGACTCTCAACCCAAGGAACCTTTGGCAACCTATGGTCATTGGGACAGAGAGAGACAGCCTCTCGCAGAGATAGGATTCTTGGGAGGTTAACCAGGTTCAAGTGAATGCTGAGAAACATGTAGGGACACAAATCAAACTCTGTAGATGGTATCGCCTATATAGTAGAGTTCTATTGGGAGGACGCAGTGTGGGGAGATGTAGATTGAGGAGACCTAAATACCATCATATTGTATTGTATGAAAATAAAAAATTCAATAAAAAATTTAAAAAAGAATCAGAGGGTTAAATAAATGAAAGAGCATTTAATATTCCTAGTTTGAGCCCCCAGCATAGAAAAGATACTAACTCTATACAAATTGATATGAAGATTAGGGGATTGTATAGAGGGGTATTAGAAAATAGATTTTGTTGTAAAAATGCAATGAATGCACATTGTAATAAAATATACATTCAATGTAATAAAATTCATTGAAATAAATATGCAATTTTACCTCTGTCAGTTTTCAGGTTCTAATATTTTACTTTAGTCATGAGGATACACACAAAACCTATTTACACTGCCTTTTGAAATTCTTTTGTGTCTGGAATTATTCCAAAACATATCAACTTGAAAGGAAAAAAGAAAAAAAAGTAACTCATACAGAAAATAATACTGTGAACACAAACACGTAGTATATAAACTGTTCAAAACCAAACAGAAAATTTGTGAATGTGCAGGATGTCACGGAAGGACAAGTTAAAGTGGCTGTGTACAGGGATGGTGAAGGATAGATATAAATTATATTTGAAGAAACAACAAAATCTCCAAGTTTAAGAAAAATATAAACTATCCTATCAAAGAAGCTCACTGAATACTGTACACAGGAGACATGATGAAGATGACACTGAAGCATCCCAGGAGAAAACTCCCCCAAACCAGTGTAAAAAAGGAAAAATATCTTAAAAGTCCTCACAATGAAAGACACATTTTGCACAAAAGAATACAAGTCAAGTTAACAACAGACTTCTCAATGAAAACAATTGCTATTAGAAACATTAAAAAGGAAAACTGAGCCGCAAACCGGTTTCTGTCTACACAAATGAGTGCAGGTCCCTCCAAACTAATCCTGTGTTAAGTCTGATAAGTTGTTCCTTATTTTTAAGATAATTTAAAAGACAACTACTTGCATATAGCAAAAAATAATAACACTGTATATGTGACATGGAGCATAGGCTCCAATGTGTGATTCCAATTTCATAAACAGAAAATAAAGGAATTACAGTCTACTACATAAGGCCTTTGTGTATTAAGAGCTATAACTTCCTTGAGTAAGATTGTGATAAATTTAACACAAAACGTTATGATGAAATCCCCAAAACGATCTACAAAAACTAAGAATGTTATAGCTATTAAACTAAGAAGAAATGAAGTAAAGCAGAATTAGTTAATATAAAAGAGGAAAGAACAGGGTAGAGAGATGAAGGAAGGCAATAAAAGACTGGAGAAGAGGGTGTGGATGGGCGAGTTATATTGTTACTTCATTGCCATACTAGTAAGAAAAAAATGTCATTATTTTCAAAACATTTTATAATTACAAATTTCTCAGTATAAATGAGTATTAGTTATTCAATCATTTTGAGCAGTTAATGACATCTGTTCTTTAAGAGAATAGCATGGATGGAAGTCACGGGTTTCCCTGATGAGCGAAGTGGAGCAACTTCAGTGGGATCTGTGGCGCTTCCTAAACAAATACATATTTAAGGAGCATAAATAATATTCTAAAACAGTTGCTATCTCTTTTCTCCTGAGCTCTATAATACATAATTGTTGTTGCTATATATCAACATCACAGCTTTTTAAAGAAAATTATTGAAACAATTGTTGACTATAGTTATCACAAGGAGCTGGGCATGGTAGCACATATCTATAATTCCAAACACTTGAGAGTTAGAGACAGAATGGTTATTTCAAGGCCAAAAGGGAACTGTATAACACCTTTTTTCTCAGTAAACAAAGGAACAGGAACAACAAAATAGAACCTCAGTGATCAAAATAGTAAATTACATTGCACACATAAAGTTATAATATTGTTCATCTATTTCAAAATGTTATTAACAATGTAATTTACAGATCAAGGGCCTAGTGAGATGGCTCTGATGTTAAATGTTCTTACTGTGAAATCCTGACAACCTGAGTTCAATGCCAGAACACAAGGACAAAAGCCAAATGTGGGTTGGAGAAATGGCATAGCAGTTAAGAACCCTGGCTGCTCTTGCAGAAGATCCAGGTTCAGTTCCTAGAACCAATGTGATGGCTAACAACCAACCTTAACTTCCAGAATCTGATGCCCTCTTCTGATCTCTGCTGGCATTACCCAACACCAGAACACTTATATGCATACAGGTAATACACTCATATATGTAAAACAAAAATAACATACTATTTAGAAATATATAATTCTTAAAGTCAGGGGTAGTGTTTCAAGCCTGCAATCTATTCTCCATCCCTCCAATGGTGAGATGTGAGGCAGAGACAGAAGACAGGCCACAATCTAGCATACGCAATCTAGCATATGCCACAATTTAGACAACAGCATAAATAACAAGAGAGACCCTGCCTTATTAATCCTAGGTTCTGTAAGTGCTTAAATGATATTAGTCATGCTGTGAAAGCATGCAATCCCTTTAACCTATTTTGTTCTGACATAGCTCCCTCATTCTACAAGGCTAGTTCTTGCTCTATCTTACCTCCTCACATTATTTCTTAAAATATTGGAGTCTATCAGTGTAATGGATTGAATCTGAAATGTACCTCACAATTTCAGGTTTTGAATGCTCTGTCAACAGCTATTTTTGGATGTTCTAGAAGCTTTGAAAGGGTTTCTTTGAAATGGGAAAGGTTCTTAGGGGCATATAATCACAGACTTGCTCTCAGATTCCCGGAAAACAAATATATGAATAGTTCTCTTCCACCACATAGTCCAGGTGAGATGATAGTCTAACAGAGCTCATGGGAACAAGTGCATATAGACCGAACCCTCTTCAGCATGATCCAAAACAATCCCTCCTCCCTCAGCCATTGTGGCCAAGCACCTTATGATAGTGGCACAAAAGCAGCTGGTATTTCCTGGTGCTTTTCTATAATGATCTTTCTTCTCAGTCTACAATCTCTTATTCTAATGCCCCTTAGTTCTTCAGATCTATTCTGTCCAATAGACTCTGAAATTCTGAGCACGCCCTATCCCCTGGTATTGCACTCACACATCCAATCTCTGAATTGACTTCTGCTTACACATCTCACAATGACCTCAAATGCCATGTCCCTAAAGTCAAACAGAGGTCCCCTTCATCACTTATTTATCCTTCTCATACTTTGTGGTTTTTAGGTTTTTGTGAATTGCACACATTTTGAGAATTTGTTTATGATATTACACATATCTTTACCATAAGTATAATAAATATGTGGAATTTAAATGTTTACATTTCTTTCTTTCTTTAAGATGTGTATTTTGTGGGTATGAATGTGTGCAGGTACCACAGCATGCATGTGGATGTCAGAGAACAACTTGCTGGAGTTGATTCCTTCTAAAATGAAGATCCCAGTGGTGGGACACAGGCTTTGTAGCAAGGAGCTTTACCAGCTAAGCCACTGCAGTGGTCACAATGTGCAATATAAAGTTTAGTATGAAAGTAAGGGAATGATAATAAATTCCATTCTAATTCTTCTCTAATTTTATAGTTTAGAATATATGGTAAAATATAGCATGAAGGGACAAAGTATAGGAACAGAGACTACTAGACCTCCCTGAGAAGGAAATGTCATTTAACAGTTATCAATGGAACTCATACACACACACACAAACACACACACACACACACACACACACACACATATACACACACATTGTCTTATTTGTCCAACAAATCAATTCTGTGTCTTGTTTCTTTCCTCAAAAGTAGATTTATATACTTGCCACAATTATCTTTTGGAAAAATTAATATTTTTATTACAGTAGAATTTGAAACTTTAACAAAGAAAAATCAATAGAAATATTTGCACAAGCAATTGGAACGGGTTTTTTATTCATCTGCATTAATATTTTTACAAGGTTTTAAAATAACTAATTCTTGAAAAGATTTGAATTTGGTACCTCACTGCCATATTAAAGAATTCACACTAAGTCAAACAGTATTTGTACTTAATGTGCTTAACATATTTAAAGTTTGTTCATGAAGACCTTTTCCACAATTTTATGACCCTTGCCTCCAAGTCTCATAGACTCTTCATGAAATAAGTGCCTTTCCCCCGACATTCTCCTCTGTGCTTCCTTCTTTCTGTTATTATGGAATCTGATGCTGGATTTATGCCAAAGAGATTCTGAAAGCAATAAACATTTGCTTTGAGTCATGTACCTATGGTAGAAATCTGGAGCAGAGTTTGGACTCTGAGAAGCAGACTGCTTAATGAATAAGGTTGATCTTTATGTTTAACTTAAAATGGACTTCTTCGTATTGTTTTACTCCCTCTTTGGAGGGAATTACAGAAACATACCATTCACACGCATTCAAGTAGAGACAAGGGTATTTTCCAAGTGGGTTTTTTGAGGAGAAAATCAGGGTCACTCTTTATACCACACTTTGGTAAAGCAAAACTTCAGGATATTCTTATACATTTTGTATTTTTATCCTTTGTTAAAGATGAAAATAAAGCAGATATCTCACTTATAGCTGATATCTTATATAAATATAAGATAACTTATATCTTAAATAAATTTATCCAAATATAGTGATAATTTAGTCATATATGGTGCACAAAGTTACATGACCTGAATGATTGTTTTTTACAGATCATATGAGCTTTTTCATTAACGCATATGTAAGACAAAATGATTAAATTTTAACTAACCTAACTAATCAAAATAATTTTTATACTTTAAAATAATAATGTATTTTTTATAAAGATTACTTTTTGATAATACAAAAGAGTAGGATAAAGGGCCATGGGTGGAAATATGCTCATCATTCACCATATTCTTGTATGAAAATTTCCTTATGTAACACAGTACCATATGCAATGAATGTGTACAATTACATACAGTTATAGAGTGCTACAGCTCCTGCTTAGCATGCAGGAGGCCCTGGGTTCAACCTCTAGCACCACCACCACCAATAGCAACATGACAACAATAAACCCACAGTGTAAGAGAAGGAAAAAAGGAAGGTAACAATGCATCATATATTTGTAAAATCGCAAATAAAAGACGTTCAGCAAAAGTTTTTGATGGCAAACACTCCAAATGTTTGAGAATTCTTAAGGTCCTTTATAATTTACAATGTAATTTTTTCATGTTCCTCTGAATGCATGCTCATGATTTCTTTGAAATACACCATAATTTATCACCAAACAAATGTGTTGGAATTAGGTCCTCTTTCCCCGAGGAAATCCATGCCTATCAATAAGATAAAGGACAGCTAAGACTTAATGGTGACTTGCTTAAAAAAATGCAAGACAGCAAGGAGTGAAAGGGAGAGTGGAGCAGGAGGGAGAGAGAGAGGAGGAAAGAGAGGGAGAAGCAGGAAAAGCACAGGAACGAACAGAGAGGGGCGAGAGAAAGGGCGAGCAGAGGCAAGGCAGCGTCTGCTGCTGGCCCTATCCGAATGCTGCTGAAGTTGAGATGCTTTGTACATATAAGAAAGTTTGAAATCACGCATCACCAGACTATTTTTTAAATTATTTTCTATGTTCAAAAGTGCTGAATTCAAATAATGGCACAAATTTGTAGAGCTTTTGCCACCAAGAGAAGTCAGGCTCAGAGATAGGGTTTCACGTGAGGGGCTCTCATATGATGCACTCAGGCTCCAGAGAGGCGACCACATATGATACCTATAGCCATTAATTAAGAAGGCGAACCAGCTTATTCTGTGTGTCAGATTTTCAAACCTGATTACTTAGCATTTACAAATCCAGATGTACTCAATTACATGGCAGCGTTGAAATACTTTTCCTTAACTTCCTAAACTGGGTTAAAGAAAACTCATCTAAGAAAGTTATTCTCCTCTTAGTCATGATTATTCTCCTCTTAGTTATGATGATTCAAATGATTAATTCCACATGGTCCAGTTCGGAATCAAAATAAAAATAATATGACATGAAAAAAAGTCTATTCGCAAGTGTGGCTCTGACTTTGGATCCAGTTTGTTTATCTAACCTCACCCTTGCTTAGCTTCCCTGTGCTACACTAAGACCTTTGCCTAAGTAGCAGGTCCCTGTATCATTCTAATGGGCTCTACTAATCTCCTGTTTTTTGACATTTTCCTAGAAAACATTTGGGAAAAGCTTCCATCTTGTGTTCCAGTATGTCATTCCCCAAAACATCAGGAGCGCAGAAGAATCAGCTAAGCAAATATTTGGTGAGAAATAAAAGAGGCAGACACTTGAAAAAGGAGGTGCACTAAAGGACATGGGGCACCACTTGTCTTCTCAGGAATGAAGCAGAATTTTGTTCCAAGCAGTGCTATTTCTTTGGAATATTTCTGATTCAAGAACAGTACAAAACAATGAAATGAAAATATCAAAGCAATGGACATGATTGATGTGGTGGGTGGTAAGTCAAGCCGGGGGGAAGTGGACCAGACACAAAATCTCCAAGCATCTCTATGGGGATGGATGCAATGAAACACAATGGAAAATGTTCTGTTCTGAGACTAGACTATACAAAAGAATCATGGTGCCCATTCAGACAGATTCTGTGCCTGAGTGAGGGAAAAGCAGTTTTCTCCAAGGTCAAGCCCACTGATAGGTTTTCCAATTCATCATGGTCCTGTGGTCATGGTCAGTCCTAAACACTTGTATGTATGGGCAACTCTTATTAGACTCAGTAGGTTTTAAATATCTGTAACAACAATAATTATAGAAGAAGTTATGAATGTAAGAGGGGGTGGTGAGTGAGGTGGTCAGGGTAGGAGGGTTGGAGGCCGGAGAGATCAGTGGTGGAAATGATATACTCATGTATGAAATTCTCAAACATAAGAATTAAATTTATAAATTGAAATATCATGTTATTAGGAGCTAGAGATGATTTGAGGGTGCAATCAAAAGGAATCGTCAGAGGATTACTTCTAACAAGTTATAGCATCAGAAAGAATGGTTCCAATCTTTGGGTAGAGAGTTTGAATTGATCCTTATTCACTGAGAAAAACTTAATAGGAGAGGGAGAAATTCTAATGGGGAATGGATTAGTAGTCCTAAAATCTACCATTCTCTCTTCACTCTTTATTCAGCAAACTCTTCCTGAATATGTGATTAACATATCTAGCTCATTCATTAAAATAATGAGCTACACGACAATATATATTCAGTGAAATATTCTTGAATGTGGCTGAATAGCATATTCTTGAACCATCAAAGGAATGAATGTATGACTTAAGAAACATTTAGAATCTATATCATTACAAACTCTCAGTTCTTTTAGGGTAAGAACTGCTGGGAACTTAATTCTTTGACAAACAAATTGTAGGTACGTGAGGATATACTCACATCTACACATATGTACTCACATGAGGATTTGGTGCTTGGATCCACAAACGAAGGAGAACATACATTCTTTGCTACCTCACATAGTGCAACAGTTCCGACGTCCATCCATTTATCTGAAAATTTCATCATTCTTTACTGCTGAGTAGAACTATATCAATAAATGTACTACATTTTCATTATCCATTTGTCAGTCGAAGGGCTCTTAGGTTGCTTCCATCTCTTAGCTATAGTGAAAACAGAAACCACAAACATGGATTCACATGGCTGGAGATTTCATAGATCTTAGAGAAAACCCCAAGACTGTCACATTCCTAGACTAGTTCTTATATTCACAGACAAATATCCCAGTCACCACTCATCAAAGAAGCTTCTTTTACAACAGATACTACTACAGAATACCATAACTGGTCACACACAGCCATTGTCTGTGAATTGCCCAAGCCCAAGTGGCTCATCTACAAGGCAACCTCTACACCTAAGACCCATGGGACATAGAACAAGAGGTAAAGAAGTCACTAATGAATCTCTCAGTTCTCATTAATGAAGCTCCCTCAAGCAATAGAGGGCCAGGAACACAAAAGGTCAAAAGTGGTCAGAGCATAGAGATTAAGAGTCTGCAGAATGCTGGTCTTTGAACGGCACTACTACATCAAACTTCACCCACCCAGGGCTCAGGGACCACTGCAGAAGAGGGAGCAAAATGATCGTTAAGTGCCAGGGAGGCCATGAATGGCCATATGGAAAGAGGGTCCTGCAAGGCCCCGTGGCCCTGCCGCTGTGAATGCACAGAAACGATGGCAGCAAGTGTGGGACCCACTCAAACCCAAGCAGACAAATCCCAGCACAGAACTGGGGAAACGGACAGCAGACTCCAATCTCAGAGGAAGAAATATTGGCAGCTGACTACCGCTGGATGAGGAAGAGCTGATCTTCCTAAAGCGAGGGGCTCTAGGTAGGCTGACTGGACATCTGAACTGATCTGTACCAAAGAACAACTGGGGACACGAACACAGATGAAAGACTTCATGGACTCCAGTTTGGGGACATGGAGGGCACCTGTATGAAAGCGGGTATAAATATGATTCGAGTTGATTGAGATGTTCTGTGTGAAATACACAAAGGTTCAATAAAAAATTAAAACGAGAAAACCAAATTGCCCAAACTTTGTGTATTTTTGAAGTTTGATTATCATAATTCTTGAATTACCTAAAAAGGCTAAAATACATTAAACCCTGGAACATACATAAACATGGCAATTATTAAATTGCATATTGCTACTTCCAATGCAAAAAAAAACAGAACTATGTTTCTTTGTAAACATGCATGGTCATAAAAATAGACTGGAGACTCTGGTGATAAGGAATCATTAAATTTTGGGTGTGAAAGTTGATCCTAGCACAAGAGTTACATGCATTAATGAGAATGTGGGTTGCATGTTGTAGCTGGGGAACATAGCTACTTGTATCCCCTGGGCTGAAGACTGGTCCTCCTCTCTCTGGGAAGGTGGAGCTCCTCGAGCAAGCATGCAGCTTCAGGATAGACACACAAGGAGCAGTGAGGAAGGAGAGGATACCTGCTTAGCCAACCAGATCAGCTGGATCAACTCTGGCAATCAGTGTGTGACAGATGTTATAGCCAGAGTCTCCTCCTATCCTACACCCGTTTCTTCTCATTGGAAATGTAGTGGCATCAGCAAATGGTGCAGAATCCTTTGCAAATAACATTCCACACTAGTTAAATCCACTTTTACAACAGAAAAGGAGAGCACGCTTGGGATACCAGGGTTCCAGCAGAATACTGAGATAGGAGAAAAATCTTTTTCTGAAAACCGATGGGGAGTTAAGAGGCTGACTCTGCTGGATCTTGATTTGGGTACAAATATTTATCAACATGGAATTTAAATGGAGCACTCTGGAGTGAGCAAAGAATCTGCATATTTTAGACAACTGTTTTTCACTCAGAATTTCAAGGAAAACATCATTTTCCAGTGTTAAGATAAAAAGATAATAATAAGTTAAGTTACATTTTGATGTTATTTTGTCTGTAATAGTTTATACAATTGAAATGATCATTCTTCTCATCATAATTAAGTTCTGTGATGCTATGGCATGTGTGTGTACACGTGTGTGAGTGTGTATACATGTATGGGCATGTGTGTATGTGTGTACAGGTGCATGGTGCATGTATGTGTCTGCATGTGTGCGTGTATATGAGTGTGCATCTGTGTGTGTGAATGTGTGGCATGCCTGCGTATGAATGTGAATATGCATAAGTGCATGTGTGTACATGTGTATGAGTGCATGCATGTTTTAAGCGTCATTGACAAGCCAGAGAATTGTGATCGGTAAGTTGTGCTCCTGAGACTCATGGCAGAGCTAAGCTTTCATATTTGTCGCCATCTCTCTTTCTATCACACTGTTGCATTTAAAGGACTTGCTGTTTTTGTGATGAACCTTAACGAAAGCAATGATACCTGCGTCCTGCCAATCAGGCCTCGGTCCTGTCTGCCCTCTACGTTTCATGCCCACCTGCATGCCCTCTGGGTTAGCTTGATCCTCCAGTTCTTTCCTCCTCCACACCTCTTCTATGTCTTCCAATCTTTTCATTTCTTCTGGCACTGTGCTGCTCATCTGCTCATTCTTATTTGGGCGGCTTGGGATTTAACCTAGGTTCTCATGCATACTAGACAAGCCCTTAACCACTGCGATATATATAAATTTAATTTTGAGACATAGGCTCATTCAATTGCTCAGGGAAATCTTGAGCTTACTTTACAGCCTAGGCGAGACTTGAATTGGATCCTCCTATCTCAATCTAGCAATTTGCAGGGAATACAGGCCTGTCTTCTTTTCTTCTAAAATACTCTCATACTTGGACTAATGTGAGCCATCTTTAACACAAGCCCCTGTAACAAAATAGAGAAAGAAAGCTCTCCAACTTGAACTTCTCTTCAGAGATTCTATTCTTTATGGATCTTCAAAGGCACATCTGCTGAAATAATGATCTTTTCCAGCTCCGGCCACCTACCCACTGTGCCCTCCCCACTTTCCTCTCTAAACTTAACATCACTGCCACCAATCCACCAAGTCTGTTCTTACTATTAGGACTCATAAAGTTACTTCAGTAGCATTAAGTCTTCTGTTCATATAGACTCCCTAGTTACAGTGCTCTCCCTGGATGGGCTCTGCAGTTCATTTAATAACTCTGCTTTGGCTGAGTTTACAGTGCTCTTCTCTACTTTCTTTGGTAGGACATTTTGTGGAAAATACATATTCTACCTTTGCTTTCACAGTGAAAAGTAACACATATCATATAATGGTCACATCTTTAGAAATTGGAGGAAGAAAACAGAAATTCTCAAGGATATAAATTAATTTTTCCAGCCATATCTATATAATCATCACCACTTCTTACTTTTCTTTAAAAGGAAACTATTTTTCCAGGAGTTATTGAAAATCTTTTTAAAGTGTCTTATCAAATTTGGCATTATAACATTCCATAAAATTCTTGCAAGCATGAGGACTTGGTTTGAATCCCCAGAACTCACATAAATAAGCCAAGCATGGTGTGATGCACTTTTAATCCCAGCCTTTGGAGGTAGAGAGAGGTGGATCATGGGAACTTGAAGAAAAACAAGCTTAGCCTAGCTGACAAATTTCAGGGAAATGATGACAAAAACAACGAAAATGGAACTTGAAAAATGACATCTGAATTTGTCTCTAGGCTTTGCATGTGCATGCACATTCACGTGGACCTGCAACACATGAACACACACACATAACACACACACACACACACACACACATGCCTCATATTTTAAGAGGAAGATGTCTGATCAAAAACAAAACTAGTCTCTGTGTATCTGTGAAAATTCTTTATAGGCAAAACATGTGAATGTGGTCCACTACACCATAATTCAAAGGCTACACTTATGACTATAAATACTTTATGAGTAGTTGCCTTTGCAATACCAGTTAAGTATCTGTGTATACTTCATTAGGATCCTTTTGCGTGGCTATTTACTGTGCTACAGGGTGTAATGAATTCGTTTAATGATCTAGACATGGAACATAACAGGAACATGGAAGGACTCATGTCTCACTGGAAGTTTACTCCACATGACTATATGAAAAGGCACATAATGAATCAACACAAATTTCAGGAACACAAACTTTGTTATAGGATGGCTGTCAGTTCAGGTTTAATGATGTTTCATTTTAATTAGACTGATAATGTGATGCCCAGGAATCTGTTATATTAAACAAATTGGTGTTGGATTAGGGCATGCGTCCGTCAACACTATTTCATGGTAAGTAGCTAGATTACACAGAAAGAATGAGATATGCTTGCAAGCAACCAAATAATAAAAATCAAAGAGGTCTGAATTTATACTATGGCTAGACATCCTTCAAAACACATATTTCAGTATTTAATAAGAGAATTATTTTACTCATATAGAAACTTTGCCATCAGTTACATCCTGATAGGCTAGAGGTTGTCTGTTGCATATGTTTTTGGTTGTTTCAAGCTGAATATATAGTACCACACATGTACTCCTAAATCTGAAAGACCTCAAGAAGATTTTGCAAAAATTCTTAACAAAACTAAATTAGATTTTTGCTAGTTGTAGTCTCTTAAATCATAGCATATCAGGGTCATCATGAAAAGGTAATTCAAAGAGATGCTTATAGTGAGCAGATCAGAATAAAATGAACTGAAAGGGCAGGGATTCTTTGAATTGATAAGGAAGGGTTCAGTGGAAGACTTGGTGACCTCTATAGAAAGCATGGAGTCACTTGGATGGTAACATAGTCATTTGCAAACAGCATTTGCCACCGTGGCCTGGTGAGGATGACAAGACAGAGAAGTACAGGCAGAAAAGTAGAAAGTTATAAATTGTCTCTGTGAAAGTACCTTGGCCCTGGAACAGCTCAGAAGAGGGGGCGGGAAGAGTGGATGAGGCAGAAGATTGTGTGGAGTACTGAATAACAGTCTTCTGGATGTGACACAACTGTAGCAGTCATGGACCCCTGGAGAATATCTGCATAAGATTGGGCCCCTCAACATTCCACCATGGATGGAGGCGGGACTAATGAGGCCCCTTTCCGACCTTAGCAGTTAATGGTGGTTAATGGTCTGATGGTGTGGGAGTGGGGTGTACAGTCCTTTTCTTCTTTGGTGTAGCTCCTGGTAAGTTGTCCAAACTCCCGCAAATCGACCCCCAAGCAAGCATTCCTAATTAATTGGGTTGCTGGAACAGAAGACATGATAGCCGAAGTGGGGCGTCCTAAAGAGCAAGGAGGACAAGAATATATAACAAGGAGTGAATCCAATCTAAACTCATTACACACATGCATGAAATTGTAGACAATTGCATAAACTTGTCCCTAGGATAAATAATTATCTAATCTTTTGCCTTTTTCTCAAAATCAAAGCGATGTTGCCCACGGGAGATGTGGATTGAGCCATGATATCCAGACACAAGTCCCCACTTAGGATTTTTCGATTATTGAATAGAAAAGGCTTTCTCTCCTCTTCACTCCCATTTCCCTAATTTGTTATTCAAGATCCAGTATCTTGTTGATATGTGGGTTTGAGGTAACGTTCCCAGAGTCCTGGTCACACAGCAGAATCATATTACCACTGGAGAGATAGCGATCACTCCAGGCCTGTGTGTCAGCAACTATGGTTCTGTTGTTCACTGTGGAAAGGTGTGCTCAGACCCAAATGTAGGAATTGAGCAGGAAATCATAACATTAGAGATCAGAAAACACTAGGGTCTGCTTCAGCAGGACGGGATTTCTGTCCTGTTGTAATCCTATTAAAATTTCACTACAAATTAGTGAAAATTTAAAAATAACTGTAGTTAAGCACACAAATTTGGGGGGAAACCATTGGGAATTTGTAGTTTCCCTTAATTTTGTGCCAGAGGACTTAAGATTTTGAGTTTTGCTTTCATAGTGTAGATCATCCACATTCTTATTGTTCTGAAATCTCTGTTTCCAAATTAGACTTTATGAGGACCTAAGCATTGAAATAATCCCTGAGATTGCTAAGAAACAAAGTAATCAATCAAAACTAACAATAAATTGGGCCAAATTTACAGCAAATGTGAAGTAACACTTGCAAAAATTACAGTTTCCAACAGAATGGGCACTGATTGTCACAAGTAATGATGCAGACTTAATAAACTAAGGCTTTTCTCCTTCATATGCTCATCATAATTTAGTAATATCAAGTAATATGCCACCCTGTGTGTATATCCTGATTGACAGTGATGAAGATGAGGATACAGTAAGCATAGTCTTCACTTTGAAACATATAACCTTAAAATCTAACAGAGAAGACATTAACCTATTGTAATTATAAAATGCATTAGTGTTGATTACTAGCACAAGAAGAAGTATTCTATGAAGGAGTCAGTTGCTTTATGTAATGTTATTGAAAGGCTTCTAGATGGATGCTCCATAATAACCGATTTAGTGAGAGATAGCAATTAGTTCCTTTGAGTTTGGAAAGTATCTGCTGTGTAGCATTTGCTGTGGATTGCCATAATGGCTTGATGTGTACACTCAGTAATACTGGGAGTTCTTGAATTGGGGCTCATTTCTAGCAGATAAATCTGCCACACTGTATAGTATCTACTACATAGTAGATGTTTGTTTATTAGCAAATGATTGAAGAGTTGGGATAAGAATTAAAGAATGGACTACTCAAATGCTTGATTCTGAATTTCAAATAATGCCAGATATTTGCCAGATATTTTTTTTTTGAGGGGGAAAGATCTTTCTACATGTCATTAATTCCTTAGTTTTAGAAGTAGATATGTCACTAAGTGAAAGGCTATTTTCACAGTAAATACTTTTTTTGTGCTAGTCAGAACGGAAATAACAACCTTCTTAAAAAACCTGCTCTATCAAGATTTTCAAGCAAACTTATAGGGCAAAGTGAGCAGATACAGTTAGATAAGCTTTGACAGGCATAGCAAATGCTGGAGGCTTGGCCTGACCACTATGTGTCAACACAGTTTCAACTGCACCCTTGGTAAGAGTTGGAGTCACTAGACAGCATAGACATAGAGAGTATGTGCAGAACCTAATGAAATTCATTGTTTTCCATCACCAGAGTGCAAACAGCAACTAAGAGTCAACAAGAACACATTTATCCCGTCCTAAATAGATGCATTTTATTCCATTTTTCTGTTTACTAAAACATGTGTTCTCACTACAGATTTTTCCATTATCTCTGTATTTAAATTTTCAGGCCTATATTTGTTCCTCTCCCTTATATTCATTATCTAACTCCTTAACATATTTAAATGAGTAAATTCTCCTTTTTTTTCTAGAACTTATTTTAAAATTTTATTTTTTAGTGTGTATGTGTACAGGTGTCATTTGAGGGGTGTTGTAATGTATGTGTATTGGAGTCAGTGTTGGTGTGTGTGTGCATGTGTGCACACACGTGGGGGGACTATGTGTGCATGCACACACATATATGCTATTTTGGACAGCTTTCAGGAGTTTGTTATTTCCTTCCACTGCGATTTTTGGTGTTCAAACTCAAATGGACAGACTGTTGTGACAAGTATTTTCACCCGCTGAAACATCCGGTCAGTCATTTATTTCCTTTAAAGCATGAATCAGATGGCACTTCTTTGGTGCATGCCACAATACAAAGATTCTTGTTTCCTTCGGAATGGTGAAACTATTTCAAAGATGCGTATTAGGATGGACCATTGTTCCACTTTGCATTATTTTCCCAAACCTATCTGACACTGTATATTCCTGACCAGACTTTAAGTCTCTGAGGCAGTGATACCATTTCTGAACCATCTTACTTCCTACTAAAACGGAACGCTTCATAAATGTACTTGATGTGACTAAATGCAGTCTGTATATTGCATAGTTATTTTAAATATCTAATGAATGAATCAATCTATTTTCAAAATTAATACAGAATGAGAAAATTACAGGAAAGCTAACCAACAGAAACACTGGAAATGGAAATTGCAGAGGCATTGCAGGTGCTGCAACAGAGGGATAACAGTACCTGTGCGTTAGTCAGCATGACAAGGGGTGAGCTCAGAAGAGCATTGTTCCTTATGTTCTGGGAACAAACAAGGATACCCAGAAAAATGTCAATGAAGACATTTCCTGATGATGTTTAAAGTACACCAGTGTTGTTTGCAATGCTTACCCAAAATTCCACAGTGCACCATAATGTATTAGAATGATTTGAATAAATAGATATCAGACTAGCAATCCCTTTACTACACAGAATACAAGCATGGTCAGCAAATTTAAAATTTGGAATAGTTTATTTTCTCAAGGGAACAATTTCTCCCTTCATTCTGACTATATTTGTTTCCTGACTTCTGCTGAGAATTATAATCTTCCCGTTACATCTCAATCTATAAACATAGCTTCCTTTATTAATGTGGTTCTGTGATAGTTAATTTTTTCACTGTGATATGGTTCATATTTACGACTCTACCATTAATCAAATTTGTTTGAGGAGAATCAAAACATCCATTAATTAAAAATACTTTTACAGTATTTTTATCATGACATGCTGTGCCAGATCACTAAGATGTATTTCTAAGGGGGAAGTGAGATTATAAGATAATGAGCAAGAAAAGTCAACAACATAATAATAATTTTAGAGAAAGCTGCAGTGTGCCTAACCAACATCACAAGGGTTACAGAAGAAATTCTAACTATGTACTAAGGTTTGCATATTTTCAATCTAGAAGAAAAATAGTGAGTGTTTTTTATAAATTCACTTAACTTGTGGCGTCAGAAAAAAACTGATATCTTCCACAAATAACATTTAAAAAACCCATAACCTTTTACATTACTTAAACATGCTCTTGAAAATCACAATTGTGTAAAAAAATATATATAAATGGTATGATAAAAGTGGTTCTTTAGTGAGATGAAAGTTGATAGTTTACTTGAATAATTTATTTATAACTTCTGGCATGGTAATAAAATGACATGTTCATCTAAAATTGGTACACAGTTTCACATCTGTCAACCTAATGCTACACAAATTCTACTGAATGTACATTAAATGTAAATTATTTTCATGTAGCAGAAAGATAATCAGGAAGCTCACTAGTAGATGGAAGATAAAGTCAGATAGGTAGATAGACAGATAGACACCCAGGATATTTCATATCTAAAAATCTAATGCTACTTATGTTGTTGAATTTCTATCACACTATTGTCATGCTTAAACAAGTTATTGTAAATAATGGCATTCTAGACTCAGTTTGAAATAAGGTATGAACAACAGCAGAAGAACCAGACTCATTTGTCATGTGTTTTGTAATTCCTATGCCTGTGGACACATTTTAGAATAAATTTTAATCATTTAAGAAAGCTGGGGGATGGAGAGATGGTTCAGCAGTTAGGAGCACTGAATGGTCTTGCAGAGGACTTGTGTTCAGTTCCCAGCACCCACATGACCGCTAAAGACCATCCACAATCTGACACTTTCTTCTGCCCTCTATGGGCATTGCATAACATGAGTGCACTTACATACATGCAGGCAATATACTCATACATATAAAAGAAAAATAATATATTTTTAAAAGAAAGCTGATGATGTTATTTATTACAGAATTTTAATTTATTTAGAGAATTGAAGAATCTTCACACTTAAAAATAATATTACAAATAGCCTTTGAGTAATCACACTTAGTTTCCCTCATGCCTTTGGTCAAACAAAACTCAAAATATTGGATTAAATATTTCACTCACAGGATAATAAGAGAAATAAAGTTTTATCCATACAGAAATAGATCAGATATCCCGCTAAAATGGGACTAATTATAAGTCATGAGTACTGAAAGAACCATATGAACATTAATAGCTTCTTACTAACTTTTGCTATGAGGAATTAAATGCTATTCACACTAACTTACTATTTTTACCTTCCTTATAATCTCAGGTACAAATTTACCATTCTTAATTACACCATTATCTTTAATTAACAGAGTTAAAATGCAGTATAACCAAGCATGTGCTTTGATGAATCATACAGGGATACAACTTAATTTTGTGGTTACAGACTGATTTCAAACTTCTGTGAAGTTTATTTACGACCAGAGAACCTACTGCATTCATGGGCGAGTCAAGGAGTTTTGGAAATGGAGTGGCAGCTTATTTTTATTTTACCATCTGAACCTTTGAAATCATAAGAATGTGAACAAAGCAACATGTGGTCTGAAAACTAATTCAATCAAGCTTATAATAAATTCTGGGCCCCAGTCGTATTGAAACCTGACAGTAGGAAGCACTGCGTAGGAATACTTGTTTCTTCTCCCCAGGTTTTGCACAGTGCATTCATATCCTTCAATTTATTTACCTAACAACCATCATTGCAGTATTCATGGGTCTATTCAAGAATGTCTAAAATATTGCAGTGTAAGACTAAATTCCTTACTTTTGAGGACGTTCCTAGATTCACTGGAAAATATACTTTTGATGACACCTAAAAAAGACAAACATTTGTGGGACTGGAGAGCAGGGTCAATGGTTAAGGGCACTGGCTGCTCTTTCAGAGGACCTGAGTTTGATTCCCAGCACCTACATGGCACCTAACAGTTGTCTGTAACTCCAGTTCAGAGGTGACCTGACACCCTCGTCTCACTCCGCAGACACAGCAGGAGACGAGTGCACTTGCGCACATGCAGACAATACACTCATCCACAAAATAATAAAAGAAAAAAGAAAAAATTTTTTAAAAGAAGACTAACATTTGGGACATATCTCAAGTGAACCCAAAAATTGCCTTCAGTTGGAAATACGTGGGGACCTGCTTGATGGGTGGGGAACAATAATTTTTAATGGAATTCACCCTTTCTTGGTCTTTGGTTAACAGCAAACAGCGAATAATTATTCCTACCTACGGAATAGGTGTTAACTTTAAAAGAAATCCATGTAAAACCAACATGTTTCAGATTAGTAATCACAAAGCCAGAGGGAAAGAGAGGTGGAAAATCAGATTGCAAAGGCAAATCTCCACCGCATGTAGTCACAGTAGACTCTACTGCATTAGTCTGAAAGTCCTCTATGTATGCTAGACATATCATAAAGGTATTTTTCATAATACAATAGAATATATAGTTATCTAATTCTTTATTCTGCTGCAGAGGTCTCATTACATATTGATTAAATTACTGTATTTAGCTGTAGAACACAATGATGAAAGATTAACTTTTCTTTGTCTGGACTCCCAATGGCTCAAGCACAGTGTGTCATATAGACGGGTAGTCTGGGTATAGACAGGCGTGATAAAGAAAAGAGAAGTCCTAGAAGGAGAGAGAAGTTTCGGAGCAAAGAATTGTGTGTCATGTGTTTTTAGAGAGAAACTAATATCTCTAGGGTGACTGAAGAACAAAACTTTAACAAAAGCTTTAGGTCATCTGTTCTCAAAGCTCTCACTTCGGGAGCACAGTGTCTACTCAAGTAGATGACTTACTATGATTCTTGAAGTGTTCCTACAACTCCCAAGCAGTTAGGCATTGCCGAAGCACGACTAAGTGACTACGTGAAGAACCTCACTTTCATAGAAGCCACTTTGTCATTTCAAATGTTCAGTAAGAATTACCCAGTAAAATATCCCAAAGATCATTTTAACTTATGTAAGTACACATACACATGAGCAAGTGTCTGCCTCTCTTTTTATATGTATACATACACACATATGTGTGGTTATGAATTGTTGCACATATGAAGCCAGGCTTGGGAAAATGATTCCTCTAAAATCTCTAAGGAGAATTCATAGGATTCAATTATATTTTCCCAGGAGGGAAAACCGAGAGGTGGCAGGGAGGAGATGAGAGTGATTTCACTTGATCTTGACCTTCAGTGTAACTGTTCCCTAGGATACAAGAATATGTGTATAGAATCATTTTCCAGGTTGAGCAAGAAGAGAAAAGAATGAGAGTTACAGACCAACTTAAAGAAATATTTGTGTTTCTATGGAAGTGGGGTCATAGGAGAACATCAGTGGGCTAGGGGACGGCAGGGTTGACAGGCTCGGACAAGACGAAGGGTCTGTCTGGGTCTGGGTCTCACATCAAGGGCACAGTCACTGTCATCATGATTTTTCCCCTAGTTCTTGCAGAAGCAGGAAGATTCAAGAACTCAAAAATAAACTGCCCATCAATATTTTTTTTCTTTACATTCTTTTTAGACAGAAAGTATTTGAGGAAAATCATCCATATACATTGCCTTCTCAAAAAAACCTGAGATTTGCTCATTTAGATGAGACTTGGAGAAACTTAATGTGTTTATGGCTCAAATGACATCTGCTTCTCTTTTTCACCCCGTGATGATGCTATCAAAAGTTTCTAGCTACTTTTAAATATAAGAGATAGGTATTTTTCTGTGTTCAACATGCAAGCAGCTTGATGCATAATTCTAATCTTCCTTGTTTAATACACATGAGATTTATCTCTTAACCAAGATTATAAGGATGCTGATGCTCACAGTCACTTTTTAAATTCTTTTGGTACACAAGTCAGTCTTATGCCTAATTATAGCCCCCCCCCCAGCTTCTGAGTCTTGAGTCTCATATTCCTTTCAGACTGAGCAGATAAACAAAATGTCACTGCATCTCCCTTAATCATTCTCTGCTATTTGCTATTTATAAATGGGTCAGGAAGTATTTGCCTAACAGACAGAACATTTTACCAAAGGTTCAGTAATCAATGTTGAATGCAACTTAATAAATTATACTTGGATATTTTGTGTATTAATCTCTTACCAATATGTAATTTAGAAATGTCTCCTCCCAATGCCATAAACTCCTTTTGAAATTCTTCAGTCATTTACCTTTGCTGCACTTATATTTTTCTATGATATCTGGTTTGTATAATTTTGCCCTTGTTGGCTCCTCTGGGGTTACATACGAGAGATTGCCAAGGCAGAGCAAAGTGGCTTTTCTACAATTCTTTGTCATAGTAACTTTGAGGTTTCAAGGTTTAAATTAAGTTTTTGTCTCATTCTGAGGTGGAATTTTCATATAATGAGGTTAAGGATTCATTTTATGTCTCTTCTTTCTTTTTGTATGTACTTAACCAGTTTTCTCAACACCATGTACTGACATTTCTTCACTGTGCAATATTAATATCTTCACTAAACACAAGCAACAACCCTAGCATGAGCTTATTTCTGGTGATAATATTCTGTCCCATTGATCCATTTAACTTGTGCTTTCATCACATTTAGAATAATATCACCAAGCTTTAAGAAGGCAGGGAATTCTTCTCCTCACAGTAAGTCTGGAGTACCTGGAAGATATAATGTTAGCTGAAACAAGTCAGACACAGAAGACATGTAATAAGTTGTATGACTGATATCAAGAATGTGAAATAGTCCATCCCTTAGCAAGAGAAAATGGAATTATGGTTTCCAGGGACTATGTGGAGGAGAAAATCAGAGGTAAAAATCAAAGAACACAAAAATTCAGTGATACAAGTTGAATGAATTCTAGACATCTGTTATACATATAGTATCTACAGTTATATGCTTAAATATTTGCTATGAGGGTAGACACTCTAAGTGTTCTAAAAGAGAGAGGAGAGATGCATAATGCCTCGCAGAGGAAATCATATTAGTCTAACAGTCTAATGAAAAATTCCATATACAATATCTCTATACAAGTCCATATGCATAGCTGAACGCTACATGACAAGAAGCAGTTCTGGACAGGAGAAAACTCCCTTTGAGTTGTTGACAAGGGAGGTCCAAGAGACTCCAAAAATTATACAGGTTATTGTCACAGCCCTTGATTGCCTCCCAGACCCAATTTTTGAAGACAGGACATAATTTAGAGACCTGATTTGGAGAATGGAGTTGGAATTGACCTGGAAGCCACTTCCCCTGAAAGCTAGTTCTCATAGCTCTGGAGAGCACTACGTAAGTTGCCAAGGGAGAGCATCAATTGATGGTCCAACACCAGCTTCATGACCAAATAACCTCATCAATGACTAGCACAACATTTGATGTGGGTGCAGTCGTGGCACTTTAGAGGTCACTCAGTGGGAGGAAACTCATGTGTGGTACTCTAGTCAAAGCAAAATACACTTCGTCGAAAAGGTCATTAGATATTAGAGAAATCCCCAAGGCCACATCCCTACCATAATGTAACTTCTTACTAAATGCAAAATGTATATTCTTATATCTGCAAGTCAAGTATCCCAGTCACCACTCATCAAAGAAGCTTCTTTTGTACCAAAAGGAGACGACTACAGAGTACCACAGCTGGTCCCACACAGACAATGTCTGTGAATTGCCCATGCCTAAACAGCACACCTACAATGCAGCCCCTATAGCCAAGGCTCACACGATATAGAACAAAGGGTAAGAAAGACAATGAATCTTTTAATCTTCACTAGTGAAGTTATCTCATGTGACAAAAGGTTACAAGTGACTAAATCATGGAGTCTGCACAGGGTTTCCGGATTATATTAAGTTTCACTCACCCAGGGCTCAGGGACCATTGCAGCAGAGGGGATAGAAAGATTGTAAGAGCCAGGGAGGAGGTGCTTGACCATATGGAAGTAGAATACTACAGGCTTTTTAGGGCCTGCTCATATGAACATACAATAATGGTTTCGGCCTGGTCAAGGCCCATGCAAACTCAAGCAGACAAAAATCCAGCATGGAACTGGGAAAATGAGTAGACGACCCCAACCTTTGCTTAAAAAATATTGGGAACTAATTACATTGAGTGAGGATGAGCTAGTCTTCATAAAGTAAGGGACTCTGTTGAGGCTGACTAGACCTGAACTGAGGTCCTCTGGGGACACGATGTGGACACAATAAATCTTAACACAGATGAAAGAATGTTTGGAAACCAGTTGAGGGGCTGTCAGGGTACTGGTAGGAAAGACAGGATACAGATGATTACTGTTTATTGATTGAGATGTTCTATATGAAAAAAGCAATGATTCAACAAAAATATTTCCATAAAAATTAATTTAAAAAATCACAGCCTTGAATATAAGTATATTAAATATGTATATCAAGAAATTTTTAATAAAATGACTTAAAATAGAGAGGACTGCAAAGTGGCTCAGCAGTTAAGAGCATATACTTGCAGAAGCCCAGATTTGGTTGCAAGCACCCACAAGGGGCAGCTCATAATCACCTTTAATTCCAACTCTAAGGAAACCCAACATCTCCCTCTGTTGCCTCCTGCACACACACACACACACACACACACACACACACACACACACACAAATCAGGAAGACAGACAGATAAATCTATGGGAAAGAGTCACAGCTCTGTTGATGAAGCTCTTTTTAAATTTTGATTGAATTTTCACATAGTACAATTCGATGACATTTAGATGTTTTTCCCCATCCACATCTCCCTTCATTGAACACCTCCCAATTTAATATCATACATATAATACAGCCTATAGAGTCTGATCTGTGTCTCCAAATGTCCTACAGTATGCTTGCATCTACTACCTGATTAACCAACCATGAGTTCCTTCCCTGTGAGAGACTGTCTCTTCCCCTCCCAACAGCCATCAGTTGCCAAAAGTTCCTTATTTTCGGTTGAGATTTCTTACTCACTTGCCTACATCTATGCTGAAATTTTGTCTGATTTGAGCTTGCATAAGACTTTTGTATGCTGTCACCATTGCTGTGTATATGTATATGTATATGTATATGTATATGTATATGTATATGTATATGTAACTGACCAGTTGTCTCGAAAGCTGTTTCCTTGTGGCCACCCACTATCTCTGACTCTCACAATCTTTTCACCTCCTCTATCACAATGCTCCCTGAGCCATAAGAGGCAGAAGTTTGAAACAAGTATCCTATTCAGGGATAAGCACTCTGTAAGCCTCTTGTTCTCTGGTTTTCTAAGTTAATTACTGTCTGATGCATAAGGGAACTTCTCTTGTCAGAGTTAAGAGATCTTCATCTTATGTGTAGAGGTTGCATTGAATATGTGTCATTTAGAGCTGAGTGTCTGCATTTGAACAGTTGTGTAACTCTGTAATGGTCTCCATCTGTTGTAGAAAGAAGCTTCTTTGATGAGTAGTGAGAGGCACACTTTGTAAACAGGAAGATGCACATTTAGATTACAGTCAGAAGTTATGTTAGCCTAGGAATGTGGCAAAAGTGGGTTTTTCTGTAGGATCTCTCCAGCCACGTGTTTCTGGCAATGTTTATATTAGCTCACATAATTTCCCTCCCATTGAGCAGGCCTTAATTCCAATTAGAAAGCTATTGATTACTCCCAAGATAAAAGTGTTACTATTGCACCAATAGCAATAGTTTGCTGGACCTGTCATTTTTTATTATGGCTTTCCAGCTGAATAGGACCATAGATAGATTTTCTCCCTTGGCAGCTTGCATAGTATCCTCTGATACCATGAGACCTAGTCTTCATGGAGGAAGCTTCCAAGTCAATTCTAGCTCGATGATTCGAGTTCTGTGTCTTAAGTGTAACCTGTCTTCAGCAATGGGGCTCTTCTTCAATTTTGGGAGGCAATTATGGGCTGTGGGAATAATCTGTGTTATTTGGGGAATCTCTTTTACTACCCTGACCAACAACTCTGAAGGAAGTTTCTCCTCCCTGCCACTGTGTTTGAAGCTCTCATTAGCATGCACGAACCTCTGATCTTGGTCACAAATTACCTCATCCATTTATATATTCAGGGTCACCCTAATGAATGGATCAGTAGTTGGAAGATGAAAAAGGAAACTTCAAATGTTAACTCAGTCATTTTCTTAGAAAGCTGTTGAATTGTATTTTTCTAGAATGAAAGCAATCTTTTAGTAGTAATGCACCTCTTAGTTCCCCTCAGGACTAAGGCATGTGCCCAAAATGGTCAGCTGCCATTTTCACAATAATGCTTGTCTTGAAGAAGCTTCCTCATCAACCCCCTCCAGGATTTTTCAGTTGCTGTCAGTTTATTCATTTAACAGGGACATTCTTTGCATCGTTTAATTTTATTCAGGGTTTAGTGCTTACTGGTGAACCTCAGACATTAACTGCAGTCTTTCTGAGAGTGGGAATATATGCAATTGGAGTTTAACTTAAACTATGAAGCAAAGTGTTCCAAGAATTTTCACTTGTAGAAAAGATATTTTGCCTGCATCACTTTTCTCTCCCTGTATGCACTTGTATATTTGATACAGTGCTACTGTGGATGAAAAATTCTGTCTTTTCTCCAGGCTCTGCCAGAAGTCACTCATCACAAATATCTCAAGGATTTTGCCCTGCAATTGAAGAAATGGCAGGTTGTGTAGAGGTTTGCACAGCACAACGATCAATAGACACTGCTTAATATGGAGTCCTTCTTGGAATCATTGCTCAGCATCAATCCCATGTAAAAGTTGATACTAGCTAATACATACATTTTGAAAGGAATAGTCTTTAAGTCCTGCTGTAGAAGAGAAATTATATGATATTCTGGGAAATACTAGATGGGCTTGAAACAGCATCACTTGGGTATAGTCCAGATTCTGCCCCTTGCTGTGTAATATGAGACAGATTGCTTACCTTCTCTGTCTCATTTTCCTAAAACGTGAAAATTTATTTCAGATGTTGTTGAATATATTACATGAATTGAGATAACAGGACGTGTGTGGCTTATAATAATGCTTGGTTCATAGTAAGTGTTCTTGAAATGAGATCCAACACCCTCTTCTGTCCTCCATGAACAATGCATGCATGTGGTGCAAATATATATATATGTAAGCAAACACTCCCATATGTCATTTTTATTAAGACAACAGTATATAAAATGTTTTCAAACTGGGACTATAACTCAGTGGTACCACATTTGGCTAGCATGTGTGAGGTCCTGGGTTCAATTTCCACAACACCACCAATGTGTGTGTATGTGTGTGTGTATGTGTGTGTGTGTAAAGTCTTTTCTAACACAAAAATGTTAATAGCAGAAAAGCTAATGGAAGAAAATTGTATTTCATTTTCAAATACAGAAGCTTAAACATAATTGTTGAATAAATGGGTGGCCTTACTGTTCTGTGTATCCTGATTTGAACTGATGAGACAGCTGAGAGGATACAGCTGTTCTAATCACGGGACTGATGTGTGGCCTCCCACCTCTGACGATTTTCTCTACCTCTGTATAGGACACATCCCGACTAATGATGCTTTTACTTATCTGAATTCTTCAAATTAAGAGTTTCAGTTTTCATTTGCACACATGCATTCAAAATCAAATACATATATGTACATGTAGAAATAATAGCAGTTGACCCAAATTTATACACACTATTAATAACTTTAGCACCAAAGATGCAATGTAATTGAAGACAACTGTATTGACAGCTAAAAAGAGAGAGGGGAAATTCATTGGCAAATCCCCAGTTACTGAAGACTTGACTTTAACATTTTATTACTTTGTAAGACAGCACTGACAGTAGCATAGTAGCTATTTTTATACTCACAGCTGATAGGTCATCTTCAAACTTATTTCCTAATCCAAAGTGTCCAGGATAGTGATAGGCATTAAGATGTTCAGCCATTCTATACATGATAGTGTAGTTTTCCCAGGCCACAGCCATCTTGATTGCTGGTAAGCCCAACTTGTAAACTTTTAATCTTACTAATACCTTTAAAGTTATACAGTGCTATTCATGTGTAGTGTGTATTATTTATTTTGTCATGTGTTAAGGATCTATTATATGTACTGGGTTGTGAAATCATTTCAGTATCATGAATCTGAGAGAACAAATTTTTAGTTTTTCCTATCACACATATGTGTGAAGTGGCCCTGATGAGATGTTTGACTCATTCCATATTATTTTATTATTTATACATGATTTATATGTGTGCTATACATAGCCAACTATATTTTCTGGAGTGCTTTTGAAAGTGCCAGATTTTTCTGCATAATTTTCTTTTGCTTTTTTAAAAATTTATTTTACTACATGTGGGAGTGTTTGCTTGCACATATATATTTGTACCACATTCATGCACTGTTCATGGAAGACAGAAGAGGGTGTTGGATCTCAGAAACCTGGAGTGATAGGTGATTGTGGGCTGCTGGACACGGATGCTAGGAACTAAGCCTGGGTCCTCTGTAAGAATGGTTAGTGGTCTGAAATGCTCAGCCATCTCTCCAGCCCCCCCCCCCCTTTTTCTCTTTATTCTCTTTATTGTAGTCTTTCAAATTCTTAGGACATTTGCTAACTTCCATTATGACATGGCCATCCACACTAGTAAAGTTTCTGTACACACAAATGACAAGGCTGTGGCTTAAACTCATTGTGAAATAAGTTTAATCTCCTTAAAGATAATATATTTTAACCTTTCCCTTATGTAACAGTGAACTAAATATTATTTCATTCAATGGATATTGCTTGGAATAGGTAGCTTTGGTCTAATTGTATAGGTCACTTTAAACTTCCTTTAACCCACCAGTTAAGTCATGTCATCTCATGAAATAATGCTGATTGTATCTTTTATTGTTATTACTAATATTGCTATGATTTTATTATTAGGGGTATGATGTACATGCACATGTGCATTCCATGCTGAGCATACGGATGTCAGAAGACACCTTAAGGAATTGTTTTCTCCTTCCACTATGTGGATTACTAAGATTGAACTCAGGTCATCAGACTTAGCAGTAAGTGCCTTTACCTGCTACATCATTTCACTGGCCCTAGCAACAGCCACATTTACAAAATAATGTGTATAGTATCATTCTTCAATTTTAAGGTAGGGAGAAGGCACCTAAATTGCTCATGAATACGTATATGTGTGGAATTGTATATATACGCGTGTCTGTATGTCTATGTGAGTAAGATTAATGTCTAACTTTTAACAGTGTATAGCTAGAAGTAAATTATCTGGTCAGAAAAATGAAGAATTAGAAAAACCTTGATTTGTATATTTTACAGAGCTCCTAAACACAAGACTTAGCATAAATTACTTTTCTAGTCAAGCAGACAGAAAAAAATCAAGGTTGTAAAGTGTTAAATGTATTAGATAAAATTGTGTGTTCAGAGCTTCACTACTGATTCAGAAGAACTTTCCACACGTGGGGCCCTCTGACCAGGAGAAGGTCATCGCAAGGCTAAATTACTACCCATTATGGAAACAAATATTACATTTTGCATATAACCAAAACTGTAAGTCATAGCATTTTCAAGATAATGCTGAATCTCCTCAGGCGCAGTCAACCAAAACCAGGCTCATTTCATTCTCAGAAATTCATCTACATTTGCCAGAGACTTTAAATTGAATAATGGACTGACTGTGTGTGAATGCCGCACATGCATTTCTTTTATACTTTTGAAATAGCAATAGTCTAGGGAGACCCTGGCGGGGGAAGTAGGGAGCCGGGTGACAGAGCGGGAATGGGTATAGTGTGAGATAGGAACTTAATGAGATAAGGGAATATGTATTTTTGTGAGGGGGAAAACACTTCATAATATTTTTCATATGAAACATACACAAGAATAATGGAATAGATGCTATCTTATGAAATGTGGCCCACAGTAAGTTACTGTTGCATGTCTTCCTTCCATAGAAAAGGAATGAATTGGAGACATTCACTTATAATGAAAATTGTCTGTATTTTTCTCAATTGAGAGACTTCATTGAGATCTCATAGAATAGTTTTATTACATATTACATGGGAAGGAAAAACACATTTTTTTTTTGTTCCAATAACAACCTTTTGTCAGGCCCAACAATGCACCTCAGTGTGCTTGTGTCAGAAAAGAAACCGAGTTTCTTTTCAAAGTGTGGTCTTCACCAGCAGCTTCCGGCAAACGAAGGAAGAAAAGACAGTTTACGGACAAACTGGGCGCTCTCCCAGTACCTCCTTCTGCTTACCATACGCCGTCATTTGGTTTTCTGTTTTAGGTTTTAGCTTGTGCTTTTTCCTCTCACCCAGCTGTCCTTAAGAAAGGAAAAGAAAGGAGAAGAGGAGAGAGAGAGAAAATGTGAAGATCACAGTACTTGGTGGTCATGCTCCGGAGGCATTGAAGAAAGCAGCCGTCAGCAGATGGGAGACAGGATGAGCACTGCACATTAACTATCGTTGTGTCATGCCAAGGACTCTGGGTTACACTTACAGCAACCTGTCATCTCACCCACATTTCGAACTGACCTCAAGTTTCTCCTTCTTGAATCATCCTCACATTTCTTCCTTCAGGCTGTTCCACACACCACTGTGCCGGGCTTGAAAGTGACCTTCAGTGAAATACCAAGTGTCAGCATCTCCAGGAAGACCATCCTGGGAGTGCGATCTAAAAGCTGTGTACTTCCCCACCTTTTGAAATTGTCTTCTACAGATGTGTGGGGCCACATTGTGGCTCTTCTGGCATGGGTGTGAGCCCAGGGTTGCAGGTTGGACATGTTTGTTTCCCCTTTAGAAGCACTGATGACTAGAATTAGTTCGTTTGCCTGGTGTGGTGTGGTGTGGTGTGTGTGTGTGTGTGTGTGTGTGTGTGTGTGTGTGTGTGTGTGTGTATGCGTGTCTGTGTGCTCACATAGATCAGAAGACAGCTTCTAGTGCCAGTCCTCAGTTTCCACATTGTTTTTGAGTCAGAGTCTCTCCTGTTATTCACACACAAGCTACCAGGGCCCAAAGCTTCCAGCCATTCTTCACCACCTTTCTCCAGGTCGCTGTCTCACATATCCTGGTCCAGGAGTACTGGGATTATAGATGCACACACATCTCTCTGTCTGGTGTATTAAATAGGTTCTGGGGCTCCAAACTTGAGTTGACATGCTTCTTCAGAAAATGTTTCACCGGCTAACTCATCTCCCAAGCCTCACTACTTGCTTGCTTTCATTTTTGCCTAGACTGGTATAAAGTATTCTCCTTTCTATTGGATTTTTATCCCTGAAAAATATTTGATAATTTTATGATACTTTTTTTCTGTGACTAGGAATTCATAAAGACAATTGTTCAAAATCCAAGCAGTTAAGTGGTTAGGTTATGTGTATTGTTTATTTTCCACTTATGAGATTATGTTTAGCTTATGGATTCTATAAAATATCTAGATTTCAGAATTTGTGGAAGTTATGATTGAGGGTAAACAAATGTGAAACTCTTACAAATCAGTTGCTGGTCCAGCATGAGAACGAGCACTCTTTCTGCGTTTGGTATGTATTTTAGATGTAAACATGTGTTACTGTATTGAATTGCTGTTCCTATTATTTAAATCTTCACCACCCTTGCTGATGTTTTTTAAAATTATGTATTCACAAAGAAAAACACTGCATTTTCCTGCATCATTACAGAGTTACATTGTGCATTAATCTGTAGGTAACTTTCCAAATGAGTTATGGCACGTGCTGTGCAAAAGTTTAAGACTTCATTCTCTCTGTGCCAGAATAGCAATAATCCATGTGCGGCACCCAGTCCTGGCTGACACTTTGGACATTCATTCTGCTGCTGTCATTTAATATTCAGGTCCTCTCTGTGGCTTTGAATATGCATATTCAATAATAGACCCAACTCTTTTCGACCCTTAAAATTTTGGAATGAGTAAGAATTCAATCACAGGGAATTGGCTTAACAATTATCATCGCTCATGGCACATACATATTAACTCTTTTGGAGAAACAAGTATAAAAGACAAGGAAGTCAGAGTCAATTTTATAAGTGTGTGAATCCTGGGAGGTTGACCATACTCCAGTGGATATTCCCACATCCAGAAGTATATAGACAGCACAGTCTGGAGTTGATGGGATATAAATTTAAAATATTAGAGGACATGAATTTGGAGTGGGGAAGGAGGGAAGAAAGGCAGATCTTAGAGGGATTAAGAGTGAAATTGAGGTGAACCCAAACAAAATACAATGCATAAAATTCTCAGAGAAATAATTTTCAAAGAAAAAAATTTGGACGAGAGGGGTTATAAGAAAACTCTTGGCTGCATTCACAGTAATGATCTGTAGGTAATGTTCTTCATTTTGCTTTTTCTACATTAAACCTATGTTACCATTGTTAGTAGAAAGTAACTGAGGACAAAAGCAAGTACAAGAAAAGAAAAATTTTAATGAAATAATTAAGGCCTCAAATCTGCCAGGCAAAATAAATGCTAATATTTTGACAATAACATGTATTTAACCTCATAATCCCCTGGCCCGCTTACACCTGGCTTCTTCCCCTCCACGGTCGCTTGATCCTAAATCTGTAGTTACATTTTATTTACTTTACTTTTTATATATGTTCATCCTACCAACATACCTGACTTGAAATACATATACTTCTTTCCACTTTGGTTTTTATATTTAGGAAGTATCTCTCATGGTGTATGAAGAAATCTTGACTTGCAGTGCTAAAATTCATGGGTGTGTGTGATCCCAACCCATTCATTTTGATTGTATAATACTTCATTTTATAAACAGCTCACATTTTGTTCATTCTGCTTGATAAAGGGTTCTGTGGAAATGTTTAGCCTAACAATGTGGACTCTGAGTTTAGAAAGTCAACCCCAAAGTTTCCCAAAGGAATTGCACACGTTTTTGTTCCTATTTACTGTACTGATTTCAGTGCTAGCGTTTCTTCAGCTCATGTGTTTGCTTCCTTCTTTTGCTGCCCACATGGCTGAAGTAAACAGAGATGGACAGGTGGCTCAGCAGGGAAAAGCACCGGCTACTTTCGCAGAGAACCCAGGTTCAGTACACAGAAATACATGGCAGCTAATGACTGTCCATAACTGCAGTGCCAGGGGACCTGATGTTCTCTTCTGTCCTCTGAGGGCATTGCACACATGTAGTGACCTACATACAGGCAGGTCAACACTCATACACATAAAAAGTAAAAATAAGTTTATTAATTAAAAAGATTAAAGCTGTAATACATTGTGGTCTTGATTTGCATTTGTTGATTCACTTTTAATTTAAATATATTTTCCCCTTTTGTTGTAAACAATGTTTCAGTCATCTTAAGGATTCACATTTGACTGTCAACTCATTTTTGTGAGTGTAATCTAATCAATATTTTAAAAATAATTATGTTGTCTTGATGTTATTTTCCTTTTGGTCATATAAACCATGAATTTCTTCCCCTTTTCCTCCTCCTCACCCCCCATCATTGTCCTCCTCCTCCTCCTCCTCCTCCTTGTCCTCCTCCTCCTCCTTCTCTTCCTCCTCCAATTTTTCTTCTTGGTTTTTTGAGATAGGTTTTCAGTAAGTAGACCAGGCTGCCTGAAAATTTAGAAACCTCCTTTGTCAGTCTCCAGGCTTATCTTAATTTTTTGGTTTTGCTTTAATACGACTTTTAATGTTATACTGCTCTTAAATTCATCACAGGAAAAATTACCAAGGCTTTCTGGTTTTTGTTTTTGTTTTGTTTTGTTTGTAATGCTGAGGATTAAACACAAGGCCTTGCACATGGCAGACAAATGCTTTGCCACTGACCCACATCTCCAGATATTTTACGGTAAAAGATTTTGAGTTGTATTTGAGAAATCCTTCTCTAATTCAGGGTATAAAATATGAATGTATATATTTTTCCCAGGTTTTTCCACTTTAGAATATACGTTTAATGGTTGGGGATGTAGCTTTTTAGACAGAGTGCTTGCTTGCATGCATGAACTCATAGATTCAATATGCTAAGCTTTGTCCAACCTGCATGAAACCATGGATTGAACACTGCCGAAAATGGGCATGGTGCACATGACGGTGATTTCAGCGTGAGATGTTGGAGGCAGCATTATAGGTTAAGGTCACCGTAAGCTTATGTATGAGTTCAAGACCATAATGGGCTACATGAGAGCTTACCTAAAAAAGTAATAACAAAAAAAGAAAAAGAAAGAAAGAAAGAAAGAAAAATGAAACATTTAAGCTATACTGAGTCTAGAGTTGACTTATCTGTAATCACATTAAATCCCAGGGTGGCAGTACTATTTTAAACTTAGAATCCCTCCACCTGACAGTGTTGCCTAATTTCTGCTTCCTGGACTTAGCCCTGCATGAAAAAGATCACAGAATTGACACAGAGCTGTTCCTTCCCTGGCTACAGTTGTTCCTGATGGCACCTACTGGATGTAGTGAAAAAGATCCCCATGTACAGACTCCACCTTCATGCTCATAAGCGCACTGTGGCTCAGGGACACCATCTGGGTGTGTGAGTCCCAGGGACCGCATCTGGATATGTGAATCCCGTGCTATTTTCTGCTGTTTACAAAGAATCCTTTACTTAATCACTGGATTCTGGGAATATAAAGGGACTGACTTAAGAAAATAATAACAGCCTATAAACGTTCTAACATTTAGCTACTACTACGTGTTTTTGTTAAAAAGAGAGAAACAAAACATTTCTGTAGAATAAACACAATTGTCCAAGATCTCTTTATTGAATTAAGACATTAGTTTTTCATGAAATTATATGTACTTTAATGTCTGTAATAGCCTTGATCATTATCTGGTTGATGGGTTCTTGAGACATTTTAGAACTTTTTGTAGATTATGGGTATTATCCTGTTGTGCTTTGGATTTATGTATTAAAAATAAGAAGCTATGTTTTTCTTGTCTTCTCTCTTTCAATAACTTCACCTGATGTGTAGACACACATATGCATGTGTGTATGTGTGTGTGTGTGTGTGTGTGTGTGTGTGTGTGTGTGTGTATATGTTTATACCTCTGTGGTAAATGCTACTTCATTGATAAAACATTACTGTGCTTTGTAAGTCCAATTTGATTTGAAAACACAGTCTTTAGTTCAGTCACTTCTTTTTTTCAAGGCTGCCTGGTAATGGTTGCTTTGACTTCATGCTCCTCTTCTTATTTGCCCCTCTTGACTCTTCTCTCCTCACTTTGGTTCCTGGAACTCCTCCCAGCTCTGCTCTTCTCACCATTTCTATCTCTTTCATCACTCTGTGTTTTTTGTTTTATATTGGAAAGAAATGTTTTATTCTTCAGTCACAGAGGGGCCGATCTTTTCTTCAATTCCTTAACTGACAATTTGTCTTTGTTTATCCAGCTATATTTTGTTTTGCCCAGGATGTAAATATATGTACTTGCGATTTTGGTCAAAGTTCCCGTCTGACTCTTCGTCCTCCTTCACTGGGGTCTCCCAGCTGTGTTAGGTGACTGAGACCTTTAACTAGGAGTCAGCTCCTCGTGCTTCATCATTATTTTCAGCTCCCCCATCACCCGTATAAGTCAGGTTGTTTGCATTTCTCCAGAATTGGAGCATCAAGTGGGAGAAAGCAAAACAACGTTGATCTTTAGAACTAACCAGCAAAATGTTTCCTCATGGTATAACATGGAAATGATTGTTTTTGTCTCTCGTCTGATAACTGAAAGAAAGATGAGGGTCCTCAGTTCTCTAGGGCTGTTTGCTCATAGTGTTGCTGAGAGCACAGTGGCCCTAAGGTCACCCACAGAACAAGTGAATGGACAAGACCCTCCTCTAAAGGGAACAGAGACTTGATTACTACTCATTTCCCAGAGAAGCCAGCCTCTTCTTCCTGCACATGACCCCATGTCAATGCATAACACAGAGTGGCACTGTGCTCCTGAGGTCTTTGAAAACCTAGGAGCTTCGCCAGGAAGGGTGATAACACTAAAGTTTCATGACACAAAAAGAAAATATTATTGCCCTTCTCTCCTGCTAACTGAGGAAACATTTTCACTCCTTCCCCTGGAATTCCATATTCACCCCCTACAATTACATCTCTCTTCATATTTTATCTGTCTCATAGTACAACTTACTTAAGGCCAAGAGTTGTATCGTTGCCTATGTTATGTACAAGACTGATCGCAGAGAAAGAGGTAGTCAGTGGTTTTTATATCATCATGATAATACATTCTAAGGGTAGGTTATATTTGCCTCACAATTCAGATATGTATGAAGGATGAAAATATATTTATTCACTTAAAAAGTAAGTATGGGGCCTTGAGAGATGTCTCAGCAGTTAAGAGGACTGGCTGGTCTTGCAGAAGACCTGGCTTCAGTTCCCAGCATTCACATGACTGCTAACATTAGAAATATTCATTCTTTGATTTCTTTCAAGAGTTAATTCTTCCAGAGAATATTTAAACAGATTGCTTCGAGTAAGGTTCTGGGAAATCCCCCATCTTCATCATATAGTGCATTCAAAACATCTAGCATCAAAATGAACACTCTGAGTCTATGGACTGGTCTCATATTTCACTTGGCATATATTTTGGTATATTAAATTAAAATAAAACACACTCTTTATACTAAGAGTCTTATTACAAGAAGCAACATTATATTAATAAGAAAATACACCACCAAGTGCAACTACGCATAGTCACTGATGAATAAGGTATGACCTGATCTCATGGTTGTTAAATTGTGGAAGGGTGCTGATACCCAAGTAATTTCATGTGAAGTTCTTTTGTCACTCACAATGTAAACACAGTAATTGTCTGTCTGTCTGTAGTGCATCAAAGTATAGATCATTTAGATGTCTTCCATTTTTTTATTAATTTTTCCTCATTTCCAGAGCTCTTACTATGAGTGCAAATTGTTATCTCTACCAACCTGTAGCATCCTAGTTTATCTGGCACCCCAGACCATAGTCCATCTTGAGATGATAGAATTGGGTTTTCCTCAACCACCTCTATGTCTGTTTTGTCACTTTCCAGTCCCTTCTGGGCTTAAATATTGTGCCAAGTACAGCCTTGTTTCACCAGACACCCAGAAGCTTAAACTCTTTCTAGTTCTGTCAATGTGGAAGTTAGGAAGAAAGGTATCTATGTATTTTTTGTGCTGTTCTTAAGAATACCATGCATTGCTTTGGTCTCTATAGACAGGACTCTTCCCATTTCCTCTACAGAAATCAGTGATGACTGTAATCCAGATGCATCAGTTCTTAGAAAGATCTGCCAAATTACTACCTCCAAGATCAAATCTTCTCAAGGCCAGCACTGACATTGTTCCAAAAACACCAATGTGATCATTAGTCTTCATGTTGCTGTCACCAAAATCCCTGAAAGAAGTAATTTATAGATATTTTAAATTTTATTTTATGTATATACATGTTTGCCTGCATGTATGTATATATACCAGTGTATGCAATGCCCATAGAGGCCATAAGAAGGTATCAAATCCCTCAGAACTAGAGTTGCAAACAGTTGTGAATTGGTGAATGAGTATGTACTCAGAACTGAAACCAGATCATCTGCAGAAGTCAGTGCTCCCAGCTGCTGATCCATCTCTCCAGTCCCTGAGAGAAGCAATTTAAAAAAGAAGTCAGCGTGGTGGGGGTCAACGTGGTGGAGGTCAGCGTGGTGGGGGTCAGCATGGTGGGGGTCAGCGTGGTGGGGTCAGCGTGGTGGGGGTCAGCGTGGTGGGGCATACCTTTAATCCCACCACTGCATGGAGGCCCTGTGGAAAGGAAGGAAGGAAGGAAGGAAAGAAGGAAGGAAGGAAGGAAGGAAGGAAGGAAGGAAGGAAGGAAGGAAGGAAGGAAGGCTGCAACAGAACGTAGTGGTTTATCCCCTTAATCTCAGCACTCACTCAGCAGGCAGAGGCTGGCAAATCTCTGTGAAATCCAGGCCAGCCTGGTCTACATAGGTCTACAATACCAGGCCAGCTGGAGCTATAGGGAGACCCTGTCTCAAAGAAAAAAAAAAAGAAAGAAAAGAAGGAAGGGAAGGAGACAGAAGGAAAAAGATCAGGGTTGGGTGGGAGAAGGAAACTGTGTTTTGTCTCACAATCTTGGAGGACATCAGTTCCTCATAGAATAGGCAACAGGAGCGGGTAGCTTCTCCTCACTTAACAGCAAGCAACAGAGAGCTCTGGGGGTTCCAGAAGCAGGAAAACCTTCAAAGGCCCAGCTGTGGTGACCTACCTTCACTAGGTTGACCCTATTTCCCACAGATTTGTTCTGTCCTTTTGAGACAGCGTCTCCTGGTCTCCTGCAACCCCAGGGCTGGCTTGCCTCTGCCTCTCAAGTGCTGAGATTAAAGGTGTGGGCCACCATGTCTGGTTCAAAGATTTTACAACCTGCTGAAGCAGCTGGGGACTAAGGAATCAAAACCATTAGTTCAAGGGAGCGTTTCGGATAAAAATTATAAAACCATGCTGTCTGGTTTTTTATTTAAAACATCTTACTGTTCTACCCCTCAACACTCTGAATATCTCAGTGACTTGGGGTTTGCTGACCTTGCCAGGGAATGGATATGTATGGATGCGTGCTAGAGACTATGACAGATAGGTGTCCCTGAGGGTCTGGATTTATATCTAAAGAAAGCCAGAGACAGTGAAGGTAGAAATCATTGAGTACAGAGTGCCAACTTGAATCATTTGTCCACTTGTTCAGGATGAGCTGCAGTGCTTCTGCGGATCCATGTTTCTCCCCTTACTGAACTCACTTCTGAGATGCATTTCTATCCCAGCAACATGAGCAAGGCAGTCATAGTGTTTGTAAACAAAGTATTTTCACATCTAACAAATAGGTTAGTTATGTGTTTTTATTTAGTTTTGTCCCTATTTTCCCATAAGATCTTCTGGATGCAGAAATTTTCCACTTTTCTAAGTGTCCCTTTGCATGATCTTTAAGCAATGGGCAGCCCGACCTGTGTTAAATATACTGAAATATTTTTCAGTTTCCCAACTCAAGAGAATCTGTTGTTTAGCTAAAAAGACTACTTAATTTAATACATGTTTTATTCTTCCTTAAAAACCCCAGGCTGAGTTCTTTTTGTAAAGTCTTCAGAAAATAAGAAACCTTCATTTCGAGCAAGCTTGTGCACAATGCATCTGTCTGTCACCAAAGGCAAGCAGCATCTTTCAAATATAATGGGAATATGAGTCATCAACTCTAAATCTGATCTGGTCCTAATTCAATTAAATCATTACATTCTTGTCTTTCACTGACTTCCTTGCCTGCAGAAAGCCACACCATGAACGCGTCAAATGGTCATGTTTAAATAGTGCATGTGTCTAAAGAAAAAGGAAGAAAGAAACATCATTTAATGCTAAAGAGGGGAATAAATTGCTGATCTTTTTTTTTTAACAAATGGCTGGGAGGGTTTTAATGTATTAGATTTTTTTTTTTTACAGAGGTAATCTTAGATGGGGAGTGAATGAAGTGAAGTCTGTTATCAATCCATAACATCTGCTGCAGTGTCAAGTGATGAAATGGGTGACTCCTGAGCCCAAGACAGCTGGGACGGCTTTCTTAATGCAGGAGGGTATTGTGCAAACAAACAGGCCCTGATACGGTCTATGGTTGTCACAATTATTCAGGCTGGTGATACATCTTCCCGTATTAGCTGTTTGAGCAGTCCTATTTCTTTTAAAAGTAAACTACTATATAACAATCACCATCCCAGCCTGCAAGTCAGTGAGCACAAATAAAATAAATACCCCAGGAGCAAAAAAAATAAATATAAATTAGAATTTATCACTACAGCAATAAAATGCAAACCCCAAATGTAAGATGAAACAGAACAAGACAAAACACCTAGAGCAAGGACCGGGGAGGAAACAAACAGACCCAGATCCCAAGCCAGACTTAAAACAAAGCAACGCTGCAAATGAGTAGCAATCCACCTCATGCTTTATCAAATATGAGACTTGGGTATTCTTCAAGCCAAAGACACTGAAACACTGCTTGGGGAATCTGATTTTAACCCATGCTTCTTTTAGGCTTGCGAACAGCACCACAGACATGCTTATTAAAAATGATGAAACTTGCAGATCTAGCACAGGTGAGGCTCTGTGAAACTAAGAAATGTAATAATTAATTATCATTTATGTCTAAAGGGGGTATTGAGTTTTCAAATAAATGGAAGGTTTGTTTCACTTGCACAGGCTTTCAGAAAGGTATGGAAGTGCTGTGATTTTACCTGGAAATGTTATAACCCTAAGATGTCAGAAGTCCCAAATCTCTGCTCAAATACAATATGGCAAATCCTCTAGTGTGCAACCTAGCATTGAGTTTGGCAACTGAAATCCCACTGTAAGAATTAGTACACATTCAAGTTCTCTGTGCCCTTTACATCAAGATTCATCGAAAGAAGAGAAGCTAAGAGGATGGTTTAGTTTATAAAGAGCTTACTTGTCCTGTGTGAATTTGGATCCACAGAACCCACACAAAGAGCCATGGTTTGTGTTGGTAATCTCAGTGAAAAATGGGCAGTGGAGAAAGGAGAATCCCTAGAAAGGCACAGGCCCTCTAGTGTGGTCTTCAAGATGCAGGTTCAGGACAGTGAGAGACACTGTCTCAAACGAGGACTGTCATCCAAGGCTGTGCTCTGTCCTACACACACACACACACACACACACACACACACACACACACATACACACACACACACACACACACACACAAAGAGAGAGAGAGAGGGAAAGAGAGAGAGAGATGTATACATGACTCATTGAAAGGAAAATATCATGAGCCCTTCAGCCTGATCAACTCTCACTTAATTTGGTACATGTGAAAGAGTAATGGAGGGATAGATTTTCCTAGAATGTTTGATGTGAACATTGTATATTTGATAATGGGCTAAATCTGTCTGCTCAGTATGAACATCTCTATCTCTTTTATATTCAAAGCAGTATTAGAAATGAATAATTTTGGGGTTATGTTATCAAGAGAGATATTTTCAAAACAAGTATAAGAGGAAAACTGAATCTAAGTCAAAGTTTTGACAGAGACATTGGCCCTTAAAAATGAGAGGAGGTGGATGGGGAAGAGGGAGGAGTGTGAATGATGCAAGTGCGTGTTATCCTGTATGAAAGTCTAAACCAATGAAAACACTAGCTATAAACTTTAAAAACCGGGATCAAAAACTTTTAATATATAAAAATATTTTATTTTAAATGCTATTGTGCATTGATTTGAATTATATCATCAATATTTTCTAGTATATATTTATTCTTAAATCAAGTCTATGTAACATGAAAACTCCAGAATGCATGAATCTGTGCTCTGTAAGGAAGGGACCATAGCCTATTCTTCCTTGTATCTTTTCAACATATGCTTGAAAAATAGTAAATATTCATTAAGTGCTTATTCACAGATGCTATTTCTGTTGACTTTAAAGAAGTCAACATGAGCTCAATTATGTTGGAAATCATGTGTAAACAACATGATATGAGTTCTTTTCTGATAATGGAACATTGTTGCTTATTCATTCATTCATTTAACAATATATACTGAGCATTTCTTTCAGGTCTGCTCAGTTTACCATATTAAGGATGAAAGAGTGAACCAAAGAATACAAGAGAAATCGCTTCTGCTGTTATGAAACTGAAGACGCCACAGCAGCCACTGACACGGAGCCCTTTCGAGGAGAAATTCAGAGAATCAAATCTGCATGTAAACGGAAATTCAAGCTGCTTTGGGAAAGGTGCAGTGAAGCCACAGAACATATCTCTCAGGAGATAGTGTGTAAGTTAAGGTCCAGAGGAGGAACAGGTGCGAGACATAAAAAACAGATGAGGTATGCTCACGCGGTGGATGACAGAAAGAAAGGCACGCACCAGCAGGAAGGTGTCCCAAGCCCTGGTGCTTAGTCTTTGGCCAATTGTGTGCGCAGTGTTTGGAGTTCCCGGCCTGCTCTGGCTGTTTAGAAAAGACTGCCTAAATGCCAGCCGCTCTCCTGCAGGATAGCCGCACTTCCAGCATCAGACCTCATCGGTTTCCTTTCTATTTTTGATTTGACTGCCACCACATTAGTCTTCTCTTTATAACAAACTTATTGTTGTGCAGTTTTCTATCTATATTTCCCCAATGCCAAAAAAAGCCTCATAAAGGAAAGCATATGCCTCTCTTTTGTTTATAAGCTCTACTCTGAACCTGAAGAACAGCACTCACGTGGCTAAGGAAGGAAGGTTGCTGTGAATTCAGGGTCAGTCAGCATTACAGAGAATAAACAAACAGCAACAAAAAATCAAATAATTATAAAATGGAACTTAAGTGATGCGACTGCAATAATCTTTTAGTTCAGTACAGCATGGCTGCAGTTGGCTAACCTGAAACACTGCGGCATATAGATTTTAGCTGGTAGAGAAAGCAAGCTTTTTCTATAGCTCTGAATGGGAAAGGATACAAATCTCTTGCATGTACATTCCACTGGCAAGAACTCAAACATCTAATCACACTTAACTGGAAGCTAGATTAGAAAATGCAGTATGTGAGAAAAGTCATGTCCCCCAAAGTTAGGGAAGGCAGGTATTGGTGGACTGCCCCCTTACTTGATCAGAAGCAAATTCCTGAAGTAAAGAAATGTCTTCCCCTCATCTTTGAAGTGAAACTGATGCTATGACTCAGAGTATTGTGAGAAAAATAAAACTCATGTAAATGTTAAATTCCCTCTGGCAATGCCAAAGCAGCTTGCAATGTATCACCGACACATGTCTCCCAAGGACAAGGGCAAAACTGTGGCAGGGAAGGATGTTGGGTTCTTTCCAATATGTCAGGATTTAATTATATGTAATATATTTAGGCATCAAGTACATCGAACACTTTTTTTTTTTGGCACAAGATAGAGAACAGGACAAATAAACTATCAAATTTCATTTTAACTGGTGTATTTATTGAAAATTATGAACCTAATAAAACTTTAAATGTGAGGCTAGGACCTGGTGGCACACACCTAACCCCAGCGCTTGCGTAGCAGAGGCTGAAGAATTGCTGTGAGATCTAGCTCTGCTTGGGATGATTTACATAGTGAGTTCCAGGTCAGTTGGGGCTACATAATGACACTCTGCCTCAAAAAGAAAACATTATAAACTTGGAAATATATCTAAGTAGTTACACTGAAATTTTTAACATAATTTTCATTTTATTAATTTCATGAATAATTTTCATTCATCAGATTTATATGAATTAGTAAACCTTAATATATTTGTTGTCTTACTTTACAGAGACACAATCAAGTGCTTACTTTTAGAATGTTTCGAACATGTCTCTCACACTCTAGAAATAGGAGGGCAATTTACATTTGAGTAAGAAATATCTAGCATCAAGTTATTTGTTTGATTTCCACATAATATAGTGAGATGGGTGTTACCATTAAATAAGTGTCTGAAATTTCAAAATTCTGTGTGTGTGCATATGTGTGTATATCTATGTATTCCTGTGAGAGTACAGATGTGTGCTTGCCTTGGCACATGTGGAGACGAAAGGACAACCTTGGTTATCCATCCTCATTTTCTACCTTGTTTGAGACAGGGCCCCTCTTGTTTGCTGATGCATGTGCAAAGTTAGCTGGTCTGTGAGAGTCTGGGAGTGCATGACCTTTCATGATGAAATAGGGGCACTGTGATTACAGACACATAGTATTGTACACAGCTACACAGGCGGTTCAGGGATTCAAACTCAGGTCCTGACATTTAAATGGCAAGTGTTTTACCCACTGAGCCCTCTCCCTTGCACAACTTTCTGAATTTTTAAATGTGTGGTGTATTTAGGCATCTTTAACGGTTAAGGTGGGATTTTAATGTAGTTTCATCCAAATTCAAAGCCAAAATAAATTATTATAAACAGCATTACCATTTATTCATTCATTTGTTAATTTTTTTGATATATTTATTTTTATTTTATGTGTATGAGTGTCATGCCTGCATGCGTTAAAGTGTACTCATATCATGCAGTGGCCACGGAAGACAAAAGAGGGCGTTTCCCCTGGAACTGAGGTTTCAGATGATTGTTAGCTGCCATGTGGGTGAAACTTGGTCTTCTTCAAGAACAACGAATGCTCTTAATTGCTGAGCCACCTCTCCATCCCTTTATTTATAACTTTCTAGTAACTCACGAATAAATATCTAAGCTTTAAGAGTTGAGAGACCCTGATTATCATTCCTTCTTTTTTTCATGTGTATGAGTATTTTTCCTGGTGTAAGTGCACCAAGTGGATGCAGTGACCACAGAGACCAGAAGAAAGCATCAGATACCCTGGAACTGGAATTATGAACTGTTGTTATCTACCATGTGGGTGCTGGGAATGGAACTCCAATCTGTAAAAGCAGTCAGTGCTCTTATAGCCACTGAGTCATCTCTCCAGGCCTGTGATTACTTATGATAATCATCTCAGTGCCTTAAAGATTGCTAACAGAGTCAAGCAGTTCATAAAATTTTGTTAGTGAATGAGTGAATAAATAAATTAGTTCAACATCTGTTTGCACAATACTCTCTTAAATGCCCATTGTCCTTAACTTTGAAAATGTATTATAGATTTCCTTGAGACAAAAACTTTCAATTCTTAGGACTAGAGAGATGGCTTAAAGGTTAAGTGCACTAGCTGCATTTGCAGAGGACCAGGGTTTGACTCCCAGCACCCACATGGCAGCTAATAAGCATCTGTAACTCCAGTTCCTGGGGATCTGATGTCCTCTGCTGACCTCCTTGAGCATTGCATGACATGAGTGCACACACATGCAGGCAATACACTCAAACATGAAAAATAAAATGATATATATATATTTTTAACTTTCAACTCTGGTAGGGAAAATGAACCTTCTATAAACATTGTCATAGTTATGTACATGGAAAGTCATATGGAATTTCAGTCCAAATGAGGGAGGGAATTTTCCCCCTCCCTATCTGACAGAATTATAGTACTTTTCCTTGTGGATGTCACAGGTGAAATCAAACTTGGCAGTCTAAAAAATTTATAGTAGAACTAAGGAGTTCATAGGAAATGTTTGATTGAAAAAACAATGTCTAACAAGGTGAGAAAGACAAAATACAAGCAGAAGAGATTTGGAGAATGAAAGCATTCGTAAAGATTGGGAATATTATCACCTTCCTGAGATGGATCATCCAAATTGTCATCAATGACTACGCACCCTGCTTTATTATCTGTGGGCAGGCAATTTGAATAGTTGGGATAGGTTCATGTTTGAACTCTTGATTCCCAGCTCGTGGTGATAATTTTAGAAACTTTAGGACATCGAGTCTATAGCTAGTAGCCAAAGCTACTATGCTAAGCCTTTGAGGGTTATAATGCCTCTGGCTTTGACCCAGCTGTTCTGTTACCTGGTACGCAGTCACCATATGAACAAACACCACCACATACACAGCCACAGAGCTGTTGCATAATGCCTTACCTGCCATGGTGAACTGAGCACTTCTGAAACCATGAGCCAAAATAACTGTTCAATCAGTTGCTTCTATCAGTAGCTTTTTCAGTGTGAGAGGAAAAGTTCATCATGGCATAATCATATATGGGGAATCGGGAAATCACCCACAGTCTGTGCCTTTGGCAGCCTTTCTGACAATATAATGAGATGACATAACTTTGAAAATAAGTACTTTTTTCAAGTAGTGATTTAAAACACAATCTAATGCTAATGTAAGTCTTCTACAGTTGACCTATAGGTTTAGTTGAGCATGACATTAGAAAATATAGTGCTTACTGTTTTAAACTTTATTGTTGATTCAACTAAATCACTGGATTGGTTGTGCAAGGCTTTCGTTCATCTTTCTGAATGCCAACCCCCCGTGTTGTATCCATTAACAATAAATGTGTTTATTCAGGTAATAAACTCTGATTCAGTAGTCACCATATGAAAACTTCAGTTTTCAGCAATGGTGAAAGAGAGGTAAATAAAATATTGTCCATGGTGAGACTGAAGAGACTCTCTTCCAGAGTTGCTCACATGCAAACGAGAACACTTAGAGGTCTTTCATTCAAAACTAATACAAGATGGACTGAAAATTCAAAATTATTAAGTATGATTGCAGTCGTTTTATTATTACATATTTTATTGGGTTTTTGTATCTTTCAAACACGGTAACTTAATCAGCTGTATGGCTCCTTCCCGTCGGCAGCTCCTGTCGCCCCACTCCTGGATTTCATGCATTCTGTCATTGATGTTAAGGCCTATGAAGGCAACCTAGTGTCCCCTGATGGCCCTCGGTACAAATTCAACCACTTGGATCTAGTCAGCCTATCTAGAGGTAGAGGTACTCCCTTAACAGTCTGTTTTTCCTTACCCGGAGGTAATCAGCTGCCCCAGAGTTCTTCAGTTAAGATTAGACCTGCCTGTTGTCCATTTCCATAGTTCTATGCTGGGTTTTTGCCTGCTTGCTTTTGCATGGATCTTGTGCATGCTGTAAGGATAATTTTTATGCAAGCTTTTGATTTCATAGAATTTGTAAAATCTTTCATATATCAACAGCACTTGCCCTCCCACCAGCTGGTATCCAATTCTTTTATGAAACGTTTGATCTATTTAAAAAACAATTTCTCAAAAACTACTCATGAAAGAAATCCCTCTAGTTTCTATAATATATCTATGGTACAATGCCTTTTAAACCAATTTTTAAGATTTTTTTTTAATATCTATGGGAATGTATATGTCTGTATGCCACATGTGTGGTGGGTTTAGGTACTTTAAGATGTCAGAGTAGGGTGTCAGATTCCCTGAGCTGGAATTAGAAGTTGCTGTGAACCAGCTAACATAAGCATTGGGAAATGACCTCATGCCCTCTGGAAGAGCAGGAGGACATCTTACCCTGTGAGCCATCTCCCTGCCACCAATAATTTGTCTATATGATTGAACTGTAAAATATAGTACATTTAAAAATTGTGTTTTTAAATAAATGAGATGAAAGTAGAATTTGGTATTTCTCCAATGATTTATTCATAGGTGACAAAGCCTAACACTCAGTTAAATCAGAACTGTATTTGTTTCTCAAAATGAGCTTTCCCTTTCTTTAAAGACAAAAAGGGGTGGGAAAGGCAAGTTGAGTTGTTATTACAGCAGGGTCTATTTGGACATATTTGCCCCATCTTCAAAGAACTTATGGAACCATTTACATTGATCACCCTCCCACTTTTACCATGCCAAACTTTGTCCATATCAGTAAATTATTCAGTTGATTAAGAATTTTCTAGAATTTTCCAAGTTCTTCTGAACACAGAAGTAAAAAAAAGTTATCGATTCCATTTATTCTATTCACACTGTTTTCTTGTCTTTGTAGATACTTTTTCAAAGCTACAGAAAATTTGCTTTAACCATATTCCCACCTCTTCTGAGTCCACCTGCATCTCGAACAGAGTTCCACCTCCATCTCGAACAGAGTTCCACCTGCATCTCGAACAGAGTGTTCTTTTAAAAGTTAAGATGGAAAAGGAATGAAATTTCTTCTTCTTTTATTCATTCTGCCATTTGCCTTTGTGTTTCATGGTGAGACATAATTATTACATCACTTGGGTCTCAATGCAATACTCATCTCGCTAAACTGTGATAGCAAGCCACTGATAGTCTTTTGATTAGTCTCAGACATGTCTATAAATGTCAGCTTCGAGTCACATGTGGCACCTTTAAGCAATGCTCTTCTTTGTGAACTTTGCATTCGCCTTCAGTAATTACAACTCACAGTCTTAGGATTGAGTTGAGCTGATGTGTTTGTGTGCATTTCAGGACAGTAAAGTAAGGAGTTCAGAAAATCTGAAGGGGACTGAACCGATACTATAGATATTACAGAAGTGTGTGCTGTCAGCTTCCAAATTACACTTGAAGGTAGACTTAGTCACATACCTTTTAATTTAATTCAGAAAGGCGTCCAATCCCTCTAACAAGATTAACTCAGCAATTCAAGATCCTAACTCTTAGAGATTTGTTACTATTAATTAGACCACTTTTTTCAGTTACTCCCCAGCAACAAAAGAAATAAAACTGCAGAAACTATTAGCCACCTATAAAATGCTATCTATCAGGATGCTTGCCTCATCTTTATTCAGAGGTAGTAGCTTTGTGGAATGAGAACATGCTTTTAGAATAAAGGTTTTGAAGACTGGAGAGATGGTTTAGTGTTTAAGAGCACGTACTGCTCTTGCAGAGGACCCAGGTTCAGTTCCCAGCACATACATGAAAAAGCTCACAACCACTTAAACTCCAGTTCCAGGGGATTCTGACCTCCCTCTGGGCATTGCACTTACAAAGTGCACATATAGACAAGTAAGCACACACATGTACACATACATACATAAATATATACACTTTTTAAAAAGAAACGTTTGACCCCATTCTCAGTAAAATGTCACCTTCCAGCTAAAGCCCAGGTAGTCACCTTTACCTTTTTCCAGTCTGTACATAAGAAGACTGCTGGTCACATGCACCTCCTCACATGACACAAGTTGTATGTGTTAAAGTGAACACAGCAGAACATTCTATGGTAACAGGAACCAAAATGCCCGGGCTCAGGTTCTACCACGACACTTTTGACTGGGCCACCTATATGTTAACCTCTTTGTGTTTATTAAAAATCAGCAGTAAGTTTTAACAATATTTGTTGATAACCAGTGTACATGACAGTGGAGAATATCAATTCCTGTGTTGACTCAAAAGGTTCAGGAGTGGATGTGGTTTGGAAGACGAAAGTTGCAAAACTATTGAGATGATCTCAGAACAGCTAGACTTGCCTCACTTGAAGACAAAACAATCTACCTAAGCTTAATGATGGGAATTTGAGAGGAATACAACTAAGATATACAATAGAGATGCTAGATAGGTTGTACCATGAAGTGTTCTATGTTCTGTAAAGGGACAAGAAAACAACTTGAAATAGAGAAAACAGATTTGGACCACAATGGCTATGAGAAATTTGGCCTAAGAAATTTGCTCAGAATTGCCTCTAGTTTTACTTCCCTCCTAAATTCACATGAAATAAACAGGAACTATATTAAGCCATAATGAAAATGTTCCTAAGACATATATATATATATATATATATATATATATATATATTTAAACATTTTATCTTCCTCTGTCTTACTAAAAAGAATTCTGATAAAAGGAAAAAAGATGATTCACATATTTGTACATAAACTCAAAGAAATCACCACCAACAAATATACACATTATTTTAAGGAAAACATTGTATTTTAATAATGGAATAATAAAATTATGACTTATAAAAATACAGAATAAAATGAACAACTCATTCATTTATTCCAGTAAATGCTGTTCAAATGTTTTTAGAATTTTTTTTTCTAAAATTCCCTTCAAAATCAATTTTGAGGTACTCAAAGAAATCATTGCTATTATCCAATGATTCTGAAAAGTTTTGTTGCAGAAATGTCAGCTCCTGAACAGTCATTACTGTATTATTCTCAGTATTTAGAATGTGGACTTATAACTACATGTCAATCAATTAATGAGTAGTTAAAGAAGATATTTTCTACATGAACAATGAAGATAATAATCTTATTTGCCTCAGCCTCAAGGATATTATGTCAAGTGAAATAATCCAGGCACAAAAGGAAAAATACTGCACGGCTTTGCAGATGGTGTCTAAAATTGTTCAACTCCATTAGGCCGAAGAATAGAAAGATGGTTACCAACGACAGGAAAGTCAGACTGTTGTGGGTATTTTGGTCAAAGGTGAGGTGACCAAGAGGAGGAATAAATTGAAGGCCTACTACACATAGTGGCAAACCATAAATAACAGCAATATACTGATAATCATAAAGAGAATAGACTTTGAAGAATGTTATGACAGATAGTGGGGCATGTGTCGGTGGCATGATATGGCATTCCAGAATTCCATGCATGCACAAAACCATCAGATTATAGACTATAAGTACACACAACGTTAGTTGTCAAATATGTACAAAGGAAATGTGTCATTAATTTAATCATATGCATTATTTCCTTGCATTTTTCTTTAAATTCAAAAGCTTGTTTCCTTTTCTGAGCAAAGTCAGGCTACCAAATCAATATCCTTTACTCCTTGGAAACATGCTTTCTAGCCACATATAGTGGGCCATACCTACAATATAAGCTTTAGGAAGATGAAAACAGGAGAACTGCAAAGTCAAGGGCATTCTAAGCTACATGGTGAAATCAGGCAAGGGCATCCTGAGCTATTCGGTGAATTCAGACAAGGGCATCCTGAGATACTCGATGAATTCAGGCTAGGCCAGGCTACACAGATAGACTTACAAACATGTTTTCTGTCTCCAAAGAATACATCTGCCTAGCCAGTGGTCAGCAAGTTCTCTACAATCCCAGACAATAAACACGGTAGACGTTCCTGCTATAGGGTACACTGTCTTTCCAGAGTGGCTCAACTCTGCTGATGTAGAAGGAAAGCAGTAAGAGAAAATATGGAAATGTCCAGAGAAATAATAAAACTTTATTCATAAGAATGAGGCATAATATAGATTGAAGAATCAGATTTGGCCTATATTCTGATCTCTGGTTTAACCTCTCTGAAATTGTGAATAATTCACCTTATTCAGAGGGAGATCAAGTGAAACAGTATTACATTTGGAAGGTGGTGGACACTTGTTCTTAACATGACGTTTGATCTACATAACCATCCAAGGTCTGGCTTTGATGAATTATGCAATTCTCTGAGCTTCAGATTTCTCATCTGTAAAATGGGAACTAGCCATTATTTTCATTGGTGGCTCATCTGAAAATTATATATGAAAGAATGCAGAGTTTCTATTATACAGAACATTAAAAAATCACCAGTTGTTTCAAACTCTGTAATTGCTAAGGGCTCTCTGACACCTCCATACCTCAGAAGAAAGATCAGTCACCATTATTCTTTGTCCTCAGTATCAGTATGAGTAGCAGGTTTTAAAATTCCCAAACTGTTTCACTAGAAATCAGACACCCAGTGAAAGAAATTCAGGTGCCCCTTCTCACAGAACTTCAGAACTGAAACCAACTGTCAGGGCAACCCATCATTCTCATTTTACAGATAAAGAAACTGAGACTCCTCCAGATTAAATGACATGCCTAAAGTCACTCAGCCACTCAGAGACAGGTTCATACCAGGACTCTCTGATCGCATTCATCATGCAAGATTTTCATATACAGCATGAACACAGCCTACTGTCTTGGCGCACTGGGGGAGTGTTAAGCAGGTCCTCCCTATTTGCCCCAGCTGGTTATATATGTTATGATTAGCAAATGAGAAATTAGTTTACCTGCTCATCTTGCAGAGAAATTACCTCTGGCCACCTACAGAGAATGTTCAGCAAGTGAGGAGGGTTTCCAGTTGCACCTCAAGTGTATCAAATGAGGCATTCAGAAGATAGACTGGCTGACACTCATTGCTTAGGGTAGGATTTCAGCGACATTACTGAGCATGTGCACCTGCATTCCTATGGATCACAACCTATAGGATCCAGGACCCACTCCACACTTTTCATCTCTGCAGATATAACTTCAAAAAAGCCAGTGGATCCTCCACAAGGTGTATTTGGCCTTTTGCACACAGTGAAAAATGGACTGACGTTTTGAGCTACTGAAAGTACCATTACATGGTGTACTGCACATCCTCAAATTATACCACTTTTTTTCATCTCCCTTCCTTATTATCTGTGTTATTAACCAAATTCTCTACTCTGTTTCTTAATAAGCTTGACTTTCCTAGAGCTGCATTAACTTAAACATGACATGTTCATGATCTTTATACCATAGTGAATACAGATTCTTTAACAATGAATTACTTCATTCTCTTTATCTTTCATAGAAACAAACATCTAGGAAACAAAAGACATTTACAATAATCTTCCAAACAATAGAGGTATTTGGTTGCTCAAAATAGAGCTGTTGTCATTTTTTTAGATCAACAGTAGATAGGCACACACACACACACACACTAGTTCCATAGGGCATTTTTGTCATTTGACGTCTATGCTAAGTACTTGTCATATAATCTGCATGTTAAATAACTTACCTACCAGTACGATTATAGCAAAGCAATAGCAATGCTGAATCTACTCATTTATTTATTAATGAAAACTTTGATTTAATTGAATTCTTAACATTTAGTGTCTATGTTAATTTAAAAGGCTGGTGCTCAAGGTTGGTTTATAAATCCATTCATTCTTACATGGATATATAACAATCTATTTTTTTCTATCTGTTTCACACTAGTTTTTGCTGTGGAATTAAAATATTCTGGTAATCATATTCCAAATATATTTGAATGGATAGCCATATATACACGTAAGGAGAGCAGTAAACAGGTTTCTCTTTTTCGTTTATGACAAAGTTTCAGTCATAAACACTGATGGCTAAGAATATGGAGATGTAGAATTATAGATCCAGACCTTTTATTGCCATTTGATTTCCTTTTGTATTGCTTTACCTATGCAAAAGCTCTTTCTGAAAGTTTGGAATGGGAAGGATACGCTGGTATCCGATGACTTGTGGCATGGCCAAGCTGTCACTCCATCACAGGTTCTCCTCCTCCCAAGCCACATTTTTCCATTAGGATGTTTCCATCAGGATCAAGTTCCTCTTTAGGGATAAGAGCCGATCATCTTGTCTTCCTCTTCTTCATAAAGGCAGTTTGAGAAAACCCATAATCAGCAGAGGGATCGGCGGCTGACTTAGTTCCTGCTAAATATATTGGTAAAGGAAAGATGTGCGGGTCACTTCAGTCATTCCTGATGCTCTCTTGTCACAACATCTCCCTCCCCTGCTTCTCTAGACTCAGGAACTTAATATGCATAGTAATATCAGTCACCACCTTATTGAAGATTTCACTATTATATTCATACCATCTAATTCTAAATCAATATGGTGTCTACATGCAATGAGAGCGTAGAATTAATAAAGTATATATTGAGATAAATAAAAAAAAATCCAACAACTATTAAGTCAAGTACTCAAATAACAAAATCAGGGACATTTCAGGTTTCAGCTATCAAAGATTTATTTGGGCCTCATAAGTTTTAGAAGAAAAGACAAGAAAAAGAAGAGCCTTATTCATTACTATTCAAAGTATGCTTCTTTTTCAAAATTTTCTCTTGATCTATAATTGGAAGACTGCCCACTACCCAAACCTATATATTTTTAAAAAATCTTACTGTCAATATCCAAATTTGAAATTCTGAGGTGTATAAAAGTTTCATGCACACTATGTTTCATGCACACTATGTTTCATGCACACTATGTTTCATGCACACTATGTTTCATGCACACTATGTTTCATGCACACTATGTTTCATGCACACTATGTTTCATGCACACTATGTTTCATGCACACTATGTTTCATGCACACTATGTTTCATGCACACTATGTTTCATGCACACTATGTTTCATGCACACTATGTTTCATGCACACTATGTTTCATGCACACTATGTTTCATGCACACTATGTTTCTACATTTTTAAGCATTTTCATAGCACCTTTATTTATCTATATATCTTGAAACAGCAAAGATTTTGAGCTTGATTTGCTTTAAGTCAAAAAGTAATTTTAAATGAAAATATCTTCCCCTGGTCTCTGATCTAATGGTAAAGAAGGCACATTCGCTACACTATATTTGGTAGTACTTTTTACCAGAAAGGACAGAAAACAAATAAATCTTACAAAGTCACAAAAGCTTCAGTCTGACACCATAAAGGAGGAAGACATAAGGCAAATTTATGTTTCTATTATCATTTAATTATTTTGTCATTCAGCATTTGCAAAGAATGTTAGCTTGTTTATTTCTGGCTTGTTAATAAAAGACAAAATTTCTGAAAGCACAGGCTGTGAGAATATTTGCTAACACAAAGGGAATAAAAGCAGAAAGAACATGCTGAAAGCTGGTAGGTGCTAGAAAGGAAAAAAAAGGAAGGTTCCAAAACACCTTTCCAAAGGACTTCTAATGGACAATATTTAAATACAAACAGTAACTAGTGTTACACCAGCTGCTCTCAGGTTTGCAAAATATATCAAAGTACAGCATATTGGAATGAGTCCTGAGTTTCCATTTACTTTATCTATCCAGACACATCAATTCTTTTTACTCCAGCCTGATAAAGTGGAACTGCAGCAGACAAATGAGCTAGTGGAGCTGACATAATGTGTTTGTCACAAAGAAGCGCTGGATAAAAAAAAAAAAAAAAAAAAAAAAAAAAAAAAAAAAAAAAAAATGACTTTGATCCTCAATGAGGTTACTATTTTACAGTCCCATGAATTTAATTCTGACTCCATGCTTTTGCTTACCACTCACTGCTTATGGGCCGCTGTGTATTCCCATTCCATCCTGCAATCTTTATGCTAGGAAACAAAACCACAAACCAAATGGAAATAATAATCACAAACTAAAGGATAGAAATTCACATATGAAGGCTGGTTAATGAACTGTTTGTAACATGATAAAAATTCTCCTCAGCTGGGAGCCAGAGGTGAGTATACTGAAGACCACTTATACAAACCCTAGGTGTATGGTTCTAATTTTAAAGGAAGCATTGTATTTAAATGATGGGGCATGACACCTGAATGGTAGGATATCATTTATATATAACATAAAATGCACATTTCAATGATATAAATTATTTTATTTTTAACATAAAATGTACTTTATATAGTGAATATAATATAAAATACACAAGTGTGCACCAGATAAAATTTTAAAATTTAGTCTTTTTCATAAGACAACTATTTTTTAAACCAAGGATTTTGGTTTGTTTCTAAAAACATTTCTCTATTAGCTCACTTGGGCTCCTTTATCCAAGTAAATTAATTCAAAAATCTTTCTCTAGCTCAACAGACAAATAAAAATACCATAGGTGGAATCTGCCACTGGTAAACAGACATAGGAAGAATAAGACAATGGGCTCCTAGAGACCAAGCCTTCCTGCAGATGGGTAAACATTGCCCTGAACAATTATATTGGGAAGATTCTCTGATACTTGCCTACAGTCTCACAGATTTTTTTCTTTTTATTTTGTTTCTCTTTAGTCTTTATGAATCCACACAACAAACGAAGAAGTGAAATGTGATAAATGAAAATAGGTATTGTGAGTTCAAATCAATAGATTAATTCCAGTCTGGCCATAAAGCACACGTTAACATAATGGGATACATGTAGAAGAACTAATATCCCTGTCAGAGATCTCTACAAGCCAAGATGTATCTCCCCAATCAAATGTTTGGCTGAAGTATATGAGCGAAGTTGGAATGTAATGTTGCAGAGTTACATTTGTATTCTATACTAATTATTGCTCAGTAAAATAATTAAGATAGCATGCTTCCCCATGCCCTCTTTAATAATCTTTATTGTATATCTTTTGGAATGACTATTAATGATAGACAGTAATGTTAACAACATAAACCCCGTTTTCATAGTAGCCTGAATCACTGCTGCATGAATAGTCATTCAGGAAACTCTACAGATACCTTTAAATATGCCAGTGATCTCATTTCCTACGTACTGGGCACCCTTGAATCGGGAGCAGCAGAGCATGGAGGCTGAGGTAGAACAGCTCCTGCTAGGCAGGGAACGCTCAGAAGGGCCACAGAAGCTCTCATTCTGAAGAGAAAACAGACTCCCTGTGCTGAGAAGCCTTGACAGCCCGAGCCAAGACTATGTGGTCACACAGGAAATGTCACTGCATTCTCGTTTCTTCCCCATGATCCCTTGGTAAGATTTGGCAAGCTGATTTCTTTGAAGATAAATCTGTCTACCTTATCAAATGCGGTAGAACAAACTTTATTTTGATCTCATTTCGGAAGTGAGTATAGATAATGGGAAAAAATAAGATCTCCAAGATAATGTTAAAACTACCGACTACACTGTCCAAAAGCTGGAAAAGTTAGTAAGTGCAGAAGTTGGTGTCCAACTCGCTTAAGTATACAGGAGCAGAGTGTCTTTTTTTTTTTTTTTTTTTTTTGTACTGAATATGTTCTACTTTTTATGAAGCTGAGTACCACAGTGATGGTAAACAGTCTCTGATTCATTCCTATATGGGGTTAAGGATGGGCATTAGAAATAACCAGGGGCAAACTCTGTATGCATTCTGTTAGCCTAGCAACAGGTTGACTAAAGAAGTTTTGATTGCCCAAGGAATTGGACAATAAAACAGTAAAACCAGTACCTGCTGAAGCATGCTGAAAGATGACTCGGCCAACAAGGCAACAATGCATGCCCAACAAATGTCTCAGGGCACTGTCAAATGCTGGTGCCTGACTTTCTATCTGGTTGACTGAGTGGTGCCTAGCAATTAACTGTGCCCAGATTTCCATGTTTTGCCTCTCCAGTTGTCTCCCTGCCCCCTCTGGAGAGGCAAAAGAGCCCTATTGGTAACAACAGTGCCCCCGAGTTAAGTTTCTTGGTGCCAATTTGCAAGTCTATCTTAGGGGACATTGAATTTGATTTCCTTAACTTTTAACATGAATCTATCAATGTAGCCATCAATTAGCATTAAGTAAGTCCTACGTTACCGTCCTCATGAACTTTCTATAGGATACATTAACATTATTTTAATTTAATATCATTGTAAATTAAGGACAAGACTGAATGTACAACTTTTATCCAAGACACCCAGCTAATAAATGGTAGACTAAACACTTGAACCTGAGTTCTTTTATACTTAGTTCTATGCATCTGCTTGATTTCCATGCATTCAGCCAAGAGAAGTCACTGGGTACAGTATCAATGAGGCCAATATCCTGGGAACAATATACAAAATTTGAAATCAATATAAAAATTTAATTATCTTTAAGGTGATGCCACAGTATGCCAACTAGTAAATTTCACAGGTACAGAACACAGGGGCAGGGTTGAATTGTTACTTTTATGCGTTCTCTCAATGTGGAAATCTTCAATTAATAGAAAAGTTATGAGAAAGTTAGAAAGTATGTGGGCATATCAAACAAGAAAACAAAATCTGGGTTCCTTTTTAATTTGTATATTCATTGAAAATATAATTACACTCAGAATTAACAGCCCTGCACAAGATAATAGAATACAAAAATTGACTTACCTATCCAAACTCCAAAAGCACGAAGGTCTGACACCATACATCCTAGGGAACACACTTAACTGTTTCAGAATAAAGAGTGACATCCAGTGGCCTCCCTAAATACTACAGTTCTGCTGACTGAAAGTGGTATTACTCTTGAGTTCTAGTTCTTGATGTATTCATAGGAAATGCTTTATACAAGGTGATCACAGTACTTGGAAACCATAAAGATTCATAGGCTGAAGCTTTCTTGTGGCAATCAGACAGGCTGATAAATGTGATTGAGTTTATCCAGGCAATTAAACATGAGATCCCTATTCTAATGGGATCTTTTAAGTCTATTCCAGGGGAAGGCTTCAAGGATAAAATTGTCACATGAAAACAGTTTATGACATAAATTCCTGAACTCGGTGTTCACACATTTCACCCTGGAGTACACAGGCTCTCAAATGGATCTGATGAGGTGCTTCTGCTGTCATCTGGGCTGTTAAGCCAGAAGAGATGGTGCATTTTGGCTCTGGTGTTGCTAATGAGGGTGCATAATCAGAAGGGCCTTGTGAACAGAGACATGGGCGGTGCATAAAGCTTCGCAGAAGGGGAGAGCTCTGCAACACTTTCTGTCTTAAAGAAGTAGATGGTGCAGGCCGCCTTCTGTCTCTGTAGGTAAAACCAAGTTCTGTGGTAAAGCATGTTGAAAAACTATCCAGAACTTTCTATCTTTTCCTTTTACACCAATCAGAATATATAGCAAACACCCATTTCAATTTTCCATGGAGATGATATTTGTTCATTATGAAAACTTGTTTTCAGTGCCCCTCATATGTTTGTGACAGGATTGTTTCATAAAATCATACACCTCAAATATTTATTTTTATGTTAAATATTAGTGGATAATGTGCAAAGCACTCTGAGGACTATCAAAGCATATATATATATATATATATATATATATGTTTATCATATATATTGTTTAATACAACAGATTATCATGACCAATTTCATTCTCCATGTACTTGAGTACTTAAATGAGACAAAAGCCATAGAGAAAAGTTGATCATAGAACAAACAGTTGAAAACAGTGACATCTTGTGGACAATCTGATCATGAATTTTATAAAAGTTTGCTGAATGGGAATGTTTAAGTGAATTTTAACATAGGCATTCACTAAGTATATGGTATTTACTTTTCAGTTGGTGTATATGAAAATGACGCAAAATTTTGAGGTTAAATCCCAAAAGCTTACGTAGTTCTAAATTGAAAAAAAACTATTGCATATGGATTACATTTGAACAATGTAGTAATGAAGAGTCACGTAGCATATTTAAAACTACCCCCAGCTTAATCGTGTTACACATGAGGAAACTGAGACCCCAACACCTTAACTGACTACACAATGACCTCTGTGAAGACTCTGTGAGGCAAGAATTAATATATCAGATGCACAGCCTGCATAATTCAGTTACACCCTAATACCCGATTAACAGTACATTCTCAAATATTTTATGATTATAGAGAGTTTACATTCCACCAAGAGTGATACCTCTTGGAGGAAAGGAAGTCCAGACTTCGTAGGGTAAAGCTGAGAATATATCTCCCCAGGCTACTCCACGGTAGAGAGCAGCCTGAACACTTTTACTAAGATGGAGAAAAGACTTCCATATCTATGTCATGGTTGTGAACTCATAAATGGTAGCTCAAACTGCATGAGAGTAGAGGCTCTCATCCAGAAGCAACTGGACATTTATGGGCTTATGCCATTTAGAAAGTTGTTAACTGAACTTCATCTTTCTAGGAATGACACAAAATATCTCACTGCCTGCTTATTTATTGCATATAGATGCCCACCTCTATACCCCATCAACTAAAAACAGAAGAAAGTCTTAAAAGAATTGATCTGTGAATCACTGATCACTTTATTAAGATAGCTGTTTTAACAGCAGTTGTATTTTATTGTCTGATCGAGGGACAACAAAACACTCAAATACTCTTACAAACCACTCTTGGAAGTCAACTGGGTTACACCTTACTGGTAAGAAAACTTTTCTTTATCCATATCACATTGCATATATGCAACCTTTATCCTAATTCTGGATCCCATCAATTCAGGATAATCACGTACATCAGAGTTTTCAATGTCCACTTTTCTCATGTGATTGTCCAATTCCTTTGTAGCATTCTCTATTTTCCTTTTAAACAATGATCCCTTTTAATGAGTGGCTTTTAGTTTCTATATTAAAGACCTCTTGGGGTGATGTCTTTATTAAGCAGCCCAACATAGCAACTAAACAGAGAGTGAGAACAAAGGGCTATTTAAGCCCTGTTGGTTGTCACACTAACTCCTGCCTTGGTGCACCGTTCATTGAATGCTGCTGCCCTGCATTTTGCATGTAGCTATTACTTGATCAGGGTAGTCACAGAGAGAGCCTGGCCTCACACCCTCTCATGAATGTGCTGAGACTGGCTTTCCTGCAGGTCTATCCGTGGCCATCTGGCATCCCCTTTCACTTTTACCTCACTCCTATCATCGTTAAAAGATGCATTTTCCTCTTATGAAATATTTTTGCTGATAACATTGATATTTGTCTAATAAAATTCTTTGGACACTTTGGGGCCTGCTTTGCTTTGCCATACTATTAGTAATAAAACATTTGCATGGAGCAGCAGAGCCCTCTACTGGCTATACTCCTTAATTTCCTACAATGTTCGTGTAATAGTAGTTCTTCAATTTCAATTTCATTCTCTACTTTGTTTTCTACTGATTAGTAAGGAGAGTTAATAAAAATCATCATTTACATAGAATTAAGTAGAAACTTTGAGAAAAAAGATTTAACTTGGCATATAAAGCTACAGATGTAAAAACCCACTGGGAAGAAAAGGAAATTAAAGAGTAGATAGTCGATAAGATAATATAGGAAAAGCCAATATCCTCCTTTACATAGGCAATTCAGGGATATTGGGTGAGTCCAGAAAGTGGTGGTGTGAAGTAGATACAAATCTACTGAGTTGGGGAGGTAGCGCAGATAGAGAGTGCTTTCTTAACGTGCATGTGACCCCGTGTTCCATCCCCAAAACTGCATAAAATCCAGTGTGTTGATGCGTAGCTGTAATCCTCTTATTTTGTAGGTAGAGACAGAAAGATCGTAAGACTATTTCAAGGGCAGCCTTGGCTACAAAAGATCCTGTCAAAATGAGTGAACGAAGAAGGAAAGAAGGAAGGGAGGGAGGGAAGAAAGAAGGAAAGAGGGAGGGAAGGAAATAAAGGGTTTTATTTCTGGGATAAAATGTTTGTCAAATGTTTCTTTTTGTTGTAACACAATTTGAATCCTTGACAGATTATTCATGAACAAAACGTTTTTCTGCTAGAACTCCTGACTATTGTATGAAGCTGAGGTCTTCCTTCAGATAACAACCACTGACATTAAACCAATAAAGGAAGGAACGAAGAAAATTATACTTAGATCCATGGAGATTTCTGACTCTGACTCATCCTGAGTGGGTAACTTAGGAATGTTCTGTTGGAGGGTGATACTATGGAACCAAAGGGACAAGGTGCAATGCGGTCTCTCAAGCTTCAATGAGTTTAGAGTTAGCAGATGGATCTTTCAAACTATGCGGTGGAAAAAATATGGATTTATATTCAATAATTTCTAAAATTGAGTACTCCATCTTAAACTTTGAATAACTCTGGGGATGGAGACATGGCTGAAGTTAGGAGCATGCTCTTGCAGAGGACCCATGTTTGGTTCAAAGCACCCACATGACAGATAGTAACAAGCCAATTCCAGTTACAGGGTATCCAATGTCACATTCTGACCTCTGTGGGCTTTATATGACACAATTGTACTTACATACATGCAGATAATTCACTTGTACACATGGAAGTGATAAATAAAATATGCGTCAAAAATTTCGAGTAATTCTATTCTTTCTTCTACTTTAGTTTATCTGTCTGATAATTTTTTAGTAGTCATACATCTTTGCAGGTACCTGGGATTAGACACCAATAATTCTTCAACCTTTCTTTACTGATGACATATTTCTGTTCAGTCTATCTATTCATAACTGATGTTAAATGTTTAGTGGGATTTTATTACTAGCTGTAATGACAGAATAGCATCCTGAGCAAAAACTCCATCATTACCCATGACCTATTTACTATATGATGTAATGTAATTCCTAAAGATATGGTACTTAAAATGCTTACATTTTTCCATTACTACCATGGACAGATGATTCTAACAAGCTTGTTTTGTCAAGAGAGGCAGACTGGCATATTGGACAAAGTATCTAATTACGTATTTATCCTGGCTCTACCTTGTGCTTGCTCCACAGCTTAGCTACATAATTTTAGTATCCTGCTGTGTAGCACAGAACACTAATTTATATAAGGTGTGAGAACCAAAGAAATATTTATTTTCACAAAAAGAAATAAAACCAAAAAGGTCTATATTCAATTTTTAATAATATGTCAGTTAGATTTGGCATCAGATCAGGAGATATAGATGTCACTTATGGTAAGGCCAAGACATTAAAGTAGTTGTTTGCCTGAATAATAGTTACGATTTCAAAGAAAAAGAAAAAGAATATCTATTTTCATCTTTTCCTTGGGCAAAAGATAAGCTATTTCTATAGAAATAGTGTCTTGGTTTACTTTCTATTGCTTTGATCAAACACTCTGAACAAGTTATTTTTACAACTTGGGGAGGAAAGGGTTTATTGCACCTTACATTTCCAAGTGACAGTCCATCATTGTGGGACGTCAATGCCAGAACTCAAGAAAGGAATCTGGAGGCAGAAGTGGACGCAGAGACCCTTAAGGAAGGCTCGCTACAGGCTTGCTTACCCTGGCTTGCGTAGTTACCTTCCTTACCTCAGTAAGAGGCCCACCTGCCGGATGATGCCACCCACAGTGGGCGGAATGTTCCTGGACCAATTACCAATTAAGAAAATGCCTCACAGACAGAGCCCCGGGCTAATCCTGCGGAGGAAATGCCTCAACAGAGGGCTCCCTCTACACAGGTATTGCTAATTCATGTCAATTTGACAAAACTAACCAGCGCATAGTATATTAGACTTAAATTCTTATTTTTTTTTAATTATTTTCTCTTGTTGCCTATGAGTTTATTGCCTGTATGTATGTAAGTGCACCTGTATTGTGAAATTCCCACAGAGGTTAGAAGAGGGCATCAGATCCCCTGGAACCGGAGTTAAGTTTGGTTGTTAGCCACTATGTGGGTGCTGGGAACTGAACCAGGGTCCTCTGGAAGAGCAGTCAGTGTTCTTAATCATTGAGCCATCTCGCCAGTCCCTAGATTTAAAATTTTGTATTATATTGACTACTAATATAAATTCCAAAAATATGCTGTTGTCTTTGATGAAAAGCATTGGCTGGAAAATTAACAGTACTTGACAATGACAAATATCAGTGTAATTCCCGAGGAGTCTACTTCTCAGTGATTACAAAAGTAATGCAATGAAATATACTTGCTTCAAAAAGAAATATCATGAAATATTGTTTAAAATGTAACTTCAGGGGCTGGAAACCTGGCTCAGTGGGTTAATAGCACTGGCTGCTCTTGCAGAGGACCTGGGTTTGGTTCCCAGTACCTACATGGTCCTAACTGTCCTTAACTCCAGTTCCAGGGGATCTGACACTCTCTTCTAACCTCCGTGGACACTTCCTGATACACATCCACTTATACACATGCAGTCAATATACTCCTATACATAAAATAAAAATAATAAGTAAAATATCTTAAAATATTTCTTTATGGACTGGCAAGATGGCTTAATGGATAATGCTTTCAGTTCAAGCCTGGTGAAGTGAGCTTTGATTCCTTGAACTCACATAAAAGTGGAAAGCAAAAATCAACTTCAAAATTTGTTCTATGACATTCACACATGTGCTGTGGCAAGCACATTCATGCACACATATACACATAAAATGGTAATAACTTTTAAAAGACCAGCTCACTCATATTGTCTAAAATTAATGCCCATTTCCACAGAGCCATAATCTTTTCAAGTACTCTCATATGATATATAATAGTCTATGCACATAAAAAGAGAATGGTCTTGGAAAGAAAAATTATTGGCCAAATGCCATCATCATAAATATTCTGGGATGAGGACTGAGTATATTTCCTACTCTAGTCTTTTTCTTGTTCACTATAACACTTCATTCAAAGACAGACACTGGATAGCTAACACGTATGGGACCATGGTCCCTGAAAACATTTGTGTAGTCAGTAGTGAGTAGGGTCAGGAGACTGTTGAAAACACTATACTGGACAATCAGCAGTAATTCTCTTAGTCAAACTGACTTTGGTAACAGAGGAAACATATAGAAAGGAAATCTTTTTTGAGTAAATGGGAAGGCACAGAGATAGGAGGGAATAAAGGCAGGAATAACTTTTTATGTTGACTAGAAATAGACTTGATTTGACACCTTCCTGATTCTGTCAAATGAGGATTTGCCCTGGACTTGGGATTGACGAGTTGTGGGATGATTTTCAGTGCTTCTATTTCTATCAGTAGATTATTTCTTAGTGTGCCAATATTTATTCTGCTGCTGGAGAAATTTCTTGTAACTGCTTGTCTCTGTTTGATGCTTATCAGGAGGGATTTGGACCAGTCTTATGCTTGGGAGGCTCAGGAGAGTAACTTTCATCTTTCTGGTCTCAGACAAGCCATCACTGTGTGTTCGCAGGGCAGCTCATTCGTGAGCTTCTCTTCTGTGCAGTGTGTTGTTTATGGCAGTTGAAATAGAACCCGTAAAGGAAACGCAAAGATTATTTGAAGACATCAATGCTCTGTAATATTGAGGTATTGGCTGCCTAAGCCTCACAATCTTGGGAGAAGACAGTAGATCGTCACGCCTTTGACATGTTTAACTCCTTTGAGGCTGGATGAGAGCACACTGGGAAATGGTCTCCACAACTTCTTCGGCCGTCATGTGCCTTGGAAAATTAGGAATGTTGTAAGCACCTATGATTGTAGGATCCTCATAATAGAGAGCCAAGGATTCAAAATGATGAAAGAAGAAATTGGTCACTTTTCATAGTTGAATAAATACTGAATTCCACATTGTTTGTTCATGTAAGAGATAGTATACTACTATTACTCCCACTGGAGTTCAAGAGTGTCCTTGTTAAGCTTGGTGTTTGCTATTTACTAACTATATCACTTCGGCAGTAAGTTTAAATACATACAAATTAACATGGGATGCTGCCATTGTAACCAAAGAACTTGTACTCAACAGTCCTACATCACATTGAACAATAAAAATACTAAGCCTCCATGAATATTTCAAAGCTCTATTTTAATAAGAGATCAGGTTTCAAAGCTGTTTTTATATAAAAGTCAAAGACATGAGATTAAAGCACCCTGTATCTCAGAAACCACTTCCCTCCATTCAACAGATAACAGAGAAGCAGTTCCTCATAGAGGCACTAGACTGGATGGGCAGATACTGCCAGAAAATAGACCAGATTTGGGCAACTTTGGTGCCCAAAGTGTATACAGGAACTAATAAGTCAGCTGAAGAGACAGGCAACTTTCTTCCTTGTCAAATCAAGTTTCTTCTGATCAGAAGTTTGATTTGTCTATTCTCAGTGGTTCTTAATTTTGACTTCATAGTCAAACAATGAGAGTAGTTTTTGTAGTTATAAATGCTTAAGCTATGCCTACAAAGTAGCCTGAACTAAGATGACAGATCCCTATCTTGTGGTTTTCAAGGTGATAGGCTTTTAGAACTTGTTCTTGATGCTGAGAACCAGTGACCTATATCTGTGTATGTTTTCTTCTGTGAATTAGGCACATGGTCATAGAGCAATTCCACAAAAGGCAGTTATAGCTGATTCTTTCCTGCTATGCCAAATTTGTATGAACTTAAAAATTACCATTGTCTTCGTTGCTTCATATGCTGGACTCCTATACCTGTTGTGTGCATCTGGTAGGGAAACTTAAAAATTTAATAAATGAGACTTTAAGTGGAAAGTTATAAATCATTTACTTTTCAATAATGCTAATTATAAAATTAAAACCCAAAGACACACATGTATAAACACTAACATAAAACTCTGATTCTTCTTATTCTCCAAGTAAATACATATGTGTAAGTATGCATATGTTTGTACCATGCCTCATATATGATAAATATCCTCTTAATAACTTCAAAAAGCAGAAAATGTGGCCTTGAGCAGTTTATCTATCTAATCCAATAATAATTGAATTCAGGCCTCTACTGTCAATAATGAAGGTTTACACATATGGAAAGAGGAAATTAAAATAAAAATTATGTTAGATGGTCATTAAAATACCACTAATCCCTTACCTTTTACTTTATATGGATTAATAAAGCATGTCGGGTGCAGAACGTTGATAGATGATGCAATAATACACTGTCATTCAGTCAAAAATTAATACTAGACAGCAATAATGTTTTTTTCTACATTTAAGTTTTTATCACTTTTACAAAAATGTTTAGCAAAAAGACAACAATACACAGTCCTTGTTACCAGTAAAGATTTGAAAAATGTGAGACAATTTTCAGCCTCTGGCTCTTGTATGCGGGAATGAATGATGTTCTCACTCAGCTTGAACCAAGCAGGCCAGATGCCACAGGACTTGCCAAGTCCTCAGTGCCGGTCACAAGAGGATGATCTTTCTGAGAGCAGACAGATTCTAGAATGAAATTAACAAGGAAGATGAGTGATCTACAAGTTCCCTATCTCACACTCACTCATGAAATGAGTGATTCCTTACTAGAGAGGCCTGGGGAAGTCAGAGTTATTCACCTGACAGTTCCCCCACAGATGCACAGAGTAAGTAAAGGAGCCAAGCATAGGAAGGTACAAAGACATTCTTGAAAAATGGTCAGTAAGATGGCTCTCCTTTCTGATATGAGAAAAATCTAAGGTGGCTAGGTCATCATAGATTCATTACTAAAATAACCACAGGAGAAATAGGTCAATGAACTTGAGTTTCTATTGGAACACAAAAATGTACTCTTGAATTCTCTACATCTAACTTAGAGATGTTTAAGAAAATTGTAATGTACCCAAGAAAATTCAGCACAAGTATATTGGGAAGATCCATAAAGTTTAATGAGAGGGTGCTGGAGAGATGGTTCAGCAGTTAACACTGGCTGTTCTTTCAGAGGATCCTTATTTGCTTCCCAGCACCCATACGATGGTTAACAGCCATCTTTAAGTAATTCCATTTCCAGGGTATCTGATGTCCACTTCTGACCTCCACAAAAGGTGCACGACCCAGGTGAACTTACATACATGCAGAGGATGCACTCATGCACATAAAATAAAGTAATAAATAAAATAGTTTAATTAGTTTTTAAAATTTAGTGGGTCATTCTTTGAGACAGTGTTTCTCACTCAACCTGTCCCCAACACTACAATTCATGGCTCTGCACAAAGCTTTTATGTGGGAGCTGGGCATCCAAACTCAGATCCATCCAGACCCTTAGTAAAATGGTACGCCTTTCACTAACTAAGCTGTTATCCCAACCCAGGTACTTCTCTTAACTTCCTTAGGAAATGTATTATATTGATTCAAATTTTCTGAAAGAGCTTAAAGATTCGAGAAAATGAAGATTCCATTCTACAGTTTTGTGTAGAACATTAATATTTCAAAGAAAATCTGAGTAATTGATATTTTGGGGCAGTACTTAAGGCAGGGCCATTTCCCAAGCACTTAAATGAACTTTAATTTTCTAATAAGGAAACAAATATTTCAAAATTAAAGCCTGCTTTTTAAATACTGGTAGTAATTGAAATAAGACATATGGAAAATATGTAGATTATTCCTTCTAATACAGCAACTAAAGGACTTAGATGACAAATAAAAATAAATTTAAAACTCTAAGTCAACATTGATAGTCCATCATTTAATGTTGATAACAAGACAAATTTTACCTGATTTTTTAAAAAAATCTTGGATTAATTTTTTCCCCTTAATATGCTTCCTAGCACTTTTGACAGAGTCTGCTGCAGGTAACCAAGAGTATATTCTCCACTGAAAATATCTCTGGCTTTCCTTTCAGTCAAACTGATGAAATTTGCATGTGAATCATTTGGAAGCACTAACACAGTCCCGAGGAAGATCTTTCTATAACTTTATCCTTCTTTGGCTTCTACGGAATAAAGAATGTTATAAAAAATCATATCCCAAGGAAATCAATGAATTATAATTTTTTTTTTTACCATTGAAAAGATCCTTTTAGAACAGACTGGACAATCATTCTTTCCTTTCTTACTTTCCATAGAGGGTACACATTTATTTCAGCTGCGGGGCATAGCTGAGGTTAGAGGAGACAGAAAGAAAGGACTAACAATAACTTTGTTTCCCTCAAATGCGTGGAGTTTTCTTTGTTAAAGTTTAAACTGTGTGCTATTAAAATCAGTGTTGAATTTTATCTTATCATTTATGAGTTGGTTACAACAATTCTTTACTAGGAATGAATACTACTCCTATTATGGGCCATGAATGCACCCATATGTTCAACCTATGTAGTTTACTCTAAATTCAGTCTGTATATTTTATTTTATGCAACATAGGACATATTAATTCTCATTCATGGGAATATTATTGTTGGTGCACATAGTCAGAGAGCAGACTGAAGGAGTAATGGGAGAAGGAAGGAATCCAGGTGGAACGGTAGGTGGAGCGTGGGAGAGGGTAGCTGGGAAAACCTGCAATGACCTGTTTGTGAGGTTTCCACAGAGATCCCTAGTGGATTGTATGAAACTCTAAAGAAAGAATAAAATATATTTCCTGCTATTGCTCAGGCATCAGGACCCTTGTTCTCATGTCTGAACCCACATAAACAGCTGCACACCTATAATTCCAGTACTGTGAGGTTCAGGGGGCAGGGGCAGGAGGATTACTGGGGCTTCTGATTGCCAGTCTACTTACAGGTTCAGGGAGAGATGTTGTCATTCCAGCACATGACATTGGCTCTGTAGTGGCACTTTTATCTTGGGGGCAATCAACAGCTACCTAATTGAACTGAAATTCCACTTAATGGGAGGAAACTCAAATGTAGTCATACATAGCCTTAGAGGAAACCCCAAGACCGTCACATTCCTAGACTAATGTAATTTCTTACTATGCTATATATAAGAAATATATAAGGATATATATATTTAGTATATCCTTATATTTACAGTCAAGTATTTCAGTCACCACTCATGAAGGAAGCTTTTTTGCACCAGACAGAAACTATTGCAGAGCACCACAAGTCGTCATACACAGACAGTGTCTATGAGTTGCACAAGCCTAAGTGGCCCATCTACAATGCAACCTCTACATCTAAGACTCATAGAACATAGAAAAAGGTGTAACGAGGTTACTAATGAACCTTTCCATTCTCATTAATGAAGCTTCCTCATGCAATAGGAAGGCAGTAACATAAAAGATCACAAATGGCCAATGCATAGAGACTAAGAGTCTAGAGAACGCTGGTCCTTAGACAGGACTCCTGTATTAAACTTCACCCACACAGGGCTCAGGGACTGTTGCAGAGTGGGGAGGTGGTAAGACAGTAACAGCCAGGGAGGAGGTGCATGACCACATGGAAATAGGGTCCTACAATCTCCTGGGGCCCTGTTCATATGAGCCTACAGCAAGGGTGACAGCATGCACAAGACCCATGCAAGCTGAACCAGGCAAAGACCCAGCCTAGAACTGGGGAAATGGAGAGCAGACACCAATCTCAGATGAAGAAATATTGGCAACTGGTTAGTGTCGGCTGAGGAAGAGCTGATCTTCCTGGGGTGAGGAACTCTAGATAGACTGACAGACCTCAGTGGATGAACACTAAGTTGCATAGTAGATCTTGGCAGGGATGACAGAGTGTATGGATTACAGTTGGGGGCCAGTGGGAGTGCCAGTGGGGAAGCCTGAATAAAGATGATTAAGATTGATTGGGATGTTTTGTATGAAATACACAAAAATTTCAATAAGTTTTTTTTAAAAAAAAGAAGAACCCAGGAACTACTATCTTTGCTTTTATTCACAACCAAACCTGCAGCTGTCAAGTTAATAAATGAACAAATGATAACCACATTCTATGTATGATATAATCCATCTATACAATACATGATGACTCATAAAATCTCCTAGATGTGCGCTTTTCTTAGAGACAGGACATGTGAATCTTCATTATATGCCCTGCAACTTGGAATTGAGATCCAGGCTCATCAAATCATTGACCCTTAAGAACTTTGAAAACTAATAGTTCACCTTAAGAGTACAACATAGAGGCTCTCTGGTTCTTTCCATTCTCTATCCACCAAGTCTGTCTATCATGGACAGAGGGGACTAGCTTTACGTTCTTGGCAACAAAGAGCTTCTGAAGTTTGCATTGACATGAGATGACTAAAAACAAAAATTAAAATGACCCATATAGAAAAGAGTTAATACACGTTGCTCTCAAGAGCAAACCTTTATCTCTCTTTTGGAGATGGAAATAAAGAATCCATGCACCACACAGACACTGTGTGACGTGCTGCAGACTGGACTGATCAGCATTCCAGATCTGGGGCAAGGATGGCAACTTCCTGGATTGGTTAAAGCAGCCTGCTGGCGTTTGCTAAATTCCACCTGTGTGATTCTTTTTTTTCCAGAGTGTAGAGGGTCACAGCAAGTGGGGTTATTGTGAGGTTCACTGCGGGGGTCACACTCCAGGGGGTGAGATTGGTTGTTCAGAGTCAGACTGGGACTTGTGTGTCTCTCACAGCAAGCCCTTTAATATTTGGCTTAACAAGCTTACATACAGAAAGAGGCAGGGCTCTGCATGCAGAAAAGGAAACAGGCAAGGAGACTGAGCAACATAATCAGTACGGATGATGTTCATTACACAAGGAGTCTTGCTAAAGTTTCGTGGTCATAGTTCACTTGAGGAAGGGGGTTTATGTGATAATCGTAAATCAAGGAGTACTAAAGCAGTTTTCCAAATGAAAGAGTCCTTTCTGAGAACAAAGAGCACAGCTGACTTCCTCCTGCTTGCTGGCAGTGTTTCCCGGGACAGGAGTTACAAGACTGCTGTGTTCAGTGTCCCCTCCTTCAGCAGGAAAAGTTGCTGAAGCTTCAAAGCCCCAGGCTGGATTCACTCTAAGAGAAGCCATCTTGGCCTCCAACCATTCACCATTCCAGATTCCATTCATTCTTTTACTGCAGTGCTGACCAGATAAATTTTCTAGGTTTGTTATCATTTTGGAGATACAATTTTGACCAGTGGGGAGAGGCTTTTTACAAGCTTCTACTTGGACCTATTAAAATAACACTCATACTTCGTGTCAGAACTCGTACATTTTCATTAACTCAGAAAGCGACCGTATTGGGTTCTTCTCATGCTTAGGCATACCTGTCCCGATTATAAATTTGGATCAGGAGGAAGTATACAGGGTTGGGTTTGTAGACTTAGTGAACATATTTTAATGCAAACCAGGTTCAGATTCTGTCATCGCTCTTATCAACACACTCTTACTCTTCCTTGAATCTCCTAATGATAGTTTTGATGTTTTCTTCAATTCAACACCAATTCTGTATTTAATGCTCCTCAAAATTCTCCCCATACCCGATGTCCTATTGCATGATTATTGTGAAAATGGCTCTGACACTGTGGATGAAGGATGGATATTGAAGAAAGATATGTGCAGTGACATTTATCATAACAGTGGGGCTTGTTTTCAACCAGAAGCATCCAGGTATGAAAATGGAAATAAATGTGTTTCTAAAAAGTAACTATGTTCTATTACAGCAGTCAATGTGTAAATATATATATGCATTATGTACGTATAGCATAAAGATAATACACATGAGATACATGTATACTTGTGCCTGTATACATATACTGTACATGTGTATGATCAGTATCATAAGTGATTCTAAGAAGAAGTAAGGAGCACTCTGTGATATTTTACAATGCTGCATGGGGAGTATATTTTTATTTGAGTGAGTACATATAAAGTAAGCTATCATTTGACTGGAAGCATAAAAGTTAAAATAGTTATGTATATCTATAATTATTCATAACAATATTCATAACCAGTCCATAAGCTGGTTAGTACACATACATTTACATAACTGAACATTTTAGCTCTGACAGCTAAAGAGCCTAGAACCAACAACAATGAGTTGGGAAAAGTCACCCATATTATAATTTTTCATATGTATTCTCCAAAACAGAAACCATGTCTCCCTAAGGAATAAAACCCAGAGCAATGGTGATGGGGAGATGTTTCCAAGGTATATAAGTTATCTAAAAGAAATTCTACATACTGGAAAATGTTGAGCAGCAATAAACAGCAAATTGAATTATGACCTAAAGTATAAGATAAGCATGTTTAAATCCATAAACTGACTGATGAAGAATAAATATATGGGAGGAATAGACAAATTTCCTATGTAGAATAATTATAGAAATTTGAAGATAACAGGTCCTTAAGAAGGTGAAACATAATTCTACTCTTTATTGTGGGATTTGCACAGAGATTCCCTTTCAAAGGGCAGAGCCATGGGTAATAGCTACAGTGAAGAAATCTGAGCAAGGTTAGTACAGTTATATTAGGTTGGTTTTACTTATTTATGATGTTAGCCAATGAGTGGACACTGTATCTCTGTAATAATCCTCTGCAAACCCATGAATCCAATGTAATAATGAGAAAAACAAATTCTAGTCAAAGTTGGACGTTTTACAAAACATCTGGCAGAAATTTTCCAACTGTCAAAGTGATCGTAAACAAAAAAAGCTAAGGAAATGTCAGATTTTACACGCGTGGAGACCTCGGGACTCAGTGAGATACAGTGTCCTGGTTGGGATTCTAGAATAAAACTTTTTAACTGGTAAAAAGACAGGACATGTGAGTGAAACATTGGACTTTGTTTGATAATACTGTGATGTTGTTAGGTTATTAACTATCATAAATGTACAACACGTATGTAAAATCTTTACAATAATGATTCAGGATTTAAAGTTTAAAGGATTGCTTTTAGTATATTCACAGTCTTTCCAGAAATCTAAATCTATTTTAAAGTAAATATTTAACCATGTAAATTTTGTATGCAGCAGCAATGAAAAGACAAATAGTCAAGTCTAGATTTTTTTTTTCTGTTTAAAGTAATACGAGAAAGAATGGAATAGGAAAAAGAAGAGCAAACTCATTCCACTTAATGCCATAAAATGCCATTGGTGAGTGGTGTTACAAAAGGATAAGTATCTCATATTTATAGATTGAAAACTTCGACATTGTTATGTTGATTCTTCAAAGATTGATTTATGAATTCACAACAATTTCCATCTAAATCACAGCAAAGCTTTGTATAGAGATTGACAAAGTGATCCTAAAATGGATATACAAAGGTTTGCAAAGAATCAAACTCATTTGTAAAAGAATGTAGTTGGAAACTTAATATTATGTGATCTCAAAACTGACATTTATCAAGATACTGTCGCATTGATCCAAGGATGGGTCTAGAGACCAGTAAAATCAAATAGCTAGAAAATAAGCCCTTACTTTTATAACCCATTGGTTTCAAAGAGGGTGCTCAAACAATCTCAATGGTGTGCATGTATGTAGTGGGGGAGTGTTATACTTGCATATCCACCAGGGATTATAGCCCTAAAGGGCAACCTTAGAAATGTGAATACAGTGTGAGATCCAAGACAAAGATTAAGTCACAGAATTTCTTGGAAGAACAAATGTGGCTCTTAGAGGGAAGAAGTAGAATACACATTTCAGAAATGGTTAATGGTTTACTCATAAGTAAAAACCATCAGCCAGGAAAATATTCTAAGTCAAGTAATTATTTCTATTTTCCTTTCTTCTAATCCAAAGAGAATCTTCCCCCTTTAAGAACAAAGCTTTAAGGCTACGGACATAGTTCAGTGGGAAAAGTTCTTGCCATGCAAGTGAGAGAATTTGAGTTCAACTCCCTAGAACTCAAATAAAACCAGCAAGGTAGTGCAGAAATGTAATTCCAGTGTTTCTAAAGCAAGATTGGAGGTGGGGATAGGAGGGCCCCTGGGAGCTCAGAGCCAGTTAGCCTGGCGTACACAATGACAAGCAATAAAGGTGCCCTGGCTGAACAAGGTGAACAGCAACACCTGAGATAGTGTGACTCACGCATCGATGGCAGGTACATGCCTGCACTGACACTCGTAGGTGCACATACACACATATCATGCAAACACATATACACAACCATAAAAAATAAAGCTTTGTATTAAAATATATATTTCCAGAAATCGTCAACTTCTTTCACATCATATGTGTTCAGACATCAGCCACCTGGGCAAATTTTTATTTTAGAAGGCTATAACCTTTTCCTGAACATACTTAGAGAATCGCAATAGTACTTCTGTAGAGTAGGGACATACCTCATTCTGTTATGACATGCATCTGATAAAATGGAAAGAGATCTTGCATTTAGAAATGAAAACATGATTGATGTACATCCAAAAATGACTCAGTAGTTCCTTCATCTCTTCAAAGTTCGATGGTTTTCTTATTTTATGTATTTCTCAGAAAGTACTGAAACTAAACTGCCATTTTCATTCCTATCTTTCACAATCAGTGTTCAGACACAAAATCATAAAACTAATCAGTACTTTATCGGTACTTAGAAGATTTTGCAAATTAGGTCCCACCGTATCTCAGAGAAAAGACCAGAACAAGCTGAAATATGGAGGAAAATAAGTAGCCTCTTATACTGAAGTTTGCCATGGTACCTGATTTCTGCTGGGAAGCATAGGCTTGTTGACACAAAGAGAGGTACCATAGAGACCTATCTCTTTATACTATTATTATCATCATTATTATTGTCATTATTATATGCTGGACACATTCTAAATGCAACGTTTCAAACAGTACACACATAGTAATTCTTCTGCTGCTACACTGAGGTAACTAATATTCAGTAAGCATAGATTTTTGAAGGTGTAGAATCATATATTTAGGTTTAATACATTGTTCCAATTTGATAAAATAAATAATAAAACAAAATAACTTGTATAAGAGAAAAGATAATTAAACTGTGGAAAGAATGTCAAAATTAAAAGGATTAATTAAAATAAATATTTATAATAAAATATTGATTAGGAATCAAAGGTATGGCCTTTTTATAGTTACTATGAACTGTAAGGAAGGGAACTGGGGAGATGGCTCTGCAATGATATGAGGACCCGAGTTCACATCTTATTAACCCATATAAAAAAATTGTAAGTTTGCACACACCTATATCCCCAGATATATGGGAGTGGCCAGAAACAGGAGAGTAAGTGGGGTTTGCAACTGCCAGTCCAGGTCTAGTCTTATTGAGGAGCACTGTCTAAAGGCAATAAAGCATACAGAAATAGAGTGAGACACCCAGCATTCTCCTTTGATCTCCGACAGCACACACACATACACACACACACACACACACACACACACACACACACACACACAATCACCATAGCCACCTCAGGAATGGATTGGATCTTTTTCTGCATGGCTGGAAAAATCTAAATTATACAAATTCTTTCTATGAACAAACTATGGGCCCTCTTACATCTGAATCCAATTCAGATGACTTTGAAAATGGACCAGAGCCTTCTTACTTGATTTCTTGCAAATCTTACTTGATTTGCTCTGTCACTAGGTAGATTCTGACCATGAAATGCAAGTAAGGAAGGCACGCAGACAGGACTGTCCCATAAAACAAGGGACGTGCCTTCACATGTGAACTTAAAACAATAATTTTTAACATAACACTTTTTTCATTATTAATTTTATATTCAAATTTTCACTGGTATCCTATACTTATTCGCTAGGTTAAATGATCTAGTTATAGATTTTCCACTGGCTCAAGCTAGATGAGAATATGAATAGTTATATAAAGGAAATTCAATTGGCATCTATATTTCTAACACATACAGGTATGTTTTCAGGTCAGATCCACGTCAAAACTTTTCATTTCTTTTCAAAGAGCTAGAGATATGTGACACTTGGACATGTGCATTAATTATCCAAAAAAGACTTTTTGAATTAAAAGTTGATGCAATTTATCCTAAAATATGGTATCGAAAACAGGAATGTCTCAGTGTTTTAAGACAAATGCCACCATGTTACCTGCCATTGCATGTGACTAAATAATGCCTATCTATGAAACTTTTTTTTGGTGTCAAGTAGCAGTAGTCTCTCCAAATGACTTAAAAATTCAGACTCAAATACATGGAGACTTTGGCTTAAGGAATCATTCACTACCAGCAGAGTTTACCGTCCTCTTTCCACAATTCTAATTTTTCCTATTTCACCACAAGTTACACGAGTTCAAGGTGATTTCATTCATGCCGGGCTTGCACTGGTAACACAGCAAACTACAAAACAACGTCACTTTTTTAAAGGAGTAACTTGCCATTCAGTTTCTTTGTTTCTGATTGGCCTGACTTGGATTAAGTAATCATCCAATTCAAGCTGGTTTGAGCAAACTGAGTGTTTTCATTGTTTAACAGGATGTTGAAAAGAAAAAGAAGAAATATCTGTGTTCAAGTATATATATATATATATATATATATGTATGTAATTATATACTCATACACTTAAAATAAAAATAAAATACTTAAAAAACTTAACTTGATCAATTAAGGTATATAGTAACTAAGAAATGTCTAAATATTATTGACTGTATATGATTAAATTTCAAATATTAAAAACAAATACAGTTTCATAGCGAAGTTTTATTATCTGAGTTTTTGAACTATGAAAATGAGGAAAATATCAAAACTGTTAGCATCAGATTTGCAAATTTAATATATGATAATCAAAAGTGACCTTTATTTATTCTGAAGAATTATTCTTAATTTATAACGTTTTTATATGTATGAGTGTTTTGCCTGTATGTACATAAGTGTATACCTGTGTTATTTAATGCCTGTGGAGGAGAGAATTGGGAATTGGGTCTCCTGGAACTGAAGTTACTGAAAGCTGTTAGCTGCCATGTGGGTGCTGGGAACTGAAACTGGATCCTCTGCGAGAGCAGCCAGTGCTCCTAACCACTGAGCCACCTCTCCAGCCCCAAGTTTGAAGAATTACTAGAAACTGGATTTTGTACTTCAAAATGTTCCTTTAAGTGTTGAATAGAGGCATCTTAGCATATAAATATCCAAAACTTTGTACCCAACAAAACTTTCTTGAAATGGCATCCAAAAACTACAGGACTCTGCGTTAATCTTGCTGAATGAAGAGATGCTTGCTGAATGGTCATTGCAGTACTATTCACAGTAGATAAGTTATGGAGCCAACGTGGGTGTCCAGGAAAAGAAGAATAGACAAATAAAATGAGGCACAAATACGCAGTGGAATTCTTTTCGGCTCAAAGGAGAATGAAGCTGTGCTGTTGTCAGGAAAATGGATGCAGTCAGAGATCATCTTATTAAGTGAATTATGCCAGTCTCAGAAAGGCAAGTGCTGTATGCACTCTCTCTCATGTGTTGTTCCTAGACTTTATGATCACAATAAATCATATTCTTATTAACATGATACATAAATATTAAAGAAAGTGTAAGGGAAACTGGTCGAGGTGGGGAGACAAACAGGAAGGGACAAGCAAAAGAAGAGGGTCAGGACAGGGAATATGCAAAGCACACAATGTACACTGTGTGTAAAGTTTATTTATTTAAAAGCATAAATTTGAATTAAAAACTGCTTTAATAAAAAAATCGGTTGCAACAAAATGAAATAACATAAAGCAGGAGAATTACAATTTAAGACAGATGAATCAATAAACATTCACACTAATGATTAAATCCTAAAAATCACATGCCTTTGTGTAAAGATTAGGGGAATTATCCAGATAGGATTACTTTACATTTGAAAATGAGTTGTCTGCAAGCAGAACCTAGGTGCAATACCAAAGATGATTAGTGAAAATTGGATTGGAGTAATATTAAAATATTCTGAATTGTTCAATGTAGAGTTTTATTTGATCATTATTTAATTGTGATGTTTGGAAATTCTTAACATATGTTTGCCTGAACTATAATTGTGATTATTAAGTCAATAGAAACAAATGAAACAAATTTTAGTAATCTAGCCACTCTAATAAACTAAAGAAACCACATCTCTTACTTTTCTTACTTGACCAATATTTTTACTATGTTCCAAGCATTGCTAATTTAATAATTTAAATCTTTATAAAGTATTATCTATTAATAATTAATATCTCATTTTTGTGTGAAAGTCCAGAAATCATGACAAATTTCTCACAGTGGATAGAGCTTGCTGTGCAACCATGAGAGCTTGAGTGTGAAGACTTAACACTCCTGTAGAGACTAGCAAGGGTGCAGCCAACCTCAGAACTTGAAGAGGGAGACAGGCTGCTTACTAGAGCAGCTGAGTCGGTGAGTGCTGGGTTCATGTGAGAGACACTCCTCAGAACATAAGGTGGAAGTGATACTGAAAAACACATCCATCTAACTGACCCACATTGATTAAAAAATGGCCCAAAATATTTAGATAATGACCTTTGAGCAATATCTCAATACCGTAATATTGGAAGGGAACAAGTAAACCAAAGTCCTTTCAGAGGACGCAAAACCAGCAGCAACTGGTAGCAAGGAAAGACTGAGAAGACTCAACCCAAGGGGAAATGCTGGCCACAAGATGGAAATAGGTGGCAGCTTATTGTACAAAATGATTCAATTCTTATGAGAAAATGTGTAACTACAAAATCTATCAAGAACATCTTATCTCTATGTACCTATAAAGTAATGGAAAATGGAGCCCCATCCTTGCCACCAACACATCACATGCAAAGGTCCAGTGCCAACTGTCTTCTTAGGAGCCAACAAACCTTTGACTTTTCTCAATATCTGATCCAATAAATTATATATAATATATATTATATATATTGCCTGCATGTATGTCAGTGAACCTGTGTCATGAAATGCCCAGGGAGGTCAGAAGATGATATTAGATCCCCTGGAACTGGAGTTATGGATGGTTATTAGCAGCATGTAGGTGCTGGGAATTGAACTGGGTCTTCTTCAAGAGCAGCCAGTGCTCTTGACCGCTGAACCATCTCTCCAGTCCTACCAATTTAATTCTTCAGGATCTTTATAGCCCACTTTGAATTGTTCTCACCGATATTACAAATTTGTACATGATTAGATGGATTCAAAACCTTGCGGTTTATGTGGAGTACAGCATACCACGTAATGTTAGCATACCTTCTGCCTCGAAATGGGTTGTAATTTCAATTAGTTTTGAAGGTGGCAGACACATGATTGGGTTTCATCATGGCATTTTCTTGGATACTATATTTGTACCTATTCCCCTCCCCCACTGCCCTCTCCAGCCCCTTGTCACTTATTTTGGTCCAGTTCCCCTAGCCAGTATCTCCTGTCTATACCCTCATGTCAGATGTACACTATTACCTGCTCACCATCTTATAAGATCTCTTCTACCCTCTTATATGCCTCATGCCAACACCACACACATGCATGCGCACACACACACATGCACGCAAGGACGTGCAGGCATACAAACACACTAATTAAATGTATTTTTCATATGAGAGGAAAGGGGATACTTCCCTGAGCCTAACTTTTTTCACTTAACATAATTGTTTCCAGTCACACCATTTCTGAAAATTTCTCGTTTTTTACTTTCCTTTGAGGCCAAATAAAATTCTATTTTACATAATAATAGAACATTTTCTTTGGTCATGAGTCTGTTAATAGGCTACAAGGCTTATCCTGTTTCATAGATGTTGTATAGAAAATCTCCGTAGTGTGAGACTTTGAGTCCTTTGGGTATGTATTTAGCAGTGGTATGACAGATTCATAAGGCAGTTCTACTTTGAGAAAAAGTTCCAGACCGACCTCCGCAGTGGCTGCAGCAGTTTACATTCCCACCATCAGTGGTTAGGGATACCTCTTTCTGCACATCTTTGCCAGAAGTTGCTATCTATCATCTACCTTCTTAATGTTAAGCACTCTGGTGGGAGGGAGTAAGGTAGAATCTTAGAGAAGCTTTGACTTGTATTTCCTTCATTGTTAAGAACATGGAGCACTTTTTCAAATATTTATTGCTCATGTCTGTTTCTCCATTTAAGAACCGTCCATTCAACCCATCAATCTATTTATTTTAATTCATATTTTTATAGAATGTGTATTTAATACTAAAGATCTTAATCATCTTTATACCCCTCCCTACTGGTGCCCTATAGACCCTCACCATCAGATGTCTTGCACTCTCTCAAATATGTTAAAGCTTATCAAGTTAAGTAATGGTAGAGATATCACAATTCCTAACCTCAAATTATGCTACAGATCCCAGTGGCAAAATACATGATATCAGAGGGACAACAGACGTATGGACCAATAAAGCAGCCTGGAGAACCCAAAACTAAACCACACAGAGATCATCACCTGGGTTTTGACAAAGGTGTCTGGAACTATCATGGAAGAAGAGACAACCTTTTCAGTGGATGCTGCTAGCAACACTGTATGACTACAGGTAAAAGAAAGAAGCTGCACTCAAACTTACCTCACTCTCAAATCAATCCGGAATTGTGATATCTCTACCATTATTCTTTCTGTTTAGAATTGTTTTGGCTATCCAAGTTGATTTTAGTATTTGAATATAAATCTTGGGACTTTCTACTATCTGAAGAATATCTTTAGAATTTCAGTGGCCATGGTTTGAATCTGTAGACCACTTTCAATAATATAATTATGTTTACAATATCAGTTCTTCTAATCCATGAGCATGAAAAGCCTTTCCATTGTCTTCTAGAATATTCTCAATTTCTTTCCTCATTATCTGGTGAGGAAGTTTTCTTCTTCGTCAGGCTTATTCCTAGATTGGTTTTCGTGTTGTTTTGGTTTGTGTGTTTCTTAAGGCATTGTGAGTGCGGGTTTTCCCTTTCTTTCTTTCTTGGAAAGTTCATTATTGGCATACCAAAACACCACTGATGTTTTCAGGTTGGTTTTGTACCCTGCTGTTTTACTGAAAGTGTCTGTGAGGTCTGAAAACTTTCTGCAGGAGTACATAGGGTCTATTAAGTTTAGAGTCCTGTCAATTAAAAACGGGGCTATTGGGCTTCTTTTTTTCCTATTTGAATATCTTCTATGACTTTTTCTCATTTTATTGATCTAGCAAATACTTTAAGAGCTATTGTGAATCAGAGTTGTGAGGAGGGTATACTTTTCATATTCCAGATTTTAAAGGGAAAATTCTCTCTGATTTCCCTCATTCAGTATAGTATTAGCTGTATGTTTTGCATACATAGCCTAATTGTGTTGCGGTATGTTCTTTTTATTCCTAATTTCTTTAAGATACTTATAACGAAGAGATTATGAATTTTGTCAAATGCCTTTTTTTGCATCTATAGATAATCATCAGATCACTCCCTTTAAGACTACTTACATGCTTTGCTTTCTTTGATTTGTATGTTGATTTGAAATAAACTTGCATCTCTAGGATGAGCCCAAATTGGGATGAATCCAAATTATTCATGCTGTACAACATTCTTAAGGTGTCCTGTCATGCAGTTTTTAAGTCTTGAGAATTTTTTTGTCTATTTTATTGATTGGTCCTTTTTTTTGACATTCTCTACCCGTTTCAGTTGTGTTTTGGTATGTCAGCAATGCTGGCTCTATAGAATGATTTGGTGGCATTCCTCCCCTTCTAGTCTGTGGAATAATCTGAGAAGCATTGGTATCAGTTCTTCTTTGAAGTCTGATAGAATTCTCTGATGACTGTGGCTGATCCTAGGCATTTCTTTGCTGGGCGATTTTAATTATTGCATCAACTTGTTCTTTGGTATTTGGCTGTTTAAATTTATGTCATTTTAAAATTTTTGTTGAATTTTTGTGATTTTCCTTCAATATAATATGATGATATTAGGTCCTTCCTCCATCCACACTTTCTCTCATTGTCACCTGACCAATTCAGTGTACTCCATTATATACATGGTTATGTCCTACAGAGTATAATTTGTGGGCTCACATATCCTCAGCATGGTCCATCTACTGGGGACTATATCTTTTTAGTTAAATTTGGTAAGCTATATGTGCTTAATGAATTCTTAATGATTCTTAATTTAATGATTTTTAAATATAAGTTTATGTACTCCCTCTTGTTTCTCTGGGATGTTATTGGAGTCTGTTGTTAGATCTCCCTTTTCATTTCTAATCAAATTAATATTTCAGTCTCCTCTCTCTTGTTTGGTTAGCTTGGTTAGTGCTCTACTAACTTATGCTTAGATCATATTTAAATGAACCAACTCTTTGCCTAATTTTATGTATTCTTATTTTTGTTTTCTTTTCACTGTTTTTGACCTAATCTTTATTATTTCTGCTGTACCTGGGCTTTTCTTTTTTTCCTAAGATCTTGAGGTACATAGTTAGGCTACTGTTTATTAGGCTACTGATTTTTTAAAGGATTTATAGAATAAACTTTCATTTTGGAACTGCCCCAGCTGTATCCCAGTGGTTCTGGTTTCATTTGATTCAGGAATTTCAGTTTTCCTCTTTTTATTTCTTCAGTGAACCACTGTTCATTAAGAAGTATTATTTTCCTTCTGCAGATATTTAGTTAGTTTCTGTTGTTTTTCTTCCCAGTGATTTCTAGTTTTTATCAAACTGTGAATGGAAGAGGAACAAGAAATCGTTTTACTTCTTTGTCATTCTTCAAAGCTTCTTTATGGCCTGCATTATGATCAGTTGCAGAAAAGGCCACATGGACTGCTGAAAAGAATGCAATTCCTAATCTACTGGAAGAAACTATTTGTAGACATGTACTAAATCCACTTGACTCCCACATAATTACCTCTGAATATATTTTAGTGGTTTTAAGTTTGAACAACCTGTATAAACATGAGTGTGAAGGGGCAGGAGACGTGGCTCTGTGTATAAGAACACTGGTTGCTCTTAGAGAGGATAGGTTGGCTCCAGCAAGCACATAGTGACTAACACCTGAAAGTCTAGTTCCAGGGATCCAAAACTTGCACACCTGAGTACACTTACATACAAGCAGGCAAAACACTTATACATCTAAAAAATTAAAGGTGCTGTTGAAATCTTTCTGTTAGAGTTGTTGGTTTTGATGCTTTGGTTTCTGAGTTACATATACAGTGTTTTCTAGTTTACATAAGTCATCATTCCACCAAGTCTTTTGAGCGTCCTAAAGCACCCTTCTCCTCCTCCTCCTCCTGGATGACCTAAGAGATGGAGCTCAAGTGGCAGCAGCTGGGAGACCACCCCATAAGGTGATTGGCTAACCAGACCTATAAGACCCCTTGCACTTCCTTGAATAAACAAGCTTGCAGTGGCTTGCCTTTGGTATGCTTCTCGCCCAGCTCCCAGGGTCTGTCTGTGTGTTTGTTGACCCTGCGCATACTCACTCCCCCCACGGTGGACACCCTTTGTCCCCCTTGGGCTGACTCCGAGTGCAGGGGACCCCAACAGGACTCCATCCCCCTCCCCCATTGGTGAGACGCCCCCAGTCTGATCATTGATGAGTAGCTTCCTCTGGGTTTTGGTTGCTCCAGGGTGTGGGTGCGACCCCCTCCTTTTCTCTTTTCCTGTGTTTGTCTCCCTACCCCAAAGGAAGCACACCTCACCACATGGTCCTTGAGATCCGTGCTGGCCTCTCCCTTTTTGGTTCATCCTGGCAAAATCATATGAGGGCCTGACCCCTCCTGATTTCGGATCCAAGGCAGGCTATCAGCCAAGCCTTTCTGGGGAAACTGTGTGGGCCGTGGGGGAAGGCCGAGTTTCCCATCTTTGATTTAAAAGAAAAAAGCCTCCTTCCTGCTGACAGGCAGGCTCAGGCCTCTTGAGTTTTAATCACCCAGCCGTCCTCCGTTCTGGATGGACACAGGAACCTCAGCACGCATTCTGGAACTAGAGCGCAGAGCTGGGGAACTGCGGAACTTTTAAAAGCTGGCACGCACCGCCTTTGCTGCTTCTTGGGTGCCGCCTACGGAACTCCAAGGGTGGGTGTACAGACCCACGGAGGTACCCTACTAAGCACAGACAGTTCGGACCCCAACATTCTGGCTACATGTCTCAGTGAACCCAAATATTAGTCATTTTGGCTTGTGTAGTGATTAGAGCGACTTCGAGTCTCCGTTTCATTAGTTGTCACTGGGCCTTAATGAACAATCTCCCTCCCACCAGGAGATGCCACAGCTGCCTGCACTCAGAGCCCTTCTCCTGAGGCATGACTTGAAAGTGAAACAAAGAGAACTTAACAGGTTTTGGAACAAAACCCTCATCCTAACCCCGTGGATTAGCCCCCAAAACGTTAGGGATGCCTCCACTTGGTCCTGTCTTCTCTTTCTCGTAAGGAAGCGTGCAGTTCATGATGGGCACACCCCGCCCCATTCTTCCTTGTCCTTTTGCCATAATCGCCAGCCTTAAAGGCCCCCCAGTTGTGAAGTTATTAACACCCATAATGAAAGTCATAAAGAGGGACAAAAATTGACCCTGCAAGTCTTGTCTTTGTCAGCCCCTCCTCCTGGTAACTCAAATGAGAAAGAGGAATCCCCAACTGCCAAGGATAAAACAACACCCACCCTGTTCCCAATGTGGGCACAGCCATTAGAGGCTCAGGCTTTTCTTAGCCCTTGGACAGAGCCTTACCTGCCCCTCCCGCCCTGCCCTGGGCAAGCCCTACTGCCCTCCCACCAATACCCCCTGCAAGGGCCATCTCCGGCCCTACCATCCCGTCCCTCTCAACTCTCCTAATGTAGGACCAGATACAGCAGTTAGGCCCTGATACCCCACTCCCCTCACTGACCTGGCTCTCATCCGAAAAGCAGCTCAGGAGACCGGTGTGGACTCAGCATATTTTGAGCAGGTCCTCTTACAGTGGCCCATCCACCTCCAGACTTACTATGACTGGTACTCACTCTTTAAAACAGTCCTTTCCCGACCGAGTTCCTTCAATGGAAAGCAGCCTATAATGACCTGGCTGAATCACAGGCCCGTCAAAATCTCCATTTAGGGAATCTGGTTTCCCTGGATGGCTCATAATGCTATTGCTGCTTAGCGCAATGAGGAACTCCACAAATGGATTGTAGCCACCAAGGAGATTAATCCTATAGTTGCCCCTTCAAAGTCCTGGCAGCCTCCATCCAGACCCGAAAACCCAGAAGGGTTACCACTGGGCCAAAGACTGCAGAACTAAATCCACCAATAACATGCCCTTAAACTCCCCCAGGGGCAACCCTCAGCTCCTCCCATGAGGGTACCCTTCTGAATTTATGACCATACCCCACGTATCTTGGTCTCTTTGGATGGCATTGAATTTAAGGGCATTGTGGACACAGGTGTGGATGCCACTATTGTCTCTGCCAGTGTCACACTCCATATGACCAGTTGGGCATATAAGTCTGGGCCTGACATCCAGTGTGTTGGTGGACAATAGGCCACTAGACAAGTTAGGAGACCGGTCACCTACATGGACTATGACAGGAACATGGGAGAATTTCACCCTCTGGTGACCAACATCCCTAATACCCTCTGGGGAAGAGACATCCTCCAGAACATGGGTGTCCTCATAACTGCAGACGATAAGGCCTTTTATGATGACATTATCATCCATGACACCATCAGCCTCTCAGGGTGACTCAGCTCTAATAAGCCATCCAACGTCCTGTTGCACCCCCAATTCTAGGGGCCACTGTCAGACCCCCTGTCACTCCCATGAGCCTCTAGTGGGATACGTTGGACTCAATATGGGTCGATCAGTGGCCTATTTTAGAACCTAAACTGACCGTCCTCAAATCCCTTGTGCAAGAACAGCTTGATCTTGGACATATTGAGCCCTCCATCTATCCCATAATTCCCCCATCTTTATCATGTCAAAGAAAAATAATAAGTACAGATTTCTTCAGGACCTTTGCCAGGTCAACAAACATATGATAAACATGGGTCCCTTTCAAACTGGCCTCCTCCATCCCAGAGTCATTCCTATGAATTATCATATAATCATCATATTAGACATTTAGGACTACTTTTTCTCTATCCCTCTGGGGGCCAAAGACAGGCCCTTCTTTGCCTTTACTGTCTGGGAACCTAATCATAATGTCTCATCTAAGAGATATTAATGGAAGGTCTTCCCTTAGGGCATCAAAAATAGCCCATCTATCTGTCATTTTTTTTTCTGTCAACCACCATGGAGAGAATCAGATTAAAATGCTTCCTAATATATGGATGACTTTTTAATCACTCACCCCTCACAAGTTGTTCTAGTGGATCTCCTCAAAATACTTCTTGAGGACCTTAAAAAACTAGGTATAACTATAGTCAAGGAAAAAATTCAAACTGAACCCCTGTTTGGGTTTTAGTGTTTAAAATTTCCACTGATAATCAACCCCTCACTCCAAGACCTTAGTTAAGGATAAGTATTCTATCAATGACCTCCAAAAACTCTATGGCCAAAATAATTGGCTTAAGCCCTTTCTGCCCATTCCTCCAGCTAAATTCCTTCCCCTCTTTCACCTTCTTAAAACCTCAGATAGTCCTTCTCAGAAATCCCTTTGACCAAACAAGCAAAAGAACTTTTACAGGAGATATCTCACCGACTCTTTTCAATTACTTTCACAAGATATGACCCAACTCGTCCAGTCCTGAATTTAATCCTCTGGATGGAGAGGTCCCCCAAGGAGTCATTTGGCAAAAACAAGAGCTCCTTTATTGGGTCCACCCCTCTTGGTTGCAGACCCATAAACTCACTACCAAACTGGAGGCAATGCTATCAAGATGTGTATTTACACAAATAAAATTTACAACATAGAGCCCTCCAAAATACTGCCCATATCAATGACGGAACTCCAGTCCCTTTTATGAGATGACACCTCTTTCATGTCCTGGTGGCAGGATTTCCTGATGATATATAGATGACCACTTCCCTGCTCACAAATTACTTCAATCAATCACTGCCCTACCCCTGAAGGCCAATCTGAATTCTACACCCTCCAGTCAGTCTATTCCCTTGGCAGACTCTGCTTTTACAGATACTAATAAGCATTCTTACGGACTAATTATTAAGAAAGCCAAACAGCCAGACAAGGCTCTTAAGTTTGCTAACCCTCATTCAGTTCAATTAGGTGAACTTTATGCTATCCTCAGAGTCCTAAAGCTCTGTCAACAAGAACCTGTCAATATTTTCTCCGACAGTAGTTACGCTGTTTAAATGTCAAGGACGCTTCCCTTAGCCAACCCCAGGCCCTCTCATAAATCAATAGATATTGCCATTAGTACCTTAAAAATGTTGACAGAAAATAGACAGCATCACTGGTTCATTGAAAACATACACTCACCCACTGGTCTGCCTGGCTTCATTGCTGATGGGAATGCATAGGTGGATAAATTTATTGCTGTCACTTCCTTGCGGCTCCTATAACAAGCTAGATGCTTACACCAAAGATTACATCTCTCCCCCTCTAACCTGCAGGTCCTCTACCCCGAGCTTTCTCTTAGCCAATGTAAGCACCTAATCCATACATGTAAAACCTGTGCTGCTTTGGTCCCCTTGGGCCCACTGCAGCTGCAGGGAATTAGCCTTAGAGGCCTTACTCCAAATATCATCTGGCAAATGGATGTCACCCACATACCCTCTTTTGGCAACCTTAAATATCTTATAGTGGACACTTACTCCAAATTTGTTTTTGCTATCTCCCTTTCAGGTGAGAAGGCATCCCATGCCATTAAGGCAACAAAAACCACTGTGTTGGTCATGGGTGTACCCTGGGCAATTAAGACAGACAATGGCCTGGCATATACATCTGCCCAATTCAAGTCTTTCATAGAATCCTGGGGGATTAAGCCCTCCACATGCATCCCCTATAACCCTCAGGGCCATGCCGTAGTGGAGAGGATGAATAGAACTCTCAGGGAACTCATTATGAAGCAAAAAACGACAATGACACACAGGGATCCACAGTTGACCTTGGTGGAAGCTCTTTCACCCTTAATTTTCTTATCTTTGATGAAACAGGACTCTCTCCAGCCTACAAATACTGGAGATCTCAACAGGCCACTACCCCTTGGCCCCTGTCTGCTGGAGAAACTCTCACAAATGAATGGGAGGACCTCACCCACTCCTAACACAGGGTCAAGGATACGCTTGTATCTTTCCAGAAACCTCATCCCCCCATCTGGACACCCGCCAGAAATGTCAAGCCTGCCACGGATGTGCCTGCCAGCACAGCAGATGCCTCCACCACTGTGGAATCACTGATACAGGGAATTAATGGGACATGGCTCTGGGGCCTTAGCCAAGCTACCTGCCATGAGGAATAAGGGAATGGCTTCTCAATGGTTCCTTCTGTTTTTCCCTCTGCAGACCTTCCTGCCCCCATGCATAGCTTTGAAAAGGCACAGCTGACCCTTTTAACACAAGGGACTTCAGTGCCATCTGCTGAGATGAAATAGGACCTCAGCCATTTTTTCGCTCCTCCATTTGATAACCTGAGGAATTTTTGCTGTGGCCTTCTTGACGGTGATAGTGACATTCCGTTGCCTTAGGAAAGCACTGCATCAGAGCAAACGTCTCAGATATTGATGCTATAAATTCCATTTAACTGGCCACTGAACAACCACCTTCTTTACAATACACAATACATTCTCACTTCTTCCTGAGCATTCTTCAGCAAGAACCCTCATGCATGCCACAGGAGCCTTTCTGCAAACCTCCCATGCCATCCTAATTACCCTCCTGAGTGACAAGCATCACCCATTGGGTTCTTTCACCAGAACGGCCGGTAGCCAATGATGGGTAAGACCCTGTTAACAGGGGTAACCTAAGACAGGGACCGTCATCTCAGGTGGTCCCTAAGGGCCTGGGGTCAACAATGGTGTGGCAAAGAATCATGCCTCCCAGGATCACTCAATTAATAGAAACAAAGAAACTCAATTAATAGAAACTCAATTAATAGAAACATACTGCAGCGTGGACCTTGGCCAGGCCACCTGCCATGACACATGGGGAGGGAGTTCCTGTGGATGCAACGCTCCACCCTAACCAGGCCTGACACCAGCCCCACACCTGGATGACCTACCTAAGAGATGGAGCATGAGTGGTTGCAGCCAGGACCCCACCTCATAAGGCAATTGGCTTACCAGACCTATAAGACCTCTTGCACTTCCTTGAATAAGCGAGTCTTCTGCATGCTTCTCACCCAGCTCCCAGGGTCCTTCTGTGTGTTTGTTGACCCCCGCCTACTCACCCCCTGCATAGCAGAGACCATTCATCCCCTTTGGGCTGGCCCTGAATGCAGGGGACCCCAACAATGAACAACAAAAGTGTTGCTTGTTTGGCCTAATGTCAAGTCTCATATGTTCATATGACAGTGCAGAGAATTTGTCTTTGTTTCCTCCTTGGAGGAACTATTTTATTGCAAGCCATGAACCCCATATATTGAATCAGCTCAAATAAAAAAGAGACCAATGGATTTAGAACAAATATTTCTGAACCAAAAACTGACCCCTAATAAATTTCAAATCTTTATTAGTAATAAAAATGTAATACTGAAATATAAAGTCTGCTCTCTAGACTTTGGTGCATGAACTTGCACCAAGTTCAAAAACATTATCATATTGGCCCAGGTACCACAGTACAAAAAGGGTAAATTTAGCACACTTCTCCTGGGTGACTACTGGATATTAAATTGGATTCTGTGAGTCGCTCTGCTCTGCATTTTCCCTGTAATTTTCTCTTCATGGCACAAGGTAAATTGATTCTCTGTCATTGATTTCAAAGCAGGGTTATGGTCCGTTCTCACTTATGTGTTTTTAGCTAAAGTCTAAACAAGTAAATGGCCTTCTCTCTTCTCTTTCATTATATTTTCATTGTAGAAGTCTTCTTAGAGATGTAGAGTATGACAAACTTATTTCCCTGAGCTCCGCTCACAGTTCCTGTCTGTCTCACCCACTCCTGATCATCCTCTTTATTGCTCCAGACAATTTCACTCTATTCATTTACTCTGTACACACAAAATTTGAGGTGGCTACATAAATCCAGGAACCTCAAAACAAAACACAGTTTGTCCTCTGACTGTACTCACTTCAGTTCCTATGATGATCTGAGTTCCAATCATTTCCCCACAAACAACAAAGCTTCATTCTTCTTTATGAATGAAAACTTTTCCATTGTGTGTGTGTGTCATCCTCTTTATCCACTCACCCATTGCTGGGCACCTAGGTTGGTTCTATGACTTAGCTATTGTGAATGGTGCTGCAGCGATCAACAATGTGAAACACAATCTTGGAGTCCTCTGGACAAATACCCTATCCAGGAGTGATTTAGCTGGGCCATATGGGAGAGCTATATGCAATTCCAGGAAAAAGTTCCTTACTGTTTCCATATTTGTTGGACTAATTTACATTCGCACCCCCAGTGGATGAGTTTCTTTTGTCAACATTTGTGCCAGTGATTGTGGGTAGTTTGTTATTTTCAAGATAAATTTTAAATGACTTTTTAGCAAATATTAATTGCAACATTTTCACAAATAAACATAACATACTCTAACAGCAGTCGCCTTCTCTTACCTTCTTTTTCTACTCCCATCTTTTCCCCTTTCCTTAATAATGCCAAAAGCTTTTTTTATCTCTGTTTTTCTATCCTCTTTTTTAGATTAGCTAGGGTCACATTCACACGCTCTAAACTTCTGCCCTTGCCATTCTTATGAAACACATAAGAATAAGTTGGGGGTAAACTGGTAGAAAGGCAGCATTCTGTGATGAATTTATCCTAAGGGCACAAAGGAAGAAGGTTCATATTTAGGCAAAATAATGCATAGGTATCACACATATTCTGTAATCCCCACTACACACCTAATCAGAAATGAGACACATACACCTACTGTAAAAGACAAGTGAGATAGAAGCATTATAAAATGTGTAACACAAGGCTGCAGAGAGGGCTTACCCTGATTGCTCAGCCAGAAGATCTGGGTTTGTTTCTCAAAATCCACATGTCAGTTAACAGTTATCCATAACTTCAGCTCAAGGAATCCAAAGCCCTCTTCTAAACCTCCAGCAGCACTACACAACACGGTTGTACTTCCATACATGCAAACACTCATATGCATAAGATACAAATAAATTAAAAATTTTAAATTCTTATAAATGTGAGTGCATGTGGTAAAGCTGATAGCAATATCACAAAAATCACGGTGTAAGTCATGGAAAACTTCCCATTGAATTGTTGGTCAGGGTAGTACAGAGAGCCAGAATAATAAAGACTGTTGCCACAGCCCTTGATTTCCTTCAATAACTTGAAGTAAAGAAACTATTGCTGAAGACAGGACATACTTTAGACACAGAACTTGCAGCAATTGAGCTGAAAGTGACCTGAAGCCTCCTCCGTAAAGACTAGTTCTCACAGTATCAGAAGAAACTATGCAAGCTGACCAGGGCTTAGTCAATTAATTGTTCTACCCAACTAACTGTAAAGTCTATTAACCACAATAATGAACAGGCCAACAAATGATCTCCATTGGGGCTATAATGTTACTTTTATCTTAGAGGTAATCAACAGCTGTCGATTGGGACTTAAGGTCCACTCAGTGGGAGGGAACTCATGTGTGGTATCATAAACACTCAAAAAAGAATGGTTTGCAACAAATGAAGACTATTACAAAGATCCACATCTGGACAAATGCTCAGGGAACATTGTGGAAGAGGGGGCAGAAAGAATGTGAACGTCAGAGGGTCAAGAGACCCACTGCTAGTTAGTGAATTCTAGACATGGTAGGGAAGCTGTACCATTGAAATTTCATGTATGGTAGTGTAACAAGATCCACATATGATGAAAAGCAGTTGACATGTTGAGGTGGGTGGAAGCAATGTCATAGGGTGTCAATGAATGTGACGGGAAGAGGGAGAATCAATTTTCTCCAGGCACTAGCTTTCTGAAAGGTTATCTAATCTCAAATTGACAGCCCTAAAAACAAGTACACTTAAAACAAGTACACTTAGCACCACTAAATCGTCTCAGGGCATATTGTGTGTGTGTGTGTGTGTGTGTGTGTGTGTGTGTGTGTGTGTGTGTGAAAATAAAAATCAAAGACGAGAACCAGAAAAGGAGACAGTAACTTGGGAAGAGTTGGTGGTAGATTCGGAGGGATGAAAATAATGTAAACACAATACTAATGTATGAAATTCTCAAACATAAAAAAGATTAAACTGTAATGCAGGATAGAGAGATGGCTCAGTGGAACTACTCTTGCAGAGGACTCCAGTTCATTTCCCATTACCTAAGTAATGGTTCAAAACTGCCTGTAACTTCTGTTCCAGGGAATCTAACACACTCTACTGGTCTCCTTGGGTGCCCACACTCATATATACATATACATATATATATATATATGCATAATTAAAAATAAATCTCAAAACAATCTGCAATGCATCACATCACTTGAAACTATTAATATCATGGTTCAAAGTATCCAAAATAGTGGTCCCAGTTTCTACCACTAGATGGGAGTAAAGTATAACATGCCTGTATCTGTAAACTTCCTAAAAACGAATTTTAAGGGAAATATTTTTTAAGTGCCATCAGTGAGGCAGCATGTGAACTCTAACAGCATAAGAAGCAATCTGCTTATAACTGGAGCCCACCTCAGTCTCATCTCTTGCTTCAATTCTTTTCTCAAATCCATTCACCACTTGTTGAGAAAGCTGCGTGTAAGATATCCAAGGTTGTTTTGTTTACCTTTTACATACAGAAGCATGTATATGGACCTATAATTACTCATCATGAAATTCAGTCATCTGTTATACATTTTAGAGGGTTTTATTGTACTCAGAGCTATGTAACTATCAACCTGATTTCATTTTAGAACATTGTCCTTAATCTCCCAATTCAGCTTCCCACTGAGGTCACTCCCTCTGATTCCCCTACCTATGGGGACCCCTGCCCTTGCTCTAACCAATCACTAATTTACTTTCTCTCTCTAGAGATCGTCCCATTTTAGACAATTTTCTCTTAGCCATGGCAATTTCAGTTTTCTTTTAGAGAGATTGTCATATGGCCAGTATTTCCTCCCAGAGTGCTCCTATCCGTGTGTTAACATTCTCCCTTGCTCATGCATTTCATCATGCATTCCACCCGTACAACTGCAGAACAATATACTAAGCTGATTCAGCTGATTCGTGACCAAAGCAGTGAAGTTTCCTGGAAGCTGGAGACGAGTTCTTTTGCATTGTGTTACGTGTGCTTTGGGATAGAGTCCAATACAAGCTATGATTCAAATACTAACTTTAAGGATAGTCAATACTTTTGAAAATTCCCTCTACTTGCTAAGCATTGCACTCTGCATTCCTATATTTTAATGTAGTATTAATATTTAATGACAATGTTCTAAAAGCATATTGATGACAATTACACCCAGCTTCTTGAGATGGAAAATGTGAGGTTTGAAATCTCTAAATTATGAGTCCCTTTTCTGTAGTTTTAATGATGACAAAACTAAGGTACAATTTACACAGATAGAAAGTAGAATTCTAATTCAGACCTAGGTGATTTATCTCTAAGCCCTATGCTTAACAATAGAAGTGTATATAAATAGTTGGAGGTATGGCATGTAAAGTTTATTGACTTTTAATTTTAATTGATACACTAAGTGAACTATATTAATATAATGAGTACTCAAAATTTATTTTCAGAAAACTGTAAATTTTATTTAATGAATTATCTGTTTTGAAGATTATTATCATCTATTCAGTTTTTATCTCTTATTTTGCAAAGTCTATAAAGAATGTTGGTGGCAAGGCAAATAAAATGTTGGGTATAGTACATAAAAACCTACAAAGTTTTTCTCATGTTTAAGATCTCTGAAAAATGAAACTAGTTCCACAAAAGATGATGCTTAGTAAGCCACTGGAGATTGTATATATACTTGTGAAATAATACAAATGTATTTTAAATACCAAAGAGTAAACAGAGATAGAAATCTACCAACAGTTAAAATGAGACATGCACACCTTGTGTTGTTTGGGAGGAGTCAGTAGGGGTTAGCCTGTGAATGACAAGTATGGTTTTGAAGACTCTTTATGGAAAAAAAAAAAAAGTACCTGAGTAGTTTTAATGGGCTATTAGTAGTTAGGATGGAGAAAAATGTGAAGGTGACTCATCCGGAAATAAAACATCTGTGAATACTCATGCATAGAGAAAGAATAGTGGCTGTTGTAGAATTGGAAGCCATGAAATATAGACCCAGAAATGAGATTGGACAGGTAGGAGAATTCCTTGGGCGTGTGTATACCCTATTTCCAACAACAAGGAGAATGTATTGAAAGACTGCACATAGAATATGACATCATCAATTTATTTTTCCTATAGGCAATATCATGGACTGAAAGTGTCCCTCTCAACTTCATATGTTAAAATCTAATCTTCAATTTGATGCCATTTGGAAGGAGAAGGATTGGGCATTAATTATGTTATAGGGGTGTTTCATACGTGGTACAAGTGCCTGGTAGATAGTCAAGATACTGGGGTTTCATTTTTGATTCTATGTAAAACAACCAAGAAGTTAGCAGTCTGCAGGCTGGAGGTGGACCTGGTCAGAACCCACCTCTGCTGCCTCTCAGCTGTCCAGTCTGCAGAATCATGAGAAATTTCTGTTGACATGTAATGAACGTCATGGAATTTTCTTGCAGTTGCCAAAAGCAAGGCATGCAGCTTCAGTGGAATTCCAGAGGATAAAATTAACGGATTCCCACAATGGCCAGCCACACAATCATGTTTTGTTCCAGTATTTTATGAAGGAAAATGTGCAGACTTGGGCCAAAACCTAAACATATGAAATAAAATCTAAATCACAGGAGAAATATACTAGTAGAATTGGTTATAGTGGTAACTCTTTTAATATGTGAAAGGAAAAAAAATGTGGATTCTGACCTAACAGCTTAGAGCTTTGCTTTATCAATGGAACAAAAGCTGGTATTTCTGACAGTATGGGGAAAATACAAGAAGGTGGTAGGGGCCTGGGAAGAAGCGTTAACTAGCACAAGAAACTTCAAGTTCCAGTGGAACATGCCAAGGCAGACATCAAGCTAACAGCTCGATATGAGTGTTCATACAGGAAATAAGTTTGGGCTGATTATAAGCTTCTGAGAGATATTAACCTATAGATCAGAGTTGAAATGGTTAAAGGTTGATTAATCTTGGGGCTGAAGAGATGGCTCAGCAGTTAAGAATGCTGCTTGCTCTTGGAGAGGACCCAGGTTTGAATCCCAGCACCCAAATGGCTGCTAACAACTATCTTTGATTCCAGTTCCAGGATATCTTATGCCCTCTTCTGACCTCTGTCCGCATTACATGACATGGGTGCTCTTGGGGGCAATACATGCAGGCAATGCACTGATACACATAAAATAAAAAATAACAAATAAAAATTTTTAAAAGAGTGGATTAATCTTGTTTGAATGCCCTTTCCCGCTCATTTTATTGTTTCTTTTCCTGTCTGTTCTATAATCTAATTACTGCATCTCTAGGGAGGAACAGGTCTAGGAGTGTCCATGGTGCCTACAGATTTTGATATTATGCAAAGGCTCAAAATAAAATATTTTTTCCACATCTTGGTTATGTGTCTGTATATATTGGATAGGGAATAATTTATTAAACCATATCTTCTAATATTTGTTAATCACAAGTTTTCTCAGAGCTAGAAGAGTTCCTGGCACATAAGTTTTCAGAAATATATCAGGAACTAATCTTCCCCACGACCTTCCTCACTCAGTTCATGACATTGTAATAGCTACTTTAATAAAAAGTGGCAAGTGTTGCTCAGGGCCTGGAGAAAGGGGAGTCTGTTCATGGCTTGTGAGCATGAAAACTAATTCAAGCATTATGGACAATCGCGTGGAGATCCCTCAAAAAATTTGAAGTAGAACTACTATATGACCTAGGGAGCCTTCCACCAGGTATGCAACCAAAAGGCATACAAGCAGAATTCCAAAGAGATGCCTTCACCCCCAAGGCCACCGCAGCATTACTCACAATGGAAAAAATATGGAAGCTCCCTAACTGTCCAAATGTGGATTAATAAATTATCAAAATACTGCATCGGAACATGAACATGCGTAATGAATTGATCCTTATAAGAGTGTAAATTCCCACAATTTGCATCAACATGGATGAACCAAACGGGAACATTCCTTAGTGAAGTAAGTCACACACAAAGGCAAATATCTCAGAAACAGACTCATATATAGACTTGAAAAATTGCACTCAGAGAAGATGAGAGGTGAATGGCCATTTCCAAGGGCCAAACGGGAACGTTCCTTAGTGAAGTAAGTCACACACAAAGGCAAATATCTCAGAAACAGACTCATATATAGACTTAAAAAATTGCACTCAGAGAAGATGAGAGGTGAATGGCCATTTCCAAGGGCTAGGACTTTGAGAAGTTTGAAGTGATGGTGGACAAAGAGAATGGGAGAAGTAAGGCCCAGAGTTCCGTTGTATGGTTCAATGGCTATAGTGAATGATAGTGCACTGTATGCTTGAGTCTTACTAACAGAATATATCATAAACATTACCATTGACAATGAAGCAGCTATGTGAGAGGTGCAGATTTTTTTCAGCTCAATTTTAGTCTTTGTTTCTCATTGTTAATCTACATTAAATGCTACATTGTATATTTTAAAGTTAGGCAGCTTTATTTGTCAATAATGCTTAAGTAGTACAGAAAAAAAGACAGTTATATCTAGAACAAATCTTCCCGAAGCAAAAACTCCAAAGAATCTGTAAGCTTCTATTAACAACAGAAAATGCAACATTACGAAATGTAAAGTCTATATTATGGACATTGGAACGTGAACTTCTATGGTTCCAAACATTTTATTATATATGTCATGTCTGGTGGGACAGGCTTGTAATGTCTGCCTTGTAGAAGATTCAGCTGGAAGGATTTCAAGTTCAAGGCTATGCCACGATATAAAGTAAATTCAAGGTCAGCCTGGGAAACTTAGTGAGACCATGTTTCAAAATAAAAATGAACAGAGTGTTGGGGCTGTTGTTCAATGGTAGAGTATGTGTCTAGCATTCATGAGGTCCTAATTTCAATCCCTAGTAACACACAGACAGACAGAGAGAGAGAGAAAGAGAAAGAGAGAGAGAGAGACGGAGAGAGACAGAGACAGAGACAGGGAGAGGTTAGGGAGAGAGAAGGGATTCAATCATGATTGCAAGAAAATCCTTAGACGTCTAAACTGTGAATTGGCATGAGATGGTTTTTTAGGATCTAATGATGCTATTTAGGCACAACTATTATTATTCACCCTCTTGTTCGGTTTACTTTAGCTCCTTAAAAGGATCTCAGGTAAAACTTTCAAAAACTCTGAGCACTGTTGGCATAATAATTTGCTTATTATTTTATCTTTCCACTGAGTGACCTTTGCTATATGACAAGTTCCTGAACTGTGGCCAGCTTGTTTAGAACACAGAGATTAGGCTGCTCCATGATGTTTTACCTGCATGTCCTTACTTTGCTTCTAGGAAGAGTGCAGAATGAATGAAAAGTAATTTTCTATTGGAACTGGGAAACTGAGGCTTTATTTTTTATTGTATTAAGATTAGTGGTTATTCTGGGAGTGGTGGCCATGCCTTTAATCACAGCATTCAGGAGGAAGAGGCTGGCAGATTTTTGTTAGTTTAAGGCCGCCAGGTCCAGTTCCAGGGCAACTGGGGCTATAGGGAGACCCTGTCTCAAAAAAGACCCCCCAAACAAAAACAAAGAAAAAAAAATTTAAGACTAGTGATTATGCACAAATCTGACAGCTCTGATAATCTGACATTAAACTAATGATTTAGAAATTCCTTTACAGCATAAAGGTGGTTTCTCCGGCTACACAAAGAGAACGCTAAGGGCTTGAAGGCCCAGATCATTTCATGTCTATGTCATTTACATTGAAAAACTGCTTTTGAAATTCTTGAATGAAAATTTTCAAGTTACAAAATTAGGCTATTTAACATCTGAGGAGTTCTGTGGTGTTTTTATTTCAATAATGGTTTTTCAAACTCACAAATGTTGTCTGTTTTAGTTACTTGGTTTTGTTCTTCCTTGCTGTCTTGGGATACGCAGTTCACAGAAGCAGAAAAGAAGCATAAATTCATTATTTTGTACCTTTTCTTCAGTGAAAACACAACACTCTGCTATCCAGCTCATGTTTCACAAAATACGCATTGTATCTGTTCTAAACACAGCCCTGTGGCACAAGGAGTGAAGGGCCTGAAGGACCAGAATAATGCACATCTGGAATGTGTTGGCCTGAGGCCAAAGGAAAGAGTGGGTTACTCAAATATGGTAATGGAAGAGGCCATATTGAAGTTATTTTTTTAAATAATTGCGTTTAAAGAAATCAAATTGGATTATTGTATCACTCCTGTGCTGGTAAGAGAGCCTTTCTAATCTTTATAGACACTGAGCACTGTAGAAGTTGGCCTCGTTATGGCAAATATAGATTTATGGAAAGAAAACCTCAGTACAGATAACCATTAAAGGAGCTGGAGAACTAACCGCCAACTTCACTGTAGTTCTAATCTCTGTTCTGCTTCCATGGCCTATGGTTTCCCGAGCCACCTTCACTTAAGAAGACAATGGAGTCGCGTGGATACAGTCAGGAAGGGTGCAGCTGTCAGAGTTGAATCAAAGAGAAAATGTTTGCAGTCAAATCTTTTGTGTACAGTAAAGCTATTACATAAATTTATTGTGTTCTGTGGATGCCAGGGTTCATTTTCATTCAAGACTCAGTGGTTAGCATATCAGTTAAGGTTGCATCAGAAAGACCCTGTGGGAAGACTAGAAAGGGAGACAGAACAATAGATGAAAGGATAGATAGATAGATGTTAGATGATAGATGATAGATGATAGATGATAGATGATATAGAAGTAGAATGTTAGGTAGACTCTGTTAAAGCTTGCTTCCTGTTGCTAGGATACACACCATGGCCAATACCAAGATGAGGGAGCACAGGGTCTACGCTCCCTTACAAGCTGCAGTTCTATTACCTGAAGTCAAGGCAGGAACTCAGTACAAGATCTTGATGCAGAAACTGAGGGAGAATGCTGTTCCCTTGCTGGTTCAGCTAGCTTTCTTGCATAGCCCAGGTTTACCTGCCCAAAAGTTAACACCATCCACGGTAGGGTGAGCCCTTCTATACCAGTTATAGTTAAGAAAATCTTTCACAGCCCTGCTCACAGGCCAGTCTGATGGAGGAAATTCTCAGCTGAGGCTCTTCCTTTACAGATGCTTTATGCTGTTAACTGAAGTTAGCTGTTACAGACTAGTTAATTGATTGGTAGTTAAAAATGTATAATAGATGGGTCGGTCATGGTGGTATGCACCTTTAATCCTAGCACTCGGGGAGGTACAGGCAGGTGAATCTCTGTGAGTTCAAGGCCAGCCTGGTCTACATAGCAAATTCCAGGCCAGCTGAGGCTATAGGGAGACCTTGTCTCAAAAAACAACAAAAAATACATTAAAAAATATATAGTAGATGGATAGTCTGATAAATTGATGGATAGGTGAATGATAAACGGGCAGTCAAATGGATAGACTGATAGATGGTTGGAGAAGTAAAGGAGCCTAACTCTGAATATTTATGCTTTTCTCCCTAATTTCTCTGTTAAAAATCACCAATATAATGGTATTATGAGGGGAAGCCATTAGAAAGTGATAAATCACAAGAGCTCTATCATGATTTAGATTAATGCTGCCATGAAGAGACTTCTGGGTACTGCCTCACTCTTTGATCAGGTACAGACACAATGTGAAGATAATAATCTATGAGTTAGCAGGTTTTCACCAGACACTGAATCTTCTGGTGCTTTGATCTTGACACACATCCTCTAGGACTGTGACAAATAAATCTCTGTCATTCACAAACCACCCAGTTTATATCACAAGGTACTACTAATCTGTAATACACTAAACAAATTAAGTGATATTAAAGAAGAATACTCGAGGATGAGGAGGAGGATTGTAAGAATTGGCTTACATGATTGTAAAGATCAGGTAGGAATATCTAGTATGATCTAGCCATTAAATGAATAAAACGAACATTTTTTAGGGAGTAGATGAAGCAATATACACTGGTAGGACTTCTTCTAGGAAGCTGCAACTCTTCAAATACTTAACTACCTGGTCAACCAAGGTACATCAGGATTAGCTCCTTTATTTAAAGGAAACTGCTTATGTTGTCAATCTTATAATAAAAAGATAATAAGAAATATGCAGAAATTTAAAGAAAAGAATAATAGAGAAATTAGATATAAAATATATGATGAGACTTTTTGAGTGACAAGCTTGGCAACAACAATCTTTTAAAATATACTTTCCCTCATGACCTAAAGTCGAACTTAATACCATCCATGGTAAGACCTTCATGCACTCATGCTGTGGTTCCTTAGAGTATGCTCCTCCCTGCAAACATCAACCTTCTTCTGTCTTTCACTTATTCATATGCCTCTGCATTAATTCTTTTGTGAAGTGTAGCCCCTCAGGTGGATTCAGTTACCAGTTATCAGTGTTCACATGATATCCCAGGCTTTCCTCTGCCCAACCACATGTTATACCATGTTATAACTTGTGAGTGCTTTGATATGTGTCTATTACGTTTGTAAGCTTTTAAAGACAGAGTTCAGCTTTGTGACTAGTAGAATTTCTAAATGGAATAAATCCCATTCAATTCCAGGATTTTATTTTTAGATGATAGTGTTTAAGCAAAGGCCTTGTTGTTGTGCTAGTGATAAAAATCAAAGAAATCTTTGCCTGGCTCCATTTCCTTCCAGACAGATCTGTGAATGCTAATGTGTTGATAGTAATTTTCAGGTCTCTAAAGAGCTTCCTTTCTACTTGGTTACTGATAGTCCTTGACCTTTCACCCTTTGTGCATCATTGGCAAGATCCATCTATGCTAATTTACCTACCACATTACAGTTCTTTGTTTATTATTCCAAAACTAATCTACATGTTGATAGGAAAAGTATTTTGTAGAGCAACTGATTAACAATTCCCTGACTGTGGAGAGCTGGAAAGTTGCAGATCCAGAGCCTATTCACAAATTATCACAGGGCATCTCTAGCCCCTGGCTGGCCTCTGTTTTCAAATTAACATCTTGTCACTAATAGACCATATTAACTTAACAACAGAAACGGTTCCCAGCAACCACAAGGGTAAGAATGCCTTCAAATAGCATCTGAGACCTTGAGCTGAGGTTTCTTTCTTGCTGTAGTTGCCTACTTAATGCTTCTACCAATGTATTTGAAAGGTGTCTTGATTTATGATTTTTCTTGGTTCTGTTGTTATACAAACTTCATGAAACTGCTTCCATGCTGGAACATGGAATTTGAGATAACATGATTCTGTGTTCCTGGGCCATAGTCACTCATGTTTGGCTCCAGAATAAGCTATTTCATATCTCCCTTGAGGTGAGAGTTAAGCTTTTACATGGACAGATGCACTTGGCAGGCTCCTCCCCGCACTCATTCTAGGCCAAGCATGATGAGTAATTAACTCCACCCACACCTACTTCCATATTTATCCCTTGTTGTTCCTACTGACATCACATTCTTATATTTAGAATGATATTCAAAGGCGGCTTAGTTCCTTTTCAATTCCTCTCCATGGAGATGTTAATTACTTGGTTCCTCCAGTAGCATAGGCCTTGAAAACACTGCTGAGCAGAATTCCCATACTTTATTTTCTGTGCTACACTGCTTGACTTTTATAAGTACTGAAGCATAAGCTCATAACTCAAACTGTGGCTTTTATGCTGGTATTTCTTAGGTTAACTCGCCCTGGGTTTATAGCTTTATTGCACTTCATCCCCTTATAAAGAAATTGGAAATACATAGCATAATAAAGAAAGGCAGAAATCAGGGAAAGAGACTGGAAGAGACAGAGAGTGACAAAGAGAGCTTGTTTTATCTCAAGTTGTGTATTTATATTTCTATTGCATGCCACCAACAATGTTCATCTCCAATGTGTTTGACTATGTAACTGAGTAAGCAATTCTTGGCTTGGCTTGATTTGATTATCTCTCATTGATAAACCTTATTTTTTGTTAAAGACTTATTTTATTTCATGTGTGTGTGTGTGTGTGTGTGTGTGTGTGTGTGTGTGCCACTTGTATGCCAGTACCTGTCAAGGTCAGAGAGGATATCAGAATCCCTGGAGTTGGAGTTAACTTGAACTGCCTGATAGGAGTCTGGGAAAACAAACTTGGGTTCCTGGTAGAATAGCAAGTGCACTTGACAACTGAGTCATTTTTCCAGGCCAATAAATTTTGTTTTTCTTTAACTTGACCAAGGACTCAGCAAGTTGAAACAGCACATGACAACATATTGGTATTTAAAATAGGCATTTGCTTCTTTTAAAATTGAATCTCCTGGTTCTAGCATTGGGCATGGGAAGTAACAAAGGTCAGAAGATTTAATTTTGAAGGGTCACTCTTTTATATCTTTATTTAAAATTATTTCATTATTTTTATGTGTATGAGTGTTTTTCCTGCATGTATCTAAGTGTACAGGTGTATGCAATGTCCACAGAGGCCAGAGAGGATGTAGGGCCCCCTGGAACTGGAGTCCCAGACAATTGTTAACTGCCATGTAAGTCTATGGAAGTACAGAAAATGTTCCTAATCACTAAGCCATCTATCCAATCTCAATATCTCTAATGCTTTATAAACTCATGATTTTACAAGTTCAGTTACCACCCAAATCAAGGAGAATCGAGCCAAGGAAAGTATCTGCCTTTACTATCACTTAACTTCAGTTTTGCCTTGGTGTGACAGGCTATCTGAGGGGGCATACCTACAGTTAGTTAGCTTGTGCCTATAAATGGAGGAAAATGTGTCTGTCCTCTCTTCTGTAATGATACTCCCCATTAGAGACTTTTAAAAAATATTCTGACTTAACTTCAGGCCGAGTTTGAATGCAGAAAATCAGACATGTTGTTTACTTTGCGATCTAGGTCCCATGGATTCAGGCTAAGGGTGACGTGCTATTCCATGTGCAGATTTCCTTTATTTTTCTTTCTAGGGTCCTATAATCCTCCTCTCATGACTGACCAAGAGGTTAGAACCTCTATCATAGTTACCTGCTTATATCCCTAGAGATTTGAATTTTCCTGTCCCTCATCTATTTTTATTAGGGACTATAACGAAGGGAAACCCCGTGTGTGGCAGTCACGCTCCCTGACTCTTCATTACATTATGCTGTAATCTACGCATATCATAATGTGATTATTGATCTTTAAATGTTGCCTTTTTAAAGATTTGTCATTTCAGCACCTGCTTTCAATAACAAGGCATTCATGCCTAATGTTTAAATGGTAAATTTGTATTCATGATTTGAACAATAGCCCCACCTTCTGTCATTACTGGGTGAATAATGAAATATACCTTAGTAGAAAAAAAACCTTTGCCTAATTATGTCATTATATTATATTTATATATACCATATATATATATATCATTATACAGTTTCCTAATATATATCATTATAGGGATGATATCTTATTATCTGATACTAAAATATAAATTTAACTGCCTTGAAAGATTTACAAGTTTCATCAAAATCTTCATTTATAGTTAACTTCAGAAGAAATTTGGTTAAATATTTATTTAACTATTTTGGAGATATTGCCACTTTTTATTAAGCCTCATAAAGAACAATTGTCTGTTCCAAATTGTCTGTTTAACAAATTTTAGGTATTTTCAATAGATTTCAATAGTCCCTTAGAATTCAGTTTTTTCTCATATTTTTTGCTTCTTTTAAAGAAGTCACTATTTCAATTCACCTCTCCTTCTTGTTACAGCGAATAGAACTAGAAGCCAATTTAAAACAAAATCACTTTATTATATACAATTAAATTTAATTATTGTTTTTTAACACCATTTTATCGTGCAATAAGAATTTTAGAACTTTTATTTCTACCCATTACACCTAAACAAAAATATTCTCAACCAGAATCAGCAAAAAATTAATTACTTTTATTTAACAGTGCTAAACTAGCACATACTTTCAACTTTGTCTTACAGACTGCAGGAGAATGGCAAATGACTTTTGCTCATATTTTAGGACAGATTTGCTTTCACTTTTTTCCATGTGGAATTTCATTACTTCTTACATTAATATTTTATTCCATAAGTGTATATCCCATTTCTAATGTACTAGCGATTTTTTCATAAAGAGATAATAAACTGTGACAGAAAACATTATGTGGTGCTGGAATATGCTTTTATCTTGTAACCCCCAAAGCAAAACCACCCAAAGGGCAAAATGTTTTGTTTCCATTCCCATCTTATAGTTTACAGATCCACTCTTGATATATGACTTAGGCTATCTCACTGTTGTTTCAAGTCCCCTTGACTCATTCCCCAGTCATTTTTACCTCTGTTTAAAGACTTCATTGATGATTTCATCCTGTTTTTATCTCAAATCTTTGACCCCATACAGAATCACCTAACAGGCTCACAGAAGTAAATCACCATGTGATCTAGTTATATATAAATGCACAAAAGGAAGATTTAAGTATTAACTACTCAGGAACAAATCATACTTTAAATCTTTTAAAAAGAACTTATACTTCAATTTTTTAAATTGTTCCTCTTGATTTTCTCTCCTAACATCTGGTGAAGAAGAATATTTAAAAATCAGATATATAACCCCCTTAAGGGCCAAATAATGGGGGATCCCATTTCTTTCAAGCTAAGCACAACAGAGTAGACAAAGTCTCCAGTGCTTTCGAGATCCTGATGCTCCTGTGTCAGAGCGAACTGTGAAAACAGATTTTCTAGGATTGATATGGACATGCTTCCTCATTTATTAAAAAAAAGAAAGGGGAGCTGTAGGAATGACTACTGGACTAATGACTTCTACTCACACTTGCACCAAAAAGCCACCGTTTATGAGACAAGCAAGCTCCTTGATTCCTGGGACTTTACTTTGCTTCCCACTCAAGATAGTAGATGAAGGTGAGCAGTGTGCTCAGATTCATATCCTCACTGGAAGCAGTGAGATTTGAGAAGAGTGATTGACTCTGTGTGTGTGTGTGTGTGTGTGTGTGTGTGTGTGTGTGTGTGGCAAGGGACATTTTACAATAGGGATCACAGGAACATTTTCTGCTAAGGGTGGATCCCAGTGTGTTTATCCCAAGTTGAAACTAGAGAAAGGGTTCTGAATAAAGTTTATGGATCAAGCCTGGCTCAGGAACATAGTTTCATGAGACATCCGAAAGGACAGATGATTCTCAGAGTTCTTGTGCACGCTGTCAAAAGAGCTGTGAGTTCATATGTACAAATACCCTGTGGTGTTAAAACATTGCCTTTCATTCATCTACCACCTCTGGATCTTATGATCTTTCTTCGCACTCTTCTCCAATGTTCCCTTTGCCTTGGTAGGAGAGGGTGTTAAGTAGGTATCCCAATGAGGCCTGAGCACTCAACAGATTTTTATTCTTTATGTATGGATCAGCCATGAGCCTCTGTATTAATTGCCATCTGCTGCAACAGGAAGTTTCTCTAGTGAGAGTTGAGAGACACACTAATCTATGTTTGTAACAAAAAGCCTTTAAGAGTCAGTTTAATATTATGTCTCCTTACCAAAATAATATAATTAGGTCCTCCCCACAGCCTGTGATCTCTACAGTCACCGCAGTATCTTGGCCCTGATAAATGCTTTGGGTTTCAGTTTCTATCTTGGGAAGCAAGCTTTAAATCCAAGTTGGTTGATTACTCCCATAAAACTCACGCCACTATTGCACCAGTGGGCATGTCTTGCCAGGCCAGTTGTTATTATAGCCTGAGGGGTTCACAGCTGGATAAGGGTGATTATTACCTTTTTCTTCCAATAGCATGCATAGTATCTTCTGTTTCTATGAAAGCCAAGCCAGTAGAGAAGATCTCCATTAAGTTAGCCTCTGGTCATGCATGAGAAGAATGATCTTGATTTATTGTGGTAAGAAAATTCACCTTAAAAGAGAGCAACACCATTCCCTGGGCTCGGATCTTGGGCTGCATAAAATGAATGAGGCTAGCTGAACAGAGACAAGCATTATTATCTGCTCCCTGACTGTGGATGAAACATGACCTGAAGTTCCTGCCACCAGGACATCCTTTCTATGATGGACTGTACCCTTTAACTCTGAGTCAAAATAAACCGTTTATCCTTTAAATTGCTTTCTGTAACAGTATTGTATCAGAACAACAAAAAAACAACTCAGACAAAAAATTGCTATCTTTGGTAATTCAGAATCTTAAAAATAATTCATAGTCCTCATTTCATATTGTTCTGTATTGTAATTTGCTTATTTTCATTACTTTAAATACATATGCAATTAATGAGAAAGATTTTCCCACAATATTATAAGATAAAAGCACATAGAATTCAGAAATATCCATAGCATCCAGCAGAGAGAAGCAGAGAACTTTTCCAAATGCTTGCCACTCAGCTGTCTTTATTTCTGCTATTTTAACTTTGTGTATAGAGCAATCATTGAGCTGTCAAGCCAAATTAGCACAGAAATGCATGGATTCTATTCAATCTAACCCCTCCTTCTTTCCAAAAGCTGTTCCACAGTATACTGTAGCACAGTGTGTTATGAAAGAGACATTTGCATGTTCTAAATTTCTTTAATATAAAATATGAAAAGGCAAAGAAAAGCAATGTGGTCTTGAGAGTTGCCTGTGTTTCTTATATAACAAGTTCTTTAGAGATGGGAAATGTCTAAGATCTGATTAAATGAGTCTTGCCATGATTCTTCTTTAGTGACAGCATTACCAGTATGTATATGTTTCAAACTAAGCCATTTCTAATAAAAAATAAAGAAGGAAAATCATTAAGCTGATTTTGTTTTATCATAAATTTACAGAAACCACATCATAGACTTCTGAGAGAAACATGTTCCAGGTGCAGAAAAAGCAAGAAAAGTTCAGCCTTAAAATTTCTCAATCCATTCAGAAACCTCTGATTTTATTAATGTATTTGCTATTTTCATTGACATTCTCCCACAAAGATTTGATAAAAAATTGCTGAAAACTTAATAAAACATATGGTATATTAAATAAAAATAATATTACCATCATTTTTATTGTTTCTATTTAGCACTCATGAAATTAAATGCATTATATTGTTCTGCTTATGTTGCAAACTTTTCAACATTCTATGACTGCTTTGTGAGTTAATTGAGGGATAAAACATTTGAAATCTACAGGTGGATGTGAGATGTCTCAGGTGGTAAACTGTTGCCACACATGAATGAGGACTTGAGCTTAGACTTTGGACATCCACATCAAAACTGGACGTTACAACATGTGTATATAACCCCATGGCTGGAGAAGCAGACTGGGGAATTCCTGGAACTGGCCAGTTAACTTAGGCAAATTAGTAAACTCCTATCATAAAAGATAAGGTTGAGAGTAATTAAGGAACATACCCAACCCTGACCTCTGATCTCTGCATCTATACGTAGAGGTGTACACATCGACATGAACACGCATGCACACGCACACACACACACACACACACACACACACACACAGACAGACAGAGAGACAGATAACTCAATCATCCTTTTATCTGTTTTATGTTACCTGCATTAAAATTATATACTATCTTGAGAAACTTAAATGTGAACAAGAGAAAACAAGTTTAGCTCATTTAGACACTAAAGTATTTCCTTAAAAGAATGCGCAATAGGCTACAAAGTCCCTGAAAGTTCTGGATAATAGACTAAAGTCCAAGAAACCAGGATAATACTTACAGGCACATTATAAAGCTAACTATAACTACTTGTTTGAATACCACTTAGGGATGGCACCACAAACTGCAGAGATGCCAGGGACAAAACGCTGCACACCACGAATGTCATTCCTGCCTTTGGGACCTAGAACTAGCCTGTTTTTACAGTTGCTTTTCTGATAGTTTATATTGATTGTCAATTTGACAGAATTTAGATTCACCTAGGAAACAAGCCACTAATATGTCTGTGAGTGCTTAACTCGATGAGACTAACTGAGATGGGAAACGCACCTTTACTGTGGGGCACACCATTCCATGGTGTAGGGTCTGTGGCTGATTAATACGGAGAAGCTGAGCTGAGCCTCAGTGGACATCACTGTTTCCTGACTGTGGATGCCGTCTAACACGCCAGCTCACAGCTCCTGCCAGCATGACTTTCCCTCCATGATGGATCATACCTCATACTCTGAGCTCAAATAGATCTTCCTTCCTTGCCATTCTTGCCCAGACCTTTGTTTTGTTCTGTTGAACCATCAACTTTTCTTTCAAAATCTGTTTACCTACTGACAGCTGTAGTCTAGAAAGTTCCATACATTTGCTGCAAAGGATATAGGGCCAGCAAATATCTGGACTGATGAAAGTGTTACGGTGAGGAACAGGGCCTCATAGATGAAAGATGTTTTGTGTCCAGTGACATATATCCACAAAACACCCTCCTCCTCTGTCTGTTGAATGGAACTTAAAATAGCAATTACTACTCCACGCCAAGGACATCTAAGTTATGTCCACTTTTTTATAAATGTATTTCCTATCACAAATTTCAGTTTTGTAAAGTCAATGTTTAATAGGTATAGAAATTATCAACATGTCTATGAGATTAATGGTAATGGCTGTTTTTTCAGCTCGGATCATGACGGTATCTTTTTGAATCTGGTAGTCAGTCTAACTAGAAGTGTATCCATTTAAATACTCTTTGTGAAGAATAAGATTTTCATTGATTGTCTTTATTACTTTATATTTCTTTAATTTCATTGATTTCTGCTTTAATTTTACTTCTCATCTTTTTTCCAGCTTTAGTTATTCTTGCTCTGGTTTCCTGGAATAGAAGATCACACTGTTGATTTTAGAGCTTCCCTATTTTCTATAACAGTATTTGCTTTTAGCACTATCAGTTTCTCTCAAAACACTGCTTAGGCTGCATCACACATATCTTTATTGATTATCATTTTCATGTAGTTCACAGTGATTTAAGACAACTTGAAATTTCTTCTCATAAACAAGATGGATTTGACAGCCCAGGTTATAATCTACCTTGGTGAGTGTTCGATATGAACTTCAAACTGTTGTGCATTTTCCTGATGCTGAATATCAAATATATAATCTTGATTAGTACAACTGCTCATTTCTACCTTGCTCCGATTTCTCCCTGCTTAATCTGTAACTTATAGACAGAGGAGCGCTGAAATCTCCAACTCTAAAAACGAATTTTCTTATTCCTCCACTGAGTTCTGACATATATAGTCGTATGCATTGTTATTTGCTCTGCTCCTGGTTCCTTAGAAGTTTAAGACTATTGAATAACCTCAGATTTTTACCTTTCAGCGTTTAACCCTTGTCTCTCTCCACAGCCACCTCGGGGGTCTGCGCATGACTTCCCTGGAAGTCAGCAGTACAGCGTTTTCTCTTTGGCTCACATCACCGGACACAGTCCCTTTTTAGCACTGTGCAGGTGATTCAAGTGAGCATCTCATGGATACAAAGTCTTGGGTCTTGTGTATATATTTGATTAATTACATGTTCTAATTGCTTCAAGTCAATTATCTTTGTTTGAAGTGATTATTGCCGTGTTTGGGTCAAAATCTGCCACATCCAGAATTGTTTTGGTTGTGTACTTATTCTCTGTTTCTGATTTTATCTTTCCTTCCTCTAATAAATACTCTAATTTTAGTTGATCATTAATTATAGTTCTTTTTCCTGTATCTTAATATATCTATTACTTTTTTATCAGTTATTAGCAGTTGCTCTATAGTTGCAATGTGTATTTTCAACCACTCTAATTCAAATGGTACTATACGAATTCAGAAATAATGCAGGTACCATAGAACAACATTTATAATCTAGTAAAACATTGTTATGTTCTCTTTCATTTTATTTTTTGTAATAATTGTCCAATATATATTTCCAATATAGAATAATATCATTTTTAAACAAAAGTTTTAGAACACGTGAATATAAGAAATTGAAAATGCTTTGTCAGAATTTTCTTTTTCTTAGGCTGCTTTTTTTTTAAAAAAAGAAACAAATTCTTGTCTTATATTATTTCAAATGTTCTTAATTTTTGGTTTTCTGAGAGTGTTTCTTCTTTAACTTGTAAGGGATATTTTCCTTGAATATGGAATTCTTCAATTTTTCCTTTGAATGCAATAAATTCATTCTATATTCTTCTAACTTCCAGAGATTCAGGAAACAAATTCAATGTAATTCTTGCCCTTCTTTTTCTGTGAGCAATATTTTTTCCTTTCTGCCTTTTCATAGGATTAGATAGCCTTTGCTATTTTTCATGTTTAGTCATCTCTGAACCTCTGTGATCTGTATCTTTATGTCTGTAGTTACTTTTGGAAATTGTTGGCCAAAATCATTGTAAATATTTCTTGTCTCCTTTCTGTCCTCCTCCTCATGGTATAATATAATTATGTATATACCATTTTATGCCTTGAATTTATTTTTCTTATATAAAGTTCTATGTAGTAGCTGAAGCTGGATCCCAGGCCATCTGCAGGAACACTGGTGTGAATTTTATTAGTCCATGAATTTATTTTATGAAGACTTGGTTAAATAAGGTCTCTTTTCATGGGCGAGGTAGTTATTGCTATGATAAAAGAGGGCCTTGGAAGTTTCCCACGGTGAATGTGCAGTGCAAAGTGTGGAGACAGACAGTATTGCTGATGGGTTGTCTCCACACTTTGTACTTAGCTCTATTTTAATACATCTTAATTTTATTAGAGTCTTGTTAAAATGATAATAAGATGTAGTGGGAGTAGAGATATTATGTAATTTTAGGAATAAAGATAAAATATAAGAAGTTCTTCTAAGACCCTCAAAAGTGTTTTATAAACCTTTTCCCTCTTATTTTCTGTGAGAAAGGAAAGCTATAGGTATAGAAATGACATAATATGGACAGAAAATGACTTAACCTAAAGTTAACTATCTCTGTGATCTTGTGACCTGGGCCCCTTTGCTTTCCCCTTTGCTATCCACATGGATGTGTGTGTCCTTGAATTAGGATGTCAAAGGACCAGAAACAGTATATTCATTTTCATCCTCACTGGAAGCAGTGAGAATTGAGGAGTATGCTTGACATTGTGTGTATGAGGTATTTTAAGCCTAGGGATTAACAGGGAAGATTCTCTGATAAGATAAGGGTAGATCCAAGTTTGTGGTTCTCCAATTCATGCCTGAGCTGTCTGAACAGAAGCATGGGGGCCGGCTCAGAACAGTTCCATGAAAGAGCTGAAGGAAAACAGCTCTCTCAGAGTTGGATCCGGTCTTGGTTTTTAAAGTTAATGCCAGGAGTCAGGATGATTATCCATTCATGTATAACTAATGTGGTTTAAGCGTGCCCCATATGGGGGTCTGTGGCTGTGCAACCAACTCTCCTCATAGACAGGCATGCCTGCAAAACTATTTCCTCTAGAAGAGAGAATTTTTAAAAGATATTTCAAAATCTCTGCCGTCCCCTCTTCTCTCCCAAGAAAGAACAATTCCTTTCAGATACAATAAGAAACAGGGACAGAGACTCAATAAGAAACAGGGAGAAGTCCCTGTGGAAGTCCCTGTGGAAAAACCTCATGCAATTGTGAAGTCTTTTGAAGACTGTAGCTAAACTATTTTCAAGCTAATCCATACTCATGCTCCTGAAACTTGTCCGTGGAAGTATACCAGTTTATGCCTTCTGACATATCTGCTTCAAGTTATTTTAGTCTACTGATCTTTACCTCTGTTTTCTGTTCCTGTTATGCCTCTAAATTTTGAGGTTGAATTTTGCCTTGTGAACTCACTTCTCTGGCAGGCCTAAAAAGTGCTGATTCTCCATTTATTCAGCTTTTTCTTATCATAAGTATAGGTATGAAACATCTAAGCTTTTACGTATCAGAGCTGAATCAAGACTACTCCATTTTCTACCGTCACCTGTAAGTCTCCATTTCAGAAAGCCAATTTTAATCTCAAAGTCACTCACTGGCATCTCTGTCTATTAGAATCAACCATTTAGCACTTTTCAGAAATGCTGTTTCCACTACGGTATTTTTCAGTTCTTTTAAAAAAGGAGTATCTTGAGGCCTGAGATACGGCTCAAAATCTATACTAACACAAGAGGACCAGAGTTGGACATTGTGTCTATGTTACTCTGAATCTCACAACCCCTAACTCCAGCTCCAGGGGATCTGATGCCCTCTTCTGGTGTCTGGGTACACTGTACTGATGTGTGTGCACAAACCCAAATCCAGACATACATGTATATACACAATTAAAAATAAAATAAAATCTTTAAAAAAGAAAAGAGTACCTTACAGAGAACAAAGAAGGACTGAATTGATTAAACACTAAATAAGCCCAATCTAAATATTTTCATTGGAAATTTGCTCTCCTTTAAATTAATTTTTTTCTTTTTTTTTGTCCTTTTACTAAGAAGTATTTCAAAATTTAAATTACTTCTGGTCATAAATGAATCTAGTTTAGTAAGCAGCTCATTAACCCCCTAGACAATTAGAATTACCTAGAATATCTCATGATAACACATTGGATCCTTGATCTCTGGCAAATTAACTCTTATCAATATGTTTAATTTAATTTAATTTTAAAATGTCCCTTTCTCCCCTAAAACCAAAAAGTAATTTCTAGGTTTAATATTTACATTTTTTACTTGTAAAATCTCATAAATTATTTGTGTTTGATCATTCTGCTCCAATATTTGAATTTGTAATGACCTCCTCCAAGGTCTTCAGAGACCCAACTCACCTTAGAAATCTGTGATAGAAGTTGAAAATTAGGTAGGAGAACACCAACTTTTTTTGGAAGTTTATTCTCTCAGGTGAGTTCAGAGACATGCTGTCAAGAAACACCCTCATTCCACTAGTGAAATGGATTCAGTGGGCTTGCCACACAGGCAGGTGGGACTTTCTATGTGTGTGTGTCTCTCTCTTACACCCAGAAATGGGAAGGGTATTCATCAAAAGTCAGTGCTCCACTTCAGGGACCAAAGGAGGCAGTAAAGGCATCTCACATCTCTGAAACACTCTGGAGGTGGATATTCTGTTCTATCAGCTGATGTCTTCATTTCCTATTGGTAAAGCAGAGTGTCTGAGACTGTAGAAAAGAGTCTTATTTTGGTTCATGGTTCCAAAGACTGAGGACTTCAAGATTTGACAAGTGCATCCAGTGAGGACCTTGTGCTGAATCAACTCACAGCAGAAAGCAGAAGGACATGGGAAGCATACTAATGTGAGGATTGGGCTAAGCCTTACTATAGCTCATCTGTGTCTATTACAAAAGGGAGTATTCTCTAGAGGATAGCTCTTTTGCCATGGCTCAAAGAGCTTCCACGATATCATGGCTCCCAACATGGTTGGACTAAAGAACTGATGTTCTGACATGTGAACCACAGGGTACACACATCAGTCACAGATGTTTGATATGAGGTGGAAATTTCTGGATATCATCAAGCAAAACACCTATTTTTTATTTTATGCCTTGACCAATGTTTTATCAACTTTTCTTTCTGTTGGGTGTTCAGAGTCCTTGTTTTTCATATAATTTTTTTTATATTTAAAGGTAGAGACCCAATGATTCTCTCCAAACAATATCTTCATGGGCTACTTTCAGTGAGAGACTATTGATTACACTTACTTCTTGACTGTTGTGTTCCATGGGCTATCAGAGGTTCAATTCTTAGTGCTATCTCAGTATTCATCCCATTCACTATAGTTAATAAATACCAAAAGTTTTCAGCCTGTGAGCTTCCTCAAGCCAATTCTATTTTCCCTGATCAGTTTTAGCAGAAAAGGGACCTATAAGAAAGCTGTCACGGATGTCATGGATGCTCTATGACCGAAGAACATTATTCTATTCATATTCCATCCTGTCAGGAGAGAGTCTACACTGGGTCACTGGAGATGTCATTGCTACTGAGATGGGCTCACTGTGAGAAGTCAAATGGGACTGGTACCAGTTAGCCATAGTTGTTTCTGGAAATGGTGCCCAATTTACACAGTGACTCTTTATGCCTTTTGATTTGATGTGTTGCCAGGTTCTCATTCACACCAGGAAATGTGTTTGAGTGGCTCAGACCGGACCCCATGAACATACTTCAGTTGCAAGGATGGATCAAGGGATGTTTTCCCACTTTCAGCTTCTAAAATAGGAAGCATGCTTTCCTTTGGGAAAGGATTTATTCTCTTATTTCTTTAGATTTTGATGGTGTATAAAGACTTATCTTCAAGTCCTGTTCTTTACTGATGCTGCCTTTGCTCATCATTCTATCATTATTCTCTCTGTGCCTGTTGAAATCGCATATACCTTGAAAATTCTTTCATTCTTTATGGAATTCATGTGCTTCTCCCCAACTCATACCTCAGTTAAAAAACTGTATCTAACAGAGGGAAAACCATCCTATTTATCTTTGTATTCCTTTTAATCTCTCTTACTGCTGGTACAGTTCATAATATAAAGTCTGTACAAGTATGTTTAAATGAAATAAGTCCTCACACTATGCATTTGAGTGATAAGAGAGGGGGCCTACTTACCTCTGCTACAGCATTCCATAGAAAAGCATAGACTTTGATGATTCTTCTGACAGTGCTCAGCATTACACACCTCTTATGCATTCTACTTTGAAACCATTTTTCTCTTCTTCGGCTACATTTAAATGCTCATATTTGACTTACAGAAAATGATGAAAGTAGGAAATTTGAGTTAGCTTTCTTAAAGGAAGTAAGCAAAATACCACTATCAAAACCCATTGATGAGACAAACCTGAGTTTATTGATTGTATTGGCAAGAGATAACATTTCACAAAATCTTGGCACTGTCTCAGTGTAGGAAAGACAAGATTCAGCAAAAAGGAAAGCTAGGTTTAGGACTGGTATTTTTACGTAAGGATTTTAAAAGGAGACAGTATTGTGGTACAGAAATCTGATTTTCAGGTATGAACACATCTTAGATCTCTAACTATAGAGACTTTCCATTGAAGCATCAATAGGACTTTTCTAGAAAATTTCCATAATGAAGAATCAAACCTTTTGCTCTTATGGTAAAAAAGAAAGTGAAGCCATGTTAAAATAGTTTCAAAATATCTTACTTGGTATTTTTCACAGCGCATAATATTATTTTCTTAGAGTTGTAAAACCAAATTATCACATAGTGTGCTCTTAGAACAGCAAAAATTTATTGTCTCCTAATTATGGATACTTAGAAATTCAAAGATTTCTGTAAGACTGTGTTTGTTCCCTCTTTAAACTTGAAACCTGTAGGGAATTATTTACTTGACCCTTGCTTTCATATGGTCTTTCTCTGTGTGTATCTCTCTTTCATGGAGATCTTGTGTGTGTGTGTGTGTGTGTGTATGTATATGTATATATATATATATTTGTGTACCTTGTATGCATGTATGTACACATTACACAGTCTACCTCAGAACTAAGGTTATAGGAATGTATCAACACATATGACTTTTATGTGAGTGCTGGATACTGACACTCAGACACTAACATAAAAATAACAAAGATAAGCCAGACATTATTTCACATGCCTTTAATCCAAGTAGAGGAAACAAAGGCTGGAGAATGTCTGTGAGCTCAAGGCCAGCCTGTCTACATGAGGAGTTGCAGACCAATAGGGATACCTAGTGAGACCTTATTGTAAACAAAGAAATAACAACAGCAAAAGAGGTAGTCTGGTGTTAAATGTCACATACCAGCAATGCTGGTACTTAGGAAGCCAAAGCTCCTGAAGATGAAGATTGTGAGTTGAGGACAGCCAAGGCTACATCATGAGTTTGAGCCACCTGGTCTACATATACAGACACTTCAAATACCTTTCTGGACTCTGATGGAGGGATATCATTTATTTTCAATACTCTAATATTCTTTCTATTAAGTACAAGTTGCCTACAATGTACTGACTCAAAAAATTGGCTAGTTTGACATTTTTCTTGACTCCTGTTATTGACAAAGTGTGAATTTGCTGCTATTTTGGCTTATAGCATGCCATATTGAATGATTGTAGTCACATTACTATTAGATTTATGTGTCCATTACAAAGTAACATTATTTTAGGTGACAAAGAACCAAAAAATGTGAGGCCTAGAAGCTGGAAAAAAGAGGCTTTAAGCATGTGAGGGAGGTAGGGACAATGGAACGCAGATGATAAGCAGGAAATACTGTGAGTGGGAAGGTTTTTTTAAAGTTTATTTATTATTTTATGTGTATATGAGTGTATTCTTTGCATGCAGATAGGTGCCCTAGTGTGATACAGTGCCCCAGGAGGTCAGATGAGGGTGTCAGATCCCCTGGAACTGAAGTTATAGACAGTTGTTAGCCCAAATGTGGGTGCTGGAAATCGAACCTGGGTTCTCTCCAAGAGCATCTAGTGCTCTTAACCACTGAGCCATCTCTTCAGGCCCATGAGTAGGAAGGTGTAAGTGGGAGGAATAAAGGCCAGGAGGACAGAGGAAAGTGGGGAACAGAAATAAGAAGAACCCAAACTGAGGAGTCATGAGAAAACACCAAGAAAACCTGCAGTTATGTAATCTAATTTTAATATGTAATTTAAAGGAAACAAAAGGAATCTGAATGGATATACCTCTTGTGGATGGGCAAAGCTGTTCTCAGAAGCTGTGGGACTTAAATGAAAATCCCAGTGCCATAAGTGGGCTATGTCTATGTGTTGCTGGTCAAGGAGGTATCTGAAACTTCCAAAACAATTTAAACTATTTCGACTGCTGTTGGTTGCCCACTAGAATTAGATGATGACAGCCTATCGCTAAAAATCTCACATGGTTGATTACGTAGAACATAGCAAAGTCAAGCTGGAAATGAACTAGAAGTTTTCTATGCTGGCAAGCTTTCATAGGACACAAGATGGCATGTAGGCAGCTGGGAGAGAAAAAGGCTTTAGTAATCCTACCTAACTGTAGACTCTGAAACTCCAGGAGATATTCTCACAGTGTGCTGACATGATTGTTATGGGTGTAACACACCAAGTTCTCTTTGTATTTGAGGCCCAGTCCATAAATGAGAATTCATGTCTGATCAACAGCCTGTGGGTGTGTAGGTCACAGGATCTAGGTCAAACCTATTATTGTTATTTTGTTAAAGATGCTTTTCCCATCAAACTGTCTTCCAAATATTCAAGTTTTATAGTGGGAGTCCTCTCAGTGTTAGACAGAGAAGATTCTTTTTCAATGGGAAACAGTTACGGTAGAACTTCCTTGTTGGCAAAATGCTGAAGTAGATGGCTGCTGAGTGCTCATCTTAAATGGAACGCTTCCACCATTCACCCAGTGGACTCTGGGAATATTGCAGAAGAGGAAGCAGAGGCAGAGCTAAGCAAAGGGCAGGGAGCTGTGGAAATCCGTCCTCTGGCTATGGAATGGCTGTTGAGCTCATGAGCTCACAGAAACTGTGATTACCTATTTGGGACTTGCAAAAAATTGGGCTCTTTGGCATTCCTTCACGGAAGAGAGAAGGTGAGGATGCTCAACCCATTTCTTAGGATTCATAGGAACTTATATTTGCTATGGGGAGAAGCTCATCAATTCTCATTCTATCTTTAGGAGCTATTGGTATTTACTGATTGGCAAAGCAAAGGGAGACTTTTCAGTGTTATATTCACTAGTGAGATGCCCATTCTCCTGTAAATAAACTCACTCGTACTCATCTAAGGATTCCCCAATTTCTAGGATCATCAAAAGAAAAAAAAGCAGTAAAGAAAAAAATGACATGAAAATTCAAAGGGAGTGGATCATAATGAAATCCTTTATTTTGTATAATTAATAATATACTAAGAAAATTTAGATGAAGAGCAAACTACATTTTTATCACAAAAATAGAAACTGATGAATTTCCCTTCATTTTGACTATTAGAACATTGTCCTATTCCATTTTCCAAAGAATGGGTTTTCGTTGTTCCTACCTTTACAGTATTCTTTTTTGATTACTCAACCCCCAGGGCTGTTAATTTCAGGAAAGAATCAAATACACTGCTTATCGTTCAAAAAAATGACTTAATAACATTTATCACTGCTCTCAAGGTAAAGAGCACTTTTTAAATATTTGGATCCAAGAAAATACCCTGAGAGGGAAACCACTATTTATTAAAGCTCCCCAGAAGAAGTTAAAAATAATTCACTTAAAAATACAAATAAAAATATCATTTAAAAAGTCAGTAAAAACTATTAATAAGAATGCTCACGAGAAATCAGGAAAAAGGTCCCCAGAAACTTAATCCTCAACAAAAGGAACAAAGAACACTGGAAAAATGGTCAAAATTATCTTTTTCAGAACTTAAAATTCAACAAAGATTTGCAACAAAACAAAGAATATTTAAGAAAAGTTACTGGTTTCAGATGACTAAGGCTATTGTGACATTTAAGATTTCTAATTCTTACCTATCTGTTATAAACATTGCCATAGCTCTAAAACCCAACAATTTAGAAGCCACAGTTGTGAGATAGCCTTAACCAGCATCACTGAAGGTTTCAAGTGGCTTTGATTTTCCGGCACTATTTGAAACTATCGACAACCTGCTGGTAACCCCTTTCTCATAACTTGTCTTTAGTTGAGCTGACTTGAAATCCTCTGATAATAATGATATCCATGCCATCTGTCAAATTCAAACTCTGGCAGTTGTGTTCCACTACAGCTATCTTGAGGCGGTGATGCCATTAAGAGCAATAAAAGTTACATTTATTTAGAAAATAAAAATGGGGAAATGAGACATCCAGAGGGGAGTTTGAAAATGTCCAACATGTCACTTTAGAAGATACTTGGACAAAAGGAGATGTGGGCAGGACCAGGGACGTTTCTTAGAATGAGTCCCGTCATAACTAAGATGTGCATAGAGGCCATATGCAAAAAGAAAAAAAAAGAAGAAAAATGAACTCATCAAGAGAGTTTTATGCCATGGCAGTCTAGAAGGTAAATCTCTCCTGATTCCCAGAGTTCCTCAGCAAAACACTAGAAGGGACTTGGGTCAAACATTTGTGATAAACTTCTCTCCAATCATTTGCATACCATCAGACTATCAGAACAGAGAAACCTGCGGCTGCACGTGACTGAGTACTCTGCCGAAGCAGCACATGAACAGCACTCAGTGTCTTCAGCCTTTCACTGTGGACTGAATACCTGTTGCTCTACTGACCTTCACTGCCAGACTGGAACCGCTGAGGGACCAAGCTTTGGAAATGAACAGCTATGGGGCTATCAGATCTACAGTGTGCAGTTGCCCGTTGTCGGAGTCCTGAACCAAACCATGTAAGTCAGTCTAGTAAATCCCTTTGTAATATACATTTCTTCTATTGGTTCCTTTCATCTAATACAGATGGCTAAGAGGTCGAGTAGGAAAAAAAAATCATTAAAATTTAATAAAAAGAATCTTTGCAAAAATAGTAGAATTATTTGAAAGAGAAGAAAAAAGTCAATATCTTTACTCACAAGTTTCTTAAATTACATTGTGTCCAACAATAATCAATACACTTTGAATCCTCAAAATCCTTATAGATAAATGCATTTTCTGAAGGACTAAAATGATTCAAAGTATAAGGCTACATAAAAAACCATTTAATTCAATCAATGATAAGAACTTTAGTTTACTTGGCAAACTGTAATGAGACAAAATAAAAAAGCTATGAATCCTGCCTTAGATACTGACCCCACCTAAAAGCAGGTTCCAGTAGAGGGTTAATTACCACATTCCTCTTTGTATAAACAGAGAAAGTGGCATCTCACTTTCCTAAATGTATTCTTTATCGTTGAACTTTACATTCATTTTCAAAGTTAAATGAACAGATAACAGCTGAAAACCATTTTAGCAATCTGTCAGTTCATTCAAAACAGGTATCTGTCAGCATGCAGAAGATGTTGCCAGCTGGTGTATTAAAATTATATCTATTCAATTGTTAATCTTCCATAGCAAGACAAAAAATGATCCAAATATAATTACCACATTTGTGAATTTTCACAATTTCAGAAATGGGGGGGTGGCTACTAGAAAAATATAGGCTACATTTTACCTTAATCTCTTCATGGACTAAGAACCTAAGCATTACTTTCTAGCATTGCTTTTATAAGTCATATAAGAAGAATGTTCTGTGCATTCGGGGTGATAGATATTAGTTGTCCTAGGAGACCACACGAGCATGTAGTAACCATCACCTCTTAACAAGGTAATTTCAAGAATGTACTCATGCAAAGGCTCTCCATCCTGGAGCAACAGAGTCATTAGCATAAGACCACAGTTGCTTTCCATCCTTGGAAGTTCAAGATTTATTATTTTGTTTCTGGGATTTTTAAATTGAATTTGTGTAAATTTTATACAATGCAGAATGATAGTATTTAGATCCTTTCCCGTATCCACACTTCTCCTCACTGTCCCCTGCTCAATTTAATATACTCAAAAATATAGAATGCTACACAGATTTGTGTGTCAACATTGCACAGGGGCCATGTTAATCTTCTTTGTATTTTTCCAATTTTTGTACATGTGAGCGAAGCGAGCACTTGAGTTTACTTTCAGGAAATGTCATATCTCACTACATATTTATGTAAATACTTTGGAATTAAAGCCCCGCTGTTGATTTTTATCTAAGCCCATTGCTGAAACATCTTGTTCTCTTCTGAGTTTGAGAATTAAGAAAGAGGCATCATTGTTTGCTGCATAAACATACATCTGAGACTCACATTTTGAGAATTTTGTTTTAGTAATTGGATAAAAGGATTTTGGAAAATACGAGGCAGCATCTCAGCCTGGTATTTTGTGCAGATCTTTTACATGCCAGAAATTTATGTCTAAAATGCTGCTTAGCTATCTTCCAAAGGGAGCTGTTCAAGACATTTTATTTTTCTATATCAGACACACATATTCCTGTTGGGTAATATCTTTAATGAAAAGGGAAATAGATTTTACATTTTTTAAAAATTTGGAGTGTTCTTCGGAGCCTCTACATACTTATTTGTATTGTCACAGAATTATGGCTTAAAAGATAATTTTTAATTTGATCTCTTCCCTCTGTATCACTAAACTAACCCTCATTTTCAATGTATATTACAGTAATGGAGAGATGGCTAATGTTTAAATCATAATACTTTTGAAATTCTGTAAAATTGAGAGGTTTATACTGGTTATAAAAGCTCTTGGAAAGATGCACACGTATAGTGATGGTGATGATTCTAATTATTTTTTTCTGAAGTCCTCAGTGTTGCTTGTGTCTCTGTCTTTCCACCTTTCTCCCACATCCTAACCATCCTTTGTATCACGGTGCCTGGAATATTAGGGGTGTCAGAAGAAACAGGAGAAGCTAGGTGACACAGCATGGCTTCTGAAGCCAATGAGTGAGTCTATGTTTAGATCCTAAGCTGTTTGATTTTAAATGTAAACATGTATATTCATATTTAGACTTACTAATGCATGCATAGGAACATTTTAGGCACACTCCTTCACATTTATAAATAAATAGTGCACATATCTTACATGGATTTTTCTCTGTTAGTTATGTATACTGCAATATACCTGCACTGCATATTTACCACTGATAAAATTGAATTTCCGTGTATACATCTGTAGCAATGGGTTTATTAACATATTTATATACACACATATTGATGCTCATAAATGCATATTTTGTAAATATATATGTCCTTATCATTACATATGACATACATAAAATGTATATATGTACACTTAGCATAATATGTAGCTCTTGGTAAGTTGTTTTCTTTTTCTGTTGAGGTATTTTATTTGTGTGTACGTCTTTCATCTCTGAAACAGCAAACCCAGAAGTTTTTTCTCCTGTGTGTTTTCATCTTGCTTTTTCATGGTCCATGATGGCAGCCAAGGTTGTCAATACAGTGAAACAAGATTAAAAGGATAAAAGCAGATTGTTATGACATTTTTTTACGTCTGAGAGACACAATGTAAAACATTAGCTGGCAAAACGAGCAAGTTATTACCTAATACAGTCTATCACTACGAAACTTTTGTCACAGAAACCAAGCAATGTCTGATAAGGATAAAAATAATTAACTGTAAAAAATATAATGAGAGATGATAGATAGATATAGATACAGAGATACATAGATAAATGTGAGAGTGAGTAAGTAGATGAAATACAGGTGGATAATTGATAGATGATAGATTGATACTGTTCTAAATGCTCAAGTGTAAAATTTCTGATTGATGCTATTGTAGTGACAACACACAATAGTTTCTAGGTTGTTCTGAATTTCTAAAACATACAAAGTGAATTCAAGGTAAATATCATGTAGAATATTCTTTCTGACTCTGAAATATTTTATTCTCCAATAATATGATATGGTAAAATTGATACATTTTTCAAAAGGACACTAGAAAATTTAATTCACCTCTCATTAATAAATATAAATGCTGCTCTTGTATATGATCTAGAAAGGCAGAGAAATATAATGAGCATGAGTAATGTTTAGGAATTTATTTATAAGACTCTATAGGAATATATATGGATAAATATATTAGAGCATATTAAACTGGGTGGGGGCGGTACAGAAAGGTGTAGATAGATTAGGGAATCTAAATTACATTGCACAAGAATCTAAAAAATTAAATTACACTAGAACTTTGCTCACAAAAAGGAAACTAACTACATTGCTCTACTGGAAGGATGAAAAATAAAAGAATTTATCTGCAGAAAATATGTATTTAAATTTTTCCTTTTAAAAAAGAGTTAACAGTTGATTGTGTTGCATCCTTGCACTGGGACACACCTGGGCTCTCACAGCTGTGCTGCCATTGATCAGTTTGAGGCAAAAGATCCTTTGCCTCTGTTTTTAAAACATGCACTTCCAGAGTTATTTAATGAAGGTCTCTGACTCTCATAAATGATCACAGATGCTGCAAAAGAAATAAGTATCAGAACTTCAGGTCAATTTATTCAGTACGTTCTTAACATTGTTTTTGACATTAAAAATGTTCTTTAAAGGTAGGGAGAAAAATCACAGAAAATAAATACCCTCAGTCTCTAAGGATAACCTGCCTCACTCTGTGATCTCCCACAGGGTCCCAAACTTGACCAAACAATATGTAACTTTATAATTATATCATTTAAAGAAATATCACCCAAAAGCTTAAGGGACTTCCAAAAGATTATAAATAATAGCACCAGTTTTTAAGATCGAATTTTCAGTATCCTATCATGATTTTCCCCTTACTTGTGAGTTTTTAGAATTGTTTTTATTGAGGAAAGATAAATTACCAAACACAAAGTCAGAAGGAAGAAAATATTTTAGGAATGTGTGTATGAACCTAAGTTACTTTTACACTGGACTTTCTGCCAAGTCTTTGGGAAGAATGAAACACTAGTTTGGGTCTCTCTGGGAGAGTGTGATGATACCAGGAAAATTCTGAGGTCTTAGATTTGTTCAAAGGGCCTTCCTTCCTTGCTGTTGAGAAAGACAGCCTCTCCAACATGTACCCTGCTAATGAGCAGTTCCATCAGTGAAATGCACTGTTAATTTGCTGTTTTACATTAATATTTGGAGCACCCAAGCCATTTGGAGGCTAATTACATTCAAATTCAGGAAGCCTATGTAGAAATCACCTTAGGTATACAAATTTGCAAATGCCTCTGAGTCTAGACAAAAGAATTTCCCTAGGTTGATTTTTGTGAACCTCTAGTAGACCAGATCATTGAATGCTCATGACACTTTGTCTTGATATCGTGAATTCTACCTCTCTTGGGACATTTTATAAAATTTGTATTAGAGGCTATAGATGTACCTGTTATGAACATTACTGCTATTTCATAGCAATGAAGTCTAGCAACAGAGAAATTTTATTTTATTTTAAAATAACACATCTCATGGATATTTCAGTGACAGAATTCTGAACATATTCTAAATTAATTTTTTATCACTTCCAGCCTTATTTGAAGACATGTTCAAAAATCATGTTTGTAGTAATAGTATCACACTAAATTTCATTATTATTATAATAATTGTACTGTATCATTATGAAGTATAGATTATTAAACAAAGGAAAAATAAGTTGTAGAGTTTATCATTTATAAATTAATAGAAATGTGATTTTACATTATTTATTAATATAGGCTTTATGTCAAAAAAACAATAATGTGTATGCATGTGTACTGTTGTGATTCAGTACCTGCCATGTGTAAGGGGGTGCTCATGGAGATCAAAAGAAGGTGTCAGTTTCTGTGGAGCTGGAATTACAGGCGGTTATAAGCCATTCAACATGGGTGCTGGGAAGTGAACTCAAGTCCTCTGGAAGAGAAGCATGCCCTCTTAACCACTGAGCTACTTCTCTGGCCCCTGGACAACTATTGTTAAAATTAACAAGTTGTCATCAAAAGATACACAATGAATTTCATATTACTGTTCATCTTTAGCTAGACTACTCTAGAGTAAACTGTATTTGTAATCAACATTCATTGGAATAAGTAGATACAGTCTAAATGCTTTTTACCGTTATTAATTGGTAAGGTATTTTAATTTCTTTCTACCTCATAGTACTTAATTCTTGATTTCTATAGATAATGTATCATTAGCTATTCAGGATAAAAAGTAAGGAATACTGTCGAATTCCAGTAGTTTATGATCTAATTGAAAAGATAAAATAAAAATTGACAGAAATAAAAAAGCAATCAATTAAAACTCAGTAATAATCCATTCTAGAGACTCAGTAACACAGAAATATTTCAGTTAAGGGACTGAAAACATTTCATGAAAACAAAGGTCTTTGATGGAAGACTTGAAACGTATTAGCACTCAAAATTCAACAAGGGCAAGAGATTAGTTAATGCCATGCCCGGACTGTGGAACTTTAAACAGGACGGTAGAACAATTCAAATAAGGAAATACTGAGATCCAGTGTAAATACAGAAAGTGATGAGCGAAAATCAGGTGACAGAGCTATTTGAATACAAAATTAATTTGACTCAAGAAGTGATGTATTGGTTATATGTCAGATAAAGAAATTTCTTCAATAATGAAATTTAAAACTCAAGGCTTATGTTAAAAAAGTCAGGTTTGAATGAATGACAGAGTTGTAATTACTGAGGAGAATGAGATTACCAGGAATTACAGCAGTTCAAAAGTCTGGAGGGACAGAAACATGGGGATGGGGTGGGGAATATGTAGGAGTCAGGTGATCACAGAGACTCATCAGTTGGGTTTCAACAAAAGCTAGAAAATTAGGGATAGGAAAAAGCACCATATGTCTATGTAAGCAAAGCTAAATAGAAATTACATTCTAAGAAAAAACTTAGGAAATATCCAGAAATGCTTAAGCAAAAGACAAATCCAAAGAACAGCAAGTCTCCATTTAGCTAAGTTTAAACACCAACTGCAAATAATAACGTATGGAGAACAGACTCAGAGCATCTGGGTTGGGAAAAATCAAATTAAATTCATGATGATGATTTCCTAAACTTGTGATTATCTTTTATATCTTGCGTGGAAAACTATCTCTATGAGTCACTGAAACATCATACATCCAAATTGTCACTTGCTATCTTACCAAGCAAACAGTTTCATTACACTGACACTTAGTGGTGTGTCATTGGTCCTGAAGAGATACAAACAAATGTCCACTCATCCAAATTGAGACCCTCAACAGATCAAAGTAATGGTACACAAAGCACATTCTGATGGACCAATATGTTTACTGGGGTTACTTGCATTAGTTTGAGGGGTTACTTATAGGCACATGGATGCTTAAAGGGGTGCAGAGGCCCCCTCCAGCATGGAAAGCTGCAACTCTGGGACCTTCTGCATGATTTGCAGCAGCTGAACAGATTGGAGTCTCTGCTCAGGTATCCTTCCTTTTTATATCCTGTTAGTGAGGGAGGGGTTTTGTGCATCTGGTAAGCTTCATGAACTTCCTGATACTTTTGAGTTATTTACTTCCTGAGCCCTAATGAGCTTTCCTCTAGAAGGGAGTCATGTTTCAACTTGGAGGAAATTGCTACAAAATAGATTTGACTTCTGATACAGAATGTCAGGAAAAACTAAGTTCAAATGTACCTGAAATATATTTAAATACGATAATATATAAAAATCACCCTAAAATTTTGCCTCTTTTGACATACATTAGTATACTCATACATTAGTCTGAGTGAGAAGACATGTGCATGAAATAATGGGTCCTCACCATATACTGAATCTACTCATGCTATGGTCCTGGCAGTCTGACTACAGAAAACTGTGTGAAAGAAATTTATTTTATTTATAATGTATAATATTTTATTATTATACATTAATATAATATTTTGCTGTAAAAACAATCAACCAAGATGACAGGTACTTATTTGCATCAACTTTGTAGAGTGAAGTGACACTTGGGTACATTAATTTCTGTTACCTCAAAGTCCTTTGCTCTCATTGTTCAAATGAGCCTGTACTCTGTGGTCATTATTTGTTAGCTGATTAAAAAATAAGCTGATAACTTAAGCTAATAAAAAGTGTGAGCTTTTTGATTTGCTCTCCCTTACATTTTAATAAAAGCCCTTTGTGGAATATTTTTATATGTTAATTAGCAGGAGATTAGTTGAACTGCATTATGAACTACTTGATTCACTTTTAATATATTGGCTATTAAATATTATCACAGCTAATTAAACATGTGACTTCCTCAACTAATTAACATGATCTAAAGAATTAAGACATAAGTGCGTAGCACCTCAAATGACAAATCATTCTGAGAGTGAAAAAACCCTTATACTTACCATTTCCAAATTTTCTTCTTTACAATTTTCCCTATTCTTAAAAACAACAATTTTCTAAAATATTGAAAATTTATTAAGAGATTTTGTTAAAATATATTTTGCAATCTATCCAGCAGAGTTATAGGAAGAAACATTTGGAAGAAAGGAGTTTTTCTTTAGGATTTAAAAGATGAAGAGGAACCAGTAAGTCCTCTAGGAGGAAAGTAAAAAGGAAATCAAAACCCTTGAAAGTAGATTAGTTTCTTGAGTTCAATGCAGAAATATCATATACACAATGTGACACTGGTGGGAGAATTCTGTGGAATTGTACATCTGTGACATATAAAAGATCACAAATAAAAGATGCTGTATTACTTTGTATTTACTGAAATATTTATGGGAGAGTACCAGACATGTAGTTTGGTTGGGAAAATGATTTTTTGTGGTCTTAAAAGAGTCTGTTCAGATCCTATAAGTTAACCTACTGCTTGAAGCACTGATGCAATGTTCTAATAGCACTCAGCCAATTTCTTTTCTCTTCCTAGATTTTAGACTTTGACCTCATTTTGGAACTAGAGTATGTGAGCACAGTGAGAGAGGCTGCAATTCTTTCACCTGCAAATGAGTAAATTCTAATCACTGTTCACCAAGAATCCCTACCTTCCTGACTCTATTTTTCATTTTTCATTGAATTTGTTACTTTTAAAAAAATATACAGCATGTTTGTCATGTTAGTATATCCATGTTCACCACCTCCTCTATTGTGAAGGATGTTCTGCAGAGCTGAGCTCTGGAAAGCCAGCACCATCACGATAAGATGGATACAATAATCATAAAGAGCAAATGTTTGGTTTTTGTAAAGTACTTCAAAGACTATTGATTGATTTTAAGCACCATAAAAGAAATTTGTATAACACAGGAAAATAAATAGGTATTTATAAATCAAGGTCTTCTTGAGACATTGATAAGATGAGGAAATGAAGGCTTGCCATGGTAACGTCCTAGTCACCACTTACGGGAAGCTAGAGCACAGAGTGAGGCCAAGCAAAGATAAACTATCAATCAAATCAATAATGATACAATCCTCTAAATCTTGCTGGGCACCGAGTCATATACATGCTTTGACTTTCTAGATCCAAGAATTGGTATTATTTCTTTCAGTCTCAATTATGTTAATCTGATCTTATATCTTTTTTATTACAATCCATAAAATCCTGAAAAATATCTGTGAGTACTTCTGCTATCTAAACTTGATGTCAGTAAGCATATACTGTGATCGCAACTTTATTGATTATTCCCAAGCATCTTCTACAGATCAGTTTATGGTGAGTGATTTAGTGATCTTTGTCTTCATCATGTGTACAGTCTGGTCAGGGAGACAAATGATAAAATGATGAATTGAGCTAAATGCTGTAATTGTTATACCGATCACGATCACAGGAAATAAGAACCTGATATCTGGTGGGTTGTTTATTAAAGAGAACCCCATCTGAGCAGTTGCTGTTGGGTTGCATGCATAATTTTTAAGAAACAAATCAGTTAAAGTTCAGTGAAAGAGTGTGCAAGGCCAAGAAGAAAAACATGGATGAAGATCTGATATGCACATTATTTTTGTGTTCTCAAGAATTTTTTTAAAAAGTGGATAAAGGGGCTGGAGAGACGGCTCAGGGGCTCAGAACACTGGCTTCTCTTGCAGAAGAACAGGTTTGAGTCCCAGCACCCACATAGCAGCTGACAACCATACATAACTCCACTTTCAAGTGAATCCGACTCCCTCTTCTGACATCCATAGGCATTGCACAATGGATGCAGATACATAATGCAGGCAATTCACTCTTGAACATTAATAAATAAACATTAAAAAAGAAGGTGAATATAGCGTCTGCTTTGTGAACATGTTGTTATGTGACAGGAGAGTGAGGAGAAGAAACGAAGATGCCACTGCATAGTACATCCTTGTAATTCTCCAAGAGGCCCAGAGATTAGTGAAGGCTGGAGGGAGCCTGGAGAGATCGTGTTTAGCGCACACAAGGCTTACTTTGGAGAAAATGAAAGAATCATTAATTAATTTTCACAAGGTTCTACTAAAACACAGTAAAGGAATAGGCAAATAAGAAACTGTGGAAACAGGAATTAAAATTGCTTTTAAATTTCCCAGTAGAGTAGAAGATTCATTCAGCCAGGAAGAATAGAATTAATTTGTTTTAAATTGGGAATATAAAACAATTCTTAAATTTGTTAAGATCTACCCCACTTGAGAGTGTCTTTGGTCTTCTTTGAGAAACATAAGGTAAACACATATTTTCCACAATATGCTTTTGTTTTTAAAACTTGTGGCACCATGGGTATCTCATACCTGTGAACGTTCATAGTATAAATTAGTAATACTCCAACACTGCAGGGCATTTCTTTCTTCTGTAAAATTATCTTCATTGATTCACTGAGAATTTCATACCATTGATTTTGATCATATTTAGTCCCCTTCCTCCTCTTCCACCCCCATCTTATTACCCCTTGCCCAATTTCATGTCCACTAGTTTTATTTTTAAAGCTTATCAAATATTGTGTCCCCAGATGCTCTTCTGTGAGGATGCATACCCTAAAGCCTGATCAGCTTACCCAGCAAAACACCCTTAAAGAATACTAACTTTTCTTCTCACAACAGTCCCTTCTTAACTAACTTCTTTCTTGTTACTTTGGTAACAGTGCTATTTTTTGGCTCATGTTGTTACAGCATGCATAACAAATGAACTTAGCACTTAAATAGCATTTAATGTACTCATGATGTGATATATTCCAAAGATACACAAAACAGTCTGACAATGCCTTTGGGTTAAAGATTGCTTTGGAACTTGCTTAAAATGATTTCCATATTCCTGGATACCATCTGGAATATTCAGAAAGTTTTCTGTTAAAAGTATCTATTCTGTTTTCTAAGTTCTAGCTAATAGGGGCAGGAGTCTTGTACAGAAACTTCTCAAATTAGCCGGACAAAGGACTCGTAGAACACCTGTCTTCATGTGTATGCATGGAGGTATGTTTCCTACTCTAACTTGGTTGGAGGATGGGTTCTGAAAATCCAAGTTAACTGGGACCAAAAAATACAACTAATAGTTTACAAGACTGTTTTCCTATTTGGTAGACTGAGTTTTACTCATCTGATAAATATCCATCAATCTCTTCCTTGATCCTGTCTCCAGAAAACATTTGACATATTGACAATGCTGCAGAAAAAAATTAAATTGAGTTTCTAGGAGGCAACATCCTTTTAGTAAATGAATGATGGCAGTGCAAAATAATATATTGCTTACTGCAAAAGCTCATGCACCAAAATTTGAACAAGAAGCGTCTGCAAGCAAATGTTACTGTCTTTACAAAAATATTGCTTAGACACTGCACAATGACCTGTCTACATTAAAATAATAAATGTGGATGGACTAGTTCAAAGACCTCTATATTTCTCTTTTCCTTTCTTCTTCCTTCTTTCTCCTTTTTTCTCTCTTTTAGCTCTCTTTGTTTTTTCTTTTGCCCCTTTGAGGGCAAAAAATGAGTCAGTGACTGATTCCAACTTCACCTGGCCAGTTTGGAAGGCAGGTGACACTGGTCATGTAATACATGTAATTCTAATAGAGTTATTCAGGAGAAATGATCAGTATTTTAATTTGCATCTTTCTGTACACTAGACCTTGGAATTACCCTTTTCACAGTAAATTCTCCAAAATATTTTTCATAAAATTGGAAGTCCCTTATTTTAGTCATTTTACACGTTCATTTAGAAATGCTGACTGCCACCGTGCCACACTGGCCCAGACAGAATCACACAACCATTGAAAGAAATAGATCAGTTCCCTAGATCCTCGCCTCCATCCTTGTCTCTCTTTGCCATTATCCCATATTCCCCGGCCTGCCTTGAGCCCAAGAGCTAACAAAGCCACTGAGAGCCCACTTCCGCCTCCCTCACACAACTGGGACCACCCAGCCTCGGATTACTTGATGGGGTCTCCCGAACCAGTCCACCTGGCAGACATCTTAATAGTCACCCAGGCTCTGTAACAGTCCTGGAACATATGTACTCCAACACAGAAAGCAAAATGACCCAAAGATGAAAACCAATCACCAAACAGCTGGTCATCTGAAAATTTGGCGTAACAGCAAACAAATACCCAGACACCCACTCAACCAGGGAGAGCAGACGTCCATGCAAAGGACACCACCAATGCTGTAACTACGCATGCCCGGGCCCGCCACAAAACATAGTGAACAGCCAAACAGTGCGTCCCTCCGGAAACTAGCACACTGACCTTAGTGTTCCCACAGAAAACAATGATTTCAAAAAGGCAGTTATAAATATGTTCAAGGAATTCAAAGAGGATATGAATATAATACTCAATGAAGATATAGAAAGCAAACAGCTGAACGAAGTAATTAAAATAATTTTAAATATATGAGGTAGAATTTCTGAAGAAAAGAAAAACTGAAATAAAACTCAAAATGAACAACTCAGAATAATAAAAATCTCAGAGAAGCATCTCATCAAATGACTGAATGAAGAGACTATCATATCTAGAAGACAAGGCAGAGGAAATGCTCACTCAAAGAAAATGTTATATCTAAAATGACCCAAGAAAGGAACATGCAGGAACTCTGGAACACTATAAAAAGACCAAAGTTATGATTCATAGGTGTAGAAGAGAGAGAAGAAACCCAGGTGAAAGGTTCAGATATTAGTTTCAACAAAATCATAAAAGAAAGTTTCCCCAAACAAAGGAAAATGTTACCTATCCTGGTGCGAGAGGTACACTGAATTCCAAAGAGACAGAAACAAGAAAGAAATTCTCCACGACATGTAATAGTGAAAACACTATACATGCGGAGTGAAGAAGAGACATTAAAAACAGCAAGAGAGAAAATCTATTCACATACAAAGGCAGGCCCATTAGAGCAACAGTTTACTTTCAACAAGACTACAAACCCAGAAGGGCTTGGACTGATGCCTAACAGGTCACAGAAGAACACAGATGCCAGATCACACTATAACATTCAGAAAACCTATCATTTCTAATTGAAGGAGAAAAAAAATTTACCATAAAAAAATCTAAGGAATTTATGTCCAAGTCAGCTTAATAGAAGATAATAGAAGAAATACTCTAGTCTGAAGAGAAAATTAAACATACCTTAAAAGTACACATAAACATATTCCATAACAATTAACTGAAAAAAAGTCTAAGAAAAAATAGCACCACAACAAAATAACAGAAATCGATAAACATTAGTCAGTAATAACACTCAATATTGTCTCAATTCCCCCCAAAAAAGACAAGATATGAAAGATTCGATGAGAAAATAGGCTTCATCTTCTGGCTGCCTCCAAGAAACATAACTCACCATCAATAGTCAACACCACCATAGGATAAAAGGACGGAAAAGATTATTCTAAACAAATAGAACTGAGTGCAAAGTAGGTGTGCCTAATAGGTGAAAAAAAAATAGATTTTTAAACTATAGCTGTTCAGAAGAGATAAAGGATACTTCATATTCATTAAAGGAAAAATTCAAAAAGAGGGTATTATAATTCTAAGCATGTATGCACCAAATACAGGAGCATTCAGTTTCACAAGCAAAACATGACCTGATCTAAAACCACAGATTTGACTTCAACACTGATAGTTACTTCAGTACCTAAGTATCATCGATAGACAGATATTCCAAACAAAACTAAGCAGAGAAACTTTGAGATTAAATGACATCATAAATCAAATGAACCTAACAGGCGTCTACAAAACACTATATCTGAATGCTAAAGAATATATCTTTTTCTTAGTGGCACAGGAAATGTTTTCCAAAAGTGAAAATATTAAGATACAAAGAAGCCTCAACAAGTATAGGAAAATTGAACTAACATTCTGCATTCTACCCCTACTACAAGAAATAAACCTGGACAACAACACCAACAGAAACTACAGAAAGTAAATAAACTCATGGAAAACAAACAAAGCACTCTTAACTGAAAATTGGGTTAAGAGAGAAATAAAAAGAAAATTAAAAATTCCTAGAATCAAATGAAAACACAATGTACCAAAATCTATGGGGTACAATGAAAACAGTCCTCTGAGGAAAGTTTATAGCACTCAATGCCTACATCAGAAAATTAGAGACAATTCATATTAATAACTTAATGATACACCTGAAGCCCTTGAAGAAACAAGAGCAAATAACACCTATAAAGAGTAGATTGGAAGAGATCATAAAAGTGAAGACCGAACTCACTGAAACAGAAATTAATAAACAGTACCAGTACAATGAAGACTTGGGTTGTGAAATGACCAACAAAATTGGTAACTTTTAGCCAAATTAACCAAAAGAAAGAGACAGGACACAAAACAGAGATGGAAAGGGACACATTACACCAGATTCTGAGGAAATTCAAAGAATCAGAGTGTCATAGTTTAAAAACCTGTGTCTCAGTAAACCGGAAACTCTGTAAGAAATGGGTGAATTTCTAGATATGTTTGACATACTAAAGTTAAATCAAGATGAAATAAATAATTTAAACATATCTATAACAACCAACAGGGGAGAAACAATTGAAATGCTCCCAACTAAGGAGAGTCCGGAACCAGACGGATTTGGCATTTTAAAATGTTACCATTACCTTCAATGAAAACCTAAGACCAATACTCCTAAAATTACTCTGTAAAATTGAAAAGTAATGAGAACTTCCAAATTCATTCTACGAAGGCAGCATTGCCCTGATACAAAAGCCAGATAAAGATCTAGAAGAAAAAAAGGAAATTATAGGCTGCTCTGTCTGATGATTACAGACATAACAAAAATTCTCACTAAATTCTCAGTATTTGGAAACCAAATGGAATAGCGCTCAAAAAGATTATCAGCCATGATCAAGCCGACTTCATCCCCCAAATGCAAAGGTTATTCAGCATATGTATGTCCATAAATGTTACCCAACACTATACAGACTCAAAGACAGAAACCACTTGATAGTCTCAAGAAATGCAGAAAAGGCCTGTGACAAAATTCAGCATAATAAATTTATTTTCATAATAAAAACTGGGGATCTAGGGGTACAGAGGACATATATCACTGTAATAAAGGCAATATGCCTCAAAATAAGGCCAACACATGATAACAGGGATAAATTAAAAACATTCCCACTGAAATCAGGATGGAGACAAAGATATCCACTCTTTCACACAGTTCTGTGCAACATAGGGCTTTAAGTTTTAACTAAAGTAATAATACAAGTAAAGTAGATAAATGGGACACCAATAGGAAAGAAGAAATCCAAATATCCTTATTTGAAGATACAATGATTCTGTAAATAAAGTATTCTAAAGACTATCAGAAAACACCTAGAGTTGATAAACATATTCACTAAATAAACAGATACAAAATTATCACATAAAGTAAGCAGTCTTCTTATGCACCAACAACAAACATCCATCAAGGAAACAACACTACTCACAAGTCTCAAAATAATTTTTATGAATAAACCAAACCAAGGATATGAGACACTTGTATAATAAAAAAAAATTTTAAGACACTGAAGAAAGAAATTGAAGAACGTGCTGGGATACTTAAAGACCTCCGATTCTCATGTATATGCATGACCAGTGTCACAAAACTGGAAATCTTACAAAAGCATTCTACAGACTCAATGCAAGTCCCTTCATTTTTATATGTCCTTCTGCACAGAAATTGAAAAGCCAATCTGGAATTTCACATGGAACCACGGAAATCCAGGTTAACAAAAAGATCCCTCAACAATAAAATAACTGCTGGGAGAATTTCCATGCCAGATTTCAAACTATTTTACAGAGCCATGGTCATAGAAATCATGACACTGGCAATAAAAACAGACACACTGAAAAATGGGATCAAGTTGAGGATCTGGATACAAGTTCACAAACCCACAGCCACCTGATTTTTGACAAAGACACCAAATATTCACCTTAGAGAAATGACATCGTCTAAAACTGATGCTGTTCAACTGGATAGCTTCATATAGAAGAATGAAACCAGATCTCTCTCTTTCTCTCTGTGTCACTTTTCATTAACCTTTACTCAAATGAGTAAAATACCCCAACATAAAACTTGAAACTCTGGTCACAGAGAAAGTAGGGTCTACACTGGAACTTACAGGCACAGTAAAAGAGTACCTCGATAGCATTGGCATTGACATCAACAGTTGACAAATGGGACCACATGAAACTAATTGGTTCTGTACAGGAAAGGATACCATTATTCAAGCAAAGAGTAAGCCTATAGGATGGAAAAAAATTCTTTAGTAGCCATACATAATATCTAGAATATGCAAAGGATTTATAAAAACAAACATCAAAAATATACAACCCAATTAAAAATTTTGACATGGACCTAAACAGAGTTCTCAAAGAAAGAATTATAAATAGCTGGCAAACACTTGAAAAAATGTTTCCTCCTTAGTCGTGAGGAAAATGAAAAGTAAAACTACCTGGAGATTCTCTCTTAACCCAGGAGAATAGTTAAAATCAGAAGTTGAGCTATCAGAAGTTGGAGACTCACTTTGCTTTTCTGGACATAATAATGTCAAGGAGAGATTTCAGTACTTCATTTATTCAAAAGACTTATATTTCGTAGATCTAATCTGGGACCTAAGTATTTGTATTTCAAAGTAGATCTCAGGAATTGTTGATGCCATTGATCCTGGGCTCATACTGTACAGCCACGCTCCTGTAGTATTATGAATTAAGGAGAAGCAAATGGGATCTCAGAACTATTGAGTGATAAAAGTCAGACTCTGAAGAGCACACCTAGCATTTCTCCTTTTATAGCAAGTTCAAAAATAGGCAAAATGAACCCATGTTTGTGATTGTCCACACACTTGGAGCTTCTAGCCAGCTGATGCTCTGTGCCATCTGTGTGCTCACTGTATACATTATCTTCATTCTTAAAAAATTGTGGAGGTATACTTAGGAACAGACATGCCAGTATATTCTGAACATTTAAATTGCTTTAAATTACATTGTAGATATTGGCAGTGGTATAAAACATAGAAATTATGTAGTTTCCATCTTTAGATAAATCATAGCTGAATCATGGATTGAGGCATTTCAGTAAGAAAGATTAGCACAAAAATGGCATAAAGTACTACAGGTTCAGAAGAGAGAAGTATGACTTTTGGTCAAGAAGAGACATAGTGCCTTTCATAAGGCGATGGTACTGGAATGGGTCGTAGAATGAGGCCTGGTTTCACCGCTGGTTTGATTTCATATTTAATGTCATTCTGTATCTCAGGTACTTTAACCAGAGCTTCGTACTTCTCAGAGATGACAGCTACACAGGTTTTTTATTACAGTCCAGATCCGGCTGAACCTGTTGGCCATCATTCTGAACATTAACTTGATTTACCTTATGTTGTTAGTAGTTTAAAACAGACAACATCCCTTCAAATTTGGTGAACATATATCTTGTTTATTTGATGAAACTGCTGAAGAATGAAAAGGAAATGAATAAGTAAAGTCTTATTTTATTTTTCTATTGCAGGCATTGAAATGGGATGATTTTTTCCTGTCAATATTCTAGGGCACAGAATTCATCCCTTCTCATGTTTTACAAAATGTGACGTTATATCTTTACATACATCTCACTTGACAGCCTATATTGTTAGCAAATGACAGAAATATAGTACTATAATCACCAAGTATCAGTCACATCACTGCCTCAGACATGAATATTCAAGTTAGATAATTCTCATTGAATAAGTTTAAGAAAGAAATTCTAACACTAGTGGTTGGAGAAATTGTTGAGTAGTTAAGAGCACTTGCTGCTCTTTGCAGAGTACTGGAGTTCAGTTCCTAGCATTTCTATCAGGTGGCCCATAATCGCCAGTAACTCCAGCAGATCTGATGACCTCTTCTGACCCCCATAGACACCTGCATGGACACACACACACACACACACACACACACACACACACACGAAAATACAAATAAAATGCCTCTCATTTTCCTTTTAAAGTCCCCCCAAATTTATATCTGTACACAATACAGCACAAGCTGGCTTATATTTTTCCCAGGCATAGTTCTAATTGGGTTGCCTGAAGCCTGAAATAGCAGCTGAAATAGTTTATACCCCTAAGGAAAGTCTGAGAATGCTACTTTTTCTGTATCTTTAACACTGCTTGATAGTATTAGTATTTTCACTGAGCCATCCTAAAGCTATGTAGTATTATCTCATTTTGGATTATTTAGTTTACATTTTCTTAATGAGTAAATGACAATGAGCATCTTTTAAAAGCTTAGAATTGACATATCTTCTTCAAAGAATAGTCATTTACTACTTTTATCAGTTTGTGACTGGTTTATATGATTTTATTATTGATATTGGATAGTCATTTGCCCATTCAAAAACCATGTTAAGATAAGTAATCCTAAAATGTATATGGATCTAAAGCAATTCTTTAAAAAAAGCAGAGCCAAAACCATCACATTAACCGACTTCTCAATGTATTGTAAAGTGGCCCATCACATTACCCGACTTCTCATTGTGTTATAAAGCAGTTTGTCATCAAGCAGCAGGACTTTGACTGCAGGTGGACACAATGATCAACAAAACTACATAGACATTTCAAGAACAAATTCAAGTATTTACAGGACATAGATTATTGATAAAAGGCCATGATGTGTCTTCTTTTGTCCCCAGTCAGCCTGGAACTCTTTAAGAAGACCAGGCTATCCTCAATTTTCCAGAGATCCACCTGCCTCTGCTTCCCTAGTTCTGGGATTAAAGTCATGTGCCACCACACCTCTCTCTTTTATAAGACAAAGTTTTTTTTTCAGAATTCAGAATATTTATTTTTATGAAATGCACAGCAGCAACTTGCATCTTCCTTATAAATTACATGTTTTCAGTTTATACATGTTTATGTTTTCTTCTTATAGTCTGTGCATAATTTCCATCTAGCTCTATTGACAGATGGTTTACATATAAAAAGTCACAAATTTGAATAGTATAAGTCACTGTTTCTAATATATTTATAATATGTTATCAGTAATATGTTACTAATGTTATGCATCAGTACATCCATTTTAACTTCTCCTACAACCTAATTTTGGGACCTGATCCCTAAGCAACAAATTAACATATTTCTACCTCTGTAACCTTCCTGTTCTGGGCACTTTGTGTGAACAGAATTATACAATATGCAGACTTTTTAAGATTGTTTATTTCCAACTTATCATACTGCTTGAAACAAAACCTTAGTCACTACTTTTTTTTTAGTATTAACCACTTTGAGTTTTTAACCTAAATCAGTTTCATTTAACACTATTTCAGATTGATGGCCCATGCTTTTCATCCCAGCACTCAAGAGACTGAAGCAGGAGAAAATGCGGATATTTGAGACCAGTCTGGATTTTCCAACCAGCTGAGGGTACAGGAAGACCCTGTCTGGGTCAAGGCCAGACCCAACTCAGCATATTCAGTTCCTAGCGCACTGATGATCAGTGGACAGCTGGGAAACCCAGCTCTCACAATCATACCCAAGAAGGACAACGCTTACTGGGCTCTTATGTAATACAAAAAATTTTCCTGCTAGATCCATAGGAACTTAGTGTCATACATCCACCTTGAAAATAAAAAGCCTGTGCTCCATTTCTTTTCAAACTACCCTTTCTTGTTCTCAATTCCAAATATTATAGTACACCCCCCACACGAATTTGTTTACAAATGTCCATGTATACATTATAGGTTAGGATCTGCATGTGAGTGAAAACATACAGTTTTTTAAAATAATGCTCTTTATATAGATTAGCAGGAATATAAAGACAAAACAAAAACAAAACAAATTAAAAACCCAATTAAACCAACTCAGAGTAGGTGAGAATTCTGCAACTCTAACTCATAATATATACATACATATGTATGTATGATAATACATTATAAGAATACCTCATTAGAGCATATGTGTATAATATATGATCAAGTACTATAGAATATCTCATTAGAGCAGAACAACATCTATGAAAATGAGAATTCCAAATGACTTCAGATAGGAAATCTAACCGCTGAGGTGGTTGCTATTGGAACTTCAAGAGACCCAGTTTGAACTCTAGAAATGAGTAATCAAAGCCTTCTGCTATTGGCAAAAAAGGTAAACCATTCACTTCAGCTGCTGGTAGCAACTAAAGAAATGTGCTCAATTTTTTTCTTTTAAAAAGTCATCCTGGGACTAGGCATCCCTCAGTCGTATATTCTCTGTGTCTGACCAGTTGTGGAATTCTGATGTAGCCTCCATCTGTTGCAAAAAAGAAACTGCTTTGACTAATGATGTGTTGTGCTTTGACTACAGACTATACGTTTTTCTGTAGATATACAGATCCATATTTAGCAGATGGTAAGAAATTTCATTTCCCTAGAGATCTGTCAGAGATAGGATTTTTTCTAGGCTCTATGTCCCCTCCAACCCTGTGTATTTGGCTGACCTTACAGAGCCTCCAACGAGTTCACTCCCATTGAGAGGGCTTTAAGTTCAATTAAATAACTGTCGATTATCCCCCAGAGGAGAGTGCTACTACTGTGCCAATAGAGGTACTGTGCTATGCTAATTATTATGGTTACTAGAATTTGGGTTGGGTTTGACCACTGACTGGACAATTAGCAGTTTGCATGTTATCATCTAGCATTATGGGAGCTAAACTTCAGGTAGAGAGCTTCCAGGACAGCTCCTGCTCCATTGCTCCGAGTCCTGTATCCCAAGTCTGTCCTGTCTTCAGCAGTAGGATGTCATCTTTTAAGGTGTTTCACAGCCATTTTTGTTTATTCATTTGAGAACTCTCTGTTCAGGTCTAGAGTTCATCTTTTGATTGGGTCCTTTATTTTCTTGTTTCTTTGTTTTATGAAATCTTTGATTAGTCTGGATATTAATCCTCTGTAGGGTATGTAGCCCAGTAAAGATTTTTCCCTCTTAGTAGGCTTGTTCTTCATTTCCTTGGTTATTTCTTTTGTTGTACAGAAGCTCTGTGGCTTAATAAGGTCCCACTTGTTGATCGTTGACCTTAATGCCTGAGCAACTGATGTCTAATTCGAAAGTCCTTTCCTTTGGCTATATTTTATAGGGTACTGCTTATGTTTTCTACGCTCAGTTTCAGAGTTTCAGATTTTTATTGAGGCCTTTGATCCATTTGGAGTTGGCTTTCGTGCAGGGTGAAAGATAAGGGTCAAATTTCATTCTTCTATAGGTAGAGATCCAGTTTTGCCAGCACCATTTGTTGTAGATGTTGTCTTTCCTCCATTGTGGGTTCTTGGCCCCTTTGTCATATATCAGATGACCGAAATTGCATATACTCATGTTTAGGTCTTCTATTATGTTCCATTGATCCATATGTCTATTTTTGTGTCTGTACCATGATGTTTTTATGATTGTAGCTCTTTAATATAACCTGAAATCAGGTATGGTGATCCTCCAGGCATTGTTTTTTGGTTTTGATTGCTTTAGATTTTTTTTTTACTCAAGATTGCTTTGACTATCTGGGATCCCAGGTGACATATCCACAGTTGAACCTCTACACTTAAGGCTTTTAGAATACAGCTGTACAAGGGGTAGAGGAAAAACTAAAGCATCCCTCAACTTTTACTAGTTAAGCTTCCTTAAACAACCAGCTTAGTGCGATGCACACAGAAAGCCACAAGTGACCAAGTTTTATAGAATAAGAGACTACAGAGTATGTGTCCCTGGAAAAGATTCCTGTATTGAACCTTGCCCACCATGGCTCAGGGATCATTATGGAAGAGGGGGTGGAAAGGTTGTAAGAAATAGGGCTCGTTTATGAACTTAGGGAAGCATAAGCTTTCAGGCCACTGAAAGCTTGCACATGTTAAATTGTGACAATGGTGGCATTGAGCACAAGATCCACATCAACCCAAATTAGACAAGGGATCAGAGTGGAGTAAAAGAAATTGGTGGGAGGCCTGACCTAGACTGAGAATTACTGGAAATTGATTACTGCTGGGAGAGAAGTGTATGTCTTACTTACAAACTTTATATAGCCTGACCAGAATCCAATGGGTGAATTTGCACAAAAGGATATCTGGACACAAATGTTAGAATGGAAAAGGCTTAACATGTGTGACAGAATATATGAAGTCCAGTGGAGTTTTGTGGGGGATGGATGGGGGAGGGAGTCTAAGTTTGATTAAAACTATTGTATTAATTGTATAAAATTCAATAAAAATAATAAAATATTTTTTAAAACATAAAGCTAAAAACAGTCAAACTTATTTAAGACTACTAGCTTTAGTAGGTTTTACATCTTCAAAAGGATAAACAGATGAAGTAATCAATATATTAATTAGCTTTCATACCATGTGTCTACAGAGATCAAAACATGTTGCACCTCATAAATACGTACAATTTTATTTGTTAATTTCAACAATGAAAACTACTAGTTTTTCACCCCAAGGGCATGGTGTCTCGGAAAGTTGCAACACTGAGTGCAATACTAATCATCCATTATGAAACAAGGCAGCCATTTTCAGGGCTTTCTTTGTCTCTTAGTAAAGTGATAGACGTGACTAATGCTGCATGTCACTGCATATTATAGGAGTCAATGTGGAGTTCTAAGTGACTGAAGAAGCAGCAGCTATTAACTACCACAGGCAAGAAGGTTTGCACAGAAATATTCAAAACCTGTCTTTAGCACAATCAGACAAAAAAATATGCTAAGATATGTCACAACTGATGGCAGTAAAAGATCATAGCAAAAGACTTGGATACATATACAAAACTTGTGAAGGAGAGATGTTTAGGTTGTCAATTGTAATATTCATGGGCATATAATATGTGGAAGATAATTGCATTTCTGCACACTATTGACAAATAGGGTCAACAGGCATGTTTAGTCATTCTCATGGACTTAGCCGTCATTAGTTCTGCAAATTTTTGTCTGTCAGAAAGAAAAAAAAAATTCTAACTTGGCCTACCATCTATAATCAGCAATTTGATGCCTTAACTGTAGTAAAGTTTTATTGTCACATCTATTTTTAGCTTAAGACGAAGGTTAACACTTGACTGAGCAAAACCCTGCCCTTGCCTTTCTTTTTGAGCACAGAATGGTCTGAAAGTCAAGTTTTCTTCATGTTTGTGGTTAGTCCCATTTAACATTACAAGACAAAGGATCAGTGCAGCTGGGAAACGGTGTTGGAATCACAAGTCACGTCAAGATGCATCCTGTATTTCCTGTGCTGTCAAAAGTTAAAGAAGTGAGATCTATGTTCCCACATAAATTTACATGAAATATATTTTCTGAACTCAAGCTACAGTCTAGGAGCATTTTCAGACTCGATTCACATGCCAAAAGTAAAAAGTCTCCATACTTCACAATGCACTGAAATGTGCAATTCAGGACCTTTTGCCTAACCTTGATTTGAGAACAGATTAATATGTAATGTGAGGACATGAGGAAATACAAGTATCAGGTGGGAATCTGACACAGAATTCTTTAAATGCCTCCAAATTGAATATGCTCAGTTAGGATATTCAGATACTCACTGAACAGTATCTGCATTTGGAGTTAGGTATCTATATGAAAAAAAAATTCACAAGGTAAGCTATGCAAAATCTCATTACAGATTAGCATTAACAGACATGAATATTTCCAATAGAATTTAATTATAGAGAATATTACCTGAGATTCTAATTAAAATAATGTCTCCTCCCAGAATCTCATTCTTCAAATTAGTAGACCCTATTTTATCAAAATTTATAGAACAATATTATTTAAAATATTTTATTTTGATTTATCCCAGAATATCCTAGAATTCTTTATGAAGAACAGGCTGGCAACAAACTGGTGAACTTCAAATTTTAGTATCCTAAAGAGTGGGATTACAGATGTGTGTTAACACTCACAGCTGTGAGTGGAATTTTTGTAGAGATTTCTTCCTTGCTGTCTACATATCTAAACAGCCATAACTTTGTCTGTTGGCTTTTGAGATGTTTTCTATGTATGTAAACATATAGCCCCAAAGTCAGTGCAAAAGTCTGGCCATAGGGTGGATCATTCTGTTGGCTTTCTACTGGCAGCATGCTGAAAGAGGACGTCCTCTGCTCACAATTCTAGAGAATCATTGCAAATTGCTGCCATAGATAAACTTGTTAATGTTATGCCCAGGTTATTGAATCCTCTCAAAAGACCACCATGGAGGTCAAATCTGATGCAAGAACAAAGGGTCTTTATTTACAAGCTCGAGCTCGGTCCACAGTCTGACACACCGATGCAGCGGGTGATAAGACAGTGGCCCTTACAAACCAATTTGGCTTTACTCTTAAGGTCATTTGAGCATCTGTTCCTCAGGGGGGTTCACATGGGCTTCAGAGGAGCACCTGGCTTCTTAGGCCTTTCTTTTACCAGTTCTACCTGTGTGAAGATAAGTCAGAAAGTCTTGCTAGACCATGGCTTCACTTAGAAGCATCAAGGAAAGGTTTTCCTGTGTTGACCCTCCTCTTTGCAGACTGGACACTGGTTCAAATCCTTCTAGTGAGGCCTCAATGACCTCCCTGAACAGGAGGACAGGTGACTCATCATAGTTACAGGACATTTTGAGAGATGCCCCAGTCCCCTGGAACTTAGTTGACCTTGGAGGGCAAGAGACAAAAAAGTGTCCCTTTAAATCCCTCTGACCAGATTAGCCTTGGCCTCTAAATATGGTTGTTAAATACCCAAGAGTAGTTCCACCAATCAATACTTTTAATAACTATATGCTATGTAGCTAAAGCTTGGGCAAAAACCAAACATATATTTGTTCTTCAGACCATCCGAACCATCACCCCATAAATTTAAAGATTCACATACATAAGTCTCTCACCGTTTATACATTACAACACATTGTCTCAGACCTTCAATCACTTGCATAGACTTTCTCATTTTTCCCTTCCTAATCTGGAACTATCCAGTCATCATAATCTTCCTACATAGATCCTTAATAAAATATTTCCATTCTCATATCTTTTTAATACCTCCGTTCATCTTTTCATTTTCTCTCTTAATACCATGAGATGTAATAACATTAAAAATTTTCTTCCTGGGTGTACTAAGCAATGTTTATTCCATTTCTAAGGCTCTAGTATCAAACCAATGTTTGATCATATTAAAGTTCACCCTGGGGAATGAATGACTTTACTCATACAGACGGGTGAGGTATACAGGTGACCTGAGAATAGATGCACTGTAAAGTCTTTACCTAGCATGGATGTTGACTTTTCTACAACCTTATGGATCAAATTTTTTCTTTTAGCATTCCCCAAATGCATGAAAAACATTTTAAGCACCTTTAGAAACTAACAAATGCATTATGGAAAACAATGTAAGATTTTAAATAGTTACTTTTAGAAATCAGTAAATTTACCTTATAGAGATGTTAAAATCCGAAATAATTTCCTTTAAAAACAGATAAAGATTTTATATAAACAAATATCAGAATTTAAAATAGTTCCCTGTAAAAACCAGTAAATGCATAAGACAATGTCACTCTAAAAACCAGTAAATACCATGTTAAAAGTTAGAATTTAAAATAACTGTAATTAAAAACAGAGCAGAATGATACTAAAATGCTGATACTGTTTTCCTAATTTGACACAGAAACATATTAACCTTGTTACAAAAGACCATGGGAGAATTTCTTGCTTTTCTTTGATCCCATCAAGAACCCCAGTTCAAAGGAGAATGTGAAGCAATGTCCTCTGGATCTCTTCATTCCTAGATGTAATTTATTGCTGGGAGAAATTACTCAAAAAGAAGGCAGAAGGAATGAGAAGCTAGGTTAAAGGAAAAACCTTTTCCTGCAGAGGAACGGACTTGCTTTGTTTTACTCCCCTAATCACTATCCAAAGCAAGTACTGTGGATGGGTTCTTCCTCCTTGCCATGTGAGACTTCTGCTCCCTCATTTGAAAAATGGATTTGAGCTCCAGTATCAACCATCAATTCTACTGGTTTCCCCTCCACTTTCAGGGTTACCCTAGGTTTGGGGAGGGGCACCGAAACCCGTCCCCTCTATTCACTATCCAAAGCCAGTACCTTTGGCTTGGCCCTCTTTTGAGGGCACTCTCTAGCCCAATGTCCTTCTTCTTTGCAGTACGCACACTGATTCTTTCTTAAGCGAGGTCGCTCTCTCTTACCTTCAGTTCTGCGGGTGCCTTCCTTTCCATTTGCTAGGTGCTGCAACCTCCTACGTCTTTCCTCTGGTTCCGCAGTGGCAGCCAGTAGAACACTAGCAAGGTGCTGTGTCTTCCGCCACTCCGCTTTCTCCCGTCTCTCCTCTACACTTTCTCTTCCATTATACACTTTCTCTGCCACCTCAATTAAGTCCCTGATGCTCTTCTCACCTAATCTTTCCAATTTCTGTAACTTTCTTTTTATGTCTGGGGCTGACTGATTGATAAAGGCCAAAGTAACTGCTGCTGCACTACTAGGTGCTTCCGGATCGTAATGTGTATATCTCCTGAATGCATCTTGTAACCTTTCTAAAAAGGCTGCTGGGCTTTCCTCTTTTCCCTGTCTAACATCATAAACCTTAGCCAAATTTGTGGGCCGTCTTGCAGCCGCTCTGAGACCTGCCAGCAGAGTCTGGCGATAAACCAGGAGGCTCTTCCTACCTGCTTCCATGTTGTAATCCCAATCAGGTCTAGTGAGGGGAAAGGATTCCTCTATTAGAGCAGGGTCAATAGTAGGGTCTCCAGTAGGTCCAGGAACCAGCTTCCTGGACTCCACGAGCACCCTTTCCCTCTCCTCAGTAGTAAACAGGATCCGCAGCAGCTGCTGGCAATCCTCCCACATAGGCTGGTGGGTGAAAAGGACAGTTTCAAGAAGGTTAATCAGCTCCTTAGGGTTATCAGTCTTCTCAGGCACAGCTGCTGCCAAAACCTCCACCTGTCTGGGAAGAAAAGCTTTAATCCATGGAGGGGGGCTTTTTACTAAATTCCTCCAGACTACTATATAGGGAATCTGATCAGGGTGGCCACTGCGAGGCTGAAACACGACTCTCTCAACTGCCCGGATGATGTCCAGATCAAAAGTTCCCTCTCTTGGCCATCCCACCTCAAAAGCGGGCCATTCATTCCTGCAGAACACAAAGAATTTACTTTTTTAAACTAAAACAGAAAGATCATGTGCCCTAGAATTCACATCTCCAAAATGAGAAAGAACCAAGTCTAAGGGAGTGGAAGGAGTCTGTCCCATATCGTCAGTTTCAGTCGTAAATACAGACAGAAATATCAACAGAGCAGACACAAACACAAAAACTCCTATTAGGACGCGTCCCGGAAAGTTTCAAGAAGAAAATGAAAGTAAGCTGATAAGCTGACGGCAACCAGCTGTGCTGCAGGCTCGACCTGCAATTTCTTTCACCAAAAATGCTGAGGCCCCTTGCTTCTTCAAGGAGCTCTTTCAATTTCAAAGTCCAGTGTGAGGGATTCCATGTCCTCACCTCTGGGGGCCTGGAACGTCTTCCAGCCCCCTGTGGTTACGGTTGTCCAGCGCGTCCGCTCTAACCGTTCACAACCACAAACCCAAATACCTGAGCGCACTCAGAGTGAAAGTGGAAAGGGACAGAACAAGTAACAGGAACAAGTAACACCAAAGACAGAACTTACCGGCCGGGTGGAGACCCTCCAGATTTGGTGTCCATGGGGTCCCTGGGAGGATCCCGGACGAGCCCCCAAAATGTTGTGCCCAGGTTATAGAATCCTCTCAAAAGACCACCATGGAGGTCAAATCTGATGCAAGAACAAAGGGTCTTTATTTACAAGCTCGAGCTCGGGCCACTGTCTTATCACCCGCTGCGGCAGTGTGTCAGACTGTGGACCGAGCTCGAGCTTGTAAATAAAGACCCTTTGTTCTTGCATCAGATTTGACCTCCATGGTGGTCTTTTGAGAGGATTCTATAACCTGGGCACAACAGTTAACATGGTTCAATTTTGCTTTTTCCATTTTTCTGGCTAAGCTTCTAATTGATTAACTCATGCATTGGTGTAGATAAATGCTTCAAGTCATTTCTCATTTTGCACAAAATGGAATGTACTGACTGCATTAGTTGCTTGTCTTACTACTAAGGACTAAATATCTGAGAAAATCAGTCTAAAGAAGGAAGGGTTTATTTTGACTCACAATTTGAAGAAACTGTCCATCAGGGTGAAGAAGAAAACGTGACTAGAAATTGAGTCAGCCAGTCACAGTGTGTCCACAGTCAGGAGGCAGAGGCAGAAAGATGAATGTTACTGTTCAGCTCACTTTCTCCTTTCTTATTCAGTCTAGGACCTTAGTCCACAGAATGGTGCTTCCTATAATTAAGGAAGATCTTCCTATCTTCAAGTAACCGTCCTCAGATAGTCCCTCGCGGCAAGCACAGAGACTAACCTAATCCAGATATCCTCCTTCTATGCCTAAGGTTTGTCTGCTAAGTGATTCTAAAACGATCAATACTAATATCACCCAGACCAATTTTATGCATCTGGAGAGAGTAAGTTTCCCCTGAGCTTTCAGGGCTTCTCCAGGCATCTTCTCACTGGAATCTGCACACTGCACACACAAAATCTCTCACAAGCCTGAGAAAATTCACCAGGAGTGAAGATCTATGGCAAATGAGCCACAGAAGTGCGAAGAGCAGGAGCCAGGACACCGACTCATTCTGCTTAAGCTGGCCACACCTTCCCAAGAGGCGCTGGATCTAATCCTTGTAAATATGTTTCCATTCTAACCCGACATCCTCCTATCAAGAAGATTGTTCAGGCCCCTGAGAAGGAACCCTCAGACACCAGATGTCCCAAATCAGCCAAATTTATTTAACTAGGGCAGTGACTGCACTCTCTGGGTGTAGAATTAGAGAGCACAGCAAGGGGACATGGGATTGCAGGCAGGAAAAATCCACTACCTTGTTAACACATTAGGTATTTCACCCATCAAGTGAAGCTTCCTCCCTAGGGGTGGTCCTATGGGTAAATGATAATGATTGACCAGTGAATCTAGAAAACGGGCAGTGGGGGTTGTTCTCACCAGATGCAGTGTGTCCACAGTCAGGAGGCAGTGTCAGAAATACTAATGAATGCTGCTGTTCCACTTACGTTCCCCTTTTTTATTTTTTAGGATTGTTTTATTTATCCCAGTTAATTTTCTAGAGCTCTTTACTACATTAACATTCCCCCACCCCCTCTGAAGAGGTAACTGTAAAATCTTTTAGGGATTAGACTACAACTTCCAAATACTTTTGGCATTTTGGGCCTTTGGCACAGAATAGTCCAGGATAATTTGGCTTTTAGCCAAGAAAGAAACTTGTTCCTTTTCTTTGGTATTTTTTTACTCTAAACTGCCTAGCCAGTTTTACCTAATTTTCACTACACCATCCTCTGAAGAGATCACTCTAATTGCCAATAGAGAATGGGGGTGCTGACTGCTGTGGCTTCTTCCATGCTGAGTAACAGAACAGGTTGTGGTAATTGGTGTAACTCTTCATGGGTCTATATAAAAGACCTCTAAATTGCATAACTGTTAGCCATAGGAAGAGAAGAAATTCCTTTACCGGTGCCTGGCAGAGGTGAAGAAGAAAAAGCAAGAGAAGTCAGCATTGTACGTTCTAGACAGGGAACCAGAAAGGTCAGAAGAGGGTGAATTTTAAATGTCTAAATCAAAGTCCATTAGAATTTTTTGATGAGGACTTCCAAAAGCATCCATTGATGGGGTTCATTTCCTTCTGGCCACCAAGGTTGGACTTGGGAGTGATGGAGTCAAGATTTGCTTCAGAAACTTTGATAGCTGTTGGAGTGTCTAGAATCAGTGTACATTCCCTCCTAAATGGCTTCTAGACAGGGAGAGAAAACAAATTAGGCATTATTGAATTTTAAGGTTGGAACCATAGTGGACTTGTCTTCCTTACCTGCAGATATGCACTGCAGTGTTGAACTAGGCCACAATTTGAAGCTTTACACATCAACATAACTTTTTTATTAAAAACAAAATCATTAGTGAGAAATCACTCAAATAATATCCTCTTAAACATAATGTCTGGGAAATACAATCCCTTGTATGCTTATAAAAGCATACTAATCAATTTGAAGCTTGGTTATACTTTCCTGTTGGGGACTTAAGACCATGCAGTTGGTTCAAATAAATCACTTTATTTTTAGTACTAAGGTCAATTGAGGAGGTGATCTCCAGGGGTCACATGGGATTTGAAAAATCCTCTGGCTGTCTAGGCCTTTCTTTTACCATTTCCATCTATGTGATGATAAGTCAGAACCCTGCTAGCCAGTGGCTTCACCTGGAAGCACTGAGGAGATGTTTTCCTGTTCTGAACCTCCTCTTTGCAGACTGGACATTGATTTGAGTCCATCTAGGGTATCTCCATATCCTCCTGGAACAAGAGTACAGGTGACCCACCACAAATACAGGATATTTTAAGAGATGCACCATAGTTCCCTGGGACTTAGTTGACCTCAGAGGGCAAGAGAAAAAATTATCCCTTCAAGTCCCTCTGACAAGATTAGTATAGGCCTCTAAATATGGTTGTTAATCATGCAAGAAGCTTAGTTCCACCAGTCTGGCACTTTTAATTACCATGTAATATGCAGATAAAACTTGGGCAAAAACTAAGCATTCTTGAATAAACTTTGACTAGATACATTTTTTTCTTAAACTATTTGACTGAACTATTACTTTAGAAATTTTAAGATTACACATAAGTTTGTCTTTTATATATCATAACATATCCAACTCAGACTTTTAATCACTTACACAGGTGCTCTCTCTCTCTTTCTCTCTCTCTCTCTCTCTTTCTATCTATCTATCTATCTTTTCTATTCTGGAAATATCCAGTCATCAAATCTTTCTATATAGATTCTTTAACAAAATATATCCATCCCATTTCCTTCTAAACTTATTTATCTCTTTTTAAATACCATTAGATATAATAACATTAAGAAATAAAATTTCTCTTCCTGGTGACACTAAACAATGTTCATCCTTTTTCTAAGGTTTTAGTTTCAAACCAACATTTGATTACATGAAAGTTCACCTTGGGTAACCAATGTCTTTACTCATAGAGATGAGTGAAGAGTTACTGGCGGGGACGTGAGTGACCTGAGAGTAGCTGCAGTGAGTCATCATCCAGCATGGATGCTGACTTTTTTATAACCTCATGGGTCAAGTCCTCTCTTCCTGGTCATTCCCACATTTCCTCCCCAAATCCAGGAGACCATTTGTGTTAGGGCAGAATTACACATAGTTGTCTGGGAAGAGTGGATGGACACTCTAGTGAGGGTCTAATAACCCCGCTTATTGCTCCTTTAATAAAGGATCACAATAGTCAACAAACCCAACTGTGATGATGTTTCACAAGCTGCACAGCTGAAGTCATGAAGATGGCAATTATTTGACTCAGAAGACTGCTGTGCAGCATCATCTTACTAAAAGAATGAGGACTACAAGGTACACACTTAACACAATGCAGTGAATTAGTGTTACCCATATGTACACTGCACTTTGTAAGTTTCCAGGTCAACCTTATAGAAAACACAAAATGGTTAAAATCTTTTTTACTTCATGTAGTTTAGAGATTGGTCTATCAAAACTCTGCTTTGTAAACACTATGTAGAGAGAAGCAACTGGTACTTAGCAATATATTATCAAACTGAAGTTCACATAATCACTGACAGAGGAATTTTAGGCAGAGTGTGCTCTCTAACTTTTCTATGTACTGTGAATTTTCCATTTTTTTAAATAAAATCTGTCATCTTGATTCTTTACTGCACATTTACATTAATCTGTGTTTGGGACTTTCCTCATTGTGACAAAATAGATAATCCCTTTAGGTACTTTTGCTGTACACATTTTATATCATGAGATAAATAACTTCTGCTGACATTAGTTTATGCATTAGTTATTCTCAATAGCACCATTTCTTTACTCTTAGACTTTTTTATTGTTCTCCTTTCTCCTTGTCACAGGGCCAAGGGGCTAGCCTGAACCTGGATAAGGGTCTGGAAGATCATCTAGAGATAATGGGCTTGAGTTCAAAGTGGGAAGACTAATCCTATCTCCAGAATCAGCTTCCCAGTGAGCTCAAACAGCAAGTGACAATCTACCAATACAATTTTTTAAAAGTAATAAAAGTTATAACTTGTCCATCCATATTTAATTTTTTTGAAACTAAATAAAAGTCCAGACTATTAACTCTTAGGGTGATTTCTTTTAAAGAGGGCTCTCATTCTATCTGAATTAGAAAAATCATATTACAATTTACCATACATAATCTTGAAGTAAGTACCCATAATCTGGAGAATAAGGAACACAGAAAACAGTGGTACTTAAAAGAACTTGAAGGAGAGGATATCAGAATGTTCTCAGTTCTTTAGTCTCAGTCCATTTAGTCTCAATGACATTGTATCTAGAAAGTGAAAAGCAGAGGTGCCCAGGGCATGAAGGGCCAGGAGCAAAGGCAAGCTTGGAGCAGCTGAATATCAGAGAGAGAAATACTCTATTTCAGAGAAAAACAGCCTTGGGATCACAATTCAGAAAGGGCGGGAATTAAGATGAATGTGGGCCGCATCTTAAGCATCCTCTTTATCTCCCAATGTTGTAATTATGTCCTGTTAGCATCTTGTCTCTAGTAAGGTTTAGCCCTGGAGTACTGCAAAGTTACCAGGTCTAGCAGTCACAGTGTCAGCTTGCCATGTACCAGACTAGTCTTTTAGGCATATGGCTAGAAAAACTTTAGAAACTGACAAATATTATGTAAAATATTCAAAGCAATCACTTTTAGAAATTAGCAAATATACTGTATAAAAGATGACAAAATCCAAAACAATTTCTCTTAAAACAGGTATACAAACAGGAAAAGAAACTCTCGAAGGCAGTAGAAAAAAAATGGGAAGCTATACCCACTGCACACTTCCTGTTGCTGAGAGTACATGCCTCACCCAAGCTGCACTATGAAAAAATGTCAGTGTGCCCTAGAACAAGCTGGTCACAAATCATAGCAATCTTTACTTAACTCTGTGGTCAAGTCTTTTGAGCAAATAGAAGATGGCAGAGGGGGTTGCAGACTTCTGGAATAGGGGAAGGGGTCAGTCCTCCTAGAAACTGTTTTCCAGTCTTGAGCTGGGAATAAGTTGTGACTGAGTTTCGAGAAGGTTACGTTGCACAAAAAGGAGTCATTCTAGCCATCACAGGCCTTGTTGTTATTGTTGTTGTTCTTTTTATGAAAGCTGTTATGTATAGTTGATTAAGAACAGGCAAGTATGTCAAGGCCCTAAAGGAGTCAGTTTGGCTCCACAAACAGTTTTTTCTTACTCTGGCAAGTGACCAATTGATAAAGCTTGCTTGTTGACCATTTTAAGGAATTTATTACTTTTCTATGGTCTCCTCTAATGGATCTTATAGCTCTTCTGCAAATTACACATTTTACTATGGTGATAAAAACCCTAAAAGACTGAGAAAAAAGATCCAGGAAAGAAATGGCTTTTAAAACCTTTTTTTCCTTTGTCCAATAGTCAAATAGTTTGCAAAATAAATAAAGGAGGGAGTTTAGGACAATTTTATTCCTATCTTCAGGGGAGGCAAGCTGTAAACGTCAGCATCTGCCTTGAGTTGAATGGAGGGGAGAAGGAGAATAGCCACGAGACCACGCAGGCTTAGACCCTGCATGGAGGTCAGACAGGTGGCTAACTCACAGTCACATGGTTTCACTACATATTTTACTTCCTCATGGAATCTATCCTGGAAATATTTTAAAGTATAACCAAATGCAGTTTTAGCTGAATTCACTGGTCCTCCTCCCATTTTTACACCACTAATTGCAGGCACACCAAAAGAAGACAGTCCACAAAACAAAAGACAAGGCACAAAAGATCAGGAAAAACACACAAAACATTCAGTGGCCACATCCAATTACACACAGAAACCAGAACCAGAAACCTCTCCTCTTCCCCTGGAGACCTGGTCAAAGGATAGTGTCCAATGTCCCGTCTGACTCTCCGTTTGTCCAGACCAGAAAACTTACCAATGCACTCCAGATTTTTTTTTCTCATGATGGGCAGATCTTGCTTTTTTCTTAGAATTTGTTTTAGAATTTACAATTTTGTAAAAAAGGGGCAAAGTGCTGGGGCACCCATGAGCCTTAAGAGTCATGAAGACTTCGTCCTCCCTCCCCCCAAACTGGACCAGACTCTGGGGAATTTGTCCTGAGTCTGGGGTCTCTCTTCCCATGATCTCAGTGGAACCTCCAAATATTATGACATTCAGGCCCCTGGGAAGGACCATTCAGACTCCAGATGTTCCAAATCAGCCAGATTAATTTAACTGGGACAGCGACTGCACTTTCTGGGTCAAAAATTAGAGAGCACAGCACTGTGAGGTGGGAATACAGTCAGGAAAAACTCATCACCTCGTTAACACACTAGGTATTCTGCCATCAGGTGAATGTGCCTCCCTAGGGATTGGTTTTAGGAGCAAATGATTGACCAGTGAAATTAGAAAGGGGGTTTTCTTAGCAGATACTGGAGATTATTTAGTCTATCTCAGTTAATTTCTTAGAGCTTTTTACCAATTTAACACAGTCAGATGACATAGCATTCAGGTAACAATAGAGGGTGCAAGTCATAACATTGATGGTTGTTCTGGGAATAATAGTATGATCTTGATAGCCAGGTTGCTGGTGTATTTGTGGTCTATCATGAATGTTATAAGGAGACACCTTTCATTTGAAAATTTCTTTCACAGTTTTAACAGTGAACTATTCTGGATGCTTCTTATTTACCTCTTCAGAAGCAATTTTCATTCCTCCCTCATTGATTCCACCCATATACTAACACATGCAGACATTAAAGACCTTCCACAACTTCTGGTCTCTACTACGACTCAACCGATGAGAATCTGCAGCAAACAAGACAGAAAGAGAGTAAAAACCAGATATTTCACAAATTCTCCTCTAAATATGGTACATGCTGACTTGTGCTTGTTTTCTTCAGGGTTGTAATTCTGGTTAGGAAAGGTGACAGCCACCTATTGCCAGCCTTAACCAGGCCCTTTCCTTGTTTTCTCTAAGTCCTACCTACAAATTTAAAAATACTTCCTTAAACTTACTCAATTATGGGGCTAGAGAGATGACTTGGAGGTTAAGCACACTGGCTGTTCTTGCTGAGGACCCAGGTTCAGTTCCCATACAGAAGCTCACAACCATGCATAACTCCAGTTTCAATAGCTCCAACATCTTTTTCTGACCTCCACGAGCATTGCATACATGTGGTGCACTTGTATAAATTCAGGCAAAACAGTCATATAAGACAAAACAATAAAAATTAAAATTAAAAAGTTTTGTTTAAAAAGATAAAAAGCTGCCAGGCCTGGTAGAGCACACCTTTAATCCCTGGACTAGGGAGGCAGAAGCAGGCTGATCAATGTGAATTCAAGGCTAGCCTGGTCTACACAGTGAGTTCCAGGCCAACCGAGGCTACAGGAAGACCCTAACTCGAAAAGACCAAACAACAACAACAAAAAGATAAAAAGTTACTCAATTAAAAGTAGGTGTGCCCTCTCTTCCTGAGAGTGTTACCGTACAAGGATTGTTGCCAGAAGTTGCCTCTAGAAATAGAGCTTCATGTAATTCCAGAATTGTGTTTCTCCCCTATTTGGATAGAAGACGGACTCCCTTCTCTTCAGGTCCAATTAAACCCCCGAACTTGTCGATATCTAGATGAAAGTCACGACTGTAAATGAATAGAGTATAAGGAAAGGGCGAGTGATTCACCAGAGACTGGTCAACGCCTGTGCTGACAGCGATGCATCACTCCAAAACCGAATGGTAGAAATTTGAGTCTTATGTCTTCATTGTGGGCTTAGTGAGAACAGAATGGCAGCTTTTTTAGAAAAGGTTTATTTTATTTTTAATTATATGTATATTTCTGTGTTGGGGACTGTGCACTTGTGAGTCCAGGCACCAGCAGGGTCCAGAAGCTGTCAGATCCCCGGGAGCTAGACTTACAGGCAGTTTTAAGCTGCCTGACATGGGGGATGGGAACTGAACCTAGGTCATCTGCAAGAACAACACATGTTCTTAACACTGAGCTACGACTCTGGCCCTGAATCAACCGCTTTTGTGTTATAATCAAATTTTAGTTTTTGGGGGGCTGGGAAGATGGCCCAGTGGTGAAGAGCACTGGCTTCTCTGGCAGAGGACCCAGGTTTGATCTCAGCATCCACATGGCAGCTAATAAATATCCGTAACTTCAGTTCCAAGAGAATCTAGAACCTTCTTCTGACCTCCACTAACACTGCATGACACAGGTGCTATTGCATGCATAAAGGGAATGTACTCATGCACATAAAATAAAAATAATAAGTAAAATATTTAAAATGAACATATTTTTGTTAACTTTCTTATTTTTATTAGTTTATATTAATTGTGCAATGCAATGTGTTTCATTTTGAATTTTTATACATGAATAGCTTTTATTTTTTAATATTTAATTGATTTTTCTTTTCTGTGATGTGTGTGTGTGTCTGTGTGTGTGTCTGTGTGTGTGTGTGTGTGTGCCATTTCTCATTTCTCAAGCCCTGGATAATATTTCTGATTTAGAATTTCTTCCTCTTATCCTTAGAGTTTCTACGATATAGTACTTCTGACTGTAAACTTTAAGTTATATGGATGTGTTGGGCCAAGATTAATTTGGTGAGGTCAAGAGCATGTGGAAACTGTGGTACTGTGAATTAAAAAGAAAAAGAAAACCAAATATAGGTGCTGAGGTTGTATAACTTTTGTCAGAATGAAAAGGGCTTCATATTCTTTAAGGGTATGGGATTTATATGTGTTCTTTATCCATATGGCATTGAGGACACTGCCTAGGCAGACAAGAATGAGAGTGGCTCTATTCACTGACCCAGTAAGGGGTTCAACTTTTCTTTCTTTGCTAATAGCTTTACATGGGAAAATGGCTTCCCATTAGAAGGATCAATGTACCTGCTAAACAGAGCTGTGGTCTTCGACAACAGTGACTGAGTGATGAGGTAATTCTGCCTTCAGAAATTAATGTAGAAACAGAGTCCAGAGCGGTAACCCACAACAGAATACTCTTAGAAGGGAAATTTTATTCTGAGGATTTTCTTCACTAAAAAGTGTGTGAGGCTTCATTTAAGGAACAACACACAAAGGACACACTTAGGAATAATTACATACTGGGTCAGGAGATGATTCACTTCAAAGTAGAACAAGTACAGGCACTAAGTGAGAGTGAGAACCCGGGGAAACCAGAGAGGGCACAATGAGACAGTCTCTTCCCATTGAGGGGAACGTACTTGTCCTGGAAATGATTTTCCTAGGAAGTTTCTGTGGAGGTAAGACACCATTGCATTCCATGTCCCTCTTCTCAAAGATCTCCCTTCTGGTTGTCCAGTGCAGGTGTCTCTATCTGGATCCTGCTTTTGCCCTTCAGAATATCTTATACTTGTAAAGGGCAGGTCTACCCAGTGTGAAAAGTTTATATGCAAACAGCCATTCTTGTCACATCCTATTAAAACAGAGATGATGGGTCATAAGGAAAAACCCTCAGGTCACCTCACTTCCTCCAAGAAGTGTCTCCTGAGACCAAGTCAACTAAACAGTTTGCCACAACTTTTTGAGTAGTTTTACTTAATAACTTATGACAGAAACTAACTTTAGGTAAAGTGTTACACTTTGCACTGTGGAAAATAGCTGAGAGAAACATCTTAAGGTTCAGTGTTAAAGAAGCTTCAATATGCAGTCCTTTGTTCTGTTCTTTTGGCTCCTAGGTGGCAGAGTATCCTGTCAGGAAGCATGTGATAAGACAAAGTTGTTCGTATCATAGTGGCAGATATAATCAGAGATGCGGCAGGATACATCACCTTTCCACAATATCCCTCAGTGACCTACTTTCTCTACTGGGTCTAGTAGGTCTCTCCTTCATTTTATCACATCTCAATAAATCCATCTTTAGATTTAATCTATTAATCCAAAAGGAATTAATCCCCTCACTAGGGCAGAACCCTCAGGATCCAGTAATATTCCCAAACTCCATGAGTCTGTGGGGGTACATTTCATAGCTAATGGTAGTAAGCAGTAACTACGAACTTTGTCACAAAACAATTTAAATTCATATGTCTGTTCTAACAAAAATTGCAAGCTTTCCTTTGTTCTTTGGACATGCTCAAGGACTTCCCAGCCTATGTATGGATTCTAAATTGAAATCCTGTTTTCACGTTTTATTTCAGATCACACTTTCTTTATGATAACTTTTTCTCCTAGCAGTTTGCTACCACCATGAACATGTGCATTGCTTCCCATGCTCAGCTGTTCAGGGGCATAACTTAGCTGCCACTTCTGTAACATGTCCATGTTTGCTGGTGCTGTTTGAAACCTGCCTCCAGCTTCGACTGGATCTCTTCCTTGTCCAGGATGACTCAGTCTCATTTCAGTACTTCCTCACAATGCTTGTACAGAATCAGTGGCAGTTTTGAGCACTTCCAATGCTATGAGGTTCCTGCAGTTTTCTTCTCAGACACACCAATGAATGTGCTCTGTACAATTTCTTGACAAACTTTCCTTACTTTTATAGTACTTAGACTGTGCTTGTTACACAAGAAGAAACTTCCTAACTTCACTAATAATGTCTTTTTTTCTGACAACTTTGGGCTGTTGAAGAATAACATGACTGAATACGTATATCACCTCTTATTTAAAGAAATAAATTGTAGTCTTAGTTTTGATATCTATTTTCATTTAGCTAAGAATGTGAAGAGGATATTGAATTTTTATGCTTACTTGTAGAATAGAAAACTGATAGGAAATAACTTGTATAACTTGTGTTCTAACAAAGGATTTCAATGTGAAATTTCTTGTTTATCAAACAAGAGGTAGTTTTATGCCTTTTTTCTGTCTAGATTAACTCTTATAGAATTGCTAACATCTAATTCTTCCCACAGTGTGATACAGAAAGAGGGACAAGAATACAAAAAGAAGACAGAAGGACCAGACTACACTGTAGCTGGAAGGACTCATTGTTTCAGGCAAGTGGCATCTGAATGAAGCCCACCCCATCTGGACAATGTGAGTACTTTCTGTTTCTTAAACTGAAGATAAATTTTGATTATTGGTTCTGAAAATCTTTATCCAGAATGGTGAAGACAATGATTTTTCTTTCTTTCTAAGTGTACCAAAGACATCACCTAAAGACCACAGTTTTACCATGTCATGAAACTTTAGAGACTGTGTCAATTTGACAATATAAAAAATAATCAAGATTTTCTACTGTAATGTCATTTATTGTGTTATTAGTCTGACATTTTCTAAACATTAAATTTAACAAAAACAATGGAAGCCAAAACAATCTAGAAACAAAATGTTAGTTGATACAACAAAGAGAACAGATTTAAAAAGGGGAGAAAGGATTGAAGAGATTAACAATAACATATAAAACATCTTCATACAAGTGAGATGTCCGGAATAAACTGATCTGACTTAAATTTACAACTCTAATTATAGTTATGTTCTCACTTTTGAAATGTGTGTTTCTGATAACAGTTCCCTTAATTTGAGGAAACTGTAGGAAAAAAATCCATGAATAATACTATTAAAATGAGCATTCACCACAGGGCAGCACACATATGAAGTCACAAAGTTTATGACAGCTGTACAAGATCTGTGCAAGATCAAGCCAGACAAAACACCAGGAAGGAGATGGGGAGGTGGTTAAGAAACCACACCCCTAAGCTGAGGAGCTGTGGGGGTACTACACTGAAGTGCACAGGTCCCATTTTGGAAGGTGGGATTGGTGGAACAGTCAGTCTCTTTGCCTTGTGTCTCACAGCAAACTGTTTATTGTATGGTTTAATAAGCTTATATACAGAAAGAAGAAAGAGGGCTATGATCAGTTAAGCAAACAGACAAGGGGATTTAAAGAACACAGTCAGATAGAAAAAGAATGTAAATAGTGTAGGAGATGCTGATCACACAAGGGGTTTGTAAACTTTTGTGGTCATAACTCACTTGAGGAAGGGAGTTTCTGGGGCACTCTTATGTTTTGCCAAGAGCTTCCCTTTTTGTTCTTATGTATTTATTGACTTTATATTTCTTTTAAATAGAGTATCTTACATAGGCACTGAAATAAAGTTAAGTCAAATTATACTAGATGTAGGTAACAGGTTATTGATTCTGTTGTGAAACCTTAGTATCTTCACATACAGCTACAATTAAAGAATTTCCAATGAATGTTTTAGGAAGAAATTTCCTCAGTGTATATGTATGTTCATGTATTAGGTCTTCCTTCAAATTTAATGTAAATGAGTACATGTGACATTAGGTCTGATGGGCCCTGAAGGGAAGGAAGCAGGGAAGGGACTTGATGTAGACACTGAATCTAATGAGGTCTATGGAGATAGAAGCTAAGGTTTTGAGAACTAGAGATGAAGATGTAGAAGTCTAGACAAAAGAAGACTTGAAAATAGGGGAAAGTAGGTGGGTAAGTGGGGGGCCACGGATCAGAAAGAGGCTATGGTTTCAAGCAGTGCTCAGCTTCTCAAAGAGTTTCTCAGATGAGGAGTGGAGCATTACAAATTGGTCTGTATGAGAAGAGGCAAAAAGGAAATAAGTTAATAAATAACATGCCATTTATACAGGGACTACTAAATGCTGCAATGTGCCCTAAATGCAATTTCAAATTTTGAGTACAACTAGAGATTCTTAGTGATTTCAGCGATGAGCAAATATTTTTGGGCAAAAACGGTGTTAGTTTTGGCATAATTGCACATTGAGAAACTAAGCCATTAGAGAAGAAATTAAATGGAGAAATAAACAGAAATATACATAAATATTTTAGATTATTTTTAAAGAATTCTTAGCTTATGAATTTCATGAGTCTATTGATGACAAATCATTATGACATCTTTCACCAGTATTTGGCTATTTTTACAGTATTGGGCATAAATTTTCCCAGACTCAGAAGGTCTTTTGTCCAATTAGATAGCTATTGGTTACTCCCAAAGTAGAAGTGTCACAATTGCATCATTAGGGATATTTTGCCAGGTCAGTTATTGTTTGGATTCAGCCTTCACAGCTAGGTTTAACTGTTGATTGTTTTTTTTTCCATCGGCAGCTTTCACAGCATCATCTCAAACCAGGAGGTTGTCCTCAAGGAAATGGCTCTTAGGTCCGGCCCAGCTTGGTTCCTCTAAGTCCTGTCTCTGGAGTGTGTCATATCTTTAGGAATAAGGTCTTATCTTCAAGTTCTTGGGTGCAACCAAAGGCTGTAAAAACAGCCTATATTATTTTGAGACTCTCTTCAATACACCTTATCAACTGCTCAAACAGATTTTTCGCATGCCTGTACCTGGTGTTAGACAGTCTATGACTCTTAAAAGGAGCATTATGACATCATGTGTTACAAAGACTTTCCAAAACATCCTTAGTGGTGTTTACTTTCCTTCTTCCCTCCGTTTACCTTCCCTCGGGCTTCCCAGTTAAAGTCCTCCTACCTTCCTAGCATCTGTGCCTTCTGTTTGCTTCTCTAGAGCTCCACCTCCCCCTTCCACCCATGGGCCTGGTCTACCTGACTTGATTCTGCAGTTGCTTCAGGTTATATTCTTATATCTAAAGATCCATGACTAAGATTCACAAATAGAGAACATGTGAAGTTTGTCTTTCTGGGTTTGGATTACCTCACTCAGTATATTCTCAGGAATTGTTTTTTGTACATCTTGGATGCTCCCAAGTATATCCTTTCTCTTTTTCTTTATGGCAGAAATGATTTGTTGTTTGTATGTGCTCACAGTTTGAGGGCATACAGTCCACTCTGATGGTGAAGGTATTGTGGTAGAACTGTGAAATGGCTGGAGACGTTGTGTCCACAGTCAGAAAGGAGAGAGCTGAAAGTAAATGTTCAACTGGATTTCTCTTGTTTGTTTGTTAAGCATGGGACTCCAGGCCAAAGGTGAAGCCACCCACATTAAATGTATATTTTAGTCGTGCTATGGTCATTAACTCTGTTAATCTGCTTTGTAAACCCATTCACAGACATACTTAAAAAGGTATCTCAGCAAAAATCTACAGACTTCTTAATCCAATCAAGATAGCAGTAGAAACTAATCACTGAACAGGTGTCTGTGTCTGCATGCATGTGAACACACACATACATAGACACCATATTGCCATTTTATTATTAATCTAAAGCAGTTGCAAATGTTTTAGGCATAAACAAGAACTGACGACAGGAGTCAACATAGTTTGACAGTTTCATGGAACATAACAGACTTCTTAGTTGAGTCATTTTGAGAAGTACATATCCTTTTGTAGCACCTTCATTATTTATTAAATCTTTTGTCTTTGCCAGAAGCAAAACTAGTAAGATTTCAGAAAATTCTGACTGCAACGTTATCCCACAGCAGTGTTTATGATCCTGAGAGGCAATCAAGCTTAAACAAAAATAATTTTGTCTAAACTGGAAGCCACCATTTCTTAGAAAATCAAAGGGGAGGGAGACTTAGGTGACAGAGGGGGAATAAGCAAGGATCTCTTACATGGAACAGAAGAGAGAAAACCGCAACGAAGGTCAAAAGCAAAGTAAGAACAAGACAATGGAGAGGAATGGGAAGGCGCAGGGTATTTTGGATCTAATATTTTTCTAGGTCCATCATTCCCTTCCCCCTTTTTCTTATTATTTGATGAAGTTTTAATTATCTTCTTACTGAAATTTTAGAGTATTTTTCATGTCAGTCCATTAATTTCCCAAACTCTACCTAGCTCTCTTCCTTCAGAGTTGTATTATAATTTACATTTTCCTTCCAGGCAGATAGAATGACCCAACTATGCCTGTGAGTGTTTGGTGAAGAGTTAAGACTGGTAGCACTACAATGTATTTCAGCACAGGAATCTGAGAAATTGACCTGGAACAGATTCGGAAGCCTCCTCCCCATTGAGTAGTTCAGTGGTCTTTCTACTCAACATGTGCAAATAAAAGGAAAACTCTCAAACCCCCATGCTTAGAATTCTAGTAGCTTGAATCCAGTTAAACAGGAAATGGTTACTCTCTTATAATTTCAGAGTCATGGAACTTACTGCTTTCTACAGGTTAGAGGGAGAAAAGTAGACACGAGAAAAGAAGACATCATGATGTAGAGACAGAGAAGCAGAAAGATGGAAATCAGTAACAAATGGTTTGTTTGTTTTGTCAATGAGTCTTATAAATATGTTTGTAGAAATAAATGAAGGTGACTCAGTTTGAAATCCAGCTATTTATTCTGAGCTGGCTATGGCAAAGGAGCCTGGCACCATCACTTTCATTTAGCCAACACACAAATGCAGGTGGTTTTTACTGGGGAAGAAAACGCAAGGCCTCTGATCTGCTCTGTCTGCTCTGACAAGACGTAATTCATATGGGGAAGCGGATGGCAGGCTAAATAAAGGCAAACCAACTTAGGTGATTGATTTGGGAGTATATTTGTCTTTTTAAAATTTGTCTTAAGGAGTTTAAAAGATGGCCAAGAGTGAAGGCGACAGACATAGATCCACGTTTGATTCTTTCAGGTATGACTGTGGCAGAGGGGGTAGTTTGGCTTTCAGGGCCTCGTCCCTGAATTAGAGCTGCGTTGTCAAATACAGCTTGATCATTGTCAGTCTGCACTTCAACCTCAAGACGAAACAAGCTGATCAAAATACAAGACATTTAGTACATCTGACATGTTCATTTCTTTCTGTTTATCAGAGAAATGGTTATAAATTGGAAGTTAGTTTTTCAATGTATATTTTTATTGAATTTTTGTACATTTCATACAAAACATCTTAAAACATCATCTTTAGGCCCGCCTACCCCACCTGCACCCCATGGCACCCCAATGGATTCCACACTTTCTGTCACAAATGTTAAGGCCTACCAAGTCAGGTTTATGTACAAAATAAAGACATACTGCAGTCTCCAGAGGTCTAACTAATACACAGACACATTTACCAGGTCATTTTCTCCCTGTTTCAGTATGTAGAAAGTCAAAAAAATTCTCCTGTACCCACCTAACTATTTTAATAGCTTAAGTTAGGTTAAGTAGAATACTGTCACTATTGCTGATTTCTTACACATCAGGTAACTTGTTCCTCTTTTTCAGATTGGAGAAAAATGTGAAGAAAAGAAAGGGAAAGTACTTATAAACACCACTGGAGTGAAAATGAGAAAAATGTTAGGAAATCAGACGAACTACATATGTTAAAAATAAAATCTACTGAAACTGATGGTGAGGTCGGCAGTTGAAGATGAGAACATGTTTACTGAACTAGCTGAACAAAGAAACACAGCCGTTATGTACACAAAATGATGGAATTTGAAACTAATATCATACAGTATTATCATAAAGATTAACATTATTTATTAACTATTGTTAATAAAGCCAACAGAGTATCAAAAATATAATTAAGCAAATCTAAAGCCATATTCTCTAAATGTGTGCTCATATTTGTTTGCATGTGTATAATTATGTAATATATGTGCATAAATTTATATATTATCAAGATTCTGTATTTAATCTTTACATAAGTCTACATAGTATTTTAGCTAAATCTAGATTTCCATCTTATTAAAGGTGAGCTACTAATTATTAGCAAGTACAAAGACCTTCTAATTTCTTCATTTCTTTCTCCATCCTAATGGAGAAACTAAATAAATAACCTTTCAGTTTTCTGATTTTTACTCATTCTCCTAGGAAATAAAAATGTTAACGTCTATGGGTGATGGATGCCATGTGAATGTTATTTCTGATTAAATTTTTCTGTTTATATTTTTAATAAAGTAATTTTGGTTTGGGGGGTTTCTTGTTTCCTTTTTAATTATGTTTACTTTATGAATGTACAAATTATGTTTACTTTATGGATGTACAAAATTTTAATAGCCAATTTACTAAATGAAGGCCTTATGATTATCAAAGTCATTGAAACTATTTTGGTAGGTTTTTTTTTTTTCATCATTAAGCAACTATATATAGGCCTGAATGTTTTTCATGATGACTCAATTCTCTGTTGATTGCAACTGTCTTCCTGGATCTCTTCTTGTCCTTGAGTTCTGGTTGTAAGAATGTAGGCCAGCTTTGTCCCATTGTAAGTGCCAGAAATATGTGCTTGTGGTTTTACTCTATTTGGATAGAAATAGTGCCACTATCTTTCTTTTCAAATGCTCACAAGCTGACCCTCAAAACCCTGGGGGATTTTGCTCAGGTTCCTAAGAACCCAAGGCTTGTGGCTTAGGCTGCTTAGTTTTGTCACTTGGGAAGAAAGAACTTCCCCTGCAGAATTTCCCAGATCACAGTGGTCTGTAACTATGTTTATGGGTCTTTTTCTTGATTGCTAACTGATGGAGAAAGGACCAGCACAGTGTGGGTGATGCCTTCCCTAGGCATGTAGGTCTGGTCTGTACAGTGAGCAAGCCAATGAGCAGTGTTCCTCCAGGGTCTCTGCTTCAGCTCCTGCCTAGAGTTCCTGCCTGGAGTTCCTCCCTTCACATCCCTCAGTTAAAGGTTGTCATCTGGAAGCAGTAAGATGAAATAACCTCTTTAGTTTTACTCAGTGTTTTGTCACAGTCAAAGAAAAGTAAACTAGGACATGGTCCAGGGTTTAGAATGCCAGGACTCGCAGCTACTGTTACACTCTTACGGTAAGGATGCTGAGGGTCAGGTCCTTTGGCTCTTTAACTTTTAGTGGTGCTCTCTCAAATTATTTTCATCATTGGTACTTGAAGTTCTTGTAGTCTCCCCCCAGCCTCCGTTTGGCTTTTCACAGCCTCTCGTCTTCCATGGTCTCAACTTCCAGCCCATCTATTGACCATAATCCTAAACTCTTGAGTGGATTTCTCAAGGATGTTGTTATTGCAACTACCAAGCCTGGAAACCCTAGGTATTGGTTTGCTTTTTCTGCAACCAAGTCAGCCTACTCTATCAATAATAACATAGGAGGCACAATACTCTGAGAGAAGCTTTTAATTGGGCATAATGCCGTAACAACAGGGAGAGAGGGGTGGTACTTAGTAGAAAGCATCCCAGTAGAAGCCCAGAAGCTGAGGAAGCAACCTGGTCATACAGCCAGAAAGGGACAAACCATGCATGTGTAGTGTTATAATTTTTCAGCAATCAACACACTTTCTGGTTTCTTTAAGAGCAATAATAAGTTACATGAGCTTTAATCACAAGCTTCAAATAAGAACCCACCACAAGACATATGTGCTAAAAGGCATTTTCTTTTTGTTCTGTAAGAGGAATGTGTTCCCCCTTCTTATCTGAGGACCACTATTACTAGGATTTGAGCAGCCAGTGGTGTTGATCTGAGGAACAGCTATAAGAGCAGTCATCAAGAGGCCACTGAGGCTCACCATGGCTAAAGAGAATCTTTCTGTGTAGGTGTAGGCTACAGCAATTGAAATTGGAATGAAGTGCTGGCCAGCAGAAGAGACTGCAATGTTCTTTGAAGCTCTAGTAAATCATCTCTAAGCCATTCATAGAGTGCGCAAAGCAGCCAGATTGTCATAAGGATAGTCCAGCTGTTTGTCCTAAGGGGCTCAATGATTCTGTGCTGAAGGCAGCTGGGCTCAAGGAAGGCTCCAACAGCAGTGAATCATGGAGCTAAATTGCCTGCCCCCAACAGCTCAGGTTGTTGAAAGAAGAGAAAATTTAAAAGATTTCTGACAATAAATATTCTTCATTTTTGTATTTTAAAAAGAATTATTTTATCTTTGAGAATTTCACATATGGGTGTTATATTTGCATTGTATCCATCCCTCACAGTTCTCCAGCTCCACTGAGTAGAAAGTTCTCTCAGTTGGATGGACCTGCTATAACAAGTTACCAAAGCGAAGATGATTTTTAAGCAACATGAATATGAAGCTCAGCAATGAGGCCATGTTCCTATAAAGATTTTCTCACGGTGACAGAGGGCTAGCTAGCATCCTGCTCTAGCCACACATGCACTAGAAAGTGCTGTTGAGCACTTTGAGCTCCTTCATAAGGATGCTAACCACCCACAAGAGGCTCAGCTTTGTGAGATAATCACTTCCCTAATGCTTCTCTTCTGAGACAAGGATGATTAGGATTTCAGTAATTAATGAATTTGGAGGAGAAATGTGCCTTCAACTCATTACAGTTTATGAATACAGTATGTCCTTGGTGTAAACACTAGAAAGTGTTATCTGAAGAATTAGGCTGTTGCTGTGAACCTGGGAGACACAGGGCTTCTGTCTGCTGAATCAGTCATTCAACAATATCCCCCAAGCATTAAATGTGGGTTCCTATGCTTTATTTTTGACACCATAAAGATGATTTCAGTTTTCTATGTTTCACAGAATAAAATTCTGTTAACTATAAGCCCTATTAAGAGGTTTCAGTTCTGTAGAACAGGTTTTATTGTTTCTTTTCCAAATGCTTTGATTTTTCTACATGTAGTCTCGCCCATTTCATTTTTTTGTAATCTACAAATGTATGACTTTTTTCACTTTCAGTGTGTGGGTGTGTGCAAATGAACCTCATGAGCTTCTGTGAGTTTTCACACTGTTTTCTGCTGTGTTCCTGCTGAGCTGCCAAAATCCACGCAGAAAAAATGTCACTGCTGCTACTGTGGAATTAGGAAGATTATATTATCTTTCATTACTTTACTGAAAAATAATATTTTAGGAAAGCTAAATGCTTTACATTACATACCCTTTTACTTTGAACCCCGGGGTTAGTTCGCATGTGCTCCAGGACTCAAACTGTGACTCAAATAATGTTCCAGGCAGCAAGTGTCAGCAGTATGTGGAAAAAGTGTTCAGCCTGTCACAAACAGATATTTACGGTGGCATTCTCTCAGTTACCCTCTCCAAGTCTTCACTACATTCTTTTCTGCCTTTTCTCAGCATTAGTCCCTTTAATATTCATACATTTATTTAAGTGGTTTCTGGATCCATTCTCCATAATGCAAAAAAGGATGAGACATTCAGCAAGGTAAGTGTTTCTTTCCCTGTCAGGATCCCTTGGAAGGATTCCAATTCGAAGGGAAGAGCCTACAAGATGAGTTTAAAAGTGGTAAGATGCCAAGAACTTTTCTCTAGGAAGATGACAGCATGTTCTGAAATTTTCAGCATTATTTTACTATTTTTTTTTCAGGAAACAAACAAAAAGAAACATGGTAGAAGAATGAAAAATAATTTTGGTATAAAACTAAACCAGAAGAACATCTACAAGTTCGAAATGTTCTGATTATTGTTAAAAATCACCGAAACTATAAATCCTCACCTGGGAAACACTGGAGGTTTTGCCAGGAAGATTTATTTCTATTACTAGAACAAATATTTAAAGAGAACTTATTATGGCCCAGTATTTTCCTAGTGATTACAAACAAGCATTCATTTAATGCTATATCAGCCAATTAAGATATAATAACATCCACCTAAGTACAAGCTAAACTATAGTCAATGGCAATCACAAAGTTGGTAATCAATATTAATGAAGATTTTGCATAAAAAGAAGAGCACCTGGACAGCACAAGGCTGTAAAGAGAAAAGTTTGGGAAAGCATCTAGAAAGACTCTGGCTGGTGTTCCTGAATTGCCACTAGAAATATGGAGCACCTGAAGGTAAACCTTCCCCTGGGAGCAGTACCAGTGTTTGAACCAGCTGTGGAACTGAGCAAGGTTCATTGAGTCAGAGAAGGTGAAGAAATGGAGGCCACTGTGAGTGGTGAAGCCCTAACTTTAGCAAGAAAGTCCTGCCCACCTCACCTTTAAGGAGCTAGCAGATTTCTGAAAATCTATCTGACTGTGAATTGTGCAACCAAACAAGAAATATAGGAAAGTAAAAATGTATAGCAAAAAGTTACATGGAACTTAGGAGTCATTTGATGAGAAAAATTTTAAAGCTACAAAATCAAATTTCCATAGAAGTATGCACATAGCAGGTCAAAGCTATGATCCTGAATTCTAAATCAAAGAAAAGAATATGCTTTAATGAAGTTCATATGTGCATTACATATGCATATACATTAGAAATGAAAAATTAAATAAAAGCTCAGTATAAAGGCTTGAACTAACATAGACAAATTAGAGCATTCAGATAATGACAAAAAAATAACAAGAAAGTACAAGCAACGTTTGAGCTTTATGAGACATCTTTAGAAGACACAGTTTATGGATCACGAGCATAGAAGGAAAAGGAGAAGTACAATCTAAAGGCAAAAAAATGCATTCATTTCCCAAATCTAAGGGAGAGATGACCATTTGGTTATAGGAGGAATTGGAAATGTCAAAAGGATTGGACAAGAAAGAACTTTCCCATGTCAAATATTAGTTAAGACACATGGTGTGGAGAATAAGAAAGAATATTAAAGGCTACAAGAAAAAACAACCAAGTCACAAGTAAAAGCAAAGCTGCCAGAACAGTTGATTTCTCAACAGAATCCAGCACAGCGTAGAATCGTGCCTTCCAAATACTGATAGACAATAATTGTAAACCCGGATTACCATATTCAATAATTCTATCTTTCATAACTGTAGGAAGAAAAACCCTAAAATAATAATGAGTAAATGAATTATGACCACAAAGCCAGCACTATAGAAGATATGTGGAAAGATCCTATAAAGTGAAGAGAAAGACAAGCATATCTGTAAGTTTATAGGAAAGAATGTTTGCACTCCAATCGTGAATATGCAAATAAACTTTAGAAAATATCAAATATCATAAAATCAATAAAATGTTAGAAAATGAATATATAACCTTCTACAATAACTCTGAATATTAGTGGTCTTAATTCTCCAGTCAAAAAACACAGACCAGAAGTTTGGATTAAAATGAGACACATATTTCTTTTCTGCCAGAAACACATATCACTAACAAAGACAAAAAGAATGGATGGAAAATTAACATTTAAATTTAAAGAAGATATAAAAATGACTGAGAAACATCTTAAAAAGTGTTCAGCATCATTAATAATTAGAGAAATGCAGATTAAAAAACACTTTAAGATTTCATCTTACCCCAGTCAGACTAAGATCAAGGGAGCAAATGAGACCAAGTGCTGGAGAGGATGTGGGGAAAGAGGAACGCTCATTCACTGCTGCTAAGATTGTAAACTCGTGCAATCCCTGTGGAAAGCAGTGTGAAAAACTCTTAAAATAATAGAAATGACCAAGATATACCACTCCTTGACATATACCCAAAGGACTCATCCTATTGAAGATACCTGTATTGTACATCCATGTTTGTTGCTGCTCTTTTCACCATAACTAAGGGATAGAAACAACTTAAGTGTCCCTCAACTGATAAGTGGATAATAAAAATGCTGTGCATTTACACAATGAAGTTCTACTCAGTGGTAAAGAAAGATGAAATTACAACATTTGTAGGTAAACGGACGGAACTACAAGCTGTTATACTTAGTGAAATAACACAGGTTCAGAAAAACAAATATTTGTTCTTCCTCATTTGTGGGTCCTAGCACCAAACCCTCATATGTGAGTGTGTATCCCGGTGTAACTGCCGGAACCTGGAAAATGGAAAGGAACCGGGGAGGGAAAGGGAAAGAAGGAACCTGAGAGAGAAGAAGAGTAGGAGACAGGTGCGACTAAGGGAGAAACAGATAAGATGAGGGTAGATAAATGGGAGCGGGGAGGGGAGTTTAGATAAGGAACTGTGGGGATAAAGGGAAAGAAGGTGCTCAAGAGAGGTGGGGCCTTAGGAGACTGGTATTATCAAGGGAGAAACGGGGAAAATGGAGCCACTTTAAATGGGGAAGCCATGGAGGGAGGGTTAGACAGAGAGAGAGAGACAGACAGAGAGAGACAGAGACAGAGACAGAGACAGAGAGAGGGAGGGAGAGAGAGAGGAAGACAGAGAGAGAGGGAAGAAGAGAGAGAGAGAGAGAGAGAGAGAGAGAGAGAGAGAGAGAGAGAAATAATGCCCAGCTATTGTAAAACACCAGAGGGAATCATAGTAGTCTAACAGCCTAATGACAAATTCCAAAAAATATCTCTACATGAGTCCATGTGCATAGTTAAAGGATACATAACAAGAAACACTGCCAGACAGGTGGAAATTTCCTTTGAATTGTTGGTCATGGTAGTCCAAGAGACAACCAAAATTACACAGGCTATTGCCAAAGTCCTTGATTTCCTCGCAGAACTTGAAGGTAAGACCCTATTGCTGAAGACAGGACATACTTTGGAGATTGGATTTGGAGCAATGGAGCTGGAACTAATCTGGAAGCCACTCCCCATGAAGTCTAGCTCTCAGCTCTGGACACCACTATGCAAGCAGCTAGGGGAGAACATCATTCGATGGCCCAACTCCAGCTTCATGACCAAACAACACATCAAAGCCTGGCACAGCACACAACCCTGGTGCAGCAGTGGCACTTCTACCTTAGGGACAATCAATGTCTACCCACTTGGTCTTAAAGCCCACTCAATGGGAGGAAACCGTTTGTGGATACTGTTCTCATAGCCAAATACACATGGCCGGAGAGGTTATAGATCTTAGAGAATTCCTGAAGGCTGTCACATCCCTAGGCTAATGCAACTTAGTACTAAGTGCAAAACATGTACCCTTAAATTACAGTTAGTTATCCCAGTGTTGAATCATTAAAGAATCTTCTTTTGCACCAGATGGAGACTACTACAGAGTACCACAGGTGGTCACACACAAACATTGTCTGTGAATTGCCCATGCCTAAAGAGCACATGTACAATGCAACCTCTATACCTAAGCCTCACACAACATAGAACAAAGGATAAAGAAGACACTAACAAGTCTCTCAACTCTCATTAATGCAGCTCCTTCATGCAACAGAAGCCCAGTAACACAAAAGGTAACAAATGGCCAAAGCACAGAGATTAGGAGTCTGCAGAGTGTGGGTCCCTGGACAGAGTTCCTATATTAAGTTTCACTTACCAGGACTCAGGGACCATTGCAGAAGAGGCGGTGGAAAGATTGCAAGAGTCATTGAGGAGGGGAGTGACCATATGGAAATAGACTCCTGCAAGCTCCTGGGACCCTGCCCATATGAACGTACAGCAATAGTGCTGGCATGCTCAATACTCAGGCAAACTCAAGCAGACAAAACCCCAGAACAACATGAGTAGAACTGGGGAAATGGTAGCACACCCCAACTTTGCTGAAGAAATATTGGTAACTGATTATTGTTGGGTGAGGATGAGCTAGTCTTCCTAAAGCAAGGGACTCTGGGTAGGTTGACTAGACCTCAGAGGATGAACCTGCACTGAAGAACACTTGGGGACACTAAATTGACACAATAGACTTTAGCACAGATGAAAGAATGTATGGATTCTAGTTAGGGGCCTCTGGGGGTGGGGGCGGAGTGCCGTTTGGGACGGGGGTATAAAGATGATTAAGATTAATTGAGATGTTCTGTATAAATACACAACGATTCAATAAAACAAGAAAATGTGTTTTAGAGGGACATTTATCCTTAGGAAAACTTATACTAAAAAAAATCAGAACTCAAATCATTTAATGACATTTCTCTAGTTCTTAGAAAAATAGAACAAACCAAACCTATAGAGAAATAGAACAAACCAAACCTAAAGAGAAATACACAAATGGGAGAAATCTTTGCTAGATGTGTGCCTTAAAATGGATTAATACATCGACTACCTGAATAAGTTATACATCTATGTATTGAAAAATCCAGTTAAAAAATGCACTAAAGGAGGAACAGACATTTCTCAAACCGTAGAGTAAAAATGGTTAATAAACATATGAACAATGTTAAATGTAATTTATTTTCATGGAAATGTGAGCTAAAACTACATTGAGATTCTATCTCTGCCCAGTCAAAATGCCTATCTTTACGAAAAGAAACAGTAACAAATGCTTGCCAGAAGGTAGGGGAAAGGAAACTTATAGACTGCTGTTGGGAATGTAATGAGTCAAGTCACTCTAGAAATCAATAGGAAGGTTCCTAAAAAACATTTAAAATATTACTACCAATTTACTACTCCTGAGTCCCTGCATCCAAAGGAATATAGAGATGCCACAGGATGCAACACTGTTCACAAAAGCTAAGTTGTGGGATCAACCTGAGTATCCATCAACAGATAAAATATATTCCTGCAATATATTCATAAACCTGATATGTGGAAATTGAAATCTTGAGCTTCCTCATGTCTTTAAATGTGGTGTGTGAGTTGACAACTTTGATTCTATTCTCCAGGGAACCTCTTCCCTGGGTGTGCAGTGCACCTCAGCACGGCCGGCTCGTGTGTAACGTGCACCTCACAGTTACAGAGATCGTGCTCCTCTGCAGTCTGTGTCCCTGGGTTTAATCTGCCTTTCCATTTGTTGCTTCATCCTTCATTTAGCAAAAACACTGACATCCTGTTTGAAAATTTTCCTTTTGTCACCCATTCTGTGACACCCATCCCTTTTCCATAAACCATTGCTGAGGTTAGGATTTGCATCGGAAATCTGGAGACCACTTTGAAAGCATTTTCTACTGCCCAGTCTAGGTCAGGCTACAAACCCATGTGACCATCACAAGTCTTCTCTCTAGTCTTTTTGCTTTGACTCTTTGAGATTTCCTTCTCAAAACAGCAATAGGAAAACTTCTAAGTAAGTTATATCTTGATGCTTCACCACGCATGATGTATCAGCGGCATGTCAGAGGGTCAACCAAAGTAATTACAATGATGTGTAAGGTCCTCCAACGTGTTTCCCTTCTAGGGTTTCACTGACCTCTCTCTTCTCAACAAACTGGCCTCTAGTACTCAAGTCACCCTCTTTTCCCCCAGAGCCTTTTCCTGGTATTTACATGGTTTTCTTTTTCCTCTCTTTCAATCTTCTCTCAGATGTCACCAAGACACTTGAAACTCTCTTAGCTAACTTTCAAGAATTATAACCCACTCCTAGCAAGCCTAACGTCCTCTACTTTGGTTTTTCAAGTATTCATCAATTTCTATTGAAATAATTTTTATTTAATATTTTTATTTTATCTGCATAAATGTAATGCCCGCATGTAGGTAGGTGCACCTGTGTTGTGGAATGCCCAAGAGTCAGAAGAGGGTACTGATTCCCAGGAACTGAAGTTATGGATGGTTGTCAGCCTCCACGTGAGTGCTGGGATCCAAACCTGGGTCCTCTGCAAGAGCAGCCAGTGCTCCTAACTGTTGAGCCATCTCTCCAGCCCCTGAAATACATATATTTTAACTTCCATCTAGAAGAAACGTATCTTTCTCTTTTTCTATTGATGTCTCTCAGATGTAAGAACAGTATCTGGTGAGCAGCAGGCACTTTGTTCATCTATGAATATTAATGGAATGAATGAATCTAGCAAATATCCAGTAGTAAAAGCAAGAAGACTGTAAACTCTGTGAAGCATTTTGTTGATTCTTATGGGGAATATTCTTTCTTAATTGAGGATCAAGTTGATATCTTATAAAATATGCTTAGTTAATTGATGCTAAGTCTCGATAAAATAAACTGTAAATTATTTTTGAAGTTATTGAATACAAAGGCTAGATGCTCTTTATGTAAGATATGCCATATTTTGAATGGTGAACAAAGAGAAGAAAAGGAACTGACAAATATTGTATAGCAAATCTTTTTGTGTAATTCTCCTTCCTGAAAGAGGAGCTGCAATGTATGACCTGCCAAAGAGAAGCAAGATTCAAGAGTAAAAACAAGAAATATAGAAGCCCTTCAAGAACTAAAATATATTTAGATCTTATCCACAATCTATCTTAAATGAGTTCAAGAAAAAGGGTGAAAATTGTGAACAGAGTGAAAAACAGAGGTTTGCAGATTTTACAGCTTCCAGGCTTTCCAGACAGGAGACTATCATGAAGTAAGTTGACTGAACTAACAGAAACTGTAACCTGTGTTTCATATCTCTCCTGCATGGCCTCAAACACAGAAATATATAAATAAACTCATTGTTTATAAATTATTTTTGATACTTCTTGATGTGCAAGTCTCTCCACGTTGCCACCTCATTGTAATAAGTAATTGGTGATGCATTTATACATTAATTTCAGGTTTTAATGCTTGAACGAAAATAACGGAGTCATTTGACTTGCTGAGTATGCTTGACTCGACCTCATAACTCAGGTAAGCATGGATACTCATTGTGCAAACACAAGGACATGAGTTCAAATTCCCAGCACTCAAGTAAAAAATCATCTTGGCTACAGGTGCCTATAATCCCAGTGCTAGGGGAAGGGACATAGACAGAAGGATTGCTAAGGCTATTAGACTGCCAGTCTAGCCGTAGATCATTAAGAGACTCTAACCTATCAAATGGAATAAGGCAGAAAGTGGTAAAACAGGAGATGTGACATCCTGCTGTGGCCTCTGCACACATGTGCACGGGCCTGAACACATACAGCCCTGCTCTGACATTTGTAAATACACCATGGCACACACTACAACACACACGAATTGGCGTGGGCCCCCAAATCTCTTATTTTCCGTGCCATGTTTGAGAATGGTATGATGTAGATAATTAAAAATTAATTGCTGAAATTCAAGTCTGTGAAATCATTGCTGCATTTGTGAGAGCATCAAAGAAGTCTAAACATTGAAAATTTTAACAAATTTTGCACGTCAAAAATAAATGAAAAAAAAATGTGTATCCCATAACTCCAATTATCACTAATTTTAGCAAAATATTTAAACTCCTTTAAAATTGCAAATAATGAGAGCTTTCTTTGTGTTTGTGAGCATTTCAGTTTTGTGTAAAGTTGTCATACATAGTGGTTGATATTTTATAAACTCATTTGTAATCATCATAGAACTGAAATAGAAAAGTATAAAGTTTGCATTCAATTTCTAAACCACTAAAAATTATGAGGGTTTTTAAATATGGCATGCACACTTTTTGGAGTGGCTGAAAATCTATTTTGTGCATGATTTTCAGTTTTGTGTCCATGCAGACAGGCTTGAGGTGTTGATAGAATCACTTTCATATAAAGAGAAAGACAGAAGGCAGTCTACTCAGAATTACCATCCTACAATCATAGTCTGACCTTCCATTATTGAATTTATGGCACATAAACTTTCTGGACAGGAATGGAAGCTATGATTGGCAGCAGCACTGAAGCACCCAGCCTGTGAGATAGCACCCAGTCGTTCAGTCTTCAGGGAAAGCAAGCTACTATGTTGTAAATATACACAGACAATGTGGAAAGGTCACTTGATGAGATACTGGTGCTTCCAGCCGGTAGCCAGCCAATGACAACGATGCCCGGCTCTGTAGAGTCCTGGTCTACGTTCCTTGTCCGAGTCCCGATCGGCGGAGGGCTATGGATTGAATGACGCACACATAAGACAGAGAGAGAGAGACACACACACACATTAGGTAGGAGGAAAGGAGAATGACTGACTTTATTGGGAGGCAGCAAGCCTTATATACTCTGAGGGAGGGGCTTTACAGGAGGTTAAAAGTTCAGGTTCTCAGGAGACATCTAGCCACATGACACACACCTGATGTAAACTGAGGAAGTCTGTAAAGATCAAGTTGTTTACTTCGGAACTGAAACTGACAACATCCTGCTAGCTCAAAGGTCAAGATGTTTACTTGAGCTTTGTAACTGACAAGATCCTGCTAGCTCTTGGCCTAGCACTAAGAGAGAAGGGCTGCAGGGGGGCCAGACCCTACATTTCCCCCTTTTCTCTTAAATAAATGAGTGTCTGTCTTAGGTTGCCAAGGAAGTCAGTGCCTGTCTTACCCTTCATTGGCAAACCAGCCACAATCTCTGACCACAGAAGCTGATTCCCTGTCTTAGGTTGACAAACACCCCCTTGGGCTTACCCATCTCTGGCTACTCATTCATGAAAGTCAGCAAATTCTGGAGACCACACAAATTAACTAGAGGCTAGTGAGTCACAACCTAGCATCCTTAGAAGCAAGCATCACGGTAACTACTCCAGTAACGTAACAAAGGCTTACTCTTATATCCTCAATCTACATACTAAGGCTTTGTAACATTTACAGAAATCATAATATAAAATACCATAACTTTCATTCTCACAGGAATGATTGAAATGCAATTAACAAGTTACATTGAAACACAAGAAATACATTGAACACAGAAAACATCAAACCTGGTACCATTATGAGCAATATTTAACTGTCCAAACATATTTGACTTATGCAATCTATCACTTGTCCTTGACTTTGTCCATGGCTGCTGTCCATTTCCCTATATAAATAGTCTGTGGGAAACTGTCATCTGCTCACCAAAGTTCTGCACTTAGTCCTTTTTCTCAATTGTCAGCATTTCCTGCAGTAGAATCCTGATTTACTGTTAATGATGTCCCGTCAGTTGAGTATCATTCACCATCCCCGTAATCTCCTTTTCTTCCTATGTGGTTAGATGTAGCATAGTTGACTTTATTAAGTCCAATACAGCTCTCCCTGTTTCATCAGGAACTGATTCCACAGCAACAGCAGTGTCACTCTTCCCTTGTTCAGTCCCTGCGAACTGGACCAGCCTTTCTGGCAGCCACCTGGCATTCTCAGCAACCTGTGGAAAAACACAAACATGGCCTCTTCCCCACATTAATACTGGGTTTGGGCCATTATTTTTTGTACTTAACCTTTCTAAGATCTTATAATAACCTCCATTTTTGTGACTTTTTTATGACAAAAATTGGTGAATTGGAATGCTCTGTATAGTCATCTTCTAGCTGTTTTTAAACTGCTCCGTGGCCTGAATTTTGTTTACAGTAAGAGGCCACTAATCTATCCATACAGGTTTTAAAGGGATAAGCAATAATTTGAGACACAGTAGTTACTGCATGAACTTCCATCAATTTGGTACTTTTAATTACTGTATCTTATGCAGCTAAAACTTGGGCAAAGACCAAACATTCCTGAATAAACCTTGACTAGATATTTTCTTTTATCTTTTATATACCATACAGAGATTTAACCACGCCCTGTAATGCCACATTTCTCCTAAATATTCTTTCTTCAGGTCAGCCTCAGGCTTTGCTGGGCAATAAATGGTGGAAAATAATCCTCTCTCTCCTATTTTTCTTTGGGATTTAAAGACTCTTGAATAACTGCCTGATTTTAGGTTCCACAAAAGGGGGCTCCTCCAGTGGAGCAGAAGGCTTAAGCTTTACTTTCCTCCTCCACTTTAGGTTCCATCCCAGATCCATTTGCATTTGCCCTTTTTTTTTTGAACCTTTTCTACCTGAACAGACTCTGAAATACTGAGGCCCCAACTTTGTTTTGCTCAACCTATTTTTACCTCTAACCAGAGCACAGGAATTTAGGCAGGAAGCCAAATTAATGAACCTTGTCAATTTCAGGGACTTCCTGAGGCTCTTGACTTGTTTACCTTCTGAGCTTGCTTAACAAGCTCCCCGGCAGGATGGAATGTTTCACCTCAGAACATAAACAAAAAAAATGGCTCCTGACCACCCATAACACATAAAGAAATTGAAACAATAATACAAAAACCTCTGGAATGGTGAAAGCTGAGACCCAAATAAATTCACAGAAAAATTCTATCAGACATTCAAACTCCATTATACAGTACAACAGGAAAAAGAATAAACAGAGATACCTTAATTAAAGAATAACCTAACAGACATCTACTGAATATTCTATCTAAATACCAAAGAGTACACATTCTACTCAGCACTGTTGAAACTTTCTTCATAACTGACCATATACTGGGGCACAAAATAAACCTCATCAAATCCAAAAATACTGAAAGTCTCTCAGACCTAAATAAAATAAGACTTAAAATCAACACTGATAGAAACCTTATTAATTTCACAAACTCAGGAAGACTAAAACAACACAACAAAATTTCTGGGACACTTTAAAAGAAGTCAAAAATTATAAAGAGCACACATAAATGACTAGACACTGACTGAAATCTCTAGCTAGCCTATCTTTTAAGTACAGTTACCAATAGATCTGTAAAAGATCATGAGAGCCTAAAGCACCCATTTATACAATACGCCCAAATACTTACATTTGCCAGCCGGCCTTCCTGGGCGATCCGTCAGCAAGTCCTCTCCTCAGATCTTGGTGGAACCTCCAGCTGTTGAGCCCTATCTACTTTCATCCGCTGAGGGCTGCGGATTGAATGACGCACACATAAGACAGAGAGAGAGACACACACACTAGATAGGAAAGGAGAATGACTGACTATATTGGGAGGCAGCAAGCCTTATATATTCTGAGGGCAGGGCTTTACAGGAGGTTAAAAGTTCAGGTTCTCAGGAGACATCTAGCCACATGACACACACCTGATGTAAACTGAGGAAGTCTGTAAAGGTCAAGTTGTTTACTTCAGAACTGAAACTGACAACATCCTGCTAGCTCAAAGGTCAAGATGTTTACTTGAGCTTTGTAACTGACAAGATCCTGCTAGCTCTTGGCAGAGAGCCTAGCACTAAGAGAGGAGGGCTGCAGGGGGCCAGACCCTACAGGGCACCAGCCATGTGAGCAGACCCCCTATCCCAGCTTAGCCTTTTGGTAACTACAACCCTGGCAGATGCCCTAACAGGCAGCTGCACAGTTCTGGGGCCAGAGGAACACAGCTATGCTGTTTCTGTACTCCTGATCCTCACAATTTCAATACAACACATGCTGCTTTAAACTGCTAAAAAACAAAACAAAAGAAAACAAAACTCTTGGATATATAATGCACAGTCATAGAAATGGAGCAAGCAATTCTCAAAAAAAAAAATTCACCATTAACTCTAGACAATTCAATATTGTATATCAAAAGAACAAAATCTTCTATCATCAACCTGAAGAATGAATGTGATTGTCATTCAGCTGAACACAGAGAACATTTTTATACCAAAGGTGGAGTTAAAGGTAAATATGTGCTTGGATTATGGGAATACTTTGGAATAGCTAAGAAGAAAGCAAATTTATTGCAATGTACTTTACTAAATGTTAGCAGATGTATTGACTGGCAACCGTCCTCAAGGCATTCTGTTTTAGTAATGTACACTCAACATACTTAGTGTCAAAATGTGTAGGTAACCTTGAAAATTTCATTGAAATTCTCACAGATGAATTTAAAACCTTAAAGTATCCATTTAATTTTTAAAAATTCTCTCTGGTGGAAACTGGAATATTTTTTATCAAACTATGTATTTCTGTGAATCTTAGAAAAGTCATGTGGACAGTTCTAGTTTTATCTCTGTTGTAACAAAAACCATGACCAACTTTGGGGAGAAAATTTTATTTGGCTTACACTTTCATATGACACTGAATCATTGGGGAAGTCAGAGCAGGAACTTGAAGTGAAACCATGTTGAAATGTTGTCATGGCTGACTCAAAGGAAAACTTATACTCTGCTACCTTTCTTCTCCAGCTAGGACCGTCTGCCTAAGATTGGTTCTGTCAACAGTGGCTAGGCACAGCTACATCAGTCCTCAATAAAGACAGTGCCGCACAGAAAAGCCAAAGGTCAATCTGATCCAGTTCCAAAGTAGAGGCTTTCCTCTCAGATGACTTGAGTTTGTGTAAAGTTGACATTGAAAGCACATACAGCATATACACACATACACAGATGCAGATAATTATAAATGTGCTACCTGCCAGGTACATGTAAAAGTTTGGTATTATTCTGAAGTTTGCTTGAGAGTATTCTTGTTTAATTTTATGGAAAGACGATAATCTAGCTACTGAAATGGAAGGTCAGAGTAATAAAAAGCCTGCATTCTATCTGCCTTCAGTGGCATATTCTGAAAAACTAAATAAACAGTAACAAAGGCATTGCGATCTCTAATATTAGGTATGTGACCTTGAAATATTCCAGGGAACTTTGAATTATGGTTTCCTTTTTAAATGTGAGGATAAGTATCCATATGTATAGTAAAGATGCTTACATGAGGAAATATTTATAATGAACTCCATCACAAAGTCTCATACACATTAAGTTCTCTGCAAATGGTGATTATTATTTTTCTCCATTAACTTTTAATGGTTTTATTAACTTTAACATTAAGGTTTAGAGTATTTTAGAAGCTCAAAATTGTTATTTTCAAAGGGCATTTATTGGATTTTATGTTGTGCTGACCAAGTGTCGGGGAACTAAGAGAAAAGATAAGGTAAAGAGGAAAGGAATGTTCTCAGCTTTTTATCTTTGAAAAAATATTTTTTAGTGGGAAGAAATACTACTATATTCATCCATATTTATGAAAAATAAATTGAACATTTAATACTGCATCTAAAGTAGTTGTGAAGGCAGTGAAATAATTATGAAGGACTTTGCCTTCTATAAAGAAATATTCTCTGAGGATAAAAAGGAATCAGTTCAATTTAACACAAAACAACTTTGCTAAAATGCTTTCAAATTATGCTCAGCAAAGTCCTTCTATGTAGTAAGGTCACAATAAAAATAATTCTAATTTTATATATTTATATTTAGCACATTAATTTAAGAACATTACAGGTGACAATGAGACCTTTGCATACCACGTGTTTAATGGAAGCACATTACAGTTTTACAAATCTTTGGTATGCCAAAGAAACTCATTTGTAGGGATGATTGTAAAGATTTGAATACATGAAATATTTAAAAGAGGTTGAGAAAGTGTTTATGTTTGAATTTAATATATATTTGGTCAAGTTATGTTTGTTTATATTGAGAACTGAAAAGCATATGAAGGATGAATGAAATTTTTAAACAAATTTTAAATTTAAAAATTCAAAGTTACATGCAGCTCTTAAATATATTTTAATTATGAGGTGAGGCTTAATTTAAAAAAAATACATTGTCGAAAAGTCAGAAATAGAATATGTTTGAGTTTTTAGCTGTATCTCTCCATATTTCCTTAGAATTCAGAGAGTTCCCTTTCTGACTCATTGAGGCAGCAAGGTCTGGATGTTCATTTCTGTTGGACAACTAAGAAAGGCATATTCTTTTAAGATTTATGTTTGTGTGTGTCTGTATACACACACCCATACAGTTGTGTATGGATAGCCGTGGAGGCTACAAGAGGTTGTTGGACACCTTGGAGCTGGCACCCTGACTTGGCTGATGGGATCTGAGCTCTGGTCCTCATGACTGAGCAGTAAGAGCTTCTAAGCGCTAAACCATTGCTCCAAATCCCTCTTTCCTGTGTAAACAAATAGAGAACTATGCAATATGTATGGCAATTTTCAAGCAGCAGACAATAGGCTGTATAGAATCAGGACCTCTGACAGAAGAAACAACTGGGCATGGTGGGACATACCTGCAATCCTAGTCTTCTAGAGGTGGAAGTGGGAAGATCAGAAGGTCAAGGTCATCCTCAACTATGTCAACAGTTTGAGGATAGCCTGAGCAACATGATACCCTACTTCATAACAAACAGACAACCAAAATTGAAAAAAAGAACCAAATTATAAAAGAAGAAATGCAAACAAAATGAGGTAAAGTTCTGCTGCCAAGAGGAAAGATGTAAAGATGTCCCAAGTTGAAGGAACAGAGATCACAGGATGGGATAAGAAAGTGCCTAGAATTTTAACAGTAACAGAAGGGAGAGAGTGGGGGAGGACGGAAGAAGGAGACGTGGTAGGGGTGCTCTCGTGTGCTTCAGACACTAGCAGAGTCCCTCACGACTGGCTCAGAATTGATTTGCACATGTATGAAGTCAGCTTCTAAAGCTGGACAGTGACTGTCAAAACAGTAGATGTTCTTTTGTGTGATCTTCTGAATCTCAGGTCTGGATAGAAGTTTTACCTTACCATCTCTAGAAGTCAAATACTGCTGGCAAAGAAATCTCTCAGTGTGCCAAAATTTGCTTTTAGTCGAGGGTTATTGCTGCATTTTCGTAACAGTATCTTCTGAAGACTATGCATGTTTCATTTTGAAGGAACTTACAATATTTTATATTTACATTTCTTGTGTTTGTGTTCTATATAAGAGATATTTGTGAAAAAGAAAACTGCAGATATTTCTACTATTTACTGTTTTCTTCAGTTTTACAGCTTTATCTCTGACATTTATGCCTATTTCAATTCAAGTAGATTACTGAATGTATACTATATTATATATGTAATTCAGCCTAAGAGTCTGAGCAGATTAGCAAGAGGTATAACGTGGGAGAGAGGAGAGGTAAATAATGCTTAGATGGTATGAAGAATCAGAGAGAAATGTATTAGTTCAAACCATCTATATTGCTGAAGACTAACAAAAACATGATTCAGGCAGGAGAAATTTCCCTTCAAGTTGTGAGTCAAGGTTAGACAGCCCTTGATTGTCTCCCAGAACTTGAAGACCCATTGATGAGGATACACTGCTTTGGATAGAGGATCTGGAGCAACTGAGCGTGAACTTTCCTGGAAGCCTCCTCCCTAAAGAGTAGTTCTTGTGGTGTCAGAGGGTACTATACCTGCTGCCAAGGGAGAAAACCACTCAGTGGTCTTACCCAGCTGTAAAACCCAAACAACAAAGTAACCCTATTATTACAGTAGTGGCACTTTTATCTTAGGGGCAATTAACAGCTGTCTAATTGTAATTAAGACCCGATCAATGGGAAGGAACTCATGTGTGGTACTATAAACATCTGGGGTGATTACTTTTTCAATTAACTTATTTATTATTAAATATTTTCCCCTTTAAGTATAAACTCTTAAATTTATTTCATTGGAAAGTTAAGCTTAATTCTATCCCATTTGGTTCTTTTGTGTTTTCAGAGACCAGTAATATGCATTTATACTATGACATTTCCTTGTGGAAATGAATTTATCCTTATGAGCAGTTTTCGTTGCTATTTGAGTTGCACATGAATAATTTGAGCAGTCACTGAGTTTCCCCTTATTTATGTTGCTGACACTATTAAGATTTTTCCCTTAGATATTGTTTCTAATTTTCTAAGACTTGAGAAGATTCATAATGATTCTTCACAAACTAGACCTGAAAGGAGATACAAGAGAATATCTGCTCCCTGTCTTTTGAAAAAGCTTGGAACTGGTAAGGTTTGTGAATAATTAGAGGGTTTTTTTTTGTTGTTGTTGTTGTTATACTTTGCTGTCAGGTTTTCTTTCACTGGTTAAGTTAGGAAAAATAATCTTTGCATAATTGGGATTTGCCATGCACCTGTGGCATTAATTTATAAATAAAATTAGCATATAAATAATCTGTTTTCCTTATCTGTGAGACAGTAATCTGAAATCAAAACCAAACAAAACCTATGAGTCATGTGTTTTGATACATTGTGTATTAATAGAAAAGTTAAATTGCATGTAGTAAGATAAACAGGCTAGAACATGGCTGGTTATCCTGCGTCTAAGACGTCCCTCTGCCAGTTTTGCTGAGGGGATTTCCCAGTAGGACGAAATAAAGGCGAGGGGACTGTCCGCACCTCCTGAGGCGCCCATACATAAAGCGGTCTGAAGAAAAGGAGCTCTGCTTCTGTTGGCCTTCCTTCCTCCCTTCGCGGGGTGTGCATCTGCCCTGTTGCTGCTCTTGCGGCATGCCTGCCATGCCCGCTGCACACAGCCTAGCTTCTTCAGCCTTCCACTGTGGACAGAAGCAAGCCCAACCTCTCCCGGGCAGTCCTCCAGGACTCTGGCGCCATACTGAGACTGCTCCAGCATCCAGCCTCGAGGACTGCATGCCTACTGCATTCGCAGCTTCTCCAGCATGCAGACAGCAATTGTTGCAATATCCGTCCAGTGCTGTCTAAGCCGGCCTAATAAGCCCCCTTTGTCCTGTACATTCATCCCATGCTTTCTGTTCCTGTCGAGGACACAACCTAGTGCAGTGATAATTCCCAGGGGCGTTCTGGCTGGGTTCGGAGCACAGTGATGGGCACCGGGGTTGGCCAGGACCCAGAGTGAGTGGGCGAACCGTAGAAAGGAGCCCTTATCGTGGTTCTTCGTGAAGGAACAAGCAAAGTAAGGTTATCAGAGACAGAAGTAAAAGGTTTTGAGTGGTCAGCAACCTCTTGGGATGTGGTTTGAAGCTGGAGTGGTCCTCACAGAATCAGATTTTAATGCTTGCTCCTCAGTTTGGATAATTTTTTTGAGGGCTGTGAAGCCATGAATAGATGGGACCCAGCTGAAACGGTTAGGTCATTAGGGTTGGGCTTTGAACAATGGGCCTGCTTCTGCATTTGGTTTGCAGTAGTCCTACTTCCTGATGTGAGGTCCCAGGGGCACATTCCCACAACCTCACATGTCCACTGCCACGGGAGGAGCTTGTCCTGCTGCAGTGTCTTCCCAAACAAGAGGTACTAGAATCTTTGTAGGACCACTGATTGGGTAATATTACTAATAGAGAAGCTGTCCTTGCTAGTCTAGAGCCCGGTGCTGGATGTTAGGTGTCTGAATATGAAAACCAATCATCGGATGACCTGGGGCTCAAAATCACAGCTGGGAGAACTCCCGACTGGGGTAGTCAGGGCAGCAGGAGAGCAAGGCAAGCCGAGGCAGCCTTGGGATGGCCTCGCCCAGAGCAAAGCCTGTGCTTCTAAGACAGATGCTGCAGTTAATAGATCTGGAAACGTGGATAACAGCGCTCTGAGCTCATGATGAGATTTGAAATGTGAAGGATAGAAGGAAAAAGCTTTCATTGATCTGTCTATAATGACACTGAGGTCTTTTCCCACAGAGTTCACAACTAATTCTAAACCTATCGATATAAACAAGGTGTTTTAAGTTTTCTTTCCAACCTGTACGGCGTCTCATACATAGCTGGGATGAATTCCTTTTCCTTCAATTTATATATTCCCTTCAAAACCTTGATCTTCCCTTCCAGGGCATTTTGTTGGCACTGCTCATCACTGTCATGAACAAATTAAAGGACTGATATCACCTTCTGGCTCATCACTGTCATGAATAAATTAAAGGACTGATAGCACCTTCTGAATGCCTTTCATTTTTGTCTCTCTTGATTACTGATAGATTTACTTCATAGACTTACATCTCTAATGTATTTTGATTCTATTTTTGTTTTCACTTAAACTACTTCTGAGCTTTATAGCTCAGGTTAAGTATGCTTTTCGTTTTGTATTTTCCTGTGTCACTACCGAGTTCGAAGACTCAGCTCCTATGAATATTTTCTTGTCATATCGTCTCAGGAAATTTTATGACAAAATACTGAGACCACTAGTTCTTCACATAATAAAGCTGTCTCAATTTTAATATAATACTTTAACTTTAGATGGAAGCGTTTATCAAAAACATTTTACTGTGATGCTATTAGAAGATTTTGCAGGGCTGGTGAGACACCTTAGGAAATAAGAGCCCTTATGCTCTATCAGAAGACCTGAGTTTGGACTGCACTCACATGGGGCAGCTCACCAACACCGGTAACTCCTGCAGCAAGACATCTGAACTCCCTTCTAGCTTCTGTGGGCACCTGCATACAGAGAGAGAGACCCACACAAACATACATAAGTAAATATCTTTTTAAAAGAAAAATTTTTGATGTGTCTCAAATTTGGTAAAACCATTTTGCAAAACTGATCTACAAAATCTTTTTTCAAAAAATAGCTATAAACTTAAGCAATGCTTAAGAAAAATTGTAGGTAGAAAACTCTGATAATTCACCTGATTATGGTCATAATGTATGCATTTAATATATGAATTAGCACTGATGATTATTATGAGGCTGATAGTCACTCAATATTTTATTGCTAAGCATCTTTGTAGAGCATGGTAGATATTGAACAATTCAAGCAGTAAACATAACATAAACTAAATCATCTAAACAGTATAATTTAAAAAATATTATTCAATAAAATATCTCTTTAAAAACTGAATTATAGCTTTTATTCTTTGATATTGGGCTCCTAAATGACAAGAGTAAGCATCCTGTTAAAACAAAAGTGCGGTACAATTGTTTTAGAGAAAGGCATTAGAGGGCACTATTGCATGTCTTTTAAAATGGCAAAATCGAATGTATAGTAAAGAATTTTAGGGGTTAAACTGCTTTTATACAGCTATTTTTCATACCCAAATGTAGATTTAGAGATAATTAAATTTTGCCATTGAATGATGAGAGAGTCAAAGAGAAAGGGAGAGAGAGGATGAAAAAGAGAAGAAAGAAGAGGAGGAAGAGGGACGGAGGAAGGAAGGGAGGGAGAGGGAGGAAGGGAGGGAGAGAGGAAGGGAGGGAGGAAGAGTGGGGAGAGAGACAGGGAGAGGGAGGGAGGGAGAGAGAAGGTACGAGGGAGGGAGGGAGAGGGAAAATGAAAACCAGTCTATTGGATGAATCTTTTTAAAACTGGAAAATGCTGGAGGGAAATGTGGAAGCTATAATAAGACAACATAAACTGTAACGATACGAAGGTGCTGACGGACACAGACATCAAGCTGGAGAGCAAAGCGTCAGGACACACTGCCTTGTTAGATCATTTGCTTTTTTCAGGTTCGAATGAGATCAAGACATAATGTAAGAGTGTTGCCAAGAGTTCAACTTCAGCATCTTCTAGGGTGCGTGATAGCCTCAGAAAAGTCTCACATGTCATAACATTATAAAAATATCCACGTACCTTCTCAGTGAAGCTGTATTTGCATATTCCTGTGGTACCATGCTGGGGACAGAGAGAGGACAAAGACATTATCATTAAATGGTATTTGATCCCAGCCTTTAAGAAATATATAATTCTGCTTATTCACCCAAGATTTTTTCCCAAAACAACTATAGGGGATGCAATTTTCTCTAAAAATTAAATACTTCAATAATGAGTGAACTACTTTTTTCTGAATATTTTAATTATAATGTTAATATGTTTGTATTTAATTTTTGTGTGTTTCATAGAAAACATCTTAATCATCTTTATTCCCCTTCCCCCACCTGAACCCTTACAAATTTCAGGGATTCTGTGATTTACATTAAGGCCTATAGAGTCAAGTTAGTATACCCGGACATCCCTCAGTGCAAGTTCATTCACTGCGGTCTAGTCAGCCTATCTAGAGTCACTCCCCGAAAGATCAGCTTTCCTTCACATAGCAGTAATCAACTGCCAATAATTCTTCACCTAAGATGGGAGCCTGATACCTATTTCCCCAGTTTTATGCTGGGTTTCTGACTGTTTCAGTTTGCATGAATCTTGGGCATGCTGACATCATTACTGTAGAGGTCCCAGCAACCTGTAAGACTCTGTTTTCTTATGGTCATGTGCCTCCATCCCTATTTCTGTCCCCTCTTCTGTAACAGCCCCTGAGCCTTGGGTGGGTGGAATTTATTATAGGAATCCTGTGCAAGGGCCCACACTCTACAGACTCTTACTCACTATGTTTGGCAATTTGTGGCCTTGTGTGTTCATTGCCTTCTGTCATATGAAAGAGCTTAAAATTGATGAGTTGAGAGACACATTAGTATTCTGTCTACTTCATGTACTGTGGGCCTTAGGTGGAGAGGTTCAATTATAGATGCGTCATTTAGGGTTGGGCATTTCACAGACACTCATTCTCTGTGTGTGACCAGTTGTAGAACTCTGTAATAGTCTCCACCTGTTGCAAAAGAAGCATCTTTGATAAGTGATGACTGGCATATTTGTCTGCAAATATAAGGATCCATATTTAATATATAGTAAGAAATTACATTTGTTCAAGGAAGTGACATCCTTAAGGTTTCTCTAAGATCTATGTCCTCTCCAGCCATGGGTATTTGACGATGTTTACAATATCACACATGAATTCCTTTCCAGAGTGGACTTTAAGTAGATGTTGATTCCCCCAAGATAAAAATGTCACTACTGCCCTAATGTAGTTTGCTGTACTGGCCATTGCTGTTATTATTAGACCTTAAAGCTGGGGTTGGAAAATTGATTGGTGTTCTCCCTTAGCAACTCGCATAGTGTCCTCCAAAACTATGAGGGGTGACTTTCAAGGGGGTGACTTCCAAATCAGTTACAGCTCCATTGCTCCAAGTTCTACTCCGGCATGTGTCTTATCTTCAGCAATGGGTTCTTCAAGTTCTGGGACACAATCAAGAGCTGTGGCAATTCTCTATGTAATTCTGGGAATCTCTTGGACCATGCAGGCCAACAACTGGAAGGGAGGCTTCTCCTGTCTGGCAGGTTTGTTTAGTTTGTTTTGTTTTTGTTATATAGCCTTCAGCTGTACACATGGACTAATGTACAGATATTGTTTGTGTAACTTTTCAGTAGACTTTTGGTTTTATTTACCAGCTGAACATTATTTATCTCTTCTCTCTCTCTTTTTCTCTCTCTCACTCTCTCTCTCTCTCCTGTGTAAGCCTGCTTCCTCCCTCCCCAGTTAAAGTACATTTTCCTCATTTTGCCCTTGATACCTGTCCCCTACGGTCTCCCCCCGCCCCCGCCCAGTCCTTCTTGCCCTTTACTCCCATGGTTTCTTGTGTAACCCTCCCTCATGCGCTGCTAGTTAAATGTGCCATTTCATCCTCTTCCTCCTTGGTATCACCTGTCGCCTGTTGTTCCACTGTTCCTCTCTCTCAGTCCTTCTTTCCCTTACATCTCTGGTTCCTTTCAATTTTCCTTGTTCCTGCCATTACATCAGGATATATACTCACATAAAGGATTTGTTCTAAGAGCCACAAATGAGGGAGAAACTAGGTTCTTTGTTTTTCTGAGCCTGTGTTAATTCACTTAATATAACAGTTTCTAATTCCATCCACTACCTGCAAATTTCATGATTTCCCCTTTCTTTACTGATGAGTAACACTCCATTGTGTAAATGTACTACCACATTGTCATTATCCACTCGTCATTTAAGGGACACTTAGGTTGCTTCCATCGCTTAAGTATTATGAGAAGAGCAGCAGCACACATGAATGTACAAATGTCACTGCGATAGGATGAGCCCTTTGGGTGTGTGCCAGGGAGGGGTATAACCTGACCATATGGCACGTTCACTTCCAGATTTTTAAGTGTTCTCTGCACTGCTTTCTATAGTCATTACAGGAGCTTACAGTCCCACCTGCAGTGAATGAGAATTCTACTTTTCCCACATCCTCTCCAGAGTTTGATATGATTTATTTATCTGACCTTAGCCAGCCTAACAGGGGTAAGATGAAATCTTAAATTGGTTTTAATTTGGATTTTCCTAATTACTAAGAATGTTGAACAATTTTTAAGTTGTTTCTTAGCCATCTTTATTTCTTCTTTTGAGAGCCCTCTGTTCCAATCTGTAGCCCATGTTTTAATTGTGACTTTTGTTTTCTTGATTCTTTGCTTTTTAAGTTCTTTATATATTCTGGATGTTAAACATCTGTTAGATGAGTCACTGGTGAATGAGTGAATTGTTTTTTTCTGAGTATTTTAAATTACAATATTTTTATTAATTCTTTAGAGAATTTCATACAGTCTGTTTTGGTGATAGTCTATCCCTGCACTCGTGGATGTGGGACCATCCACTGCAGTGTGTTTGAAGTTCCAGTGGCCAAATCCTTAAATAAAACTAACTTTCCCTCCCTCCAAAGCCATCAGTTGTCCATAGCTACTTATAAGAGGTGGGGATTCATTAGCCACAGCCCATTCTGTGCTAGAATGTTGGCCTGCATGATGTTGTGCAGGTCTTGTACAGGCAGCCACAGCTGCTTTGAGATTGTGAGTGCAGAAATCCTGTCTCATACAGAAGGTATTATTTTGCTCCAGTCCTCCCCAGCTAATGGTCCTTACAATCTTTTGCCCCCTCTTCCATGATGGTCCCTGAATCTTTGGGAATGTAATACAGGTTCGTCATTCGTGGCTGAGCAATCTACTAGGACTCTCTGCACTCTGACCAGTTCTGAGTTTCTTCATTGACCACCATCCACTGCACAAATAAATTTCTCTGATGAGGTCTGAGAGTTGCTCTAATCCATGGGAATAGAGATATCAATTTACAGGGCAGTGTGATGTTTATGTTCTTGTAGTAGAATAATGGTAATAGATTCACACCTTGTGCCTGTGAGCTCCTCAACCATGAGTGGTTGTTCAGATTTACTATACCAGGCATACATGTCCTCTTGTGGCAAGGCAGGTCTTCAGTACACTAAGAGGGCAGTTGGTTACCCCATAACATCCAAGCCACTATTGCACCCATTGGCACACACTGTCAAGCTGTTCATTAATGCATTTGTCATGGTTCATGATTGGGTAACACTGAGGATAACTTTTTCCCCCAGAAGCCTACACAGAACCTTCAGGTACTATGGAAGTCAGCCAGCAGGAGGGAGAGTCCTTGTCAGTACCCGCTTGATTCCTCCATGCCATGTGACCAGTATGTGTCACCATCAAGTTCTGGTGATAAATCAAGAGCAATGACAATGGCCTGTATTACTTGGGGGCTCTCCAGGACACCTCTGATCAATAATATGAGATGAGATATTCAACACCTGGCACTGGGTTTTTTATTTGACAACCTATGGCTTCTAGAAGAAACTATCTCCAGTATAGGGTAACTCCAGTTAAATTCTTTTACATGAATATATTATATATGAATATGTTATATGCATGTCTGTATTTAATGCATGAGTATAAAATGTATGAATATTATATGGATATCTTGTATATAATCATATATAATTATATATATATGAAACTAATAATAGATTTCCATATGGCTTTTTAAAATGCTCTCATTGTTAGTTATCCCTTGAGGAAGAAGCTCTTAAGTGAGGAAGATCATAGAGCACAGGAGATATGACAGGAAAGAGAAGAGGAAGAGGGAGACACAGTGCTTTGGGGTTACTAAGGTGATACCATTGCCAATTCAAACTAGAAATCAGAATATTTTATATTTAGCGTATTTAAATTCCATACCTATGGTCTTATTTTGAGGTGCACTGAAGCACAAGATCTCCAGTACAAATGAAAATATTGTCTAATTTTGAAAAAGACAAAATATGAGTGTTTCAATATTTCTAGCAGGGAGATGTGATGTTCACGATACATGTAAAAGCAATTTGCTCTCCTTTTTGGCATATGAATCTATCATTTCCCTTTTTCACATAGGTATCGACTTCATTTCCAATGTATGAGTGCCTCACAATGTCTAAACAGTTGGGTGCGTCCTTCCTGGGAGTTACGAGTATTTATTTTCTTTTCAGTTTTGTGTTTTAGGTGTGTTAGCATTTAATTCCATACTTCTCTTCAGTTCATCAGTAACTTGTTAGATTGCCACTGCAGTCTAGTTTAGGAGGGTCGGTGGTGTGCGTTTTGTTTATTTCTGCCTTTGGTTGCAATGTGAATATCCCCATTGCAGCTTAACATATATTCTGGATTGAAACGAAGGCTTCTTTACATACTGGGTACAGCTTCTGGCACGTGGCAGTTGGACTGTGGCCTTTGATCATGTCTGAACAAAAGGCAATGTTATTATTCCAAAACTAATTGGGGAGGGGAGGTTGTGGAAAAGAATATAGCAAAGGTTCAATTTTGTAATGTTCAGAAATTTTTATTTTTTTCCTAGTTCAATTGCTATAAAATTAACAATAACTGGAGATCATTCATAGAAGTAATGGGAACCTATTTGAACCATTTTTTCTAAGTTGGCCTCCATTATGGTTGGAGTACAGCTTATTCCCTGGGAAATGCATATTGAACATTATGCTTGAAGCAGTGGTACTAGATGTGCTGGTGACTTTTAAGTAGAATAATCATTGAGACAATGGATGCCTTTCACTAAGGAATGAGTTCTCATATTCATAGAACTTGATTGCTCACTGTGAGAGCAGGTTGTTCTGCAAAGTTCCTCTGTGTACTTTGTCTTAGGTATATGGGCCAGCTGTCCTTCTGCCTTCCAGAATAAGATGGAGAAGATGAACCTCCCCCCACAGAAGCTTGGCAGTAACTGGTCCTATCCTCATAGACTTTCCAGGCTTCAGAGCCTTTGGGTCATGATAAATCCTTAACCCTTACAAATTATCTAATCACTATTATTTTGTTACAGCAGCAGAAAACTGATCAAGACAAATATGTAATAGATCTTTAGTCTGATTTGAGTTCTATTCTGATTTCATTATTTGTTGTAAATATTGTGGCAAAAACGCATGTGAGAGTTACAATGAATGGTAGCCTTAAAATGTGAAGGTTGGGAACACCAAGGTTGAGAAACAGAAGACCTTGTAGTTAGCTACAAGTTAGCCAAACTAACCAAATAAAAGGAAGAATAAGCCTCTGAAAAAAAATCAATAAAGCTGGTCCAGGCTGGCTCCTGCTGACTCCTATGAAGCCCTTACCTAAAAAAACAATGCAAGCCACTATTGCCCTTCTGCATATCTGTGTATTTAATTATAATAGACTAAATCTTAAGAACAACTTTAAAGAAACCTCCACCTATTAAATTCCTCTCGAAAAGGTTTCTAAAGGGAGGGGGCTCTAAATTAGTATATTCCTTGGAACAACCCACCCCATTATAACTTTGGAGTGCTCTACTTAGCTTTACTAACTAAACTTCTCTGCTAAGATCATTTCTGTTTAAACTGTTTACATTTTTTGACTGAAATCATTCCTTAAAAGAAAATAAGAACCTAGAGAGCTTGGTTAACATCCTCAACACAGAGACATTTGCTCATGGTTGCTGTGCCTATTCATCGGAGGCTCCTTGCAGACATTTATTGTAACCCCAGAGTTATTTTGCAGGCCTGGGCATAGAGCAGTTAGGGTGTTAAAATCCAGAAGGTTCATGTCTTAAATCAAGTCTCTGTATCAATGCAATAAATATTTATGAACTGGTAACCATTTGTCAGGAATTCCCTCCATTAGAGTAATTTGTATAAGCTAAAAAACAGGTGTAGCTCTGTCTGTGTGTATGTATTGGGAGGTAAAAGAAGGAAAACGTGAATCAACTGAGTCCCCACCCCCACCCCACGGTCAGAATAAGGATTTCCTTTACTTTCTGCATATTCTGTTACTATGCCATTTAGTTGTATATATTAACCATTCATTTCATTGTTAAACAGAAAATATTTTTTAAAACCTTAATTTCAAAATTGGATAAAGGACTCTGTTTTTTCCTTCATTTATAAGCCATCAGTAGAAGTGAAAGGAAACACCAAAAATCTTAATTTTGATTCTGATTCACAATTCTGGCTTCTGTTCAGAGTTTTGAAGCTGAAATAATTTACATGCTTATCTGGAACTGCTTTGACTGTTTTTTTTTTTAAATCAATAAACACATCTTTTTCCTATAAAATGTCCTTAGGATCAAAGGTCAACATGTACTTCCCTAGTGAGTACTGGTTTTATTGAATAATACTTGCATAACATGGAGTAAAGGCTTAGCTCATGAAGTTAGTTTCAAGAATACAGTTTACTAATCAAGGCTACCTTGTTAGTATTTGATTAAGCATGTCAATAACTTTTCTACTGCAGTGTGTTTCAAAGGTGGGAACTGCTCACAGCAGCTGCAAGTGCATTGTTAACGTGTTGCTAAATTAATATAGAAAAGCAATATTGATGTAAAAACTCTCACCCATGCATTATTTCTGGAGTAAGCGAATAACAAATTAAGAGCTAGCTGACATTCACAAATTCAGTCATTTAATATTAATTATGGATTCTTTAACCTGTTCAAAACAACTTTTATTTAATATTGAATAATATTTTTCAGTGTTTATTTCAAAATTAGTTAAAGGTCACCCTCCCACTAAAGAGTTTATATTTATTCTCTGTATATAAAATGTTAAATTCTCTAGTCTTGATTTTTAAGTGAATGCAATTAAAGCATTTGCCAGAAGAAATGAAATTAGCATAAATGTACATGTCTTAATAGCCTTTGGTGCTGGAGCAGAAATTTCTCTTCTTCGTGAGGCTCTGACATTGCCGCACAGTGCCTGCCTTGCTCTCGTGTCTTTATATCTGGTTGGTCTTCGACTTCTGTTAAAGTTCATTTTGTTAGTGAACAGTGCACTTTAGCCCTATCCAATAATTTGTTTCAAATTTGTCTTAATTTTGGAGATTTAATTCTTACATATGTATTGAACGGCATAAAATTGAATAATAAATTCATTCAAATTAATGTAGCATAAATTTAGGAAGGCAACTTAGAACTGCCTGAAAAATTAGGTAAATTTTTTTCAGGGTTCACCCACTTTTAACTGCAAAATCAATCATCACAAGGTCCAGAAGGCACTTTTAAGCCTTTGCAAATGAATGAAATTTTATTCGACATGTAACAAGTTTAGGATTACAGCCTGTGTTGGAAATCTGGTGCTAATATTATCATATTATTTATATTGTTTCCACTTTATGGTAATTTACATATTATACTGCAATATGAATCTTTCTCTGTGTCTCCTTCCACACACAGGTCAATGTTTTTCATAAATATTTGTTCAAAATATAGGTCATAGGTTGTAATATATATTATCTGAATTTTTACACATGGTTTGTTAAATTGCTATCCACAGTGACTGCAGAGATTTCAATTCACTGGCTGTCCATTTGAAAATTATACTCTACCTTGTAAGCAAATGCATATCGTTACTATATTGTGAAATTTTTCTGATGTAAATGATATATTCTGAAAATAAAATATCATTTTATTGTTCTCTTTTGGTGTTTCATGATAATCATTTGAGTTTTAAATGAGTAGGAACTACTTAGAAATCACTGAAAATAATACATAGCTCCATTGTGACAAGTTAGGAGAATTTTATGGTTATAATTCTAATTTTTAAAAAAAATTTGACTACATAGTGGCTTAGTTTGTTTCTCGTTTGTTATAGGAAATCTGACATTTGGCCATCTGCATTGGTCTCTAACTGCATGCAGGTAAACACAATTAGATTTCCAACATTGATCTCTAGGTTAGGAAAATAATTTCTGAATTCTAAAGTCTTTCATAGTTTTGAAGAAGTTCTTTGAAAATATAACAAAAACTTTAGTTTGAAATAAACTAATAAATACACAGCCACTTTCATTTAAAAAAGTTAACTTTAAATTACTTAACCAAGTTTTAACTTTTACTTTTGGGGGATGTACGGGTGTCACAGTGAGTTTGTGAAGGCCAGAGAACAATGTGCAGGAGTAAGTTCTCCTCTTCTGCCATGTGAGTTTCAAGGATGAAAATCGGGCAACAGGCTGGGTGGCAAACACCCTCACTGACTAAGTCATCTTTTCTAGCCCAGGTCCACAATCTTTAAATTATGTAGAAAATTCAGCTGGCTTTAGAAGAGAGCGGGGAAGAAAATTTACAGTCATGGTTAGTATAAGTTTTTCTATGTATCAGAAAAGATTCAATTTGTGAAACTGAATTATTAGGATGCACATATATCTATAATGCTAAAAGTACCTCTGTTTGAGAAAAGCTGATCCTGAGACTTGGAGTTAAGTGACTTAGTTTTAATGAGGGTGTCTATCTTACTTTTTACCCAGTTGATTATTAAGATTCTTATACCTGCCAGTAATTGGCAAAAGAAACCCTGCAATCCTATTTACAGGCACTAAAACTAACATTTATATTCCTGCTCCTATCTTTCTAAGTTTGTGTAAGAAAAAAATAAATGAATATTTCCTGAAAATTAACCAGCTATCCAGTTTTCTATACGCTCCAGTGTAACCTAGTCTACGTTGCAATGACTTTAACTACACGGTCATTTCAAGGCCTATTCCTTGCAATATTTTCTTCTTATGATTGGAGCGGAAGGGTTTGGGCACCTGCAAAGAGTCATTCCTGATCACCTCTCTGATCAACACCCAGGTTGCTCCCAGAAGGCACAGCAATCCTAAAGGATGCCTGGCAGAAGAGATGAGATATTCTTGCTCCAGTGACTACCTGAGCTGATTCTCCAGCTAGGCACAAGTGTCTCCCCATGAATCCTACAGCGGCTGACTCAGAAGGGCTACCCCTTCTCTCTCCCCACAGTGATATACTCCTCTGGTTCCCTCACTTCTTGACTCAGCTACCAGAGCTTCTCAGAACCTGAAGTTCTGCGATGATATTGCAGGGTGTGGGCACTCCTTTTGTTTTTCCGTTACACGTTGCCGAGGTTTCCGAATGCAACTCTCCTTCAGTGCATTGTATTTCATTACTACTTTTCCATTTCTACTAACAAGACATGCACCTTTGAAGAAGTGTGTATTTCCATGTCTCAGACATGAGCTTAGCAGAAGCTGCTGTTGAAATATTCTCTATTCAGAATTACCACTCTCAACTAAGCTTTCGCCAGAAGACCAAAAGTCATGTTGTCTTTCAACCTTCCATCATAATTGTTTTGTTTTTGACACAGGATCTCATGCCGCCCAGGTTAGTCTGCATCTTGCCATGAGGTGAAGATGAACTTCTAATCCTTCTGCTGCCACTTCCTAAATGCTGGAACCACATGGATTTGAGGTCACAGCAGGTTATAAAATGAATTTAAGATATTTTATTTATTATTTGTATATGCAGGTATGCACCTGCCATGACATGCCAGTGGAGGTCACAGGACAACTTTCAGGAGGTGGCAGTCTCCATTTACTATGGGTTTGAGCGATTAAGCTCAGGTCATCAGGTTCATACAGCAAACAGTTTTACCCATTGAGCCATCTCATTAGCTCTAGAATGCATTTTTAAAACTCCTTGTTTCTCAGGGGCTGGAGAGGTGGTTCTGTGATTAAGAGCACTGACTGCTCTTGGAGAGGGCTCGGTTCAGTTCCCAGCATCCACATGGCATTTAACAACTATCTGTAATCTCCAGCTCCAGCGGATCCAGTGCCCTCTTCTGACCTCTGTGGGCACTGCATGACATGGGTGCACTTACATATATATATATATATATATATATATATATATATATATATATATATACACACACTCATATACATAAAAGAATAAATAGGATATATTTTTAAAAATCTTGTTTCTCTGTAAAGGTAAGATTGCAGTTACTCTGACATTTTAAGATTGCCAGGTTTGTTTGATATCCATTCATAGACATTGTTTAGGCTCAAGATACATGTCAAAGTGTGCTTGGTTTTAAACCACAATTAAGTGAGATCACAAAAGACATTAATTATTGAACTTAGAAAATTAATGTTTTCTACGGGAAGCTCACCTGCGTGCGTTTACCCACTTCCAGTCTTCTTTCAGAAAATCGAAGCTCACATTCACAAAGAAACTTGCAATGTTTCTATTAAGCCCTGCATGTTATGCTGCTTACAACCTGCCCTTTCTCTAAAGTCAATGGATGATATATTATCTCAGTTTTGTTCCTTGTTGCTGTGATATAAACCCTAACTTAGGCAGTTCAAGGGAATAGGGTTTGCGTATGCTCCCAGCCACAGTCCATCGTTGTGGAGATGTTAAAGGTGGCTGGGATGTGAATCAGCTAGTCACATAACATCCACAGTCAGGAGCAGAGAGTGATGAGTGAAAGCAAGCCTGATAATGCTCAGCTCACTCTCTCCAGTCTATACTGTCCTCAGTCCTCTGTATAGGGAATGGTGTTGCCTGCATGGGACAGTACTTCCCAAATCCCCCTCAGACATGTTGGAAGGTTAGCCTAAACTAGAAAATCCCTCACTGATATCCCCTTCCCAGGAAATTCTACATTGTTTCAAGTTGACAATTAAAACTTTGAAACACAAACTTTGGGTGTTCTACCCAAAATTTATTTGCTGAAACTTAACAAATGGAGAATGGAGAATGGTGATTTTTTTTCTATTTTATGCTTCAGAATGGAAACAAATAGGCAAGCAAAACCTTTGCTTCCAAACACAACCACCTTCATAGAATCTAACAGAACAAATGACTTTTGTAATTTTGATGATTCTTTGACCTTCACTAGGAAAATTGATGTAGTATTTTTGACTCACCTTTGGTGAAATGTAAAATCTTTCTGCAAATTTTCACTTCAAAGTCAAACTAAATTGAGTTGCTCTATCTGCGTATTATTAACTGCTTTTGCGCCAGCTCATTTCTATATCCTCTTTTCCTTTTTACTCTATTTGCGTTATATTTATTGCACACATTTTTATAAATCACCTAAGATAATTTGAGACATGGTAGGTTAGAAATCAATTAATTGTACATAAAAATATGTAGTCTTTAAATATGCAATAATTAGTCTAAACCCTAGATTCATAGAAATGTGAAGACAGGGTGGACTTAATGCGTCTTGACAGAAAGCAAAACTGTATCACATTTTTCTCTAGACATAATATGTTATACAGAAGATTGAAAAGATGTTTCCTTTTTATATGCATGCATGTGATTATGTTTCCTTTTACTCATAAAAAAGCAACCTTGCTACAAACTGAAAGTCACATTCTACCCCAAATTTGCATGTTGAAATTTAATTTTCTATGTAAGAGCACTAAGAAATGTGATGATAGTGAAACCTTTATGAACGAGCTCATCTTTTTATGAAGACCACAAGGGAACTTTGGACTTTCCAGTGTGTGAGGCCACAGTAAGCAGATGTCTGTTTACGAATTGGAAAATGGTTCTCATCAGGCACTGAATCTATCAATGGCTTCATTCATCTTGTATTTCTGGTCCTCCAGAACTATGATAAATGTTTCTATTTTTTATAAACCACCTAATGTATGGTGTTTTGTTTTATCATCTCAGATGGATTAAGGTAATTGTGTAGTTTCATTTCTATCACAGATGTTACCCTCATAAAAACCTTAAATTCACTTTCACTCCCTTAGTGATGCTGTTTTGATGTCCTTGAACGAAGGGGCCCTGGCTGTGATCCTCTTTCTAGCCCTGGTAGACTATAGAGTACAGGGTTTCTTACCTCCATCCTCCATTCCTTAAAAACAATGCATTCCATTTTGCCCACTTGTTCTTTCCACATAACAACAGAAATGGAGTGTAGGAGGATGTGGATATATTAAAGAGCCTAACAAGTAATTTTAGGGAATAAATGAAATAATATTATTTATTACTAGCAACCATTTCTTATTTTCTTTCATTTGTTTAATTTCAGACAAAAATGTAGCAGAAATGGTTACTAGTGGAAAATATTAATTAGACCTATCCCATAAATTTATGAAAAAAATGATTAAATTACTTTCTAATTGTATTTAAGGTCTGCCTCATAAGACAGAGCCCATAATGGACATTGATATCAGGCTTAGGAGCATGTGGCTAGACAGGCCAAAGGTTAAAGGGGAGAACCTAATACCATTATTCTGTTAAATAGATTAGTAGTAAACTGAATCCTGATAATTTACTGTTACGTCTATAGATTAACAGATCTCAACTCTCACCAGAGAAGCTTCATTTGCAGCATATGTTCATTAACACAGAAATCTAAAACTGGCCAATATTCAGAAAAGAGACTACAGAGTGATTATCCCTGCATCAAGTCATCATCACTGCACCAGACACCTGGATTGGACTGATTCCCAAGGCTCGGTGATCACTGCAGGAGCAGTGTCAGAAAGACCATAAGAGCCACATGTTGTAGATGACCATAAGGAATCAGAGCTTTCTAGGCAGCTGGGTAGTTGCTCATATGTACTTATAACAATGGTGACAACGTGCACAGATACCACATAAGCACAATCCAGACAGAATCCAGCAGAGATGTGCAAAAGAAGGTAGGAACCCCACCCCTACCTGAGGAACTGTCAGAAACTGAGGGATGCTAGAAAGGGGGGGGGTGTCAGTGTCTTTTAAGGATGTGACTCTTGGTAGGTTAATGAGGCTCAGTAAGTAGACCCACACCGAGGGACATTTGGGTCCACAAATTTGACACTAAAGGCTATATATGTGTGTGTGTGTGTGTGTGTGTGTGTGTGTGTGTGTGTGTCTGTGTGTGTGTGTGTAAGAGGGATATGAAATTGGGGAAGAGAACTAAACAAGATCAAAATATATTAAATGAAATGCTAAAAATTCAATTAAAAATGGAAAAAACTAAGCATGATTTTTAAAATTCTTTTTATGTGCACATATGTAAGGACATCTGTGTTGTGCCATGCCCACGGAGGTCAGAGGAGGGCATCAGATCTCCTGATCTGGGGTTATGAATGGTTGTTAGCTGCCATGGGGGTGCTGGAACCAAACCCAGATCCTCTGCAAGAGCAGTCAGTGCTTTAACAGGTGAGCTATCTCTCGGACCCCTAAACATGATTTTTAAAGTAAGCAACCTGAATAAACTCAGATTTTGAATTTGAAACTTGTCTTGATATTGAGTACAGAAAACATAAAGTATTAGAGGCCATTTTTTTGGTTTATGAGACTAAATTACTTTTTATTGGATATTACTTTGTGTATGTCGGTGTATGAATATATATATATATATATAGATATATTTGATATATATATCAAACTTATACAACCATATGTATATGGTTGCTATTTCTAAGAGCTTTCCTTTTACTTCCTTTACATAAATTCTACAGTAATTTCAGTTAAATCTTACTCCAGAGAGAAAATGGTATCTAATTTACTGTACCAGAACTCAGAACAGAATTAATGTTTTAAATAAATTATTCTTCTTTGTATGGACATATGGCCTCTGAACCCCAAATTGCAAGAGCTCTTTCTCAGAAATTAAAAGACAAAAATAAGGCAAACTATGTAAAGCTTTGAAATTTATATATTTGCAGTGTCTTTCATAGAGTTGTATGTACAAGCTTACCATGTCTACCAGATTTTAATAATGGTAGATTTTAGTAATGGAATACTTTAAGATTCCTCCTTACAAACACTTGAGGTTGTTTTTCTGATGATGTGGTCAGCCTGTACTTATATGGAACATCCTTACAGTCAAGTAAGAATAAACATCTTTCAGAAGAACTTTAAATGTGGAGAGACTGGCACATAGAACTATTAGCACATGACACACCGTTTTATAGTCCTTCTTTTCCTTCCCTTCCCTCCCTCCCTCCCTTTACTCTTCCTTTCTTTTTTCTTATTATACCTGGGAAATGAATATACATAAAACTCTAGAAACAGCGTTATACTTAAACTAACATTTAATATCATATGATGACAACTGTGGAAAACTAAGAACAGTCATAGAAACAAGGATACTTACTTCTGTTTATGTTGTTTACAAGAATTTTCCCTTAATAAGTAGCAATCAATTGCATGTTAAATGATTTGAAAGAGACTAGATCCTTCACTGATTGTGGGATCGTAAACTCGTGCAATCACTATGGAAAGCATTGTGAGAACTCTTCAAAAACTAAACACAAACCTACTATCTGACCCAGTTACACCATTTTCATTTATTTACTGGAGAACTCTCTGTTAAGACCTATAGCTCACATTTTTATTGGGTCGTTCATTTCTTGTTTCTTTTTTGAGTCCTTTTGTATTCGGGATATTAATCCTCTGTCAGATGTAAGGCATGTGAAGGTTTTTTCCCACTCAGTGGATTTTCTCTTTACTTCCTTGTTTTTTGTTTTCTTTTGTTTGTTTTTGTTTTTGTTTCTTTGCTGTACAGAAACTTTTTAGCTTAATGAGTTTCCACTCAGTGATTATTGTCCAGAATTCCTTAGTAACTGATGTCTGATTTAGAATGTCCTTTCCTATACTTATATCTTGTAGCTTACTGCCAATGTTTTCATCTAACAGTTTCAGTTTCAGGTTTCACATTGAGGTTTTTTATCCATTTGGTGTTGGTTTTTGTGCAAGATGAAAGAGAAGGGTCTAGATTCATTCTTCTATACGTGACCCAGTTTTGCCAGCACCATTTGCTGAAGATGATAGCTTTCATCCAGCCACTGTTCTTGACGCCTTTGTCAAATATCAGGTGGCTGGAATTGCATGTACTCGTGTCTGGGGCTTGTTCCATCGATCTGCAGGTCCATTTTTGTGCCAGTGCCTCGCTGTTTTTATGACTATAGCTCTGCAGCATTATTTGAAATCTGGTGTAGTAATCCCCACCCCATGCATCCGTCTTTGTGCTCAGGATTGCTTTGGCTATCCAGAGTCTTTTTTTTTTTATATGAATTTTAAGATTTTTTTTTCTAATCCTGTGAAGAATGTCTTGGGGATTGTGATTGGACTTGCATAGAATCCATACACTACTTTTGGTTGGATGGTCATTTTTATAATACTTTCAATCCATGAGCATTGGAGTTTCTTCCAGACTCTGATTTCCTCCTCAATCTCTTTCTTTGAAGATTTAAATTATTCATTGTAAAGATCTTTAATGTCTTTGGTCAGGTTTATTCCGAGTTTGGTTTTCTGAGGCTACTGTGAATGGGACGGTTTCTCTGTATTCTTTCTCCTATTGCTTGTTATCAAGGTATAGAAAAGCTAGTGATTTTTGTAGATTAATTTTGTAACATGCCACAAAGTGGTAGTTTTAAACTATGTAAGTGGCTATTGAAAACACTTACCTACCATATATTTATTTTCATTACACATTAGCCTTGAGTATATATATCTACATATATACACATTATATATTTACTTATATACCATATATATGCATGAATGAAACCAAAACAAATTGGAAGTTCACCGTAAATGTTCCTGCTTCATATAAATGTAGGATGAGTTTCCTGAAGTAGACTTGTGTAATTATTGGAGTTATTAGCTAGTTTGTTGTTTTCTGAAGCTTCATTTTAATGTACAAGAACTGACAGAATAAAGGAGTACAATTTAGATCTGAATTAATAGATAATATTTTGTCCAAAAATGAATGAAGGAGGATAGATGTCACAGTTGACAAAATGAAAGCTGCATATATATAAGAAGTTAAGTCTGATTACCAAAACCCACATAAAACACCAGGTGTGGTAGTGATCTTTGTAATCTCAGTGTTGAGGTAGCAGAAACTGGCAAATCCCTGTGGTATGAACCACTAGCCTAACTTAATCGACAAATCACAGATAGCAGTGAAAGATCCTCAAAGAAGAAAATGGATGGCATCCTAAGGAAGGACCTCAGCTGAAGGTTGACCTCTGGTGTCTATGCACAGGTCACATGTGCAAGTGCATCTGCACACAAACAAGAGCAAAGTGAAAGAAGCTGGATACTTGATAGGAAAAAATGTAATAATAAGACTCAGCCCAAGGATGAGATTTGAGAGAGGAAGCAAAACTTTAAAATTTAGAAAGCTTGTGTCTGCTACCAAAATTTGACAGCTTTGTAATGTGTAAAGATTATTCTAGTGAGTTATATTTAAAATGTCAGTTTGGGTTACTATCTGAAACATTTCAACCTTTAGAAAATTTGAATAACTCAGGAAACTAGGATTTTTCAAAACACTTTTAATAAGCACACATACATAAAATACACACCCATCCTTGCACTTTTACCTCTGGAAGGGAACGTGAGGACATGGAAACAGTTTATTGTTATTTCTTATAGCCTCCCTTGCAACTAATATTTAAGTTTGAGTATATTATCTAAGAGTGATATCTACAAACATCTAAAATGAATATGCCCTTCTCATTTTCAACTCTCTAATGTATAAGACCAATTTATTTTTTATTTGTATGTAAAGGACCTGTTGCAACTGTTTAAATACAGACACAGATATCACCGTCCCACTACCTTCTTTTAGGATATACCTTAAAGAGATTAGAAAATATACAAAACAATCATAATATTTACTTAATAAGTTTTCCTTGGGAAAGTGTATACTTTTAGGAATAAAGTCTCAAATCAAAATGTGAGAACCACTGTCCACAATTTATTGCTTTACATATGCAATTTACATTTTCACATACTTGATGCTTAAAGTGTTAAATGTCTACATTTTAGAATTTTTACCTTTTGTTTGATATCTTGTAAAATGTCTAGCATAAATGTGTGTGTGTTACTGTGTGTATATTGTACTAAGCATGCAAATAAAAAGTTAAAATTATTCAATTAAAATTATATCTAATTCATTTGTAAATCAGATATTCTGCTCTGAAAACGTAGCATTCAGTGTTATGGGTATATCATATCTTAGATGAGAATGGGTACAAATTTCTCCCTTGATAAATCTTATCCCATCGTCCATTTAATGTAATTTGTTTTTCCAAAAGTTTAAACCCTGTGTCTAGATATAAACACTGCCTTTAACAAGTAGACAAGTGGGAGACATCATAGAGAGACTGTTGACCAATGGCTCTGTGATGGTCAAACAACAGAGAGGCACAATGTTAAGGAGGCATCTACTTCATCTAGAATAGACCTATCTCAGAGAGAAACCCTAGCACCTCTCACTAAACTGATCTCATGTAGTAACTGTGATAATGCACAGGTTGTCAAAGAAAGAGCAGTGGTTTGAAAACATGGGCTGTGAAGAAAAGTTTCCTGCGTTCAAATGAAACTCTGAGACTTACCTCTACAACCTTGAGATAATAACTTATCTTATTTGAATAAGATAATTGTATAATCTCTTATTGAATAATAATCTAGTAATGATAATCTCTTGATAACTAAAAGATTATCAATCTACTGCTAATCAAAAGATAATCTCATATTATCTCATATCTCATAAGAGATAATAACTTATCTTATTTGTAAAACAAGATTGAGAACAGTATATGCATAAAACATATGACTCTTTTAAAGATGAGATGGGATATTATGCCTATTATATAAGTGCATGCTACATTTGTCTGGCAGATGTATTCATTTAATGTAAATAATTAGATGCAGATAAATATTTATTTTATTGTTTATTTGGGGAAAATTTATGTTCCAAGAGGGTTGAACTAAAGGATAAACTAATAAAGATTCAGTGTCTTACTCTACAGGCCAGATGTTAAAAGATCAATGTATAGACCAGGAAGTAGTTGATAATTTGCTCAGCATCAGTCAATTAATGTTACAACAACAACAACACACCATCAATATGTGTGGCTTTATTTTTAGTAGCTCAGTGTCTTTGTCAGTTAAGCAATGGTGCCTGGCTATCCTGGTCGTACTTGTAGGTACTTTCAGAGGACTTTGGAAAAGTAGGCAGATTTCAATAGAGCAATTTTGAAATTTAGAAGACTGGCAACTGCCACATTAGGAACAGAAGAGTGTAGAAATAGTAATTCATTGTGAAGCATACTGTCTTAACACCTTTGTAGCCTTCTCAGAACCTTCTGCACAGAATCCAAAAGCAAAGCTCAATTGTGTTGAAAGCGCTCATTCCAGACACCTTTTGTTGGCTCCTGATTCTTTTCCAGTTTTCCTTCAGTGAACTCTTAACTTAATCAAGGGCATTTGTTCTTGCAGGAGCCCTTCCTAATTTTTAAAGATTTTTTTTTTCAAAATTTTATGTGTATGTTTGTATGCGTACATGTGTGCGTGTGCATGTGTGTTTTGTGTGTGTGTGTGTGTACTATGTGTGCATCAGTGATCAAGGAGGCCAAAAGAGGGCATCAGACCCACTGGGATGGAGTTATAGGCAGCTGTGAGCTGAAGGACATGTGTGCTGTGAACCAAACCTTTTGTCCTCTTTAAGGCCAGTAAGTGCTTGTCACCATTGACCCATTTCTCCAACAAGGAGCTTTCCTTTTCAGAAGCAGGATTTATTGGGAGGGTGCTTCTCATTATCATAATACAAGTGGATTGGACCTTCTGGATTTCTTTGTCTCAATGTTTGCAGGTGGAATTCCTGGAATTCCATTCATACTAGATGAGCAAATGACTCATCTTCCCCTCCAGGTATATGTCTTTGTAACTTGAACAAAATATCCCTTTGAAGACAAACCTAGAATTTAAGTGATATTAGCAGCTGAGGACTCTTAGTAAGAACAACTTCCTAATGCTAGAATCATCTAGATTAGAATGAGCCTTCTTAAGGACTAGGGATTTCCCATTTCTACAGATATATCAACAGAGATTTCTTCTATTTATGGAGCTCTTGAAGCAATAACTAATTAGGAAGATACAGTCCTTTTATAGGAGATATTTTTATATTTTCAAGGATGAGACTTTATGGGAATTTTTAGAATAATTTTGCAACTTTCACGTTAATCACTTAGAGCATAGAAAGTGAATCCTAGGGCCAGTGATACAGCTCAAGGGTAGAGTCTCACCTGGAACACAAAAAGCCCTGAGTTCATTCTCTAGCTCCACAAATGGAAAAACAATAACAAAAGTGATTCTGTTCCTAGGGCTTGTGAAGAAGACTCAACAGATAAAGCTCCTCCTGAGCAAATGTGACAATTTGGTTTTGACTCTCACCACACACTTATAAGTCATGCATGATAAAGCAAGCCTCTATCCCCAGCCCTGGAGTGGATGGAGATAGGGAGGTCTCTGGATCTCATTAAACCAGGTCCAGGTTCAATGAGGGAATACTGCCTCAAGAAATCTACTGCAGAGCAGCAGAAGAAGTTAACCAAAGTTGAACTCTAACCCCCTCCACATAGTCACATTCGGGTGATTACCTACATATGTACATACATGTGCATATACCATACACACAGACGCACACAATCAAAAGGTTTACATCCAATAAAATATACATATGAAGTATATTTTGGTCAGTTAAGTAAAGCACTCAACATTAACAATTCAAAGAAGAAACTGACCATTATTCAGGAAATGAAACAGAATAAATAACTTCCATTACTCTGCTGCAAAAGAAAACTATATCTTTAACTCAGAATATGTTGCTTTTATTAGTTTTCTTTGAACAGAGTTTAATAACTTATTGCCTTAAAATGGATTCTTCCAAATAATAAAATTAAAACTAGAAAGCTATCCCAGTGAATGGAGTACTTAATCAAGCAGAAAGACCTGGTTTTGATCTCTATGGTGATGCATGCTTGCAATTACAGCACTGTGGAGGCATAGACAGAGGGTCATGGGGTCACTCACTAATCAATATAGCCTAATTGATGAGCTATAGGCCAAAGGCAGATGCTTTCTCAAAGACAGGGACAGCAATCCTAATGGAACATGAGGTTGTCTTCTGTAAAACATTTAACTTTTTGAGCTGTAGACAAATTCTATATATTTGTTTTATGTATTATGACTGTGAAGCTGATTTTTCTCTATGAATCTTGCTAAGATGTCTCTAAACAAGTTAGTTTGGATTATTAAAATTTTTTAATTCAGATTAAAATTAAGTAGAAAGTATTTTATAAGGTGAAAGATGAAAACACATGTTCTCACAGAACTAAAAAATTTAGAAGTAGAAGAAGTGAGATTCTGGAATTATCTAAAATCCTACATAAACCAATCTTTGAAGTTTAGAAGTTGGTTGATTATGTATTCCTTTTATTGAGTAATGGTTAATAGTTAGCTAAAACACTCATTTCAAAGGTATATGCATTTCAAGTGATTTCTCACTTTCTATTTCAGAATTTTTTAAAAAGTTGATATAGGATATTTCCCCCAGAAGACATAGGTTATTAAATGGAAATCTCGGTGATAGAAGTATGTATATTGCCCTAAAAGTTATTGGTCAGCGAGACTACAGAGGCCCCCAAGACAACATATTCTATTGCCATAACTTCTGGTTGCCCCAAATGAGAAGATAGTATGACCTAATTTTAGAAAGAAGACTGAGAATTCAGGTAAGAACTGATCTAGAAATTTCCTGCCTGCTTGCTACATTTCATAGTGCCCAAAATGTGTTAGGCAGGCCACTTCAGGAGAAAACAATTACTGGACTTACCAGAAGGGAACCCCGCATGCTGTATTTCCAACCTGACAGGCATGATGTGTCATACATGCCATAGTGGCCTGACTGTTACAGGGGTCACCAACTGCTTTCTGATTAGATTTCAGGCCAGTTCCACAGGAGGGAATTAATGTCTGACACTGTAAACAGAACTTAAAGCCCATGGCTGGGAGAACACATGCTCTAGTGTGGGGACCACCTACGGTTGCTTTGCTAAATGGATGTTTTCAAACTGCCATCAATATTTATATCTACAGATAGTCATGCTGTCAAAGTGGATCATAAAAGTATCTTTTTGCCATGAACAGGAGTCAATACAACTGCCTAGCTGAGGGGCTAGGCAGTTGATGTGGTTGCTGTGGAAAGGGGAATAATTTTTCTTCAGTAGTATGGTCCCTGGTAAATTTCCTGTGTTCATACAGGAAGCACTAATTAGAGTCACTGTATTGTAAAGAGAGAGACAGAGACAGAGAGGCAGACAGACACACATGCAGTGAAAAGGAAGGAAGGGAGGGAGGGAGGGAGGGAGGGAGAGTGGGAGAGAGGGGGGGAGGGGGAGAGGGGAAGAGAGGGAGGGAGGGAGAGAGGGAGGGAGGCATGGAAAATATGAATTTGGGAAGGGGATGTATTGGTAAGGTCTAGGAGAGCTAGGTGCAGTATACATTTAAATCAGTGATCTAAATGCTCTGTATATATGGATGAAATATTCAAAGAATCAATAAAAATAATGAAAAAACCATTGATATCAGAAGATATTTCATATCAGATTCTGTCTGCTTTTAAAAGTAATGAACTTCCATATTATTTTATATGCTGTAATGATTTTAAAATTTTAGCTATAACAAATTTAAAATGAAGCATGAATAGAATATTTACTTCTGACAGAGTCTAGAGAACAGCACACACACACACACACAGAGTCATTCAGAGAGTCATGTATTTGTAGTGACATTGATACAGGGCACGTATATGAGGTCATCTCATAAGTGTATAATATAACATAAAGTGTAGTCGGCTACATTACCTAAGTTACCGGAAGTACACTCTGTGTTTCTCCAAAGACAGTATCATTTCATGGTCTATTTCTCAGTACATGCCTATTATTACCTCGTGTATGTATGTACATATCCCGTGTTTCCTCATAGAGAGCAGAGCCATACTATAGGGCTTAATACTCTCTTCCTCTTCTTCCTCTCCCTCCTCCTCCTTCTCCTCTTCTTCCTCCTCCTCACAATTAGTGAATGATCGTTTGTAAAATAATGCTGTGGTTATTATTAATCAAATATTTATGACGAAAGGTTTCTAACTCAAGTCTCGTATCTGCCTACTCCAGTGTCCTAGTCTACTTACAACTCAGGGTAACTATTTGGTAGATACTGAGAATGAAAAGATGGTTCTTCAGCAGCACTTAACACAGCTTTGATATGCTTTTTCAGTGATCATGTTTTCAGTATGTACCTAGTCAAGCATTTTACTAGAAAACAAAGACACCATATTGACTGTAATAGTTAACTTTGTGTGTCAACTTGGTGGGCCAGAGAACCCGTATTTGATTCATATATCATTGTAATTATATGTCATTATTCTGGATGTTTTCATGAGGGTAATTTGGATGCAATATACATTTAAATCAGGCAACTTGGAGCAAAGCAGATTGCTCTCCATAATGTGGGTGGGAGTCTTCTAATCACTCAAAACCAGAATAGAACAAAAGGCTGACCTCCTTCATGGAGGAGAGAATACTCCAGCAGACGGTCTTCAGACTTCATCTGTAACGTTGGCTCCTCGTGCTTCTAGAGCAGATGTTCAGCCTCCTGGCCTTGCCTATCACACTTTGCTCTTATAAACCATTATAAACCAATCTCATTAAGAGATTAAGGTAAATGCAAAGATAGACAAACAGATGAACACACACACACACACACACACACACACACACACACACACCCTGATTTGGAAACATCTCATTAATGTTTCCAGATAATAAGAAGCTCAGTGTTCAGTAACAGGATATACACACTGATGAGTAAATATAATATAACTAATATAATATAATATAATAATATGACAGTTTATCAAGGGGTAGACATTTACACATATTGGGAGTGGCATAGCTATAGAGAAGCTGCAAAAGCTTCAAAATGTTCATAGAACTTTCATTGGTGGAAAAGGAGTTTGATTTTTACAGGGTACAAGACATACCCAGGAAAAGAGATACTGAAATACAGGCTAGAAGAAAATTATTACGTATTTTATTAGAAAATTCAGGATGGATGAGAGTCAGAAGATCACTTAAAGGTAATGGCCAATAGGCCAATACCCTAAATAAATAGAACACATACTTTTAATCTCTCTCTCTCTCTCTCTCTCTCTCTCTCTCTCTCTCACACACACACACATACACACACACAGAGGCATAAGATAAAACAGTTGCATTTAAAGTCGTTATCAAAAAAAGAACAAACCAAACCAATCAAAAGAAAACAAAAACCAGGCATGAAGGCCCACACTTTTAATCTCAGCAATTGACAGCCAGAGGCAGGCAAATCTCTGTGAGATTCAGGCCACCTGGTTTACATAGCGAGTTCCAGGCCTGCTGAGGCTACAAGGAGATCTTGTTTCAACAAATAAAATAAAATAAAAATGTTAAAAGTGATTCTCCATCGATCTAAATCGCCCCCTGTGCTACTCCGACCCTTGTTCTAATGCCCTTCATGCTCAGTCGGAATGTCCTAGCCTGTCAAAGGATAGTGTCACATAGCACTGACTTTCTATTTAATTCCTTGCTAATTTCAACGAGTTAGAGTTCTACTCTGAATATTTTCTATAACCAAGTCTTTTGTAACATGATTAGGAAGTTGTAAAATAAAGAATGCAGTGGTCCTCTGCCTTCCTTGCTCTTAAAAGGGTAGTCAGTATCAAGGGCTGGGGAAACTGCCCAGTGGGTAAAGTGCTGATTTGGCAAGTAAAAGGACTTGTGTTCAGATCTCCAGCACCCACATAAACACCTGGGCATAAGAGTGTGTTCCTGGAACCTTAGTACTAAGGGAAAAAGTTGATTGCTGGGGCCTCATTAGCCAGGCAGTTAAGTTGAAAAAGTAAGCTCAGTTTTCATAAAGTTGACAAGTAACTGAGGAAGATATTTCAAGTTAACCTTTTGTCTCTACACACACTTGTACAGGAAAGGCTCTCAAGCACACAGCTGTATACACACCATACACACACACACACACACACACACCACAATAAACACATACCACACATACACACACACACACACCACAATAAACACACACCACACATACACACCCAACACACACCACACACATACACTCTCTCATACACTCTCACATACAGCATAGTAAATATTTAAATCTGAATAAAAGACTGAGGATTGAATGTCCCTAATTATTAGAACTCAGTTTATTTCTACCTTGCTATACTATGAGAAATGACCTATAGACCACAAGGGTTTGCCCGGATGCTACATCTCAGACTCCTGTATAAAGTGTTTCAGAGGTGAAAGGGTTAAAAATCACTGCTGTGTAAAAAAAAATCAATAACAAGCCATTCAAGTAAAAATGCTATTTAATAGAGCTTCCATATTTAAAGTAAATATTAGAGTAAGAGCCATCGGGGAACATGATTTATTATAAAATAACAGCAGGAATATGTAGATTTCTTAGTAATTCTATAAGTAATGTCAAAGAATCACCTTCAGGAGCTAATTAGCTCATTAAAACATCCCATCTCACTGCAAAGCTGTTCTCCTTGAAGGCTGTCAGCTGCGTGATTGAATGACATGCAGAATCTCTTGGTATTTTATGGATATGTGATCCTTTGGCATTCAGTAATGAAACTGCTCTTCTGTGTTTGTAGAAGAAGAGCACTCAATTTTCATTGAAATGTCAGAAAGATTATATTGTTTTCTTCTATTTATTTTTATTGTTTTGGTTTGGGACGTATTTGAAAGCCTGTCAGTGGCGTCCTTTGCAGTTGCCTCAAAAGCCATAAAACAATAGGTACGATATGAAAATGCTAATATCCTGTTAAAGCCAAGAGAGAGGGATTTTTTAAAAATAAGAAATAATGCCAGATCCATCCATTTCAAGCTAATGATAAATCATTTCAAAATTTTCTTTTTAAATTATATTAATTTCTCCAAAGTGATCATGAAATTTTTCACAATAAGATCTCTAGATACATATACATACATATTTGCACACACATATACATAAATACACATTTGTTTATATATTACTGAACAACTCTTGTACCAGTACCACACAGATTATATATTTAAAGTTTGATAGACATTCAAAAAACACTTAATAATAAAATAAATGAATTCAGTATTTAGTCAATTCACATATCAATAATTTGAGAAGTCTTTTTGTGTAAATTGTCCTTGGTGATGTTCCCAATAATCCTGTGTCCTTTACAAATGAAATAATTACTCAAACTCTGCATTTTTTTTTTCACTGATATTGTGCTATTTAACCCAAGGCCATGTTAGATCACAACTGTTAGCCTATCTGAACATTCATTCAAGATTATGATGTGTTTTTGCAAAGGACATTAGCACAACAGACAGGAGGAAGCAAAGGGAGAAAACAGAAACTTAAAAAGAAACAATCATAAAGTAGGAATGAATAAATGCCTATTGAACTTCAGCTAACTAAGTGGAGGCTCAGTCATTATTTATCCATTCATACATGTATTCAACTGTAAATGTTTATAAACTAACCAGATGCTGGGGTAGGGACGGAGACACTGATGAATAAATGATAGCAGGTGTTAGCCAAATTTGTAAATAGAGAGGGGTCTGGGAATCTACCGGAGGCACAAACCCTTCTTCCTGAGCTCAAGGTGTTGTCCCTCAGAGGCATGGGGAATGCCATAGAATGTGTTAACTAGAGGAATATTCATGAAAGGGCTCTACAGAGAATGTGAATTGTATCCAATCTCTGCCTCCTTCATCCATTCAGGAATGAAGCCCTGAACATAAGCTTGAGAAGAACACTTGACCACCACATCAAACAGCATGGCTCCCAGCTAGAGGGAGAGCCAAATGGTTAAATGCTCTTTGGTAGAATAGGAATAAAAGGGATACATTAACCCACTTTGCTTCTTCATTAAGCAAATAATTGTGCCCATGACTGGGAACTAGCTTCCATTACAATGGACTTCGAGGGCATATATAGCTAACTCAGAGCCCAAACTCTGAGTAGGATTAGGAGGCTTCTTGCTTTTCTCTAGAAGTCCAGAGATCTTTAGACAACCATATGAAACAGAGTTTAAAAAGAAATTAATCTCTTTTTTTTTTGGAGGAGAGGGCAACAAATTTTGGCATGCTTTTTTGCCGAGCATCTTAACCTGATTTCAAAATAAGGAAGTAGAGGAAGAATTTGTGCAGAGGGCCAAGGATGAAAAACAAGACACACAAATCAAAGGGTTTATTATCAGGACTGCTGACATTTTCATCTGCTTCTGGAGGCTTTTCTGCCCTTTGGAATAACTAATCAAAATCTCCTTCAGATTCTTTTCACTCCAATGATCTTCTCTCCCCTGTGTTCAAGCCCTAGAATTTAATTGCATTCAACAGTACCTGCAAAATCTGAGACTCCATAGCTCTCACTTTCTTTCAAATATGTACACTTGCTATTTACAAAGCTAATAAAGTTTGCATGGTTTTGCTTTGTTTTGAGATGGGGTCTCCCTGTAACCCCATCTGGCCTGGAACTCGTTTTGTAGAACATGCTGGTCACAATCTCACAGAGATATGCCTGCTTCTGAGTCTGAGTGCTAGAATTAAACGTGTATACCACCATGCTTGATTTTTTTCTTTGTTTTAGGTTTTCATTTTTAATTCTTCATTTGGAGGAGTTCCATCGAAATCTGCTGAGGAGGGTCTTAGCAAGCAAGCATTTACATATCTTGTGAAATTTTTAGAGCAAAATATCTCCTCGATTATGTGTTTAAATAGGTACCCAAAACCATAATCTTTAAACTTTCATGAAATTAGTACCTTCACCTGCCTTCGTCACAATATTTGGACACACTGGAAACTTGCAGCGCACTATCGTGAAGACTGTGTATTCCATATTTTAACACCCTGCTCTAGTCTGGCTGCTCCCTTCCCCCACACGGAGTTCAGGTACATTTTTGCTATAGTTTTGCCCCTGTCAACGTCACTCACACAGGCTTGTCATTCTCAAACATATTGTTACAGGAAAGAAGACACAAGACATTAGAAAGTTTCAGGAAGCAGTTTTTATTTAGGCTGCGACCTGGTTCAGAGGATTGTCTGTCTGAATCCCCAAAAGTGTAGGTTCTTAGATGTTATTACTTGGGATAATGGATTACAACACAGGCAAATTGCATATTGATTGGCTAACAGCACAAAGTTATAAAAAGCAAGTGGTTTGTCTAGCTTTTGAGGGAAGAAAAAGTGTACAAAGTCCCTATCTGTGACAAACAGAAGTGAGAAAGTTTAGTTCTAGCTAGTTGTGTCAGTGTTCCAACCACAAATTTGCCAACTGAACTTTGCAGACAGAGACAGAGACAAAATATTAAAGTCCATGTTTTCCTTCATTTTTTCCCATTTTCATCACGCTCTACATCAATATAAGCCCCCAGAAATGGCACATTGGTATATTCAAAATACGAGTTTGTAGACGTCAAATGAATGCTTATGAAACCTGTCAAAGGAAATCACACAGACATCTCTTTGATTCCACTGTGTTTATGAGCACAAGTGTTTAGGGAGCACTCCATTGATGCTCCTTCTCTACTTCCAAAGAGACTTAGCGTTTTCTTGCGTAGGTCCCCACTCCCCAACCTGCTCAAATCTTAGTCAAAAATGAGTCAAACAGTTCCCTTCCTATTTCTCTACTCTAAGTTGTATGCACAACTCTATGCATACGGATGTGGCAAATTCCTTCCAGAATTTTCCCACTCTCCCTTTGCAGTTTACATTATTTGCCCACAAGGCTTCTGAATAGTCTTCACCCCGGAGACTCCATTCACCATCAAACCAAGCGTTTCAGCGTTTCCTTCATGTTTTCTGTATGCGCCTGCTTTCTTCTTGGCTGATATTTTCACTAACATACTCCTAATGGTTCCTAAGACATTTGTGAGAAGTGATTTTTTGACATCTTAACTGAGAGGTTATTGGGTATAGGAAATGCTACCCTTGAAGATTTTCCTCACAATTGTGAAGTTATTAAAATATTATTTTTAACTTCCAGTGTTGTTCTGATAAGTTCATGTTCCCCTGATATTGAATTAGTCACCTTTATTCCCCTTTCCCAAACGGATTTTTTTAATCCAGTCCAAGTGTTGGAAACTGTCAGATTAATTCGTCTCCTTCTTGACCTCATTCTCCACCCCCTTGTCTTGCCTTTCTCCTCTTCTTCCTCCTCTGCCTCCTCTTCATTCTCTTTCTGAAAATCCATGTCCCTCAGTTCTGCTAAGCATTTCCGCGTTCGTCTTTATATTGTGTCAGAACTGATTATGCAATGTAGAGTAACATTCAGTTTTCTTCGTGAAACATTATATAAATTGGACAAATGTATACTATTCTGTAAGTGCTGTTGTGGGACAGAAACACTGATACAGGTCAAACAAAATAAAAGAGTGTGTGGCTGTTTCCAGCGCAGGATCTCATCAGAATGTAGCTCAGGATCTGCTGTTTGTTTTCTTGTTTACTGACCTTGATGTACATTTATACAATTTCAAAAAATGTGAGGAATGATTTAAAACTGCAAATTATTCCTTGTCCTCTAGTTTAACTATAGTACATGCTTCACTGATTTGTAAGTGCTCCTAGAAACATGAAATGGACAGTAAATTCATGTCAGGAAAGGGACAGTTGAAAATGTTGTACAATGATAATTCACTGTGCAGAAATCTGCTCAATCTGAGCTCTCTGAGGGAAAGCAATTGCAACAACCCCCTTTTTTTCTGCTGAAGTATGCCTGCTGTGCAAATGCTCCATACACACCAGACTAGTGTCTGTTTCTCACTTTGATAGGAATATAGCTCACAAAATATACAGCATTAAAGTGCAGTTCCTTTCAGTTTTAAGAGATGTGGAGAAAAATTCTCATAGGATTTAAACAGTGTTTATTTCAGGAATAGATAGCTGTAGTTACTAGCTGTCCTTTGTCAGCACTGAACAGTGTCTCCCTAGTGACAGAGGCGAGCACAGGTGCTTTAATACATTCATGTTTGTGTGTTTGTACTATGCAGCATTTTCTAAAGTGATAGATTTCAGGGCAGAGGGCTCTTTGTTCCTGAACTTTAAATACACACTGGTTAAAACAGAAAAATCTTATAGCAATTTAAATCAGACCATATTTTTTCTCTTGCTTTTTCTCTCCCTCAGTGACATTCTCTTGAATGTAAATGCAGTGTACACCATTCACCATCCTATCCAAACTGAGCATGTGTTACAGCAGGCTTATCCTTGCAAGTTCATCTGGCGTTATTTTCTCCAAGCCTACCATGTGCCAACCTGCTGGTCTTCCTTCTTTCTCTTTAAGAAATTGAAGAGAAAATATCCAACTAAGCCTTGTACGAAATAAATATTTTCACCTCCCCCCTCCAATATCCCAGGACATAAACTGGTGCCTTATACATGGAACTGTTTAATGTACGTTTTTAAATGAGCAAAGAAAGGAAGCTGTGAAATTCACTGCTGGGTTTAAGGAAGGTTTAGCGAGACTTTAGCAGTAACATTTACCAAGGAGGATATGCTGCATAAAGGCATTTAATAATGATTTCATAGGAACAGTGGAAGAACTTATGACATTTACATGCATGAGTATTTCTTAGAATTTCATAAAATTTTGCACTTTTAAGTAATTTTACCTATGCAACCTCATTTGTACAGGGCCCTGTTTTTTCTAGCTGAGTGGAGGCAGGGACCTTGAAAGCTTAATTAGAGACAGAAGGAAAACAGTGTCTTCTTCCAATGATCCATATGTGTGTGTTTCAAGAACAAAAAAGGAGTTTTGTTTTGCTTTATGACTCATCCTAGAACTTGCTGTTTTATTTATTTCTGACCATGGAAAATGACTAGAAGAGCCAGTTCAACAATTTCCCCAAGGAAAGGAATTGAGTAAGGAGCCAAGTATCTCGGTGAAAATGAAAAAATAAAAAGTATAGATCTGCAGATCTGTGAATTTCCTCCTTAGACAAAAGGAAATAGGTATATGCATTTGATCTAACATATAAAATTTATCCTTTAGCAGGCTCCTCTAAGACTCATTGTTTTGTATTTTGAGAGTCCTTGAATTTCATACTAAGCCATTTCCAAAATTAAATACACATTAAACAGGCTAGAGAGATGGTTCAGTGGTTAAGAGCACTGACTGCTCTTGTAGAGCATCTGGCTTCAGTTCCCAGCACCCATGATGGCTAACAATCATCTGTAACTCCACTGCCAGTTGAATCTGCAGCTCTCTTCTGACCTCTGATATCACTGCATACTACAGGTGCCCTCACATACATGACAGCAATACACTCACACATAAAATGAACATAAATAAATAAATAAAATATTTAAATATGCATAAAATAATAAATGTGAATTAAAAATAGCTATTCGATTCAAATATATACCTGAAATTTTCTTTCTCAGTAATATTTGGCCAATATTTTTAAAGTAGTCAGGAACTTGCTTCAAAAAGAACCAGGTACAGATTAAGAAATGCATTTTCTTCCTCAAGGATTAACTAATAAACAATGAAAATGAGAATTTCATTAGTTATTTGGAAATCCCTCATACTCTTTGTCAGAAAACACATTTATGTAGCACAGGTTTAATGAGTGAGCTGTATGTGTCCATTTTATAGAAAAATTTTAAAAATTATTTTTAATTATTTTAATTTTAGGTGTATATTGCCTGCATGCATGTAAGTGTACCTGTTTTGTGTAACGCCCATGGAGGTCAGAAGAAGGCATTGGATTCCCTGGGACTTGAGTTATGAATGGCTGTTAGCTGCCATGTGGGTGCTGAGGATTGAATCTCAGTCCTCTACAAGAGCAGACATTACTCTTAATCACTGAGTTATCTCTCCAAGCCTTTTATTAAAAAATTATTTATCATTATTTATATTTTGTGTTGTGAGTGTGTTGGGTGCTGTATGCAAATGCATTCATGTCATGCAATGTTGGTAGAGGTCAGAAGAGGGGGTCGAATTCCCTGGGAACTGGAGTTAGGAAAGGTTGTTAATCACCACCTTGGTTCTGAGAATTGAACCTGGTCCTCTGTAAGCTGAGCCAGTGCTCTTAACCACTGAGCCATCTCCCTGACCCTCAGAACAAAATATTTATACAAGTCAATCTCCATTTATTTTCTGCTCTCAGTAGGTTTCTTCTAATTTTCCTGTTGAAAATACATTTTAAGTAACGTTATTTCTAAGTGTATTTTTTTCTCAATATACTTTTTATTGAATTTTTGTGCATTTTGCATAACACATCTAAATCATAGCCCCCCCCCACTTACCAGATTTCATGCATTTTGTTATACACATTAAGACCTATCCAGTCAAGTTTGTGTACCCAGATGTCCCATGGTGTGAGTTCATCAACTGGAGTCTAATCAGCCTATCTAGAGTCACTCACTTAAAGAAGATCAACTCTTCCTCATTTTAGCAGTATTCAGCTACCAATAGTTCCTCAGTTAAGGTTGGAGCCTCCTGCCCATTTCCTCAGTTCTGTGCTAGATTTTTGTTTGATTGAGTTTGCTTGGGTCTTGTGCATGCTGTCACCATTGCTGTAGGTTCATATGAACAAGGTCCCAGTGGCCTAGAACATTGTTTCTTTAAGATCATGCACTTTTGAAGTTCACCTTTCTATGGAAATTTTCTTAAGTCCTCACTATCATTAAATAGAATTTTGCTTTAAAATTTTGTTTAAACTGGGGCTGTAAAGATGGCCCAGTGCTGGCTGTGGTTGCCAGGCTCTTGACCCTGGTTCAGCTTCCGTTCCCACATGGCGCTTAGCAACTGTCTGTATGTACAGTCCCAGGGGATCCGATGCCTTCTTCAAAGCTCTGCAGGCATCTCTAAAATGTGGTGCACTTAAATGCAGGCAGGCAAAACACTCATACATATGAAATCAAAATAAAATAAAAATGTTAAATAATTTGTTTAAACTATATAGTTAATCCTGATGAGTAGCTATTTCTTCTGAATTGACACATTGACTCCTGTAGGGAGGATTATTAAGACCTAGGAAGTAAATGAAACTTTCAAGCCTCAGGAAGAAATCGAAACTTACAAGTTTCAGGAAGCTTGTGAAAATTGCAAGATCATAAGGCCACTGTGTAAAGTCATATGTTCAGTAACAATTTCTGGAGAGTCCTGACTCTGACAGGCATAGCTGCCTGCAAGTCCCATAGGGAGCTCTTGAGAGGCAGCTTTTGGGAATAATAATTTATATTGAAAAAGTGTTGAGGTGAATGTTAGGTTATTTTGCTTGCTCTGCGTCACACATGTTCATGTCAGGAGCCATGATGTCACTGGTTCCCCAATTTAGTCTTAGGAAGAATTATTTCTTTAGTCAGGCATCAGTGTCCATCCTGGCATGAACAGACATTTATTCATGTCCCCAGGAAGAGTCACACAATGATTCCTTTGTGAAATTTTGTGTGGTCGCCTCATGATGCTGTATAAGTTTAAGCTATTGTGGAACTAATGAACTATGACCTTGGTTCTGTGTGGTAGATAAGTATGCACAAAGACATGCATGTGACAAGAACCTTATGCATTTTAATAATAAGTATGCACACACTAATTATTCTGTGTGTGTATGTGTGCATGTATGTGTGTATGTGTGTGTAACTGGACTTTGGAAGTTTCTACTTGTACTCAAATCATAAAGGCGACTCTAAGTTCAGTCTCAAGCTGAGATAAGGAAAGGCAGAAAACCACAAAGAACCTAGTCTGCAAGCATTCGAAAGAAGGCTGCCTCTTTTAGGAAGACCCTATTACAATGTGTCTTACTTGTTAAAGTGGCTAAGCTTTTACTGGCATCTTCATATTACTGGGATGTGTCACAAGCCCACATTTGCCAGAAATATCTACTTTTAAGAATACATTGTTTAAATTTCTTAAATAATATGAAGAGCCTGTATAGGACTGTGCTGGAAGTCTCAAATCTACCAATATGATTACGGACAAGGAATAATATGAAAAATCCTATAAAAAACTTTCATGTATTTCTGGTCTGAAGGCCTTAGTTCCTAGAGCAGAAGCTAGTACTGGGCCCAGGCATAATAATCTTCATCCTGAGTAAGTTTGAATCTTCCTAATGAACCAGGAGAGTCTTGGGCTATTTTCTGTTATAATACTTAAAATCCCATGATTTTAAAACTAGAATGACCTGGAATAACCATGTTTATAAATTAAGCAAAAAACACTATTCATTTCAGGTGTTTCTGCAATATTTCTATCTTACAAAGGGAATCATGATTTCCCTTCCTACAAATTCAGCACTTTTTACTGGTAGCACACACACAATTCTTAATTATTTGAGCTCTGTATTTTGGAATCCTCCAAAATTGCCCTGACACATGCACATAAAAATTTCTGATCATTATTTTCTATGCTTTTCCTAAATTCCCTGCTTTGGATTTAAACAGTTCCCAAATGATGATCATAACTAAATCAATAATTATAAGACTATGTGACTACACACAGCCAAATACACACATACACACACACACACACACACATATGTAGTTGAATTTCGTTAAGTCTTGATCAGAAAACACTATGCTGTATACACATTATCTCCTGAATAGAAGGATTCTTTTAAAAGAAATAATGGATTATTCAGATGATAATTTAATTTAATTTCATTAAAGTATTGATTATTTCCTACTCCATCTCCAGGAGAGGATTTCACTATAACTCATCAACAAAATTGGCTAAGATGAGCAATATATGCACAAATTAAAATACATTAACTTTTTTTCTGTCTTTCCTTTCTGCAAGGAATTAGACTATCATAGAGTTACTTATCATTAACTTGTGACCCGTAACTCTAATTTGTACTTTCCAAACTTCCTGGAAAGCGCATGTGGCTAGTTGCCATATCTAAAAATCTCCCCCCTCTGTTCTACCATTGTGAAGATTTGGCAAGCTTTTCCCTTCTTGGCTAAAAACACTCCAGGATCCAGTTCAATTCCAAGATATTAGGAAAATGGGAAGAAGTCTGTATGATCATAGGAAGTATGCATTTCTGCACAGCATAACAATTATGGCTTCCTTCGGAGGAATGGCTATTTCCTTGGCAGTTTAATGACATGCTGGCTTCTGACATTGAAAATACAGGTGCCACAGTCCCGTGAAACTGAGTAACTTGCCCTGTGCCAATACTTCTTTAAGTCTTTTGGAGAGCTACTGTCTTTCTCAATCATTTTTGTCAATTCGAGTGTCATTTTTAGTAACTGTTAATTTGAGATATTCACTGTTAATTATATTTGAGACCTTAAAGGTGTTATATCACTTTACCTGGTGAACAAGCACTTGCATTTTTCCTCTATTTGATACTGCCAAAAAATAAACAGGGAAAATACCACAAAATAATATTTACTTGAATGGTTTCTTGTGTACTATCCTGGGCTGAATATTATAAAAGTCATGTTTGAAACTGGCAGTATCCAGTTAAGAGACCACATTACATCTTAGGAGAGAGATTTGTTTGGAGGTGCTATGGGTAGGAGGCCGGAAGGGAGGCAGGGACAGGAGGAAATTTCATTCTTTGTTTTGCCTTCCTTCCCAACTGTTTCAGGTCTTGAGTGGTTCTTTTGCTAATTAGCAGGAGTTCAGGAGCCAGCTTGTCCACAGAAGCCGCCCACCTTAACACCAAGCCTGAGTTCCCTCCCGGCTTAGCACAGTCTCACCTTCTGCTGTTGCTGAGAACCAGCTCCACTGGGGCTCGGGAATCAGCCTCACATGCCTTTGTGAAGCAGATGGTGTGGCTCCGGCTTTTCACCATGGTTGGAGGTTGTTGGAAGTTAAAGCCATAGTCCTTCCTACCCATTGCATACATAAGACTTAGCCATGGCTTTTCTGCTATGCTGCAGCCATTTAGAATCTGTTTGTCCTCCCCGAATGTTCCTATTCTACATATTCTCTAATGCCTCAGTAAATCTGACTTAGCAGTGGAAGACCGGCCGGCATTTCTCCATTTCGACCTAACTTTAGTTAGCTGATTTTAATTTTCTCTTTTAAAGTATAACTTTAAAATAACTCATTTTCCAAATAAAATCTTCCAAAGGTCTAGAGTCATTTGTGGGATTCATAACTGAAATTCATATTTACAGCTGAGTTGGGTTGAACTCCTGAGCAAAGAACACTTAGTAGTTTGAATATCTTGCTGTCCTTGGGGGTTGTATAAATGTGCAATCTGTTTTCTCAGTTCCTTATGTCCTAGATTGGTATACATACTTAATCATTTAATTTTGCCCTTTCTATATTTTTATAGTTCATCTAAACACCAACAAGCTAAACATTTAGGTCTCACTTGTTTGCGTCTTTCTTTTGTAGACAGGGTTTCCTTTTAGCCCAGCAGCCAGTCAGAAGAGGAGAGGAAGAGTTTAATCCACTAGCAGGACTGACACACAGATCCTTTTGTATAGGCGTCAGCCCCTTGCTCCAGTTTGGGTGGGAGGTATATATACTCACATGTAAGCAAAAGATGAATAGCATATACATGATAATTAGCAGGTGACATATGGTAGGAATGCAGCAGCTTTGGGAAAGGACTCCTGCCTGCTTTCCCCATGCCTAGCTCTTGTCTCTGAGCTTTTCCTGTTCCAATGTTCTTAATTACTATTGCATTCCAAGGTCTTTTAGCAACCATTAGATGTGCTGTGTTTTTCTATTTCCGTTATACACACTGGCCTGGAACTCGAACTCGATTATATGCAGACCATACTGATGTCAGCATCATGAAGCTACACCTGCACTGCCTCTCCCTCCTGGGATTACAGATTACAGCCCCCATACCAAGCACAAACCAAACATTTAAAGGGAAAATTTGCTAGGTTTTGCTACATTCATACTCTTGTGAATCATCATTGTATTCACCATAGAGACATTGTCCACCTACCTGAACAACGCCCTTAAACACTCCTTCTACCCATCCTGAAAACATTGCTTGTTTCCATTTGTTTAAATTAGCAGCAGGAAGCCTTTTGAATGAATGTGAATTGTATCATTTACGTAAGTCTTGCTTCTAAGGGACTTGAGTCTAGTCACCCATTCAAAGTCCCTTTTATTCTTAAGGTTAGTACAGAGGGAGAAGGAGCAGGATGGTTTGTACAGACGGAGAAGGAGAGAGGAGAGTTAGAGACGCTAAGGGTGTCTGAAAACTCCATAGGAGACATTATTTTATAGGTTCACTTTAAAATGCATATATAATGTATAGTTATATGTGTAAGGATATGTTTACATATCTACATGTGTGTGCATTTATATCAGATACATATATACATATATTTTAAATTTAGTTATGCCACATTATTCATCCCAAAAGCCCTAGACTATTTGACAAAATCCCAGTGCCAGGCATGGGAAAGCTTCCTTTGATTGCTGATCAGAGCTGTCAAAGAAATGCCCCAAACATATAGCCTATTACTTTTGCCCTTGGCTGCCTCCTATGACTTGAAGATAAGATGCTGTAGCTGAAGACTCTGCACACTGAGGACACAGGACTGGGAGGAATCGAACTGATCAGATCTGAAAACTTCCTCCCTGACCTACTACTGCCATTTTCCTAAACCAGTATAATTTTTAGCTGTATTTTACACCATTATCCTCATACCTACAGATAAGTATAGCTCTTACCCCCTCATCAATGAAGCTTCCTTTTGCTGCAGATGGAGGCTACTACAGAGATCTGGGATCAGTCAAAATACCAAGCCTACATGACCACACGGTGCCAACCCCAACTGGTACATCTGTAACACACCTACCCCTACACCAAAGGGAGCACCAACAAGAGAGGGTGGAAAGATTATAAGAGCCATAGCACCAGGATGCCCGCTGTGAAATAATATTTGTGACCCTAACAGGGAAATTGTGCCCATGCAATCTCAACAATATGGCTGCCTAACAAGACTTGCATAATGGTAAAGTCAGTTGACATACCATCATGAATATCGGTCACACCCGTCGACAAAGACCTACAGGAAACTGAGGGCTCCTGAGAGAGGGAAAATCAGTTTTCTTCACGGATGAATCCCCTCATAGGTTATAAATCCCAAAGGGTCAGCCCTAAACACATGAACATTTGAACAACTCTAAATGGGCTCAGTAAGTTATATATACACATACATGTATGCACATATATTTGTAATTAAAACAGAAGTGCCATGAATCTATTCTGAGAGGTACTGGGGTATATATGAGAAGTTAGTGGGAAAGAGAAAGGGGCGGAAATGATGCATATTAATTATGAATTCTCAAAAAAATTAAAAATTGAATTTAGAAAAGAACATTCATTGAAATATAGCATATAAGAACATACCATAAAGGGGCAAAGCATGAAGCTCTATTTCATATGAGGGAATGGTGGCCAAAGGGAGCACTTTTATAGCTACAAGACACTGGTGTATTGCACTATCCTTGGACATTTCTCATCTCTTTTCTATTTCAACTCTGTTTCCTCTTATAAACTAAATTCATCACTTCCATAACTGCTATGGCAGTGAGATCATCACTTCTCTCCCTAAAGCTTTCGAGGTTTACCAGATAAACATTTTTCTCTTCACAGTACAATCTAGTGCTAGCCTTTCTCTATTATTGTTGGATAAAGCCATACAGTGTACTATCTTAATGCTAAATCTCACAATTAAGATTATGTAGTATAGCTCATTCATTTTCAACTCTGTGTATTTTTTTGCTAATGATTTAACTGTATTGATGTAAAATCCAAATCTGTTTCTCATTTCCAGTTATTGTGGACAGTGTACCATGAACCTTCTTAAACATGTTCTTCAGAACACAGGTACTTATATTTCTGTTTGACATATCCTAGGAATGGAACTAATAAATACTAGTAAATACAAATTTTAGCATATTAGAAAATGTCAAATCATTTTCTAAAATTGGTCCAAATGTGTATGACAGTTTCCAAACAAGTTTCTAGCTTCATATAAATGTTCGTATTATACTTATTTAATATTTTTGTTAGAGGAGATTTGCAGGCATGCTAAGGTCAGTGAGTGAGTGAGTGATTGTGTGTGTGTGTGTGTGTGTGTGTGCGTGTGCGTGTGCACATGCAGGTCAACCGACAACTTGCCGGAGTCTGTTTACTTCTTCCACCATGTTGGTGCTAGAGACTGAACATTAGTCATCAGTCTTGGTGACAAGTGTCTTTATCTTCCAAACCATCTTTCTGCCTCTTCTGGTTCATTTTAGACATGAAGGAATTGAGATATAAAACGTATATAGCTTCCCAGGTTCAGAGAGTCTATGTGTAAGAGTCAAGCCTTAAACACAGGCAGTCTCGCTCTGGTCTGTTCTTTCAGCCACTGTGCTAAACGATGACGAATTAGAGTCTGATGGATTCAGCATTTGTTGAAATGGGTTAAAAAAATAAAGTTAGAAAATCAAAACAAATTAATTGAGTTGAACCCTGGCATCCTTTAATTTGACTTGCTCTAGTATGGTGTAAAATAATAGACTATTTTTTCTGTATATACTTCTGTGAATTTAAATTATATATAATATGTATATTTTATGTATATACATAACATATATGACATTTTCTCTTTTAATCAGACAATTTCAATATCCAATGTCCTGTTACAGTCAGGTAAAGCATAGAGTATGTGAATGGTAGCTTAATACTGACAATTAAAAATAGTTGGGACTTTAGCTTAGTGAATAGAATAATTTTACTGATACAAAGGTGAAAATTTCTAGGTTTGATCCTTAAGAGAAAGAAAAAATAATGTCATCACTTGAGTTGAGACCACAGATCACACACACACACACACACACACACACACACACACACACACACTTATACAGATTTACATATACACAGGTACACATATACAGACCACAGAAAATAATAAAGAAATAAAAAGTCAGTAAATATGTGTGAATCAATAGTTATGTTCACATTCACCTATTACATATGTTTTCTAATTCATGACATTGTTTCTGAACATACATGTTCTTTCTTATACATTTTGAATCAGTATAAAAAAATCTTTAATTGGCATGGTCCTCAATTGACATTGGTTCAAGTTCCAAATTTGTGATTTGAAAGCATAGTTAAGTTTTGAAGTTTCGTCTGCACTGGGGTGGTTAGAGTAAGAAGTATCCCCGTATGCTCAGGTCTGAACACTTGGTCCCTGACTGACAGTATTGTTTCAGGAAGTTATGAGTCCTTAAGAAGTTGTTTTATATTTTTCTAAAATGAAATTTTGAGACTTGCATACAATATTTTGTGATCATATTTAGACCTCCTTCCCTACCTGCACCCCATTAGTTCCTCCACTTGCTGCAGGAAGTATGTCACTGGGGGTGGGCTTTGAAAGTTTATAGTCTCGCCCCTGTACCATTTCATGCTGTACCTTCTGTACGTAGCTGAGTATTTACTTCTCTGCTTCTCGCTTTGGCCTCATGCTGTCATGCCTGTCTTAGCATTACCGAATCACCCTCTGGAACCATAAACCAAAACAAAGTCTTCTAATAGGTAAGGTGAATTAAATACATGATTTCCTTCTATGTTCAATGGGGGATGGCTTTATTGTGATCTATTCCCATTATAAGTGGAAGAGTGTCTATGTATATAAAAGATCAAATTGCCATTGATGTTATAGGGTGGACAAATTAGATTTCTTTCTTGTGATATATTTTATCTTGAATGTGGGACTGAATTAGGTATTTAAATGTGAGGCGAAGAATAATATAAAATTTGAACTGGAAGTCACTCATTCCCCTTAAACACTAGTTTCAGAGTTTTGTTTTTTTGGGTTTTTTTTGTTTTTTTTTTTTTTGTCTTTTTTGAGACAGGGTCTCCCTGTAGCCCCAACTGGTCTGGAACTTGCTGTGTAGACAAGAAAACTGGCCTTGAACACACAGAGATTCGCCTTTCTCCACCCTCCCACCCTTCCACCCACCCTGGGCTGGAGTTGTTTTTTAAAAAGCATTTAATTGTTGGTGTGTGACTTGATGAAAAAATTACATGTGAATGGCAATGACTCAGGAACTAATATATTTGCTCTTTTATAATTTCGACTCCAGTATTGTATAACATTGTGCACATTACTTTGGATGTAGGCAAATTTGTGGTTTATTCAGCATTCTATTATATTTCAAGGACTCAATAGAATGGTTATCATTTGTGTAGAGAGATCACACTGTGTTGGAAAACCAAAGAAATAAATCCTGTCAGTCATCTTCTGTTTTCTCAAACTTCTGCCCATAAGGCAAAGTGTCAATCACATTTTCAGCTTGCAGAGTTATCAATAATTCATAGGGCTTCCACTGAACCATTTCACCACGGATTGATAGTAATGCCACTAATGAAATGTCCTATCCAACTGTGGCTAAACTACTCCACATTGATCTGTTTATGTAGCCAACTTCCCAAACAATCCTTGAGTGTGCCATAACTGCAGTAACTAATCTTAGGAACCTACACTGCGGTCCTAAGATAGGATAGGAATAGACAAGCAGCGAGACTAGACTAAGAATGCATGGAAAATATGCTTCAGATATAAGTTGATATATTAGTCTTGTTTGAATCAAATTTTTAATGTTTCACATGTGCTGTAGGGTGTTGGCTACTAATTGTTCTAAATTTCAGCTTATTCTGTATGAGGCATACAAGCCTGATTTATTATCTGTTGTCTATGTTTTTATGAGGCTTGTTAGTAGAACTCTGTTATATCTGAGTGACTCCCTGATGTCAAGAAACCATTCTTGTTAAAATATTTAATATCAAAATGAGCCGACACATCATTGAAATGGCTCTGCTAAACACGAGAAACAGAGTGAGATGTAAAATGTTGTTTACAGCACAATTAACAATATTATGGTGATTTTCAAACAACTGTTTAAGCACCACATAAAGGAGATGCTTATAAGGAAACCAATATTCTCCACCCCGCATTGCCTTGTTCTAGGTGCACACATAATCTCTTTCTCCTCACCAAAGTTGGCTGGCTGTTTCATAGGATTGAGGACTGTACATGGTCAGTTTTAAACTACACGGTGATTCCAAGGATACGTACTTGGAATGTGGGTGTTCTGCTTAAAGTAGCCTACAGGAAAAGAACTGATATAATGCAAATCCCACCAAGCGCTGTGTATGTCTCTCTCTCCATTCATGACCAGATAACCGAGCCCTCCTGAACACCAAGCATTCCTGAACAAGAAGCCTACAAAGTAGGCTTTTCCATTTCTATTTTTATTCACAGTCTTGAAATATAATGTTTATAGATAGCCAAGATCCTATAAATTCCCAAGGAACAGTCAGATGAACTGCCTTCCTGTGCACACAAATTACATCGTGGAGAGGATATGGAAGTTCCCACCTGTGCTGAGATCTCAGGAGCCAAATGAAGCTGAGAGGCAGTAACAGCTGAAAACAGGCGTCTCAAGGTCATCTACAGCATCAATAACTGGTGAACTGGCTGGCAGTGGAGACATTCCTGACATCAATCTGTTGTTGCTGGCAACATTCTGGTGTTGTTGACATGGCTCAGCCCTCTGGCGTGGAAGTTGAGTCCATTCAAACCTGATCCTTCACAGCAATGTAGAAACTGGGGAGATCTATTGTCTCTCTTTAGGTAGCCTGTATTGGAAGTCAAATGTCAGTGGTTCATTTAGAAAGTTCAGAACTAAGGTCCAAGGTGTTCTCTTGCACTCTGAATAAAGCCGACCCACTGCTTATGACAATACAAACTACAACTAAAAGTGAATCCAGTTCAATGTACTTGTCAGTACATTTAAATAAATCCTCTGTGTCAAGAATCTTGACCATAATTTCAATGTCCATATTAAAAAACAAACAAAAAAACTCTTTCTGTAAGGTTCTGGATTCGAGAGATGCAGCAGACAGAAGGGACCAGAGACTGCTGGAAGCTAACAGGAACCAGCTTTATTGAGAGAAGACCAGATGGGACTAGTGCCTCCGCATCCGCGAGTGGAGAAAGGCTAGCCCACCTTGGGGCTAGCCTCCCCGAAGAGATGGGGAGAGGCTAGCCCCCTCACCCCCATCTTGGGGCTGGGGCTCCAGGGAACTGGCTGGCGTGCCAGGTTCCAGATCGGGATGGAGGAGCTCCCTCAGGGAGAGTGTGAGAAGCAAGCTCCCTGGGGGAGCGAGCTCAGCCCAAAAACCAAGTTCCAGTCCCAGTCCAAATCTAAGTCTTGAAGCCCCCCTAGTCCCAGTCCTCAAAGCCTTAAAAAACCCTCAGCCCCCTCCTGGGTTTTAGGGGAGGGGGGTTGCCATGACATCTGATTGATGTTTAAGGCAAGCTTCTGGCCAGGAAGTAAGTAGTCCTTTTTTACAGCTGTTTGTGAATTCCTTGAGTCCTGAACCTTATCTGTTAAGGAAGCCCCATGTCCTTTGTGAATTTGAGGTCTGGACTCTTATCTGAGCTATTGCAAGGCTTAGATCTCTGAGAAGTTGTAAAAGTCGGTCTTTCCTCATGCATGTTTTGTAAACTCCAGCTCCAGGTTTCCTTCCATCTTCCTGAGTCTGAAACTGTTGGGGGATTCAGTCATATCTTACACTTTCCAGTAGATGATCAACGACATATAGTGTAACCTAAATCTGGCATATCTAAACTATAATCTTACTTCTGATTGTCTAAAGTAGTTGAGGGCCTATGACCTACAAGTTCTTAGGAAGCAACTAGGATATTATGTGCTTGGCTAGAATAATAAAACTTTACGAAAACTCCAAGTTTATTGGATGTAGCTAATGTCTGTGCTCGAAAGCAACAATAACATTAGGGGATTTCACTTCTCTGTGTAAAGTTCCCATGTTGTAGCAATAGGGTCTTCAGAATCTCTTTCGTGTAAAGTGGCATATCATAGTCTGTTAATGTTAGGTCTAATTGCCTGAAGTCTGTATCATTTACTATTAACTTCATAACACTATGGTGGGAGCTGGGAAGAAAACTCAGTTCATAAAGAACTTGTCTTGTAAGCATGGGTACCTGGCTTTATCCACAGAGTCAATATAAAGAAAATTAAAAAAAAACCTGAATGTGATGCCACATAGCTCCGACAACATCACTGGGGAGGCAGAGGCAGGTGGATTTCCTCTGACTTGTTGACCGGCCAACTTATCATTAAGCCAGTGAGAGACTGTCTCCTATACCCCAAAGTAAAAAGAGGTGGCATCTGAGAAGAACCACCTGAGGTACACCATCTGATGTTCTGTCTTCTACATGCCTTGTACTCATGTACACATAACACCTTCACCCCTCCATAAAAAACACACATAGGGAGGTGAGAGTTGGTGATGGGGCCTTTGTCTCTAAGGTCTGTCAGCGTGGTAATGCTGGGACAGGGTTGCATATCCTCCAAAATCCTAATTCCATGCTTTTCTTTTTCATTGGCCAAAGCATTTAACCAACAAGTTTCTTCGTTATTGTGCTTCAGGTGGCTTTCAAACTACACTGTATTTGCCCTGCCTAATTTTCAAATAAACTCGTGTTTACCTTGGTTCCTTTAATGCACCACTAGTGACTCATAATCCAACCACTTCTGAGAGTTGTGCGTATTAGCAGCTATGTAACTCTGCCCTTGCTTGCCATGGGTCCTGAGATGTCAGACAGGCTGGCAGACAAACCTGAACTTGATATTGGAAGACCTGGTAGTCACTGTGTAAGAGGCAGCTGGGGATGAGCATTAATGTGGTGGAAATGACAACAATGGTGGCTGCTTCCTTCCTTCCTCGCAGACAGTGTGGTGCAGGGAAGCAAAGGAGAGGGTCCCACCTGCAGGTCTCTGCACTATTTAAAACTATCCAGCATCACACTGTGAAGAGTCGTGGTTGGAGTAAATCATGATGGCAAAATGAAAACGGCAGTAATGCGATCTTTAAGAACACAAAGGAGGAAGGACATTCTGAGAAACAGTCATTCCACTTCTGAAATGCGTACATAGCGGCGTGACACCTCATAACATTTTAATGCAATTGGTTTGTTTCTATTAGTAGATTCCTATAAGGCTTAGATACTCTGTTCACAGTGACTTTCATGTTGGCATATTATGGAACTAGAAATGGACGAAAATTCACAAATGGATGGTCTAGGCAAACAGCTGTTCTTTGTCTGAATGGCAGAATTTGTGGTATTTGAGGAAACAGTTTTTCCTGTTACAATATTCTAGGAAAATATATGGTCATTGATACTGTTTTCAAGATTAAAAAAAAAAAAACATACTTCTAGCTCAATTTCAGTGAAGAAGAGAAACAGAATACCTTTATGGAAAAAACTGGGTACTGCTCTTTTTGGAACATATCCCTCATTTTTTTTTTTTAAACAGTTCTTGTTTTGTTGAAATTCTGTGATTTTCATACAAACACAGTTTGATGGTATTTAGATCCCCTCCACTTCACATCCTTCATTCTTAAAGATGTGCTTATTTTAATTTTATGAGTGTGAGTGTTATGTCTGCATGTGTGTATGTCCACCCTGAAGATGCTAGAAGAGGGAGCTGGGTCTCTTGGAATTGTATTTACCATGTGGGTGCTGGGAACTAAACTTAGGTCCTCTGCAAGAGCAGCAAGTGTTCTTAATCACTGAGTCATTTCTCCAATCCAAAAATATGCTTCTTTATATCTTTCCTTAACACGCTGAAAATCTCTCCTTTCATCTGATGACATAAATCAATATTTGGAATAAAATAAACATTGGAATAAACGAATAATGTTGCATATATATGTCTAGACATAGGAAGTCACATACGTTGCAGTATATGTTCACTTTTGGAGATCAAGTTGACACAGGCAAGACATCACCAGAGCAGAGCGCATGTGATAGAGGAGAGGCTGATCTTAGAGGGTTCTGGAGTGGGGGTGGGACAGACATGGGGTCAAAATATCTTCGCACTCTCAAGAATCCAGCACTTCACTCATTTAAGCTCCACTTCCTGTTTCCATCACCTCCTAAAAACCCATCCAATTATGAAGCCATCAATTGATTAATCCTTGATGAGATAAGAACACCCACGATCCAATCATTTTCCATGAGCCCCACCTTGAGCACTGCTGTATTGGAAACCAAACCTTTGGCACAAAAGTCTTTGTGGCACATTCCTGAGACAAACTATAACTCTTGATAGTCACTGCGGTGCAGAAATCAAGGTCACACAAAAGGGAACACTCTGGAGAGCTGTATCTCTGTTCACCTAGGGTTTGGTAGTTTTCCCATTTTGGAAATGGAAATTTTGATGTAAAAGAAGATAGTGTCATTCACATTGTTACTGTTTATGGGAGAGGGTACAGGAGGTAGGGATTACATAAATGCTGCGATGTAGTCGAGAAATAAAATGAAATTCATGCTGCGCATAAAATATCATAGTTAAGCAGAGATTTTCAAAGCAGTCTTCCAATGATATGAGCACCTCTCCTTTCTAACTGACAGTGTTTGAGATGAGCTGGGCCGTCCTTCACATTTAGCAGAACTGCTGGATGTGGACATCTTACTTCTTGTCCTAGAGGAAAAAATAGCTGGATTTCCATTCAGTGAACCTTTTATTTATATATCTAATGAGTAATTTCACTCACTTTTCATTTTATTTCAGGAAATGGCATCATTGGAAATTATTTTAATATTGTGTTTATTATTTTTATATTATGTATATGAGTGTATTGCCTGCATATAGGTAAGTGCACACATGTCATGCAGTGCCTGCAGAGAACAGAAAAAAGAATCAGATTCCCTGGAATAGGAATTATAGATGGTTGTTAACCACCATGTGAGCGCTGGGGTTTGAACCTGAGTCTTCTGCAAGACCAGCCAGTGCCCTTAACTGCTAAGCCATCTCTCCAGCACTGCCATTGGAAAATTTAAAGGTTGGTTGGGACTTGTATCATATCAAATTTTCAAATATCAAGTTTTTCTTTTCTTCATGGGTAAAGCCAAGTACCTTCTTCTAGAGTATAGGTAGATAAAATGTTTCCAAATTATTTGAAGGAAAGATAAATGGTGAGAATATTCTGCTTTCCTGTCATTCTAACCATTTGATTATTTCTGCATATATTTTACTGAGTTTTCTTCAAAAGACTTATGAGACATAGCTATTTACATAGTATAAGTAACTATGGCATATTCTGCTGTTAGACATGTGGTTGTTATATTTTCAGGTAAATGCTTCCATGATATTGCAGAGGGACACTGTGCTCCGTGTGGTTTTCCTCCTTGATATCATTCTCATTTCTCTATTCCTTCAAAATAGACCTCCTGAAGCCATCTACTTCAAGGATGATCCTTATTTGCTGATCATTTCAGGAGGGAATCCTGAAATGATTAATAATGTAGTGTGACTTGGTTTAGCAAGGATTGCATGTAATACTTATCATAGGTGGCTCAGTTTTAGAAAGGCACCCTCATCAATGAAAAGACCTACAGCAAGAGAGAAGGACCTTTCTTTTCTGTTATATTTTGATGTATCTGCATACACCAACTAGACCTTTTACACAGATCTTTCAATCAAGAGGAGGTAGTACAGAAGATATAGCTTAGTGGCAGAATGCTTGGCAAGCATGCATAAGACTCGAGGTTCAATTCCAAATCACACCTACAAAAAATCAGATGACTGTGTGTTCTGGCTAAAACACCTGTTACCCCAATGATAGCTGGGTTGATTGAGTTGATCTGGCTGGCTAATGTTCTATGTATGTTCTATCAGAAGCTGCCTAACTGGTCAAAGAGGAGGACTTTCCCTGCTGGAAAAGGACTATCCTTTATCAAAACGTGTATAAATATCTGTGTGCCCTCCACTGGCATTTTCAAGGAAACTTCGAGAAAAAGGGATTAGCAAAGAAACAAAATAAAAATACGTTGATCTTGGAAAGGAAAAAAAAGGAAATCATTTGGTTTCTTATGGTGAGCTTGAATTATGTAACCACGGGCACACTCTGTCTTCAGACTTCTTAAAGATAAAAAAAAAAAGCCTTCTTAAGGATTAAATAATTTAAAGCTAGAAATGTCATTATTTACAGTTCTTAAGTGGTTGACAATTATTTAAGCAATGTGTTCAAAAGTCACTGTTGCTATGATTACTTTCAGATATACAGCTGAACAATAAGCACCTGAAAAAATACTCTGAACCACTTGTTGCCAGGTCAATGCAAAGTAAACAATTAACTTTTCCACACACCCATTAGTATAGCTGAATTCTGCATCATTAAGTCCTCCAAGTGCTGGCAAGGCTGAGGAAAAGGAAGAGCTCTCATGGTTGCTGATGAGAATGGAAAATGGTACAGCTACTTTCACAAGGCCTAAAAGTTATTTGCCCAATGGCAGTGAAAAGTACCACACGGATGCCTGAGCACCCAGTACTTCTCAAAGCAAACTCATGATATGTCAACCTTCTGTGACTGTCAGGGGTACTTTAGAAATAGAATATGATACAGAACCAAGATCAACTGCATGTCTGTTTTGTACAACTTAAAAATTTCTAAGAAATGCCTATACATGGAGATTTGAGAAAATATTAAATTATTGTGCTGAATAAAGATGTCTGGGTAGAAAGGAGAAAGTTGTTATTCAAAGAACAGAATGAAAACATTTTCTATTATAAAAATATTCCCCTGTCTTGTACTCATTACTTCTTTAACTTAACTCCATACAAATCAGCTCAGCTCCATTTTAATATTCTAAGTCAATTTTCTTTTGGGGCATTCAAAAGACTGTTAAATGTTTTTAATCACTGTATATGGGGAAGAGTTCAATGATGGCATAGTCCTGGTAACTCCACATTAGCTTTCAATCAGAATAGTTAATTTTAAAAAATGGCAAAAATGTCTGCCATTATCCCAGGTATATGAAGAGTTGATCTACATTTTTTACTTCATAGCATAATTTTTGTCAGTTTAAGATTTCAAGTTTGCCGATGTTTGGAAAATAGAAAAAACGAATGAAAAAAAAGTTTACATTCAAGAAGACTGCTGTCACTACAGGTTGATGACTAATAATTTTAATATAAGAAATTCTTGTGCCTTTAACAGCTTGAAGGCTCACTCTGGATTGTTCTGTATCTTTCCTTCTATCTCCCTCTCTTCTCTCTCTCTCTCTCTCTCTCTCTCTCTCTCTCTCTCTCTCTCAGCTTCTCTCTGTTCCTTTCTTCTTCCTTGAATCTCACCAGAAGAGGTAGCTGTATCATAATTTTTTCACACAATGACATTTGAAATTATTTTTCTCTACTTAATTTGATAACAAGTAAATGTTTTATTCACATATGTCAAAATATATAAAATACACATTATACCATCTGGACAATACTGTTGTCCATCTGGAATATACCATCCTGGGAAGCACTGCCTAGTTTTCTAAATCTTACTGTTTCTCTGTTTAAAAGACACACACATTTGAGTCAAGGTATAGAAAAAGCTAAAATCCTTGAAAATTCCAAGATATGGACCAGTGTAATTTAGCATCTATGACTAAGTCAAATCACTTCACTCAGCAGGTAGGATATAATAACCTTACTTTGAACTCTTCAGCTTCAAAGGTTTTATTCCTGTACCAAGCCCTATCGATTCTCTGTCCTGATTCTGTGTAAAGCAGATGGCATAGATTGAAACCATGTCAGTCAAAGCTGATTGGGGTTTTTCTTCTTTGAAAATAACTGGATTGGCTTTAATAGAATTGTTAGGTGATGAATGGTCTAAATAAAGCTTTCATGTGATCTTTTGTTGTCTCAGAACACCTGAACATAATTAGGTCTCTAGTATGTTTACTCAGAACTTACTTTTGATTCCTGAAAAGTTCCACAGATTAGTAATACTGACATGTATGATCTCTGAGCTTAGACTGGGGCAGAAAGCACACGTGTAAATAAAGTAGATACTACAAGGTACATAACCGTACATACGGTTAAAAGAAATGATTCTAAGTTGGTCATTTTGTATTTGAGTTAGAGCTCTGATATTTAGTAACATCAATTTGGTTTTTTCAAATAGGAAATATTTTACTTTGTTAGATAATAAGTAAAAAATGATAAAATAAATTATCAGCAATAGTAGCATCCACAGTGATAGACTCTATGCTCAGATACCAATTGACATTATAATCATTGAGACCATAAGAAAATTGGGTAAGATGCTCGTGAAGCTCCCCAGTCCGGACTAGGGCTTTAGAGGGAGGAGGGGAGTGTCTTTAGAAGAAGTAACGATGAAATTCCTGGACAGTACTATAGACATGCAAGTTGATGGACTGATGAATTCTAGAACCTGTCAACTCTTCTGCTCACTGATGTAACCATGTTTGTTGCACAGAATAAAATGGGCAGAAATATTTCATCAGTCTTTGCTGAATCTGACCATTACTAGAGTTTGGGCTGATTGGCATTTAGAAATTATGATAAAACAAATCCTGAATAATATGTGCAGTCAGGAAAACTGTATATAGAAATGTTTAAGTAGGAAATAATTCAAATGAGATGGCCACCAGCTGCTGCTTCAAGCAGGCAAAGATTTCAAAAACATTTCAAAGAACATAAAATTTAGCTAATTACTACAACCTTAGTAAATGGAATTTCTGTGGCACTAATTTATTTCTTATAACTATGACTTTCCATCATTCCTTAAATATGACTTAATTTTAAAAAATCATTATATAATTTTCTGTATGTAAGCATCAAACCAAATAAAAATATTCATAATTATTAAATAGAAAAATGCTTTTAGGACAGTGGTTTTGTAACTATGTTTTTAAAAATCCCTGGATTTTCTAAGAACAGCTTAATTACAAATGGCTCCAAAAAGGAAGGTTTAGTTGAACAGTTCAACCTTTCATTGCTTTATGTATCGAATCTGATTAAGAACTCATGCAAAATCCCCCTGATTTAAAAATAGGAAGAATTTCTGTCAGGATTGACTGGATTGTGTTGTCAGACTCCTGCTGTGCCCTTGTGATTTCCATAATCAAAGCTTTTGAGATGGATGCCAATTTTCCAATCCTGTAAGCAGTTGAGTGTTCATGTGAAGCCTTTCATAGATATATTATTCTGTTCTATACGTTAGTCCCAGGGTGTCTATATGGTGCATGTCATCCCCCTCACCACCAGGAAGGACAAATAAAAACCCATGAAAGTAGCTTTAAGGTGACAGATGTTGCACATACTGCATTCACCCTATTCTCTTGGCCTAGACTTAGTTTCATAATAATTCACAGCTAGCTGAGGCACTCAGAAGTGTAATTAGTACTTGTAATCACACGCCATGTTAAAGCTCAGAGGTTTTATTCTAAAGAAGAAAAAGGTTAGAAGAAAAACTGAAATTTAATAGCAAAAAAGTTTCTTGACCATACTCTCTGGTTGTGTTTTATTTTTCAACTTGCATAGCTAAAGAATCTTTATTAATTAAGCATTTCATGCCAAAGCCTCAAGTAAACAGGATAAAACTTTGCAAAAATGGATCAATAGAAAATGTTAACCTTAATATGAGGCACTGCTGGGAAAATATCCAGTATTGAATATATGCTAATATTTTATAGATTTAAAAAAATGTTCCTTAATCACTAGAATTTTTATTCTGGTTAGAAATTCCTAAGAGAAATTATGTTGCAAACATTTCTGATATGAAACAATAAATTATGATAACATGATAGAAATTAATCATTTTAAGACAATGAACAATTTTTATTTATAAATCTGGAATTTATTTAACTCACATTTAATCATTTAACAAGTGCATGTTGATAATAACTGTTCAGATATGTAAGGTGTTTTTCACTTCTGAAATAGTAAAGGAGTAATTAAAAGTGCATTTAAAAAGAAATACATAAATAATGAATCTTTTAAAAGTAAATATCATTTATCATTTATTATTAAATATTTCTTTAATAAGTTATGTTTTAAAAAGAAAAAAAAACTTCTTCCAGCAAAAATGACATTAGAACAATTTATAAAACTGCAAAAGAAAATATATGTAAGAAACCACTCTATGATTAAAATGTGACTTCTAAAAGGAAAACAAAGACAACTAAAAACTATAGGGTATTGCAAATTTTTGAAGAAAAATACTTAAAGCAATAATTTTACCTCATAAAAACTATTCTTCCAGGGTAAAATTAGAGGAAGAAGAATATTCATGGACAAGGATGAAATCATTTGCACCTAGCCAATCTGCATGAATGAAAGGAAACAACAGACAGTACTAAAAGCTCAGTAGATGCAAATAGAAGCACAGAAGATAATTATGCTGAAATTTGGAAAGAACATATTAATATACTTGGATATCCTCTTATGTGGTTTAAACTATAATTGCAATAGTAGGGTCCAGAGTCTTTGGGGTATATGTCCAAGAGTGCTACAGCTGTATCACCTGTTAGGCCAGATTCTAGCTTTTTGAGGACTCTATCCTGATTTCCAAAGCGACTACACACATGTGCACACCAGCAGTGGAAAAACATTCTGCTCCTACAAATCCCGGTAAGCATTTGTTGCTGTTGTTTGTTTGGATCATAGCCATTCTGATAGGATTACATGAAATCTAAGTGGTTTTAATTTGAATTTCCAGGGTGACTAAAACTATTGAACAATGTTGAAAGCATTTCTCTTCCATTTGTAATTCATCTTCAAAGAACTCCCCATTCATTGTCTTGACTCCATTTTTTAAATTGAATTGCTTGTTTTATGATGTTTACTTTTAGGAAAATTATTTATTATTTTTATTTTATGTGCATGAATGTATTGCCTGAATGTGTGTAAGTACACTTGTGTCGTGTAATGGCATTGGAGGTCAAAAGTTCCAGGATTATCTGTAACTGGAGTTTCAGAGTGTTGGTAGCTGCCATGCAGGTGCTGGGAATAGAACCTGGACTTTCCACAAGCACAGCCAGTGCTCTTCTCCACTGAGCATTTTCTCCAGATCCTACTGTCTAGATTTTTGAGTCCCTAGTATATTCTAGATACAAACCAAACCATCTGACAGATGTATAGGTGATAAAGATTTTTTTTTTCCATTCTGTAGGTTGCCTCTTTCCTCAAGTAATAGTGTCCTGTGCTTTTTAGGGTCTTGAGGCCCCATTTGTCAGTTGTTGGACTTAATGCTTGTACTATAAGGATCCTGCTCAGAAAGTACTTTCCTGTGGCTATAAGTTCCAATATGTTCTCTGCTTTCTTCTCGATTCAAGGTTTGGGGTCCTTGACTCGTTTGGAGTTGAGTTTTGTGTGTGGTGAGAGATAGAGATCTACTTTCACTCTTCTATGCTGCTAAGCAGTTTGACTGACACCAACCTGCTGAACATGCTGCCTTTTGTCTATGTTTATTTTTATGCCAGTATCATGCAGTTTTTAGTACTATTGTTCTGAGTATAATTACTATAGAAATAACTGTTTATCTATGCTAATTGTGGCCCTTTTCATAACAGTCAGCAATCAGAAACAGCCTAGATGCCCATCAACTGGTGAATGGATAATGAAGGTGTTGTATATATACACAATGCAATTTCATTCAGCTCTTAAAATTGGAATTATGAAATCTGAAGGTAAATGGAGGGAACTGGAAATATCCTGAGTAAGTAACCCAGACCCTTAAAAGCAAACATTACATGCTCTCTCTCACAACTGGATGCTAGTTTTGAAATCTTTGATATACATGATTCCAATTTGAAAATCTGAGGTGGTCAAGAAATTAATAAATGACTATGGGTTGAGAGGAGATGCTTCCTGGAAGGCAGGGAGCATGGGGATGTATAACCAACACTAAAAGCTTTTAGAAAACACATTATGAAAAATCTACCACTATAGAAGCAACTTAAATTATATCCATTTACATTATAAAAAGAGATTAAAAGGAATGACCTTAAAACAAGAGGTATTGTCCCTTCTGGACATCATAAGCTTGCAAAGTAAAAGTCCAATGTCAAAAATGGACTCCCTCTTTTGCAATACGTGATCAGATATTCCATAGCCCCTCAAACAATAATACTGAATGCTTAGCAATCAAAGCACATGTGCACTTCTCAGTGAACAATTGGCTTTGCCGGACAAAATTGGATTTTAATTTTAAAGTGATGCTTGACACCAAAATCACACTACAAACATAAATTAACTTAAAGTAGACCAATGGCTTTAACATTAGAGCTAATATTATAAAATTATTTGAAGAAAATACAGGGATCATACATTGGCAAAAGACTCAAAGAAATAATTAATATCAGAAAGCTTTGCATTTCCATGTACATCATCAATAACATGATATGATGATTCATGAAATAGAACACTGTAAATCTAATGTCTGATTTCTGTTTATGCAGAGATGGGGAAGCGAACACAGAATCCCCTATATTGCAGGCATGTGCTCTATTACCACATCAAAACTTTCATCTCTGCTGACTAGCTTTCAGAGTTCTAGAAGGCACCATGCATGTTATTCTCAAAGAATGGTAATCATCAACCTTACCCGTCTGCGAATCCTGTGGGCTACGATAACAAATGGCTTGTCAAAATATGTGCACACATGCAATACTGGAATGAATGCTTTAAAAATGAACAACTATATTCTAATTGGATTTAAGTCTGCTTCACAAGATGAACTCCATACCTGATACTTTAATCAAGGCCAAGAACCTGTGGCCAGTCAGGTCACAGGCTACAAGGTGAAGTCTACTCCTATTATTACACTAAATAGACAGATTAGCCTGACTCATAAAGAATTATCATTATATTCACAGATTAGCTCTCACCAGAGGAGGTTCTTTTTTGCAGCAGACCTTCTGTAATGCAAAGACCAAGAACTGATTAGTACGCAGAGAATAAGAGATTGCAGAGTACTCAGCCTTAAATGGGACACGTGTATCATATCCTCTTCTCCCAAGGCTCAGGGATCATTGCAGAAGATGAAACCAGAAAAGTAAGAACCAGGGGGTGTAGATGAAAAAAGAACCTGTGTTGTGTGGACACCACAGGGTAGTTGCACTTATGTACCCGCTTATGACAGCACTCACAAGACCTGTCCAAACCCAAGCCAGATATGGACCCCACATGGATGGGGAAATGTACAGGAAGTCCAGGGCCAAGCTGAGGATTTATTGACAACTGATTGATGCTGAGAGTGAGAGAAAGAGAGTCAGTTTTCCTTAGTAATGTAATACCTGATAGGGTGATTATACTACAAGAGATAGACTCACACTCAGAGCACTTGAGAAACAGGTTAGATTAGGTAGACCTTGTACAAAGACAAGTAAGAAGGAGGACATGAAGTATAGTAAGGTGGAGTTGGATGGGAGAAGGGTCTGAATATGATAAAATTTTATTGAATGAAATTCTTGAATCAAGAAAAATAGTGAAATAAAATCTACAAAATTCCGAATATACAAGTATCATACCCTATAGTCAGCAACAACAAAACATGGAGGTCAGAAGAGGTCATTAGATCCCCTGGAACTGGAGTTACAGATAGTTGTAATCCTGCATGTGGGTGCTGGGAATCAAATCCAGGTTCTCTGCGAGATCAGTCAGTACTCTTACCCACTGAGCCATCTCTCTAGCCCCATGAGATACTTCTTATATTAAGGTAATTTATACAGATAGTGCTTTATGAAATTTTGCTTGTTCTACAAATATATATGAGTCTAACTGCTCATAACACTGTATAAAGATGAGTTTATGAATAAGATCAGATCTGTAGTGAGAATGATTAATAAAGGCCCAATCTGATAGAAGTTTCTTTACCAGAATATAAAATGAACTCAGAAAAGTAAGGATAAAGAAGACAAATGACCTAATTAAAAAGTGGATTGTGTCTTACTTTCTATTGCTATAACAATAAAAAAAAAACTGATGAAAATCAACTTGGGGAAGAGAGGGTTTATTTTATCTTACAACTCCCAGGTCACAGTTCATCACTGGGGTAATCCAAAGCAGGAACTCAGGGCAGGAACCTGGAGCACAGTTCATGGAAGAATGCAGCTTACTGGCTTGCTTTCCTGGCCCATGCTCACCCTGCTTTCTTATACAACTTCTTTATCCATGAAGTTTTATAAGATCTTTGAATTCTAAAACAGTTTTCTAAAAATGTTTCTGGAAGAACACAGCTAGGAATATGTCATTTGGGTAAAATGCACTCATATAGCCACAGTCATACTTCTTATACGCAAAAAGGCATTACAGCTGTAAGCCATTTTTACAATATGGTATTCCATATTAAAAAAGAAACTCTCAGAATTTCATTAAGTCAGAAGAAATGAAAGCACTAACTTTAAGTTAGCAATGTATCACATTATTAATATTACTGAAGTTTTGGTAATATGTCAATTATGACTATAGTTTATATAGATCAACACGCTTATAGTACAGGGGGATATGAATAACTAAATATGTAACATGAAACCATATTTTATATAAACATATAGGCTAATTCTCAGGAATATTACGAGTAGAAAATACAATATACCTCAATGGATTTTAAGAACAAATTCAGGCTGAAACACAAGCGGCAGCAGGAATCTTGAAAATAGCTATGAAAGGGATTAGTGTTGCCTACAAATAGAAGAAAAGATTTTGCCTTAGGTTTACTGTAAATGATGATGATACAAATCTGTACAGATAAGGGCAAAGATCTAAGGAACTCTAGAAATCCTCCTGAAACCTGTCAATCTCTAGCCTCTAAAAAGGGCTTCATTTATTCCCCATATTCACTAAGGATCTAACCAGTCTTGCATATAATATGAGTTTTAATATTTATATACTTTAATTTCATTCACTGGTTCTTAATATTTGAGATGATTGGATGTGATTTATTAAAAAATTTAATATATAAAATAATACAAGGACGATTACTTTAAATGTTAAGTAGTGCTCTTTAAAATAAATCTTTAATCTAATATTTAAAAAATATTTTAATACTTTTTTTCTTCAGTGTAACATCCTTGAATATAATCTACATGAGTGCCCTCATATCAAAAATACTCCATTTTTCTACTGTGTTCTATTCTTAAATCATTGAACTATAAAGGGACCTTTTGGAAGCTCCATGTTTATCTTTGATATTAGTAATCAACATGATTTTCTTGTTAGTCTGATACCAGGGAGTTTAAAGAATACTATCAGTCTTACTGGCAAGGAAAGGATATGATACGTTTCCACCGATTTTCTGTTCTCAAAAAGCTTTCTGTCTGTCTAAAACAAAGGTGTTTCCTGAAATCTGACAAGGCACATCCTTCAAGTTATGGGAAAATAATCAGAAGATCAATAAGAACCAAACCAGGTTTCATTTTTTCTGAAGTGAAATGACATTTTCATGTCAATCAATCTTTTGCTCTGGGCATGTATTTTCATGGAAATAGTTTTCGTGTAGTTCATGACACTAGACATATGAAGACGTGGGCCCTCGTTTTCTATGTAATAGACAGATTTTCTAATGTTTCAAAAATCAAGTTTGATTGGGTTCATTACTTCGCAGGAATTGAATTTTCCTCTTTCTTCTTGGAAAGAAACCTAAGTGCTGACATTCATTTCAACAGCAAAACCAAACTGAATTGTGCAAGACCCACATCCGCTCAAAATAAGGTACAAATTGGTCTGTAAGGTGAAGACCGAATTATCATGAGGTCAATGAAATACTGGGTCAGAGACAGAAATTAGGAGTCAATGGCCAGTCACATTTTATTAGAAGCTTTTTTATGGGAGCCAGAAGTTGTGGCCCACACTTATATCTCAAGCCTCTGAAGATGGAGACCCAAGGATCAGGAGCTCAAAGCCAAACCCAGGATGAGTTTGAGGACATCCTTGGGTACATAGAACCATATCTAAAAACTGATATAAGCAAAGAAAAGAGAAGAAATGAGGAGGAGGAAGAAGAAAATGATTGGAAGTTAAGCTTTGAAAGATGTGTTCATAAAGAATCCTCTGAGTCCTCATTCTACCATTCCAAAGGTGGAGAGAAATATATAAACTTACTGATGAATAATAATTATTTCTCATAGCAAAAGCATTTATTCACAATTCTCTATGTTCATTAATTTTTCTCATTTATCCTTTGAGACTTGTTTAACTTTACTATAAACCTTGGTTTATATTAATCTTACAAAGAATGCAAAGAAAAGTATTATAGTTTTGGAAAGAGATGAAAATTTCTATGCTTTAAACTCTTATTCGTCTTGGACATGCATGCTTAGAAAATTCATTTCCATTATCAATTATTTTGGTATCTCAAACATGTGTTCATTTGGGGTCAGCTGTCAGTCTTTGATTTCCCTCCATAGTTCTTAACTTAGGTTTGGATATTTAGATGTGAGGTGCAAAAGCTTGTGGTTACTTGCAAAGCATTTCTAGTTTACCATATACTGTTTGTATCAGATTTAGGGAACAGGAACTGGAAATGTTTGGCGTAGAACCTAAGTTCTTGTTCTGTGTGAAACCACACCTGTTACGAAATCTTGGGTAAATTATTTTTCCACATCAATCAATAGAATAAATGAACCTGAGAATAAGGAAAGATTAATCCAACATTCTTAACATCTTCCAAGTTTCATTTTAAAAATATTCTCACCAATATCCAAATTTCTTAGAAAGTCTTAAAAACATAGGCACAGTGTTATTTTAGTGTCATTAAAGCTAATATCGTTTGAATATTTGTTACTTACTGCAAAAGCTAAATATCTAGACCTACAACCACATCTTGTAAAACAGAAGTAGTTGATTTTGGAATAGTTTTAGAACTATAGTGTTGGGAGAAAGTTTAAACTTATGGCACCACAGGCGTTTAGATCATTTCTATCTGTGTGAGAGGTTTTGCTTGGAGTGGGACTCCCAGGTAGAACCTACCAGCTGTGCATCAACTCTGAGCTGCTGATGGTGGAGGAAGAGATTGTAACAGGGATCATCTTTCAAAAGTTTTTCTAAATTGTACATTCCAATCACTCTCTCAGAGAGGAAATTGTTCATTCCATTTTTGATCCATTCATCAGGCAGGAGTGTGCTGCTTAATCTCCATATGTTTGTGTAGTTACTCAAGGTTCTTTCGAAGTTGATTACAAGCATTCCTGCACTATGGTCTGATAGAATGCATGAATTTTTGTCCCTCCCTCCCTCCTTCCCTCCCTCCCTCCCTCCCTCCCTCCCTCCCTCCCTCCCTCCCTTCCTTCTTCTTGTATTGTTGAGATTTGTTTTGTGTCTCAGAATGTTTTTCAATCTTAGACATTGGGGTGGGGGAGTTTTTGGAGCCAGGATCTTCCTGCAGCTTCAGCTTGCCTGAAACTCAGCATGTAGACCAGGCTGGCTTTGAACTCACAGGCATTCTCCTGCCTCTGCCTCCCGATTGCTGGGGTTAGATGTGCATCCCCATGACCGCCTATTTTGTATTATGCTCTGACAAGTCTCCAAGATCTGTCCCTTGCTAAGTATTTTATTGCTTTTTTTACCCCCTCCATCTGGTTGTTTATTTCTAACTTTTATCTTCCTAATCTCACTACTTTTGAGAAATCCATACAATGTGTTTTGTTCATTATCACCCGTTCCGCGCTCCTCTCAGGGCCGCCTGCCTCCCTTCCCTGCCCAACCAACATGTTCTTTTGTTTTATCAACCTACATCTATTTGTTCTGCTAACATAATTTTGATTGTATGGGCAACCACTGGACCCTGGTTGGCCTATCAGTGGCCATCCTCTTAGAGAAAATGGGCCTTCCCTCTTCCAGAAGCTAGCAGCTGTCAACAGCTCCTCTGCTACAGGCCGGAAATGGTGCGCACCTTAGTCCCTCATGCTGCGATTTTGTGCGTGCTGTCACAGCCACTGAGAGTACATACATGCGCCTACTGTGTTGTGTCTGCTAAACACTTGATTTTTTTTTTCTCAAAACCTAAGACCCAATACATTTCGATCTTTCCTCACTAATCTCATGCCAAGATTCAGAAAAACCTTTTGTCTCTCACTTAGTTGGATTATATCTGTCTTATGTGTAAAATAAAAATTTCTCATTTTTTATTCTGGAAATATATTATCATCTTATAATTACATAAGAAGAAATATTGGAACTTTTCCTCAGTTAAGCCTGTGAAGTAAAAACCACATTTTTACGAAGAGCATGTGTCTGCATGAAGGTGACTGATGGATATTCAGACACATATGAACTCATTCCACTGCAGATCTAAAGTCTTCCTGTGAAAATTCCCAAACATCTGCCACTTATTTTTTTGGTATGCATCATTTTCTCTCCCCAAGAAATGATTACAGTAAAAATGCAATAGGTCTTCAGGGGCAATTTATGAATATTGATCCTATCACCCACTTAAAAGAAAAACCAGATCTCAGATTTCAATTCTCTACGGCATTGCAAAGTGAGTAGCTCTTGAAAAAGTACTCGATGAGTAAATAAGAGTAATGTGTTTTAGTAGAGAAGTAAGAACATATTGTAAAGAGCAATATGACCCCTGCTGGAACTGGTGACTAGACGGCAGTCATTTGTCTAAGAAGTTGGAGGAAAATGTATTTTAAAAATAATTTTTACTGATTCTTTGTGAATTTTATACCCTATGTTTCTGTCGTATTCAGACTCCTCTCTCGTCTCTCAAAACCACCCCTCTTTCCTTACCAGCCTCTGGCTTCTTGTCATCTACTATATTTTTTTAGCCTTGTAAGTCTAATTTGTGTTCCCCAAATGTCCCTGGTGTTGGTCTATACCCTGGAGTCTGGTCCACTTACCCAGCTCATGTCCTTAGAAAACTGACCCTTCCTTTTCCAGAATCAAGCAATTGCGAAGTTCCTCCCCATCCGTGCTGTGTGTTTATTTGGCTTGGTTGTGTCCACGCTGTCATAAGGGCTGTGTGTTCATATGTGTAACTGCCCTATTGTGTCCAGAAAAACATGTTTTTTTGCATTCATTCACCTCCTCCGGCTCTTATAATCTTTCCACCCCATCTTCCATAGTGATGCCTGAGCCTTGGGCACAGAGAATGTGATATGAATGTCCTGTTTAGGGGTGAGCACACCACAGTCCCGTATTCTCTGTGTATTGACCAGTTTCGGTCTCTGGGTTAATCACCGTCCGCTGTGATAAGAAGCTTCTGTGTTGAGAGTTGAGAGATGTGCTAATCTATGGGTATAACAACAAATCATTAGGAGACAGTTAAATATGATGTCCATTTAGCAGAGTGAATGTTTAGGTTCTTCCCTATGACCTGTGAGCTGTTTAGCTGCAGGCCCTTGGCCCTGTAAACAGTTTGAGGTATGGGCTCCGTCTTGTGAAGTGGCCTTAAATTCAGTCATGAAGAGGCTGGTTACTTCCATAACATTTATGTCCTTATTATATCAGTGGGCATGTTTTGCCAGGCCAGTTGCTGGGTAATGTTGCTGATTATTTTTATCTTCTATGAAACCTAGCCAAAGAGAGATGAAGCTTTGAGCTGAGTACGAGCTTGATTTCTCCATATTTGCTGTATGATCACATGTGCAGTGTTCATAGAAGCAGGTTTCTACTGTCAATTTCTGGCAGGTAGCCAAGAGCAATGATAGCACCCAGTGGTGTTTGTCTATTGTAACCCCTTGGTCAAAAGTTTCAAAAGAGGGGAGCATTTACTGCCACTGGACTTATAATTTTCTGGCTTGTGATATATTGTAGGGTAGAGTAACTCTATTTAACATCCTTTTGTGTATATATATATATAGATAGATAGATAGATATAGATATAGATATAGATAGATATAGATACAGATGTAGACACAGATGTAGATACAGATGTAGATATAGATGTAGAGGTGTAGATGTAGATGTAGATACAGATGTAGATACAGATGTAGATACAGATGTGTGATGTGTGTGCATGTTTGTGTGGTGTGCACATTTTAAGAAACTTTTATGGTCATGGTAGTAGACTCCACATGACATTTCAAAAGGCCTTTAGTGCCACTTATCCCTCCCTGTACGCCCACCTGGAAACAATCATCCTGAAAGACCCATCTCAGAAATACAACCTTTACATATCCCCTCTCATGGTGGTATGTGACTTGGTTCACTTAGGTTGTCAACATGACATATGTGGGATAAGAAAAGCTTAACTGTGGAATTTTCTCTATAAGATTGGCCTGTAGGTATGTGTGTGAGTCATTTCATTCATGGTTGTCTTATGCGGGAGGGCCCACTCACCCCACAATGGGTGGTGCCAACCCTCGTCATGTGCTCCTCAGTTGTATAAGAAAGTAGTCTGAACAGAGGCCAAGGGAGCAAGTCAGTAAGCAGCTTCCTCCATGCTTGGGCTCTTGCCTCCGAGTTCTCCCTTGAGTTCCTGAATGGATGTTACTCAAAGAAAGACTGACTTTTCTCTGTAGCTAAAACCTTCTTTCCCAAAAGTCCTTTCCAAGTTTGATGTCTTATTTTGACCCCTGAGTTTAATTATAGATGCTTTCATGAAGAGAATTGGGGAAGTTCTTTACTGGACCATGAGCAACTTATCAGTGACTAAAAGTGAGGAGGACACTATTAAGAGTCCAGAGCATTTTCTACCCCTTTCTGTCCCTCTGTCTCCTCTTTCTCTGTCTTTCTCCTACTCTGTATGTGTGTGTGTCTCCCTCCATGTTTATATTTCCAGCTGTGAGAGCTATGATCTGTAGTATTTATTTTTATTTTCTTTTGTTGTTGTTTCCTGTTTGGATATTACTTGGGAACACATTGGTTGAAAGTGTTTTTAGAAGAAAATCAAGATCTACTGCTTTGCTATATTAATTGGTGCTTCCACTAGAATCAAAGCATAACAAGATATATGCTCACTTCATCATCAGCACATGTGCTCATCCATGTTCAAACACAGTTTGCAAGTAGATACCAAGAAAGAGCTTATTTAGGAACCTTTTTATTAATCATAGTTAAGAACTCTTTTCACTTAATTTCCCTTCTAAGGCAAAAAAATATGCATTTTGCATGATTATTATAGCTATAGTATTAGAAACACTGACGTCGGCACTATGAATTTACATTTTCGCATTTTCATATTAAAATTTAAGATTTAAAGTTTCTGAAAACCAGACGACGTGGTGCAGTTTCCACTGAAAATTCAAGGTTCTAGGACAGAAACATCACTGTGGGAAAACGCCATATCATCAGGCTTCATAACATTTCAATAAAGGATTCTTATGCATTGCTTCTAAATTACACTGGAAGTATGTTTCTTAAAGATTCCTGATGAGAGGCAGGAGAGACAGCACTGCACACAAGAGTGCATGCTACTCTCGCAGAGGCCCACAGGAGGTGCTTATAACCACCTCCCAAGGGGACCAGCTGCTCTTGTCTCTTCTGCACCTGCACGCGTGTGCTCACACCTATACACAAAGGGAAAAGTAAGATAAAATTAAAAAAAAATTCTTGAGTCATGGTGCACATTAAAATAATATATACTTCCTTTCAAACAAACATTTTGCCAGTGACAAGTGAAGTCAGGGATTTTATTTTCAAAATTAAGGCTCCTTGCCGTATTATTTAACTGATAACTTCTTTAATAGATAAAATATAACAGTTCTTTATTTTTGAGACAGGGCCTCCCTGTGGTCCCAGCCAGCCTGGAACTTGCTATGTAGTTATGCTGGTGGTGAGCTCACAAAGAACCTCCTGCTTCTGCCTTACTAGTACTTTAACTGAAGTTGTGAGTATTTACCATCAGACGGAGAATGGGGTCTAAACAGAGGAAGCAAGGAAAGGGGGATAGGCGATGCTTAGTAAGTGTGAAAAGTCAAAGGGAAATGTAATGTTTAACAAGTATACAAAAAAACACATAGGTAACATAAATGTGAGTGCAAACAGAAATCATAGTGCTCCCAAGGGAAACCTCCCTACAATGTAATCGGTCAGGATCACCTAAGAGAATCCCAGAATAGTAAAGGTTATTTCCACAGCCTTTGATTTCTTCACAAAACTTGAGAGAAGATATTATTGCTAAAGGCACAACATATTCCAGATACAGGACTTGGAATATTTGAGCTGAAAATGACCTGAAAACCTCTTCCCTGAAACTAAGTTTCAGAAGACACTATGCAAAGGGCAAAGTTAGAAGGACCCAGCCATGGTTGTAGCAAGCTGTAAAACCATCACAACAACGATCATCCAGCAGATAATCTCTATTGGAGCAGTAGTGGCACTTATATCTTGGAGCTAATGAACAGCTGTCTAATTGGATTTATGGCCTGCTCAGTGGGGGCAGGATCATATGTGGCACCATAAACATAGCCAAATACGCATGACCGGAACAGTCATAGACCCTAGAAAAGAATCCAAGCCTGCCACTTACCTAGACCTAGACCAATGTATTTTCTACTGTATTCTAAATATGTATCCTTATATTTACAGACATTTTAGGGGAAAATAAAAAGTATTTTTATACCCTTCAATTTGTCTCTTAAAGCATTGTTTAGCATAATACCAGTGAGCATAGCCAATTTAAATTTTATTTAATCAACCCAACAATGAAATTCTTTTCTTAGTTAATCACCTATTTTTCTCACCATGGCATCTTAGAGAAGATATATTGGTTTAAAGCTTTTGAACTTGCCATTAGAATTATACATAAGGCACACATGCTAACTATATGTGGAATTGAGAGTACTTTTTTCATTATCCTACAATTGAAAAATAAAGCTTTTCTTCCTCATCTGTTTGCCAAATTGTGGTAGAGCATGCTGTCCTAGAGTAGGCAGCGCCATTAAATAGCCCTGCACTTACCTACTGATATTGCTGCAAAGGAGCTTTAAGAATTTTCTGATGAAGCCCTCCTGTTTGCATATGAGACCACTATCATCATGTAGATGTTATGATGATGGGAGGGTGCTCTTCATTTCTCAGTTCTGCAATGAATTAACTCAATTTCTGTGTTACAGGGAAAAGAGGAATCCATCTATTGATTGAATCATCAAACTCCTTGAAAGAAGCCTGTCTCTCAACTGAGTGGTACACAGCAGGACGGAAATTACTTCTACAGCATTAACCTGAAAGTGGATACTGCCATTCACCATTCCTGCATTTATGGACTTACTGAAAGCTGCCACTGGGGCCAAAGTGTTGGTGATTTAACCACATCAGAAACACTAGCAGAGGAGGCCACTGAAAGGAGAGGGACTCTGAGTGTCCCGGCTGACTCTTGCACCCCAAGACTAGAGTCTCCTCCTCAAGCAAAATTCTGTGATGCTTTCCCTATCTTACTGTTCATTCTTCTATTGTAAAAGGGAAGGTGCATACTTTGTTAAAAACAAACGGAAATCTGGAGGCTGTACTGGCACCCATTCAAAAAGAACATAAAATATGCCGAAGTGTTCTTGGAATAAGCTTAACTTCTTTATGTTCCTGACATATTCCCACAGAAAAGTTGCAGTCATTACAGCAACTTTGGATAGCACTGAATTTCAGGATTCCTGGTAAAGGTAGCATTTAACCTTCAGACTTGTTTTTATGGTGTGGAACATTTTATGTTGTCTCTGTAACTTGGGTTGTTTCCTCTTGGGCATATTGTAGCTATGATGACTTGAACTATGTTCTCTGCAGAGGTGTTTCTTTGATTCAGGCAAGCACATCTGCAGGGAGTCGCTTTATGGAAAGGGTTGCTTTACGTAAATTTCCCTTTCAGTGACATTATCAAATCTCAGTAATTACACAGCTTCCAAATGAATTTACTGATAGTCAGAGGAACCCACTCAGCCTTCTCTATAAATGGTTGGGAATGTTTCCACCCACTTATTTTTCTTTAAACTGATGAACAACCCCCTCCCATACACACACACTTTCAGCTAATAGAAAATGGATCTTATGTTCAGGAACCGATTTGATTTTTTTTTTTCTTATTCCTTTCAGACCCAGGTTTTAACTCCACAGAGGAACTGAAGGCGGATGGTCAAATGTCAGCAGCATTTCAGTGAATAAGGCTGTTTAGTGCAACTATTCCAAACACTCTATTTCTTTGCCAACCAGAAAAGCATCAAAAAGACCTCTGGTAGCCATGGCAACATAACCACAAAGCCACTCAGTTTTAGACAGCTTTTCTTGCATCCTATTCCCCTCCATTTTGCAGAAAATCAGAAGCTAATGGGACACAGCTGCCTTCTCTTTGGTTTGCTTATTAAGCTGAATTCAAATTGTGTCTTGTTTTATTCATTTAATTAATAGGGCATCAGTTTTTGACATTCTAGTACATTTTATGTGAAGCACTGAGATTTATTCGAAATATGCAGAAGAATTTTGCTGTAAGATGTGCAGAAAAGCACTGCCAGACAGCACTTTAATTATATCATCAGAAATCATTCACACATAAAATATCTTAATCTATCATAGATGACATGACTTCAATTGAGGAAAATGTCATTACAACCTAACTAGAAAATGATAATGAGAGAAAAATCTCATTGATAAAACAGGTAGTTGGGCATGTAGTTATTAAGCTGAATTATCTGGTCCATTATAATACTAATAACTGTAGCTATGGTGCCTATACCATAACAGACCAAATGTACTGTTCTTATATGTACATGATTACATTGATGTTATGACCATCTTTTTCAACTCTTGAGTTCATTACAAAAAGTTAATTTACATTAGAAATTAGATCAACACAAAATAAAATTAATAATAAATACATAAAACCTATAGAGAATAGAGACATGGCTCAGAGGTTATGAGCACTAGCTGCTTTTGCAGAAGACCCGAGTTCAATTCTCAGCGCCCACGTGGCAGTTAATAACCATTTATAACTCCATTTCTAGGGGATCTGACACACTCCTCAGACCTCTGTGGGCACTGTACAAATGGGTGCACTTCTATACAAGCAGGCAAAACACTCATACACATAAGAAAATAAAATTAATAAAAAAACTATGGATAAAGTTTTTGAATTCAAGATTTTGGAATTCTGAAGCATCATTAATTTTTATTTAAATGATACTTAGCATGTATTGTTTTATTAATACCAGGCATGTAAATATTAGTAATATCAGTTCCTAGGAGATAAATGTTGTAGAAATGTGAGTTCGAGACTAGCCTGGATAACTTAGGAAGGATATATGCCCAAACAAAAGTTTATTTTGAAAGATTAATTTGATTGAATATATTATCAAATAGACTGCCTATTTCTTCTTTATAATTCTTGTAGAACTGTGGTCATTAGTCAAATTTCTGAAGGACTCAAATATTCCTTTCTTGGTCCAATCTTTTTTCATTCACCTATGCAAATATTTATGAATTGGTTCATAGTTGTGTAGGAAGATATTCTAAATATGGGTGTGTAATGAAATACGATTTCTGTATGTAGATATTTAAAATTAATTGAAATGTAGTTTGAGAAATGTGTGATGAAATTATTATACCAAATACAAGATACAAATGATCTATAATTTGAGAAATACATATTTCATAAAGTATATATGAAAGAAAACAGTCAACATTATTCCGGCAGAAAAAGGTAAGTTAGGAAAAGTGCTTCAGAAGATTGGATATTTGAACTGTATCCTGGAGCAACTGTAGCACTTCTTCAGCTGTTCCGAAGATGCAAAGGCAGAGTGGGACAAAACCCGCTAAGCGTGAGAATGTGCACGTTGTGCATTTGGATCTCCTTAGGCCTCTATTAATGTCAAAGGATACTCTATTGTTTGGAAATCTGGGTGGGGTTTGATTGGTTGCACATCTGCTCCATTTAAAAAATGAACTAGCAATTATTATGTATCCTGTATGTATCAGCATGATGCTACCGCATGCCTTATCTCATCAGTGCTATTACATAGTTCATCTGATGTATAAGGAAGCTGAGGCTGAACAGAGCAAGGAAGTTGCTCCACTTGCTTAAGGGGCAAAGACTGTTCTGCTTGACTTCAGCGTGAATGTTCTCCAAAGGATCATTGCAATAAAGCTGCCCCCAAGAGTGAAGTTTTGGTATGAAGGGAGATGAAGAGTTTAAGAGCAATGACAGTATCACAATCCCAGTCAATAGGACATTGACTATCCTCTGGGGCAAGAGGTGTTCTTTAGGAAGTATCAGGTAAATACCAATTTATATAAATGTTGTCTGGCTAAGATTTCTCTCATTGTTAGCAGACATTTTTTTTTTTTTAATGAAAGTCCTGATGGCTTTTGTTCTTTAAATTTGACCACGTTGACTGGTTCCTTGTCCCTGGCTTTAGCAATGAACTGTGTCTTTGAACTCACTTCCATTCACAGAAAAGGCTGTGTTGCCCTAACAGGATCCTAAAGCAGCCTAAAATCACTGAAATTCAAACAGTTATGCTACTTTATTTACTTGTCTTTTTTTTTCTCTTGGAGAAAACCTTCATGATCATGAGACCATATCTTACTGATATGATATGTCTGTGGTTTCTTAAGCTGTGTCTAGCACATGGAGATTCAATAGGATCTTTCAAAATTTGAGCACTTAGGGAGAGAGAAACCATACAAATTCCCCGTGAATCTGAAATTATGGATTCAGATACACAGAAATAGCAAGGTACAGAAACTCAGTGGGAACTTAGACAGACATCTGGAATAGGGCAGATAGCAGGATCCAAGTGAAGCTTTAACATTAGAGCCAGCAAGAATTTTAATGCTGGCTTCACGTGCAGGTCTCAGAGGTGGATATCTGGGTGGCACTTGTCAATAAGCAAAGAGACCACAGCACAGGTTTCAGTTTTCTGGATGAATAGCTGTTCCAAGAGAAAAGGAAGGGAAGAAGAACCACTGACAAGACCGATTTCCTAGATCATTCATAAAACTATTGGATTAGTTCTCTAATTTCTGAGATAGAAACTCAGGCTAATCAGGTTAATCAGTAGGAATACACTGATGTGACTTGAGATAAAGGGTGGGAATTTGTAACATAGTTGCTACATTCCAAGATTGTGTGGATAATTAAACATTATTATGGATTGTCAATCTGTATAAGCATGTTATAAGCCCAATGTTGTTCAATAACAATGTGCAAAGTAGATGTGCTACTTGCTTGTTTGGTTGCTATGATAAAATGTCCTGATGAAGTCAACCTAAGGGAGAAGAGATTCATTGTGGCTTGCACTTCATGGGAAAGTCTGTCATGGTGGGGAAGTCACAGCGGCAGGACTTTGAGGTGGCTGGTTATGTTCTATACACACTCAGGAGGTATAGAATTATGAGGTGTGGAGGCTCATGTTCAGCTGGCTACACCTTCCCATGCAATCCATAATCTCAGCCCATGAGATTGTCTGAGTCACAGCTCAAGTGAGTCTTCTTATAACATTTATATTTAGTGATATCTTTGGTAAGACCTGTGTTTTATTATTATTATTACTATCATTATTGTTATTTTGGTCTTTTTATCTTAACCTAGATAAAAAGGTATGCTCAGAGGCTAATTTAAGCTAGATAGTTCCCCATAGCTGTTCCTGGAGGCTTGTATCCTAGGTCATTCTAGATCTTTCCATCTTCAAGTAAAATGATTCGGTGGTGGAAATTCAGGACCAGCTTCGTGAAGGTCTAAGAAAGCCACAAGGAAAGCATGTCCAGTGACATGGGTTTTCATCTGGCCCAGATCACTTATGCTCTTAATTGCTGGTTTAGAATTAAGTAAAACTTTTACCAGGCCTGAAGTATTTTTCTCATGATATTTACTCTTTAACTGGGTTTTATAATCTGCTCTAATCCATCGTGATGAGGTTACTGGTAGCTCCAGGCCAGGGATAAATAGATTCTTGAAATTAGGTGGAATCGCTTAGTGGTCTTGTTTTCAAAGGATAGAAGAATTTAAGAGTGTGATGTCAAGTGCATTAAGATACCTAGATGAGGATGAAACTGATGCTTTTGCCATCTTAAGTGTTTCCTTGACCAAAGTCATGGTTTCTTGAGCGGGTGAAATTTTGTTCTGTTTATTTTGTCTTTCTTCTTTAGGCTCTCTTTTGTCTTGCACATTCATCAAAAACAAGACTTTCAGCATTTCAGCATCACAAATCTCCCTTCTGAGTTGTGCTCTGGTACTAAGATGATTTCTCTACAGTGGTTTGATTCTTTAGTTGTACGTGTTGGCAACCTACATTAAGTATTTTTGTGTGCTGCTATGTGATACTGAAGAGGCCCCATGGCTCCCATATTTAGGTAGCCAATTTTCAGCATTTGAAATGGTTTTATCAGGACAAAGACAATTTAATCACTTGAGTTCTTGAAAGTGTCAGTGCAGATGAGTGGTCAGGGGTATTTCATAAAAGGTGCTTCATGTCTTTTCTGTCCTGTCGAGGTAGACTTCCAGGTACCCTCAGTTAAAAATTCATCCAAGTGGACTGATATGAGAGGAGCCAGCGATAAGGTTTATTCAACTAGATGACACATTATTCTACCAGCAAGAGACAGATGGAGAGAGAGACTTCAGAATGAGAGAAACCAAGCCCGTTTTTCTAGATCTAACAAATTCTAGCAAAAGGATTGGCTCCAGGATAGTGATGGCCGAGCACGAAGTGAGAATCAAAAAGAAGTACCCAGTGAGACTGCACAGTCTTTTCATAGAGAGTATTAGTAGTGTTTAGGTACTTCAGATAGAAAATATTTTTCCTTAGAATAACTAAATTAGTCTTCAAATAAACATGAAAAAGGCCAACTCATTTCTTCCCTCTTTTCGAAGAAAATAACTTTCACTATTTTACTAAATTAAATTTCCAAACCTAGCAAAAGAAAGATATTCATACTTGCAAGTTCATTTACGTTCTTGTTTAATAGAATCATCAAACTCATTTCCAAAAACCGTAATTAGGCTTAATGGTATTATAATAGCTATGCAAGTATTTAGGTATTAGGCACAGAACAAAAGAACATTGAATAAATGAATTTGTGATTATAACAGGCCTTAAATTACCAAGTGATAGAAACATGAGTTCTTTAAATTTTTGGCACTTATTTATATTTATTTTTGTGTGTTAGTGTTTTGCTTACATGTATGTAATTGACAATACCCAGAGAGACAATAAGAGGCTGAATCAGATCCCCTAAAAATGGAGTTATGGATGGTGGTTACCGCCATGTGGGTGCTGGGAACTGAACCTGAGTCCTCTGCAAAAGCAAGAGCTCCTAACTGCTGAGTCATTTCTCCAGATCTCCAGACTGGGGTTCTTTAGGTACATTTTTTGTGCTTTTATAAGTCTTATCTTTCACATATATATCTCTGAGATCAACAGTAAATATACTGGAAGACCTAAACTGCTGAAACTAAAAAGAACACATAAATCAAAACATGTATGATTAAAAGTAAATGCAATATTAATACTGACTGCACGTTTGATGCATGTTAATGTCTGCCTATATGTTCATACTTAAATTTTACAATTCTGAGATGACTATATTTATATATAATATATAGTATATTGATGAGAAAAGAAAAACAGATACAGAATTAAACCACTTTGCTAACTACTGAGTTAGAGAATCAACTGGTTTGAGGTCAAGTTTCTGTCTCTTGTCTCACATTTTGTAACAACAAATAGGGAACCATCTTAGGCTGGAATCAAAACAGAAGTTGATAGATTTCAGGGTGTATAGTTTAACAGTAACTCCGTTTCTAAAGTGTTAATGATTAATATAGAGTTTAGTGAAAATTTATAAGACAAAGTTGAAGAGTTACTTCATGTGGATTAAAAAATTCTCAGTGCTGGAAAGATAGCTGAAGTTAAGAGCAGAGGCTATTCTTGCAGAAGACTTGGATTCCTATACCAGCACCCACATGGTGGCTAACAGCCAGCTGTAACTACAGTTCCTGGAGATCTATACTCTTTTTCTGTCTTTTGTGAGTACTGCAGGACATGGTTGTGTATATACGAAAGCATAACACTCAGACACATACAATAAAAATACATACATAAATAAAACCTTTTCTTTTGTAGTCCAAGTACCTCAGACTCTCACTGGATGTGTTTCCTGCTCCAAAACTCCAGTCACATTGAAAACTGTCAGGGGTGCAAGGTTCCTACTGTGCTTTTCCCTTTTAGTTTCAGCCTCACTCTACTAACACTGACATAGCTAGTACTTAGATCCTCCAACCCCCATCTTCATTAATACAGTTTGCCCCCAGTATTTCTTCCCTTAAACTTCACCTCACCCACATCCTGTTCACCTCTATCCCTCAAGGTCTCTCCACTGCCCTAATGTGTGTGGGGGGAGTGGGCAGGTACACTTGTGTTTGGGTGCCACAGGAGGCAAGAAGAAGGTATCATATCCCTAGGGACTGGAGTTCCACACGGCTGTGAGACTTAGGGCATGAATACTGGGCATAAAACTTTAATCCTTTAGAAATGAAGGAAGTCCTCTTACCTGCTGAACCCTCAAACTGTGTTCTTAATGCTCATGTCTATTCTCCTGTATTAGTGCTGCTCCTGGCTTTCATCAGAAAGTAGGTGATGTGGAGACTAACAGCTGGCCTAAGTGTGGGAGAAAAAAAGTGACCATGGAGTGCTCTATTCTAAAAGGGTCATTTGTATCACCTCCTACAAAACTCAGGGACTACCACAGAGGTAGCAGTAAAGAATGTAGGAACCAGAGTTTGAGGAAGAACCTGAGACAGTGTCATGTACATGACATTGTCATTGCATTTATGAACTACGACAGCTGTGGTCACCTGCATAGTTGCACAAGATTGAACCTGTCATTAGTTCACCATATCAGTACAGAGGCTTTGTGAAGTGCTCCCTTCTGTGACCAACTATGGGCAGTTAACAGAAGGTGATGGAAGGGGCATCATTCTCTTCAGTGATCTAGCCACAGATAAGTTATCTATACTCCAGTAAATAACCCTTTAATCATCCCCACGCAGACAATCTTAATTATACTCAGTGTGTCTGTATTAGTCAATTTTCTGTTGTGATAAAACACTGGGACCAAGGCAACTTATAGAAGAGTCTATTCAGCTTATGTTTCCAAAGAGTCCATCATGGCTGGGAGGCACATCAGAAGAGACAGGGAAAAGCCAAGGGATCACATCTTCAGCAGGCATAGGAAGCAGAGAGGGACCGGAAATACGACAAGGCTTAAGAACACTTCCAGCTCACTCACTGAAATGGAGAAAGAACTAATGACTGCTTCATTCTTGCCTCTTTCCTGCCTCTCCAATCAGCCACATGTGGATTACACTGCCAAGTTTGGCTGGCAGCCTGGCATGGATCCTACTTCATTCATATTAGCAACTTTTCTATTCTGTGGTTTTCCTCCAGGATTTTCCTTTCATGAGGTGGGTGTGGTCTTGGTCCTTAGAGTACTCTTTCCATTGTTTAAGTGAAAATCTTTAGGCTTCTACTTAAAGGCTTTAATCTCCTTATCAAAGAAAGCCTCTCTTCAGCACATGCCTTAGCTACAACATTAATTTTCCTAGTTGTTCTTTTCATTATAGATCTCTATAATATTCAACATTAATAACCACACAACCAATTCTGTTTTAGGCTCTCTTGAAATTTCCTCTGCCAAAGAAATTATTCCATTACGCTTCAATTTAGCTTCAAGCAAGCTCTTAGGCTATGGACCGATTGTAGCTAGACACTTTGCCAAAATATACCATTCTCTGGTCACACACAGACATTGCAACCTCTATACCTAAGGAACACAGAACAAAGGGTAAAAAAAAACCTTTCAATTCTCATTAATAAAGCTCCCTCATGCAACAAAGAGAAAGGAACACAAAAGGTCACAAATGGCTAAAGCATGGAGTTTAAGAGTCTACAGAATGCTGGTCCTTGAAAAAGACTCCTATATTAAACTTCACCCACCCAGGGCTCAGGGAGCATTGTGGAAGAGGGGGCAGAAAGATTGAAAGAGCCAGGGGGGAGGTACAATGGCCAGATTAAACAGAGTCCTACATGCACCTGGGACCTTGCTCATATGAACTTACAGCAATGATATCAGCATGCTCAGGACCTAAGCAAAGAAAACCCCAGCATAGACCCCCATCTTAGATGAAGAAATATTGACAACTGATTACTTCTGGGAGAAGAAGAACTGATCTTCCTAAAGTGAGGGACTCTAATTAGGCTGACTAGACCACAGTAGATGAACTTGCACTGAGGAATGTCTGGGGACACTAACTTGACACAATAGGCCTCAACACAAATGACAGACTTCATGCATTCCAGTGGGGGCACCAATGGGACGGTTCATTATTGAAGAGGGAATAAAGATGATTAAATGTTGACTGAGATGTTATGTATGAAATATACAAAAAAATTCAATTAAAAGTTTTTTTAAAAGTTGCTCTTTAGGTCCTTATTTCCTTCTGGAACAACTTTGATTTCAGGACTACTTTCTTCCAGACTCCTACAAGAATGGCCTGTAAAGCTCTGCTTAGAGCATTCAATGACTTTTCTGGTGCAAACTTCCAAAATCTTCAGCATGCTTCCCCAAACCCACATGGTCAGCTTCTTCACAGCCAAGAGCTGCCTCTCAGGTACCAACATCTATAAATAACCCTTTACTCATTTTCAACCACTTTTCCGTTGTTGTGATAAAACACCAGGACCAAGGCAACTAACAGTTATTTGGTTTATAGTTCCAGAGGGTTTTAAATCCATCATGGCATGGAGGAATGAAGGAGAAAGCCAGAGCAAGTAGCCAAGAGATCACGTTTGCAAGCAGCACAGGAAGCAGAGTGAGACCGGAAATGCGGCAAGGGTTGAGAACTCTCAAAACCCACCCACAATGATGCGCTTCCTCCAGCAAGGCCACACCTCTGAAAACCTCCCGATGCAGTGCGACCAAGTGGAGACGTGATGTGCAATTTGGAGCCTGTGGGAAACATCCATTCAAACGATCACAAGGCTGAAAAAAGGGAATAACAAAGTAGAAAAAAGCAGGGTGTCAGTGAGCAGGAGGGTGGGATGAGAGAGGGTCAGGAGGTCGGAAAACTCCCCACTCAAAATGCGCATGTGTGAAGTACTGAAAGAATTAAAAACTGGAGACTCAGCGCTGGAGAGACAGTCCAGTGGCTGAAAGCACCGGCAGCTCTTGCAGAGAACCTGGTTTAAGTTCCCAGCACCCATATATCAGCTCAGTTCCAAGGAATCTGATGCTTTCTTCCAGCCTCCTTGGGAATTGCACATACATGGTGCACTTATATACATGCAGGCAAAATATATACATAGAAATACAAATAAAATTTAAAACATAAAAAAAAAACCAACCAAATGATGCTGGATGTGATGGTACATACCTTTAACCCCAGCACTCAAGAAGCAGAGGCCGGTGACTTTCCATGAGATCAAGCCCAGCTTGGTCTGCATAGTAAGTTCCAGACCAGCTGGGGCTACTCAACAAAACAAAACAAAACAAAACAAAACAAAACAACCAGTCAACCAACAAATACCCCCTACCCCAAACCTAAATACAATGAATAAAAATAAAAAACCTAAATACAAAAAGCAAAAACAGAAAAATGTTTCCTGATTCTGATAGGTAGTGCATATACAAGTTTAGCAAGTAAATAAAAGACTGAAAGATCTAAATTATTTAATCTAAATGTGGAGAATACAGGAGGTGGTTGTGGGGAGAAGAATGCTGGGGGTCTTTATTCATTTATCTGCATACATGTGTTGGAAATCCACATATGACCATCTTTGTGAACCCCTTCTAACAGTACTGACTAGAGAAGTTTAAGACAAACCAGCAGGCAGCAATGGGCTCCTATTGTGCTTCCTTAAGAAGCTTTTTCCAAGAAGCATCTTGTTTACAGAGTCAGTTCCTACTCATCAACAAGCTGAGTCATTTATTCAATCTTTCATGATGATTCTAATTCTTTAAATAAATTATGTGATGTTAGAAGGACAGCATGTCATAGGATTAAGCATTCTCAAGAATTATCCCTCGTAGGACAAACCCATTGTATTATGGCTGATTATCATATTCACTTGGTACTGGTACAGCCTTAAGGAAGAGGAATCCAGGATAGAGACTCAAGGAGACCAACACAGTGACTTCATTTGGAAATATTTATGTAATTGCCCATATATGAATGAATCTGTCTCAGAAGGTCAGAAGGTCAAACCACGATGGTGGTTTGAATGAGAATGTCCCCCCATGGATTCCAATGTATTGGGACACTTGATCCTCAGGTGGTGGGGTTGTTTCAGGAGGCTTTAGGACATGTGGCCATGCTGGAGGAAGCAGTCACTCTGGACGGGCTTTGAGAGCTCTTAAGCCTTGCTGAATTTCCAGTTGTTCTCTGCTTCCTGTGCATACCTAAAGATGTGAGCGCTTCACAGTGTCCTCCAGCTGCCTCCTGCACCATACCTCCCCACCATGGTGGACAGTAATCCCTCTGGAACCATAAAATAAACAAACTGCCTTCTATAATTTGTTGGTCAGCGCTTCTATCACAGCAACAGAAAAGTAACTAATACAGACATAGATTAAACATTAAATCAAGTATCTTCTCTAGGCTAAAGCCAGGTCATTTAGAGTACGTGGGCAGAATGTTCAAACTGGAGTAATAAAATAAGTAAAAGTAATAGAAGCTTTGTACACTGAGCTTTTATGCACAGGAGAAACTTTGGGGTCTGTTATGGTATCCTCAGCCTTTCTATATCAGATACGATATCAGGAAGTAAAAAGAAAGAACAGTAATTGAGTTGGAAAGATTTCATATAAATAATTAGTAACTATTTAGAGGAAATAAATTATAGAATAGAAACCCAAAGGAATGTTAAAGAATACCCTTCATTGGGAGTTTTAGGGGAGCTCATCCCCCAAAACATACTTATATTCAGGGAATATTTCTCAGATTCTATAGACTATCTCCATTGTTGTGTGATACAGATCCTGAGGAGACATGAATAAATGTATATACTCACCACCAGACAGGGAACCAGTGACACACTAAAGTAAGCACATCACCCAAGGCCAACTTGGTGACACAGTGTTCCTGTTACCTTCAGGAACAGAAGTAATTCACAGAGCTCTACCCTCAAAAACCTCTCTCCCAGCACGGGTCTTAAACAAGTTGGAGAGTTGGTCTGAGCGAGGCAGCTCAGCTTGCCTAAATGTCTCTCAGCAGTCCTGAGGGCTACAGACACATGAGGTAGGTAGACCTAGTGAATCTGGCAGGGTCTGGGACCTCTTGAAGCTTTTGTGTTGCTGATTTCCTGAGGTTATGGACCTTTCCTGCAGAATGGAATGTTTCATTTCCCCCTGTAACATCCTGTGTCTTAAGGAACCTCCCTGTAGAGGGAAGTTTTTATCTCAATGGAAATTGCTATACAACAATCATACACATGAATGCATCTGTCCCGTCAAGAGATTGCCTGCCCCAACTGAATGAGGAAGGCAGCATGTAAACTGGACCAATTCTACCAGTAAATAGAATACTCCATTTCCCAAAGATGGGTTACCGTCAGCTATACTGAAGGCCTCACTCTAAGATATCATAGGAAAGCTTATTCTGTCTTTCAAACTTCGGGAAGATTTCCTCAGTTTCAGTCTTCCTTCCATTAGAGAATTGACTTAGAAGTTTATAACAAGGTGCTTTTCATAGTTTTTCAAAGTGCTCATATCATTTTACACATTCAACTGCAATGATGTTTGCATATATATATATATATATGTATATATATATATATATATCTTTAAGTTTAGTTTCTCTCCTTCTTTTCAATAATTCAACATTATTTAAAAACATGAGATCTCCAACCAAAATAATTTTTTTTTTTAATTTTCTTTCATAGGTGTTGGCCACCCACCCATTTCATGTTCTAATGTTCCTGGGAGACTCTGTTGGTAGATTAATTTAGTTTAACCAAGAATATATGCTGAGGACTTCGGAATGACTCAGCTCTTCTTTGAACATGACTGCGATGCAGGGCATGCTTTCTTTCCATTTTAACCTTTATTTGGGCATTTTCATGTTTTTTTTATGTATGAGATTCTTTGTTTTTCTTTAATATTTTTATTCAGTTTCTGTGCATTTTCATAATATAGCTCTTAATCAAATTTAAACCCTCTTTCCCCATCTATGGACTCTACACACACTCCTCACTGGACCTCAGGCATTCTGTCAAATATTCTGAATCCTGACAGATATCCTTTGGTGCAAGTTCATGCACTGGAGTCTACTCAGCCGCACTGGAGATGCTGAAGAAGGTAGGTAACCCTCACCCAGTAGTAATCAGTCATCAACACATTCTCGGCTAAGGCTGGGCACCACCCGTTACTGTCACTCCGCGTCTGGCCCTTGTCTAACGGAATCAGTATAGGTCTGTGCACAATGCTGCCATTACTGTAAGTTCACGTGAGCAAGTTTCCTGTGGGCTGAAAGCCTCTGTTTCCCTATGTTCATAGACTCTTATGATCTTTCTGACCCCTCTTCTGCAATGGTTCCTGAATAGGTGAGGTTTAATATGTGAGTACTATCCTTGGACACATATTCTTCAGTCTCTTATTCTCTTAAACTTAGCAAGCAGTGGCCTTCTGTGACTTGAGGAATGCAGGAGTATTCTCTCCACCCCCTGCTCGGTGATGTTACATGAACCTTAGATGTAAAGGCTCCACCATAGATGCATTACTTAGGGCTGGGTGTCTCTCAGAAATATATTCTCTGAGTGTGACCAGTTGGGGAACTCTGTAATAGCCTCCATCTATGGCAGAAAGAAGTTTTTTTGATTAGTGGTATACAGGACAATTGTTACACTAGAAGGCTGGTCTCAGGACTCTTTCCATTTATGATGACTATTGACCATCTAAGAATCTAAGTGTTCCCAGTAATCACTTATTTATAACTGGGGAAGAAACTTTGTCTTAAATGTGCTACTATATATGTGACATAAGTATAATTAATGAGACACATACTGTAGACCTACCTTTCCTTCCTTATTTGTGACTGAAGTTATCAAAGGTGCAGCCAAAATAATGGAGCATGACGACTCTCCCAGCACGTTAAAGTTCTTATTAGCTGATCACACACAGGCAGACGGAGAGAGGGAAAGAGACAGGGAGGGGAGGGAGGAGAGGGAGAGGGAGAGAGAGAGGCAGAGAGAGGCAGACTTGGGAAAGCATTTTTCAAGAGCTTGGGAACTCTCTCATGGACATTTTGTGATTTTATTTTGCAGTGAAAGGTTTGATATATTTCACAGTTCAAATATGTTTTTGTATACATAGGTTCCCCAAATGCTTGTATTTTGTTTGCACTGAAGACTCAGCATGAAACAATGCCTGCTGTTTAAATTCCCTTAAAATATCTAGAAAATAAGTTTGGCAACAACCCTCATCTATCCATAAAACAGATGTGCATACATGCAGTATGTTATTTCTTTGAATCAAGATCTTTGGGGATCTTGTTAAAGCGGTATGGGGCCAACTGAAACTCAAGAAGGAGAAAATCCGTACTCAAAGCTTGCCATCCTAAATAAGTACATGGAAAGCAGAAGGTTCTGACACAGGCCTACGCAGTAAAGTTTGTAGGGCAGTATGCTCCTGAGCTTCTGCTGAGAAAGTTCTGTTTTTTATGGTGCCTTTGAGGAAACCAGTAGATGTGTAAAGACACTTTGTTTGTTTATACTGTAAATGCACCTGACCAAATATAGATCCACAGCCCTTAAGTGTGTGTCAGCTTTCTTTGTGTGTTAAAAATGTACTCGCCTTACCAATGGTTCCCAGAAGACTGACCCCATCTCCACAGTAGCAGAGTATCCAGGAGAATATGGTCACTGTGGATAGTCATAGTCACCCTTCTCAGTCGTGGATATTAGTGGCCTTTACCCACTGAGCCATCTTACCAGGCTGTAAATGTGTTCTTAACTTCTTTTTCCATTAGTAGCACTTAAAACAATTATCAAGACACATTACATATTTGTGACGCCTTGATCTGACAGGCAGTACTACAATGTAAGTATGGCTGTTAAGCCTTTTAAAGCACTGAGACAAGAGGCTACTTCCTACCCAGTACATGTGTGCTCGTGCCTGAAAAGCAGACATTCATTGTGTCTCGCCTACTTTCATGCAGTAGAACATTTGCCCCAAGTGCTTCTGAATGAACTTAGATTCAGCATCTACAAGTAAGGCCAAGTTCTCATCAGAACCATTACTCCCTCTACTTGATCCGCCTTCCAAATGCAGGTGTTTGAATGCAATGAACTAAGCCCTGCAGGCTGATTTACTTTTCCCAGAGACGTAGCACATGTTCCTGTATTTACTAAATATGTTTTTATTGCATTTGAGGTGGGTTTACCCATAGACTTCGATCATTAAGTTATGATAATTAGAAACGTTGGAAACTCTCTTTGAAATCAGTGGTAATATTTTATTTTGAGTGCCAGAGCCCATAGAGATAATTCTGAATTATTCTGGCTCAGTAGAGTAGATGGTTTATGTTTTTGTTGAGTAAGACATTGTAGACAATATTTTATCTTTTAGGCAGGACATAAAATTGATACTCTGTCTACATTTGAAGATGAAATGCTTCAGACAGATCAGTGCTGTGTGATAGAGTACACACCAACGATTCTGAATGAAAAACCTCATTCTAGTTCTAGAAAATCTATACAGAAACCAAAAAGAATTGCACACCAACAAACTGTTCAAAATGAGAGGCATGAGGCAAAAATAATTATTATCGATAGATTTGTGATGTACTGATATAAATAATTCAATGACTGGAATTCCACAGTGACAGACTGGAATTCACAAGGTGTTGCTTCTCATGTTAGTAATTCATTTCATATCTGTATTCGACCTCATTAGAAGGAAATTATAAATTTTCTTACCTTAGCTCTCTCACAAAAGGGATTAGATATATACTCTTTTTAAAGGAAGGACTTTAACCTTCTTAATGTTTTTTGTAGTCACTGATACCTCAAATATTGTTATTACCACAGTAAGCTAAGTAAGTTTATAAGTAAGTTTAGCAACTATAATAAGCAATGTAAAATAATTACCCTTTCATTAAATCCTTCAATAGATAATTGATTCTCCAGTTGTTTTAGGTTGTGCAATTGTGAATTTACTAAAGCAAAGCAGATGACTTCATTTGGACACAGTATGCAGAATCATTGTTAAAAGATTCAGTACAAGATGCTTTTTCATAAGTGTCTTTTGTTTATCAGGAACAATTCTCTGTACAGCTTAGACTCCTGAAGTATTTTAGTTCTAGAATCTATAGATCCACAGCCATTGTTTAAATCTGGGATGAGTTTGGTAAATTTTACAGGATCAACACATCTTAATTCAGTTCATCCATACAAAGGAATCATATACTTATCACTGCATTTCAGATATATTGATTTCATTCTTCAGCTAAAAGTAAATTGTAGAGACAATATTAGTAGCAGAGTGTCGCTATGTACTATAAAATCACTCAACTTACAATTAAAAGAGTTTTAGAAATGCTTTCTTTTTTAAAAGGCACTGTAACCAGGAAAAATGTGAATTCCATGTGAGCAGTTCCACACAATACTTAAAACTTTGAGTGGAATTAGAACATTGGTGATAGAAACAATGTTATGTGCTCAGGGGGAAATAAAATCAGTAACGGAAAGCTATGCTCGGAGGGGAGTAGAATCCATTAAAGTAAGAAGAAATGAGATATCAAAGTACAAAAACATTTCAAATAGATGACTTGTGTGTCTGGACTTGGCACAACTCAAATTTCACCTCTGCCATGATCACTTTAGCTAATGCCTCAAGAGCAAATGAATTCTTTCTGTTTCAAATTTTCAATTCCTTTCATGATATAGTTGGTCACAGATGTCAGCTTATGTCTATGATAGTGCATTTTTAAAGGATTTGGTTCATTTGCTTATTCAGTACATATTTTTAAATGCCACTTTAAACACATTTCCAGCTTTGTGGGAGAAAATCAAGATGATTACTTAAAATTCCTGTCTTTAATGATTTTGTAAATTTTCTTTTAAAGTACTTAATTTTTTTCCTGTGTAAGAATGTACTGCCTGTATTTATTGCACTGTGTCCGGCAATGCCCAAGGAAGTCAGAAGAGGGCATTGGATCCCCTTGGACCTGGAGTTAGGATGGTAGGTATGCCATGTGGGTGCTGGGAACTGAACCTGAGTCCGCCATAGGAGCAGTCAGTGCTCTTAACTGCTGAGCCCTCTCTCCAGGCCCGACTTTGTAAACTTTCATTTTGCTCAAAACATAGTTTTACAAACTCCAACTAAGTAATAAAAATTTCTGTGTTGCTGTAATTCTTTCTTAGTTTGCACAGTTATATTAAGTGAGGCAGGATTTTTATAAATAACAGCAACTTGAGACTGGAGAGATGGCTCAGAAGCTAAGAGCACATGCATACTGCTCTTGTTCCAAGACCCGTGTTGGCAGCTCACAACCTGCCTGTAACTCCAGCTCCAGCTCCAGGGAATATGATATCCTCATCTGCTTTCCACAGACACCTGTACATACCACCTCATAGACATATACATATAGACATAATTAAAAATAAAATCAGGGGCTGCAGAGATGGTTCAGTGCTTAAGAGCATGGGCTGCTCTTGCGGAAGACCTGGGTTTGGTTCCCAGCACCCACAGGATGGCTCACAACCATTCATAACTTCTCTAGGTGATCTGACACACTCTTCTGGTCTCTGTGGGCACTATACACATGTGGTGCACTTACATACATGCAAGTAAATCACTCATGCACATTAAATAAAAATAATGTTAAAAATAAAAATTTTAACCTGATAGGTGGTCCATGACCTTAATCCTGGCACTCAGGAGGCAAAAGAGGGTGGATCCCTGTGAGATTGAGGCCAGCCTGTGCTACATGACAAATTCTAAGCTAGCAGGGGTAACAAGAAGACCTCTGCTGTCAAAAAGCCAAAATAAATAAATAAATAAATAAATAAATTTAAATTAAAAAGAAATATAAAAGGACTGAACCTTACTTTTGAAACACCTAGAGGCTGACAGTTCATGCTCAGGGGCTAGAAGCTTCCCTGCTGGGGGAAGGCCCTGTCTCTACCTCCAAGACCTTGAGTACTATTCTCACATGACTGTAGAAGAGAGCGTCAAAGGGGGCTAAACTCACCCCTCAAGCAGAGGGCGGAGCCTCCATGACCTCTTAGGTCCTCCTCAGGACTCCAACCCTGAGAAGTCTGCTGGGGATGGAGAGTCCACGTGCATTTGGAGGAAACACATGAATCCCGAAACAGCAGCTACTCTCTGGGGCTGAACTTACCCAGCACAGGAGGTCCTCAGCGTCTGGGGGGGGGGCGGGCGGGCAGCACTGGGTCACAGCGTCAGCGTGGGCGGTGGAGAACCAGCACTGGTTCACAACGTGCTGCTCTTCCTGTTACCCAGCCCCAGATTTCCGTTCAGATCAGCAACACTCTTTGATCTTTTACTTCTCATCTGCGCATTGGACATTTACTTGAACACACACACACACACTCACACTCAGATTGTTTTTTTTTCAGACAGGTTCTGAATGTATTCCACTCTGCTCTAAACTTGAAGTCCTTCCGACTGCTACACGGGCACAAACTCAAGGCTCACTGCATGCAGTTAAGAGCTGCATCTCCCACTAGCTTGGTTGGTGTTTATTGATGGGAATGCCGCCCTACAAATTAAATACTCTCATTACTCCATTTTTAATTCCACAAGTTCTCTTCATTTTGTTATTAAAACTGGGAAAAAGAGAGTTCTCCACAGCTCTGTGTACCAAAGCAGGCCCGTCAATGCATGATCTTCTGATGGGAGATGGTGTGTGCCCTTGAAACATTTGAAATTCTTGACGGGTTTAATTTTCTTCTTGACCTGAGACCTGTACACCCTTGATTATTGTGCTATATATGTGCTGTTCCCTTTCCCTATAAATCTTAAATTCTTGAATTTGAATTTTTATTCAGTTTTGTATTTCAGAGTACTAGAATGCTCTACTTTATAATTTGCCATAGAGCTCTGAAAATCTTCACATAATTTTAAGTGGGAAAGTGATTGGATATGTAGGACTTGCACAAGCTGTTTAAAGTACTCAGCCTAACATCTGCAACAGAGACTTAACTTTAATTTCTTTTTATAGGGAAGTTCTCAAGATTAAAGAAGTCAATAAATTTTACATAGTTAAAGTGATGCCTGATACACTGTTAGAATTACAGCTTTTGGATATGCTTTACCAGAACTACCACTACTTTACTGAATGATATTTAAAAACACAAACCAGCGTGATGCACTTAAGTTAAAACATTTAAAATATTAATAGTTCAAATAAAGCATTCGTTACTACTGCTTTTTTGTAAATTTCTCTTATTTCATTTTAGTTCTGAATGCTGTACTTCACTGATTCCATATTTATTTAACAGATATTTTTAACAGGTAATTTCCCGATGCTGAGAATATTAGTAAAAGAATAAATTAAAACGTATCTACTTTCAAGGCACTATTATTTATTGAGAAAAATACTACCATTCCTTCTCCAGGTTATCCTTGGATCTCCACATGAGACTTCACAATAATACACATGAACATGAACACCTATGTACACACATGCATACACATATACACACATACATATACACACACTTAAGATATATGCACTAAAAAATTAAATAAATGAGATTATCATCAACATTATTAATGCTAAATAACAATTTTAATATGAAGAAACCATTTCCAACATAATCGACATACATTGTGTACAGATCATTTTTACATTAAGGAATATTTTCATTTTACAGTGGAGGAAAACTGAGAACATCAAATGTTAATTTATTAGCAGAAAAAGGAAAAACACTTTCGGATTATTCTTTCAACTAAAGTATGTTCTGTAGAGCATTATCATCTATACAAGCATGTCTTTTAATGTCTTTTCTTAGTGAGTTTCTAAATTAACTGCAATGGATTGAATATTTTTGTGTGCTCCAAGTTCATGAGTCACAATCTTTTTAAAAAACTATAGGACCATTTTGGAAGAGGGGCAGAAAGATTGTAAGAGCCAGGGAGGAGGCTGTGACATAGGGAAACAGAATCCTACAGGCTCCTGGAACCCTGCTCACATGAACCTACAGCAATCATTTCCACATGCTCAAGACCAATGCAAACTCAAGCAGATAAAAACCCAGCATGGCGCTGGGGAACTGGGCAGCAGACCTCAACCTTTGCTTTAGAAATATTGGTAACTGGATTACTGTTGGGTGAGGATGAACTGGTCTTCCTAAAGCGAGGAACTCTGGGTAGGCTGACTAGACCTCAGTGGATGAACGTGCTCTGAGGTCACTTAGGAACACTAACTTGATACAATAGACCTTAACAGAGATGGAAGAATGTACAGATTCCAGTTGGGGGGATCTGGGGAGATTCTGGTGAGAAAAGGGGTGTAAAGATGATTAAGGTTGATTGAGATGCTCTATGTGAAACATACAATGATTCAATAAAAATTAATTTCAAATATATCTTATTTTTATTATTTTTCTTTCATGTGTATAAGTGTATAATCTTTTTAAAAAGACGTTTTTATTTTAGGTATATGAGTGTATTGCCTGAATGTATGTAAGTGCACCTGTGTTTTGCAATGTCCATGGATAAAAGCATTGGATTCCACTGGAACTGGAGTTATAAACCATTGTTAGCTATTGTGTGGGGATGGGAATCAAACCTGGATCTTCTGCAAGAGCAACCATTGCTCTTCACCTCTGAGCCATCTCTTCAGTCGCTGTGTTGCAATCTTAAATTCAAGTAGACAGTATTAGGAAATAAGGTCTTATGAGTATGGACCCCCCCCCCATGAATGGAATGTGTGATCGAGTAGATTTTCATTCTTGTTTCTTCCTGTGAAGATAAGTCAAGAAGATAGCCTAGAAGAAAGGCCTCACCATACCCTTGTCTGTGATTTGCAACCTCGACAGCCAAACTGCCAGGAATAAATTTATGGTACTATAAGCCACCAAGATTATAGTACTTTGTTTCATTAGACAGAACTAAGATAATAGACTTCATACTATATGTGATTTTCTTTTGGGGAAAGAGAGGTGGTTGTGGTGCTCTTTTTCATGACTTCTGAAAGTCTAAATAAGACCTTTAAAACTGATCTAAAGTTGAATTCAGAAAGGAAAATGTAATATTTCAAATGTGTCTCATAACAGTTTTAAATTATATTCTTTCCTTAAGTTGTCACATATACGAAATCATGTAAAAAGCTGGTCCTTGCTCATAACATGTTGATCCATCCAGGCTTCTATGGAAACAGCACTATTAATGTAGTGCTACAGAGCAAGACTTCATGGTTTTTATGGTATAAGCTCAAATGCCCCATGGTCCACCATCACCCCTGTCCCTTGTATTTCTGACAATACAAGCTTACCTATATTTAAGGGGAGAATAAACTCTCTTTATAATTTTAAAGAATATTTTTATTGAGTTTTGTGCATTTCATATGATAGACCTTTTTAAAATATTTTATTTATTATTTTGTGTTGGGGGGGCATGTATGAGTATATTGCCTGCACATGTATAAGTGCACTTGTAACATGTAATGCCATCAGAGGTCAGAAGAGGGTGCTGGATCCCTTTGAACTAGAATGGCTAATGATTGTTAGCTGTCATGTGGGTGCTGGAAATCAAACCTGGGTCCTCTGTAAGAGCAGCAGGTACTCTCAACTGCTGAGCCATCTCGTCAGTTCCTCGTATAATAGGTCTTAATCAAGTTTAGGCCCCCTTCCATCCATTGCCTTCCATAGCCTCCACACCAGATTTCATGAATTCTGTTACATATAAGTCCTCTCCAGGCAACCATTTGTACCCCAGATGTCTCTGGGTGCAAGTTCGTCAACTGGAGTCTAGTCTGCCTATCTAGAGTCACTCCCTTAAAGAAGATATATTCTCTCTCATTCCTCAGAAATCAGCTGCCAGTATTTTCTCAACTAGGTATGGGGCTTGCTGCCCACTTCTCTGATCTATGTTGGGGTTTGTCTGAGTTTATATGCCTCTTGTGAATATTATCACCATTGTTGCAAGTTCAGATGAGCGAGTTCTCAGAGGTTTCAAAGCCTCTGTTTCCTTATGTTCATGCACCAACCCTGTTCTTTACAACCTTTCCACCCCTTTTTCTGCAATGGTCCCTGAGTCACATGTGGGTGAGGTTTAGTATAAGATCCTATCCAAGGACACATACTCTGAAGGTTCTTAGCACTATGCTGTGATATCCTCTTTGGATTCAAACTTCTGGAAGGCTACCAGTAGAGAAAAAAGTGACCATGAACTCTACATTAGTGCTTAAGAAGCGATGCCTACGCTTTGACTGTAGGATGTGTCCCCCAGGTGTCCAGAATTGCATGTGTACCTTGGAGCTGATTGACAAAGATACTGCTGCCTATTACTTACAGGTTAGATCTAAAAGTCAGTCATGGGGGCTGGAGAGATGGCTCAGTATTTAGTTAAGAGCTTTGACTGCTCTTGCAGAGGACCCAAGTTTGATTCCCAGCACCCACGGGGAAAATAAGAATCGTCTGTAACGCTAGTTCCAGGGGATCTGACTTCTCATCTTCAGGCCTCTGGGGGCAGTACAGGGCATGGGCACTGTATACACATGCAGGCAATATGCTCATACATATAAAATAAGCAAATAAATATGGACAATGAAAGAAAGAAAGAAAAGCCATTCACTGGACATAATCAACTTCTATGATTTTTAGACATGGACATTCTAGAATATTATACAATCACTTTTTTGTACCCATATTCTTTTATGTTTAAATGAATGAGGCACCTTTTAAAATAGATGTATTCTTAGCCTCATATCACTCTCCTCTGGTTTCTGGCTTTGGTTTAATTCTTCCATTAAACATAAAGTATATGATCTCTACTCTTCCTACATCATTTGCATAACTCCTGTTTCCAAACCACCTATCTTTTATGCTCACTGCTTAAAATGAACACATTAAAAATAAGATACCCATAAAAAGCAAAACATGTTCTACTTTGGCATGTTTTGCTTAATATCCTGGTGAGAATTTTTTAAAGTACAGTCAGAAACTGGATTTAGAAAGGCATCAAGAAGCTTAAACATTTCTTTCAATACATATGAATTCACTTAATGTGAAAGGTCAAGAAGAGGAATGAAATCGAAGCAGTGGCCATGAGTCTCAACATGTTACCAGAGGACCAGATAGCAATATTAAGTTTAAGCCATTTTTAGGACATCAGTTTTACAAACAAACATGGTTCTGACCAACAAAATGGATCTCCACAGCAGATTTAGAGCTTGTTGGGCCTGTCTTGAGTATCACCAATTCTGTGCTCCTTATGGTGTGTGGATTTTTTTTGCAGATTATATTAAGGAATTTTCATGGTAAGCATGTCAAGAAAACCCATGAATTGTACTGAGGGCCTTGGAGAGCTACTGACATGCCTTCAGTTTTACCGTTCTCGACTCTCCGTAGTGCATACTGCCAATGAAAGCAGGACACCCCTCTGAGGATTGTAGAGTGTGTTGTCTTCTTTGGATTTTTGCTTATTCCTTTCAATTTGTCTGGAGCCCTAACTCACACTAACCACTCACAAGAGACCATTATCTCATGAACCCCACCTTTCTGATCAGGTATTATTTTTTTCCTAAGAAGTGTTTTTAGCAACCAATTCTGGGCAAAGGATAGAGAGACCCTCACCTGAGAAAGTATACTGCAAGCACCATGACCGTAATCCTATACAACTGCAAACAAAATAAGCAGCTTCTCTTTATGAAGATGACCGCCTCAGGAAGTAATTATAGCAGAACAAGGTGCCTAATACAGTCAACCTCATCACCAGCATTGCTGCGAATCAATAGATCTTACAAATGACAAGTATTGTGAGATGTTTACTGTTAAAGAAAATTAGTCATTTATGAAATTTCATTACAAAAACAGACTAAGCATTTGATTCAGAATTCATGGATTTTCTGTTTGGACTGAATGGGACAACAGTGTGAGTTAAAAATACATGTAGATAATTTTCATGAATAAAATTTGCCACAAGTAAGATAGAAATGTATTATGCCATTAGCCATGAACAGTTGTGTATAAGAGCACATAGTTAAGGCCAAATTCATTTAGAATTACTTTTATAGGCCTGGAAAGATGGCTTTGTAGTTAAGAGCACTTACTGCTTTTGCAGAGGACTCAGGTTCAGGTTCCAGCACTCACATCTGACTCTAACCCTAGGTTTAGTGGACCTGCTGCCCTCTTCTGACCTCAGTGGGCACTGTATCCACATGCTGTGCATACATACATTCAGTCACATACACATGTTCGTAATGTAAATAATAGAACTAAAAGTAATTTTTGAGTTTTTAATATTTATTAAACATTTTTTTCTTAAAATTTCCCAGGCTGTGATTTTATCTCTAGAAGTTCGATCAAATGCTTTACATTTTCTGTAGGGCGTAGGTTAAGGAACGGTAGGCTGTAGAGAGTAATTGAAAAAGTGATGGAAAGCCTCATCATGTCTGGGAATAGGAAAGGTCCAGTGTCAAGACCTGGGGGCCCAGGATCATCTGTAGAGTCAAGATCATAGCTGGTGATCAAGAGAGGTGGGAAAAGGTGGGAAATCCGTTCCTGAGAATCAAGCCTCCCAAGACTAGAAACTGAAAATGGAAGCAACCGCCCCTGTTCTCAGTTTAATTCCTCCACAGAAAGAAGCGACGCCACTGCCATGCGTAAGCTGGGACCCTGGTGGGAGGGATTTAGTAATGCAGTCTCCTAATGAAGCTTTGGCCCAGTATTGGGAAGTCCTCCATCCGTCGATCGCTCTGCTCTCAGCCCACCGCTGGAAGAAGGTGGAATGGTGGTTCATGTTTGGGGAGCACAGCTGCAGGCTGACAGTGGGGGTGGGGATCCACAGCTCCAGGTTCGCAGGAGGGGACCGCCACTCTGGGTCACCGAAGGGAACCACAACTCCAGTTCACAGGAAGGGACCTCAGCCCTGGATCATACACAGAGACCACAGTTCCAGATGCACAGGAGGGGACCACGTTTCTGCCTTATAGGAGGGGAAGACTGTGAAATCTCCACATCTTCCTCCATGAGCACGTGGAACAAGTGAGGCGATGTCTTCTTAGTGGAGTCACATTTAAAGTCCTCCTGTCACACCATCCTGTCACACCCACACTTCCCCACAGCAAGATGCATCACCACCACCATGGCTCTGGTCCCGCAGAGATGCCACTACCGTCTTGGCAGTCCAGTTATTTTTCTTACGTAGCTACATCTTGAGCTCAGAATTTTGAGATAAGCATAGAATCACCAAAGGCAAGGAAAATTTTTATTCTGTTTAATAAGTTTCCTCACATGGTCCATCACACAGCATTTGGCCTCTTGGGAATCACCCCATTGTCCCTCCCCTTCTCACCAGAGACCAGATGCCTGGATCATGTCTTATTTCTCCATCTTTTTTTTTTTTTTTTTTGAAATGGTCTTCCTGTAGCCCAGCTGGCCTCCTAAAAATAATTTTCATAACTTAATTGCATATAGACCCAGTATATTAAAAATATACTCCACAGTTTAAGCAAAATTCACAACAAATAGTAGCATGCAAACTAAGATTGTCAGTATATAAGGAATAAATTTTAAGAAATCAACAGTTAATCAGTTCTCAGGAGGTAGAAGCTGGTGGATCTTTGTGAGAGAGAGGCCAGCCTAGTTTACATAGTGAGTTCCATGCTAGCTGGATCTAGAGGGGAACCTGTCTAAAAAAGTTTTAAAATGCCATTAAAATGTAATGTACAAATGATGATGAGAATATTAACTATGGGCAAACTTACAGATTATTGGTAAGATATTCCATCCTTGCTGATTCATAAACTTTGGGTAAAATGTTGAAGAAAGATATGATTTGTTAATAATCAAAAATTAAATAAGGTATTTGGTTTCAGTGAAGGAAGATTATTCCAATTTTTAAATATGACTTTACAATTTTAAAGACTTGCATATTACATTATGTTTCCTGTAAAACCTATGGCACAAATATAAGTGCTCAGAATAACAACAATAAAACTATCACACTATATATGTATAATATATACATTATATATACACTATATATGTATAATGTCAAAGACTTTTCCTCATTATGTCAGTTTCAGTTAGAAGACAAACAATCTTATTTTTCTTCTTTTATTTAATTTGTACTGTTTGTTCACTCATATGGGCATATACTGTGCTTTGGTCAAATTCACCCACTAGTCTCCAGTTCTTCTCCTATGTTCACCACTACTCCCCTGGCACTGGAATTTAATGTGTTCTTTATTTAGAACCACTGAGTCCACTCAGTGTTGCTAGTATGTGCCTTGATGTACTGTCATCTATTGGAATATGGGCATCCTCTTAGGACCTGCATCATTAAAGCAAACTGATCCTTCCTCCCCCAGAAACTATCAGTGTTAATAGTGGGACTTTGTGCTCACCTCGTTTCTCATGCTGAGATTTTTGTCTGGCTTGATCTTGCACAGGTCTTCTGCATGCCATCACAGCTGCTGTGAGTTCACGTATGTAACTGCCCCCTCTGTCCCTATAAAACACTGTTTCACTGTGGTCACCCACCACCTCTGGATGTTGCAATCTGTCTACCTCCTTTTCTGAGATGTCTGGGGAGCTCCTTTTCTGAGCTTTGGGAGGACATTTATGGTACAGACATCCTATTCAGGACTGGATAATCTTCAATCTTTTTTTTTAATTGAATGTTGACAAGTTGTTGGTCTCTGTGTTAATGGACAATTACTACAAAAACAGAAGATAAATCATTAGGAATAGGTTTAAAACTGCATCCATTTATCAGAATAACTGTAATAGTCACAGGTCTTGACCCTGATAACAGTGCCAGGCACGAATTCTGTCTTTTGGAGTTGACCTTAAATTCAGTCAGAAAACTACTGTTAGTGCCATAACGTCTGTGCTTCTGTTGTGCAATAGGGATATCTTGGAAGGCAAATCATTGTTGTAGCTTGCAGAGTTCACATCCAAGTAAAATAAATGATTACTGCATTCCTCCAGTAGCATGCACAGCACCTTATATTACCACGAAAGCTGGCCAGAAGGAAATATGCTTCTAGCATGATAGAATCTTGATCTCTCCATGTTCTATAGTATGTGATACCTTCAGCAATAGTGTCTTCACATTAAGTTTACAAATGTGGGCACACATTGCACCATAAGCAGCTAGAGAAGAATACTGGTACTCAGCTTAGTTTCTCCCTTTTAACCAGTTCAGAATCCCAGCTCATGGAATAGTACTACCAATAGTTAAGACGAATCTTCCCATTTCAATTACTCTAATATAAATAATCCTTCACAAGCATGCCCCGGAACTTTGTTTCCTAGGTATATCCTGTGAAGTTGACAATAATTTTCTGAGCTTGTACAATATATAGAATAGGACTGTGTTTTCTGGAAGGAAAAGATGAGCTCCTAGTCAGTACATGCTTCTCACAGAGGCAGTGTCTGTGTTGCACAGCAAGCTTGGGAAACCCCACAGAGCCCATAAAATGATGTTGGGGAAGGAAAAATGTTGGTGATCTTAGGACTTGCCTTTGTTGGACATTAAAGAAAGTAGAATCAGAGAAACGGAGACTTAAGCTTGGGACAGCATGCCCCAGTCTCTGAGGATTTGACGACACAGAACACCTTAGTAAACTGAATCTATGCAAACAAAGCAACAGACCATTCTAAGATTAAACAACAGACGGTGGGACAAAAGTAGATCTTTGTCCCTAGGGTCTATGCTGTCTCCAGCCACATGTATTTGGCCATGTTTACAGCACCACCAGTGAGCTCCATACCATCCCTGGGATTATAGGGACGAGACTCTATATATGCTTCAAGAAATTTTTCAAGGAAGACAACAAAACTCAGATAGCCCACAAGATCAAGCAACTTCACCTGGCTTCTAAGAAGGTAATTAGAGCATATGTACATATGTTCATATAGATGAAACATAAGACTTCTAATGTGGCCCATTGCAAGCCACTGATTAGTCACTGAACAAGAAGTTAGTGAATCTGACCATTTGATACTTAAACATTAGGTGTGAAAATAGAGGGGCAGAGTCTCTTTATTCTATATATGCATTCTAGCATATCTGGGAATAGAGTCCCAGAAAGAGCAAAGAGAGGAAGACAAAGTCAGGAGGGGAAAATGTTTACAGATCACCCAGTTAAGATGGGCATGATGTCCTCACAGGCCCGACCCAATCAATATTATCATAGGACAAACAGTATTCAGAGGTACACGCACGAACAGCTGATGCCAAGGATCCTCACAATTTGTTCACGGCCGTGTGTAAACTTGAAAGACATAAAATCAAATAGCTGCATTACAGAATTTGGGAGACTCGCAACGTAGCTTCAGACTTCGATAAAAATTGTGCAGGTCAAAAGACAATGGGCTACTTGGGGAGTGACAGTCAGTTTTCTTCACGGAGGGTTACCAGTGCTCTATACCCATGCCCATGCCAGCAGTTCTAACTGGGCTCAGTGGGTTAAAACATAGAAGAGGAGGAGGAAGAAGAAATAGTGAAGTTGGGAAATGTCAAGTATTTTGAAATATTGAGGGTAAAACTACCATATTGGCTCCATGGTACATTGCTCTGCTTTAGCTAAGGAGTCACATATTCTTGATGTGCATTGAGAAATTCTGGGAAAAGAAACACACTTAATATAATACTTTTCTTTAACTTGTACAGCAAATGTGAGAAAAGTGAATACAATGCTAAAGTTTTTAAAGAAGAAAAAATTCATTGCTAAACACATTTCACACACATATATTCACATAAATACATATAAACTTAAATATCATATATAATGGATATATACATATATAATTGAATATCTCTTGGGTACTCACAATGTTAGAGCGACTTTTGAAGTGGCTTGCTCATATTTCCGTAGATGATTGCATTTCCGTTCCACAGAGCATTGTTCGTGTTCCTTTTGTGTGACAGACCTAAGGATTTTAGCATCCGCCATTCATAGCCGCTCTAATCATGTGATTGTATATAAAGTCTAATTAATGAGAAAATAAGAAACACAATAGCTATGTCATCTTTATAATTAGGCAATAGACTGTCCAATTCTAAAGAGAGATGGATTCCTCTCAAGGGCGACATAGCTACGACCTCAAATGTTCAAGAATTCATCAATTAATTGTTACAACATCCTATTCTCCAACAACTATCAATGTGAGGAAAGCAAGAAAATAAGCAATGAAAGATAAGGTACTCAAAGGATGGCAAATAATTTACTACTTTTTGGAAGACTTAATAGATTTTATCATCTCTGTCTCTCATTATGACTTTATTCTTTGGGAGCCAAGGTAGAAAAACAGCCTGTTATACAAATAGTGGGTTCAACAGCAGAAACATTTAATCGCCTTTCTTTATTTCTTGCAAATGTATTTACCGTAGCCTCGTGATTCTAAGTTACAATTAAAATGCTTAACTTTTATTATTTCAAAAAGAATGTCCTATTTCCGGTGGAGAGGAACTCTAATGCTTTTTCTTTTCTTTCCTATTGTATCTTTAGTAGACCACACCTTGTACTGACATCTAATTGTGAAACAAAGCTTGCTTTGGAGAGCCAGCTGGGTCAAAAAATTGATTGGAATATGAATCTTCATTAGTATTTGTTATATTAATAATGAATGTCCAAAAGTTTGTGTCTGTACAAAAACACATTTGATCAGAAAAGAAAAAAACTCATTAGAAAACACCCCTTAAAAACTCAATACTTGTTGTGGAGGGTTTTAAGATAGTTAAGAGGTTAATCCAGCATCTCATTAGTTTTAAAAATTCCACATTCATGGTGCTTGACAGATATTAAGACACTTAGCATGAAAACAGGGCTAAACACATATATTTAGAGCTGTAGAAATAGTGATTACATACATCCATACATATAATGGACATATAGAAACTATTAGAGAAATGCACATGGGTGGATTGGTGGTTGAGGATGACAACTAGAGGGCTGATAGATATCTAGGTGCAGGGATGTACAAATATTAGACAGATGACAGCTGGAAGTAGTAAACTGATATTAATATTGAGACGACTCCATGTCTATATTCTTTTTACACAATATAATTTTTATTTTATGTGTATGAGTGTATGTATGTTAGTGCACCCATGTTGTGCAGTGCCCCTTGAGATCAGAAGAGGACACTGACTCTCCTAAGAACTTGAGTTAAGAATTGTTGTAACACGCTAAATGGGTGCAGTGATCCAAACTGAGCTCCTCTGTAAGAGCAGCCTGTCCTCTGACTTCTGAGCCATCTCTCCACCCCTGTGTCTGTATTCTTAAAGATTAAGTAAACTCAAAACTGAGAATATTCATAAAATGATACCATTGGCCACCCATCCAGACTGATTCTTGCTTCCTCAGTAGTTATCAACTGCCAACATCCAGTTCAGAGTGGAGCCTTGTGGGTTCCTCCTCCACATACGCCAAATTGATCTTGTCCAGGTCTGATATAGGTAGCAACAGTTTCTGAGAGTTCATGACTGCAACAGCCATGTCATGTCCAGAAGACAGTCTTCCAAAGCACTCCTCCACATCTCCAATTATTACATTCTGTCACCCCCTCATCTGTGTTGTTCCCTGAGACAGAGGGAATGTGATAAAGTTACTTTGTTTTAAGACCAAGCACTCTCTGTCTTATTCTCTGCTTTGACTGCTGCCCACTGAAAAACAAGAAAATTCTCTGACCAAGGCTGAGAATAACTCACATTTATAAGTATGTAAACATAATTATTGAGAAGACACTTTGACATGACCATTTAGTAAAACAACCATAGTGGGTTCTATCATAGGGCCTGTAATCTTCCCAGCCATGGCTTTTGACTAGGTTTACAATACCAGGCATGAATTCTCTCCCTTGGAACAGGCCACAAATCTATCAGAAAGTGTTTAGTGACCACCATTCTTAAGCCATTATTGCATCAGACAGTACATCTTCCTGGAAGATCAGTTGGTAGCATGCAGGATAATGCTCCATAAGACCACTGATGTCTTTTCTCCACAACAACTGTTATAGAAGATTCATGTCAAAGAAAAGTATTAAAATGATCTCAGATTTTTCAAAAGCTTCATATCTAGAGATAATGTAAACTTCTTATATATTAAGTTATCCTGTATTAAGCGTATAGGGAAAGGGAAAAGATATATTTTAAATTTGAGGCAAAAAAACATCTAACAAACTCAATAAAATAGAAAAATTTAAATACAAAGAAGATTAAACTCATCCATGTGTATTAAGTTGAGAAATAAAAGTCAGAATGTTGGGACATTCCAGAATGCAGACATAAAGAGGACTTAGGAGACAAGTTTGTAGAAGACATTTAATTACAGACATTTATTTGAATGCCACAGATATTTGAATCGTTCCCTGTGTAAATTGAGAAAGGAGCTGAGCACTAGCATGACTTTCCTCTGCTTTGCTTCCTGGTGTGAATGTGATATGACCAGTGGCTGCAGGATCCTGCCACCTTGTTTTCCTCACCGTAACAGACTAAGTATTTGAACAATGGGCCCAAGTAAGCCCTTCTTTCCTGAAGTTGCTTTTGTCAAGGCATTTTTGTCAGATCAATTGCCAAGGAAACTATGACAACATCTAATCCAAGCTAGAGATTTTGTTTAGCAGAAAACTTACTTGTTTCTATGTTTGAATGATTAGACCTCAGTGGATGAACCTGCACTGAGGTCATCTGGGAACACGAACTGGACACAGCTGAAAGAATGTGTGGATTACAGCTGGGGGCTATGGAGGTGCTGGTGTGGAAGGGGATATAAAGATGCTCAAATGGTGAGATAGTCTATATGAAATACACAGTGATTCAATAAAAATATTAGTAAAACGTATTACTATAAAACACAAAGTATATCACTCATACAGAAATATGACATCTCCCAAATTTGATGTATCCAGTGAACATAATAGGTACTCACTTCCCAGTACTGACTGCAGTATTGGTAAGACTTACAAAATATTCTTTAAATTTATTTCAAATAAGAAACATGACAAGACAAGTCATCTTTCAAGTAGGAATACATCCAAACCCAGCACAAAAATAAGAAAATTGGGACTAATAATGAAAAACATAGAGTCATGTCAGAGAGAGCTATGTGCATCTACGATAGCAGAGAAAAAAATTGCTACTTAATAAATGTGAATTCAGAAATCCGTTTCTGTTAAAGAAAGAAGTTGATATTTGGATAAGTTGAAATGTACATAGCAAAAAATTAGTATTTGTAGATACATGAATTCTAGTTATGTCTCGAGAGATAAGAATCTCTTAAATAGAACCAAGAAACCTATATCTTAACAACTAAACTTGATTCCGTTAATATTAAAAGCATCTATTAAGCAAAATAAACAATAAAGAATTTTAAGCAGAGTCAGGCGTGGTGATGCATGCATTTAGTCTCAGCACTTGGGAGGTAGAGGCAGGCAGAGTTCTGTGAGCTTGAGGCCAGTCTGGTCTCCACAGTGAGCTCCAGTCCAGCTGAGGCTACACTGGGAGATTCTGTCTCAAAAAGACAAAAACATTTGGACAATCCAACAGAAAATATTTATCTAAAATGATTTGTGTATATAGCACATAGCATATTATAATGTGTATAATATAAATATGTAAGAGGATATGTAATAAAGTTACATAAAAGAAATGCATACGTCTAGTCCTTCTAAGTAAATTTTTATGGTGATGTGATTGGCTTAAGCTCCTGTCCATTCCTATCTGTAAACTATAAAATGCAAGAAACCTGGAAAACTGAGTCATGTCCATCAGAATGTGTCAGGTACACTCTACCTTCTTTGAAAATCCACGTTTTTCTACAGAAAAGAAATTTTGCTCAGGGCCAGCCTCTATCATCTTTTAAAGGTATAATTAATTTGACTTCTTATCTGATCACGTGAACATGATTTCAATGCAACTTTTGTGGTTGGCTCCTCACACCACGAATCCTCTGAAGGCTGTGGCATTGAGGTGATGATCATTCTGGGGGCAAAATGAAGTGGAACTGTGAGAGAACCAGGCCCATTCTGAGTTCAGACCTTCATAAGCAGGTGGCTTGATGTGACTGATTTCCTAAAGGAAAAGTTAATCTGAATATGACTTTGAGGCAAGAAAAGCCATTCCCCAATGCATACATAATTCCTCTAAACATGATGGTTGATTTTAAAAGTTATGAATGATCTGCCTTTCATGGAAGGTACTTCATGCTTTGTGTCTTGTTTCCCTTGTTATGTCAAAAGGAGTTGTTAACATTACCATAAAATATTATGTTAATATTACCATAAAATAACTGAATGAATATGATACAATATACAGAAGATCTGGAACATGGAAATGTCCACAGGAAGTACTGGATAAGCAATATTTTATAATATTCTCCTACATCCAACCTGAGGTCAAAGACTCTCGGATACCTGAATACAGGAAGTAGTTCTACCCTTAAATATGGAGTTGTAATGTCACAATTCACAGATCATGGATCACTCAATTTCAGCAAAATGAAACCACTCTAAGCGCTTCCTGCTTAATCAGATTGTATGTTTGTTCAACCAGTACAGTTACTGGTTGCCATGAAATTTGTTTTCAAATGGTCCGTGACTAATTGACACCCTAATGGATGGTTTAGTGGTGGGTGTTATTCTCCATCAGTGTAACTAGCAGAGAAACTTCTGAGTTTTACCTCCTCGTGTTGTCAAACAAAAGAGGTTACAATGGCAGATCAGCTCAGAAATAGCTTTTCCATTGATGCTTTCATCATTTTACAGTGAGCTATAGTTTCTTCCTCCATAAATGGAGCTGATCATGCTAACCCATGTGATTATTCAGTGCACTAAATAAAATGATGAGTATGAACTGTTTAGCATGGCACTAAGGACATAGTAATTGTTTACTAAATGTTACCCATTACCATTACGACAGCAGGACTTCTCATGATGATGAATGGTCATGATGCATAGTCATCCATGTATTGATAATGAAGAAAATTAAAGCAAATTCATTTTCTGTGTCATCCACTGCTTATGTTCCTGTAGCTTTCAAAAGACCAATAAATGAAGCCAATCATCCACAAGGGTTTAATTGTGGAATGAGGTGCCATAATCCCCACAGCAACAAAATATATTAGATTTTTATTTGCCCCCCAAACAACACACCTCCACTTTCTTTCCCTGTTCACTTTCTAGGAAGAATAACATTTTCAGGTTTATGTATATGTTCATAGCCCGTTAGGACTCTTTAATCTCTTTCTGAAATGCTGTAGAAAGTAATGAGATCCCCAAAGTAAGCCTGAAGGGCCTCTAAATAACCAGAAAGGAATAGCTAATCTCATACGACCAAGCCTTGTAAAAAAGCAATTTGTTCGTTAATGATATAAATAAAACATCTTCACTCGAGGAGATCTGCCATAAAACAAAATCACCTTCCATAGATGCATGAAAACACGTAGACCAAACTGAAGTGAGTAGAGTCAGTCTTGCATAATGCATCATCCTTAATAGCACTGTTAAAATTATTTTTTAAAATATAAAAGAAAAAAAAAAAAAAAGAAAATCTCATTAGCACCTATCTCATGGAGCACTTCAAGGTAATCAGCAAAGGAAGGGGGCCTCACAATGCAATTAGTGGCTGTTAAATTTAGACAAAATTAGAGGGGCTATCCTCTATCGGGTTCCTAGTCAACTGTGCATGCTGGGGCTGAGTTTTTTAAGGGCTGGTTCATTAAGGAGCAATCACAGCAGGTATGGTTTTTCCATGTTAACAAAAGAGGCAACATGTTTCCTGCCTCCAGTCATGGTGGTGGGACTGCAGGCCAGTGCTTACTAGCCCTGCGCGTTCAGCTGAATTTTTCATTTTACCTCTGAACAGCTACAGTACGAAGTTCCTGACATATTACCTGTTTGTACCAGACTGTTTGCTTGACTTATACTTAGCTCTTGTCTCACATTAGACACCTTACCGGTGCCACCCACTATATTTATAGTGTCCCAAAGTCATTGCCTTAGTCTATCGCTCAGTGATGTAGGTGTGGTATTTCCCATTTAAAAGACAGAAACAACCTCTCTTCTCTCTCCATCCATCCATCTTCTTTCATCTGTGTATCTGTCTACCTTGTATTTACCTGACTATCATTTGTCTATTTGTTACAAATGACTTTCAAGTGAAATGTAAGAACCGTTTCATAGGCCAATCTAACACACGCTATTCTCTAAGCATAAGAGCACAGTTCGAAATAAAGTATAAAACCCGTTCATCATTTTTATTGCCACCCTGTCTTTTTCTTCTTTTAGGCCAGGTATATAGAAATGTTCCTTCCTATTCCTTTTCATGGAAACTATTGGTTTTTGCAACAAGATCTTACTCTATATATGAGATTGTTCTGGACCTTATAATCTTTCTTCCTCAGTCTCCCAGGAGCTGCAATCACAGGCATGCACTACCACTCCCAGCTAGTCATCCTATTCTTGTCCTGAAATATCACATTCCATAATTATTTTTAATCTGAAGATAAAATTCAAATAACATAAAATCTCATTATCTGATATCATAAAAATGAGTATGTTGTTTGTGCACAGCAGTCTCAAAAATCTGAAAAGGACACCATTTTTTACTCTATTTAGATATTTATGTCTACTGTTTGCTTTTCAGAGAAGAAAGTACAGTTATTTATCCACATGTTTTTTTAGAAACAGGCAAGAACACTCATGGGAAATCACAGGGACCGTTTCTGGTTTCTAATGGACTAGACCAAAACAAAATATATTGAGTCAGAGAATACACAGCAGTGTGGGAAGGAAATAAAGTGACGCCAACACTAGTGAAGTTATAGAAGCGTTGCGGGTCCTCTGCTCCGGCAGCCAGAGGGGCATGCAGGGTCTCACCAAGATGGGGAAGGAGGCAGAGGCAGAACACAGACCCCAGGAGCTGGCTGGAAACAGGCAGAGGACGAGCTGCTGCAAACTCGTTTATTCAAGGAAGTGCAAGGGGTTTTATGGGTTAAGTTGGCCAATCGCCGTATGGGGTGGTTTCTGACTATGGCCAATGGTGTTCTGTCTCTGGGTAGATTATCTCCGTTCAGGTTTTCTCCAGACATGGGTCGGAAGCTGGTTTCACACCTGACCAGAGCGGTGTGCCATTTCCACAGAAGCCATTTCCTTATTCCACTTGGCAGGAAGCCTGGCTAAGGCCCATCCTACATTACACCATACATAGAAGGATTCTATAGACCGAGCAGAACTGGAGTACTGGATCATCTAATATTTACAAAAATTATTGACCACTTAAAAGCAATCAGTTGACACGAGCAAAATTTCAAAATATTCATAGATCTGCAGCCATCTGCATAACAATGAAACATTATACTATAATGTGAAATTTATCCTTATTCTTTGAACATTTAAGAAAAATATCAAACAGGTTTCCCAAAGAATCAAAACTAACAATTCGGGCTTGAGAGATGACTCAGTGGTTGAGAGCACTGGTGCTCTTGCAGAGGACCAAGGTTTGATTCCCAGCGTCCATGTGATGCCTGACAACCATCTGTAACTCCAATTCCAGGGATCCAACGACCTCTTCTGGGCACTGCATGACACAGGTGCACTTATAAATAAGTAGGCAACACACACACACACACACACACATAATAAAAATAATAAATAAAAAAGTTTAAAATTCATCTTAAAAGAATGAGTGGACTTGAAGACTCAGAGGCACACAGCAATAAAACAGAACTGGAAGGCAACTATTGGGTTCTTATTGAATATATCAGACTCAGACAGCCAATTCTTCATTTCGATATCAATGCAACAATGTCACATCATTAAAATAAAATAAAATCAGAAACATGAAAAAATAGAAATGTTATGGAAAAGTATCTTCAAGGCTAAGGTTGTGTTTATGGGTGAGTAAAACATCAGTAGCAGACAAATAAGGTTTCTAATAGGACAGAAAGAAACCATGGCCACCCAAACCAGCTGAGATAGAAGGCATAAAGGTCAGAGACAGGGACTCCAAATCCTGCAATAACTCTGCCCAGATCCACAGCTCAGTTTGCAGCAGGACAGTAAAGATAAACTAAATTAAAATCAAAATTTGGTTAATACCCATAGGCAGAATCTGGAACTTACTTTTATTACATGAGTTAAGCATGTTGCCTCTGCGGCTTTGATGTGATATGTCACCATATTAAGTTCTGTATACACATATGAATGTGGATCTATTTATGCATCTCTCTTTGTATCTGTTGGTCACCAGCGCATTCATTTTTGAATCCTACTCTGTTTTATTAATGATACTTTTTACCACACTTTGAGATCTAATCAAGTTATTTCCCTTTGGAACATTTTTTTTTCTCTATTATTGGAATTCTTACTTTTTATGTAAGTGAAGTTTTCCACATGAACTTTGCTCCATTCAAAAAGACTATTGGCATTAAAAATTATTGGAGTTTCTCCAAATAAATAAGTCTTACATGTTGTTAGCTGAGTTGTCTTCTGCAGGAACTAGGGGTGTCCATTCTTCTGTTCAAATCTAATATTATGCTGTCCAAGTGTTTTCTTTATACATCTTTGATAATTATTACTAAATTTGCCATTAAGTATTTGATCATCTTTGTTAATGCAGGGAGGCTTATCCCAACAGTATGTCTAGTAACTATTCACTAGAGAAGCCTACTTATGGTAATATATTAATTCCGTATCATGTTACATGCCTATTTTTTATTTTTTTCCTCATCACATACTTAAAATTTGTACCATGTATATTGACCTGCCACATAATTCATCATTATTTTTCTCCATTTTCACTCTTTGACTTAATCTTGAGACAATTAACAACATCCAATTGTTTATCATGCAAATTCTACATGCAAGAATTTTCTGTCGTCTGTTCTTTAAAGGAACAGCTCTTCTGATTTCTTAAGAAAAGTATTCAGATAAAGAATCATTTATTTTGTATATATTTAAGCTGTTTCCATATAACCTTAATATTTACCTGAGAGCTTGAATGGAACATGTAATGCCTAGATCATACTTTCTTTCATTGAATGGTTTGGAAGTATCTTCCATTCCTTTTAAATCATATATAAAGAGTCTGAGTCTAGTATAATTCTGTTCCTTCAGATATATATGTGTAGATATAGACATAGATATAGAGATGGATAAAGAGAGGGGGAGAGGGTGAATGAGAGGGAGAATAGTGCATTTTAACTTTTACACTTCAAAGCTATACTAACAAATGCCTTAGATCTCATCGTTATGGATCAGTTGCCCAGGTACGCGATGGATTTACTTAATACATAAATGCTAGTGCTCTTTTACATCTGTAAAGCATGTAACTGTGTTGCATTGTCCTATTTTTTCTTTCACTACTATGAGCAGATTCATATCATTATGTTTTTGTTTAGTTTTCCTTTCAACCACTTTTAACTGATATTATTGTTCTTTTTTTATCAAATTTCATGAAATTATTTGCCTTCTTTTGCAAAAGTTTCTCTTTGTAGTTTCTTATAAGTCTAGTCTACTCTATATACATTGTGGTTGATTTAATATTCATTTTTACCTTACCTTCTTTTATTTATCATCCGTGATTATCCTACAATTTATTCATTTTCCTACTTTCAAAAATCACCTTCAAGTTGATTTTCTATGTGTTCAACTTCTCTTTTAATTTAAAATTTGTGTGGATTTTTGAGTTTGTATAAGTTCTATAATTACATCACTTCCACATCTCCCTAACCCCCAGCTCCCTGCATGTCCCCCTTTCAAATTCATGACTTATTCCATAATTATTATTGCTATATTTATAAATACACATCTGTATATAACATTATATATTGTGTTGAATACCTCTAGTTGTCAGTTTGACACACATGAGAAGAAGACACCTCAACTGGGAAATTTCCCCTACAGGATTGTCCTGTGAGACATTTTCTTGATTGTTGAGTGATGTACAAGGGCCTAACCAACTGTGGGTGGTGCCACCCTTGGACAGGTGATCCAGGCTTGTGAAAGAAAGCAGTCTGAACACAGGACTGAGGAACAAGCCAGGAAGCAGCCTTACTCTGTGGTTTGTGCTTCAGTTTCTGCCTCAAGGTTACTTCCATGATTTCCTTCCTGACTTCCCTCAGTGATTGGGATGTGTATGACATGGAAAACATTTCCTTTCAAGTTGTTTTTGGTCAGTGTTTTATCATAGGCATAGAAAGCTAGCTAAGATGTACATATAAAATCTACTGAGTCCATTTAGTTTCGCTCATATATGCATGTGTTTAGGGCTGACCACTTGGGATTGCATAACAATACCTATGTTGGCATTTTCACTGGTGTTGTCATTATGCAAATCTTGTTGAGATTTCATGGTTACAATGTCAATGTCATCTATAGAAGATATTATACCACAGTAGACATCATAGTCCTCTGGCTTCTACAAACATTTCTGTTCCATCTTCCTGTTCATGGTGCTCACTGATTCTTAGCTACAGGCATTGCATTGCAAATGTACCAATTGGGGATGTGCTTCCCACATCATTCATTCTCTGCATTGACCAGTTGGAGATCTTTGTAGTAGCCTCAGTTGGCTACCAGCAGAAACCTCTTTGACCTGTGACGGTAAGGATAAGTATATAAAATGTAGGTAAATATTTACACTGGTTTAGAAAAATTGTAATAGTAATTTTCTCCTCTACAGTCTGTGTCCACTCCAATACTGATAGTTGTCTAGGTTTATATTACCAGGATGGATTCTTGCTTATTGAACAGGCCTTAAGGCCAATTAAACATGCCCTTTAATGAGACTCACTCTCCTTCTTTCAGCAGTTATTGTTTGCAATAGTTCCTTGGGTAGCATTGGAGATTCTTACCCATTTCCCTATATCTATGCTGGGATTTTATCTTGTTGAGTTGACATGGGACCTATACACATTTCCACAGTTGCTGTGAATTCATAGAAGTAAATGATCAGCCCTTTGGAAAACTCTGTTTCTTTGTGATCATTCACCACCTCTGGCTCTTACAGTCTTTCCTCCAGAGTCTCACTGTGTAACCCAGGCTGTCCTCAAATTTTCAAGAATTCTACCTCAACCCCAGACATGTTGAGATTACTATTATACACAGCTGGGCTTAGCTTCTAACTTTTAAAATTAATTGTGTTCTTTGGTAATTTCATATTTTTATAATCTATTTAGTTTAATAGGACCACATGTTACATATTGAATTGGACTTGTCCTAGCTTTCTGAATCTATCAATAGCAATGGTCACTCAATGAGAGATAGAGTCCCTCTGAGCCCCTACTCTGCCCATATCTAACTGTTGAGGGGCTCATTCTTATGTAGACCCAGTGCAGGAATATGTACCTCTATGAGTTCACGATTACAATTGCTATGTCATGCTCAGAGATGGCATTTTGCAGCCCTCCCTCTCTCTTCCGGATTTTACAGCTTTTCTGCCTGCTCTTCTGCAATGTCCCTTCGTATGAAAGGTGATGGAATAAATGTCTTGTTTCGTGCTCAACACTCAATTGTCACTTATTCTCAGGATCTTGAGCAGCCATGAATCTCTGAATTCACAACTTTTTATTGCATCAGAAACTTATCTGGTTGAGGCTGATACTGGCAGCTGTCCACAGTTATGAACATAAGTATTTAGAAGGCAATTTGGTATGATAACAGTTTAACTGAATTCAGTTTCCTCCTTGTGCCCATGACTTCTGACATTGTTTGTTGACCAGGTTTCTAGTCCCAGTCATGGATTCCCTCCAGTGGAGCTGGTTTCAAATTCAAGTCCATAGCAGTTGATTAACCCCCATAAAAGCAATGCAACTATTGCGGGAGAGGACACATCCAGCCTGGCAGGTTGGTCTTACAGTTCACAGAGCTCACAGCTGGGTAAGACCACTGAGGACTTTCTCCCTCAGCAAATTTCATGAGACCTTCTAAGACTAGCCAGCAGGGAGGATGCTTTCAGCTCAGTTCCAGCTTGATTTCTCTGTATCACACAACCAAAGCATGTGCTTTCCTCTGCAGTGGGGTCTTGCCATCTGGTTACGGTGGATAGAAAAGAAGAAGGACAAGAAGCGTCACTGTTTCAGCAGCTCCTAGGGAATACAAGAAATATGGCATATATACACAATGAAGTTTTTATTCATTGTAAAAGATGCAATTATGAAATTTTCCAAAGACTACATAGAACTGGATGATCATATTGAGTAAAGTAACGCAGGCACAGAAAAAACAAATGATGCCTATTCTCCCATACTTGGATCCTACCTTTGAAGCTCAGGTTTTGTGTGTTCAGCTTTGAGTTCCTGTAGCAACCAGGAAACTCAAAAGAGGCACTGGTAGAAGTGCTCCTGAGGTGGGTGAGGGTACGAGATTGTAGGTATTATGAAATTAGAGAAAGGAAGTGCTGCTGGTAGAAAGGTTTAAGTGGGGTTAGGGGGGCATGGGATGGTGGGGAGGGCAGGCTAACCAGTGAATGGGATATGGAGAAGCCATATTAATCTCTTTCTTACAACCAAATTATAAAATATATAATTTAAACTAAAAGAAAGAATTTGAAGAGAGATATTCTGAATAAAAAACAACTGTTTCTAGAAGCCTAGAAACCACTGGTTGTTAAACAAAACCTCCAATATCAGGGGAAGGATAGATACCTCACAATGAGTTCAATGCTTTCAAATGTTCATTTGAACCCTTTTTTCAGTCTGTATTCATTTGTGCTGAGGGTATTTTGAGAGATTAGAACTTCATCCCTTTGGTGAATCTTTTTCTGGGTGTACTTGGAGTATGGAAAGGCAGCAACTATATTCTTATGTTCCCCCAAATTAAAAAAAAAATGTGTTATTATATTCTATTTTGTGTTCAATACACACTTTTTAATTGCGTGTTTTTCAGCTAATTTTTAGTGCTTTTCTCAAAACTAACAATACATATCTTCAACTTGTCAGAGTTTATTTGGAGTTGGTATTTTCTCAGTTCTAGCCACACAGGATACAATTCATTTCTTGCTTCAGATTCTACACATTTTACAATATATTTGACATTTACCACTTTCAACTTCAGGCCTCATCACCAACATAATGAAGTCTATATTGTTGTCTAATCCCAACTTTTTGATTTTGTCATATATTTTCTCTCTAAGTGTGTTTTAAAATCCACCTTTTAGTTTAACTTTAAATAGCTTGTTGTCTTTTAAAAAGACTTGAAATCAGGAAAAATAAAGACATCTTTTCTTTTGTATTTCCTGGTGTTCTTCGTTCTGTCTTGTTATACAACATACCATCTGTTAGCATTAGCTTTCTGCCTGAAGAATATCCTTCATCACGTCTTGTAGTGTGTTTTTGTTAGCAATTAATTTTTCTCAGCATTTGATCACTCATTATGATTGCTGATTATACTTGTAATTAGATGTTATAATTTCATTGCTTATATTTTTCATATATTTTCCCATAAACTCTGGTGCCTATGATGAAAGGAAAGACAGAATTTTTGAGCGTGACTTTCCATATACAGAGTTCATCTATTCTCTTCTTTAACTCAATTTCTCATTTTCAGCAAGGTCTCACAGTGAAATTTTCTTATGAGGGCTAACTGTAAACGTGACTTTATGTTTTTTCTCATCACTCAAGTACCTAGGTATGGCTCTGCATGTACTTAGAATGCTTTATCTTATATATGCTTGAATTTGTACACTGTTAGGTGATCTTTGAAAGCCTTAGGGTATTTCCTAATTTGTAAGACTCTGTCTGAATTCTGTGTCCCAACGACACATGTGAAAGCTTAGATTTAAACTTTGTTAGGAAAGACCACAGTGAAGCTTACAGGGAGGGAAGCATGGTTCTTAATCTCCAGCCCATTCTTTCTGATGTCTTAGCTGCAGGCTTATAACATTGGGTGAGTTACTGCCCCTACTCTGACTAGGCTGGAATTCCAACCTGTTTGTAAAAGATTTTATTTTTAATATTCCTTATTGTGTGGTGTGTGTGTGTGTGTGTGTGTGTGTGTGTGTGTGTGTGTGCAGATGAGCATAGCCGACCCGAGAAGCACTAGGCATAAGATTCCCCCTGGGGCTGGGGATTAGAGGTTGTGAATGACCTGATCTGGGTGCAGGAATCCTAACCCAATTCCTCTGCAAGAGTATGTGTTCCCAGCTGCTGAGTGTTATCTCCAGCACCTGCACAGTCTATAGTGGTGCTGTTTTTCTAGTGTGTCTCGGCCATGTTGTAACTGAGTAGGCCCAGTTCGTTCTACCTGTCTGTGAGCAACTGATCTGTGCTGGAGTTAATCCTGAAGCTCCACTCAAGCAGCTATGCATCCCCTTTCTCATTTCCCTCTGTTTCTCCATTTTAGAACTTCGGTCCTCCACAGCCAACCAAATGCGGTGCTCTAAACTCCCCTCCTAATACTGTGTGCTGCTTTGATTCTAGCTCGTTTCCAAAATGGCCACAAAATTATACTAGGCTAAGAGCCAAGGATCGCCTTATGGATTTTCCTTCTTTTGGTAATTTTAGTTTTCATCTCCAATGGCCTCCTTCTTGAAGACAGCTGCTTTTCACTCCTCGGCTCAGTGCTGTGTTCCTTTACCATAGACAGGATATTTTGCCGTGGTGGAGAGTAAATAGGTAGGTTCTCCAAAAATCAAACCGGTAGAAAATAAGCAGATATCCAAAAAGAGACTTATCATGAAGGACTAGTTCATCCATAATTACGGAAGCTGGGAGGCCCCAGGCTCTACCTTCTGCGAGAGGGAAGCATAGGGATACACATACTGTGGCCCGGGCCCACATGTCTGTGAACCTGAACCTCTTTTATTCAAGAGCAGGGAATATAGCACATGTTTAAGGGAAGAACGTGATTTACATTTCTCTTATCTCTCTGCTCTAGTCTGCACTCTTTCAGCAGGTTCAGAGGCCAGCCTCTTCTGGAACTGACCTCACAGGCACACTCAGCCTTGATGACGACCGGTTTCCTGGGCACAGCTTGATCTAGTCAGGTTGGCCTTGCTTTATCAGGATTCGCTGTCATTTGGTTTCTTGATGGAAACCATTTTGACATGGGTGAAATGGGATCTCAGAGTAGCTTTAAATTGCATTTTTTGGTGGCTATTGATGGTCAATATTTTAAAAATATGTCACTGCTATTTGCATTTATTCTTTTGGAAGCATCATTTCAGTTCATTAGCCCTCTTACTGATTTGAAAATTTAAAGTTTTGGTGTTAATTTTTGCAATTTTTATATCATCTAAATATTATTTCACTGTCTGGTATACATTTGACAAAAAAAATTTCTCCCATATTCTGTAGGCTCTCTCTCCATTCTGCTCATTGGTAATTTTGCTGTGGCATTTAAGTACATGAATTTAGCCATCCTTGGGATTATTTCCTGTGTTGTTAGAGTTGTTTTTTTTCAGGAATTCCTTGCCTATGCCGGGGTCTGAAAGCATTGTCCCTGTACTTTTTCCCACTAGCGTTTCCAGGTCTTACATTCAGTTTTTGAATCACTTTGAATTGATTTTTTTGTACAGAGTGAGAGATATGGACCTAATTTCTATCATCTGCATATGAATACCCAGTTTCCCCAGAGCCATCTGTTGAAGTGGCTGTTTGTGTGTTTTTGACAATGTTGTCAATCAAATTAGGTGACTTAGCCATGTAGAATTACTTCTGAATCTTTTGATGCATCTGCTTATGTGTTTGTGAGAGTAACAAGTTTTTGTAACTATGACTCCATAGTATAAGTTGAGATGAAATTTTGCTCTGCCTCGAGGATTGTGGTTTCTTCTTGGTCTTCTCTTGACTGCTTCTTTTAAATGTATATTTTTATTGAACGTTTGTGACTTGATACATTTTAATGATGCTTAGACTTCCCTTTTCAGCACCTCCCCGTAGCCTTCTGACAGGATTTCATGCATTCTGTCTGACACGTGAAGGTCTACCAAGTCAAGTTTGTGTACCCAGCCGTTTCTAGGTGTGGGTACATTCACTGGAGCCTGTTCAGTTTATCTGGAATCACTCCTTTAAAGAAAATCAACTAACTCTCTCTTGCCCAACAATGATCATCTGACAATTGCTCTTTGGTTAAGTTCTATGCTGGTTTTTACCTGATGGGTCTTGTCTGTGCTGGAACCACTGCTGTAATTTCATAAGAACAGGTTCCCAGGAGCCTGTCAGGCTCTGCTTCCTTATGGTCATCCACCACCCCTGACTCTTACAATTTTTCTGCAGCCATTTCAGCAATGGTCCCTGAGTCATGAGTAGGTAAGGGCTCATGTGGGAGTCCTATCCAAAGACATACACTTTCAGTCTCTTATTCTCTACACTTGGGCCATTTCTGTTCTGTGCTCATCACCCTCTGTTCCATGAGGATGCATCACTGATGAGAGTTGAGTGATGCATAAGTATTCTCTCTACCCCTTGTTCCACTGTGTTTGATGAACCTTAGGTGTAGATGTTCCATTGTAGATGTGTCATAGGACTGGCCATCTCACAGACACTTTATGTCTGTGTGTAACCAGTTGTGGAGCTCTGGACTAAACTCCACCTATTGCAAACGTAGTTTCCTTGATGTGCAATGATTGATATCCTGTCTGTAAGTATAAGGATCTGTATTTAGCATATGGTAAGAAATTATATTTGTCTAGGTATATGATAGACATAGGGTTTTCTCTAGGATCTATGACTTCTCCAGCCATGTATAAATGGCTATGTTCACAGTGCCACACACGAGTTCTCTCCAACTGAGTGGGCTTTAAGTACAATTAAGCAGCTGTTGATTACCTCCAAATATAAAAATGCCTCTGATTTATTCATATAGTTTGCTTTGCCAGTCACTGTTGTTATTGAGCTTTAAAGTTAGGATTGGAACATTGATTGATGGATTTTTTTCCTCTTAGCACCTTTGCATAGTGTCCTTCTTAACTATAATAGTTTCTTTTCAGGGAGGAGGCTTCCAAGTCAGTTCCAGCTCCATTGCTGCGTGTCCTGTGTCTGAAGCATATCCTGACTTCAGCAATGGGCCTTCCCTTCAAGTTCTGGTAGATAATCAAACCTCCCTTCGGGTTTTTGGACAGGATAGTCTAAGAGATTCCATAGATCCTGTGATTACCTGCTTTTGGTCCCATCTGAATTTTAACATTTTTTAAATTTCTCTTTAAGAATGTCATTGGAGTTTTGATGGGAATGATGTTGAAATCTGCAGACTGCTTTCAATAATATAGCCATTGGTAGAATATTAATTCTTTCAATCCATGAGCATAGAGGGCTTCCCAATATCTAGTGTCTCCTTCAATGTTTTTCTTCATTGTCTTAAAGTTTTCATTTTAGAAGTCATTTGCTTCCTTGATTGTATTTACTCCTAGGTATTTTAAAGATATTGTGTAGGGGTTCTTTTTCCTAATTTCTTTCCTGAAAAATGTGTTATTGTAGGTTGAAAATGTTTTGAATTTTACATTGAATTTTTTTATTCTGCCATTTGGCTGAATATAGTGTCAGATTTAATAGTATTATGGGATAGTTTTTAGAGTTTTATAAGATTTATCTATACATAGGGCTTATTTGAGGGATTTTTTTTAATTGATTTTTTTTTTCTTTTATTGCTCTTCCTAAGATTCCAAGCACTATGTTGGAGAAGGGTACAAGTGGGCCTTTTCCAGATTTTCAAGGCAATGCTTTGATTCCCCTCCCTCCTCTTACTATAGTGTTGTCATAAGCAGCCTTTCTTATATTCAGATATGTTTCCTATGTGCCTAGGAATTTATTCTGTTCAGAATAAAGTACTGAAAAAGAACTTGACCAGCAAAGATGCTGAATGTTATCAAATGTACTTTCTGTGTCTATTGAGATTGTTGTTATAATTAATATACTTCTGTTCTTAAACCAATTCATATGTTGCATGCTTATTATTTGCATATGTTGAGCCAACTTTGCATCCCTGGATAAAACCAAACTGGACATGATGTATGAACTCTTTCATGTGTTTTTGCATTTGGTTTGCAAATATTTTGTCAGGAAATTTTCTTCTAATAGCATACCTATAAATTTCTTACTTATAATCATTTTATGTAATGAAATCATATCAAGTCATATATTTTAGACTTTAAAATATATTTATTTGAGAAAGATAAAAGAGAAAATTAACATATAACAAGAAAAGATGAGCGCTGTAAAAAAGAAGTATAAAGAGAACAAAGTGATACTAAACACAAACATTAAATTTTTCCACACATATATATCTCCACATTTGTAACTTCTTTAATTTTGTTGTTATATTTTAGTTTGTAGCTGATAGTATGTCACTGTTTTTCATTCTGAAGAACTTTAGGAATAATCCATAAAAATGGATGATTTGGATTAGACTGAATGGAGGAAACTAACAGTATTTCACACTCTGTCTCACCCAGTGTGATTATGCTGCAGCTGCATTTCCTTGTCATAATTAATTCCTGTTAGGAAACTGAAATGCCAGGGGCTGCAAGCCTGATGCAGCAGGCTTGGATCCCCGAGGCCAAATGTCTTTTGGAGCATATGCACTTGTGGAATTCCAGGAAGTACTGGAAGCTCTTCAGGAAATGGTGAAGTAGGCTTATGGAACACCAAACAAAACCTTCTGGCATTTCAGCATGGGGACTTGCAGTCTCCAGCTTCCGATACAAGCACAATAGGAGGAACCGGCAAACCTTCGTCCTTAGGACCGGCACTTGGGACGTTCAGTACTTTAATGGTACTCTGCTTTCTGTGTTGATTGATGTCTAGCTCATCTATTTTTCTCCATTCTAGTTGCATTTAAAAAAAACAAACATACTTGTTTTCACGTGTTAAATCACTGCACAGCATGCCTTGCCTTAAAAGCAATATAATTTGAGGGCTGGAGAGATAAAATAGCTCAGCAGTTAAGAGCACTGGCTGCTCTCGAAGAGGACTTGAGTTTTATTCGCAGCACCCACACAGTGGCTAACAACCATCCTTAACTCCAGTTCCAGGGGAATCCAGCACCCTCTTTTGACTTCCACAAACACTGCATGACACAGGTACACTTATACATTTGCAGGAAATACATGCATACACTTAAAATTAAAATAATAAACAAATGTTCAAAAGAAGCAATACATTTTCATAGGCAGCCTGTAAAAATATCTAAGCCTAAATATTGATTTTATATCAACATAAAAAATATGAATCTCAAAAGGACTAGAATAAAGAAATAAGAAATAAGAAACACATGACACAGAAAATTGGGATAATTGCAAGTTTCACTTTAAATATACCGTTGTCTGTTCAAAAAAGAATTGGAGTTTGAAAGGATTGTGGGAATTCAACATTTAGTTGGAAAAGACAAAAATAATTTTTGGGGTCACCTTGGCCACTTCTTGTCAATGGAGTGTTTTGTAATGACATGAATGTTATTCATATTAACTCTGGAGCCTAAAACAAAGAAAGCTGTTCCCCCCGCCCCAATCCATTTAGGTTCCTGCAAAAAAAAAATCTCATACTAGATAGTTTATATGCAACAGGCTTATTTCACACCTCAAAATTATGAATGTTTAAAAGGATCAAGTTCCAGGAACTGGTGGGCTGACTGGTCCTTACACACAGAACAAATCTTCTAAACCTGTTCTCACGCAGAGGAAAATGACTACTAGGAATTTAATAAGGAGATTTTATTTTTAAATATTTTATTTTATTTTTGTAGATTACATAAGTAGCTCTTAATCATACTTAGCCCCTCCACCTGAAACCCCAATAGCCTGCCCATAGGATTTCACGCCTATGCTAAAGCCTATAAAGTCAAGTTTGTGTACTTGTCCTTCAATGTGAGCTCATACCCTGGACCCTGTTCAGCCTGTCTAGCATCACTCCCTTAAAGAAGCTCACCTCTCTCAAATCCAGCAGTGATCAGCTGCCGAGAACTCCTCACCAAAGATGCGGCCTCCTGTCTCTTAATGCTGAGCCATCCTTCTAGCCCTCTAAAATTCTTATTATAAGCCCATAGATTAGATTTTGGATTATGAGCATTGCTGGCTACAGAATGAGTTTGCTCTTATAAACACTGCTGTTTTTTAGATAATGGCATATAAATTACAAGTACTAAAACGAAAAGAGTTTCCTTTATGAATAACATCTCACCCATATTGTTGGAAAACCATGTGTCTTCCTCAAAGTAAAATTGGATCTACTGCAGGAGAACAGACAGAGATGGCCAATAGAAATATGAAAAATAGTCATCTTCCTAATGTGTCACAGAAATGCAAATTATGAATGCTTCATACTGTGTAGTTGAGGAAAGTATTTTAAAGATATGATTTAGATTAGGCACAGGTGTGGAAGAAAGGCAATGCTTATACAATTTCAGTGGATATTTAGCCTGATAACATTACTTAGGAAACTGTTTGGGAACACCACTCACAGAGGAAGAGAGACGTGCTGAAGGGCATGCTGAAGGATGGTTTCTTCTCGGAAATGCAAAGCTTCTAGTGTTACCTAACACATTACTTAGTAGTACTAAATGCGTAACCTGGACGTGTAAGGTCAAGAGAGCTCTTCAAATCAGATCAGTGTGAAGAATTCCAAATAACTAAAAATAAATCTACCATTATGAACTCATCATACCACTCCTTGTCATACCCAAAGGACTTGGTGTCCTCCTGCAGACATCCTTGATCAGTCATGTTTAAGAATGCACTTTTCAGAATTGCTAGGAAATGCAAACGACCAAAACGCTCCTTAACCGATGAATGGATAAAGAAATGCCCTATGTTTACACAACAGAATTCCATTCAGTAGTAAAGAAAAATGAAATCACGAATTTTGTAGGTAAACGGATGAAACTAGAAACTGTTTTAATCAAGTGGTGTAATCTAGACTCAGAAAAATCAAGTGATAAATGTTCTCTATTATTTAGAGATCATAGCTCCAAATCCTTAGACACAACTGTACTGTCAGCACTCATCAAAGAAGTGTTTTTAAATTTTTTTTCAACAGATGAGGATGATTACAAATTCAGCAACTGGTAAAAGTACAGTATATAAGCACCTGTGATGTGACCAACTCTATATGACATACCCACAATGCATCTTCTGTATCTGAGGTGCAGGGAACATTATGCAAGGGGGTGCAGAAAAATTGTAAAAACCAGAGGGACAGGACCTCAACTGCTTGTTAATGCATCCTAGATATGATAGGGAAGATACATCAAAGAAACTTAAATAATATGGTAGTATAACAAGATCTACGTAATGACAAGTCAGGTGGTATGCAAGGGTGAGTGGGAGACATTTCTTGTGTCTACCACATGATAAAGAACCATAGGCAATCAATGGATGCTGAGGGAGGGACAATCAGTTTTCTCTGTGGACTAGCTTAGCTCTCTGGTAGGTAATCTCAAGGGTAGCTCTAAACACACATACATATGACAACCACTAAGTGGACTCAGTACATCACACACACACACACACACACACACACACCACAAGTGTGTATTTATAAATGTACTTTCCTTTATGTAATAATAACAATCAAAGAAGAAAACAAGACATTGTGAGTGGTGGGGACATGAAAGGACCTGGAGGGGGACTGGGAGGGTAGAATAATGCAAGTGTAATACTCATGTATGAAACTCTAAAAATACTTTAAAAGTCACATTACTGAAATCCCCATAGAAAGCCAATAACAATATCCAGAATCTAAACAAACACGTGGCAAACAACTGAACTTTATTCAAAAATAAAAACACAGGACACTGTAGCAATGCTGGAATCTCAGGTTCTGGGAAACAGGATGATTAAAGGTTAAAAAAACTGCATGGGCTAAAGAGTGAGTTTAAGGGCATCTTGTGTCTTAGTGGAACCTTTTATAAAATTAAAAGTGGAAGAGGACTGCAGATGTAGCCTAGAGAACTTGCCTCAGATGTTCAATAAGCCATGTCCAATCATCACTACCATAAAACAAAAACAGAAATTGAGCTTGTGTGTAATATCATACATGAAACTTGCCAACAAGATTTAAATGGACAAAATGCACAAAATGTAATGTGCATATGATTCCAGTTATGTGGACAAAGCTAAGCTGTTACTTAGGAAAGACCACAAAGGTGAGAAAGTAGGATGGAAGAAAAGCAATGCACAGAAAAGTGCAGAAGAGTAGGAAGCTGCAATGGACACAGAGCACTGAGCGGGGCTGGAGCGATGACTTGGTGTGCAAGAGCACTTACTGCACAAGCACAAGAACCTGAGTTTCAATCCCCAGCACCCAAGTAAAAAGTCTTGCATGGCTGCATGTGTCTGTAACATCTGTATTAAGGGACCAGAATCAGGATACTGGACAGCCACATTGGCTAAAACTTCTGGTTCAGTCTCAAGAGATTAAGGCAAACAACAAGACATAGGAAATCCTCCTCTTCTGGCCTCCACATGTGCATAACATTGTGTACCCACACATCAACAAGACTGTAACACAAACCCACAGACACATGCACATACTGCTGCCCTCCATCACTTTCATCCTATTTTTAAAATCTCTGTGTGTTAATCTCAGTCATGTTTTTCTGACATCTGCTCAATAATTCCTGTTTGTATCTCTTAGAAACATGTAAGCATTTATCCAATCAAAATGTAAAATGTGATCAACAATCACAACCCATTTTAGTATTACTAAACACTTATTTATGCAATCTATGCTTACTAGAATACATGAGGAAGCTTATATAGCTTCCCCCCAAATCTAAAATATCAGAAAGCACTGTACCTTCATTTAAGCATACTGGAATTATAAATTAGGGAGAAGAACAGTTAGGATGAGAATAGAGAATGAAAACATGTGATGTTTTTATAGCAGTGTTGGGGTGGAACCTGGTTCTTGAGCATGGTAGGCAAGTGCTATAATACTGGGCTACATCCCCAGATATGATATAAAGTATATCCTGCATTGATACATATGTAAAATTAGCAGGTGGAATGGGTGATATGCTCTGAAAAGAAAGGACTGCATTACTGCACTTGCAGAATCCAAAATATGTGGAATGCTTACATGATATGTTGATGATAACAGAAATGGATAAGTTCCATTGAAAACACTGATCCTCATGGTATGATATTCTGAAATTATTAATATATCCTCTTAGTTATAAAAGAATGAACATATACCATCTGTGCTGGCACACGCCTAAATCCCAGCAATTGGGAGGCAGAGGCAGGCAGCTCTCTGTAAGAGACCAGTCTGGTCTACATAGTGAGTTCCAGGGCAGCTGGGGCTACTGGGAGTCCCTGTCTCAAATCAACAACAACAACCAATTAATTAATTAATTAATTAATTAAATACTTAACACATAATTTAGTACTGTAAAATAAATGATAAATTATATGTACACAATGCAAAACAATTAAAATTCTTTGCATTACTTTCTTTGAAGTATGTTTTTTAAAGACAGATATCACTATGTAGCTCAGACTGGCCCTGAATACACCATTCTCCTGTCTTGGCTCTCTGAGAGCCTGACAGATGTGCTCCACTACAACCTGTCAGTGTTTTCAAGTTTGAAGGCTCCTTTGTTTACCACGTGATTCCTGCTTGTTGTGTAATTGTTTTGTATTTTCCATAGTGACACTTCATGCTCTTTCAGATCGGGGATCAAATATTCAGCTACCTTCATTTCATCATAAACCACTCAGTGTTATGACAATGCTGATATTCATCTGAATATGCTTTTAACTTCTTAGTTGTATCTGAAGTAATCATAAACAGAACTGAAGGAGAAGATAACGGCTCCAGGTTCACTGTTTACAGAAAAATTAACCATATTAAGCCCGTCTCTAACAGAGTTAAATAGCTCTAGAAACGTGAGGGGATGTATATGCTCCACACACAGCTGAAGAACAAGAACAAAGTCAGTTCTACATGCCTTCAGTAGTAGCAGGAGCTGAAGACTTTTCCATAACAGTTACTAAAAGAGAAATATAGGCTTTACCATATGACTTGACGTTATCGGGGAAGAGTTTTTAATTGTTTCATGCTTATTTCAACTTGAGTTGTATAATTCATTTGCTGAGTGTGAAATCAGTTGTGTGAAATCAGTATTGTAATAGTATTACTAAAGGCCCTTTTTTAATTGATTTCTTTTACCTTTGACTATCGATCATGAGAGTTGTCAACTTCAGTTCTTAGTGTTTCCTTTATTTTAGCCTCTTGAAATCAATTTTAGGTTTTTTTCTATAAATAATTTCTGAGATGTTATATCATACACACCATCTGAATCATCTTTGTATCCCCCAGAGTACTTGAGAATGTGTTTGGTTTTAGATTAATTTATTTTTTTCTAATGGGCTCTTAGACTAATCAAATATATTGATATGTTCAGCATGATTAGTATAATCTTATTATTTCATAAATCTATGTGAAATAGATTGATTAAATATTTGTTTCTTTATATTTTTATTTCTTAAAATACTATGTTTAATATTTTTATTTTATGTGTGTGAGAGTATTACCTGCATGTGTCTAAGTGCATCAGTGTCATGCAATGCCCATGGAGGTCAGAAGTGGGCATCGGATGCCCTGGAACTGGAGTTACAGACAATTGTTTGCTGCCTGCCATGTGGATTCTGGGAATCGAACATGGGTCCTCTGCAAGAGTAGTCAGTACACTTAATTGCTGAGCCATTTCACCAACCCCTTCATAAAATTATTTTAGCTGAAAGAGATTTTATTAGTTTTGTATTATTTAATAATATATTCGTGCTTTTATTACACTTATTTCCTTCTGAAACCAAATATCATGAGATTTTTCTAGCTTGATATAGTATCATTTGATGTTGTTTCCCTAACTATATTTCTAAGATCAATAATATATCCACAAATGAAGAATAAATAACCAAACATGATACACTTAATATAGATTAAAAGCTATCTCTGAACATGTAATAATACACTGGAAATGTTTCTGAACATGTAATAATACACTGTGAAATGTGTCTGAACATGTAATAATACACTGTGAAACGTCTCTGAATATGTAATAATGCACTGTGAAACGTCTCTGAACATGTAATAATACACTGTGAAACGTCTCTGAATATGTAATAATACACTGTGAAGTGCTCTCTTTCCCCCCATTCTTACTCAAAGGGTTCAAGCCTCCCGGGAGATATCTGATCTTAGAAAGGGTTCAAGGCATGTTACCAGCTTAAAGTGTCAGAACAGAAGGAAAGGATTAAAACATTCAAAGTAGTGTTCAGAAGATGACTCAGTGGGTAAAATGCTTGCTAGGCAAGCTCAAGGATCTGAATTTAGATCCCCATATCCACATAAAATCTGAGTGCTGTGGCTTGTCTCCCTAACTCTAGTAGGGTTGGGTGTGCTGGAGGTAGGCAGATCTTGGGGGCATATTGGCCAACTGGTCTAGCCAAAACTACCACTTCTAAGTTCAAGAGAGACTACGTAGGAAAAGGTGGAAGCAACAGAGGAAGAAGCAGATATTTACATTTTGAAGCAACAGATATTTACATTTTGCTTCAGAATCACTTTTCTGGGTAAGTATACCTGTATACACACATGCACACACATTTGCACACACACACATACACAAATACAAACACATGCACAGAAATAGTAATAAGAGGAGGAGGAGGAGAAGAAGGAGGAGGAGGAAGAGGAGGAGGGGGAGGAGGAGGAAAGGGAAGAGAAGACAGTAATGAGTGGAAAGGATATATTCAAACGATACAGATAGAGCCTACAGTCTGTCCCACCGCTCAAATATGAGGAAATCAAAATCAGGTTATTATGTATTTGTGGCATCTTTTAAAATTTATTTTTAATAGTCATGCAGCAAATTCATACCTTATTTACAGAAACTTTTGAACTTTCAAATATGCAAATGAGTTGTTTAATCTGTGTATATGCAAATAACATTACTTATGCACTGATTTTTATTAAATGATAATCTAAAAACAAAATACGCCTAAATACACTAGCATTGAATTCTTTGCAGTGTAGAGTAATGAAATATAGTGCACGTGGTTATACAGAGATGGACTATATTTGTTTATAAAACCCAAAAATGCATATAAAACTCATGCAATGTGTGATAAACAACTCAAGTATTATCATTATGACTGCTTATGAAAAATAAATATGTCTGAATAATGTATATATTTGTAGTTAAGTCTCACATAACCCAAACTACAAATACTAAAAACTAACAATTGCTTCAAAATGCTATTGCATAAAATAACTTGACTGTATATTTTCCATTTTCTCCCGGTTGTCTAAGTAGCTTGGTACATCAGAGCTACCTGATACATTTTTGATTCATTTTTTTGTGGCTATGCACTGTCAACCAATTTATGCCTATCTATTTATACCTACCTATAACATTCAAATCTTTCTAAATTCATTCGTACTAAAAGTTAGAGATTGTGCTCTCTTGTGTGTATGTGATGTGGTGAGCATCTGAAAGCTCACAGTTAAAGTGAGAAGTCTTCCTCAACCATCCAGTCTATAATTTATTGAAGCAGGGGCCTTCACATGAGCCCAGGCTAGATGATCGAGCCAACTTTTCTCCAAGGATTGACGTGCCTGCCTTCAAAGCACAGGAATTACAGGCTCACTCCCAAACTCGCAGAGAACTTATATGGGTTCTGGGAACTTAAACTCCAGTCCACAGTCCTGAGACATCAAGCCCTTCAGTCATTTCCCCAGTCACTAGGAATAAAAGATTTTAATAAAACTGTCAATGAATTACAATTTTGCTTGTAACAACTCATTTTAACTCTGCTAGAAGGAACGTCAGCACTGTGGCTCCTCATTTTGCAACGTACTGTCATTCCATTCCTACCTGTAGACCCAGGATAGGGAGATGCATAAGATGGAACACCTAATCATTTGTGTGAATCTTTTTGATATTTCCTCTATGGAGATAAGTCCTTGGACAAAGACCCTTACTGTGGGGTAGACAGTCCCATGGACACATGTTAAATTTAATTATTGCTTTCCACAACGTACAAAAACTGGCCAACACATCAGTTGTGGGTTGATGTATTCATAGAAGTAAATGCCTGATAAACTTGTGAATTGTATGTAAGCTCCTAAATCTTCAGCATGTGGTCCTGGGCCCATATTTCTCATTTACCTTATTGGATTATTTTTCCTCAACTATTCATATTCAAATCTATTTGATTATCTAAAAATAAAGAAAATTTCCTCTGTATATTCTTTCATCTTTCCCTTTCTTTCTATCTTTCCACTATTTCTAGCTCCTTCGTTACTTCTAGGAGCGGTTTTAAAACGGATTTATATTGCTTCACTTTCTTAGCACAAAATTATCACTTTAGGAACTCATAAATACTGATTTACTCCCTTAAAGATATTTTCTCAATATTAATGAAACAGAAACAAGTTAGCTACAACTTCTGCCAGCAAGTGGGTGCTGGACCTAGAATGTTACTCTAGTGCCGCTCTACACAACCTTATTGAATATTAGTTTATGACAATAGAATCCAATTAACATTGAAATTGTTTATTCAATCCACACGTTGTTGTACCGCTTTAGAAGACAGAAGAGATGTGACTCAGCAGTAAGAGTACTGGCTGCTTTTGCACAGCACCCAGATTCAAATCCCAGGATCCACATGGTGGATAACAACCATCTGTAGTCAGTTCCAGGGAATCCAATGCCTCTTTTGGCATCTTCAAGCATTGTATGACATGGATGCACTTACGTAACACTCATACACATGAAATAAAGATAAAATTTTAAAAGAGAGAAGCAAGAGCTCTGGCTATGACAACAATATGCACATGCGCAGAGAATCACACTGAGTGACACAAGTCAGTCACAGAAATATACTCCCTGATGCCCCTTACATGTGCAGTCTTGAGCAACATGAGACTGGTTTACTCCTGAAACACTGCTTCGCCTTGGGAATGAGCAGTGATCTGGGCATGTCCCTCCCTCCAGTGGAGGTGAGCAACCTCTCAACTTCACACTTGGTGCTCAGAGACACAGGGCAGAGAGGATGGCCAAGCAACAGAAATTTCAGTGGGAAAATTTGAAACTGAGGGAGAAAGGCTGAAATAACAGGCTCTCCATTCATTCCTAGTTTACTTAACATCCTCTCCAGGGGTTATAACTGAGATCCAGATAAGAACAGCTAGCCCAGGGAGAATGAAAATCTGCTGTGCCTTTGAGTTCATTTCTCAATCAACACATGCTCAGGGGGCAGAGACTGGAAATCTAGCTGGATCGTGGAGTGTGGTTATAACCTCTATGTAAGACGCTGACTGACTATAAAAGTACAAGGGAACCAGACTATCAAACCCTGAGTGGATGTGTTAGAGCCAAAAATATCACAGGTAGTTACTTGACTATTAAAAAAGTCAACAACCCTTAGAAACAAAAAATAAATTAACATAAAAGTAACTGCAACATGCCTCCATTATTCAGGCACATATAAAAGTACCATTGTGCAATAAATAGAAATATCTCATGAAGGAAAAAAAAAACTTCCACAGACATAGCTAGAAATAGATAACATAGCCCACGGAGCTGTGCTCTGTGTTCTCAAGAAAATGTATTCAAGAAACTAGAGGAAAACATGCTGAAATATTTTAATGGAATTAATGAACAAGCAAATCAATTTGAGGGCTAATCAATGTCTACTCCAAAGAACCAGAGAACAAATGTGTGTAAGGAAGTGGAAATCTACCACAAAATATCAGAGATTCAAACTTAGGAAAAGAGAAAGGACTTGGGAGTGTGCAAAATGGGGTGATGTGAGGCTAAGAAGAGAAATGCTTAGTTACAAAATCCCTGGATTCCAGGATTGTAAAGAAAGCACATGGGGGCATATATCATACACACACACACACACACACACACACACACACACACATATATATATATATATATATATATATATATATGTATATGTATATGATGCACTGACACTAACTGATTGAAATCTGAGAAGATCGTAGATACTCTGATCACAGAACAGTAAGGCAGGGACACACTTATTATTCATGTGTAATAACTAAACTCATGACAACATAACATGCTCTCTACCTTAAATGTACGTCATATTTCACTTGTCAAATATTTCTCAATAAAGCTGGGAAAAAGCAGTGAACTTTTCACACATGTGTATTTCTTAATAATCTTTGAATTGGTACACAAAATTATAGAGTTCAGACATAGCACCTGGCAAAAATAATCATCAGTATCAATAAGCAAAGTGGTGGATATTAAAATGAGAGACATCTAAATTCTATAACTCTAAACTTGTAATATTTTCTACTGGAAGTATGTCATGTTTTGTATCACATTTTTGACTATTTCTTTGTGCTTGGCTATACATGAAAACCAGGAACCACGTTTTTAATAAGGAGTTATTGGAGCCTGATGATATAGTTCAGTAAATAAAGGATTGCTGCACAAGTGCGAGGCCTGAAATTTCTATTCCCAGACACAATGCTGGGTGGGCACACCTATAATTCCAGCTGGGAGGGAAGAAAGAAAGAGGGGATTCCTAGACTAACTGGCTAGCTAGATCAGGTTATCACTGGATTCTGGGCTCAAGAGAGTGATTCTGCCTCAGTTAATAAAGTGGCGAGGCGTCGAGGACACATGTGCACACATCCATGTACCTATGTACACGTGAACACATGTGCACAAGCAAAGTGAACTCACACACATACACATAAAAAAGAAGTTGAAGAAGATGAAAGTCTGAGAAATGTTGGTTCTAGTAACATATGATATAATGAAATTTTAAAATGAAGAAAGAAATGAGGTGGAAGGAGCTTGGCGATGGCTCAGCAGATGAAGGCACTTGTTGGCAAGATTGAAAAGCCAAGTTCAATGCCCAGAACCCACAAGATGAAAGGAGAAAAGAAACTTCTGCAAACTGTTCTTCAACTTCCACAGAAGCACAAGAGCGCACATGTAGGCGCACACACATGTAAATATAATTTTTAACATTTTACAGATTAAGATAGAGAGCAAGTTAGGAAGGCATCCTGAAGTTCTTGTCTGGACTCCACATGAGCTCAGCTCAGGTATGCACAGGTAGACCCCTAGTCCACACACATCCTACACACAAGCACATCTGTAAACAAGTCAAAATATAAAGAAGAACATAGTAATACAGAAAGATGCACACTTACTGCACCTACATGTTAGCATCAGTTGTGTGCACTGTGCCTTTACAGAGGTGAAAATGTTTATTCTCCACAGAGTTGTCTTAATGATGTGACTCTGGCGTAGGAAGACGGTGACATTATGATTATTGAAATGTTATATTTTCCTAGAATCCCCGGGCAATAGGAATATTTGTGCCTTCACTAAAAGCTTTTGTGAAGAAAAGCCCATTAATTCAAATACGGACAGTGCAATACATAATATACAAATCCTGTAAGTGCAAATATGTAGGTACCACCACTTCAACTAGAAAACATGCACTGTTGATAAACTTGCTGTTCTTCACTGAATTTTACTTCTAAAATAACTGTTCTGAGTTCTTACAATTAGTCCTGGTCTTGCCAAGACTATGATAGGCACTGGAAATTTCTATTTGTTTCAAGTACTATATTTCATTGTTAATAAACCTAAGACTTGTGAATTGAACAACTTAAGGTACAATGTATAATTTTGTATTCATTCTCTGGTGATAATACACAGTTTTCTCCTGTTTTTTTGAAAGGTCTATTTGTAAAACAGGCTACTGGATGTCATATGGTTCTTCGTACAATGCTAAGAACCCAGCAAGTAGCAAGACTTTTGAATTGTTACTTGAAAACCCTTAAATATTGAAATGTCTACAAAAGCAATAAACTGATCACAGTATTATATGGTGATATTTAATTTTTGTACAAGTTAAATATCACTGATAATTAACTGTTAGAAGTTTATTTTGAAGTGACATTTTCCTGGAATACCAGACCTTTATAGCATAATTAAAGGTTTTCTCATTGTAATGGTACCCTATCACTTATATGAAAGCACTTTAAGCTTGTGCTTCTGCCTTATAAATTATTATACATACATAATAATAAGTAAGCCATTCATTTTTGTTGTGCTCTTATGAACTAATTCTCCCCAGAATTAAGCAGTGATATTTTTCTTTCTTGGATAGTGTAACAGAATAACAGGATGGGGAGAGAATGAATCAGGCACTTTGAGCAAACAATTCTTGTACTTGAAAAAGAAAAATTTCATTGACTTTTCCATATGGAGAATAATCACTAATCACTAAATGATTTTTTGGCAATTTTAATTACATTTTATATGTGTGCTTTTGTGAATTTAGGCATGCATATGATATCTATTCTATACAGAGGTCAGAGGACAATCTGCAGGAGTCAGTTCTCTCCTACCATGTCATTCTCTGGGATTAAACTCAGATTATCAGACTTAGTGTCAAGTGCCTTTATCCATTGAGCTATTGCACAAGCTGAAGGATATATTTAAAAGCAAAAAAGTGTATCTATACTCTCCAGTGAGCCATCTCATGAGCTTGAGCATATGTTCAAGAACAAGAAAAAAATGTCTCTCTATGCTAGTAGACTCTGGGATGTGGAGATAACACTGCAAAAGTGAACTCAGTCCCTCATGCTTGCAAGGCAAGTGCTTTTACTTACTGAGGTATAGTCTCAACTTCATTTTGGATAATATGTATAAATATTCTATTTCCAGGTGTTTCAAGGAATCAAATAATTATTAATAGCAGAAGACTTGCTTTCCTCTGCACCATTGATGGAGTCAGATGCACATTTTCTTTTATTTTAATTTCTGAAATAGGGATATATTTTAAATGATTCTCAGTTCTTCTTATATTGACAGATATCATGAAATTATTAATGAAATTCATTTTTCAGTCCTGTTAGTATTATTCTTAAAATAACTTTCAGCCCAGGAGAATCTGTCCATACCACATACTTTAAATTCAAAAATAGTGAAATGGAAAAAAGAAATTATGATCTATAAGTATTTTTTATGCTCTATACATATCTCTTATCTATACATATCTTCTATGATATATATACATATATATATATATATATCCTATGATCTATGCATATCTCCTATGGTCCATACATATTTTCTATGATCTATATATATCTTCTATGGTTTGAAGATGATGTGCATGAATTGAATATTTTTAATAAAAACAATATTTGTTTAACCAGTAGACAATTTTTTGGTATAATAACTAAAGAAATACAAATCATAGTTAAAATGTGTCTCATAAATAAATTCAGGTCAAGTTTATTTTACTGAGAAATGTAGTGACTAATAAAAGATTACTATATGTTATTTAGACTACTTTGAAAAAGTTAAAATTTTCACCAACTCATGATAGTAGTCTATCATTGTCACTCTCTTGGTGGAGTGACAGACACCACCCAACATACTCCCTCTCCCTGAGTCCCTGGTCTCCTGTCCAGTGGGAGAGGTTGGTGAGGGGGAGATTCAGTGTTCAGCTTGTGTTCCTCCTCCCTTGGATTGCCCAGACTCTCACCCTGTGGAAGACGAGAGTCCGTGAGCAGATCAAGGGGAAGTCGGGTGTGCGGCTTGCCTGTTCCAAGCCTCCTGGCCCATTCCAGGAGACAATCAGACGCCACCAGGGTTCCCATCCACCCGAAGAAGTCCACAGCCAGCCAGCTTCACAAGTGTTACAGCTCTTTAATGTTACAGCTCTTTTCAGGGTGTTACAGCTCTTCTAACGGCACAACAGGAAGCCATTTAGTGAGCTCAGTGGGTGCATTATAAAGGCTCAAAGCCACAGAAATTAACATAGAGTGCAAGGTTTCTACCAATCATCACACAGCAAAGAATTCACCTAAAATTAGCATACAAGGGAGGGATAGTTTTCAATATGAGGAAGTAACATGCTAACCAATAATACACAGCAAAAGGGATACCTTATTAGCATACAGGGGAGGAGTAATTCTCTAAATGAGGAAGTAGCATACTGACCAATAGTAACATTCCTACATTTTATCTCATTAGCGTAAGTTTCATTTCTTGGTAGGTTCCCCATTTCCAGGAATCCTTGTTTATCTCTTGGTGCCTTCTGGTTTAGTTTCACTTCCTCTAGGTGCCATCTTAACAGCACATTTAATTCAATAAGGCCCAACATATCATAATCCAAGATGATAAAATCTTTTAAAGAAAATCAAGCAATATAGAGCTGAGTTTCAAATATAATGAAATATGTAACTAAATTTGAAACAATATAATATAATTTTACAGAAAGTTTGGGTTAATTAAAAAAATAAATGAGAAGCGTTAAGGTAGACACTAACTTCTGAAACAGGATGCATATTATGATAAGAGGTAAAGCAGAGCTTCCGAAATGCTCAGTTAAACCGGAGAGCACATAACATGGGGAAAAATAAAATAGATAATGAATATAACAAAGAGGATAACTTCAAACATTATACACATTAAATTGATTTACCAATAAGCAATAGTAATGTGCTTAAGAGGGAATTAAAGATAAAGTTGTCAGAGTAGTCAATCAAAACCTCAAATTGACATAATTTTAACTTCTTTATTTTGTTCCTCTTGGAATATTTTAGTTTTCTTAGGATGTATCATTTGTTATCTATTATATATTGTATTTTTACCATTTCAACTGGATAGTATTTGTTTATTCAAAAAATATTTCAAATCTTTCCCATCTTCCAACCACATTACTTATTTGATTTATCAAGTCCTTTTACTTATTTTCCAATCTTTCCATCTTTTTCATCTCTTCCTAATGTTTTTGTGAAAGTTCTTTGGTCGTTTGATTGACTACCTGATTCTTTGAATGCATTCACTGTTCAATTCAATCTATCTAATGTCTTATTCATCCCATTTTACAGTTACACTCTTTATACCCATTTATTTCTGATTCTAACCAATTTTATGGTTAGGCAAAGCACAGCCCCTCACATATGCTTAGGCAAAGGCAAGCCACGTCCTCTGTGTTCTATCTCTACATGACATGACCTTGGGACTCATAGGTCAGACATGTGATCTGTTCTCTGTCATAAGAAATGAGCTTTCTCAGAGGACAAGGGGATGCTCCTCTGTGGTTACTTTGACTTCTAAATGGTTTTACTTCTGTTCCTCTCCCTGAGATAAGCAACAAGCATTTGCCATCCTAAGTCGGTGTTGGCTCCACTCTTCCTTAATCCATTTAGATCCAATATACAGACTCACATTGCATTGTTTCTTTTCTTTTCTTCCTCTCTTCTCTCTCTCTCTCTCTCTCTCTCTCTCCCTCTCTCTTTCTCTCTGTATTTTTTGAAACTGAGTCTGAATATCATTATGCAATTCTGGCTGGCCTGGAACTCACCATGTAGATCAACCGGCCTCTACCTACCTCTGTTTTCCAAGTGCTGTTCCACTAGGTCCAGCAATATTTTTTGTGATTTTTCTTTATGTTAACACATTTTTTCTTGCAAATAGATGAAAGAAAGAAGTTAAAAGAATGAAGATCTGTTGTGGGTCACAAATTAAAAGGTTACATACAGTTCATGGCCCGGTTGCTTTGGGGCTGAGCTGAAGTAGAATCATCCTGGCAGGGAGCACATGGAGAAGGCAAGCTGTGCATTTCACAGCTACCAGGAAGCAGAGAGAAAGAGAGACGGGGCGGGGGTGGGGTGGGGAGAAGGGCATGGGACAAGACTGGTGTCTCCAGTGGCCCAAGTCTTGGAGATATGAGAAGCATTGGATCCACTTCTCGAAATTGCTATCAGAGCCCTCAGCACCAGTGATTCATCAATGATCAGATCCATCAGATCAGACTGAAAACCAAGTCTTCAACATAAGAGCTCTTTGGAGATATTTCAAACCCAATGCAAAGCATGCACACATGTTAATAATAAGATTGACTTCAGTGCTTTCAGCTCTAGTGATACACCCTCACTTGTATGTTCATGAGGGAGGGAGAGAGAGAAAGAGGAAAAGAGAGAAATCAAATGCATTGGAACCTCTGAAACTGTGATTAATAATACACAAACACATATGGAGAGATAATTAGTTACCTTTGTTTTTTATCTTTTCTAGACAGGTTCTTGCTGTACCCCCAGTTGGCCTGGAACTCATTATGTAGACCAGGCTGGCCTCTATTTCACAAAGATCCATCTGCCTCTGCCTCCCAGGTGCTGGGATGAAGGCAGGCACCTCTAGGCTTAGCAAGTCTTGCTTTTTGACTGAGATGACTCAGTTTCTGGGTAAGTATAAGTACCTGAGTTTGATTCAGAGAATCCACATAAAGCCAGACACTGTGGGCATATATTAATAACCTCTTAAGTAGACCCTGACTGAAATAAGGTGGAAGGTCACAACAGATACCCTAAGTTTTACTCTGACATCCACATATGTACCATGGCTTGTTTCTCTCTCTCTCTCTCTCTCTCTCTCTCTCTCTCTCTTTCTCACACACACACACACACACACCACCACCACACGCATACACTCACACACTATGCACACGCACACACACATACACAAAGATAAAATTAAGAAAATAAGAAATCATTCTTAGTTTGTTGTGAGTTCATGTCTTGTTTATCTTTCAAGAGAAGGTTTGTTGGGGCTGAAGAGATGACTCAGTGGTTAAGAGCCTTGGTTGCTCTTCCCGGGTCCATTCCAACACCTACGTGGCAGCTAACAACTATCCGTGACTCCATGGATTCTGACTCCCTCTTCTGACCTCCTTGGGCATTGCATGACACAGGTGCACTCACCTACACGCGAGCAACACATTTGCACACTAAAAATAAAAATAATAAATAAATCATTAAGAAAAGAGAAATGGTTCCCAGTCTTCTGCCACGTTCCCAACTGTCTCTTCACTGTATAGTTTTCGGAGTATGTGGGGTTTGTTATACATAATTTATCTGGTGACCTTTTACGTAGTTCTTCCTTCTCTGGGTGCGACCCAAACCACTGAAAAGAACGATCAAAATGAAACTTACAGCTAGTTACAGCGTGCTCTAAAGAACAAAGTTATGATCACTACTCACGTGCATTTCCCGAGAGTTCTGGATTAGATGCCACATTGTAACGCTTTCATTTTTACACTCGGTCACTTTTTTCACTTCCAGCTGTTTCCGCGGGTCCAGGGTTACCTTCTGATGCTGTGCTCCCCGGTTTTCCGTTGGTTTACCTTAAACACTTTGCTCTCACAGGGCACGGCACCTCTTTTTAAAGCATTTCATAGATGCCAGTTAACTGCCATGCCCTCAGGAGTTATCCAGCATTACGGTTTCTGTGACATACATTGCAAAACCAACATGCAACGGGGCTAAAACACTTCACAAAAGACCTCACAGTCGTTGCTATCAGAGAGCAAACCAAAAATCCCTCCAGGTTTCATTTCTTAGCAACACTATTTTAAAACCAATATCTGTTTCAATGATCAAAAATGCACCATTTGTTTTTTACCAGATAGCTTGGAAATGGCAACCAGTCATTTTATCCATTGGTATCTTGCATCCTGGTTGCTGCAGGGGGTAAGCAGGCTAGCCAATCAGACACTTCATTTTGAGGTAAATTCTCATATCCAACAGCTCACTTGCTCTGAGGCCAGCAATCGTGTGGTTACCGCCAGTTCCTTCTTGTCGTTAGCACTGCGTTTTATTGATTTTTCAGACCAATTGTTATTCACACACATGACTTGAAGTCCTGTACCTGGATGTAAGCACGACCTTTCTGCTAACCTGTGTATCAGAGCATGGTCTTCGGTCATGGAACAAGCTGTTTCTGACTGTTATAGTCATTTATCTAGTATCTCCAGAGGAAATAAAAAGAACCATGCTAATACTCCAGGGCTTTGTGACTTTCTTTAAAGAAAAGCAAACACAATAAATGCGTTTATGGGATCTCAGAATGATTTCCATCCACAAATAGCAGTCTGTGTGTCACGTCTTTGCGCTTCTTTCTCTGTCATTATAACTAAACGTTTGCCTCAATGCTTTTATTTGGCAAATTTGTTTATTTTAGCAAGGAATTTTAAAATAAGCTAGCTGTGTTTACTTTTCCTTTTGGCAATCATTTCAAAGGCTTTGTTTTGTGGGGCCCATTATCAATTCACACATTTCTGTAATTCAGCATCATAACATTATTCCAAATAAAATGAGAATAAATACTTATTAACAATCAAAGCAGTAATTGCTATTTCACATGGATGGTGGTTCCAATCCACGAATGTGAAGAGGTCAGTTAATTTAATAAGGAAGAAAGGTAGTAGAAAATTATAATATGAAAATTCAGGGAACTATATATTAAATGATCCAACACAAAATTAGAGATGTTACAAAAACCTCAATACTTCAGACTTTGACTTCATTTAAAAATAGGGTCATTGAATATATGATTAATCCAATGAGATCATTGTAAGGTTGGCTTTTATTATCACACAGCTGTCATCATTATTAGATGGTGATGATGTGAAGAGCACTGTGAACTTCATAGTGATGCAATTTGAAGCCAGTGTGTAGAGCTGTTAGATTCTAAGAGAGAGGAATTCTTCAATTTCTCCTATACAGCTTTCTAAATGTACAAATAATAATGAAATTTTGATTTTTGGTCCTCTATCCTTGGAATAGTGAGACAACAAATTTCCATTATTTTAAGTTTCCCAGTCTGTGGTATTTGGTATGGCAACCTTACAGAAACTAATGCATAGTGAAATGACATTTATCATGTAGGTAGAAAATTTTACTAAATATACTAAAAAGGCATTTAAGAGAAAAAATTAAGCCAATGAGACTAGAAGAATACAGTGAAAATGCAAAATGAATTATATCTCGATGTCTATGATTAATAATTAAAATTTGGATAATTAAAATACTTCTTATAATAATAGAATCCATGACTGTTTAACATTTAAGGATAACTTATTGGGCTATATGTATTATCCTTACAATTACAATGAAATGGTGCTGAGAGATAGGAATTAAAAGAAAAAATATACTATATCATACTGTGGAAGATTCAATCAAGACTAAGTAGCCGACTCACGAAACTCTTACCCACCAATCAAATTTCAGCAGACTTTTTTTTTTGTTTTCTTCTTTATTTTTTGAAGAAATTGACAACCTGATTTTCAATATATATTGAAATTCAATAGATTATAACAAAAAATCTTTTCCAAAGGAATCAAGATGCTAGATTTATACTAACCATTTTTAAGACTTACTAGAGAGTAACAGTGAGTGTCACAGTGTGAACAGTAATAGACAGGAACAGGTCAATAATACAGGACTCAAAAACAGACTTACCTAGTTATCTGATTTCAACAAAATCTCTCTAATTGTGAGACTTCTGGTGGCTAGGATACATACTGAGAAAAAAAAAACAACTTAAAGGAAGAATTAGTTTGATCTGTGATTTCAGTCTCTTTTGTTCTTGCTTTCCTAGTTTCTGAGACAAGGTCTTGTTATATTGTCCAAGATGCCTTTGGATTTTCTCTGTCTTCAGTTTCAAATTCCCAATCTTCCTGGCCTAACTAGCTAACTGCTCAGTTTAATGGTATATACCATTGATTTCATAGGTTTCATCTAGTAACATTTGGACTTCATTATGCTAGGCATTATTGTGGGGATGAGACCAAGCTGATCATTATGTCATGGGGTGTGCAGAGAGGCAAAGCAGCTTCATACATACTGGACAAGAACCAAAGCAACAGATATGGGTATATGACAAAGACTGCACCTCACGAATTTGCCCTCAGTGCAACCCAATTCAAAAGTCAGCCTCTCAGCTGACTGTGGTGGCACATGCCTTTAATCTTGTGCATGGGAGGCAGAGGCAAGAAGATCTCTGTGAGATGTAGGCCAGCCTGGTCTACGTGATGAGTTCTGGGCCATCTGCAGCTATAGGGAGACTCTGTCCCAAAAGAAAAGAAAAACAAAAAAGCAAGAAGAATCTATCACCTTCCAATAACATCATCAAATTATAAACCCACTGAATAGGTCAAGTCTTTTGGATGCAATCACTTCTCAGTGATTAAGGACATGAGAATATTCATAGACAATAAAATAAAATAAACCTACACTTTATCTAACAACATACTTACCTTTAGATAGATTACATATACATATGTATTTACACACATTCACACACACATATATATATATATACACACACACACATAGACACACATACATATGTATAAATGAGCTAGAATTCTAAAAGCACCTAGGAAAATATAAAAAAAAATGATACTGTAATTATGTGAAAATTTATTAGAAATATAAGATCTAATAAACAAAAATTAAAAATGACCATTTGATTTTATCAATTAATTTTTTGCTTTAAAATTTTTATTGATATATAACAATTATACAAAACAATGAACTTCGTCATTATATTTTATATATGTATATATTTATCAGGAACAAAACTGTTAGAATGACTATATATTAAACATGAGATTTACTAGACTAAACTACACAATAGGCACTGGTTAATCTAACAATGGCTGTCTTCACACTGGAAACACTAAAACCCCAGTATCAGAACAGTCCAAGAGGCTGGCTGCCTCAGCAGTCCCAATAGCACTGAAACCTAGAGCATTTCTGTAGAGTGACTAGATCTCAATCCACATTGGAATGTCTGATCTGAGTTCTGAAATGACAGAGGACAGCGTCGGGGGCAGCAACACAGAGGACGCTCTCTCCAGCAAGAAGCTATGGTGGATAAGCCGTAGGCCTTTTCCTCAGCAATCTGCCTGGTCTGCCACCCAAAGATGCTTCCCACTTTGAGGAAAAGCCTGCCCACATCAGTTAATATTCCCTGGGCATACCTTGAGTTGGCTACATCTCTTAATTAATTGAAGATTTATTCAAGCTGTCAATCAAGTTTCACCATTTCAGTGTGGTTAAGTTAGTATGATTCCCGTCATTGCTGCATTTCTCTCTCTTGTTTCCTCTCCTTCCCTCACTGTTTCTCTTTCTTCTCTGTAATAGTTGCACTCTACTTTCATAAACATATTTTCTTTTTCTTAAGGCTGAATGATATTCTACCCCACCCATGTGTGTGTGTGTGTGTGTGTGTGTGTGTGTGTGTGTGTGTGTGTATCACATGTTACAGATCCATTGCTTCTCTGTGATCTGCTTCACCCTGGCCCAGAAATAATGGGGTCAAATAACCAAACTACAAGCAATAATTAATCTTTCCTGTATATAAAAAATCCACTCATCAGTGGATGGACGCTTATGGTGTTTCCATATCTTGACTAGTTTGAATAATGAGCCAATGATCTTATGTGCAGACATTCCTTAGGAATATTTATTTCAAGTACTTTAAGAAAATATTCAGAAATAGGAAAGGGAGCTCTCTTTTCAACTTTATGAACAAACCTCAAAGTATTTCTCGTAATGGCTAGACTAAGTTATACTAGTGCCTACAGTATATAAGGGCTCCCTTTTGTCCACATCCAAATTAAATCTCTGTTGTTCAAAGAAATTTCTCAGAAAGAAGCAAACCATAATCAGAGAAAAAATATTCTTAAGATGAACTATTATCTGCTAATTATAGTTCTAAACACAAGTATCATGAATGAGTTTGAACAACACTTCACGCAAGAAAATAGATGCATGGAAAGTTTCAAAAAAAGAGATTTAACATCATAATTATTAAAAAATACAAATTAATAACAAGATGAAGAGCTTTACATACTTAGTAAAAGGACAGAAAATGAGAGGCTTAAAGTCAAGTGGAGGGTAGAGTACAGAACAGTCCTAGCACTCATCTAATTCTAGGGTGGATACAAAACCATGCAGTGAACTTGGAAGAAAACTGCAAGTCTTATAAAGTTAAATATGCATTTACTATATAAGACAGCAACATCACTTCAAGGAAAAATATGCTGTACATGCACACAAAGACTCCTATTTCAGTCTTAAATGGTACTTTTAATAATTAAGTATTGCAGGGTTTCAAATGTAATCAACTGATAAATAAACTAAAAGATGATATATGTAGAAAATCCTACCAATAAAATGGAAAAATAATGGATCTATAGGATAAGAGGTTTAATTTGTAAATATTGAGTAAAGAGACAAACACAAAATTTAAGATATTTCAAATCCATGAAAATGAGAAAACTGTGGCAGGGTATTACATTTTATGATGATCTGAGAGTTAGGGGCAATAAATGGACTGCAAAGGACATAGAGATGGTTTGAGAGTCAAAAATATGTCTCAGATTGTGACTGTGATGGAGTTAGTGTACCACTGAACATAAGTCAAAATTCACTTAGATGGTATTTAAATGTGACAACTCATAAGAACATCTGTTATATGAAAGTGTTTGAATATGTGGTTCTCAGGGGTGATGATTTTTGGAAGGGCATAATCAAAAGAAAGACAGTATAAGATGATCACAAACAACTTCTCTGATTAGAGGGAGCCTCTCTGAAAACCCATCTTGTGCATAATACTCTGTGTGAAGGAGGGTTTTGTGTGTCTTTTCAGGTTTTGGAATGGTCTGAATAAAGAATCTACCATTCCCTGGTTCCTTGTTTCTTCCCCAAATTCATATACCAAAATCTAATATCAATGTGACAGCATTTCTTAAGAGATACCACATTTGGGTAGCAATTTTAGGTTATGAGGGGGTACTCTCGTGAAGCTACAGTCCATCCATCAGAGAATTCTCAAGAGACTGCCTTTCTTCCTGTCATCAACCAAGGATACAGGAAAAAGGCACCCTCTATGACCAAGAAGCAGAAGTCTTCTCTTCTTTACATCTTGAACTTTTAGCCTGAAGAACCAAGACAGATGAATTTGCTTCTTGACCCTTCATTTGAGGGTATGCTGATTACCTCAATGGCCCATGTGGAAGATTTAGCTTTACTTTCCTCCTCTGCTTGAGTTTCCATCCCAGATCCCACTTGCATTTGCCTTCTTTTTTTTTGAACCTTTTCTCTCTGAACAGACTCTGAAATACTGAGGCACCAACTTTATTTTGCTCAAAGTATTTATACTCCTATCCAGAGCACAGGAATTCAGGCAGGAAGTCAAATTAGTGAACCTGGTCAATTTCAGGTACTTCCTGAAGCTCTTGACTTGTTTACTTCCTCAGCTTAAGGAGCTTCCCTGCAGGTTAGAATATTTCACCTCAAAACATAAACAACAACAAAAAAATGGTTCCTGACCACCCATAACATATAAGGAAATTGAAACAATAATACAAAAACCTCCGGAATGATAAAAGCTGAGACCCAGATAAATTCACAGCAAAATTCTACCAGACATTTAAATTCCGTTAGACAGTTCAACAAGAAAGAAAATAAACAGAGACACCTTAATTAAAGAATACCATATATTGAATGAACCTAATAGACATCCATTGAATATTCTATCCAAATACCAAAGAGTACACATTCTATTCAGCACTGTTGGAACTTTCTACAAAACTGACCATATACTGGGGCACAAAAGAAGCCTCATCAAATCCAAAAATACTAAAATAATTACATGCATTTTTCTCAGACCTCAATGCAATAAAACTTAAAATCAATGCTGAAAGAAGCCTTATTAATTTCATGAACTCACTGAGACTAAACAACACACTCCTGAATGATGAACGAGTCAAAGGAGAAATTAAGGAAAAAATAAAAGTTTTCTGGACAACACAACAAAACTTCTGGGACACTTTAAAAGAAGTCCTAAGAGGGAAATTTAAAGCTCTGAATGCCTACATCAAAAATCAGAAAGAGCACACATAAATGATTAGACATTGACTGAAATCTCTAGCTATCCTGTCTCTTAAATACGGTTACAAATTGATCTGTTAAAAGATCATGAGAACCTGAAGCACCCATTTGTCCAATATGCCCCAAAATACTTATGTTTGCCAGCCAGCCTTCCTGGGCGATCCATCAGCAGTGTCCTCTCTTTCCGATCTCGGTGGAACCTCCAGCTGTAGAACCCTGGCTACATTCGTTGACCGAGTCGGGATCAGCGGAGGGCTGCTGATTGAATGAAACACTAAGACAGAGACACAGACACACACTCTAGGTAGGAGGAAAGGAGAATGACTGACTGACTTTATTGAGAGGCAGCAAGCATTATATACCCTGAGGTGGGGCTTTGCAGGAGGTTAAAAGTTCAGGTTCTCAGGAGACATCCTCTATTGATGACACACAGCTGTAAACAGGAAAAAGGAAGTTGTGGTCGGGCTAGCTTAAAGGTCAAGTTGTTTACTTGAGCTTTACAATTGACAAGATCCAGCTAGCTCTTAGCCAAGAGCCTAGCACTAAGAGAGAAGGGCATGCAGGGGGGCCAAAGCCCTACAAGTTACATGTCAGCTATGGCTACTGGAGCACCTGTCACAATAAACATCAAAACCCAAAATTAAGTCACAGGGTCCCACTTCAACATGAAGAGCTATAGGAAATCAGTGGATACTGCAGGAGGGACAGTTTTCTCTAGGGACTAGCTCCCTGAGAGGTTATCTAATCTCAAATGGACAGCCATAAACACACAATAATCACTAAATAGATTCAGTGAGAGATCTATCTCTCTGTATATTTATCTATCTATCTATCCATACATAAGATACACATAAGATATATATGTAAGATATACAAGATATATGTGTAAGATATATAAGATATAGATATATAGTCTGGGGAGATTGGAGAAGGTGGTGGGAGACTGGGAGGAATCGAAGCAATGTAAAGGCAATACTGATGTATGAAATTGTCAGACATGGAGAAGTAGGTAAGAAACCCCAACCATCCCTGGGGAACTATTGACACCCAGTGACTGCTGGGAGGAGGAGAGTCAGTCTCTCTCAAGGATGTGACTCTTTGCAGGTTAATCAGGCCCCAATGGGGAGACCCACACTGAAGGACATTTGGGGTCACAATTTAGACTCTGTCTATATTAAATACATTCAGTTGTCAGGGGCAACACGAGGAGATGAGGATGATGGAGGAAATCTACATGCTGTCAAATTATATTGCATGAAATATGCAAAATTCAATTAAAAAATAAAGAAAATATTGACCATAGAACACCACTCAGGAATGTCCATAATCACTGTTTAGTTTGAAAGGTTCAGTTTCTGATCAGTGTGCCTGAGTTAGCAATAGGATGTTTAAGGTGTTTCAAACTGAAATCTGATGAATACTGTTGGTTATCCAGAAGTATGGATTTGGAAATGACTGGAGTTAGGGATGTGCACCCATGTTCAAAACATCTTTGAATTCATGAAAGATAATATCTGCTCAAAAGACACCTAAATCCTCCCCAAATAAACTAAGTGTAATTTATTCTTGTTCCAATTAGTTAATACTACCAAAACTTTAAAGACCAACCTGTAGTTCCCCGGATGTTTATTCTTCCACCTCTTTGCCAGGCAAAAGATGGAAATGGCCCCTTGATATCTGACAGCACAAACACTGGAGTGTTTGTCAGCTTAAGGTGTCTCATTGATCTCTGGGATGGTGCATTCCATTAGTGGACGAAATAATTGTGATAATAAGATGTGATTAGCTTGTTCCATATTTTTAAAGATTGATTTGTATAAGCCTGCTTAAGGGCACATATATGCCTGTGTCTATGGAGGCCAGAGTAGTACTTCGGATCCATTGGCACTAGAATTACAGGTGTTTGAGAGTTTACCCAACATGGGTGCTAGGAACTAAACTCTAATTCTTTGTAAGTGCTGATTTTAATCTTTAAATCATCTGTCCAGTCATAGCTTTTCTACTTGACTACAGTAATGAAAGATCAAATTATATGTTCCTAATTACAACTACCTTTTCTTCCTTTCAGACTTTGCAACTCAGTGTCTTGCCTGAGTCAGGGGACAAGCTTTATAGCCAATGTTCACTTGCTATATCAAAGCAAAAGTTTTAAATCCCGTTGTCTGATGAGAAGGAACATCTGCTCTATTCCTCCGCCCTGGAAACAGCATTTCAAAGACAGCCGGAATAGTTCTAGTCTTGCACCTGCGATGCTGTGCTGTCTGGGTTCCAGACCCTGGTGTCCAGAGGGCTCAGGACAAGAGAAGCGACCTACTCCTTCACAGATCATAAAGAAAAGTGACACCTCCAACCCCAGCACTAGGGAAGCAGGGTGCGGTGTTTTGACTGGAAAATGTCTCCCATAGGTTTTCACACTTGGTCTTCATTAATGTGCTGTTTGGAAGTCATGGAGCATTGAGGCTGTCAGGCCTGGCTGGAGGTGGGCTTCGAGAGCTTCTAGCCTTGTTCCACTTCCAGTTTGTCCACACTGCACCTTCTGTGTCTGTTTAGGAGTGACTCTCAGCTTCCTGTTCCTGCTGCCAGGCGTGCCTGGTGCCATGCCTTCCCTGCCATTATGGACATCTAGCTCTCTGGAATCAGAAGTCCAATAAACTCTTCCTTAAGCTGCCTTTGGTTATGGTGTTTCATCATAGCAACATAACAATAACCAATACAAGGTAGGAATATCTCCAGTTTAGGGCAGAGTGGGTTGACTAGCGATGCCCTATCTAAAAACAAAACTATTATAAGCACTTGAGATTTTGAGTATTTAATGTCATCGAACATGGAGAATATAAATGAATATTAATAGAATCATCAAGATTGGATAAGGGTTCTTTTCCTGGAACAGATATTGGAGACTTCAGGAAGTGAAGAGCTGCTTTGGTGGATGTTAGGCACAAAGGAAGTGATGATGGGCAGGACAAAGGAAGGATACAAAGTCTAGCCTGTGCCTTGGCAGTGAAATTACTTTGCAGCACAGTTTTCCTGCAATTCCTAGAGACAGGGGCTCAGCTATCCCTTGATTTTCTGTGGTATTTTCAGAGTATTTTCTCATATGTTGGAGAAAGCACTGCATATCTAGTTCTGAAAAAGCGATACCTAAATTGGTCTATATTAAATTTCACCCCATAGTTATACAATACCATTCTTATTGAGCTTTTGTGCATTTCATACAACCGTTGTTAGCCAAATTTGGGCCCTTCATCCGCCCCCCGACCAGAACTCATGTGTTCCATCATACGGGTTAAGTCCCACCTGGACAGGCATTCATACCCAGATGTCGTTGGGTGCAAATTCATCCACTGAAATCTAGCGAGCCTATCTAGAGCTCTTATGGGAGGTCTATCACTTGATTTTCTTCTGCTCTGTTATAATCTGCCATATATGCAGATGTAACTTGGAATCATTGAAAACTTCATCTGTTTGGCTACTTTGAGTTCTTTGTATTTTATTTTTTATTGAATCTTTTCAGTTTTATACAATACATTATGGTATTCAGATCCTCTTCCCTATTTGCACCTCCACCACAGTCCCCACCCAACTTACTGTACTTTTATATATGTGTACACACACATTTACACATATATCAATATCTATATATCTATATCTATCTCTCTCTCTCTCTACATATATATATATATATATATATATATATATATATATATCCTATAATGTCTTACTTGTATCTCCAAATATTCTTTAGTTCTTTAGTATGCGTCAAACCACTGGGATCAAGAAGAGTCCCAACCCTGTAAGTCACCGTCTCTTCCCATCTCAGCAGATACAAATTGCCAAAAGTACCTTAGGTTGGGCTGAGATTTCTTCCCTTCTTCCCTTCAATTGTTTCAAGTCCTGAATCCGAAGTATGGCTTATCTTTAGCAATATGGTCTTGCCTTCAAGTTCTTAATAGCCTGTATTTTTTTGGAAGTCTCTTGGACTACTCTAACCAACAGAGTAAAGGCAGTTGTTGTTGTTATAGAGCCTTCAGTTATATACATACATTTCCTTAATGATTAAGGATGTTGAGCACTTTTTAAGGTGTTTCTTAGCCATTGTTATTTCTTCTTTTGAGGGCTCTCTGTCCAGGTTCATGCCCCACCCCTTTAAAACTGGGTCATTTTCTCTTTTGCTTCATTGTCTCTGGGCTTCATTTTCACCCAGTGTCACTATTATGTCATTAATAGGAAGACACCAAAAACTAATTCTTCAATTAGGAAAAGCCACTTTGAAAAGTTACTGATTCTAACAAATAAAAATTGTACATATTTAAAAGTATGGGAATGGAATTTAATGTGAGCTTCTTTCATGCTGCTTAACTTTGGCAGTTTCTTTACCTATCAATAATCATTATAATTAATATTTGAAATGAGATTATAGCATATACTTTGCTGAAATATGACTTTTCATTCCCCTTCCCATCGATAAGTTATGGCTATTCTCCAGGACCTGTGAATTCTGCCAAGTCTTTGTTAAAGTAGGGTTGTTCTGTGTCTTCTTAAGAGTATTAAAATTTAGCATATTATTTTACTGGTTTTTAAAAAACAGGCTGCAATAATCCTTAGCAACTATTTTTTGCATATTTATGGAAATCATTACTAAAATAGAGTTGAGATAAAATGTATTTAAAAATCTCAAAGACTTAGGCATCACCATCCTTTTCTGTGTGTGTGCACGTGTGTGTGTGCGTGAATGTGCTTTGCATTTCTTTTCTGTACATTGATATCTGTTCATGTTTCCTAGTCTGAATGGACATATGAATGTTCATTCTCTTGAAAACTCATTTTTATACTAGGGACATTAACGTTTTCATTGACCTCTTTGAAGTTCTTGTTCTCTCTGTAATTTTGCTTAAATCTATTCATTCATAAAATAAAATAAAATCATCTCATAAAATTTATAATTCACATATACACTAAATGTTTCTTAGTGACACTTGTACTTTAAGACTGACATAGATAAAGTAGCCAATGTCTCAAGATTGTTAAGAATGTCCTGAAACTTCAAGCTTGCTGTCTGAGTAAATTAGGCTTTCTTCTAAATTATAAAGGTAGAAATAGGAGACTGGAGTGATGACTCATTGCTTAAAAAGACTGCCTGTTCTTGCTGGGGACCTGGGTCCAGTTCCCAACACCCACACGGTAGGTAAAAATGGTTCATTAATTATAGTTCCAGGGTATTTAATACTGTCCTTAGACCTCCATGGGCATCGCATACAATAACCCACCACCATATATTCAGGCAAAATACTTATGCAAAATATAAAATCAATCAAACAGTTGATCAATCAATCAATAAATTAAAACATACTTTAAAAATAAAATAGGAAATATTCCCATCATTTAGGTAGCCGTGGAAATATTTTAAATAAGAAATTGAGTATGTTAGTTGACTTTCCATGTGGTTACAAAAATTTCTTTTAGAATGAATAAGATTTTTCTAATTTTGTTCCTCTTTGATACAGCACCTTTTTAAAAATCATTGTTTGTATAATCAAGTGATTTTAGAAGTCCCTTGTTAGAGACCACTTTAGAGTCTTGATATTAGGGGCAGAATAACAGCAAATTAAATGGGAAATTCTAGAAAAATCATCTGCAGTAGAAAACTCACTCATACACAAATATTATGTTTATATTTCAGTATCAAGAATGCACAAGTTACATTGAGACATTTGGAGATGTTTTATCAAATGGGGATAGACACGTAACTTAAAAGTAACCTTATGTGTTATATGATATTTAGGAACACTGTGTTGAGAAGGATTCTCAGGCCACATTTCAAACCCACAGGGAACAGAGTGAGTCATGTAGGGTGTCAGATAACACTTGCTTCGCTGTTCTGTTACTGTGGTTTTGTTCTCCCTGAACAGAAGCAAGACTAGTTCTGGAACTACACTTTGTGTCACCCTTTTAATTGTACTTTCCCAGACAACACTACAAGTTTTTGCCGCTTGTTGAGCTGTGCTTAGATTAGAACTGGCTAGCTGGAATGAAGGCCCAGTTCTCTCGTTTCCTATTTAAAAATAGTTCCCTCGTGGTACTTCAAACTTCTGAGGCAGCTTAATATTAGTCTATTAGTGAAACATGGTTACTAAGGAAAATACACATGATTTCACATAAAGGGAAATGTAGTGAGTCTGGGTTTTGAGTGCATCTTCTGTGCCACATGATCAAAACTCAACCAGAGATACTTCAACCACTAATGCAGTCGAGTGTGGGAAATGGAACTAAAATTGGAATTGAGTAAATCAAAAAGTAGCAAAATAATAAAATCAACTTTAAACAACAGAGACATAAAAATCAGGCAGCCAAAAACCTATAGTGTTCCATAGTACCTTACTTCTTCCTAAATCCTTATAACCCCAGGGCGGAGGGTACCATCATTACCGCTGATGAAGCCTAGAGGGCGCTGTTGACTAAGGCGTCGCAATCCGCTCAAGGATCACACAGTGAAATTTTCCACTTAAATAGAATATTTTCCAAAGACTCACTTGTACGACAAGAATTCATAGCTGAAATGTGAAATAAAATGTCACTGTCGGTATTTTTGGAAGAAAATTATAATAAAAATGATCTTTTGCTGTTTTACTAAGAACACTTTTCATGAAAAATTTAGGTCTTTTACTCTCCCAAATAAAAATTCCTTTAAGAAAATGGAAGAAATTTGTCATACTTATTGTTTTAATATTACATTATACTGCCTAATAGTTCTCTCGGATTTAAGAATATATGTATATATACTTTGCCTTGTTATCTGCAGAAAATATAGAAATTATTTTCAAGATATTTACTTATAAAATCATTTGATGATGGTCGAGAATTATAAATTATTGATTTAAGTCATATAAGATATGGAAAACATGTTTGAGGAGGTCAATACCATGGTGATGTATGACCTACAGTCACTGTAAAAACTCATTACATATATAAGAACAAGAAACATTTGACTGGTTGCAGATACTGAAAACTGCATTCTAAAGTAACTGAACATATAATCTGAATTTGTGTCACCTTTTAGTTGTGAATTCGCCAATGTAAATTATAATATTTCCTAGGAATGCATGCAATCAATTAGTGTTTAAATGTGAAATGTCACATGGATTGATACAATACGTTATGAAATTTAAAATAACTGCTAAACAAGTGTTCTTATAAAGACTTATTGAGTGCACTATGATAAATATGCATTCCGGGATTGTCTGTTGACTTTGTAGCCAGCCCATAGTACTATGAGCACTGGTTTTATCATGACCAGTTGTCAACAACTAGGTTATCATTATTAATGATCTTGCCCTTTCTGCTGTAATTCAATAAAACCTCTGAGAGCTGTAGTCGAAGCTGCTCTAGGAGATGGGTGCTAAAAAGCATTGAGCCTTGGCGTCTCGGATGGGAAGAAAGTCTGCAAGCACCGTTTTTAAATGAGTCTTTAGTTTATTTAGCATTTCCAACTGGAGCACCACACACTTTGCTAGCTTCCCAATGCAAAAGACCCAGGAAGGGGTTCTTATTATGTTCATATTCATTATTCTGTATTGGTAGAAAATGAAAAATTCAAATGGACATTTAATAATATTCCATTTTACCATTTGTGATACAAAGCCTGTTGGAGGGCTGTTGTGCAAAGCTGCAGAGATATATTTTTCTTACTATTAAAGTTTATCTTCCTACCTGGTTCTAGAAATAGCTCATGATAGCATGACCTTCTTATTGTAAAATGTATAATGTTTTATATATCTTATCAAGATTTTTGTTGAATTCCTTTTTGGTAGAAAGAAATACTCGTGAGCAGATGTTTTTAAAATATTGCCAGGAAAGGAAAGGAAAATGCCGACACGTGATCGCATGTTCCTTTATTCTCACTCACACAGCTCTTAAAACACTTTAAATAAAGTCAGGCATGATGGTGCACACCTTAATCCTAGCACTTGGAAGACACAGGAAGGTACAGTTCTATGAAATTGGGGTCAGCTTGGTCACATAGATAGGTCCAGGCCAGCTAGGTTACATGTAGGAGGACCCTGTCTCAAAACAAACAAATATAGAAATAAAAACAAAAAAGTCTTTACATAAAATATGTCATTTAATTATTGTGTTTTTGAAAATTTTAGATGTAAATGGAGATCACATTCCAAGAAAATCACATGTTTAATAAGTACTAAATTCTACATCCTCTGCTATCATAGGAAGTAGTTTATAAAGAGTCACCAAAACCTCACAGGTTATCCGTTTATCATTTTCTGTCATGGATAAGAACAGAAATAATTTAATGTAATTTTGTGAAGATAGATAGTGGTTTAAGAGCTTAAAGGGCTGTGTATGAGATGAGTGAAAGAAGAAGTGAAATAATAAATTTGAAATGGAATATATTAAAAATTAAATGAAAACTAGCATCATAAATTAAATGAAGATAAAGAGAAGAAACTGACCAAAAAATACATAATTTACTAGCACATTATTCTACCTATACTAACTTAGAAGAATATGTTCCAAGGACAAGAAAGAATTGAGAATAAAATTTAGAAGAGCTTATTTATACTGTGGAATTGAATTGCTGAAATAATCCAGCAATATAAAAGTATGGTTTATCTATTCCATAACTATTTCATTTAAATTGATTACAGGCATATAACATTTCAACAGCTATAAATACAACATGCTCAGACCTTGATTTCTAAATACCATTGTCTAAGAAGAAGGGGTCACAGGGTGGGGACAAGAGCAATCAGATGCATTACATTACATATACATATATATATATATATATATATATGATATTGTTAAAGAGCAAGTTTGACTATGGCTTTGTCACAAGGTGATCAGTGTTCAGGCTTCATCTTAATATTCCCTCCTCTGTCCTGCCATCCCCCCCATCTAATTCTTCCTATTCAATAATTCCCTTCCCCCTCTACAACACTGTATTCTATTCTATGCCCTTGAAAGATCTCTCCTACCCATTGGCCCCTTACTAATTTTCTAAACTCTAGGACTAGTCCAGATGAAGCACACATATGTAAAGTTTCAAATCTAATATCCACAGGGGAGAGAAAACTTGCCGCAAATGTCTTTATTTGTCTGGGATACCTCACTTAGGATGATTGTTTCCAGCTAAATCCATTTCCCCAAGAATGCATAATTTCACATCACTTAATAGTCAAATAATATTCCAAAATGCACTACATTTTGGTTATCCATTCACCAGGTTGTTTTCATTTCCCGGCTGCTGTGAATCAAGCACCAATGAACCTCAGTGAACAAGCATCCCTGTGGCAGTCCTGTGGGTAGAGGCTCAAGAATGGGTCTCATGGTAGATCAATTTCGACTTTTTACTTTTTTTAGCTGCACCAGTTGGAACTCATATCAACAATGGACAACTGTTACCCTTTCCAGACATTCTCACCAATATGTGTCATTGTTGTGTTTGTGTGTTTCTTTGTGTTTTAACTTAGCCAATCTGACTGGGGCAAGATGAAATCTCAAAGTAATTTTACTGTGCATTTCCATGATGGCTAAAAAAACTGAACATTAAAAAAAAATGTTTCTCAGTCATTTGTATTTCGTTCTTTGATAATTCTCTGTGTAGTTCCATGTCCCATTTCTAGTTGGTTTGTTTGTTTTCTTGATATTTAGTCTCATTCTACTAAATAAAAATCCAAGAACCAAAATGAATTAACTTTTTCTGAGCTTTTAACCAGTGGGGTCCTACAGATCCCCAAACATGAATGATATTGCTATTGCTACTAATTGCCCTTCAGAAATTGAGGATGGTAAGATCCTATTGATGAATACACAACATATTTAATTCACAAAATTTGGAGATACTAAGTATATACTGACATGGAAGAGCCATCCCTCCTGGCAAGATTTCATAGTGCTAGAAGGTTCTGTGCATGCTACTGGAAGAGAAAAGAGCCAACAACCTTACTCAGCTACAATAGCAACTGGCCCGGCAAGATATGCTCACTGATATAATCATGGCACAAATGTTATGAGAGTAATCAGTACCTTTCTGATTGGACTTAAGGTTCACAGCACAAAATGAAATCCAAACTTGATACAGTTATTGGGACCAAAAACATGGGGATAGGTAGATCATGGACCCCAGAGGAGTCCATTTATATTCTGCTAAGTGTACATATTATTAAAACAATTTTGCCATATCTGTAAATTAGTGCAGCTTTCAGTCTCATCAGAAAAGGTATGCCATGAAGTAGACAACATTTAACAAAGAGACCCACAGCTGGTTGACTTATACACAATTAACAGGCCAAAGAGTGCTCAGCCTTTACTGACACATCTATAACACACTCATCCCCCAGCAAGATTCAGGGATCATTGCAGAAGTGAACCTGGAAAGATTATGAGAGCTAGACTACAAGGAAAAAATGTTTTCTGGACAAAATAAGGAATTTGCTCATATGAATTCACAGTTCCTGTAACAGCATGCACAAGACACAAACAAACTCAAAGTCTACAAAACCTGGCACAAAGAGGTAGAAGTGGGCACAAAGTACCACCCAGAAGAGGAGCTATTGGCATTTTGTATCTTCTAGGATAAGAAGAGTTAATTTTCTTTAAGGATGTGATGCTCTGTGAAATACCTAACCCTAAGTGACACATCTGCAATGGAACCTCTCTACATAAGTTTCATGGAACATACTGGAACAAGAGGTAGAGAGAATACAGATGCATCTCTCAACTCTCATCAATGAAGTTCCCTCATGGGAGAGAGGGCATTGAACACAAAAGGCCACAAATGACCACAGCGTAGAGGGTAAGAGTCTGCAGAATGCGTCCTTGAACAGGACTCCGGTGTTGAACTAGAACTAGATCCACCAGAGCTTGGGAACCACTGAGGAAGAAGAAGCAGAAAGATCCTAGGAGTCAAGGAAGGAGGTGCACAACCACACGGAAAGAGTTTTATAAGCTCATATGAATCTACAGGAATAGTGTCAGCAAGCTCAAGACCCATGCAAACGCAAGACGTCAAAAACCCAGCCTAGAACTGTGGAACGGGGCAGTAGGCCCTAATTCTTCTTAGTTAAAGAATTATTGGCAGCTGATTATTTCTGGGGGAGGGACAGCTCCTCTTGAAGGGTAAGATCTATATATGCTGACTACACCACAGTGGATGGACTTTCACTGAAGGCTCTCTGGGTACAGTAATCTGACTTCATAGGCCTTAACAGAAATGACAGACTGCTTGAAATCCAGTGGTGTGCCATGAGAAGATGCAGATTGGGGTATAAAGATGACTAAGATGCTTTGTATGAAATATACAGAAATTCAATGAAAACTTTTTTTTAATGGTAGAAAGAACAGAAAATTGATTGGCAGAGAGAAGGGTGTAGATCTGAAAATTGATTGGCAGCGAGGATGGGGTGGGTCTGAAAGCAGTTGAAGAGGTGAAAATGATCAAAATGCATTGTATGAAATTTGCAAAGAATTAGAAAACCATTATTAAAATATCAGAACAAGAGTGGAAAATTAAAGTTTTCGTGTAAATTAAGTTTGGCCAGTGAAAACATTTATACTCTAATAGAATACAGAATGAAATTGATTAAAGCTCTACTGCAATGAAAAAAAGTGTCAACAACATCAACATAATATTCTGTCTCTTGAATGTTACACAAAGTTAAAATAATAAAAATCAACAAATTGACTTATGAAATAAGTAGAGTGATGACTTTGTTAATGCATTCATAACATTTGAGAAGTATCTGAAGAATTTATGCTTAAATATCTCCAGGCAACCATTAGGACCTTAAACAATACTGAAGGCTCCTGGAAGAAAATATTTTCTTTTAAAAATTTTTATTTATTTATTTTATTGAGTTTTACACATTTCATAGAACAGTTCCTAATCAAACATAGACTCCCTCCCCAGTCATCCCCTCCGGTCCCCACCAGACATCATGTGCTCCGACACACAGGTTAAGTTCTATCCAGTCAATTATTTGCGACCCACATGTCATTATTTGAATGTGATGATTATTTCAGAACACAATTAGAAACTGAGGTATATTACCAGTTGACATGTAAATGTGGATGGGAGACTTATTTCATGGGGTCCCATCTCAAGATGAGGAGCTATAAGGTCATAAATGGATTCTGAGGAAGGGAGAATCAGTGTCTCTATTTACTCCTAAATGAACAGTTCTGAACACAGGTACACACGAACATCACTAAATACACTCAGTGCATCAGCGTATTACGTGTGTATGTATATGTGTATATGTAACATTGATAAAGAATTTGACAAGGGACTTCCAGGGAGTGGGGAGACAAGGGAGGAGTTGGTGGGAGATTAAGCATTATAGAAATAATGTACAGATAATTTTTATGTATGAAATTCTAAAAGGTAAAAAACTAAGAATTAAAAAGTAAAAACATGCTGTGACTAATCCCAACCTCTGATAAAACTGCCAGACTCATAACTCATTATTAAAAATTTCAGCTGCACATCAAATGCATTCTTAAGTTAGTGAAATTGGATTGTTACATAGTAGAAAAGAGTGTATGTGACAGCTTTGAATGAATTTAACTAACAGTAACTGCCCCCGGAAGTGGGGGGTCATCACAGGCCTATTCACCAGGCTTTTCATTTGCCAGCGCAGACATGCAGGAGCTGCTGGCAGGGGAGGAATCGGAAATTCTCTGAAAATGCTTAATTTCATTTTCAATTTAAGTAGCCAGAGTCTACTCAAAGAAATGGTCCCTGGAGTGAAATTTTGCAGCTGAGAAATTCTTCCAAATCTTTCCCATTCTTCTGCTAACGTTCCTTAAAGCAAGAAATCAGTAGTTTGGTTCCACTCTTGTTTTAGTCACTTCTGAGGGAAAAATCCCCCCTGATGCTTGCTCTACCTGCCTTTAATAACGTCTCTATTGCAGTTCCAAATGGTGCTGTTGAAGCCAGATGGACAAACTAGGCCATGTTCGAGTTTTTCTTAGAGCTGACATCGTCCTCAATCCTCCAGCGGTGTTCTCACAGAAGCCGATGGGAACTACATGGCTAGATCTAGGTGGGTTCTATGGCCCCATGAGTTCACTGAGAACTCAGACTCTTTTAAAGAAAACATGAAAAGCCAGAGGAACGAGGAAAAATGTGATGAAATATCCTTGGCTGAACACTGGAGGAAAGTTAAGGTACCACGTACCTTCCTGGTATATAACATTCTATTTTTGAATGTAAAATTAAGGTAACAAATGTAGGTACATGGGAGTATAAGACTTCTACACAGTCAGAAACACTGTTACAGCAAAGCAGAAAGTTCTTCCAGACAAGTCTTGAAAAAGTGTGGAATCTAGATAAACGGTGTGTTTAAAGCAGTCAATTTAGACTTACAGTACTGCCTAGATCTTATGTTTTTAAAGCACCCATCAGTGCTCTATGTAAGAAACAGAGAGGACAATAGGCTATATTGGATTTTTTTTCTAAATCAAATCCCCAACTATATCAGAAAGTTTTGAACTTTTTTTTTTAGCCTTGTGAAAGTTAGGAAATCTTTCTGAGATGGTAATGTATCTACCTAAAAAGGAACACCAATTATATCAGCTGGACCACAGTAAACTTCTCTTGATTGTTTTACTGTTTTGGTAGCATTGAAATTCTTTTTGGAAAGGTATGTGTCAAGTACTTTTAATTCCTGACTGGTAAGTTCTGTAAGTGAAGGTTTTTCCTCCATCAGAATTATGAGTTCTCTATTCCTGATCATGTCATGATCAGATAAAATTGCAATCATTTAAAAAATACTAAATCTTCAGAAATAAAAATATTTTATGTCAGAAACAGCAAGCTTGATCCTTAAAACCTCATAAAATCAGGTTTTCTGATGTACCAACAATGCAGCATTCAGGAGGTGGAGGCAGGAGAATCAAGCTCAAGCGAAACTCCACTCCATAAAGAGCAGGAGGTCAGCAAGAATGCTACACCCTGTTTCAAAAACAAATCATTGACTTTAGATTGTTGATGGGAACTAGTGCTTATTTTGCTTTCTTTATTTCTTCTTCAGGACAAACATGTTATTACCAAGGAATTAATAAACCAAACAGCAAACAAATAAAGTTAAAGATACTAAGAACTAAAATTTGGCAGCTGGAGACTTGGCTAAGTAATTAGCACTGCTGGCTCTCCCTGAGCCTCCAAGTTTGGCTCCCAACATCCATATGGCAACTAACAAGAATCTATAACACCAGTTCCAAGGGTCCAACATCCTCTTTTAGCCTTCATGGACAATACATGATATATATATATATATATATATATATATATATATATATATATATATATATATATTTGCAGGAAAACACTCATACACATATATTAAAATAAACCAGTCGAAAATATTTTTTAAAAAGTATTAAAATCTGAAGGCTGAGTTCTATCTTCATAATAGGGTGATGAATTAGTATGCATTTGACCCTGGATTTGGTCTCCAGCACTGAAAGAAAACAAACAAACAAAACGTTTAAAAACCAATGTAAAATAATTTGTCTGGTTGTGGGTTTGAAAATCTATAATCTCAGCACTTGTGCGGCTGAGGCAGGATGATCATTAGTTTGGAATCAATCTATAGAGTGAGTTCGAGGCCAGCTTTTGTCAACAGTGAGACTCTCAAAAACAAAGAGAGGAGTTGGGGAAATGGCTCAATTAGTAAAGTACTGTCAATGTAATATACAAATCTGAGTTTGATATCTAGAACTCGTGTAAGAAGCCAGGCTTCCTGGCTCATGCTTGTAATCCCAGCACTGAGGAAGCGGAAAGAGCAGATTTGTGGGGCTTAGTGACCAGCGAGCTATGCAAATCAACGTGCCCTGTGCTATTCCGAGATCCTGATTCACAAAATGAGATAAATGAGTCTTAAAACTTATTTCTGGCTTCCACATGACCACCTGTACAAACATGAACACTGAGCGAAAGAGGGAGGGAGGAAGGGAGGGAGGGAGGGAGGGAGGGAGGGAGGGAGAACAAAATTCTTTAAAACGTATTACTTTCATTTCATTCTATCACACAACTGAAGGGCAGTGGCAGTGAGTTTGTTTAGGACTAGATGATAGGGCTTTTTTCAATTATCCCTCCATATGTGTGGAAATACTTTAAATTTCGGCCGTTGAGATTTTTCCTGAATTCATTAAGTATTTATCCAGGTTTTCTTGTCTGAGGGGACCATGGACTCTTCAGAATCTCTGAGCCCAGGTAGGCGTTAAGACAAATCACAGATTTAACCCCATCACTAGTCATAGCCTGGGCATAGTATGTGCTTTCTGACATACACAAGACTCATTTCGGCAGCGAGTGCCTCACCATTTGATGTTGAGCCTGAGATGCCACATTGCGATTCATTCCTTGTAGGATGAAATATTTTCACTCTCCGAAGAATTCTCTATTAAAATGCAGATATGGCTGGGAGATTTAGCACCTAAGGTTAAATTCATAAAATCAACATATTTAGGGGAATTGAGCACAGAATTTGATAAGGCTAGAACAAAGAATAGTGTTTGAACTAAAACATGAAGAGTGGAAGCACAGATGAAGGAGAGCAGAGACTGGCGATGGGAAGCACCGAAGACCCTCTTGGTCTTCATCGCAAGATGAGGCAATGTAGGGAACAGGATCAAATTAAGTCAGCTGTTCAGTTTGAAATCACTGCCTCGGTGCTGTCCACACCACATCTCTGATGTAACAGAGGTGTCTTGCTCATGTCATCAAGAGACACCATCCTTTTGTATCTCCTTTACTTCATGGCAAGTGTTCTGAAGATTTCTCATTTGAGTTCAACTCAGTTTTCTTAAATTTTTGTACGATAGTGAGAGGCACTTAATGCAGAGACTCAGAATTGGCCAAAGTGCTGCGATTGCTGAGTGTTGAGGATTAAATGGGATTTCTTTTCAGCTCTTCTGAAGCTCAGAGCGCATGACAGAAGAGGCTGCAGGAAGAACGTAAGAGTCAGAAGACAAGAAGGAATGCCTTGAATGCCCTGCAGTGACATGTCATTGCACACAAACTCATAGCAGCTCTGGTTACTTACATCAGATTTGCACAAGAATAAGCCTGTCAACATTGAGTCTTGGATGAGGGATGGGTTTGTGAGACTTCATCTCAGCTGAGGAGCCACTGGCCATTGGTGGCCTCTAAGGGCATGCAAGTCATTTTCCTTCACTGGTCGAACCTTGGGTATTTTGCTCATGCTGAAGTAAATGACCTTAAACCCAGGATCATGCAAACAATCCTAATTAAACTCAATGAGTCAGAAGAAACAAAGACATGAAAGTAGAAAGGGGACTTTGGGGAAGAAGAAAATGCTCAGCTGAGAAGGTTAAGGGAGGATGATGTGGGAGAATACAATCAAAGTACCTTATATGTATATGAAATTAAGGAATAATACAATTTTAAAAGTTTATTAAAATAACCGTTTCACAAAATTTTCTTTTTTAAAAAGAAAAGGTTTTTGCTAATTTATTTACCTGTATTTGCTGTGTGTTACTTTCCTGTATGTAAATGCACCATGTACAAACAATAAAGTTCCTGCAGAGGTCAGGGAAGACATTGGATCCCTTGGAAGTGAAGTTATGATTGTTTGGTAGTCTCCATGTGGGTGCTGTGAGCCGAACCCAAGTCCTCTGCAAGAGCAGCCAGTGCTCTTATCCACCGAGTCATATCTCCAGCTCTATAAACGCTTCTTTTATGGAGTGTATAAAAGAGATCAACATCATACTATTGCCATTATCATTGTGATAAGCAGCCACAGTATATTGCAAGAAAACTTTATGTGGAATCAACAGGACTACGATTAAGTTCTCTTTATATAGCTCATTTACAAGTGACTTTTTCAAGTTTTTGTTTCTGCCTCAGTTTAGGAAAAGTAATCTGGAGCTGAAGAGACAGCACCGCAGAGAGGAGCCCTGACTGCTCTGCAGTCGACCTGAGTTCAGTTCTCAGTACCCACAAGGCAGCTAACAACTCTGTAGCTGGTTTCTACAGCCCTACACTTGCATCGCACAGCGTGGGTACTCGTGCACACATGAGACAAAGTGCCCATATATTCAAAATGAAAATAAATTTGTTTTAGAAGAAAGGAAACTGAAGTTAACCTCAGACAACCCTCATGTGATTGTTCTGAGAGCTCAGGAAAGAGGTTACCTGAAAAACACGTGTAAGCGATTGTTACCTAACAATCAGCAGCAACAATTCCCTGAATACTACAGAGCTCATTCGACTGACCCAAATAGAACTGAAACTCAGCTGAAAGAATTTTCCTTAAAAGGAGAAGACTAAAAATCCTTGTGTTATGCTTGAATGTCTATATGTGCCCTATTCAAAATTTATGTTCTACAAGCCTCCACTCCGTGTAAGGACATTAGAAGAGGAGGCCTTTCGGAGTAACTAAGTTTAGGGAGGCACCAGATGATGGTTAGTCTTGACTGTCATACTTAACTGTATTAAGAAATACCTAGGAGATCAGTAAAGCACACCTGGGTGTGTCTATAATGATGTCATTAAAAACAGATACTAAGGGCTCTAAAGTAATAAGCAAAAGAGTTAGTCTCTTATTATTAAGAGGTAGTGAGAGATAGGTGGGGCCTCATTTGAGGATGCAGGTCACTGGGGACATGTCCCTGGGGATTTTTATCTTAACCTGGCTTTATCATATAACCTTTTTCTCCCTTATGACTGATCTTATTCACCACCTGTGACTTGGCCACAAGAGCAAAACTATCTGGGGTCTGGAGAGATGGGTCAGCGCTTAAGAGCACCAGCTGCTCTTGCAAGGGACTTGGATTCAGCTCCTAAACCTACTTGACTGCTAACAACTGTCCATAACTCCGGTTCCTGGGGGTCCTCGGCCCTCTTCTCACCTTTCTGGGGCACCGCAGGCATTGTTGTGCTCACATACATGCACACAGACCACATAAAATAAAAGTAAAATTTTAAAGAGAAGAGCTAAGGTCTCTGAATGGATACGTTAAACCCAAACCCCTCTCTGTTTTAAACTTTCTCACAGTATTTAGTCAGAACCGTTCAAAAGTAACGAACACAATTGGTGAAAGATAAATGTCTGGACTTAAAAGGGCCCCAAACTGAATTAATTAAACCGAGCTAATTTCCAACCCAGGAACTGTGTAAAACCCCCAACCCAGAGACTGTGTTATATGAGAAAACAAATATCAGCCTCTGTTTTCTCAAACCTATACACTTGGTTACTCGCATGTACATTAAACTACAAAAACAACTCTACCTCCTCACCCCCTTTCCCAATCTCGATGGTCTTCCTCCAAGATAAAGAACAAGGCAAGAAAGTCTCTGCTCTGGATTCTAAGTCTACCCAGAGAATTTAGACAAGAGAATGCAAAGGTTGCAGATTGAAGAGATCTCTACTTGTTAATGACAGGATCATATGTGCAAAAAACAAACCATTATAAAACGATCAGACAAGAGCAATTAGGCTTTTGGGAAAGAGTTCAATACCTACCAATTTAAGTTTGATTTATATACACCAGCAATAGATAATTTAAAAATAAATCTAACTAATTTAACTAATTCTAATTTACAACAGAATAAAAATGGAAAAGAGAAGCTACTTTAGAAGAAAGATAAGAACACCCTTATATACAAATTAATTATTAAATATTAGAGAAAGAAATAGAGCATTTAAGTTAAATAGATTTGTATCTCATTCATGGATTGGAGGAGATATTAAACAAGTATATATTCACAGGCTTACCTTAGTATTCAGTATACATGCTTTTAAAATCTATACTGCTTTTGTAAGACTGAAATTTTATAAGAAATTTATAAGATTTATATTAAAATGCAAGGGATTCAGAACAATCAAAACAATCTGGAAAGACAACACCTCTGCATATCTTACACCGGCTTATTATAAATGAAAATGTATAGAAATCAAGAAGGTATAATGCTAAAAGAAATAGAAGTTAGTTTTCAGATATAGGCTTTAAATTTATATTTAGGTGACTTTGCAAATGAGTATCAAGTTAATTCAATAGAAAAGAACAGTTCTTTGAACAGATAATGCTTTGAATTTGAATGTAATATACAAAAGAATAAAATCAGTTTCCTTGTTTTTGCCATACAGAAAATAAACTCAAAATAATCCAAAGATCTAAGTACTAGCTAAAACTGAAAGTCCTAAAATTTAGTATATTTATATATTTAGTGTAATTTTTATATATTTAGTGCATTGTTTCATACTTGGCATGTGTGATATCTTAGACATGTCAACAGTCAAATGTAAAAGGAACCAGATCCATTACACATCATCAAATTTAGGAAAATTGTACTCACTGAACAGGTAAAAACATTTGACAACCGTATAACAGATACGGATTTATGCACAGTTTATATAAAGATATCTTATAGCTCAATAATACACTGATAGCTTTATACAATAGACAATGAATCCATATGCATGTGCTCCATAAGAAAACATGCTTGTTATGAATAAACATATGACAAGGTATTTGTCATTCTAATGTCCCACTAGGGAACTATACAATGACATACTGCTTCATATTAGAGGCTATAATCTGGAGATAAGATCTTCATAAGAATAATTATTTAAAATGAGCACAGTAGTGTGAACCTTAATGGTATCTGGTGTCCTCATTAAAAGTGGATTTTAAATGTAGACACAAGTTGACAGAGACTCCAAGAGGATACACAGAGACAATGGTCACCATTAGGCTGAGGGAAGAATACTAGAACAGATAAGAACAAACTCTTTCTGATGACCTTGAGAATAAACCAGTCTTATTGTCACTGCCATCTTGGATTGACATCTTTCCAATCTGTTAAGCTACCTGATCTGCAGTACTTTCTTGTGACAGTCATTGCAAACAAAAACACCCACTTACAAAGTGCAACTATGTCACTAAGAATTGACTTATGAATGGCCACCCGTTTATCACAAATGATTTTTACAGGATGATCCAAAGGAGAACAACTGTGGGTTTGAAAAATTACATGAAGAGTTCAAACAAGATTATCAGAGACAAAAGAGCATGGTTGATTTACTGTCTGAAGATATTGACTGCCTCAGGTAAGGATTTCTTTCCCCCAAACATGTCTTAGAGTAAGGCATCATTCCAAAGTGAATTGACAGCAGCCCTAGGAGTTTGCAAATGTAGCATTATGATTCATAACGGGATAAAAACAGGAGCAGATACCATTTTATGGGGGAATAAGCTCAGAATTGAAGACTGGCTATGACAATAAACAACTTTCATGGCAAGAAATGATGAAAGAGGAGATACCAATTTTATATATGTCTGCTTCCTCATACATAACACATTTTATCATAAGCTGAGAATCTGTGTCCAGAGAGAGAGACTGAGAATCTAAGTTGGAGAGTGCCATACTTCTCAATGACAGACTAAATATATCCTACACCTGGGCAAATGCAAAGGTTCAAATGCCAGACTTACTTACACAGTGTGGAAAGGTGTTATGTTTTCATAAAATGATTCATGGGCGTTTCTTGTGACCTCTGTGTATAACAATTCTGTAGAAGATAATCTACATCTTATCTTGAAATAGCCAGCTTTATAAATTGTTTGAAATACTTTCTGTGATTCTCTGCAGAAAAAACAGAGGTCTTTCATTTAACACCAGAAAGTGATTTTTTATTTTATATCTCTAAATTATTTGACTTTGAGATGTAGAGTAGATATTGAAAATATATTTGAAGTTTATGGCAGAAAGATATTATAAAACACATGTTTATAGTTTACGTTGAGAAATCCTGTTCTGAAGGCAATCACATGTCCCATTCCTGCCCTTAATATATTTATAGTTTAGTTAGAATGATAAGGAAGTTAACAGGCATTCATTGCATTGTTAATTATTCCAGTGCTTAGTGTGAACTCTCGTATTGATTCTCTGAATCATACAGCATCATTAGGCAGGTTGCTAAATGAGGCAACTGAGAGTTATGAATAGAAGTGAATTGTGAAATGGCATAGCATGCTTAAGAGTATGGACTGAATTTGAATTCAGTTTTCTGATACCTGTCCATTTAAAAATCCACTATATTACTTTCTACCTGGATATGCATGACTTAACAAGGTTCTAATGCTCAATATTTAATTATATCTACAAGATAGTTACAGTGACATGCACAGTGAAGGAGCTGTGTTTGGGATTTTTGTTTTTGTGGTTTTGGATAGATATTCCATTGTGTATCTGATATTCTTTTCTGATCTGACATTAGCAAAATTTGAAGAATTTGAATGGATTTTGAAGGATTGCATTTTAAGATGATATGTGTCCCAGACACAAACACTTTATGATTGATTTTCTGTTTTTGTTTTTTTTTCTCATGACTTACTTTGTGTTCGCCCATGGGAGTTTAAAAGTGGAAAAGCTTTCTTCTGCATTCATTTTGGGCTTATTGAAAGGAATAAAATCCTTCCAGTTTCCTGTTTTCAGAAAAAAAGCTTTTGACTATATAGCAACTATGAGCCTTATAGTTAACAAACATCACTATGTACATAGTGGTCATTGATTATATATGAATTGTTTTAAAAGTAAAATTCACAGGGTATAATAATTTAATATTATAACCTGAGGAGAGTAAATAAACTCTTTGGTATGTTGTGTTTTCATTTCAATTCAAGTCTAGGATTTTTAAACTTCCTCTTTTATTTATCCTTTCATCCTATTTCCAGCTTTCTGTCCTTTCTATAGCTGTTAATATTCAGCTTTATTTCTCCTGTAAAGATAAAATGCAGGATGTTATGTCAGTTTTCCTATCTTTGAATGAGACTGGCTTTGTCTGACTATATGTCTATCTTAGAAAAAGTTCCATGAAATTCTGAGAAGAATGTGTATTCTTTAGTGTTTTGGTGGAATTATCTGTAGATAGCTGTCTGGTCCCTTTGATCTATAATGTCATTTAACTGTGTTTCTTTGTTCAATTTTTTTTGTAATGACTTGTTTATTGGTGAAAGTGGGGTGTTGAAGTCACCCGCAATCTTGATGTTTGGATTAATCTGTGGTTTTAGATATAGCATTATTATTTTATGAGAGTGGGTATCCATGTGTTTGATGCATATATGTTTAAGATTATGGTATCCTGCTGTGGACTCTTCCTTTAATGAACATGTATGGGTCCTCGCTATCTATTCTGTCTAGTTTTACCTCAGAGTCAGTTCTGTCAGCTGTTAGAATAACTACACCTGCATATTCTTAGTTGCGTTGCTTGGAACAGCTTTTCCAGTTCTTTTACCAAAAGTCAGTATAGATTGTTGATGGGGAGCTAAGTTTCTTGGAGGCAGCAAAAAAAGTGGATCCTGTTTTCTAATCCAATATTAGAATCCTCTATTTCATAATTGAGGACCTTTAAAATACTTAGAGTTATTGTTCACTACTGTTTATTAATTCCCATTATTTTGTTGTGGTGTTTTGTTTTCTCAGATCTCTTTTACTTAACTGTTCTGGAATTGTTTATCCCTTGTGTCCTCTTTGGTGTTAATTTTCTCTTCAGACTAAAGTATTCTTTCTAGCACCCTCTGCAATGCTGGCTTAGTGGACATAAATTCCTTAAGCCTGTTTTTATCATAGAAAGATCTATATCCTTTTCCCCTGAGATGGTGTCTGTCATGGATGGGCACATATGTTTCTCAGAGAAGGATGAAGCCTATTTAGTATCCAACCTCTTAGTCTATGTTTCCTTATTAGAGAATTGAGGCCAGTAAAATTCATACTCAATATTGCTTTAATATTTCTATCATTAAATTTTAAGATTTATGAAGCCTGGTCTGATGCTATTCACTTTAGGCCCAATACTTAGTAGTCTGAAACAGAAAGATTACCATGTGTTTAAGGCCAACTTGAGCTACACAGTGGGCTCTAGTTCAGTCTTAACTATGTGGTGAGATCTTATTTGAAAATTACAGCAAAAACAAGAAAGACTATCCCGAAAGGCTTTTATATACTGGAATAGTAAAAACTTGTGCTAAGTAACTTGCAAAGTTTATCTTGCTATATAAACTATAAAGACAGCTGACCACATGCATAGGATTATTTGCCAGACAGAGGATCTCCACTAATGAATGGCTGTTGAATCCAAATCTCTTCAGCACCTGCCACAGATGCTCTCTGTTTCAAAGCAAATTATACCAACGTATCTTTTAAAGCTTTCACTAGCCCTAGCCTTCTTTGACTCCGACACATACATTCCAGGGGACACACTCTGTTCTTCACACCCAAAACTTGGATTCCTCGGTAGTTCTTATTTTCTATCTAAGTTGATATTTCACAGAAAATGGATATTAAAAATGGACTAGTACAATGAAAGAACACTCATAGTAAGATGTTTAAGCAATTCACATTCTCCTTCATAGTTTTGTTGGAAACCAACTGCTGTATAAACCATGACATTATATTAGTGAAATTTTCAGTCATCAGTTTACTCTGCTTGACAGTGTACTTTTATTGAGTTGTCCTCAGAAAGAGAAAATGAAAAACTACAGGCGTGTCCTTTGTATGTTAAACTTCTTAGAAAGAAAGAGAGATCTTCCATAATAGTACTCTTTTGATGTTTGTTTGCATAGATATAACATGGAACAGGTTAATGCATTTTCAGCCATATAAGAGGCAAAATAACCCAAAAGTCTGGATACTTGCAGCAGGTTGACATTTTCCTCTAGACTACATCCAATCTTCACCCTATTCAAGGTTTTTGAGTCTCAGGAGTCTGTAACAATTTCCCATGAACAGAAGCAAGTAAACAAACAAAGTTTCAGGAATTCCTAAAACCTACAAGAAGCACAAATTTCCTCCCCAAGGTTCTATAAGCTGGGGAGTTTGCCATGAAGAAGAGATACTCCCACCTGCTTGACCACCTGCAGGTCATGCAGGGAGCTCCAGGAACGAAACTCTTGTGAGCTGTCACCAGGCTGAGGTGTGTTTTTCAGAGACGCAGCTGCTTTGATTCCTCCACATGGCTGTAATTCCTCACCTACATTCCTATAAGAAACCCCACAAAACTCAATGACTCACTAAGGAAGCCTTGGGTTGAAGCTTAATTTGGTCTGTGATCAATGTCCCACCTAGGGTGAATGGACATTTGCTTACACCGCCCTAGGAAGAGTCATATCTAACTCATTTAATCTAAAATTTTATGCTGTCATTAAATACCATATCTATCACAAACAAGAAGTTTCATTGACTTTTATTTAAAAGAAAGAAGAACCAACTTACTGAAATTAAAATCTTTAGTAAATTATTTGAAAATATTATTTAGTTTGATGTTGAATGAGTCAATTCACAGACTCCAATGCACTTTTAAAAGAACCTCCAGAAGAGGGTGAGAAAGTCCATGTCTTAGTCTGCTCTTATGTTTCTATGATAAAAAAACATTGGGAAAAAGCAGTTTATAAAAGGAAGAATTAATTAGCTTATGGCTCCAAGGGGTAAGAGTCCATCAAGATGAGGAGGCATGACGGAATGAAGTGACAGGACAGAAAGCTGAGCGATCACATCTTCAAGCAGGCACAGGAAACAGAAACAGACAGATCTAAGGAGGTTACTTTCAAAGCCTGACACCCGCCCCCCCACCTCAGGGCCTTGCTTCCTCTGGCATGGCAGCACCTCCTAAAACCTCCCCAAACAGAACACCAACAGGGGACAAAATGTTCAAACACCCGTGTGGGACATTGTCATTCAAACCACCACAGTACCTAATGGGTTTATTTTCTGTGAACTGTACCATAGTCCGTAGAAGTTAATAAAGTTATTCGATGGGAACAGAGAGAAACAACCTGGGAAGAGAAATACTTGACAGTCACCCAGATTCCCATAATATTGCAATAAGTTCAAATAAATTGCATTTCTTTGCTTTTAATGGGGCAATTGCTGCAACAGAGAAAAAAGTCCCCGGACATCACTGAGGATATAATTAATAATTGAGAATGAGATTCAACAAGACCAGTGAAGCACTAGGTCACATCTGGAGAAGACTAAGCTTATTACATCTTTCAGTTCCTTGTAGTTATTTACTTGGTTTCCAAATCACATTTTATTTCTCAGTACTTTTTTATGTGTGAGGGTGGGTGTTCTTGGTGTTCCATGGGCACAAGGAACCACTTGCTTCTGCCTCTCCAGGGCTGGAAGCAGGTGCCACGATGCTTGGATGTTATACCTGAATTCTGGTGCTCAACCTCAGATTTTTATTCTCAGTTTTTACTAGCTACGTCATCTCCACAGCCCCTCATTTCTCAGCTGTTTAATCAATTGGATCAGATCACCATGGCTGACATAAGCGTTCACTAACAAAAACTTATCATACTCTAGGCAATTAAATTTTAAGTAGATGTGATGAAGCTATAGGCTAGCCAGGAGAGTGAAATCTTCACTTGGTTTCTAGTTTTAATCATTTCAGTCACTCTAGTTTACATGATGCCAAGTTTGCTGTGAAAGAATAGCGATTTTGATTTTGTTTTGTTTTTGTTTTCTAATCCCCACAAGTCACTGTCTGGTGAAAGTCCTAATGAACTATGAACTGATTTATGAGAGAAAACTAGAAGAAATTAAATCCTGGGTAATTTATTGATTGGTTAATTTCTATGGCTTCCTTCTTTCTCTATCAGTGACTGGCAAACCTTGATAGCTTCAAGGAAACTTATTTGAAAGTGAGATTCCATGTATTAATATATATATTATGATGCCATATATATATATATATATATATATATATATATATATATGGGATTCAGACTGGTAGAACAATTATGTTAATAAAAACAACTCATAATAGGCAATCTGATATTATTGATTTACCTTTAATCAGCTGGAGACGGCATCCTTGAAAGCAAAGACAGAACATAGTAGGGCATCCTCTTCCAGGCCAGAGACTGTCACAGACTTAAATGCCAGAAATTCTAGGGCAATAGCATTTAAAATCTATTTTTACTAAAGACCATTGACTCCTCACTTGGCACACATATTTTTGTTCAGAAACAAGTGCATTATGATTTGAAGGGATGGAGCTCTCCTTAAGTAATCAGATTTATAAAACATTGAGCTATCAAAGAAAAAGACTATTATAAATGCCAAATTATTCACGATTGCAATATTATTTTCCAAAGCTATAAAATGTATGGCTGAAACACCTGCAACTCTTTCACACTTTAGCTATAAAAATGAATATGCCAAAGCTAATTAATCTTTAATGATTATATTTGTTTTCTAAAGATTTAGAAAGATGTTCAACTTTCTTAAAATAATAATGGCTGGTATAGCTTTTTGTTTCTTTTTAACAGTTTCCCTTGAGGCATTTGAAAATCCTTTTCTTAACATGGAGTGGTACTTTGAAAAATGGCCTGAAGTTCTTCACTTTTGCTTTTAGATGACAGAACTGTGCATCAATGAGCTGCTGAGTGACAGAATACAGTCTCCACAAAAACTAAAGTGGGAGGCTAAATGCAGCAGCCTGCAGCTCTTGTAAGCACACAATTCAAATTTGCAAAAGGTAGAGAGTACCTTGACATGACACATACTCTCTGAACTGAGGGAAGGAACATTTAACATTATTTCATAGTTTGTGAGTTATTACATCTTTCTGTTTTTATTCTGTGATGATTGCATTGCATGTTGTAAATGCATGTGTTGCGTTTGTCCCACTGGACATATGCGAGCAAGTCACATAACATCTCAGGCTAGAAAGTCATTATGATTCTTTAGTTTTAAAATTACTTTAAAACACCTGGGAGATGGCTCAGTGAATAAAATGCTTTCTGCATAAGCATGAAGCCTCGAGTTCTGATCCCCAGAGCCCACATAAATGCTGGGTAACTGAAGGCAGCTGTCATGTAAGCCCGACAGTTGGAAACTAGAGGCAAAGAATTCCCAGGTCACCCTGGTTAGCCATATGACTTATATGGCCAGCTCTGGGGTTCAGAGAGCTTTTAGAGACAAGGTTTCAAAGAATAAGGTGGAGCAAACTGAGGAAGACTCTTGACATTACCTGTGGACTTCCATATGTACGTGTACACACATTTAAGTGAACTTGCATGTATACATGTACCCTGAGATATGTGGACATGCATACACATGTGCACAAACTATGCACATGTATGCATGTAAAAACTATTTTAAGTGTAATGATAACATGTGTCGCAGTAATATGTAGATATGTGTTTTACTAGCAGAGCATTTTCTTCAAAGGTAATTGTACTGGTAAAGAGTATTGCAAATATAAAACCATCGAGCTATTATGACTGTACCAAGGAGGAAAACCCATAATATTCCTAATTCCATAACCTTTTCCTCAGGTGAACAGGATCTCTAAGTCCATGCTGAGCCATCTCAGTGCCACTATTCTTTGGAAGATGCCGATAGGTTTGTTTCAATACCCACAAAACAGAAAACATAACTACATAATCACTGTGATTACAGGCAGCTCTGAATTTTAAATTGTCTTACTTACCCTGAGTCAAAAATAACTCCAGAACTCTATCAGTGGGTAGCATCACTTCTGCACAAGCCTGAAGACTTGAGTTTGAATTCCCAGGAACCACATGAAAAAACAAGTATAACCCTGCCTGCCTGTGGCCTGTGGGAACTGGAGCCAGGATTGCCAGTTTACTGACCAGTCCTAGGTCCAGATACAGTGGGAGATTGAGTCTGGAGGAATAAGGCAGACAGTGGCAGAAAAGAACACTAGATATCCTCCTCTGGCCTCCATACCAACGCATGAGGTTGGACAACCACATACATGCATGGGCAAGCCCTCCCTCTCACCACAGACACACAATGTATACACACAATGTATACCACATTTACTAGTCAAAACATTCATACCACATTCACACGTACACATAAAGAAATCTATCTATCTATCTGTAGACATTTAACAACTGGGTTAATGGCCAATGTTATTTTTGTCTTTTTAAACAAATTCAGAAATTATTGACAGCACTAAGTATGTAATATTTATTTTCCTGATATATATCTAATATATATGTGCATTGTATATTTTAACCCACAATAAGCCCATGAGTATGTATGCATGTATTATTATACTTAATATCATTATTTATGTACTTCAGGGTTTACGGAAGTCAGGTGAGTTCTTTACAGTTTACATTAAGTGGCAAGTTCAGAATTTAAATGCCATGTTTGCTTTTTAAAGTAACTTCATTTAATATATAAATTAATATATCCATCTTATTAATTCATTTTGATGGTTTTTCTGATCTGTCTATTATCCTATCTATCATCTATGACCAAAATGTGCTAATAAACTATTCCTGCTGTTTTATCTTTAACTCTCATACCCAGCGTTCCTGGGACCAGTCAAACATTCACCTGCCTTAGTTTTCAGTTCTGTATGTTATATAAATAAAATCAAGCAATGTTTACTTACGTTAGTATTTTTGGTGCTTCTGTAACAGAACAACTCAAACTAGGTAATTTATAAAGGGTGGAACTATATACATGTATTGAAATACACACCATACCTCATTAATTTGTGTAGTCAATACATGTTAATTACAAAGTTTTCTTTCTGAAAGACTGTATGGATTCCAGTCGGGAGGGTCTATGAGTATAGTGCTGGTGGGGAAGGGCATATGGAGCTGATGAAGATTGACTGACATTATGTGTATGAAATATGCGATTCAAAAAAAAAAGTACAAAAATTCTATTTAGAAACAGAAAAAAAGGTCTCTTTCTGACATCCTTATATACGAAAACCATGTTTAAGTTGGTTTTTAAACATAAATGAACATGTTTCAATTGAATGTTTTCCACAACAATGTGATTTAAATGAAATTTGATGCTAATGTTCCTTTGAATGGAAATGAAAAAACCATACATTACTCTTTCATCAAGGGTACATACTCATCAAGCACTGTTACTTGCATTGGGTGCATACATTATAAAGTGCCTCTGAATTTAAAGAAGGGCAGGAGAAAATTAATTTTTATTCTAGGAACTAAGAAGTATAAAGGCAAGGGTCCAGTTGCCAAGGACCTTTTGCTACATATGGTATGATATGGTAGAGAAAATTGTAGAGAAAGAGGAAGAAAGGCTGGACACACAGCTTTGAGCAGGACCCTGCTCCCCCTATATCTAAGCTGCTCTTGTCATGATGGCATTAATCTCCTTGTGAGAGCTGAATCCTCTTAACTTCATACCTGCAAAGAGACCCTTTCTTCACCCACTAAAGGGAAGCCTGTGTGTGTAGCTCATGACTCTTGGGGACACTCAAAGCCCAGGGGTTTGGTTTGGCTTCTTTTATGAGCTGTTTGAGATTTAGACACAATGCCTCATGTTCTGATCCTCTTAAAACATTATTTTCCTACTTTTCTTACACACATAGAAATGAGTAAAGAGATATAATATAAAATCAGACAAGCTATGTGTTCCCAGCATGCAGTGCTGGAACAGGCATAGAATAATCGCTCTCATCCCCAAAAGGAGAAAGAAGCACGAAGAACAGAGTAAGTCCCAGGTATGTACAAAACCTAAAAAGGCAAACATTATTTCATAAGATTTCAGAAGATGTATCCCTTTTTTAAACTTCATTTTCCATCCCCGAAATACACAGTGTGTGGGGATGGGGTTTCCAGGGCTCTCAGGTGCTTCTAGCATTCTGGGATCGCGAAAGCAGTCATCTTCTACATCTGTCATGATATTGACAGGTTTCCAGGTGTCCTGCCCTTACACTGGGCATTGCCTTACACACGGATACATCATGCAGGGGCTCTCTCCTGTAGCCTTGTCTCTATGAACACTTTCTGCCTGACCCCTGAGCTTCTTTGGCTCATCCTTTGCACTCTGAGGGGAAGAAGTCCCATCCCCACAGCTTGTAGCTTTTGTGTATCGATGGAGATATCAATGTTATGATATATTGTTCTGGCCTGGCACCTGGGCCTTCTGGATCCTTATACAGTTGAGCCACTGCCAGAATGACCTAGGAATGTTCACCAGGATGCAGGGAGGGAAGTTACGAGGTTCGAGGCACCTCTTTTCTCGATGGATGACCTAGTCCCTTCGGTGTTGGTTCTTTTAATTCTCTGATGGATAGGTTATGAAACTCCTGCTCATCTACTAAACTCACCAAAGGATAAGTTACCCACATCCTTGCTCTTTTCTGGTGCATTAACACTCTTAATAACATGGCCAGATTAGTAATTTCCCAAATTTTTAAGTTGTGCTTCTTTTTCATAAAAATTCTGTCTTTAATTCTTTCCTCTTCTGTCAGTTATTATTGGAAAACAGTCGAGGGAAACCATGCCACACCTCGCCACTTTGCTTAGAGATCGACTGACTGTTCTGCTTAAAATTCCTATTTTATTGCTCTTAAATTCTTCTGTTCACAGAAGAGTAGGACATGAACACAATTCAGCCAGGTTCTTTGCCATTTTATAACAAGGATGACCTTTCTTCTAGCTTCTAATAACACATTTCTTATACCAAAAGGGACGTGATTTTAACAAGGTGACATTTGAACAGATTTGAAGGTAGTTAGAGTCAGGCATGTGGACACTGTGGGAATGGTAGTCCCTACAGAGGATGGTCCAGGCAGGGAAAATACTTTAAGACTGGAATGTGCCTCTGGCTTGGCAAATATCAAGGACTCCATTGTAACCGTCATAGAGGGAGAGCAGGGAGAATACTAGAAAAGAACAAAGAGATAATGAAAGCCAGAGCTCAGATCAGTATGAGGACATCAGTGTTTTTATCTAAATGACATGGAGGTCATTCAGAAGCTTTGAGTCAGAAAATCACCATGATGCAACTCACTTTTAAAAGTCAAACTCCTTCTGTCATATTGACAGAATTCAGTTTATAGATATTTTCCTGTGTAAAATCAGTTGAAGAGATACATTGGAAGAAAAAGAAAACAAAGAAGACAGCCTACCAGTCCTGGTTTAGAAATCTTCAGCAAAGGAGTATTAAATATCAAAGTCATGGGAACAGAAATCAAGCTAAAAGAAAAAAGAAAAAAAATTATGGAAGAAAAAAGTGACTAAAATTCAGAAAAGAGAATTGTCAATTAAAGTTTAGCATAGTCAAATCCTACTGAGATTTATCCAGGGTGATACTCAAAATAAAACCCATCTTCTTATGAGTCATTTATTGATTTTAATAAAAGCCATTTAATGAAATCAAATGGAAAACAACACTCACTATGTAAGTCAGAGAAGAGAGAAGAGAATACAACAGAGGCACCGAGAGAATTCATTTATTGGGAGAGTGGGAAAACATAACTGAGAAAAGACATATAGGGGGAATCGCAGAGAAAAAAGTTCTTGGCTCTATGACATCCAAAGAAATCCAGGCAAAAAATGGAGAGCTGGGGCCTACACTGAACAGAAACTGCTTTTCACTCTAGCAGAAGGAACAACCCTTGTGGGCAGGGTGGCACGCATGCTGTGGTACTCTCTGGTATTTTTAGATAAGACACTTCTCATTTGTGGATTCTGTGTTTTAGGAAGTATGTAGAGAAGTCATGAACAGAGAATGAAGAGAATTGTACTTAAAGGTAAAATGAGTATGCTGGAGTCAGTAAGTGAATTTACAAGCCAATATTAGCACTTAGTGTAGTATCCAGATTGATATCCAACTTAATTTTCTGTTCAGAAATGTTTGTATGTATATTGGTGTGATTTACTCCCATGTACACTTTCATATGCACAGGTATGGATAAGTGGTTGGTTGGTTTTAACATTTAGTAAACAGTTTTGTCAGACACTGCAAAAGAGAAAACTGTGCAAATACATTAAAATATTACTGGAGTATTTTAATAATATTTTATTAATTCTTTAAGAATTTAATATAATGTATTCTCATCATACCACCATTCTTCTAACTCCTCCAAGATGCACCCGACCTTCCAACCCTCCCAACCTTGTGTCCTCTCTTTTTCTTAAGCCCATTGGATTCAATATATGTCACCCAAATATTCATGAGTTTGGGCTATCCCCTGGAGTATGACTAGTTGAACCCAGGTCCCATCATTAAAGAAAACTGAGTGTTCCTCTTCCAGCATCCAAAAATTGCCAATAGAAATTTCCTCAGTTAAGGGTGGGGCTTCATGCCCCACTCCACATTGGTACTAATTGCCTATCTTGAGCTTGCAAGGGTCTTGTGCATGCTGTTACAAAGCTCGGTGGATTTATATGTGCAACTGCCGTGTTGACTGGAACAGTAGTCATCTACTGCCTCTGGCTTTTACAATCATTCTGCCACCTCTTTTGTGAAGATTACTGGGTCATGAGAAAATGGATGTGATGTAGATGTTCCCCTCACTCAATCTCTGGTTCTTGCTAGTTGATCAGTTATAATTCTCTGTATTAATCACATCTATTGCAAGAATTAGCTTCTTTAATGAGGGTTGAGCAATGCACTAATTTATGGTTATAAAATAAGTCATTAAGAAGTAGTTTAATGCTGTGTCTTTTTACTACAACAATAGCACTAGTGTCTCCTCCAAGGTCTAGGAATTATCTTGCCACAGGGTCTTGATCCCAATAACAGTGCCATGCATAGGTTCCATCTAGTGAAGCTCGGCTTATATACCGTAACTCCAGTTCCAGGGGATCTAACGTCCTCTTCAGATCACATGGGCATTTCGTGACATGAGTGTGGTGCACTTGCATGCAAGCAGACCTTACACTCATCCACGTAAAATAAAAATAATAAAATATTTTTAAAAGTCCTCCTTCAGGGTCAGTGGTATAGCTTATGCCTGAATCCAGATCTTTGAGAGATTAAGGAAGGAGGATTGCTGTGAGTTCAAGGCCAGGTAGGACTACATAATGAGTCTCAGGCCAACCAGGAAGACAGTTCCAAAACCTTATCTGTAAGAATTATCTTCCTCATTGCTCTGCCAAAATTCCTGAGGCAACAAGGGAGAAAGTTTCTTTTGATTTACAATGTAAGCGTGTCAAGATGGTAAGTCGTGGTGACAGGGCATGAAGCAGCTATCACCAGTCAGGAAGCAGACAGAGAACCAATCAAGTGCTGAAGTTAAGCTCCTCTTCTCCTTCTTATGTAGTCGAAGCCCTAGCCACCTCACTTAACCTATGCAGAAAATCCCTCTCAGACTCTGCTCAGAGGTTTATGACTTCAGAGATTCTGGAATCTATCAATCAAGTTGACAGTCAATATTAGACTTCACACTGTCTTAAAACAAAAGCAACAGGAAAGAATAAAAGTCCAAGTTCGAATCCTCTGAGACTCAAAGTTAAATGGAAAGAATGAGTAAACAGAAAAGGTAGAAAAGCGGGACAGGGTGAAATTAGCACTAAAGCATGAACTCCATAGATCCATCTAGGGCACATGACAGTAATATGAGTTCACAAAGGCTTAGTAAAATCATGCCTGTGTCCTAGTCTTCCTTAATCTACGTGACCAGTGATTATAGTGTTATGACTGCAGCTTCACTAAGTCAGATTTCCAAATTTCTGACTTCTCCTACATCCTGGGTCTTCATTATGCCATTGGCTTCACCTTCTGTAGGGTAAATTTAAAGATTTTACCTTTGTCTGGAGAGACAGCCTCTAGGAATTTGATGGATGGAAAGGGAGCCAATTGACTCAATCATTTTACAAACAACATGTGACTTAAGCAGGGAGTGCTGGGGGCCATTCAAGAGCTCTGGGAAAGAAAGCACCAGGACTGCACAGTGTGCAGGGGCGGTGGACTGGACACACAGCGTTGGGGGCGCCCAATCATGCTGGAGATCCATGACACATCAAAATGCTGCCCCCCCCCCCGTGTGGGACTGCTGTTCCCCTCCCCAGAGACAGATCCTTTGTAAGTAACCCCAATAAACTCTAATTTTTCTAATCGGAGAAGCAAACTTCCATTAGCTTGCTCTGCTCTACCAGGCTGGACCCAGAGAGGCCAGGTGAAGGGAAATTCTGAAGACACCTTGGCTGAATCATCATCATAGGGAATGCCTGCAGAGACTCTGACCGTGCCTCATGCTGAGTAGCCTACCAAGGCATTCTCATGAAACCTACCCAAAGCCTCTTTGCTCCTGGATCTCTTATATTCTACACACCTTCATCAGATGGATCACATCCACAATGCCAGGGTCCACTGGCAGCACGAGCAGTACCTAGGCCTTCTGAATACATGTCTTCTGGGTACCTGGGAAGCAAAACACAGGGAAACAGTTCTTTTGTACCTTGGACAGAACAGCCCATTGCTCTATCTTTTCCAGTGTGTGTTGTCTTAAACAGGTGAGGCTATGCCAGTTGCTAGGATGCCTTTGAGGCCCCTTTCTAAGGGTACTGAAGTCATGTGCTTGTCTTCTTGATTCTGCCACTCATTCTCAGTAGGAATACTTTCTTTGGCTACAGCTTTACAGAAATTACTTTTTGGTAAAAGTGCAATCCTCCAAAGCGACCACCTGCTTTTGCTCTCAGTTCTCACTGTAAATGTGGTTAAAAGCAGTTGATAATTATCATGTCACACCATGAATGCTGGGGCTGTCTTAAAATTTATTCCACCAGACTAGTTCTTTTGCCTCTTCTAAGTCACAGGACAAGGGCAACGTGTAGTTGGTTTTTGTCTTGGTGTTAAAATAAATGGCCTCAATTACAGTTCACACAGAGTACTTGTTCCTGTCTGAAAACTTATGAGCCTTCCTTGAATATCTGTATTCTCATCAGCAATCTGACCCTTCTGAACTTCCGCCAGAACAACCCAGTAAACTCTGCTTACAACATTCTGGGGCTTTTCTGCCCTACTTCTCTAAACTCTTCTAAATTCCACCCCTAAATTAGTTCCAAATGTCCCAAACCACAATGACAGGTAGTCAAACAATAACTTCATTTCTCTAGTACTAATTTCTGCATTAATTTGATCACCAATCATATAAAATACCTGATAGAAATAGTTTAACTGAGGAAAGATTATTTTAGCTCATAGTTTCAGTGGTTTCATCCATTTTGGAGTCAAGAGAAGTAAAGAAAGGGCCTGGGTGCAGAAATAGCCTTTTACAGTCATGCCCAGAGTAACCTCCAGTTAGGACTTAGCTTCTGTTTTCCATCACATCCTCTAAAACCAAGGCATGCTGGGAAGTAAATGTTCACTACATAAGCCTAGGTGGGACATCTCATAGTTGGTGCCGTAGCATGTGCAGAAAAACACATGGAGTTAATTGTTGTCTCCATGTGTCCAGTTAGCAACCTGGACTTCTGTCATTGGTCAAGGGAAGTGAAGATGACAGAAATTAGAACATTCAATAATCTAAGTCTTCACAATGCCCAGTGTCTATCTCAACATCAACTATATAACACTGGAGGTATTTTACAACTGAAAGTTATCTGCGAGGGTGCCAATGTCTCTGAAAATACTCATTTTCTCTTCTGATTCCTCATGAGATCTCTTGGTTCCATCTGCATCTTGCATAATTTTGAGCAGTCTCTAGCAGCAGATGCTTTCACTTGACTGCTTTGATTCTGTCTCTTCATTGCTATTGAATTCTTTCCATCTTCCATTCTTCCTACACAGTATATTCTTACTGATGGTCAAACATCACCTCCTTACATGATCTCTGACTATGACTCTTACGGTTTCTTCATATTCACAGATAATTGATTCATCTTCCCTGTGATAATAACCTGGTTCACATTCCTCTTTCAACCCGTTACAATTAGTTGTGGGTACAGTGTTCTCTATTTTATCATGTCTGCATTTACAAAGTTTCAGCTAGACTAAGGATCTTATACATATTATATCTGATTCATAAATTTTGTAAACGGTTAAACACTGCCATACTATTCTAAAGTGCATACTACAATCTTCTTCATTGTTTTCTTGTTATCACTCCCATGCCAAAGGCACAACCCAAGCAATGATAGAGCAGAAAGAGCTGGTTCTTCTAGGCTTCTTCAAGCAATACTGCAGAGGCTCCATAATTGTGGAATTACCAGTTACTTGATTTTGAGTATATGACATTTTTTAAGTTATTTAAAATTTATTTTGAGTATCAACCGATTGGCATAGAAGTAATAAGAATTGAACTAAGATCGGATAGGAAATAAATCAGAATAAATGTACAAAATGTAATAATAACATTTTCTTCACAGAAAGGAGGCTGGATATTTATCAACTTTTAGTTTTGTCTTTATTATTTTTGGTTATTGCTCTTTTTATTGAATTTTTAAAAATTTTGTACAATACATTTGATCATTCAGACTTCTCCCCCAGCTCCCATATCCACTCCCTACATCATCTACCCTGTTATTTTTTAAAGGCCAATTGTGTCTTATTTTAGTCTGCCAGAAACTTTTGGGCATGTGTTCATCTCCTGGAGTTTGGTCAGCATGTCTGGCACGATACCCTTAAAGAAAAGTAACATCCTTTTCCGGCAGCTATTAATTGCCAATAGTTCATCAGATGAATCTGAGGCTTCTTCCTATCTCCTCATCCATGATAGGGTTTGGTCTGACTTGGTCTTGCAGGTCTTTTGCACAGTCACAAAGTGCTGTGGGTCACATGCAAATGTCTTGTGTCTAAAAATCATAGCTCCCTTGTCTTCCTCCACTACCTTAGGCTCCTACAATCATTCTGTCCCCCTTCCACAGCAAACCCTGGCCTCAGGAGGTGAATGTGTAATATAGATGTAGCATTTATGGCCAAGATTACTACAGGCTTTATTTACTGCATATTGATCACTTGTGTCATTCTGTGTTAATCACTATCTGCTGCAAGAAGAAGCTTCTCTGGTGAGAGTTGAGAGATGCAATAATCTATGGGTGTAGCAATAAGCCATTTAGAGTCAATTTAATAGCATGTCTGTTTAGTACAACAAGTCCTGTATGATCTATGACCTTCTGGCCAGAAGTTGTTGATCCTGATAACAGTACCAGGTAAGGTCTCCATCTTGTAAAAGACCTTAAATTCCACCAGAAAGTGGTTGGTTATTCCCAGAACGTTCTTAGCGCTGTCACAGTAGTGGACATACCTTGCCAGGCCAGTTATCATAGCTCATAATGTTTGGTGATTATTCTTCTGGCACCATGCGTGGAACCTTCCAGTACTATGTAAACTAGTTATTAGAGATGCAGTCAGAACCATCTTGAATCCTCTTGTTTGTGCTATGAATCGTGTATGTAGTATCTTCAGTAATAGGGAATTACAGTTAATTTCTGGAAGTTAGACAAGAGCAAGAACAACAGACAATGATGCTTGAGGGACTCTAGGACCCCTGTCCTGGTCAAGAGCTCCAAAAGAGGGAGTCATTTTATTTTCTAGTCTGTGATATCTCCTAGGGGCATTGTCCCAGTACTCCACCCCTGCTCCTGGTAACAGTAATCCAGCTTAAACTTTATGTGTATATATGTATGAATTTTAAGAAGCATGTGCAGCAATAGGCTTCCATAGCTTGTTCTAAGGGTGTGTAATGGTGGTTGTCCCCCCATGCATCCTCCCCTACCTTCCTGCTTATCCCCCACATTTTTCTTATCCATTCATCAGTTTAGGGACATTTAGGTTGTGTACAGTTTTTCGCAGTAGCAAGAATAATTGTCCAAGTGTCTCTGTAGTAGGATGAGTTCCTTTAGTATATACCAAGGAGGGGTATGACAGGATCGCACGGTAGATTTATTTTTACTTTTTAAAGAATTCTCCACACTGGGTCTGGAGAGATGGCTCAGCAGTCAAGAGTACCGACTGCTCTTGTGAGAAGACACAAGTTCAATTCCTGGAGCCCACTTGGTAGCTAACAACCCTCTATGGTTCCAAAAACTGGGCACTGCATAACACAAATACATGTACACGCATGCAGGCAATACACTCATACACATAAAATAAAAAATAAAAAAGATATCCCTACTGATTTCCACAGTGATTGTACCCATTTGCTATCCCAACAACAGTGAAGGAGTATTTATTTTTACCAGCACACATGCCAGCATGTGGTGTCATTCAGTGTCTTAATTTAGTCATTCTGATTGGGGTTAGGGGTAAACTTTAAATGTTTGAAGGAAGAGCTTGTAGAAGACACAAGGAGATGGAAAGATATGCCATGTTCATAGATTGGAAGAATCAAATAATGAAAATGACCATCCTACCAAGAGCATTTTACTGATTTGATGCAATCACAATAAAAATCCTCATGACATCCAAAGCAATATTACATACAAAGTGAACACAGGGGTCCTGGTGGAGGTGGAGGTTTGGGGGAGGAGTGTCTACCAAAACTCAGTCTATATTACAGAGCAATAGTCAAAAAAAGAGAGAGAAAGAGAATAGTATTTACTCAAAAAATAGGCTTGTAAATAGATGGAACAAAACAGAAAGTATAAACATGAGTGCACACAGTGGCAGTCACAAACCTGGATCCCCACATGTAGAAGGAGGAAAGGAGGGCATGAGATGAGTAACTGTCACCCTCAAACACGGTCAACTCAAATGACTCAGTTTGAAGCCTAAACTCAGAAGAAAGCATAGGCAGTGCTGTTCATGATACAGGGGCATGAAAGTACTTTTTAAACGGAATATCAGTTGGTCAGGAGTTAAGGTAAACTATGGGACCTCATTAAACTAAAATGATTCTGTCCAGCAAAGGAAACAAACAATTTGCATGAAGAGGAAGCCTAAGGACTGGGAAAAAATCTTCACTAGCTATTCATCAGACAGAAAATTAATATCCAGAGCATAAAAGAACTAAAAACCCAAAGAAATAAGTCAACAAATGATCCTTTTAGAAAATGATCTAGAGATCAAAACAGGGAGCTCTCAAAAGAAGAAATGCCAATGACCAAGGAACATGTTAAACATTGTTCAACATCCTGAATAATTAGGGAAACACAAATCAAAACTATTTCTACAGTTCTAATAATCATTCATACTGATTTTGGTAGTAGTTATACCAGTTTACACCACCACCAGCAGCAAATAAGTGTCGTCCTTTTCCCATATCTTTACTGAAATATGTCATTGTTTATTTTTGGCATCTACATCTTAGTCTTTCTAACTGGGGTAAGATGAAAGCTCAAAGTATCTTTAATTTGCATTTCTGATATGGACCCTGATATTATAGAAAGAATTTCTCAGTCATTTTTTTCCTGTCATTTAAAAACTCTCTGTTTAGATTATTGCTCCATTTTAATTGGTTTTTCTTTTGGTGTTTAAGTTTTTGAGTTCTTTGTGTATTCTAGATACTAACCCTGTCAGATGTATAGCTGTAAAAGATTTTTTTCCCATTCTTCAGGTTGGCTCTTCACTTAAATGATGGTGTCTACTTGTTCGGTACTTCCTGTGCCACCGTTCAGCAAGTCCTTTCTTATGTCTATAATTCCAGTGAATTCCCTACTTTGTCCACTATCAGACTGTCAAGTTTCAAGTTAAAAGTCTTTCATCCATTTGGAGTTGATTTTGTACAGGGAGAAACCCCTGAGAAACAGGGATCTAGTTCCATCCTTCCAGTTTGACCAGTAAGGTTTGTTAAATATCTTTTTGTCAAACTCAGGTACCCATAAGAAGATGGACTTAAGTCTGTGTCCCCAGGTCAGTTCTCTTGATCTGTTGTTATCCCAGTACTATGCTATTTTATTACTATAGCTCTGTAGTATAATTGGAAAACTGGAGATGGTGATGCCTTCAGATCTTCTTTTTATTGTTCAGGATTATTTTTTATATTCTGAGTTTTCATTTTTCCATATGAAATTTAAGATAATTTTTAATGTCTCTGAAGAATTGTGTTGAAAAGTTAGTGGAGATTTGATTGTCTATATTTTAAGATGTCAAAGAAATAAATTGAAGATGGAAAGATCTCTCATGCTCTCTTGATCAGAACTGTTAATACTTCGAGACTGAGATTCTATCAAAATCAATCTACAGATTGAACTTTTATTACTAAAATGTATATACAGGCAAATAATCACTGTCACATTATTATACTTTGAAAGGGTTAATGCTGATGAACTAGAAAGTGCATCTGTATTGGGTGCTAAATTAAGAAAAAAATGGGTATGGTATCAGGAGTGTGCTTTGTGACCTGACATCTCTACATTTCTCATCTTATGTTTTGTCATCACTCCCTTAAAACCATGGGGAAACTCTACTTGGAGATGAGTTTGTACTGGATAATGTCTCGTATTCCAAAGATGATCAGCATTCTGCACTAATGTCATTATCACTATAGTAAAGGAACAATCACCAGTTATCTTTTTCAAAAGCAACAGACAATAATCATGTGTTAAAATTTGTCCCAATGAGCAGACAGATTCATAATAAATTAGCTATGTATATTTCAAGAAAGATGACGATTGTTTTGGAGATAAATGTAATACTGTTTTCCTTCTCATCTATGGTTTTGTACTAACTCATTTCAGTGACTCCATGGAATTATGGAAGGCACTGACCTCGCAATGAATTCTCCTTGAAAGGAAGTGTATCTTACAGGGAAGAAGAACACGTAAAAGCAATTGAATATGTATGTCAAGGAACATACCTTTGAGAAATCTACTCATTTTTTATGTTTTAAGTGCATTTTCAAATGTGCATTTTTCAAAGCACTATTCTCAAAAGCTAAGTTGTAGAATCAAACTAAGTATCTATCAGCAGAGTAGAAATTATGGGATAGATACACAATGGAATTGTTTCAGCCACAGAAATAAAACTGTGTAGATGGAAAGAAAATGAATACCAGTGAGAGAACCAATTACTGGAATTAAACCAGTCTCAAAATGACAGGCTCAAGGGGCCGGAGAGATGGTTCAGAGGTTAAGAGCACTGACTGCTCTTGAGGAGAACCCAAATTCCATTCCCAGCACCCACGTGGTAACTAGCAACCATCCGTAGCTCCAGTTCCAGGGGAATCTAATGCCTTCTTTTGACCTCTGGGGCATTGAATGAAACAGGTGCACTTAACATACATGCAGGCAATATACTCCTACTCATAAAATATATAAATTATTTTATAAAAGACAGCTTCATGTTTTATGTGGTTCCTAAATTCCGTGTAAATATATGCCACGAAATCAAAAGCAATTGCTTTAAGGGAAAAAATGTGAATAACTTCAGGAGATATGGGTGACAGAGGGAAGTAGGGAGACATAAGGGATGGATGAAGCACAGTAGACGCATGAAAAATCCCCCACAGCTAGGTACTGAGCAAAATGGAAAAAGAAAAAAGGTCAACGGATTAACTAAGCTACATTCATTGTGGAGTATCTTTGCTTTTCCTCACACTTTTCATTTTATTATTAACACAATTACATTGCACACATTAAGAGATTTTGCTGTGACCGTTACACACATGCATGAATTCTACATGCATCATTCTATCTACACTTCTCTGTCCTGTGCCCAGCAATCCTCCCATCCTTAACAGCCATTCTTTAAGGATTCTCACATGACTTTTGCTAGAATATTTTTAAATTTACTCAGATTTTGTCCTTCTGTTATAAAAATCATTCAGTCTTGCATTTTTCTTTAATATCACCATGTTAGATACATCCACTGTGGTTTCTCATCGTTATGTATGGAAAAACACTACAATTCAATCATAGATTTTAAATTGATTCACTGTTTTTCTTTCACATATTTTTTTCTAAAGAAATGCCAATATTTTTATAATATAGAAAAAAGTGCAATTAATGGATCTTAAAACATATGTTTTGTTTAGTTAAATAATGATTTATTAATAAATTACCCAAATAATAAAATGTCATAATCCAGTATCATAATCACTACTGTTTCATGCATTCAAGCCTTCCACAATGGTTTTGTCAAACTGTTTTGTTTTGTTTTCCAGGGCAGGGACTAACTCAGGGCCCCAACATGCTGATAAATCCTCACTCTATCCCTGAGCTGTATTCTCATTTCGCTACATAATTGTTTTTCTTAATCATTTGGTTTTTTATTCTCTTTCCTAAAGTTAAGGACATTTTCATCCATTTTAAATATTGTTTTTCCCCAAGAGTTTCATGTACCAGAAATTTATTCTCCAATAAAATGGTAAGAGATGGTGTCAATGTTCAGAGTTTTGTCTAAGGAGAGGTAGTTAGGTCATTGGTAATATCCCCATGAATAGATTCACATCAGACAGATTCTGGAGTTATTCCAAGTAATGAATGTGTTTTTCTTATATATTGTGATTTCTGTCTTTGACTATGCTCAGAAGACATATTTTCTAAATGTACTGAAGTGATGGTGGAACAGGAAAGAACGAGTGGGACCTCAAGACAGACACAACTATTTTACATTTAAAGAATTTCTAAGATTTTTATATTGCTGTTAACCTATCATTGTTACTACTGTCACCATTTATTTTCGTATACTCTTCAAATCCCAGCCATTGTCATAAAATATAAATAGCAATCCAATAGTTATATTCCATAACTATTTAAATATAAAACAAACCAATTCTTCAGAAAAAATATTTGAGTAAAAATATATCAGAAAAAAAAATGGAAAAATCGGTAGTTTTAAACTGAATTCTTTACAAAAGTAAAAGTTTCAAGAAGAAAAACTAATACACTAAAGCAAAAAACTGCCATGACTTAAGGTCATATAGTTTACAATTTAAAGTATTTAGCAGCCCTTAGACAATCTTACTCCTACAATTCAAAGATTTGCTTTAAGACACACCTAACTTTTAGGGTGTGGGCCATGGCAATATGCACAATTACCGCCACATGATCAAACTATCTGCAGTTCTAAAAACTGCAAATTCCTTCATACCCAACCACTTACTGCATTTTCTCTTGTGATTTGAAATGTCAAATTCTTTAAGGAAGCAATATTTGTTCTTGCTAGTATGCCATTTTTCCTTATGTATCTAATCACAATCTCTTTAACATGAGAATAAATAAAATGAAATGTCACCCTTTCTCTCCGTGGTGATAGAGCAGAACTATTGGTACTTATGCAGAAGAAAATTATAGTTAACATTAGTGCTGTATAATATTATAGGTCAGGTTTCTTATTTAATAGTTAATACTTTTTATTTGACATCCCAGTGATAACTTATCAGTAGCAACCAGAAAAGTTAAATTTAAAACTGTGTTTCAGTGAAGTACTTATTAAAAAGAAAAATGTACATATAACCACATACATATACAATAAAATTTATCATTTAAATACTTTCAAAATGTGCACTTTAGGGGCATTAAATACATTTTTAATGCTATATAACTATCACCACCATATTTTTCCACAACTTTTCATCTTCACAAGCCGAAATTCTTCCCGCTTTAAATAACTACCTACTCCATCCTCTCCCAGGCTCACAGCCTCTGCATATGACTAGACCACATAGGAACATTCTGTAAGTTAAGAGCATCTAGTATTTATCATTCTTTTGTTTGACTTACTTCACATAGCATCTTGTCATCAAGTTCAGCCTGTTGTTTGTAGCATGAATCACAATTCCATTCTGTTTTAAAAGCTTGATTGCTATTCCAGTGTCTGTGCATGCTGCACTGTTTTTACTTGTTTATTTGTCAGTTAACATTTAGCTTGTGTCAGCACACTGGCTATTGTGATTGGCATTATGACACTGGAATGAACAGACTTGAATTCCCGCTTTCCCTTCTACGCATATCGTCATTGACGCCCACAATACAGATATGAGGTTTAACATGCAGAAGAAGGATTGCTGGGTCATATGGTAATTGCATGAAGGAATTTTAGATGGGTCCAAACTATTTTCCACAGACACTGTGACATTCACCTTCCTGCCTATTAGCATGACGCTAGGATTCCCATAGCACTTGTCATTTCCTGAGATTGGAAAGATGGCTCAGTAGTTAAGAGTATGCACTGTTCTTGCAGAAGACTTGAATTTGGTTCCCAGCACCTATGTTGGGTAGCTCACAACCTCCTCTAACTCAAATCCAGGAAATCTAATTTCATCTTCTGGCCTCCACGAGCACTGGAAACGTGTGCTCACAATGTCCATACACAGACACACACATACACATGCAACTTTTTAATACTTATCATTTTTGTTCTGTTGTAATTGCCAGGCTACTAGGTGTGGAGTAGCAGCCTATTTTCTATTAATAAGTGACAGGAAGTGTCTTTGGGGCACTTAAAGCCTATTTTAATATCTTCTTTAACAAAGGGTCTGCTTAAATCTAACTGCTATTTTTGTTATGGCTGTCTTAATTCTTGAGAATTTTACACACATACACAATGAAATATGATCATATCCACATCCCTTTTCAGCCTTCCAACTCTGTCTGTATCATCTACAACACATCCCATGCCCAACTTTAAATCCATTTATTTTATACCTAACCAAGTCCTATTAGTGTTTCCCAAATCTTCATGGGTATGCAGCTACTCAATGGAGTGCCAACAGCAACAGTATCAAAATTATTAAAATAGCACCTATTTAGACTCTTTGTTAAAATCTAACAATTTGTAATGAACTGATAAGTGTCTATAAGTTCCAATATAGAACTCTTCAGATTCATAAATCCTAGGGGGACTTGAACCCATACATTACTCGTCATGGAGATCATCCGGCATTCATGAGAAATACTGAGGACAAAACTGATAGGGTAGGAGGCAACAGTTCTGAAAGGAAGACAGAAATGCTACTCCAGTGTGCAGCCTTATCTCCTTCCAGACAAGTGATTAACCATCCAATGCACAGCAGCATTGGGTGCTGTGGTTGAAAGAACAAGAAGCCCTGGACATGGAGGAAAAAGAAAGAACAGGCTATAAGGCTAGACTATGAAAGAGTTCATCCCAAGACAGAAAGACAAAAACAGTCAGAGCACTTCAAATATGAAATGTTCGCAGCAGGCTCCGCGCAGAATGCTTGATCCCCATTTACTGTGCTGTTTTGAAGGCTCTGCAGTTTTGTCAATTAGGCCTAGCTGGTGGAAGCAAGTCACCAAGAACAGGACTGTGAAAACTGCATCTGCCTCTCCTCCAGGCTCATCATCTACCACCTGGTCCATGCCCCATGAGGAGCCCCTGCTCCATGACCATGCTTCCCCAAGCTAAAATAAACCACTCCATCATAGGGAGTTTCTGTGAGGAGTGTTATCCCAGATACCAGAACAATAATTACAGTCATCTTAGACTCTGAATTTGCATAAGACTAATGCAGAATGAGAGGCAAACAAGCATTGTCCTTCACCATCAAGCTAACACCCATGGAGTACCAACAACCTGCCGTCCCCTGTGAAGGGAGGGGTGAGAGAATGTGCAGAGAAGTTCCTGATGTGCCAGAAGAAGGGAGGATCTAAAGTAAGCGTAGAACACATATGTAAAAGATTTTCTGGGGCTGGAGGGATAGCTCCGCAGGTAAAGGGCTTGCTGTGCCAACATGACGATCTGGGCCCCAGCACCCACGTAAAATAGTGCAAGAGAAAAGAACCAAACATTTCTGGCTTACCCTAACCACCAGATGATCCAGAAGGAACTGAGATACTGTGTGTGCAAGGATAACCAGAACAACAACAAAACTCAACAATTCAAAATCAAAGCATGCATAATCTCAGGAATATGCCATTTAACTCATTCTTTCTTCTCATCTCCAATATGTCCAGCTTCAAACCAAAGACAATTATGAGAGACACATTAAACCAAGGAAAATCAAAACCGTGTGTTCAGGAGAAAAAGTCATGCTCAAAGCCTGGGACTCAGACATGGAAACTGCCAGGCAGGGGCTCTAACTAGAGTTGTGAGTCAAACTCTAGAAGTTGTTATCAAAAGGACAACGCTGATGCCCAGATGGGGATCCACAGCAGAATGACAGAGACATCTGAAGAGTCAAATGGAAATGCCAAAATAGAAATTTGGTAACTGTTATTGTTTAGTTATGGAACTCACAACACACAAAATAAGTATTTCACACTGAGTGATTCATCTCCAAAGCAATGCTTAGAGGCAGGGTACTTGTTAGAGAAATAATCATCGCTCTCACCTAACCGATGGATCTGTCTAAGGGATCATGACAGGAAGTCATTATCAGGAGGTGTATAGAAACTTCAAAGTAACGTTTACTTAACATAGGCCACTGGTTGTATAGCACTGTGTACCGCTGTACTTCTAGAACTAATCGCGGGATGCAAACCTTGTAAATTTGCACCATATTTTACTTGATTCCCTCTTGGTGGTAAAATCAGCTGGCCAGTGATTAGAACTAATGCCTTCTAGCTTTCCTCAATTTCACAATTACTTACCATACTGCCATAGTATAATCCATACCTGGGAATTATATGTTAAGAAATATTGGTGACAGGGGTTGGAAAGATGCCTCAGCAGTTACCATACTCTTTGCAGAAGACCTGGGTTTGATTCCCAGCATCCACATGATGTCTAACAATTGTCTGTAGTCCACTTCCAGGGTATCTGATGCCCTCTTCTTACTTCTGAGGACACTGCATGAAGTGGGTACACCTACCTAACATGCAAGTGATACACTCGTACACATTAAATAAAAACTAATAAAATAGTTATAAAAAGAAATATTGGTGATTAAAATCTCATATTCAGAACTGGGAAGATTGTTCAGAAGGTCAAAAGTGTACTATGCAAATATGAAGACCTGAGTTCAGGTTCCTAGTGCCCACAATGGTGTTCTGCAGTCCCAACACTGGGAGGATTAGAAACATGGAGGTGGCTCTTAGGAGCTTCCTAGTGAGGCAGGATAGTCAATTAACGATCTACAGTCTCAGTGAGAGGCCCTGTCTGAAAAAATAAGGTGGAGGGGGGCTGATAAAGACACCCAAAACTGACTTCTGATGGACAACAGCAACCCCAAAATGTATTAAAAAAACAAATAAGGACTGGAGAGATGGATCTGTGGTTATGAGCACTGGCTACTCTTTCTGTGGACCCAGGTCCAATTGCCAGCACTCACATGATGGCTAAAAAACTGTCCTTCGCTCCTTTCCAGATCCGACAGCCTCTTCTGACCTCCATGGACATTGCGTGACGTGGGTATACTTACATGCACTCTAGCAATACATTAATGCACATAAAATAAAATAATAAGTAAAATAAATAAGCAAATATTAATCCTTGAGCTAGTAGCTGGTCTAATCATACAAGATCATATCTGCAGCATACATCTGATGTGTACTGTGCAGTGTGGGTCTGAGTAACTCAAGTGAAGAGGTTTCTGTGGATATTCCTCACTGACATGGACTGTGCAGTGTGGGGCTGAGTAGCAAGTGAGTTCTCTGCATGCATTCCTCACTGACGTGCACTGTGCTGTGTGGGCCTGAGTAACTCAAGTGAAGAGGTCTCTGTGGACATTCCTCACTGATTTATCTCCACATATTTGTTCTTGACATCTTGCCTAAGTTTCCTTTTGCTCAATCTGTCATCACTCCTCATTAGAACTATGACACCAGCTGTAATAAGAGCGAGCAGGCTGCTTGATAGCTTCTCATTTTAATTTTAGACATTTCCACATTGTCAAAGCTTTCACTTTTCTTTAGAACAAATACTTGAAAGTACCTTCATATATTTCCTGAATAGAAAATATAGAGGCATCCAGTGGTTAACTGACCCAAATTTAATTTCCACCTCTGTCTTTAATAAAAGGAAGAGATTGTCTGAAGCATATGACTCTGGATGCCTGAAAATATTTTAAATGCTTAACTCAGGGGTCAGGACATTGATTTTCTTAGATCCAATAAACTACTAAAAAGTGATTCTTCCTTGTGATTTGACAGAGAATATACTTTATTGTTATAACTCTCCCCTGTGATTCACACCAGTCCTATTCTTCATACTTTTTTTTAATCATGTTAAGCATTCTAAATCTGAAGGTCAGCATGGTCCTAAGGACACAAAGTCCTTGATTCATGATACTGAAACATCAGGGTTTATTGGCTACAATCTATAATTTTCTTCCTTTACCCTATTGACAGAAGTGCTTTTAGTTTGTATTGAGGTTGACATCTTGAATAATGGTTCATTATCAATATACCAGGCTGCTTCAAGAATGTCAGCACGGACGTATTGCACATTATGTAATTCCTTTGAACATATCTGCATAGACAAAACTTGATTTGGATCTGTTCCTACATAAAGAATGTATGCTAAAAAAAGAAAAAACAAATAAAAAGAAGAAAGAAATCAGGTTTGTAACTCCTGTCTATCATTCACTGAAGATTCAATCTTTTGCTTCGTGTAATGACTCCCATTGGATCAATAAAACAGTTTACAACTCAAGGCTTTTTGTAACACTTCTTTTCCATACCAGAAGTTTTATGTGTAATTGTCATGTACTTGAGGAATAGCAGATTCTCTCTGTTACCTACTAAGCAGCATAATGCAAATTAGCTAATTAATGTATGGTAATAATTGTTATAATGACATTACGGTTACATCTGTGTGCCTAAATTTCCAGTTAATCGGATAGGTGGGGATGGAGTTGCTGTCATTTTTTAATTGAACTTTTGAAATTGTCATGTAATATGTAGTTTGATAGTATTTAGATCCCCTCTCTTACCTGCACCGCCCCTTAGTGTCCACACCCAATTTAATGGACTCTCAAATATATATAGACAGTATACATAGAGATAAATAGATAGATAGAGATAGAGATATACATACATATATAGAAGTAGATATAAAATATGGCCTATACAATCTGATTTGTCCTCCTAAATGTCCTTCAGTGTGGGTCTACCCACTGGACCTACCAGTGGGAAACGGGGAAAAGGAGATGCTTTAATAAGGGAGGGCTAGGAAGAGCTAAATAAGAGGCAGAGAGGAGAGATGAATAATGCTCAGAAGGTATGAAAATCCAGAGGGAAATGTATTCGTTCCAAGTCCTACTGAAACACACACTTACCATACATACATGAGTGTATTTGTACACCTGAAGGCCATATCACAAAAAGCACAGTGCCAAATAACACAGACTACTGTCATAGCCCTTGATTGCCTCACAGAACTTGAAGATGGGGTCCTATTGCAGGCCACACTTCAGACACAGGACTCGGAGCAATGGAGCTGAAACTGATCTGGAAGCCTCCTCTCATAGTTTTAACTCAGCAAGGGTGGAAGACAATGAGTGATCTTACTTAGCTGTAAAAACCAATGACCACAACTATAACTGGACCAGAACACATCCCGATTGGTGCAATAGTGACATTCTTATTTTGGGGCAATTAACAACTGTCAAATTGGAATTAAGGCTTGCTCAATGAGAGGGATCTCACATGTGATGAGGTAAGTGTAGCCTAAAACACATGGCTGGAGAGGTGGTAGATCCTAGAGAAAAATCTTTTGCCACATCCCCACATCAATGTAATTTCTTACTTTATTCTCAATATGCATCGTCATATTTACAGACAAGTTTACCATTCACCCCTCATCAAAAAAGCTTCTCTTTGAAACAGATAGGGACTTTCCCAGAGTTCCAGAACTGCTCAGTCACAGAGAATAAGTGTCTATGAGTCGTTTATCCCTATTACACATCTACAATGCAATCTCTACACTTAGGATGAATGCATGCCACCAGAAGATTCATTCAACTCTCACATGAGAATTTTCCTTGTGCCTAAGATAGTGATTAACACAGAGACCCATGATTGCCCTAAATGTAGAGAATCAAAGGCCACAGAGTGCTTATCCACGAGATGGACATTTACTTTAAACCTCTGCCTCCCAAGGCTCAGGAGTCATCGCAGAAGAGGAGGTGGAAAACTTTTGAGAGCCAGAAGGGGTAGATGACCACAAGGAAACAGAGTCTGTCAGACAGCTGGCTATTTACTCATGTGAATTCACAGCAGTGGTGACAGAACACACAAGTTCTCTGAAAGCTCAAACCAGACAAAATCTCAACATAGTCATGGGAAAAGTGCTTAAGAAATCCTAACCCACAGCTAGAGAGATGGCTCATCAGTTAAGAACACTGGCTGATCTTGCAGAGAGCCCAGGTTTGATTCCCAATAACCACATGGTGGCTGACAACCACCTGTAACTCAAGTTCCAGGGGATCTGATGTCCTTTTCTGACCTCTGTGAGCTTTGTATGGCACGGGTGCACTTACACACATGCAGGTAAAACACTCATACATAAAATAAAAATAATAAAGTTTTTAATAATTAAAAATAATAGTGTCCAATGCAACCTAAGGAGCTTTGGCAATTGATGGGAGGAGAGGACAATGGGGGTGCTTTTACTGTGCTAGTTATAATTGTCTTAAATGTCCTTTCCCTAATTTTTTCTGCAGGAAAGTACAAGCTGATCTTTACTTAGTGTTTGCTTCTGAGATTATTTCTTCAAGAAACTCTTCCCCCAAAGTTCCATAGCTAAGATGCCATAATATGTAATCCATTCCTTTCCTGATCTGGTTATTTCCAGCCCCTGCTTTTGTGGAGGACAGGAGCTCTAATTTGGCGTTTCATCTTCATATTCCCAACTCCAATATCACCTCCAACATGGGAGGTGCTCAGTAAAATGAACTGATTTAAACTCCATCCAGACAGCACTGGTAGAATCTACATACCCCCAAAATCCTGGACTTTGAATAATGGTTAAAATGAGACATTAGTGATAAATGCCGTCCCTAATAAAACAAGAATTTATATCCTTCCAAGTTCTTGTCTTGGGTAACGCCTTGTGGCGCAAAGATGAGCTAAGCTTATGATAGTATTTACCTTAAGTTCAGGTACCTCATCCTTAAATCTGTTTTATGATGCTGCGTTCATTGAAGAGTTTGTTAATCTGTAAGAATTTTACTTTTTTGTGGGGGGGTGATTATCAACTCATGACCTCTTTTTGTTTTTCTTTAATAATCCATCGAATCCCACTTGTGCTGTCCAAATACTCATGGGAGTGAAGCCATCCGCTAGAGTGTGTGAACCTACCAGGCGCCATACTCTTCAAGACTGGCTCTCCCTCCCCTATAAGCCATCAACAGTCAATAGCCACTAGTTATTAGTCGGGGCTCATGAACCACTTCCCTCCATGCTAGAATGTTGTCTGGCTTGATCTTGTGGGGGTCTTGTGTAGTCAACCACAGCTACCATGAGTTCATAGGTAAAGTGGTCCTGTCGTGTCTAAAAGACATTCTTTTCGTCTTTCAGTTTCATCTTCCAAAATGGTCACTGAGCCTTTGGGGAAGAGATGTTCTATAGATGTCCATTTGTAGCTGAACATTCCCAAGACAATTATTCATTCTCTTCACTTTGACCAATAGTGTATTTCTGTGTTTACCACCGTCCTGTGCACAAAAAAGATCTGTGCTGAAGTCTGAAAGCTTCACTAATCTTTGGATGTACAAATACAAATTTAGATGCCAGTGGAATACTGTTTCTATTTAGCAGAATAATAACTGTAAGTATCCCCGTGGGGCCTTGTACTCCCCAACCATGGCTTCACGAAGATTTACAGTACCAAGCAGGTGTTTTCTCCTGTGGAGTGGGCCTTAAACCCGATTAGAAAGTGCTTTGTTATTCTAAAGACATTCATACAGTACTGCTCCTACCAGTACATTTTGCCACCCAAGTCACTGTCGTATCTCACAGGGTTCACAGCTGGGTAAGGCTGCTGACATATTTTCTCCCAGCAGCCTACATTGCACCTTCCAGTATTACGGAAGCAGGGGTAAGCTTCCTGGATAGTACCAACTAGATTTCTCCATGTCTTGTGGCCAGTGTGTGGTGTCTTCAGCAATCAGGTTTTACCATCAGATTCTGGTGGGTTACTGAGAGCAATGGTTATAGCTTGTATTGTTTGGGGAATTTCTGGGACACCTCTAGCCAACAACTCAGGGGACTTATGGTACACTGGGCACTGGGCTTTTTATTTGGCAGCCTATAGTTTCTGGGAGGAACATTGTGACCTCTGTAGAATAATGCCAATTAAGCTTCACATATATACACGGAGCTTATAAAATAGTAGTCTTCCACACAGCCACTGAGCAAGGGGCAGCATGATTTCTGGTGCTGCTGGACAGCAGAGTCAAGATTACAGAGCTCAGTAAAGCAACAGCAACAGTGCTGAGATGAAACTGACCCCATGAGTGGGTTTCAGAGAATCCGTAGATCCCTGAAACTTTGTTTAAAGCTGTGTGACATAGTTTTCAAGAGATTATCACAAAATTTCAGTACTGCCGCCTCCAAACCAAATTCCCTTTGTCATTTCCCTTGTAGTACACTCCCATGTAGTCTTCTCACAAGAACAGATAAAATCCAGGGAAAAATTTTGGTAGGAACACTTAGTATGTTGAATTTACCATAATCTAGTTAAAAGAACCTTGTTCTCTCAGAAATCTTGCTGCAATATGAGAAGAATGCTTACTTCTTTTTTTTTTTATGTTGTGTGTGCAAAACAATTGATTTCCCGGGCTAGATATAAACACAGATTTTAAAGAGATACCGTGTTGTTTCCTACAGCATTTATTCAATGTAACAAGAAAAAAATACCTTTTTCCCTTTTAAAAACTTGACACAATTTTACAAAGTCAGTTACCACTATTCCAATCCATTGATCTATTCATTTTAAGGCCAATATAATCGTGTTCTCATATGGTATAAACTTAATATTGTCTTGAAATGCAAATAGTTCTATTCCTATTGAAATTACTGTGACTATTATGTCTACTTCCATATATAATATTAGTTCAGTACTACAAATTCTGCTGATAAATATTTTAGATATCTAAATCTCTGTGGAGAGACTATCTTCTTGATAGCGTGGTTGAAGTTTTATGTTCGTGCTTTATCACATGCACTTAGAATCTTTGCAAATTATTTTTGATGTGTGTGTGTGTGTGTGTCTGTGTGCGTTTGTATGGAGACACATGTGTGAGTGTGTGAAGGCCAGAGATAAACTTCAGTGTAATTCTTTAGGCACCCACTCACCTTGTGTTTTGAAACATGTCCCTCACTCACTTGAAGCTCTCTAAGTAGTTGAAACAGCTCACCTGTGAGCCCCAGAGATCCATCAGTCTTTGCCGGCCCATCACTAGGACTATAATCTAATGTCATCACAACTGGCATTTTTGTGTTGAGTTTTGGAATCAAACTCAGGTTCTCATGCTTACAAGTCATACAGTTGAGCTAATAACTCACTAGTCCTGCCACAATTTAAACATGCATGGTAAATTACATTTTAAAGTTTTATATACAATATATATTACAAAATGTTTTATGATATTCAATGTCATGTACCTGCTATTTAAAAATTTTTATGCACAATTGTTTAATATTAATGTGAAAAATATACTGAATTTCTGTGAATTAATATTGTGACCTTGTTAAATGTTAGCTCCAGGGTCCCTTTTTTGTAAAAATTCCCACTGACCATGTTAACTTTTGCTCATTAATGTAGGTGTCTACTTCTTTTTTGTCGTGCACACATCTGATTTCCCATTTCCTTTCTCATGCTACTTAGCTTCTCTAGCACTTTGTTAAAAATGTGAGCAGAACAGGGTGTCTTGACACATGTTGGACCTTATACCATATTATCTGCTGTTAAAAGGCACGTGTCTTTAAGCAGGTTTGGAAGGTTCCTGTCTGCTCAAGTTTTCTGTAGTTTTTCATCATCAATTTGTATTGAGTTTCTTCAGTTAATTATTTGCTGCATAGAGGTGATCTCAGCCTTGCTTTGTTACATCTTATTTGGTAATTTCATTTTATGAGTATGAATGCATTGCTTACATATATGTAAGTGCACCCATGTCATGCAATTCCACAGAGGTCAAAAGGTGTCAGATCCCCTGGAACTGGAGTAATGAATGGTTTGTAGCCACCATGTGGGTGCTGGGAACTAAACCCAGGTCCTTTGTAAGAGCAACCAGGGCTCTTAACCACTGAGCTAACTCTCGTCCCATTTATTTTCATATTTTACTTATCATTTTCATTTTATGTTCATGAGCGTACTGTCCGCATGTCTGTAAGTGCAAGTGTGGCATGCATTGCTGCTTCTTTTGGTGTGAGAAACTTTACTGACCAATTTTCAAATTTCAAAATTAAGTTTGCCTTCCTGATGTGATCTCTAGATAGTCATTCATGTGGTCAGAACAAGCTACAACAAAATATGGGAGCCTTTCAGCTGAGCAAACTGTGAAAACAGGTGAGTCACACTTACTTTCAACCCCAAAGGAGATTATAACTCCTACACCCGTAGAAAGACGTACCCTACCTCTGAAAACAAGGACACTGGGAGCAGTCTCAGCCAACAGGCCCAGCTGGTCCCCAGCTTCTCGCCATTTTGCTGCTGTTTCAAAACACTCCCCAAAACTGACTTCAAAGACAGCTTTGTAGGTTTATTTTGGCTCCTGGTTTCAGATTCCCATCTGATAGCTATTTGGCCTGTGCTTTGGGCCCGGCCAGGCAGAGCGTCACAGCAGGACAGAGTCCTAGAGTTGCATACCTCATGGTGGTCAAGAAAGCAAGAGAGAAACGAGTAAGTTTGTTTCAGCTTCAGTTTCGAGTTATCAAATCCACACTGACTTTTATTTATGTTTCTTATTACTTAGAGAGATAGAGATATTTAAGTATTTTGTTTAAATTAAGTGTATTTTCTAGTACATTTTTAGTCAATTGACTTGTTTTCCTCTTGCTAAGCTTCAGCTTTTAAAGGTTCTACCACCTCCCAATGCCTCCATGAAGCAGTGTGCAAACCTTAAACACAAGGCCTTTGAAGGACATCTAAAGCTCCAAACATCAAAGCCCTTGGGACACACTCTTTCATCCCTCAGCTGTGCTGATTCATGGCAATAAATAAAAATGCAATTTTCTGCATATCCTGAATCTTCTTTTCCTAATGAACGTTTTCATATCATATAAAACACATTAAATAACTGCGTACCTTTACACCTTCTGTACTTTTAGTCTTTCATGTGTAAAAAGGTACCTCAACCAGTAATCAAGAAATCATCAGAAAAGACTTATCTGCCTCCATCGTGATGCACCATCCATTTTTCTGTAGCATTATAGCGTGCTTGTCTCTTATTTAGTTAATGAAGTGCTTACTTTTGCTCATGAAGACAGTGTCCTATAGCTTTTGTTCTGTAATTTCCAGTAGGATAAAATCTGATTGCATTGTTAATCTCAGAAAGCCATTTTCAAATGTAAATTATTTTATTTATTTATTTTAGGTTAAATTTTAAAGATTTATTGCTAGTGTGTGTGTGTGTGTGTTTATGATGTGTTTGGGTCATCACATGTGCTATGGAACTTGTGCTCAGGTAAAGAACAATTTGGGGGAGTTGGTCCTTTCCTTTTCCTGTGGTTCCTGGAGATCAAACTCAGGTGTTTGTGGCAAGCACTTCCACCCACTGAGACACCTCGCTGGTCCACTTGACCTTTATTTCTGAAAATCTTTAACTGAGGGCAGTAGCATTATTTCTTTAAACATTTGACAGAATTGAATTTTCAATCACCTGGAATCAGAATTTTCTTTGTGGAGAGATTGTACAATACAGTTTCTGTCACGTATTTTTGATTTTTGAGAAATTCATCTATTTAATTTAAGTTTCATGTTACTTGACATCCATGTCAATAGTATTTCTTCAATGCTACTCAGGTGCTTATAGAATCTATCATTGTTCCTACTTTCATTACTTGTGATGTAATTAATTCGTATCTGTGTTATCGGTAAGTCTAAGTAGACATCCGTGAATTCTACTGACATTAGAGAAACTCACTGCTCTCATGGTTGGTATTAGCTATCTGGGTCTTCCTTTATCGTTTTATTTTAAATATTGACGGTTTCTGTTGCCCTGATTTCACTGCTTTGCTTCTGCTATCTCTAGTTGGATCACTGATTCTGTATAGTTTACATTTCAATTATGCGAACTTTAAAAGTTAAGTATTTCTCTTCATCGGTGCTGTGTTGGTTAGATTTGTGCTAATCAGTTTTTGTCAACCTGAAACAAAATGAAGTTAATTTGGATGAGAGAACGTCAGCTGATGAACTTCTTCCATCAGCTTGGCCGGTGGACGTGTCTGTGGGAATTTTCCTTATTGCGCTATCATGGGAGGGTCCAGCACACCAGCAGTGCCGTTCCTTGGCAGCTGGGTCTGGTACACAGGAGAGATGCCTGAGCGGGCTGGAAGAAGGAAGTAAGCTGCGTTCCTCTGTGGCCTCTGTTCAGTTTCTGGCTCAAGGTTCCACTCAGTGATTGACTCTGAGCTCTGAGCCAAATAACCCTTCCTCCCTAAGCTGTTCTCGCTCAGAGTTTTATCATAGCAACAGTAAGCAAACCAGAACAAATGTTTAAGCTAACTTTTAAAAGTTTGATAAGTGCTGTTTCTATGTACTCAGTTGAAAACTTTTTTTTTAGTTTTCCTGTTAGTTCCTTGTTTTACTTTGCTTTTCAGTTGCTGTGATAGAACATTCTGAGCAAAAGCAACTTGGGGGAGCAAAGGGTTAATTTGATTTGTACTCCCATATCATCGTCCATCATGGATGGACAGAAACTCAAGCAGAAACCACAGCAGAACACAGCTTTGAGCAGACTCTCTGGCTCATGCTCAGTTAGCTCCCACACAGCCTAGACTCACCAGATGGAGATGGTGCCTCACACTGTCGGCTGAACCTCCACATAAATCAAGGCAGTCGTCTCTCACAGACCTTACCTAGGGCCAATGCCATCAGTGAAATTCTTCAGTTGATGTTCCCTCTTGTCAGGTGAGACTAGACTATATCAAGTTGATCTTGAATATTCACCATCACACTCCACCCCTTGTCAGCTTGACACACAAACATTTCACCATTAGCCATTACCTTTCTTTTCTTGTATATCCTTTTAACCGCATGCTAATGTTGTAATATAAACCACAATACAACTTGAAAGTCCCACTCTTTAAAAATTCTCACAGTTAAAATATCCAAGGTCTCTTTAAAAAATGTGAAGTCTCTTAATAATTGACTCCTGTAAAACATAAACAAATTACTTTCTATTCCAAAAGGGAGAACCAAGGCATAAAACTAATCACACTGGAGCAAAACCAAAGTCCAGAAGGGTAGATTAAGGTCTGGCATCTAGACCTCACTCGTGATAGAATCCTCCAGGTTCCAAAGGGCCTGTGCTGCTCCTCTTCTCGTGCTTGGCCCTCTGCAACACACAGCTGGTCTCAGTGGTACAGTCTGGCTCTACTTCACAGTAGCTGCAGTCCTTAGCTGAATTTCCACAATCTTGGCATCTCTAATATCCTGGAGTCTTCTAAACATTTTGGGTTTCACCTTTACCAGTGGCCTTTCATGGTGTTTATTCAGGAACTCTGACATTGCCTTCCAGTGCCAAGCCTCAGCCACTCTCCTAGACCCCTTCAGTCTCACATCTCACAAGTCTTCAAAACCAGTATCACATAGGAAACTCATACACATTGTCAAGTTCTGGCCACTAGCTTGAGATGTGGCCTACCCCTACCCCTGGCCCACAGATTCAGTGTGCTGACCCTGAGGAAATAACTTCCAGAAGATTTTGTCTGAATGATTCTCTTATTAAACACAGTTGCTTCTTCAGCACCAGCTAACCAGCATCCATTATTCACAGAAGGTTTCACTTCAGTGGTGCTGGTCTGTTGTTCATCACAGCAGATCTGTCAACTCCTGCATAACTAGCAACCACAAATTCTTAATTCAAAATATTACACAAACAGCCCAGGGCCAATTCTTACTTAAGCCTCTGCTCCTTTTCAAATTTTCACAGGCCAGGCTTCCATTGTAGACATTTCTTATTTTCCAGGTTCCCAAAACAGCTCATTAAGCTCTGGGCATTCCATGGCATTTGTAGCACAAAGCTCTAAAAACCTTCACAATCCTCTCAAAAAACAACTTGGTGAGGTTAATCGTGGCAACACCCCACTTATCTTGATACCAATTTCTATTCTAGTTGTTTTTTTCTTCTATTCCTTTGATAAAACACTCTGTCCAAAAGCAACCTGGGAGGAGAAAGGGGTTATTTGGATTATACTCTACAATGCAGTCTGTCACTGAAAGAAGCCAGAGCAGAAACTCAAGCATAAACCATGAAAATACGTCTTACTGGCCTACTCTGGCTCATGCTTAGCTAACTTTTGTTATACAGTCAACTCACCTCCTTAGGGATGATGTAAAACACTGAGTTTGGGATTCCTTTATCAATCATCAATCAACACAGTGTTTTACAGACATGGCCACAGGCCAAAACAATATGGGAAATTCCTCAATTGAGGCTTCTTCTTCCCAGGTGATTCTAGGTTTTATCAAGTTGTCAATTAAAAAAAAATTACCAACATATTTCTTCTCTGACCTATGGTGTATGCTAGAAAATGGCCTAATATCTTTTTATTGGTTTGTGGCTTACATTTATGTGATCATACTATAAGTGATTTCACTAATTTCCATTTTTTTGGTGGTAATGAGGGGTAGTGGACAAGGTTTCCCACTGTAGCCAAGGTTGGCTTGGATTTCACTATGTAACGCAGGCTAGAATGGAAATACTGACAAACTTCTTGCCTTAGCATTTCATCCTCTGATTTTATGACATGACCCAGCCTGTCATCTCTAGTTCAGTAATCTCAAATATTAGTAGTCTTTCATTTCTGCTTTATTCACAATAGCTGGAGGATGGAAGTAACCTACATGTCCATCACCCAGTTCCCCAGACCTGTGAGTTGCCTAGCCCCAGTATTTTACTGCCTGCTCTGATTATGTAGATTGATAGATCTGTCATGCCTGTGAATCCCACCATTCTATCACGTCTGTGAGGGCCCCTATTCCAGCATTTCCTGTCCATCCTTCCAGGGCCTATCCAGAACTTCTGCAGCTTCCTACATCCCCTCGACATGTGAGTTCCCCCAGACCTGTGAGAAACTAGGCCCAGTATTCTCTTTCCACCATCCATGAGGCCTAGCTAGGGTCTTCCAATGTTCATATTGGCCCATTGTGATCAATTCTAAAGAACTTCAACTGCCCTTAAAGCTATCTTTATACCCCAAGACATAGCAAGTGTTTCACAGTTAGTATTTTGCCCTAGACAGATTCAATTAAAATTACATTAGCATCTTGTCTTGTCCAATAACTAGAATTTCACCTGCTCCTCCAATCAAAAACCTACAGAAAACTTGCTCCCCTAGCAGATGCCCATCCCATCCCACTGCTCCAGGACCATGTGAAGTCTGTCTTGGAACCTCAGACTCAAAAGTTGCTCCTATCCCTACCTGAACTGAGATTACTTCTGACATCCTGTTCATACTTCAGCATAATGTGTCCCCAAGACTGAGCTCCAAGCACCACACAACTGAACCATAGCTTGACAAGTTGGAAATCAGGAAACAAAGATGCAAATACCCACTCCACAAAGACAAGATCACTTACCCATACCAAGACACACTACCAACAACACAGTTTTGGGTGACTAGGTACATTGAGAAACACAAACAACATGAGTAATAGACAGCATGTCTCTTTTAGAAATTAGAACACCCACTGGAAAGCTTCCTGAGAATGGCAACTTAGGTGATGCAAAGACAATGGTTTCAAAATAGAAAATAAAAATACGGTTTAAGCAACAAAAAAGGATATGATAAAAAGGTTCAAAAAATGAAGTAGTTAAAATCACAAATAAATAACTAAAACAGTTAGAAACATGAAATTAGACTTCAGTAAGAGAGTCTCTGAAGAAAAAAACAAACAGAATAAAACTTGAAATGAAGAACTTCAGAACTCAAATAAAATCTCAGAGGCAGGATCAAGAAAAGATTGGATGAAATGAAACAAAGAACTCAGATCTCAAGCACAAGGTTGAAGAAATGAAGTGCACAATCCAAGAGATGGTCAAATTTAAAATAAGCCAGAGGTGGAGTATACAGGACATCTGGGACAGTAAAAAGAGAAGAAACCCAGATCAAAGTCACAGAAAATATTTCTAACAAAATAAAGGAAGAAAATGTCCCAAATCTAATGCAAGGAATACCTATGAAGGTATAAGAAGCCTATAGAACACTAAGAAAAAACACTAAATGCATAGAAAAAAGAAAGATATTCAAAGCCGAGAGAAAGAAAGATCAAGTCACATATTAATCCAAGCCCATCAGAGTAACAGCTGACTTTTCAATGGAGACTATGAAAGCCACAACAGACGCCATTCAGACTACTATACCCAGCAAGACTATCAGTTGCAATCGCAAGAAAAAGAAAAAAAAATCATGATAAAACAGATTTTAGGAATTTATGTCCAATAAAGCCAATTCTGCAGAGAACATTTGATGGAAAACATCCTGAGAGAGGATTAAACACTCTGAAGAGAGCAAAAAGAATAAACAATTATAGAATAATTAATCAAAATAAGTCTAAGAAGCAAAACCACAACACCAATAACAGTAATTAAAAATTAGTGTTACTGGCTTCAATTCCCCAACAAAAAGACAGAGACTGATTGGATTAGAAAATAGGATCCACTGATTTGCTGCCTCCAAATAAACACCTCACCATCAATGATCAATATCACCTTGGGCTAAAAGGATTGAAAATGTTATTCCTAACAAATACAACTAAGAAAAAAACAGACATAGCTGTTCTAATATCTGGTAAAATAAACTTCAAAATAAAACTATGCAGAAATGTCAGGGAAGGCCACATTACAGTTATCAAAGGAAAAATACACCAAGAGGCTATGTCAAACCTGAATATATATGTACCAGACACAGGGATGCCCAATTTCATCAAATAAACATTATTAGATCTAAAATGACGTGTTGATTTTACAATACCCAAAAGTCAATAACAGACATATCACCCAAACAGAAACTAAACAGAGATTCCTAGAAATTAAATGATGTCATAAATCACATGAACCTAACAGATGATTGCACAACATTCTACCGAAACACCAAAGAATACATTTCTTCTCAGCAAACCATGGAATTTTATCCAAAATGAACTATATATTAAGATACAAAGCAAATCTCCACAAATTTGATAAAGTTGTAATGACAACTTATACTCTGACAACAGAGGTAGATGTCAGCAGCAATAGGCATGGAAAAGACTGTACAAACTTATGAGCACTAAGCATACACGACTGAGTGAAAACTGTATCAAGGGAGAAGTCAAGAAGGAAGTTTTAAAAATTCCCAGAATTAACTGAAAATGAAAACACAACATATTAAATTCTATGGGACACAATGATGGCAGTCCTAAAGGTAAAATTTATAACACTAAGTGCCTACATCAGAAAATCAGAGAATGTTGAGAACTTAACGAAGCACCCTCAGAAACCCAAGAGCACCAACACCAAGAAAGAGTAAATGGGAGGATAGAAACAAAATCAAGGCTAAAAAGGATGAAACAGAAATAAGAATATACTAGAAAGAACCACTGTAATGAATAAATGGTTCTTTGAAAATATTAACAGGGCTGATAAAACTTTAGCACAAGTTCTCCAATACAAAGAGAGAGTGCTGAAATTGATGAACTCAGAAACGAAAAGGGAAATATTACAAACAAAACCTGGGGAAATTCAGAAAAGAAGTTCATAACATTAAGAACATGTATTCCACTAAACTGCAAAAGTTTAAAAGAAATGGATAAATTCAGATGTATGTTCAGACTAGAAAATTAAATCAAAATGACATAATTAATTTCCACAGATCTATAATAACTGAGGTACAGTAAATAAAATTCCCTGAACTAAAAGAAGCAAAGAACCAGAATGATTCAGTGCAAAATTTGATCAGTTATTCCTCATAGCAGTATTTTTCATGGCCCAACCAGACAGACAGGCTCTCACATAAAGAGCTCAGTCCCAGAACTAGACCCCTTCTTTTGTGGTTGCTGACCTGGGTGTCCCCATAGACCCTCCAACAATGCTGGCTATTGCTACTGTGTTTTTTGTTTGCTTACTTGCCAGAACTTGATGGTAAGACATTACTAAAACTACATACAACAGTAGTACAAAAAATAAAACCCTATAATCAAGCAGGTACTAAGCCTGAAACTCCATCTCCACTGACTAGCTTTCAAAGTACTAGAAGGTGCTATACATGCTATTAGCAGGAAAAAGTAATCCTCAACCATACCCAGCTGTAAACCAGATCATGTGATACATTCCTTTTTAGTTTTTAAAGTGCTTTCCAAAGTAGTTGCCGGACTTTGCACTCCCACCAGCAGTGAATGAGCCTTCCCCTTTCCCCACGTCTTCACCAGCTTTGGGTGTCATCTGTTCTCTTGATCTTAGCCAGTGTGACATGAGTAAAAGGAAATCTTGAATGGTTTTGATTTGCATTTCCCTAATTACTCAGAATGTCGAACACTTTTTAAGGTGTTTCTTAGTCATTTTTATTTCCGTGTTTGAGAACCCTCTGTTCCAATCCTTAGTCGATATTTTAATCGGGTTATTTGTTTTCCTTGGTTTCTGAGCTTTGCATAAAGTGGCTGGTGAAAATTTTCTCCTAGTCTGTGAGTTTTTCTTCATTTCCTTGGTTGGTTTGTTCTTGTACAGAATCTTTTAGTTTAATGAGGTTCCACTTGTCAATGGTTGACCTTAACTCCTTAGCAACCGAAGTCTGACTTAGAAACTCCTTTCTCACACCTATATCTTGTAGACATATATGTTTTCATTAATATGAAAAGAAATATAGATTCAAATTTTATAGCATATTACACAGCATATGTAAATGGTTCGAGATTATTCTATGTTGTCTGTTTATGATTATTAAATGATTACTAAACAGAAGAAATCAATCCTACTGCCAATGACTTGAACATGTGTCCTAAAGCTTATGTACCACTGACATGAACTTGGTGGTAATAGCAAAGTGCACTGAAATTTGGACATTGTGGATCTCAGGATTTTTCTCATCTGAGTAGCAGTGTGTTTTAAGTCACATCAACAAGAGATAATGTCTGGTGATTTGTTTGAAATTTCTATCTACATGACCTGTCCATAGGAAGTGAGTGGGATCTGAAAATGAGTTTCATCCACGGAACACACATAGAAAGCCAGGTCAGTTGTGGCATGCATTTGTAGGCTTAGTGGTGGGACAACAGAGTCAATGGGATCCTCAGGACTTACTGGTCGGCAGCCCAGCCTAATTGATAAGTTCCAGGGTAATGAGAAACCACGTCTCTAAAAGCAAGGGAGAAGAGGAATGAAAATCAGTGCAGACTTCTGGTATCTGTACGTATACATGCTCATTCATATGTAGCCACATACTCCTGTACACACACACAAACACACACACACACACACACACACACACACACACAGAGTAAAGACTCAGGGTGAGCCCCAAACTGAATCAGAGACCAGGAATCTTGTTACCAAATCCCTTATTTGAAGAATATTTGAAGTATTGTTTGTAAGTTAGAAAGTTTTCAAAGATGGGGATGCTGATGACAAACACCATTTATTCAAATACCTTTGCTGTCTCATTTGAATTAGTACTGAAAAGGATCTACTGGGCAAAGGGCAGAATGAACAATTTTTCTGTGCTGTAGCTTGTGGCAGATTGAGTGCTAACTGGAGTCAAGAAGGCAGGTGATACATTATGATAACTAAGAGACATTCTTCTCCCTTTCCTTCAGCTGCATTCTATGCTCAGAAGCGGAGAAGAGTCCCTTCTGAAGAGCACCTCCCATTGTCATGAATATCTAAAAATATAGCATGTTTCAAATATTTGCCCACACCTTACTTGTCTTGAGATACTATTTGCATTTCCTTTTTACATGCACATTTTCCCATGCACAGATATAATATAGTATTTTCATTTTTAATTGTTTCATTTATTATTTTTTTTGTATATGAGTGTATTACCTGAAGGTATGTAAGTGAAACCATATCATTCAATGCCCCAAAATATTATTTTCTGAGCAAATGGGTTAGAAATTCTGCCCTAAAACTTGCTATTCAAAGCTTGGTCCCAATCAGCAATCCTGGCATAAGCTGAGTGCTCAGTGCTATGCAAGTTAAAGTTGAGAATCAATGTATTATGTTCAGTGTGGGTGTACTGGTTTAGTTAAGCTCCTCACCAGTGAGAGGGTGTATCTCTTAAGGAAGTTCATTGATCAATGAGACTATTAAGAACCAAAGATGTCAGATTTCATTCTTGAGTTCATCATTCACTTAATGTGAGATCTTCTAAGATGCTTCTCTGTCATGATTCTGCACTAGTAAAAAACAAGTGAACTCTAATGTGTAGGTCCACTACACCCCAGTTCTTAGAGGAAATCAATTTTAAGGATGAGAAAATATCAACATAATAAGCTTTAAGGAAACAGTGCAGATGGCTCCAGATGAAACGCCTGTGAGTGTGTGCTTAAGTGTCTTTGTCATCCTCAGCACTAACTTCAGCCTGCCGGGCAGCAAAGCTTTGGAAGTCCTATGACAATACCAGAGACAGATTCATGGTCACACACTCATAAACTGACACAATTCATGCATAAATAGTCACTCAAGCACTTTTGCTGCAGTGACAAAGCAAATGAAGGTCATGTAACAATGAATTTGTTCTTCTTGAACTGAGAGCTAGCATTTTTAAAGCATCATAGATTCAACATATGCACATGCATTTATTCATGTGCGTTAAATGGTTGGCAGCTTAACAAGTATCTCTTCAATATCTAATGGGCTGGTTAAAAAATTAGTTGATAGTAAAAAGCTATAAAAACACTGAAGTGGCCCTTGTGTCTGGGTCTTGTTTCTTCCCCTATTAATCTCTGAGACACTGTCTCATTAACTCTTTCTACCAAAAGCACACTGCATCTCTTTCATTTTGTGGGCTTCACACCTCTCTGGATGGGTAGCAAAGAGAACATGATGTGTGTTTTACCAGAGTATGGCTCTAGGAAAGTGGAAATTCTGGTCTCATCAGACCCTGGCCACTCTTCAAAGACTTAAAAATGTAATATAAATCCATGGCACTCCCAACAATAGGGTCAGTCATGCCCACAATCATAGAACTTTAAAATTAAGGAGTTTGGGGCTGGCAAGATGACTCAGTAGGTACGGCCACTTACCACCAAGTCTGACTGCCTGACTTTGATCACAGGAACCCCTGTGATCTAATAGAGTCAGAGAACTGATTACTGCAAGTTGTCCTCTGACCATCATATGCACAGGAAAGCATGTGTACACAGCTCACACCCACCACTAAAAAAAGAAAAGAAAAATAATTAGATTTAAGAAAACAAGACAAAATGGTCTTTAAGACTATCCTTTGAATAGACCATTCAAAAAATATAAATTCCTGTCTCACTGTTGGAGAGTTCCAGCCTAGCTTGACAAGGGTGCTTCTCATTATTCAACAAAGAAGCTGCTTTCTGTTGCAGATAGAGACTATTACAGTGTTTCACAACTGGTCAAATGCAGAGAATAAGTGTCTGTGGGGTGCCCAGCAACAAGTGACACATCTGCACTGCAGCCTCTGTACCTAAGGCTCAGGAAACATTGCAAAAATAGGAACAGAAAGAATATTAATGCATCTCTTACCTCTGACCAGAGAGCCTTCCTCATTCAGCAGATGGCGATTGACACCAAAGTATAGAGAAGTAGGCCTGCAGACCGCTGACCCTGAACAGGACACCTCTGTCAGGCATCCGTCAGCCAGACCTCAGAGTCACTGGGGAAGAGGCAGTGGAAAGACCGTTAGAGCCAAAGGTAGACAACCAGAAGGGAACAGCACTGAAGGGGGAAGTGAAGGCCCCTCCTCACTGCAGAGCCGTCGCAGCCCAGGGCTGCTGAGAGGGGGATAGGTTTTCTTTAAAGGTGAGATGCTAGGAAAGTTAACCAGGCCCCAGTGGATTGAACCATACCAAAGGGCATTTGGGGACACACTCTTTACATGACAGGACATAATATATATGACAGAGTACATGAAACCAGGTCGGAGATATTAAAAAGAGTAATGATAAGGGAGGGGTCGAAATACAATTAAAATATGTTGTGTAAAACCCACAAAAATAAAAAACAAATACTGAGTTTGCTTATAGAGATTCAAAATATTCCATATATTTATAGCATAACAGTGGAATTAAAACTCTGATATATTCAAGATGAAATAATATACACTAAATAAAAATAAAGTATTGACGACCATTTATTGTTATAATAATGCTTATACTATAAAGCAAATTATATGCTAGTACATACATTAAACCAATTCAAAAGGCTAACCCAATTTTTGTGTCTATAACAAGAAATATGAAATTTTTAAAAGTCACATTTTCACGTTGGGAAATAGCAGATTATAGGCAATCCATATAGGAAATGCAGTTTTAACCCAGTTGCTATACAGGAAAATATTCCAAACTCTATTTTATCTGTTTAATATCCTGGAACGCAAATTCACTTGACAAATGTCAGTTTATATCTTAGAAATGACAGCAGATTTAAAGGTAACGGTCCATCTTAAAGTCATAAAATTGATGGATTTGGAAAATTAAACCAAACAGCTCCAGGAAAGTTACAGAACAATACGAACATAGGGGATTCACAGCAAATGGAAGGTAATTTGAAAGATTGATGGGCGTGTCACTGGACATCTCCTCACTGAAGAGTTGTGAGAAAAAAAACTGTGGGAAGATGCTCATGACGTGCTGTTATGGCTGAAATCGTAAAGCTCTTGTGAAGCTCAGTTGTTGAAGGCCTGACTGCCAGCTGACAAGATTCGGAGAAGTGACTGAGTGAGGAAGATTTTCATATTCCACTTCCTGGCCACCATGAGGCAAGCAACTTTCCTCCTCCATTCTCTTCCAGAATGATGATGCCATGGGCTGAAAGCAAGGGGGCCAGGCAACAGTGGGATGAGTGAATTCTCTAAAGTCACAAGCATAGATGAATCTCTTCCATGTAGTTTATTATCTCACGTATTTTGCCACAGGACAAAAAAAAAAGGCTGGTACCGTATCTTTCACCCTGTGTCTTTGGATTCTTTAAACAACCTTCTATAAAAATTATGGGTCATTATTGGTATATACTAAGGAATTATACTTAATTTCTGGTAGATTAAGATTAATCTCTGAAGATGTGCTCAGCAGGCCTGTTAGTTAGCAGTCTTGTTCAAGCTCTGATTTTCAAAGGAATTCGTGTTCCTCTTTTTATTAACACAGAGAAAAATTACCCATTCAGTTTGTATTTGATATCTGTTTATCACAAGTAATAATATTAATATTAAATTTCTATGGAAGAAGTCTGAAATTTCAATGAATTCATTTTATTTTTCATTCTGGAGTCATGGGAGATAATAACACTGGAGTTTTGGGAGATACTCACTGGGATGCTGTTGAACATGAAAGGCCTCCTTATATCATCATGAATGCCAAGATTCAAGCATTAATTACATATTTTAGGGGGAAGATTAAAACAACAAAACATGTATTAAATTCAACTAAACCATACTTTCATAAGAAATCCAATAGTTCGGGTGCATAAAATTATGAACAACTTTCACCTTACCTCAAGTGCTGTTGAGACTCCTACAGTGTCTCTAAAGCTTGTGCCCCTGTTTGGTAAATGGGCTCCCCGGGAGCTGGTATCATAATGGACTTGGTGTAGATAATACCTACCTGTGGCTTATAGTTCATTGAGTCAGAATTCTTGATTTCTTTGTAATTTTAAACATTGAAACTCATAGCAAAGGGAGCTATGGCCTAAGGCCACATCTATGATTCAATAGGACCAAATGGCAGAGCTGTACAGAGCTTTCTGGTTTCACAAATATTATTTAGCAAAAAAAAATGTTTTATAAGAACTCTTTCTCTTTCTCCACCTGCTTCTTTAAGAATAAGTGAGCGTATCAAAGTAAAATCTTACCTTTTACTGCACTGATGTGTCATGTGCAGATACGTACACACACACACACACACATATGTATGTATGTGTGTGTGTATATATATATATATATATATATATATATGAGTGACTGATTGTCTTAACATATTGAGTATAAGCATTCACTTCCATAATTTACGGTGGTATTCGGAAATATATGTCAAACCCTTTTATCGATTTGAGATGTCTTTTCCCAGTTATACAGTCATTCCTTCTTCACCCCCAGCTCTATCTCTTTGGAGGGTCTGAGTGTGTGCTGACATTATGATGTCACATAACATGATAAATGCATTGTATTTTACTATCCACTTCATTTTCTACTTGCGTTCCTAGTAATTCAAGTATCCATTATACCTTATTTCATTACTATTCAGTAGAACTTTCTTTTAAAATAATTTTTGTATTTTATTTATTATTTTTATTTTATGCATATAAATGAACTGTATGTAAATGCACCCACGTTGTGCAAAACTGTATAAATGGAAGCAAATAAATGTCAGAAAGAGATACAGGGTAAGTGTGTGGGTGTGCACATGTGTACACACGCATCCTTGAGTGTGATAAGAAAGGACTTTGTAACTCTTGTTGGATAACATTCAATTTAAAAGAAAGGATTAAAAACCTAAAAGAAAGCTGAGGGTTTCCACTTCTACTTCAGATATAGAAAAGTGGAAAGTGTAGTGCTTCATTCTAACAAATCTTTCAGAAAATCACATCTTTCAGAAATCTGAGGCCACAGGGCCACCTAAGTAGCTTCAAATCCAAGCAACAGCAGGACTACTGTTCTCCATGGAGAAATGGCAGGGCGCAGCAGAACGGCTTACATGTAGGGAAACGTGAGAAGAAAGCAATGGCAACGTGGAGGCTGATTTATAAGGTATCAGTGGAGCACGAGGAAAACAGCCCTGCAAGATCTTGCTCCAAGTGAAAGTCACAGGTGAATGTTTATATGTAGGAATCCTTCTGGGAGCTCCTGAGAGATTGGTGATGATAAGACAGACAGGGTTAAAGGCTTCCTCATTCCAGCTCTAAGAGGGAGTTGGGAATTTCATCCTTTAGTAGGATTATTCTCTCCAAATATTTGCACCTTTAAAAAAGGAAACAAATCTCAAACTTGGAGTCAGACAACTTTATAGTCTTGTGTTGTGGAGACTGGATGGAGTAATAAAAGTCTGTGAACTTGGTAAGGGTGCCAAAGGTGACGTTATATTGGGACCAGGGCCTTTCTATGAATATATGTAGCCATCTCCTACTGCTCCCTAAGGTTCAAGAAACAGACTGTCTAATAAAAACAGGGCAGAAATGATGAGAAAACTTCAGTCTGGATTTGAGTATAAAGAGTCAATGTAAGACTAAGGCTACCAGAGCCTACTTTATGCTATCAAATGCCAACCTTGGAGACCCGGAGTAATATTCAGCAGTGTTCTACAGATGAGCTGGGTACAAGAAGAGAATGGAGATCTTTCTGTGCTTCAGGAATCAGAGGGTGGCAGAACCCTTTTAAAGAATACAAACATTGGGAAAATGCTGATCTTTAGTTCTGCCCTCTCCAAGTCATCCTTACAGTTAGTTGAAACCAGCTCACTACGAAATGATTCTTAAGTTCATGTCAAGAGCAGCTTTTATTGAATACGTACTCATCAACATGTCTCCAAGGATCTCTGTGATCAATCTCTCATTTAAGGAGGACCTCTCTGGTCACATTATCAGCTCAAATATGAACTAAGTGTACAATGTTGCTAACTCTCTTACCTCCATCAGTTCTTTTCTCATTAGTGTGACAAAATATCTGACAAAATAGCTTAAGGAAGGAAGGCTTTCTTTGACCACTAGTTCAGGGTACAGTCCCTCATGGCAGGAGACATTGCAGGAGGAGCAACAGCCAGCTGGTCACACCAACTCTGCTGTCAGGAAGCAATGAGATGGATACTAGTGTTTCACTACATTTTCCCTTTTGTTCAGTCTTGGTGCCATCCACATTCAAGGTGAGTCTCCCTGCCTCAGCTAATGCAAATGTCTACACAGATATGGCCAAAGACTAGTCTCCAAGGTGACAGTAAATCCAGTCAGGTTGGCGAGGAAGATTAACGTCAAGAACTTCCATTTTTACTTGATATCCCCACATTCATATCTCTCATTTCCAAGTCTTCTTATTTCTCAAAATTTTCTAAATATGCTAGTTCCTTTAAAACATACACTGATAATAAGATTTTATGTAATAGTTGCAGGTAAATAACATCTCCATCAATACTAGGGGTCATATGAGAAGCATGTTCTTTGATTTCACTGAATTTACAATTAATACTTTCATAACTGAGCTAGTCTCATCCCTAATGTTCTCAGTCACACTAGATTTGTGGAAGTACTCCCTGTGATGTACACAGAGTAAAGAAATTAACTAACCTTTTTCTCAGATGGCTTTCTAAGTAAGGGGCAATGAATTATGCGTATGGGCTGCTTCTATTTTTCTGACTCATCTTATTTACTGTAGAAGACACCGTGTCATAACATAGAAAGTGCTATTGACACTTTTCCTTTCTCTTTGGAATGTAATACTGCTTTGTAATAAGTGTTGTACTACATATCAGGTCAGTGAACTCTTCCAAATGTCCTAGAGTTCTGCACCAGGCGTGGGATGAAGTCATGAGAGGTGGGACAGTAAGTATTGCATCTCCATCACTAGCTTGAAACAGTGTGAAGAGACTTCTGTTAGGAAAGCATTCTCTCAGTTGTTTCCCGAGTCTTCATGCTGCATGTCAAGATGACATTCATCCTGTGTCAACTTGTATTCTCTGAAAGTTTTAGGGATAGAAGACTATGATGAGGAATTTCTCCAAGCAAAATATTTGTGTTTACTCTTATTTAAACTAATTATATTACCATGTGTTTTTAAACTTTACATTTTGAGCATGTTTTGTAACCTGCACATTTTATGAATTATACGTACATCATATAGTATCTATATACACATATAAAGGTTTATATATATACACATATTATATTATTAAATGTTATATTTATATATGGGGTTTGCTAGATTATAAGTTACATTTTTCTGATTTTTCTATCCATATTTGAACCCAGAGAGATATTGTTTTCAAATTAATGCAATAGTATGATAATAGTAATATATGTGAAAAAATATCACTATAATGCATAAAATTTACAAAAATATTACATGGTCATTACTAGTCATTCAAAACTTAATTCCAGATACATTACACAGTAGATGTTTTGAAAGATATATGGACACAAATCCAAAAACATGCAGGAATAAAAGCCGCATTTAGATTCTCATGCCTGTCTTTATATAGTAGCTTTTAAATAAATGTGATTATAATATTGACACATCTACTCCTCCCAATGAAACAATTAAAAATTCACTTCTTGATGACTATGCTTTTCAAGTATCTATTGGTCATTTATATTTCTTCTTTAGGAACTGTCCTTTCAGTTAATTATTCATTTATTCACTTGCTGCCAAGCCTGACTACCTGAGTTCAAACCCTGAGACCCACATGGAAGGAGAATCAACTCCTGTAGTTTGGAGTTCTGACCTCCACACGAGTACCATGACATGTATGCTCCAGCCCTGCAAATAAATAGATAAATGTAGGGGAAAAGAACAGCAATTGAGAAGCCCAGCAGAAGGATCTCTGTGAGGTAGAGGCCAGCATGGTCTTCAGAATGAGTTCCAGGCCAGCAAGGACTAAAGAAAGACCTTGTTTCAAACAAGCAATAAAAACAATAAAGAATATCATGTTGGTAAATGTTTCATGACTTGTTTATGTATAGCCATAAAAGTAAAGCAGAGAGACAACCACATGCCCAGTTGTAATTGCATTGCTGCTGGTTAAAGGCAAAGACTGATCAACTTGCCATTAGAGACTGGGTACTCTAAGCTTCATTTCAAAAATCTAGAAATGGAGAAGTTCCCAAACATGGACTGGCTCTTTCGTGTATCCAATGGGAGTGAAAAACACAGAAGTAGAGAATGCTGCCTAACATTTAGAGTCAGAGTCCTGTCAGGAAAACAGAGCTGGGCCTTACGTATCAAATTAAGAATGCTGGTTAGTTTCTGAGTAAAGTTATCTATTTTTTCTGTCAACACAAAGGAACTGGAAACCTATCTTTTTCTTCATATTTAACCAGTACTTACTTATTAGTAGATGGGCCATATTTCATAGTTACCCAAGAGGACTGAATATGAGAATGTGTGAAGAAAGGTCAAGTCAGCATCTGGAGATGAGGTGTAGGGCAGGGGAAAGCTTAAGTCCAAATTCCAGTGAAGCAGCAACTCACTCCTCAGTGAACCTGGTTTCTGCTCAGATCTAAGAGTCAGTTCTAATTATTATGAACATACACACACACACACACACAAACACATATACACACATACACACACACACACACTCACCATAAAAGTGTGGTTACCAAAGCAGCTAACATACCACATGGACTTAACATTTTCTTCTTCAGAAGTCTCACTTTTTAAAGCAACTATCACAAACTAAGAAATATCTTATAATAAAAACTTAGTTAAGTTTCCAAGAACAAAATAGTAGATTTTAAAGAGATACACACACACACACTCTCTGTCCCATATTCTCAGAAGCCAGGTAATGACAGGCAAGAGCTTGCAGCTTGTTTGAATGTCCTCCCTATTTCCAGCATCTCTAGGGCTGAAAATCCTTTATTCACTAAATCAGATCTGTACACACACACACACACACACACACATACACACACACACAAACACACACTTGTCTTTGAAATAATGAGGCACAAATTTTGGACATTTGCATCCTGAAGTTATCTAAGTGCTACTAAGTGTCAGAGCCCTCATTTCTTGGGCTTTTATAATGTTTAATAATTTCCTACATAACTTATGTTTATGTCATGGAAGAGCTAGATGGATGACTGTTCCTTAATAAAGCAACAAGACTCTGGTCCATATCATTCAGCAAATGCCTGACTGATTTACTTGAAAGTCTTTGAATTTTATGACATTTAATTCTGCCTTCAATTCTTATTTATTTACTTTCTAAATATCTCATGTTGTCAAAATTGGATGTCTCTTGATTAGACTAGTATTTTATTGATAAAAACATTGATCAAGAAAATACACTTTTTAATTATTTGAGTTTTTGAAAGGATATCATTCATCTTAATTTGTATATAATCTCCCATGCCATGTATATTGCCATGTTGGCTTCCATTGCTCCAAAAATAATTTTCAAAATATTATGAAATGATGGAAATATCATGAGAGATTAATAATGACAAGAAAGGAAGGTGACCAAGAACTGGAACCCTTCAGTATGAAGACTGTCATAGAATAGCCACCAGCAGGAAGAAGGCTAAAGGAGACCCAGAGGCAAGTCTGGGATGAAAGAAGGCATTCTGGGATGTATGCAAATACAGATTATAGAAAAGCAGGAATGATCAACATTGCCCAGAGCTGCTGCAATTGACTGAGTATCATCCTCTGACCTTGGCCACAGAGAAGTCACTAGCTCCAGTGAAGTGTAAACTACCCACCAAGGTAGTTCTACAGAAATAAAGAAAAAAATTGTTTAGATTTTATACAGACATTTTCATGCTTTTCTGCAAATGGGATAAGAATGATGCATCAGAGCTGATGGATTCAAGAGAGTGCTCTTTTTTCAGATGGGACCCATAAAAGTATGCTTTTATACTACAGGGAATGTTGAAGGGCTAGAATCTCGCTACAGGTAGGGTGATTGGTTTCAGAAACAGGATGAAAATTCATTTAGAATAAAATGCTACAAGGCAGAGAAAATGAACACTAGGAGTGGGACAGGTGGTGACGGAAGTCTCTGGTCATATTTCTTCATTTGCCATGATGGTTTTCTTCTTGAAATAGGAAATGTTATTACCCTGTGATGAGACTATTGGAAGGAAGGGTTTGAGGTTTGGAATTGCCGAGGAGGTAAATGGATTATAGGAATGTAATTTGAGTTCTAGGCAACCTTAAAGATTCACATGAGGTCTTGTAAGGATTTTAAACATACATACCTATGTGTTCTTGTGTGTGTGTGTATGTGTGTGTGTGTATGTGTGTGTGTGTTTGTGTTTCCAGAGGCAGATATAGATCAGGCAAAATTGTATTTAACAAAGTCTCTGAGTGTTCTAGGTTAGGGTAATGATCTGAGAGAGGGAAAAAGAAGCCAGGGAGAACACAGTGAGTGGTTATTATGATGGTGCAGGTCGATTTAGACGGTGAGAAAAAGCACTTGCGGGGTGAAGTCGGGACAGTGAAAGGTTTGAAGAATCAGTAAAGTCCAAGTGCATAAAACGTCACAATTTTGGAACTGAAAACAGAAGAGTGAAATGTCAATAGAAGATATGTACAATAAGGACAAAGGGAAGAATAAAGCAAGCCCAGTTATCCAGTTAAAGATTTCAGGAACAACTGGGAGGGAGGCAGGGAGGGAGGGACGAAGGGACGGAGGGACGGAGGGAGGGAGAGAAAGCGAGAGAGAGAAAGAGAGAGGAGGCAGAGGCCAGGAGCCCACGAACTCCAGGCTAACCCATGTATTTGGAAAAGGCTATCCTAAAAGGACATGAGGGCATACAGGGCAGCACAAAATATTGCACTATCTTGAAATTAAATAGTAAACAAAAGAAATATAAGAGGGAGTGGAAGAGAAGTTCAGAAAGGAGCAGAACCTTTACGGCACCCTCACGTGGGTGCAGGTGCTATGCCTGCCTCTGTGTTGTTTCTCAAGTGAGCACAAGTCCCTAGGTGATCCGCCTAAGTATACAGCTCAGACAAGATTTCCACTGCAACCTTTGAACTCGACTTTCCCTCTCTGTCTGGAGCTATCCTGGAGACTGGTCTCAGAACACAGTCCCATGACATGTGTTCTGGGTTCCCAGACTCAACTGTGCTTGGCAGGACCTTTGTCTCTAGAGCCATTCAGTTGCTTCATCATGGGAGTTCTTTCAGAAATGGCTTCATGCTACCATCCACGTGCTGCCGAGAAAGAGGGCTTTCCAGCAACGTCCATTCCTTTGCTGGCACAGCTGGCAGCCATGACTGTGTCTCCTGCCCTGTCTCCTCTTAAAGTCCCTGGACACTGCAATGCAGGTCAGACCCGGCAGTATGCTCTCTTTGAAGCCTTGGCTCTGACTCCCCGCAGCTACACTCTCTAGTACTGGAGGACGGGCTCCTAGTTTCACTGAGCTCTCAGGAGCACTCTGCACTTTCTTCTGTTCTCTTTTCCCAAGTTTCCAATCTTTCTTTGATACTGAAACTAGTGTTTCTCCACTACCAGTCCGCTCATAGAATAACCGTGCTGCTACCGACAGTGGTTTATTTTTCTCCCCTCTCCTGCCCTCTCCTGCCCTCCCCTCCCCTCCCCTCCCCTCCCCTGCCTTCTTTTCTCTCCTGTTCCTTTTCTTCCCATTTCTCCTCGTCCCTTTCCTGTCATTCTCTCTCCTACGCTGACCTCCCTTTTCTCTCTCCTCCCCTTCTTTCTCCATTTTCATTTCTTCCCATCTCCTTTTCTTCTTCCTCCTTTCCCTCTCCCTTTTCTGAATTTCTAATTTTATAAATGCGTTGTTTTCTAGATTTACGTTATTTATATAGGAGTATACCAATTTCATTTTTATCTTTCCCATAGTTGAGGAATTCTTGCAAAAATTTGCATTTATTCTCTTAAAATACTGTGTCATTATCTGTTCAAAACTCCAAAATACTGATGAAGACTGAATGTCCCCCTCCTTGAGAATACAGTGATTATTTCTGTCTTATGCACACAGCTATTCTGTGTAAGGAAAAGACCAGTAGAAGGTCTTAAGAACATTTTGCTTTTGAATAGCATCTACTTCAACTGTCACTTGTGTGACTAGCTACACATCCTGATAAGGATTCATATCCCATAACAAGAAGACACAGCACTCATCGAAGGACAGCTCCTGGTTTCAGGGTACTCAAACATTTCCACATTTCTGAAGTTGGAATTGAATGAAGCAGTACTTTCATTTTACCTCCTTCATTTGTTCTGCCCTGATTCCCAATGCCCATCTTAATATTCCTCTGGGCAAAGAAGAAAAGATAAAGATACTTGGCACATTTACACATTTCCCGCTAGAGAACTTTAGAAATTCATTACTATAACTCCCAAGAAGTATGAACATAATCAATTCTTACCTGTTGTGGTTTCAATCGGAAATGCCCACTCTCTACCCCCACCAAGGGTCATATGTGTTAATTTGAGAGACTTGGAACCCTCAGGAGGTGAGTCCCACATTTTCCAGATTGAAGCTAAATCCCTCTTTTGTGCTGGTCCCTTCTCCAGGTCAGCTGCGACATGACATACAGTGCTAGGTCTCTCAGTCTCACCACTCTGATCTCCATTGTGCTTTATCTGCCACATGGATTACAACTTCTTAAAGTTGTAAAGAAGCCAATGCGAACCTTCTTTTGCAGTTTGTTTCTCTGTTGCTGTGATAAACCACTCTGTCCAAAACCAATACGAAGACAAAGGGATTCACTGGTTTGTTTCAGCTTACACTTCCATGACACAGTTTATCACTGAGGGAAGGAAGGGAGGGACGCGGCAGGAACTAAGCACAAATCACAGGAGAATGCTGCTTCCTGGCTCGCTACTGTGGCAGGTGCACACTTACTGTCTTAACAAGGTAAAGGCTGACTTGCTCAGAGATGACACCACCCACAGGGGGCTGGACCCACAGGGGGCTGGGCCTTATCACATCACTGAATAATCAAGAAAATGTTTCACAGACATGCCCAAGGGCCAATCTGAAAGAGCAAATTCTCCATTTGAGGTTCCCTCTTCCTAGGTGTAGCACTTGGACAGCTGGTACTGTCTACGCAGCACACCTCTCTGTTGAGTTGTTTGGTGAGGTATTCTGTGACAGAGAAGCAACAGTCACTAAGAAAATATTAAAATAGTCTACTCGTTTCCTTGCTTTGTTTCTTAATTTGGTGTTTGGTTTGGTATGATTTGGTTCCTGTTCCTTAATGTTGATATTATGTTGGGGTTTGCCATATGTTCCTTGACTGTGATGGAAGAGAGAACCTATCACATCACTTCAGTTAAGCATCTTTACCTAGATGTCTCCATTTGCCTGTATTTGCGTGCACTTCAGAAAAGCAAATGTCATATTAAATAAACATAGGAAAGCATCTCACATGCTCGTCAAGAAAACCTGGCCATGTCTCTCAAGTATTCTGACTTGAATTATAACCAAAACTTTCATTGTATGTAAAAATAAACAACAGAAAATATGGTTTCCAACATGTTAATTTAATTTTAATGTACTATTTCATGGCATTATAGTTTTACTATCATTAAAGCTTTTATTTGTGCTTTGTTTAAGGATAATTTAGTATGCAATTGAATTAGTTCTCAAGATAGCATTCTTTTCAGGCAATTATTTGCAGCCAGGTAGGTAAGGGAACCTTATCACACCTGAATTCTTAGAATATGCTGGAGTTGTTTTTAATAACCAGCATCCATAATCATCGCTATCACATGGTGACAATAAAATTCATACCCACTCTGGAATTCTGGGAGTTTGGGTGGTCTGTAATTCTGTAGAGGAGACAGAGAGAAGAGATGGGTGTGTTGTCTTCTTATCAGAACAGGTGAGTTCTGCAAGAAATTATAATCATCTTCATAATCAAAATCTGCTCTGACTCAAGAAACAAAATCTGCATATTTTAAAATGTTTTTATTGAGTCTTTGTACATTTCATATAATAAACCTTAATCAAATTTAAACCCCCAACTTTTAATTAACTATTACTTCAGTGTGCTCAAAATATAAATATGTATTATCAACTTTGTTTTTACAAAATAGGTATGCTTTCTTCCTTGAGACAATTTATAGCCTAGACATACAGATATAAATGAAGTAATTACATGTACACATAAAGATTTTTCTGTTCAAGTATGACTAATGAGACAGGTGAACTGTGCTACAGGAAGGAGGGGATATCATCTGCTTAGAACGTGAGGAAAGTGATGCTGTGAAAATGTGGCTGGAACTGAGAACCAAAGGGGAGTAGAAATCAACTAGGTGTTTATAAGAAGAAAGAACTTTCCAAGCCAGTTGACACAGGCAGGTAGGAAGGCCTTTTGACATCACTGAAAATCCTACTGCAGGCTGAAATTCACAGAGAAGGAAGAGTCAAAGCAAATGTAGTGTAAAATCAAGATGCAGCATTCGTAGGAATATGCATGTGGGGTTTGGTTGGCCCTGTTTAGGAGCTTTGTCTTAATCCTAGGATCACTGGAATGATATTAAAAGGATTTTAAGCATGTGATTTTCCTTTTGAAAAGATTACTCTAGCTTCTGTATGTAGAATGAATATGTGAATCCTGTAGCAGAATAGATATTGGAAATATTCTCCAAAGTATGTGTAAAATTAAAACATAGTCTAAATTACAAAAGAAATGGAAATGGGGTCCTACAAGCTCCTGTAGTCCTGCTCATATGAACATACATCAATGGTGTAGGCGTGCAAAGGGCCACTGAAACTCAAGCAGACAGAAACCCTCCATAGAACTGGGGCAATGGGCAGCAGACCTCAAACTTAGATGAAGAAATATTGGCAACTGATTAGTACTAGGTGAGGAAGATCTGATCTTCCTAAAGCAAGGGACTCTAGGTAGGCTGACTAGAATTCAATGGATGAACTTGTATTGAGGAACATCTGGGAACACTAGCTTGATACAATAGGCCTTAACATAGTTGACAATTGACAGGATTCCAGTTGGGAAACTATGAAAGGATGCTGGTGGAGAAGCGTGTATAAAGATGATCAAGACTGATTGAGATGTTCTGTATGAAAAACACAAAGATTCAGTGAAAAAAGATAAAAAGACATAGAAACCTCTGTTCCAAAAAATGACAGAAATTGAAAATCCAGATGACAAACACACATTGATGAGGCTCCATCTTGGAAAGATTTGTTGATGCATATAACTTACAGGCAGAAGTCTAAGAATTTCTTGGAAGAAGCAGACAGGCGGGAAAAGCTCATATCTTTCCAAGGGATGACTTTGAAAATAACAATCCACATAAATGAGAGCCATTGAACAGCAATATGTGATTGAAAGGAAGAATAAATGAAGAAAATAAAATAAAGGCAATCCGTCAAGGGCCAAAAGAGAAGACAAGGTCACATACCTGCATACCAGAGAGCCTGGGAATATGGCCATCACTGCTGTCAAGCGTTTGCAATTATAAGCAAATCCTACAATGAATGTGAGGTTCCACACTTTACTAAAGGAATGGGTCGGAAATCCTCAGACATGCCAATGAATGCAAATTTATCACTTGTATACATTTGAGAGAAATGGAAGGGACAATTCCAAATTATTTCTACAGACACCTATCTCATCACAGTCTTTAATTAGAAGATAATAAATACTCATAATATTTAAATAGAAAAGTAATTTTCCACTAAGCTCAAATACAACATTTCAAAGTCAAAAAATATAAATTAACCATGCAGATTATGAGTAAATAATTGTACCTAAACGTTTAAAAATATTTCCAAATTTTAAATTTTTTATTTTATTTTATTTGTATAAGATTATGGTCTTCATGTACATAAGTGCACCTGTGTCATGCAGTGCCCCCAAAGGTCAGAATACTCATTGGGATTAGAGTTACAGGTGGTTGTTAGCTGCCATGTTGGTGTTGGGATTGGAATCAGGGTCTTCTGTAAGGATAGCCAATGCTCTTAACCACTGAACCACTGAGTCATCTCTCCAGACCCAATTCTTAAACTTTAAAAGAAATAAACTTGTATAATAATGTCAAAAAGACATAAAGCAAACACTTGCTGAAAACATTAAAGTTGAAAGTAACTATCATTAAAATAAAGTGATGAAATATTAAAATATTAACTCTTCAACATACTAAAATCAAAAGTAAATTCATCTAGTTTACCTTTCTGTGGCAGTGATAAGATACCATGTCGAAAGCAACTTAGAGAAGGAAAGTTTATTTGAGCTTCCAGTTCCAGGGTTAAGGGTCCCAAATGGGGGGCAGTCCTTTGGGGAAGAATATCTTGAAGCAGAAAGCTGAACAATCACATCTTCAAGCAGGCACAGGAAGCAGAGAGGGACCGGAAAATCTGGCAAAGCTAATAAATGTTCAAAGCCCAACCCAAGGACATGCTTCTAATGCCTAACCCTTCTAAGCCTTCCCAAAACAGTGCTACCCACTGGGGACAAAAAGCCCAAATATTCGGATCCTATTGGTGACAATCACAACCACAGCATTTTATACTATTAAACAAATATCAACTTTTTTTTTGAAGAAGGCGATTGAGAAATAATAAGCATTCAGTTTTAAACCAACGCTTTAAAGTATAAAATCATTACATTGGCAAGACTTTGATGTGGGGAGATTATGTCTTAAATATCACAAATATTGGCAGATGATAGAGACAAATGATTAGTCCACATATGACTAATTTGAAAAAATAGGTAAAATGAATGCCTTCTGACCCTTTAAGCCCATTATTTGAAATAGTATGTTATTTTAACCATATCCAGAATATTTGGGAAAATATACCATATAGTAAGCAAGAAATCAGTCACCAACAACATTCAAAACTTAGTAGTAATCAAAGAAAGTTGAAGTGAGAGCCACTTTAATTCAATCTAGTAACTTTTAGCACTCAAAATTTATTTGAAAATGTCATGAACGGGCAAGGCAAAATGAAGTTATTCAGAGGGAAGCAGATAAGATGACAAATCTCAGTGAAAACAGTCACGCTTTATAAGAAATAATAATAAGAAGAAATAATAATTATAAGAATAATTCAGACTGGAAGCAAATGACCAGTCTGGAAGTAATATAAACACACAAACACACATGCTACACAAAAATATTAGGTGGTCAAGACAATTGTACAGGTAATGTAAAGGAGTATAAATGGGTATTTCCTCATCTCTGTTCACTTACTTAAAAGAGAGTTAAGAAATATGAATAGAGTTCTATTGCTGGTATATAGCACAAGACTATGTAATATATTCATTAATAATACGGCAAAGGAGATAGACAGGAGCAAAGCTGTGTTTGAATAAGGCTGTGACACAACATCCCAGAGAGGGAGAAGAGGAAGAAATAATGCAAAAATAAAAAGTAGATAAGAAAGAAAATGTACCAGATTCTGTGAATATCCACTTTCCATCTCTTAAAAAGGCCTATAATTATTTGAAGTACAATTATGAAGATGGCTGTGGTGTTTTTGAAACATAGTTCCAGTATTTATTACAAAATAGGATAAAAGAGGGAAAAAGAAACCATGGGAATATAGGAAATATAATAAAGCCATTATGTAGTTCTTGGAAATTTAGCATAAATCTTATGTAGACTGACGAAGAATGGAGTGTAGGCATTTAGTCTCAGGAGGCCTAGAGCATGAACTAAGAAAACGCTTCCTGATATAGTGAAAAAATCATCACGACAAATGTTAGATGGAAAAGTATCTACTCAGTACAAAATGAATCAATAACAAAGTCATGGGGGACTGTGAAAAACTAGATACGTAAAACGCATGTAAAATGTCAGATGCATATCCAATTGTATCAATATCACTATATTGATTTATTGAAGCAGTTTGACTGAAGGGCAGAGATTTTCAATCTGCACTGATAAACAAGGTCCAAAAATGCACTGTATATAGAAGCTGTGTCTAGATTAAAAAATGTAAAAGCGAAATGCAAGATGACAGGGAAAGATAGATCAGACAAACCTCATCCATAAGAAAAACCTGAGTGTCTAGAGCAATATAGACTTCAAAACAAAACAGATCTTACAAAAGATAAAGTAGGATATTTTATAAGAAGAAAGGACTCAGTATATCTAGAAAAAATAATTACTATTAACATGACTGAAACTAAGAACAGATTCTTTAATTCATAAATTAAGAACCTCCAAAATTGAAGATTTTTAGTAAGAAAAATATTTCCACAAATATTATCACACCTAGTGGTGAAAGGATGAGTTCTTTTCCACTCAGATCAGAAACAATACAAAGACTTCTTTCTGTGTTATTTCTTTTTTGTGTTTATTAGAGGTTTTAGGAAGGCATATTAGACAAGGAATAAAAGGGAAGAATAAAGAATAGATGAAATTGAAAAATAATAAAGTTATCTCAGTTTGCATGGCACTGGTCCATGCATACAGTCCAAGAAATTGACCACTGTGTTAAATTCTATCTGGATACTATATCTTATTATAAACTAGAAGTTAATTTAACACTTTGGTAAGAAACAAGAACTATATACAAAATAATATATTAGATTTTTATATACTAATAATGAATAATCTAAAAATAAAGAAATTTTAATTTACAACCTACTGAAAAGGATAATGAAAGGAGAAAGTTATTCTATGAAAAACTAGGCACATCACTGAAAAAATGATATCTAGAAAAATGTTATGGGCAAATGGATAATAGTTGTGAATATACAATCCATTGTCTAAATTCAACATTACAAAAGCTTTTGAATATATAACTTGTCACATTCAAGCAAAAGGGTGTTATAGAATATTCCAAAGTGACAGAAGTTAAACATTCAAACATGAAAGGAAAATTTAAGTTCAGGTTCATGAAAACTAGAAGAGAAAGAAACCCTCTGTGATTCATATTGTGTTAATAATAAAAATTTAACATTAGAAGTATATGAAAACATAAAACATATTTTATTCTCAATTTTACAGTCAATATTGACGGTAGTTAAGCCAAAAAATAGCCAATTTGAAGTTATCAAAATAGTGTGATAAAATGATCAATCTAAGTATTCATGAGTTGTGTTTTATTAGAAGACATGTAAATTTTATTCCCCACATACATAATTCTCAACGTCAAAGAGTAATTGGACAATTTTAGCAAAAATATATGAGTATTTGTTAAGCCATTGATAGATAGATTCGAATATCTGATCATAAGGTATAGGTTACAGAATAATAAGAATTTATGTACTATAATGGATGCATAAATTAGAACCAACTTATTATGCATATGGAAAAGTTCGTTAACCAAGTGATTGTGCTTTGATTTTACAATGCCAGAGAATTTCTGCACAAGTATGATAGTATGTATAATCACGGATGTTAGTGGCTTTATATAAATAACAAAAATGTTAAACAGTATTTTCCATGGGGAATCAATTAATAATTTGATATACTATGATAAATGCAACACATTAGGTTTGTGAACTAGAATAATACATGTTCTCATTACTATTGTTTCACGATATATTTCACAATTTTCTTGGTAATGTAAAATAATCACTTATGCTCAAAGGGGTTCAAAATAAGACAAAGCATAGGTTGAATGGTTTATCTGTTCTTTGCCTTGTCCAATGCCTCTGTAGGAAGGTGGAGAGGCATTTCTGTATAGAAGCAGACTCCCCTGTCCACCCAGCTGGCTGCCAATTGGTCACTGCGGGTACCACACAGGTGGCCTCCTCTCCGTGTGATTTTAGCCCATCATAGCATAGTTATTGATTTTCCTTGAGCAATCATCTTGAAATTGATAGCAGAGTTGAAGATCCATCCTTCTTAAGATGTACTTCAAAGTAAAAACAGCATTCTTCTACATCTTGTCAGTCAGAACAGTCAAAAGTCCCCACCCAGTTGGAGGCTAGAGGGAGAAATGACTCCGTGGTTAAGGGCATTGGTTGCGCTTGCAGAGAGGACCCAGGTTTGGTTCCCAGCATTCACACGGCAGCCAACAATTATCTGTAACCCCAGTTCCAGGTAATCTAACGGCCTCTTCTGACCTCCATAGACAGGGTAAGACACAGTTGCACTTAAATTCATGCACGTAATATACTCATACACACAAAACATAAAAATAAGATAATAAATAAAATAGTTTTAAAGTCCCCAGCCAGGTTCATGAGTGTGGGTCTCCAAAGTTATATTACAATGATTAGAATGGAAAAGCTTGATACAGCCATTTTGGAAAATAAATTTTGTCAAATCCTTATATAGCAAAAATATACTTTTCATTTTAAGAAGAAATTAACCACATGGTGTATTTCTATTTCTGTAGAGTACTTGGAAGCACTTTGCTTATATATGTATGTACATATGTATGTTGCATCCATTTATACATGCACAGTCATTTAAAGTAAAAATTCAGAGTAAATGCTAAGGAATTCAGACGGAGTCATTTCTGTGGATAGAGGATGGTCAAGGTCCTTGTAAAGTAACATGCAAGGAGTACCTAGAATCAAATGCAATGCTTCTGTAAGAGCAGTGTTTGCTTAAGTGACTACTGTAGCACCTGGCAAGGCATGGCAGGAGAGGAAATGCCTGTGACGCAGTCTATGTGAAGCTTTATAGTGGTGATTAGGCTGTTATTTTTTTGCAGTATGAGCAATACAGCTACCATAAAGGTGGAAGAAAATGTTGCCGGTGGCAGAAAGTAAATGTATAGAGCAACAGAATGATGGAGACAGATATGGACTTCCGGTAGGTTTGGTACAGTCAGTTTATACTCACTGTGATCCTGTCCAAACCAGGGAGATACACTTATATTTGGGAATAATGATAAGTGTTTAGAATACAGTTAGACATTGCAGCAGTGGACATGATTAAAGAGACTCACAACTGGTTAAAATGCGGATAAGCGATGAATGGTGCTCAGCCCCAGCTGATACATCTACAGTGCAACCCCTGTACCTAAGGCTCCGGGCACATTGCTATGGAGGGGACAGAACAACCTCAAGAGCCAGGCTCCAGGACACAATGTCCGGAAATGTCTAGAAAATGTCTTCCCGGTATGACAGGTAAGCTGGACACCTAAAATCTCAATATGGTTTTCTAAACAAGACCTGCATAATGACAACACCAACCAACAAGCCAACATGGATGGGGGAATTCCACAAGGTCACACCTATAGATGAAGTGCCACAGATTAATGGCTGCTGAGAGAGAGGGAGAATCTGTATTCTCCCCAGATAAATTCCCTGATAGAATGGTCAGCCCTAAATGCATTTAAAAGCACCACTAAATGGACACAACAAATTATGTGGTGTTTGTGTGTGTGTGTGTATGTGTGAGAGAGAAACAATAGTAACTGAAGAGGTCATGAAACTAAAAGGGAGTTGGGCATCATAGAAGGAGTTAGATAATGGACAAGGACTGGTAGAAAATATGCAAATATAATATTCATGTATGAAATTTTCAGAAACTAAAAATTACATTATAGAATTAATAGCAATAACTCTGAGATTTAAAAACATATTTATAGCTCAAGAACATCATGTGATCATCAAAGTGCCTCAGCAAAATTTCTCTTCCCAAGAGGAGTCAAAAGTATGTAAAGGATTGGCAGTCCTTCAAAAGTATCATGGTGGAGATCATTTTCTCTAAGAAAAGGTCCCAGGAGTTACTATGTCTTAATACCTTTTAAGATCTAGAAGAATTTATTCTCATGATTCTTTAACCAGGAAAAGCCACATGCGTAAGGTTCACAGAAGGCTTTTCCTGGTGGAAACCGGCTAAGAATGCAGACGACAGAAGTGGAAGAGCGTGGATTAAAGTGGGAACAGATTTATATAAAAATACAGTTAAAGCTCTTTGCTTTCACAAATTTTCTGAAAGGGGATAATGCGTGGCCATTTTATCACCAGATCTGTGGTCATGACTAGACATGTTCAACATGGCTGGCTTAGAAATATAAACTGACCGGAAATATGGGAGCTGTAATTTCCTTTAAAATTTGTGTAATAATGTATTGGATAAAGAGAATTTTGGAAATCTGTTTCCGGCAATATATACAACTTTCTAAAATTACCCTGAGGATTGACATGAAGCTGTATGTTGCTTTAAAGGAAGGGAATAAAGCAGAAAGAATTTTTTTAAAAAGGATGGAGTTCGTAATCTATTATGTAGGTCACATATCGGTATTAATTGGTTTCAGAGGGGTTTGTGCTTAAACATAGAATCAATCCTTTATAGAAAATAAAGACATTTGCTGTTTACATGTAAACCAGGTCAGTCAGTTTTCTTTAGTGTATGTGAAAACTGGGGTAAGGATAGCTGCTTAAGAGAAGAAATTCCTGAGTCTTCTTTGCTCTTGAATATTTAACGTGATAAGGAGAAAAGCAGAAGTAAAATTCCCTAGACATAGGAGAAACAGAAAGGGTATATTTTGATAAATGCAATCCACAGTGACATTTGAATTTTTGCCTTTGAAATGTATCACAGTGTGGATATTTTTAGTGTCAAAAATGTAGCTCCAGAGAGGCAAAGAACTTGAGGCTGCTCAAGTTGTCTCTCTCCACTTAATGACAGCGTGAGTTTTTTGGTCAAATAAACACTAATTAGATATGTATATGATGAACCATTTCAGTTAGAAAGTACATAATATTTCTGTGAAAAGATGTGCCATGTTGCTGACTATGATTTAATTAGATTTTAGTTTTCCCAGTATTTCTATTTTCAAAAATATTTCTGTATATTATGCATAGTTCTCACTTTTATCCATGCTTTTCTTAGGAAAAAAAAATACTTGCTGTAAAACTTTTCTACACTGTTTGGCAGATAAATCTCCCATTTCGACTCCTAAGGATATGAATTTGTTTCAGATCTGTGAGGACAAGTTATCTGTATGAGAATGGAGGCCGCGTGGGTGTACTATGATGGCAGGAAACTGGATCTAGATTTAAAAAAATTCCTTTTAGAAAGGCCAGGGTGAAAACTCACAAATCAGTCCATCTGCACTCAGACCTAAGTACAGTTCACACCACTGAAAATATCGTTGAAAAGTCTACCCCCGTCTGTGCTTGTGCCCTGATAGTCTCTGACCATTTGATATAACAGCAAGACCTCTGCTTTACAAGTCTCTCCTGCATGGCAGAGGAAATGGTAAGAGCTGCGTTTTTTAAAGTCCTTTTCCTGGCATGGAGTTTGCCAATAGGAGGGAATTGCAACATTCGGAATATGGAAAAGAAACAGAAACTGTAGTCTCAGGAAGCAGTTGAATGCAGACAAAGCAGAGTGAGATTCCAGAGAGCACTGCTGTAAATTATTGGCAATCACCTGTTACAGACAAAAGCAGCATGCACAGCAAGAGATGAAGTCACTGGAAATGGAAAAGAGGTACAATGTGGGAGGGACACAGGAAAGCAAGAGGGAGAGCGAGAGTGAGACAGGGGAATTGCATGTAAGGACCACAGTCCTGGGTTAAGCTGCGGACTCCTCCGGTGAAGTGGCTGGGGGTGCGGAAGCATCCTTGGACATGGAACAGACGACAGAACAGTGAAGCACAAATGTGCTTGGTAAAAGCAGAATGCTGTCTTAGCTTCCCTTCAGGCTGCTGTAATAAAACCCTCCGACAACAACAGCTAAGGGATGAAGGGTTTATTGGGGTAATAATCCAGGTTCAAGTTTATCATAGAGGGGAGACAGGGCAGTGAGAACTTGAAGTAGAAAGTCACAGTCACCATCAAAACACAGTCAAGAACAAGAAAGAATGAAAGGGCACATGCTTGTGTTTAGTTCGTCCTCTTCGTCGACGTAGTCCAGGAGCTCTTGCTCAGGGAACGGCGCCATCCAGATGTGATACATTTTCCCATCCCCATTAATGTAATCAAGGCTATCTCCCATAGAGATGTCTACAGTCCAATCTGATCTGGATAATCCCTCTTGACATTCCCAAATGATTCTAGATTGTGTCGTGTTGACAATGAAAACTAACCTTTGTACACCCTTTTGCAATTTGACACACAAACACATCACTCAAATCCATAACTTTCCACTCTTCTCCCAAGGTCTTATGTTTATATCATAATGTGAAAATATATTATAGTCCAATCTTTTTGTGAATTTCTTTAGAGATAACCTTGCTATATAGGTCTGGCCGGCCTGGAACTCACTATGTAAAACAGCATGGAACACCCAGAGATCTGAGTGCCGAGCATAAAGGCGTGTGTCACCATGTCTGTGAGTCCAACTTTGAAAATTCACTAAAGTCTTTAAAAGTTCAAATACTTTAAAAATCTAAAGTCCTTTAACTGTGAACTCTTAGGAAATAAAATAATAAGTTAAATGCTTTTGACATATAATGGCACAGAGTAAAATCTCTTATTCCTAAAGAGAAGTTCTGTCATGTACAACAATCTCACCAAAGCAAAACAAAAATCCAGCAGAGTAAGTATCAATTCCTGATGTTCAATCTGTGTCATCTGGAACATGTAATATAATTGCCTGGCTTCCTAAAACTTGGGCAGTCCCACTGCTCCAGCTCTGCCGCCTGCATCAAGGAGGCTTCGATTTAGCTTTAGGCAAGCTCCACTCCACACCTTCCCCTCTTATTGATGAATGCACCATGGGCCTGGCAACATCGATATCCTCTGGTCTGCACTGCAGCTGAGGCTTCATCTTCACAGCTTCATGTAATGACCTCTCAGGGCCTCGATGCAGGAACGCTGGCTCTGCCACACGGTTCCTGGCCTCAGGTGCTCCCCATGACCTCCTGCAATCAATACCATGTCGGTGATGCTTGCAACACTAAGAATTCTGCCAGTTTCACATGCAACACAGGCTTCCTCCGACTACCACTATATCAGCTACTGTCAGCTGACCCAAAGAAACTTTCCCAAGCAGTTGGTTTTAAGGAGCTTAGGCTTTTTTTCCCTGTAAATGAATTCAAATCTTATGGTGAGAAAGCCTCCTCCAAGTAGTAAGGTTTTCCTCTTGGGAAATGTTTTTTTTCCCTTTACCAGGAAAGTACAGAAGGTTTCTCTACAAAACTGTTGATCTTTTTTTTTTTTTGTAAGATTTGTGTATTTTTATTTCATGAGTATGTGCCAGTACCTGCATGTAGGTGCAACACCTACATGCTTGGTACCCACAGAGGCCAAATGAGAGTGAGTGTCAGGTCTCCTGAAACAGAAGTTACTATGATATTGAGCCAACAAATGTGAGTGTTGGGAAGCAAACCCAGGTCTTCTCTGAGAACATCAAGTGTTCTTAATCACTGAGCCATCACTCCAGCCCCGGATGCTGCTCTCCTTGTCACTTAGAGCTGCTTCTCCAGCTACAAACTGAATATCATGCTGCACTGAAATTTCATATGCTAAATAAATCAGTGCATCACCTTCACATATGACCCCTCTCCAGCTCTCAGGCCACAGCATAATGAAGCCAGATGCTTGGCCGATATATCACAAGAATGGCGTTGATCAAGTCATTTTCCTTTCTCAAACCTCAAGAGCTAGGCTTCCATTGTCTGCGCTCCTTTCAGCATCACTATCTTTCAAGCTCCCATTAGAACTGCCTGACCCCACTAGCCAATAACTTTAGCAACCCAAAGTCCCAAACTCTTCCACAGTCAAGTCACAAAGCAGCTCAGTATAAAAATCACATAGGCTAATTTCAGCAATGGCCGCACTTCTTGGTACCAATTTCTGTCTTAGTTTTCGTTCTGGTTGCTGTGATAAAAACATTCGTATGACAGCAACTAAGGGAGAAAGGATTTCTCTGACCCATTTAAACGTTAAAGTTCATCATTACAGAGGAACGAAGGTGGCAGGAACCTGAAACAGCAGGTCGCATCCCCATCCAGAGTCAAGACCAGACAGAGGGAAGTCACACTGCTGCTGTCAGCTCCGTTCTCCACTCACAGAAGTGATGCCCAGGGAATGATGCCATCCATAGTCAGCACAACTTCCCACCCTAATTAGTGTTAGAAGGTAATCCACCACACAGTTGCTCACAGACAAATTTAATCTGACAATTTCTCATTGACACTCTCTTTCTAGGTGTTTCCAGAGTGTGACCTGCTAATGATTAAAACTAACCATCATAACTGTCTTCTCCAGTTCAGAAGGAATCTTTAAATACATAAATAATTTTTGAGATATCCATATATTGTCCTAAGAGACACAAACCTCATCCAATTGTATTCTAAAATTTAAACTTTAATAGTGATTAAACACACAGAAAAGAGATAAGTGGACTCCTAAAACTTTGACAATTAAGCCCTGCCATGTATAATTTCATTAAATCCTTCTCGTACTGCATAGTAGTGAAAAACATATAGGAAAATATTTTGTTACTGATGTTAATTCAGAAAAGAGTGAGAAATCTGTAAATCTAGGAATCTGTGACTATTGATCTGAACTTACACTAGAACGAAGAGACTTGTCCCTGAACTCAAATGGCATACTTTTCATGTCAAATCCAGTCATTTGACACATGTGCCCGTTGTTCTGACATAAATAACTCTCAGTATGGTTGATTTTGAATAAACATTATGTGATGCCTACAATGAGAGAGGAATTAAGCAAACAGATAATGAAATAATTGTTCATATTTTAAATATTATTTTTTAGAATATCACTTTACTATTATCATTAACAAGGGTATTTTAGTTAATAGGAGCTTGTTATAAGACAGGCCTTTTTTTCTGTAGTACCAAAATAAAGTAATGTAAATGTTCAAGTTCTAATAATCAGATCCTATACTTTGGTACATTCATATTTGGGTATTTGTGTTAGCTATTTAGTACTTATATATCAGTTTGTCTGTTAGTGATATTCTGACCTTCAAGTGTTAAGAGAAGGGAGTTGAAGTAGAAGATTGGGGTTTCCTTTTGATTTAAATACATTGAGAAATTTCTAGAAAATGATAAAGCACTTGCAGAAATCAATACCTCTGTTTACTGTAGAACTACTATTGGTCATGCTGACACACAGTAATAATTATACTTGCTATGTCAATTAGTCTTCTTCCCTAGCCTTTCTATTATTGTTCCTGTTATTTTTATCAGTTGGTGTCTGAATGATGCATTATGGAGGTTAGCATAAACTTAAGCGGTAATAGCATGCTTCCTCTGCAGAGCATAGTATATCGCATGAAGAGGCAGTGTCAGATCTAAAGTCACCTGAGTCAGAAGGTTGCTGTAGAAACTCAGTTCGTCTTTACAACATTCCTGTACAACGGTATTAGATTCCATGAATTTAAACATGACAGTTGTTTAGCAAGGATCCTTGGCTTCATCCTCCCACCTCAACTAGAGCAAAACTGCTTTGCACAATGAGGTCAGAGTGACCGGGTAACTGTAACCTGCCAATTGCCTATCATTAGGAAAGAAAAACAAGGAAGCCACTGGAAATGGTCCAGGTACAAGCCCTTTGCTTGTCAAATACAGCAATGCAGGATTAAAATAAATATATATCATGTGAGGTTAAGAAGTTCCATTATACTAATAGCTTTTGATGACTTCAAAATATAAGAAATTAGAACACATATGGAATGAAAATGCCTTGACAAACATCATTAATCCCACTCTCAGCTTATGATCAGGGCTCTGGACACTCTTGCAAGCAGCTTAATCAGAGCTACAATGTCACACAAGGATGTAATAAACAACAATCAATTTAAACACAATTTAATTATATGAAGAGTTTTTCAATAGATTCTTAGGATCAACATCTTTGGGACTCTGACCAAATGCTGCTGTTATAGGAAATAAAATTGCTGCAACTAACTTAGTATGAATTTAAGGGCCAAAAATCAATTCCAAGTGAGTCGCCTCTACTCCGCTACACTCTGTAGTCTAGATTCAAAGCATGTAGAAAGGTGATGAAACTAATTTGATACAGCGCACGTTAAAGTGATTCAAGGTATGAGAACATGTTATTTAAATGATAAGGATCTAGTATTGCATAGTTACTTCAGTTCAATTAACTGGGCCCAATTTGAGACTAACATCTGAAAACTATCCTCATTATGTGAAACTCAGCTCTTGATCTTATTTGGAGTCTGCTAGCAAGTTACATAAAGGACAAAAGATGATAAGTAAAAAATTGTAGTGAATTAAAAATACTCCACACTCTTCTATATCTGTTTATGAAGTCATCACTGATCTTAAAAGTCCAAAGGAGAATGATCAGATGTAAAATTTCCTTTGGCAAAAGTATGTGCTTGCTCATGTAGAAGAGATATTCTAGGGATGATAAATTTGAGAAATGTTTATTTTACTTAGAATAGGAAGTAGATCTAACAAAGGTAAGTGTGGCAAATTTTAAATGGGCAAATAAAGAGAAGACTATAGTTCTACAGGTTAAAGAATAATGAAAGCAAGAAACACTCATTGAAGTCCCTCAAGTTTTAAATTTCTAAAATATTCCATTTATATAAGCAAGCAAATAAATTCATGGAGTCTTTCTTCTCTTGCTTTTACTCAAACAGCCATACCTCATGAGCATTACATGAGGGGCAAAGGGTGATGGACCATGATGTTCCTGGCATGTCAAGATTATATTTGCTCAATCTCACATTTAATTATCATGCATAAGAGGATGAATGGCTAGAAGACTCTGTGATACTCAGAAGTGTCCGACACTATCGTTCATGAGAATGAACACATCAGGAATGTTCCACGGGATGATCACAATGCTCTTCATCCAAGTTCTTAAGCCTTCAGATGTTTTGTTCTTTGATTCACAATTTAAACGTGATGTTCTTCATGGGTTAAAGGTTTGCCTCATCCTTCTCTTGCGCCTCCTCCTTTCATTCCTATATATTGAATTTTCTGATTTAAAAAATGGATTCATCTGTACTTTAGTCACAGTATAATGTTCTAGAACCTATGTAAATATGCACCTTAGTATTATGGTGATGTGTTTATGCATTATGTGTAGTATACATATGTACATAAAACATGGCCTATAACATGATATTTAATATATTATCTACTTATTCATTTATATGTAAAGTGATTTAGTAATGGAGAGAACAGGTGGTAAGCAAAACATTCAAGGCTTCATTTCCTCCAGGGTGAGGAAAAAAAAGGCATATGAATGTAAATGAATGTAACAAATATAGTAATTCCATTAAAAATAAGGAGCATGATTATATGATAAAAAAAATCAAAATTACTTTGGTTCAATGTTCATATATCATATAATACTTAAAATTAATGTTTAAAGATGCCAGTTGCATGAAATATGAATGAGTGACTAACTAGTTTTAGCAATTCCACACCACAAAAAAATCTCTTAATTCTTCCCCAAAGAGCATGGCACGGTTCTTCTACTCACAAGTCTGTGTGTTTATCACTTTTATACTTCTCAATAGCTTCAGAGGGACCTTTCAAGAACTGCTATAGAGGAAGGACCACCCAATGAACATCTTTACGCAGGTAACTGAACTTGTTTCTTCATTAATAGAATTGTTAAATCTCTGATGTGAACGGTAGACATTTCACATTTTGCCTCTGGTGTTTACAATGGTGATCAGTGTTTGATGTATGAATTGAAAGTTATGGAATCCTAATCATTTATGAGGTGCAGGTTCTAGTGGCAGAGTAGACTCCCAGTGCATAGATGGGGCCCACAGTTCCTTCTCCCATTTGTGATAATTTGCATTTCTGCCCATAGCACAATAAAATGATTCCTACTCCAGACATTCTTGATAGACTTATTTCCAAAACCACACCTATCCCTGTTAGTGCAACTTAAATCTTTACTTTAACAAGTGTTGTTTGCCTCATGAGTATGCTTAATCAAGTGCTTCTTTGGGATTGCTTTCCTTTAGCTTTCAAATAAATCTTTAGGCTGTCTCTCCCAAGATTACTTTATGGATTTTGTTGGTGTTGGTGTTGGTGGTGGTGGTACTTTATTCCTTTCCATCACCAAATTCAGTAGGAGAGTAGATTTTATTCTAACACTTCAGCTTCATGTAACAGAACTTGATATCTTCATGGTAACAGAAGTTTTAGTTACTTCTCTCCTTGTGACTAAATACCCTGATGAAAGCAATTTAAGGAAGAGTTTATTTTGGTTCACAATTCAAGGGTACAGTGTATCATAATTAACGTTGTCTTGGCAACAGGGGTTTCAGGCAGCTGGTCACAGTGAATTCAAAGCGAGGAAACAGAGAGCCATGATTGCTGGTGTTCAGTTAGTTCTCTCCTTTGTATGAAGCCCAGGACCCAAGCCCAGAGAATGCTGTGACAAGCCCACTTTTAGGATGCGTCCCCCTCCTCAGTTAATCTAATCAGGATAACTCCTCACGGGTGTGGTTATTTCCCTACCCCAGCTATATCCTCGAAGGCAAACCAGAGGCTTACCTCAAGGGTGATTCTATATCCTATCAAGTTGACAATCAGTATTAACTATCAAAACTACTATTCAGAAACAGGAGTGTGTCAGGGTTACATGTGATTCCCTAAATTCTCAATCTCTTCTGCACTGCTGGCTCTGCTTCCTTCACACAACTCTCCTCAGTTTCATGGCATTTTTTTTTTATCTTTACCTTTACCTGCTTCTTTTTTTTAAATTCCTTATTGAATTGTTGCGAGTTTCGTGCAGTTTATCTTGATGGTATTTAGAACTCCCCTCCTGTCTGCACCCCTCTTAGACACACCCGCCAGTTCTCATGTACTCCGTCATATACAGAAAGGACTCCAGAGCCGAGTTTGTGTCCCCAGTGTTCTTCTGTGTGAGTCCATCTGCTGGAGCCTACCTAGCATACACACTTAAAACCAACTCTCCCTCTCCCAGTGGTTATTAGCTCCTCATCTAAGTTTGAAGTTTCTTAACCACTACCCCACATCTACCTGGAGAGTTTATTTGGTTTGAGCTTGCCTAGGTCTTGTGTATAAGTTCATATGAGAAACTTTGAAGTTGTTTTTTAAAAAATTCCATTTATTTATTTATTGATTGATTGATTAGTGTTTTTGAGACAGGGTCTCCCTGCAGCCCCAGAAGGCCTAGAACTCACAATATAGACCAGGATGGCCTTGCTCTCACAAAGATCCTCCTGTCATTGCTTCCCAATTGCTGGGATTAAAGGTGTGTCACCATGTCTGATTGTATGCAAATTCTTAATCTTAATTTTTTACTACGTACATTGACATCTCCTACATAATGACTGCCAATTGAAAACCACAATCCACATCTTCAATTTGTACAAATCTAAAGCCAAGTAAAATTCACAGTGGTTTGCTCTTTCTGAATATTGACTATTTCAGAACTCTGCAATATTTGATGAAATTATTGAATACTATTGTAAGTGAATTCAAGTGACCAGTCTAGAATAAAGTTTGCTATCCTGTCCCCCACTCCAAAAATTTCATCCTTCCATAATTTGTATATAATCTTAGCGCTATTTTGTGGTGGTTTGAACTTCAAACCGTTAGGCTCTGAGTATTGTTCAGGAGGTGTGACCTTGCTGGAGAAAGCATATCACTAAGGGCCTATTCCAGTTTTGATTTCTCTGCTTCCTGTGTGTGCCTGAAGTTGTGAGCTTTCCGCTTTCTGCTTTGGATGCCCTCCGCCACTCACCCTCTACCATGATAGACACTCAACCTTCTGGAACTATAAGCTCAATAAACTTTTCCTTCTGTAAGTGGTCTTGGTCATGGTGCTTTACCACAGCAACAGAAAGTAGCCAGCACAGCTACCAACAGCTATTTCCACAATCAATAAACTTTATGTAGTAGTCATGTCTCTTAGCCCCTTCCTACAAGGAAGGCAAAATTAATATCAAATACCTCTGCCTCCATGATGATTTTTTTTAATCCAGACTTTTCAAATTTTATCATCTTCTCCTTATGAAAATTTATATTTATGGCCTTGAGTTATGGCACTCTATCTGTTCTGGTAAGCTTCAACTACAAAGCCTAGAGTCACATGACAAGTGAATCTCAACTGAGCAATTTCCCAGATCAGGTCAGGGCATGTCTGTGGAGGACTGAATTGATTATGAATTGATGTCAGACCCCACTTTGGGCAGCATCCTTCCCTGGGCAGCTAGACGTAGGCTATGTAAGAAATCTAGCTAATCAGATTGGCAGTCAGCGTGGTTTGGGCTTCAATTTCTTTTTATAAGATGTTATTTTATTTTGAATTACATGTATGTGTGTGTGTGTGTGTGTGTGTGTGCATGTGTGTATGTTAACATGAGTGCAAGTGTCTCAAGAAGACAGCAACAGATCCTCTGGAGCTGTGAGCCGCTGTGAGCTGCCTGATGCGGCTGCTGGGGAACGAGTTCTGTTCCTCTTCAAGGGGTGGGTACTCTCAGCCACTGAGCCATCTCTCCAGCCCCTACTTCAAACTTTTCCTTGAGATTTTACCCTGATTTTCCTCAAAGATAGGTGGAAATCTGGAAGTGCAAGCCAAATAAATCCAAGCCAAATAAATCCTTTCATTCTCCTAAATGGCCTTTGGTCAGTGTTTTATCACATTTCCTGAAAGGAAATGAGGGCTTGGACTGATGACCTGGGGCTGGAGAGATGGCTCAGCAGTTAAGAGCACTGATTACTCTTGCAGAGGACCCAGGTTCTATTCCCAGTACCTGTGGGATGATTAGCAACTGTCCTTACTCCAGTTCCAGGGGATCCGACTTATGACACAGGTGCCCGTACACATATGTAGGCATTACACTCATACATATAAAATTAATATAATAAATAAAATATTAAAAACATATCAGAACAATCCCTCAAAAGGTTTTTATTCTTTTTCAATTCTTTTTATTATTCATTGCTTCTGTTCAAAACTGTCTTTCTAAAAGTATCATATTGAAAAGGTCAATCTTCCTTTGGATGAAAGATCTTCCTGTGAAATAGATTGTAACATTTACTTCTGAAATTCTAAGTCTCCCTATCAGCATTTTTTTTTTTCGGATTCACATTTCTTCTCAGTGATTGTCACTACGAGATCATGTTTTCTAGTGCTGACTGTCGAGCTTCTCAACTATTCTACATAATGAGAACTAAAGAACGCAGGACTGTGTTGCTACCGTGGATTTAAACCTTGATGTTGGAAGCATGTCTGTAAAGCTCTGAAGTGGTGAAATCTTTCCCAATATTACTACTCTTGAATGTTCCAAGCCAGTTACTTCTAGGATCAACCGGGAGAGCAAGGCATTCAGATGCTGCAGAAACCCTTGGAGGCTGCCCTAGCACTGCCTGATAGTGCAGGACTGAGTTCAGTCTGTTGACGACTGAGTCTATTTTCTCAGTATAGGTTTCTTCACATAAGAACTTTCCATAAATGTTTTTGTCACCTACAATGGCAACGTACTCATTCCAATTCTTGTTAGCAAACTGCAAAATAAATAATAATAGGAATATTTACTAAAAATGAACATTACAGAGCTGGGGAGATAGCTCTAAACATAAAAGTCCCTCCACAGGAATGTGAAGGCTGGAGTTCAGATCCCTACCCACACCTAAAAGAGCCAGGGAGACATGTACCTGTATCACTTGTAACACCTGTAACACCAGGCATCTAGAAGATCCTCAGGGAAATCTGGTTTGCAAGACAACCCAATCAGTGAACTAGAAGCTCAGTGGGAGACTTTGCTTCATTAAATACTGACCAGTGCTGCTTCAGTAAATAGTGTTTGGGGAATTCATTCAGCATCAACCTCTGGCTTGCACATGCATGAGCCAACATGTGCATGTACACTCATGCACACACACACTACACACATTCATACAACATAACAAGCATTATAAATAATAGGTTCATAAGACCGTTCTCTTAGATATACAATACATACTACTTTTATTTCATTCTCACTTATTTTATTTATTGAAATTTTGAGATAGATTGACAGCAACTTCTGTAATCATTAGAGGAGTGAAAATGATTCAGTATTTTTTTCTTGTTAAAATGTTATTACTTAATGATTCAACATGGTTTTATGAATCATGTAGCGCCCGCGCTACGTTCATTGACCAAGTCTGGCACAGAATCACAGTAATTTCCTTTGTTGTTGAGAAACTCACTAATATCTCTTGAGAATTTCCTTGTATCTGATGATTCACTTTACTTTTTATGCTTTTAAAATGTTCTTTGTCTTTCCTTTTCAATTATTTAATTAGAATTTGTTGAAAGCAGTAATCATGCAGCTGGTCTTGCTCCACTACCCCTGAGCTTCATAACTTTGGATGTCCACATTCTTCCCACTGTCTGGAAGCATGTAGCCATTTCTTCCTCACTATCATCTCCATCTTTGGTTAATTATTCCTCTCATTCTCCTCTTCTTCATGATAATCCTTTCTTACTTTTTACAACAGTGCTGGTGACTGATAACAGGGCATCATCACATTTGCTAGTCATTTGTTTACAACGAAGCTTTAAGCCTCCAACCTAAAGTCAGGGCAACACAATGACTCTGGAGAATTCTATGAAACACTTAAAGAATGGATACGACAAATCCACAAAACATTTTTAATTGAAATTGTAATAATTTCTAACTCACTCTCTGAAGGCAGCATAACTTTCATATTTAAATACGACAAAGCATTTCAAAAACAGAAAACCTCTTTTGTGTATCTCTGTCCTGTGAATTGAAACAATATCTGTTGGAGGAAAGAGAGGCTCATATAGCTCATAAATTTCAGGAAACTCATACAACTCGCTGGAATCAGGAGGCTCCTGAAACTTACAGGATTTACAGGCACTCTCCTCAAGTATAGTTAATTGTAACAGTTGCTGGAGAGAAGAAAATCTCCTGTGGGCTGAGCTGCCTGCAAATAGTTCTGAAAGTTCCAAGGAGACATTCCTATGTGTCTTCACCCATGCAAAGATGGACTTTCTAGTGCTACAGCTGCCTTTGTGTCACTATGTGTCTGTAAGTAATGCCTCATTGTTGTTTCTTTAGGAAACCCCAATAAACTCACTGGTTCAATAAACTTTACTTGGGTGCAATAAGTTCTTTGATCTGTTTCTGGTGCTCAACCCACAGTGAACAAGTATTTGTTTACACCTTCCCAGGGAAAAAAAATCATACAATGTAATTGTTTCCCAAATGCAAAACAACAAAATGAAAAATAAGTTAAAGATGAAACTGATGCATGGCCCATATGAAGGATAATGAGACATTAAACTGAGGCTGATCTGCACGTGAGTGGAGTGTCATTGGGTGCAGTCTTGGTATGACTACATTTCCCTGAGTGGGAAGAGATATTTTTAGCTCCTTATAGTGACAGTTGCAGACTCCCTGAGATGATGATAGGATACAAGATCAAGGTTGAACCATCTGAGACTGGCCCACTACAGAAAACTGTGCTGATCAAGAAACTTTCAGCATCTGACCTCTTGAACTGGGAGATAGTTCTAAACAAAGAATAATAACGCTTCTCACAGAATGGCTCATGAAGCTGTGGCACACAGCAGTGAGCAGGACTAATGTGATTGCCATGGAAACAAAGAACCTAAGTTGTAGAATTACCCGGTTCTTTTTGAGACAAAGCGTTCATAGGGTGAGGCAATACAAGGGAAAGGAGGTCATAACAGACTCTCCTATGAGTCACCAGACACTGGATGAGCACCAGCTGAGGCCCTGTAATTATCAGAGACCAGCAGACAACAGTAAAAAGGTGATTACTGAGAAGCATGGGTGGGAGAAAAGTGGTCTAACGCCCTTCTGCCCTTCTCCCTGGACCAGATAAGGTTGTTTTCATGAGAAAGTGTCATAAATAAAATAAATAAAAAGAAATTCAGTAAGGACCCTGGGCCTTGTATAGGTAGCCTTTGGAGACCCCATGTCAAGATGTGAGCATTAAGCAATGAAAGAAGCCTGGGCATCCCTAAATGATTAAGCTAGTTCTAAAATGTTACAATTCTCAAGAGGGAAGAAAAGGAAAAAAAGAAAAAAACAGAGGCACATGCAACAGCAGACAAAGGTGTCTTTTTAAATTACTAGAAGATGAGCATGCAAGATTTGCGTCATGCTGGAGTTTCCAGGAGGGGAAAGATTGACCAAAGAAACGTCAAGTGTTAAAGAGTTTATGGAAGGATCTAAAGCCTAAGCAACCATTCATGGATAAAATAAAATAAATGATTAAGCCTGCCCTAAGGAAGGGCAGTAAGTCCTCATAATATGCTGTACAGTAGACAGCATTGCACATGGAGTTTGTGCGCCTGTCCTGAGGCTTTTTTAGAAGCTAGACACTGTCATTGCAAAGACAAGGGCTTTTTTGATGATGGGGGTGTGCCAGAACCTGAAAATAATGTCTGAAGCCATCATACATTAACATCGATACCGAGGTAGGTTATATTTGCAGCATCCATGCCCCTGTAAATAGTCGCTATTCCTATTCTCTAGGGTGAAAAAGAGATAATGAGGTAGGTTATATTTGCGGCATCCATGCTCCTGTAAATAGTTGCTATTCCTATTCTCTAGGGTGAAAAAGAGATATGTTCATGTCTCCATAGGCAAAGTAAAATAACTACTGAAAAACAAACTCTACTAAGTGCGATAGTGGCACAAATGTTGTAGAAGTAACCAGCTCCTCTCTGATTGGATTTGAATGTTGTAGGAGTAACCAGCTCCTCTCTGATTGGACTTGAATGTTGTAGGAGTAACCAGCTCCTCTCTGATTGGGCTTGAAGCTCACTCTATGGAAAGTAATGCATTCTTAGTAGTGTAGAACTATGGTTTGGGAGATCAGCGTCCCTATGGGAAAATATACCACAGATGCTTGACAAATGAAACTACCCTTGAGGTTAAACCTTCTTCTAAATATTTATGTTTATATCTGTAGACTAGTGCAGCTCTCAACCTTAGTTAGCATAGCTCTTTCAGGAATGGGTGAACTGTCAAAATGGAGACCTGTCATTTTTCAAAGTGCTAAGAATGGTGACTTCTGAATATCTGTCCCAAACATGCCACCTATGCCACCTCTCCCTCACAGCCCTGGGGACATCTCAGAAGAGGGACTGGAAGAATTATGGGAACCAAAGAATGAGGAAGAGTCCGGTTGGGGCTATGTCTTTTGCGTAATACTTGGATATTCGCATCATGAACACAAGGCAGCTATGACTGCTTGCATTCTACACAAGGAAAGAATGACAGAGGGAGAGAAGAACTTAGAAAGAAGACAAGCAGAGGCATGAGGGGAAGAAGAACGGGTGTCAGTGAGAGGAAAAGGGTGAGAGTGGAGAGTGGGGTTTGGCTGGGTCTGCGTACTCACAATGCATCATATACAAGCAGGACAGTTTAAAAAATTTTAAATCCCTATGATAGATGCAAAATAACAGGAATCTGTTTTAAAGGCTTAATTCATAATGAGCAATATTGACTTTGCCCCAAACAAGACTTAGTTTGACTTAATAAATATGTTTGTAATATCAACAAACCAAAGTATTAGTTACTTTTTTGTTGCTGTGATAAAAACACTGACCAAAGTAACCTATAGAAGGAAGAGTTTATTTAGTTTACTGTTCCAAAGGGTCAAGAATCACTCATACATAGCAAGGAGTCACAGTGGCAGAGATGGCTACAGCAGAAAGCTAAGCACTCTCATCTTGAAGCAGGCACAGAAAGCAGAGAACTTCTGTAATCCTGCAAGGTTTAAGAACTCTCAGATGCCACCCCTAGTGATGTGCCCAGTAATGTCCAACATAGACGTGCCTCCTGAAACCTCCCAAAATAACACCACCAACTGGGGATAAAAATATCCAAATACTTGGTGCCTATGGGAGACACTTTCATTCAAACCACCACAACCAATAAAGAAAATGGATAGAATCAATAGGCTTATATAAAAAGTATTTGAGTAAATCAAACAGCAATTTTTGATTCAACAGGGAGTGTTCACAGTAAACTAGGAATAAAGTAGCGCTTTCAGACTGGCAGTGTACATCTGCCAAACCTACAGCTGACATTAAACTAAACAGAAGAGTTTATGTGATAGATAGGAAGGTTTTCACCGTGCTTATGCCATAAAGAAGAATACATTCCATTCTAGAAGTTCTGTGGTTTCATTTTCTATATTAAAACTCATTTCTTTCTCTAATTCAATTGTAATTTATATTAGGAATATGACAAAAGGTATTATTCTAATTCAGAGAAGGGGTGCACACCTGAGATCTAGCTTCTGGAGGTCGAAGCCGGAGGAGTCTGAGTTTGACCCCAGCCTTGGCTTCTTAGCAAGTTCTAAAGCCAGCTTTGGCTACATAGCAATATCTTGTCTTAAAAAGCCTAAAATAATAATATAAGAAATGATTCCAATTTAATATTTTGTTTCAAATAACAACCAAAATATTAATTTTTTTGACATAGGGACACCCTATAGGCCTCTGTCTCACAGAGATCTGCCTGCCTATGCCTCCTGAGTGCTGGGATTCAGGGCATATGCCACAATGTCTTGAAAAATATTTATTAATAGTTCAATTTTCCTCTGCTAATTCCCCATGTCACACTATTGTATACTACATTTTCACATGTGTTTCAGTTTATTATTGAGCTTTCTGTTCAGATGTATGGGATTTTCTTGCTACACCAGTATCCCATTATTTTAATAGTATACTAATAATTCAATTTTTTAAAATGTTATGTGTTTGAGTGTACTGCCTGTATATGTCTAAGTGCACCTATATTGTGCTATGCCAGCAGAGAGCATTGGATTCCCTAGAAGTGGAGTTACAAATGGTTGTTAGCTGTCAGCCAGAAAGCAAACCCAGATCCTCTGCAAGATCATCCAGCCCATGCAATTAACTATTAAACCATCACTCCACCCCCTGATAATGTAACTTTTATAATTGGTATACATTGCTCTTTGTTATAAATATTTTCTTCAGAATTTTTCCTTTAATTTTAATATATTGATATTTGAAGAGTATTCTGATTTTACTAAGAATTTGTTGACAATAGATGAAGACTACATTTATATCTGAATGTTATTGATCACATGTTTCTTTGTTTAGTTATGATCTAGGTAAATATTATGTTATCCTAGATACCCTTCTCAGAAAAAGAGACAAACGTATCTTCCAATTTAAGACATGAGTTTTAAATATATGGGTCAATTTGATTCAAATAAGGTGAATGAAAATTCAAGTAATTGTCTTTCAAATTTAGCAACAGATGTTCCCGATCCCTGTAGTTTTTGTGTTTTATATAACCCAAATAGTTATGGCACTAAAATGAAAGAGCCCTTAACTATGTGAGTCTGCAAAGTTATGCAACTTGGGTTAAGAAATTTGTATTTGCTTTTTTAATATCATTTATCCCAATAGTTTTTTTTCACAAAATATTTCTGAAGAATTTCCAATTTAAGATAATTTCATAGAACACTCATGTCAGTTATTTTCAGTGTTGCCTTTTAATGTGCCATTGTTCTCTAGACAGTCAAATGAATCATTCTCACTCGCTGACAAACGGGCTTGATTTGACAGAGCTTTGGGGGTCACCAACCTCACAATACATTTGTGTTATTTTCGAAAATAGTATACTTACCAGGAGTTTGAATTTTAGAATCACTTTGATTTACAAATTTCTCTGTTCTAAATGATTAAATGATTATTAAACTTCTTTAGAATACAAAAAAATGGGTGCATGTGAAAAGTGTTTTTTTTTTTCTTTCTGGTTTATAGGTCTTCTTATACTGTCCAATAGATATTAATGGGACTTGGATAAGTGTAGAATCATACATTAGGATACTTCTAACTGATAACACAGCATGGTCAAAGCAAATCACCCCTGATTACAATGATCACATGTTAATAATCAATTGTTCATTAAGTGTTCCCATCTGTTGTTTAAATATAGAAAAACACTGTAGAATGCTAGATGCACACTGAATACTCATTTAAAAATTAGTGTCTGGGTGTGGCAATAAATGTCTTTCAGCCAATGTGTGGATTCTGACACCAAAGCAACCACAATGCAGGGTCAGTCTGGGTTCCACAATTAGTTCAAAGCCAACATCATTTTTTATGCTTATTTGACAGGAACACATATTTTTTGATGAGACATATGTTTCCAGTTGAGCTGTTCTTTTCTGACTTTAACTGTTCTTAGTATATTTGGGTAACTACTTTATGACTTAGGCCATTAGAATTATTCTCTTTTTTATTCTGTGATTTGTCTTCTCATGCTCTTGAATTGTCTTTGTCAGAACAGAAACATTCAGTGTTGTAAGGTTGGTTCAAAGATTGTGCTTCTTTTGTGTAAAAATAAAACCATTGCTATACCTCCTGTCAAGATTTTCTCTTATGCATTATTCTGGGATTTGTACAGTTTTGAAGTCTACATTTAAGTCTATAATCTATGTTGAGGTAATTTTGATGAAATGTAGAATGTTTGCTTCTAGAATAATTTTTTGCGTATAATTATGTTCTAGTAACAATTTGTTGGTGGAAAAATCATTAGGTCATTGGATAAATTCTGCTATTTGTTGTAGCATTATCCTATTTAAATTGTTGGTGTAACACTACTTTTGTAAATGTTTTGGAGATTGCCTGTATTTTTCCATCATTATCAATTCTTGATCCCAAATTAATTTGTTGGTAGTTTCCATAAGCCTTACGCACACTCTGAGTATCTACTAGATTATCAGTCACTGACACAGGCAGAGTTCATTTAAATTACAAAATACAGACTTCTTCACAATGGTTCTTTCTCACCTTCAAATTGTATAGATAAACTATACATATTGGAAACAATGAAATATATGAAATTCTTTCATATTTGTGTGGTTCAAATGTGACTAGGTTCCCAGCTCACATTGTTAGGGAGGTGATGTAACCTTTCTGGTGGAAGGCATGGCTCGCAGAGGTCACTGGCCTGTACCTGTGAGGGTTAGAAGTAGGTCCAGCCTGAGCACTCTACTTCCTGGATGGTGTCCTGCAGTAAGCTGCACTCTCAGCCCTTGCTGCCGCAGGCCAGCCTACTCGAGCGAGCATGCCTGTCACCTGTTGTGCCATGACAGACCATTTCGCCTGATTCGTGATCTCAAATCAACTTCTTTAGTTATGTCTATTATTTATTTGGCCATGGGTGACAAGAAAAGTAATTAATATGCTTCTTTAGTATAATCTAAATTTAGAAAACATTCTGATAAGGAATCCATCTTATTGATGGATATGTAAACTTAAGAAATTCAAGCTTCCTAGATCAAAATGTGCATGTGGAGGGAACTATATGAATACCATCCATGGCAGATAAGAACTCCATCAACAGAATCTGTTTGAAAAGGGGAGACTGGTTTTTAGAGTCTTAGAATTTGGATTTTGAGAACAGATTTGATGGGGCAAATTGTATAGCTGCTTTGTTCCTTGCACATAAAGTTAGAATTTTTCAAGATTTTATTTTTTGTGTGAGTGGTTTTATTATTGTTACTATTACTATTATTATTGCTATTATTAATTCATTTTTTCTGTATGAACACATTGACTGCAAGTATGTAATTGCACCCATGTCATGCAATACCCAAGGAGTCAGAAGAAGGTGTTGGATTCCCCTGGAACTGGAATCACGGATGGTTGTTAACTACCATGTCAGTGCTGGGATTGAACCTGAGTTCTCTGCAAGAGCAGTCCATGCTCTTATCTACTGAGACATCTCTCCAGCCCCAGAATAATTGCTTTTTAAGTTAATTTTTTATTTGAGGGGAAATTCAGACATGAATACTATATTTACATCCTTTCTAATTCTCCTTCTCTAATTCCTCCTGTCTTCTCCAAAATCTCTCTTGAATTCATGATCTCTTTTTCTAAAATTATTATTGGTATACATATACACACACACATACACACACACACGCATATACACATACACAACCTATCAACTTATTAAGTCCTATTAGTACACGCATTTATGGACGACCACTTGGGACTGACTAAGCTGTCAGAAGGCTGTTCCCTAGAGCAAACTCACTTTCCCTCTCAGCAGCCACTCTCTGCCTGTAGCTCTTCATCTAGTGGTTGATACTTCATAGGTGTGTCTTCTCTGTGAGGTACAGAAGACACTAATTCTCAGCAGTCATCCTGGACTTCTGACTCATACAATCATTCTGCTCACCTCTTCTGTGATGTTCCCTGAGCCCGAGGTTTATGACTGGCACTGTAGAGGTAGTAGTTGGGAATGGGCAATCCAGTCAGTTATTCTGTGATTATTTTTTAACAAGTTGTGGATTTCTATAATGGTCTCCATCTGTTGCAAAAACAATGCTTCTTTAATCAGAGGTGAATCTTGAACTTATCTGTGATATAAGGGTATTTAGAATAGTGTTAAAGCTAGATTGGTTTAGAACATGGTAACAGTAGGTACTCCTCTAAGATCTTTGACCTCTCCAGTCACTGGCATTTGGCTAGGTTCATAGTACCAGGTATGAATTCTCTCCTACTGAGTAAGCTTTAAGTCCATTAGACAGTAACTGCTTATCCCCAAGGTTAAAGTGCCACTATTGCAACACAGGGAATATCTTTCAGGACCATTGTTATTGGAGTTCTTTTTTTTTAACAAAGGCTATTTTAATGTTCATCAGATTTGTGAACATCAAAGAGAATTCTGTAAACTATTACACAAGCCTTGTATATTATTTGATGATTGTCTTCAATAGTAACTGGGATGGTTAGTTTTAATAGTCAAATTGACTTAACCAAGAAGGGAAGGGGATCTCAGTGAGGGATTTCATAGATTAGGTTGGCCAGTCTCATGTTTGTGGGAAATTATCTAGTTTCTATTAATTGAGTTATGATGACTTGTGCCATGTAGAGGCATCATTCCACAGGCAGGGCTTTAGAACTGTGTAAGAATGCACAACTAGAGCTGAGCACTGGCGTGCATGCATGAATTAATTCATTGCTCTCTATTCTTGACTGTGGATGCAATGTGCTTCACAACTTTAAATTTCTACTGCCTTGACTTGTCTCCAATGGTGTACCTGTTTTTTTTTTTTTTTTTTTTTTGTAGTTTTAATTGCTCTTAGTATATTTTGGATAACTACCTTGTGAGGTCATCACTTGCAATCATTTTCTTTCCCAGTTTCTGATTTGTCTTCTCATTCTCTTGACATTGTCTTTTGCAGAGCACTTTCTATTGTAATGAGAATTGGACCTGTGTGAACCACATCAACTCTTTCTCTCTTATGCTTTATTCGGGGCAGGGGAGGTCTTTTTATCACAGCAACAGGAAAGGAGACCAGTACAAGACTAGCCTACATTACTAGTCTCAGGTCAACTCTGAATGAAAATTCCTAACATAAAGCATGCAATAATCTATAGACCTCAATTCAGTTTCATCAGGTTTATATGTACCTGTGACTGTGAAATTTTATGGGTAATTTTGTTCTCTGAAGATCTAAGTATGACCCATTACTTACCAAGGAGCTATTGGCTTTTTATAGCTGCTCATGGAGGAAGAATGTTTATTTCTAATGTTAAAAATTTATTTATTTTATGTGTCTGAGTGTTCTTCCTTCGTGTATGTAAGCACACCATGCATGTGCAATGTCTGCAGAGGCTAGAAATGGAGTGACAGGCAGTTGTTAGCCACCATGTGGGTGCTGGGAACCAAACTTGGGTCCTTTGCCAGAGTACTCAGTGCTCTTAATGACTGAGCCATCTCTCCAGCTCCAAGAATAATTCTTTTTGAAGGTATAGCCACTGGTAGGTTCTCTATGTTCTGATGCCTGATCCAACACACATGTATTAATGATTAGTATTCATTTGATGACGGGTTGTGGGGAAAAAAGGAAGAAGACATGAATTTGGAAGGGGAATATTTAGGAGATAGTGGAGTAACTGGAGGATATGTGGATTCAATATTATCAGATTTCATTATATACATGTATTAAATTCTCAAGAACAAAGAACAGTTGTCATAAAAGTGTAATATTCATCACCACAAAGATATCTTGTAATATCTTTTTACTAATATTTTCCATAGTGGTAAAATTTTGGAAATATGATCCTAGCACAAAATACTTGATTCTGAGGTTGATATAATGATATTTGGAGAAAACACTGCTATTGAGTTATCCGTAACTAAAATAAAATCTCTGAAATAGTTTTCTTACAGGGAAAAGGTTTGATCTTGGCTTATGGTGTTACAGTAACGATCAAGTGGTTCCACTGCTTGAAGCCTCTGAAAAGAGTATTAGAAGGCAAAGGCAGGGAATACATGATGGAGCCAACCTGCCCAACTCATAACCAAGGAGAAAATAGAAGGACCTCTAGGAACATACCCTTGGTGTCCAACATTTCAGTTTACCAAACCAGTGGAGGAACCCACAAGCAATAGTCAGAGCCTGAGAACTCAGACTCATGTGAGCCATGGGCAGAAGGAAACCTTGCTATCATCACTTGCTTTTATTTATTTATTTATTTTGTGTGTGTGTGTGTGTGTGTGTATACAAATGTTCATGTGTGTGTTCAGATGTATGTGCCATTGCATTGTATGTGTGAGTAGAGAGGCTAGAAATTAATCACTCTACACAGTATTGTTTTGAGACAGAGTATCTCATTGAACTTGTATCTCACCATTCTACAAAACTGGATGGCCAGAGAGCTCTGAGGTTCACCTGTTTCTGACTCTTGAGCACTGAGATTACAGGTGTTTATTGGAATCCTAGGATTTTATGTGGTTCTGAGTAAGGGACTTAGGTCCACATTCTGTATGGCAAACACTTTACCAACCAAGCTGTCCTTCCTCAGGCTCCATCACTTGATTTTATTGGTGGAGATTTGGGTTTTACATTAAGAGTGTCTTTCCTTCTCTAGTACTGTTTCTGTCCTCCTTATGTCATATAGCTGGCAAGGGACGGAAATTCAAGTCATCACCACTAAGAGCATCCGTTTAAAACTACTTCCTACTTAGCACCACAGGGAAATATAAGTTTCGAAGGGGAGCAAAGAAAACCAAAAAGGAGCATGCACTGAATACCCCACTTGACAATCTTCTGCTGCTAAACCTTGGGCACAGAAATGCTGCAAAGGAGCAGCAAAGAATGTAACTTTCCGAGTTTCAGAAATTACCATCAGGTTGCACTGCCTTGACTTGGTCAAGACTGAAGGGACAACCTGAAGCATTTGGCTACTTCCCTTTGCCTTTAGCTGATAGAAAGTGGATCTGCTATTTATACAGGGTTGAGTATGTAGGGAATTAAGTGCTTCTGACTTCTCCGTCACATCACATTTCTTCCAAGATAAGTATGCGTCATTAAAAAGAAATCATGTGTGATGAGTCAGGCAAGGTTAAGACTTTCTAACCTGCTTCCAATTCCCTAACACTTCAAAATGTAGCATTTAATGATGGTGAGTATAGTCAAGAAAGCAGAGTGTATTAATATATGTGGAAATGAGAAAGAGGTCTACATGGTGAATCATGGGATAACTAATACAAAGTATGTTTTTGCACTTTAAACAGACAGGAATGTCAGGAGAACCATTAGCCTTGTTGATGCACACCCGTTTTAAGAGTAAAAACTATTTACAAAAAAGAAGTCTTTCAAAGATCATAATAATAATTAGAGTGTGAGATGGATTCATCAAGAAACAGAACAAGATGTTTATAATATTCATGAATGTACATGACATCTGTGCTTTCCATAGTTTTAAATCATAGAGTAAAACTTGTCTTTGAACTCCGACTCCAATACCTATATAGTGTGCCCTTAGAGTTATCTAACTATTCTCACTTCAGTTTCTCCATTAGTAAACTGGTTCTTGTAATGTGCACACCTCAGTGTTGAAGTCTGAGCTCACTGAAGTGCAAGATGCACTGACTGCCAATGCACAGTAGTTGTCATCAGCTAATCCTTGCAAACTAGTCAATTTTTGCATGATTATACAGCTAGCAGTTTAAAATTCAGTAAAGGCTGTAAGAGTACTTATTCCCTTCTAAGGATATATTTAGTGGCCTCATCCTGAGGAGACATGGAAAGCTTGAGTATGTTTTGTTTCTGGGTTTCCATGACAACCAAAGGCCTAGCATGTGTCAGTCCTGGACCTGTACCCTTGACTTGTCAGTTACAAGCTATCTGACTGCAGGGAAAGCTCTCCAGTCCTTTAGATGAAGGGCTTTGTTTTGTGCATTCCCATCACTGTCTACTCCACCTTTTGTTGGAATTGCACAAAACCTAGGAATGCGAATATTTTCTGTATAAGTGAATAAAAATTAGACCTACACATGACTAATGGGCCTATGAACACCTCCCTGTCCTGATGCTTCATTTTCAGGAGGGCGAGCATCTTTGAATAAGATATTTTGTTTATCTTCAAACTTGCTGGTCCCATGTTGAACTTCCCAGATTCACCTTTTAGAGACAAGTACCCTGCTACAAAGTGGGTCTTCAGCTGTTGGTGTTGCTAATTGCTCAGACAGAAATAAAATACAAATCATTAATAAATATCATAAACATTGCACAAAATAAAAATTATATTGACTTATATAGTGTTATTTAGTTTCTGTCTCAGCAATATAACATTCCCATGGACATGGCATTCTTATATTTGCATTCTTCCAAGCATGGAAAGAGAGACATCTTTTCTTCCAGCCATTCTGACATATGGATTGACTCAAGGTTTTAAAGATGCTCAGCTTAGTACTGTCCATTCACACTAAAGAGTAGTTGATATTCAATAATTAACTAATAAAGGCTCAAGCCATTCTATCTTTTAATAAGCTTACTGTTTATTGTCATTATTATGTCTTCATTATCATTTTGTGGGGGGGCAGTTGCACAAGTGAGCACAGGCTCTCCTGGATCCGTGGACAGTATGGCCGCCTCATCCTCCTTGGTATTTCTGTTCTCCGCATGTGACTTCTGCTCTTGTGCTGAATATTGCTTTGTATTTCTTTGCTACACCTTCTTTAAGCACTTCAGGCTTTATTTATTACATCTAAGGGTACAGTGCATATTACTGCTGCTGTTATGCAGGAAACCTGAACACATAAGAGAAAAATGGAATGAGTGAGGTTTGAAAGGGAACTAATGAAAGAGCAAAAGAATTTCTTATGTTCCTCAACATTGTGTATAAAGATTTAATAAAATCAATGTATTATAAGCCTAAAAATAACAGGGTGTTTCATGTATATTTAAGATACAGTGAGAAAACCGGCATGAGGAAGATGATGTATAAGGGTCCTTGATATCTAATTAGACAGTACAAACATATTCCCTACATAAGAATTTTCACAATCTTAAATAGACTTGTGATTCTTCTTGGTAACCATAAGCCACCATTAAACATTTTCTACTGCTCCATGCTGTGAGTGTTAAAAATTAAAAAAAAAAAAAAAATACCACAATGCTGCCGCTGCTGTGTTAGCACTTCCGTGATTTACAGCGGCCGCCAGTTTTCATCAGCAAAAGTCTGGATAAGACCACACAGGTGATTTCACTCATTTCACTCGTGTAGCCAGAGAGCTGAACCATTTGTTGCATAGTTTCTTTCCTGCCAAATGAGTAATTTGGTCTTCTGTTTGTTCCTTTCTTTATTTTCTCTTGCACTTTTCTTAAGTCTGATTAATTTCCCAAATTAAGGCTTCATTGATTTTTTTTTTTTAGAGAAAATTCTGGAGACATTCACCAATTCCACATTCATTAAATCTTCTTGGAAGGTTGTAATGTTAACTGCTCCATCAAGGAGCAGTTCCCAGTTGAATCATATGCTCCCAACTGTCTTTTTAACATATTTTACTCAATTTCTGTCTCCAAGAATCACAAACTATTGTAATGAAGTTTCTTCTTTTCATGGATCATGGACAATTTTCAAAACCTATAATATTAAATGAAAGAACAGCAAAGACCAACCAAATAAAAATGTGTGTACAAAGGTCACACTTCCCGAGAGAACCTTGTTTAATGTTATTGCAGTAGTGAACGTGGGTGTGGCTATAAAAGGCATGGAATAGAGTGATCACTGTGTTAATGAATTCAGTTTCAATCTTCTGATTTTTTTTAAATTATCATTTAGAAACTTTTTATCCACATGAGTATTATGCCTGCGGGAATATAAGTACACTCTCATCTTGTAATGCCTGAGGAGGTCAGAAGAAGGTGCCAGATCCCCTTGAACTGGAGCTATGTACAGTTGTTAGTTGCCATGTGGGTGCTGGGAACTGAACTCAGGTCCTCTGCAAGATCAGCCACTGCTCTTAACTGCTGAGCCATCTCTCCAGATCCTAAAATTTTATATTCCTAAAATACTAAGACATATTATATAATGAGTTATTATTTTGTGATTAGCTATTGTTGTTTTTATAGTAATATAATAGTACAGCGTACTTACAACAACTCCATTAGCAGATAATCATAAATCACTTGTTTTATGTTATAGAATATATTCTTTTCAATATAGTTTTAAATTTCACTTATGCCTACTACTACCTACCACGCACCTATCTATACAGTGTCTTTGTGGAGACAGGCGTCATTCAGCCTACTACCACTCACCACACAGCTAGCCATATGGTGTCTTTGTGGAGACAGGCTCATATTTCACTTGTCCTTGCTTTTCAGTCTGTCACCGTTATACTGACTGCACTGAGCAGTGCTCAAATCTGTTCAGGATGCATGCGTATCTGACCAACATTCTGAACCAAAGCTCCCTGCTGACCCCCAACAAGTTTTTGTTCAAACTACTCAAATGTATTACTCTCAAAGTTTTTATATTTTAATGAATAGGTCAGAGAGATGTCTCAATGGGTAAAGTGCTTGCTGTGCAAGCATGAGGACCTGAGTTCAAATCTCCAGAATCTATATACCACCAGACACAGAGAGTGTTTGTGATCTCAGTGCTCCTACAGTGAGATAAGAGGCAGAGATAAGGAGTCTTCTGGGGCTCATAGGGCAGCCAATCTGTTGTGTTGAACGGCTAGCAAGGAGACTTTATTAGTTTCTTCTTGTTGTTTTGATAAAATACCATATTCAAAGGCATTGTAAGGAAGGCTTCATTTTTGCTTAGGGCTCCAGAGGTCGAGTTTATAATGGCAACCATATTCTTCACCCAAGTATCAAAGGAATGATCTCAAGCCCAGTTGCTAATAGAGACCTTGCTCCCTGCTGAAATTTCTTGGTATTACATCCACAATAGGTATTACTTTCTGCACTATGTCTTCTAGGATCATATGAGAATGGCCTACTAACCTCTGCTGATAGCATTCAACCATTTTTATTGTCCAAAGTTCCAAAGACTCCAGCAGCCCTCCAAAGTTCAGCCCTGTCAGATACTTCACAGCAACCACCCTCCTTTTCTGTACCAAAGTCTTCATTAGTTACTTTTTTCTGCTGTGATAAGATGTCATTACCAAAGGCAACTTGAAAAACACTGTACTTTGACTTATAGCTCCACAGGGACAGTCCACAATGGTGGGAGCCATGATAGCAGGCCACCAGAGCAGGACGCTTGCTGATCAGATGCTCTAGAGCAAACGTGAGGCTGAGAGAGTGAGCTGGAAGTGAGGTACAGCTATAAATCCTGAGCCCTCCCTGAGTGACATGCCGACCCCTCCAAAAGACCCCCACATTTTAAAAGTTCCACAGTCTCCCGAACAGTAGCTCCAGCTAGGAACCAAGTGTCCCAGTAAGTGAACCAGTGGGGGCCATTTCCCATTCGAACCACCACGGAGACCTGGCCTCAAACAAGGTAGAAGGCAAGGACGAGCATGCACAGGACTGTCCTCTGGCCTCTGGACTAAATACAGACACATGAAACTGCATCTATCTACACACATACATGTTTAATCATACATATACAAAAATATGAATGGTATCTGATTTCCTCAAGCACACTGTGGAATATACATCCTCATACACGCACAACACAGAGACACATACATGTGCACACACACATTTACATATAACAGTAATAACTATTATAACTATACTTACCATCACTGATTATGACAATATCACTCCATTTATCATATAGTATTATATTAATTAATAAATCTGTGGTTATAGGGTTTAAAAATGACAACACTTTCAGAATTATCATTTTGACAGTGAAAATGAAAAGACTCAGAACGTTATAGTTGAAATCGATCCTGCTTGTTTAGTAACATCTGTGGAATCTATCTCCCTTCCCATACTTATTTCTTTAACAGTAGAAACTTTCTCTGATTTTATTGTCATTTTAATTGGAAGTTCACTATGCAGCTGAGGCTAGCCTGAATCTCACAGAGATCTGTCTGCCTCTGCCTCTCTTCTGGAATTAAATCTGCATGTCACCATGCTTGGCTAATCTCATTTCTTAAAGTGGTTTTGTATGCTGAGTAAGAAGACAGTAAATACTGCATTATTAAATCAGTAGGTGACTGAAGAAATGAATGGTAATGTGAATGAGCTTCCAGAGCATTGGAACGAGCAGTATTAGCGAATTGATGACCCAACTCTTACTATTTCACTCACATCTGTTATGGTTCCATGTGTCCAGTGTCCCAAACTTGCTAATCCTGTGCAGCTCAGTAGCTTTACATGCATCAATTCTTCCATATAATTTTAAGCATCCTCCTGACCTGGCTTCGTGTCTCTGATACAAGGGGAAAATTAGATCCGCCTTAGGGCAGGCAAGCTATAAATCTCAGCAGCTGCCCTGAGGAGAAGGGAGTAAGCCATCTTCATAAAGCCTTGCAGCTGGCCTGGGGGTCAGGCACCTGGCAGGCTAGCGATCACATGGCAGAGACAGGAAGAGAGTTTCCGAGAAAAGGTGCAGAACGGCAAGTGTTGGGACAGCCCTGAGGGTTGGGGAAAGCAAGCTTAGAAAGGTCGGGGAAAGAAGAGGAAAGTGAACACTTTACTGAGTTCTTCAGAAAGAGTAATAAGCAAGGGGAAATGAGTCAGTGGCGGTTTCTCATTTGAACAACACCGCCCAGCCGTTAACCACGACCTCCCAAGAATCTGAGTTGCATCCCAGAAGAGCAGAGAGGGCCAGGAAGTATGGCCGGCTGTTAGAGAATCAAGATGACTATATATACTTAAACAAGCACTTAGGGATCTCAGAAGTACCGCAGACCAGCAAAAGACAGCACTTTTAAAATCACATCTAATGACATCTTCCTTAGATTGCCTGAAAGAAAGATAAAGACACCTTTGAATCAACTAGACCATTGAAGTGGAGAAAAGGACGTTTGGTGGTTCCATGAGGAGAAGGAATGCAACAGGATGTCAGGAGACAATACTAGGTAGTTTCTCAAAGCATGGGGCTTGCAGGGGTGGCGATGAGGAATGCAGGAGGGACTCATCCAGAAAATCTACTCATAAAAAGACACACTGAAATGATACCAGTGAACTGAAAATCTTTTTAAAGCAGATTTAATTTCTTAGAGTACTTTTAGATGTCCAAAAAAAAAAAAAAAAAGGCAACACCTTATGCATTAATGATAGCGTGTTCTGCTAAGGAGAGGGCTCAGTGGGTAAACATGCTGGCCTGCAAGGATGGTGAAGGGATGTGAACTAGTGCCCTAGAATCTACACGTATGCAGGAGTGATTCAACTTCACGAAGTAACACTTCAACTCTGCAGGCACAATGTGGCATGCTTGCAGCTACATACATATCAACATATCACACAAAGCAAACCACAATTAAAACAATAAAGTACATATGCCCATGATGGTGGATACCGCTAATCTCAGTACGAGGGCCATGAGATGGGGGCTAGCCTGGTCTATATAGCAACTGTAGGCCAGCTGGGGCTACAAGGAAATCCTGTCAAAAAAAAAAAAAAACCCTAAAACAAACAAAAACGAATACAGCTAATTTATATTTACATTTAATATAACTAATGAAAAGTGTTGATGCATTGTTATTTAATCTCCTGTGTCACCTGGATTTCAATTGCCTTTGTCTACTGTCCTGTCCGGTTTATGTCCTATTCTAACCACTGTAGCTTTCATTTTCTGGGATCTATGTCTCTCTGGCGTATCTTTATTGGTACAGTTTTCTTTTTGTTTGTTTCCTCTTTATGAGCAATTTACTCTCTTTTTTCATATTTTGGCAATCTAAATTTCTCTATTTCCTGCAAAGCCATAGAATCAACCACTTTTGAAAGGAACCCTGATTCCTTTATAGGGGATGACCTTGTAAATTCTGTTTTCAATTTGCATATGTTAAAGTTCATTAATTTAACACTATATTTTGATATAAGTTGTAGCTATTGCAGAGTCACTTCTTAATTATTATTAGATTACAGGGAATAGCTTCACTTTCCCAAAAATAACTCTTGTGATTTACCTACTCCCCATCTTTCTGAATCCACAGTACCTGCTGAAATTTGTAATCTCTAAAATTTTGAATATTTCAGAAGTTAATATAAAAGAAATCTTTTACTATGTAAAGGTTTCCATACATTTTATACTTTGAGCAATTTTCATTTAAAATCTCATTCATATCTTTTCAGGACTTGGTAGCTTATTATTTCTAAAAACTAATAATATTCCATTGTTTGGATATACCTACAGTCTATATATCTATTAAGCTTCATAAGGTCATCTCTGTGGCTTCTTGTTATACTGCTATAAAAATCATCCACAGATTATTGACATAACTCACTAGAGTACTGAGGAGTAGATTTGGAGGATCTTACATAAGGCAATGTTTAGCTTTGCTGGATTATTTTTCAAAATGCCTATATGGCTTTCATTCTTACCAGCAATGAGTAATATTTTCTATTTCTGTTCTTTCCTCTGCAATATATTTCTCATCATTTGAGTTTCAGCTATTCTAATAGGTATGTAGTGATGTTCTGTATTGGTTTGCAATTCATTGATAACAGAGTATGGAACAGTCTTTCAGATGTTTACCAGTTTTCTGTATTTCTTGTTTGTTGGGATATACACTTAGTTATTTTGCTTTATTTTATTTATTCATTTTTATTTTATGCCTATGAGTGTTATGCTTGCATATATGTAAGTGTACCCTTGTCATGCAGAGCCCATGGAGGACAGAAGAGGGCATCAGATCCCCTGGAACTGGAGTTATGGACAGTTGTTAGACTCCATGTGTGTATTGGGATTCCAACAGCCAGTGCTCTTGACCGATGGGCTATCTTTCCAGACCCTACTTTGCTTAATTTTAAATAGATTGCTTGCTTTCTTATTGTTTAACCCTAAGACCTTTTGTAGGACCCCCGCTTTCATGGAAAAATGCCTGCTTCCCTTTGTTAGCTTACCTCCTCCCAAACTAGAAAGTCCCAGAGGCCACAAAGGGTTATGTCAACATCTCATGGTATGTGAGATAACATCTGTGGGTTAAACATTCCACAAGAAGAGCCCCTAATATCCCGTCTATAGAATTGTGGGTTAAACATTCAGTTAAGTCAACATCTTGTGAACTGCAAAATAATGTGTGTGGCATTTCTGGAAAAAAGGTCGGACTATGTAAAATTGTCTTCTCTGTGACCCTGGTCTGTAGGCCAAAAGCCAATTCAAATGTAACAAGTACCCTATATGTTAATGCATAATTATCCTGTGGGTTTCTACTATAAAAACCTGGCCTGGCAGAGGTCAGGTGTGCTTGGCTTCCCGAGGCTAAGTCACCCACTTGTGCAAGTGAAATAAAATCCTCTTGCTGTTTGCATCTGACGGTCTGAATTCTTGGGACTGACTCTCAGGCAGCCTAAAGGAGTTCGAGTCCCCTGGGCTGAGAGTGAGGTCGAGGTTCCCTGAGGTTGGGCTTTCAGGCGACCTAAGGGGTTCGAGTCCCCTGGGCTGAGAGTGAGGTCTAACACTTTATTGTTCTGTTTTTTAAAAAATAAGTTTTTTTTTTTAATCAGGTAGGAGTTTTGCAAATATTTCTCTTAATTTGTGCATTTTTTCTGTCTCTTAGCAATATTTTTTACACAACAGAAGTTCTCATTTTAGTAAATCCTGTATATTAATTTTTCTTTCTTTGTGACTCAGAATTATAAAACATCTTTAATGCTATACATCTGCTGAAGGCTTATAAAGAAAAACCTGGAACTTCTTCATATTAACACTTCTTCTGCTGAATCTTCTTTCCTGATCCTCTAGAAATTAGTGTTTGACTTTTAACTACTTATCTCAAAATGCTGTTATCTTTAAAACATCAAGCTAATAAAATATTTAAAATAAATAGAATAATTGTCTTTACTTACTTCACAGGTATAGTATCTTTGATTTTATTTCATCTATAGCTTTATCATTCAGTGGTTTATATCCATAATATTATGGATTTAAATTAAGGAATTATTGAAAAAATACATATCTTATTTTGAAATGAACCATGAATTCAGGGTAAGAATATCTACCTTCAGAAAATAAAAGTCCAACAACTTTGAATTATATTACTGTCTATGTTTCAGATACAGCAAAAAAGGAAAATTGTCATGATAAAAACACTTTTTGAGAAAAATTACTATAAATAACTGATTAATTAGCATTCCTGTGAAATGTTGCAAGGTATCTTAATAAAATTTTCACAGATATAGACATTTGAGACATCTGTGAAACTCCTTTGAGGAGAAAATAGAGTAATCACGTAAATCAGGCAAATAGCTTAAGATGTGAATAATTATTAACTTAATGAACCACATCTGATTATCTTGCAGTGACAATGAGAGCTGAATGGAAGGAAATTTTAATTTATGTCATGTACGAAAAGCATAATTTGAAATAAAATGAGCAAAATTGGTGCAGACCCCACCATATAAGTAGAGAACAACTCATGTTCTAAGACACCCATAAAAATTTGGAAAGCAAAGCAATTCAGGATCTCTTCACCAATTGTGAAAACAATGTGTTAGATATAAAACAGAATTAACTCAAATTGAGTAAATACAAATATTCCACTTTTAATTTTTAATAGCTGAATAGTACACGGATGGACTTTTATATCTTATTATTTAAACCTCTAAGTGAGCCTTCCAATCTAAGACATGGAGACTGCTACAATGCTATCGTGAGAGATGGGCAGAGGTTTAGAGATTCTTGTGATCCACGTAGCAGATTACTGAATGAAATTGCTGATTTTAAAGGTTTTATTTTTATTTGTGTATGGGTAGAGTTTGTATGCCATGTGTGTTTGGATGCCTGGTAGAGTGCAGAGAAGGACACTGGAACCCCTGGAGTTGGAGTTACAGGCAGTTGTGAGCCGTCTGACATGTGTGCTGGGAACTGGGTGTGTTCTGTGAGAACAGAGAGCACCCAACTTCTAAGGACATGGCTAATTTTAATGAATGTTTATTTTGAGTTTGAGGGGCTACCATCCACCATAGCAGGAAATGTGCATTAGCAGGAGCTCTAGGCCCCACCACAGCCAGTCAGAAAGCAGAGAGGAAGTCCAGCCAAGGCACACAACCTCCAGTGATTTACTTCCTCCAGCACGTCTGCACTTCCCAAACCTTCTGTAACCTTCAAAAATAGGGATTTAGTGTTCAAACTTAAGAGTTCCTGGGAGTCATTTGAACCATATGAGCAAACAATTTCTATATCCTTGTGCCTGTTTGACTTTAAACAGCCACCAAAACAGTATATCATTGATGTCACTATGGTTTAACTCAAATGATAGAAGTTTCAGAGGTGAAGCAAATGATTGAACTGATTATAATTTACATATATCAGCTATTGAAATAGTGTCAAACGCCACACTGAAAATGACCTAAGATAATTTAATTTTAATTTCTGTGGGCATAACCAAAGGGTACAATATTTTCTTCCACTCCATCCAACACATTTCCTCTGTACATTAAAAGAGAAACAGGCATCACTCTCGACCAGTGAAAGCAGTATCACAGTTGAGTCAGAGGTGGGAACTATTACCATGCATTTATGTACGATATAATATTACTAAAATTTTCAAATCTTCTTTCCAGAATTCATATAAACTATTAAGGGGTTATGTTATATGCTAAACCACAGGTCTTCTTGTTTGTCATAAATGACAATGTAAGAAGAGAAATTAGTTACTAGATTGTTGGATGATAACAACCACATTATAGAATACTTGTTATGGGAAAGGATAGTTTTGAAGATATTCCTGTGTCTTCCTTTTATGGGCAAGAAGCTTCACTCTTATGTAAACCCAGATACAATTCTGCAAGTGAGCTACTGTCATTTTGCTTCTTCCTTAAACCAGTGAATTCCAAACATCTACAATAATTGCACCCTTTGAGCCCTCAGAGGATCCCTGCTGAAGCTCCAGACGGCATAGGATATCATCTCCAACACAGCTCTAGAACACGAAGAATCCACAGGCAATTAGTTCTGTTGATTTAAAGAAATGTCAGAATAACAGACCATAGAATAATGCTATGAAACTTAGACTGGTAAGGAGAAGGATCAGCGATGATTTTGTTTTATGTATGGAAGTATTTACTGCTTCTCTGGAAATTTCCTCAATGATACATGCTCCAACCGTGTATAGGTTTGACTTATTTAAATCATTTGTATGAAATACTAATAAAAGCCATAAAAAGATCAGGCTGGATGTGGTAGAGCATGCCTTTAATCCCAGCAAAGTGAAGGTGGACACAGAAGGCACATATGTTCAGAGCTAAACTTAGCTGCAATAGTGACTTGTCAGAAAGTCCAAGACCCCGTCTCAAATGAACAAATAAACCAACAACAAAAAGGAAAATCCTTTCCTTTTTCCTTTTCTTTTTGACAAGGTCTCAAACAAGTAATAAAACATATCATTTTATGTGATTAGTTGAAATAAACTTTGTACCAAGAGTGTTAAGTTTCTTGACTTTAACAATAAAACTAATTAAAAGAACCAACACACCCAAGGGTTCTGCCATTTGTTTTTCCAATCAGCATTGTACAGCTGTATGTGATGGTTTTCTTCTGAAATATCCTTAAATGGTTCATTTATCAAAGACATGTTGCCCAGTGCCCAGCACTTTAAGCAGGTGAAAGATCCTTTCAGATTATGAGACGCTAGACTCTTCCGCATTCTTTCTCTCCTTCCTTTTTGACTGTGAAGTGAAGAGCTTGTATATGTGTGTGTGTGTCTGCATGCTCACACACACAGACACACACGGACATATACACCAACATTATGGGCTACTTCTTCAAAGGCTCCAAAATCAGTGGATTTGCTCAATCTTGCACAGGAGGCTCCTAAATTATGAGTAGACTTAGCCTATTTTAGTAAGATGATTATCTCCAATAATTAATACAGCAGCAAAAAGCTGGATTAAATACTTTTATTTTATGGAAGTGGTTTCAATATAATGGGTAAGGGAAACATTCTTACCTAGACCAAGTGTGTGGTACTGGCTCAGGATGTACATTCTCTCAGAATTTCAAGAGGGAAACTTCTATAAGATTAAATTAGGTATATGCCAAAAGGTAGCAAAAAAAAAAAAAATCAAAACACAAAAACTAAACAGAAAATAACCCCTGAAAATTGCAGCACACCAAGAATTAAATTAAATATAACTGAACTAAATACTTAATACTATAAAATACTTTATAGTATTAAGAACAGCAAACCGCCCTCATTTTTTTGCCCCTGCCCCGGTTCTTTGCATACCATTAGCCATGCATTCCACATTCACAGCTGCAGCTAGCTGAGAGATTCACTGTGAGATAGTAAGCAAGTATCTCCCGGATGCCTGCATCAATGTCAGATTTTAAAGTGAGAAATTTCACAGTGCAATTCAACATTTATCGTATACTTAAGAGAAAAGATAACACAAAGGCCTGAGGTGATTAAATGGATACTAGAATCAAATCGATTTTATGTTTTACCTGAAACGGTTTCCTAGATGAAGGAGGATAGGAAAATCTAAGGACATGGAGTTCAACACAAAACCAACCATAAAAACATAAATGAAAATACTTCTCGGTGGTAAAGAAAGGCAAAATCATGAAATTTGCAGGTAAATGGGTGGAACTAGAATCTGTGGAGTAACACAGACTCAGAAGAACAACTGATCATGTTCTCTCTCATATACGGATCTTTATGTGAGTCTGGATCCTGATGTAGCTACAGAACCAGGAAAATGGAAAGGAACCAGGGAGGTAACGGGAAATAAGGAACCTGCGAGAGAAAAACAGTAGGAGACAGGTGTGACTGAGGGAGAAATGGATAAAATAGGGATATTAAGCTGGAGGAGGAGGGAGGGCTATATAAGGAACTTTGGGTATAAAGGGGAAGAAGTAGCTCAAGAGAGGGGGCCCCTAGGAGACGGGTATTATCAAGGGAGAAAAGGGAATATTCTAAGTGGGAAGGGGCTAGACAAGGTAAGAGAGAGACATACATAATGCCAGTAGTGTAAAACCCTGGAGGGAACTGTATTAGTCTAACAACCTAACGACAAATTCCAGATCCAATATTTCTACATTTGTCCATGTGTATGGCTGAAGGCTATATATCAAGAAACAGTGTCAGACAGGAAAATCCTTCCTTTGAGTTGTTGGCAGGGTAGTCCAAGACATTCCCAAAGTTACACAGGCTATTGCCACAGACCTTGATTGCCTCCCAGAACTTGAAGGCAAGACACTATTGTTGAAAACAGGACATACTTCATACAGAGGATTTGGAGCAATGGAGCAGGAACTGACCTGAAAGCCACTTCCCTAAGGTTGCTCTCATATCCTTGGTGAAAACAATTCAAGCTGCTAAGGGAGAACATCAATGGATGGTCCAATCCCAGCTTCAAGGCCAAATAACAATATCAAGGGACCAACATAGCAGATAACATTGGTGCAATAGTGACACTTTTATCTTGGGGGTAAACAACAGCTACCTAACTGGACTTAAAGTCCACTCAATGGGAGGAGATTCATGTGTGGTCCTGTAAACACAGGCAAATGCACATGTCTAGAGAGATCATAGAACTTAGAGGAAACTCTAAGGCTCTCTAGACAAATGTAATTTCTTACTGTGTGAAAAATATATATTACATATTTATAGAGAAGTATCCCAGTCACCACTCATCAACGAAGCTTCTTTTGCACCGGATGGAAACTACTACAGAGTACCACAACTGGTCATAGACAGACAATGTCTGTGAATCGCACAAGCCTAAGTGATACATTTATAATGCAGTCTCCACAACTAAAGTTCACAGAACAAACAACAAGGAATAAAGAAGACACTAATGGATCTCTCAGTTCTTGTTAGTGAAGCTCCCTCATGCAACAGAGTGCTGGGAACACAAAAAGCCACAAATGGTCAAAGCATAGAGAATACGAGTCTGCAGAGCATGGGTCCTAGGACAGGATTGCGATGTTAAACTTTACCCACATAGGGCTAGGGGACATTTGAGGAACAGCGGACAGAAATATTTAAGAGCCAGGGCACAGATGAATGGCCATATGGAAATAGAGTCCTATAAACTCTTGGGACCCTGCTCACATGAACCTAGAGCAATGTTGTCAATATACTCAAGACTCATGCAAACTCAAGCACACAAAACTCCAGCACTGAACTGTGGAAATAGGCAATAAACTCCAATCTTAGTCAAAGAATTATTGGCAGCCAATTACTGCCAGATGGGGAAGAACTGATCTTCTTAAAGGGAAGAAATATACATAGGCTAACTAGACCCCAATGATAAACTTGCAATGAAGAATGTCTGGGGACACTAAGTTGACAGATTAGGACTTAATATAAATGATAGAATGTATTGACTTCAGGGGATGTGGTTATAGACTGTCCCTGGGAAGAAAAGTGTACAATGATGATTAAGATTGAGATGCTGTTTGAAATACACAAAATTTCAATAAAAATTTACAAACTAAAAAGAAAATGAAATACTTCAAAATAAGTGAATAATTGCAACTGAAAGTATTCGAGTATGTAAAAGAAGGTTTAAAACTAAGCAAAGGAACAAAAACAACAAGATAATAAATTTAGGAAAATAATAGATCTCAACTGAATATAACAGTGAATCCATTAAATGTTAATGTGTTACAAATTCCAATAAAAAAACCTATAGGCTATTAAAAACATATAAATAGTAAATACCATCATCAAAAATTTGAATTGTCAATGTCAAGTAAAAATAGAATGAAATACCCTGACTGAATAAAGTACTATCATTCAAATAATGAACGCTATGACCTCATGGTTATATTGCATCATATGGAATGGGAGGGGAGAACATAAGACTTAGGATTATAGAAGAAACTTTCATCATGATTGAAGCCAGCTAATTAAGAACAAATAAATAATTATAAGGCTATTAATCGAGCCTTGGTTGCATTAATAAAACTGAGAAAATTAAAAGATGGCATTATAATTGATATTTGATCACTCTTCTCTCAATAATTGATTTAAGAAATATCCCTGATCTCATCTGCCACAAAGGGCAACAGATGTAGAAGAGAAGAATACTGAATTGTGTGCTGTCAAAATGCAAAACATTTTTACTCTTCCAGGGATACAATTATATTAAACTGGATAGCAAGTCAGAGACTAGAAGAAAAAACATTAATAAACAGATATTTGGAAAAATATTGGTGCCCAAGTAATAAACATTTCTCCTTTAGCAAAATGACAGAAAGCAGACAAACCAAGGGAAATATGAGTAAGGCAGTGAATCGAAGCTTCATGAGATAAGATATCTAAATATTCAGGCTCGCGACATATAGTCAACATTATTAGTTTTCATGGAAATCAAACAATTTCCATGGAAAATTACAATGTTGTAGTAGGATGCATTTACTGGAATAATTAGATTAAAAGGCACATAATGCTAAAATATTAGCAAAGATATAAGAGCAGGAAAAATTTTCACACAGTGTTTATGGAAACATAAAATGCTAGTTGTCTTGTAAGTTAAACGACTTCATACTTGGGTCTAATAACTCCAGCAGTATAATTTTTCCCATAAATGAGATGAAAACATGTTTTCACATCAGCACATTCATAATTTCCAGACTTTGGAAACAGCTATAAAACAAATAATATATCATATAAAAAATTTGAACTACATCATAAAAATTAAACTTATTATGGATTTACACAGTAACATGAATGAGTATAGAAATTCAAGGCCACTGAATAGAAAATTCTGTTCATAATAAATAAAATCAACAGAGTAAATTATGTAGAAAACAACTAGAATTCTTGTTTTTAAAGATCTACAACCCAGGTAATCTGTAAAAAGTTGCGAGAACATCTTTTGTCAGCTATGAAAGTCTTTTTTAACTGGATCAGATACTGTATTTTCAGGTATACATATTTTTCAAAGCTCAGAGAATATACATGGCAATTTTTGTATGAATTATATGCAAATTACAAGTCAATTTCAAAGCTAAAGAATAACACTTTGTACTTAGTATTTTTGCTTCAATGTTTAGGAGGATATTCACAGATTTCTGATTTTTACCTTGAATTGGTTTCAACATACAAGATCAGATAATGGATGTATAGAAAGATAGAACGCTATTTGCAAACATCTTACAAGTGCATAAAATATTAAGGTAAAACAGAGCCGGCAAATAGACGAATGTTCAGGCTCTTATTCAATCAAAGTTTTGTCAAATTTTCTGAAGCATTTTAAAATTAAATATCGATAATAATTAAAATATCCATTAAACACCCCCATGAGCAAATTGTTAAGGTAAAAATGCCCTTGTCAGCTATTGAAGGCCATATCCTAGAGTCAAATATTGCAATTTCACAAAATTCTGCTCAAATTACCTACCCATGTGTGAGAACGAGTTCAATTCTAGCTTTCCCGCTACAAAAAAACGAATTTCTTCAATTCTAGAAAGGGGAAGACATTTTTGCGTTGCATATTTTCACTTGGAATTTATTGAAAGCTATTTTACTGTGTAGATGTGTGCACATGTGTCCCGCCAGCGGAACAGCAGTGAGCTTGAGACTCTTCTAACCTGGAATGAGTGGAGACAAACAGACAGAACACGCAGGACAGTGAAGACAGACAGGACAGACACATGAGGACAGACGGACCTGGGCTCTTCAGGCTGTGCGCTTTATTGTTCTAGTGGGTATTTACAATTTTGGGGAGTCAGGCACCCATACAGGAATGTGGTAATTAACAGAGAGACATTATCTCTAACCTTCAAAGCCCCCCAGGAAGTTGTATGTATACCAGGAAGGTGGCACTAAGAGGGGGAGGCAGGAGCTTTGAACCAGGGGAGTGCTAGAACCCTGGTGCCATCAGAGCGTCCTTTTTAGCTCAACTCCGGTGAGAAGAAGGTGAGTCCTTTTGTCAGACCCCAGGACATTCCTGTGAAACTTAGTTACAAAGATTAAAGACTGAGTTTGCCTACAGGTGGTCACAGGCGGGTGGAATCTCCCTAAAGCTGATTTCTCTGAGATGAACTCAAACTACAAGCTGGCTGTTTTCTCTAGCTCATGGCATACAACACACATGAGTGCAGGTGTCCCCAGAGGCCAAAAGTGCATCCTGGATGCCCTGGAACTTAACTTCCAAGGAAATGTGAGTGGCCCAACGTGATGCAGGGAACTAAATTTGGTTCCTCTTCAAGGAAAGCACGTTCTGTTGAAGCATGTGTACCCTGAAAGACATTTCCTCTAGCACAGTGCAGTAAGGAGATACTACAACTAGAGACAGCAATAATTAGTTAAAACCTAAGTTTTACCTATTGTTTGGCTATGAGACAATGAATAAGAAAATTTAAGTGCCTTTTTAATCTTTTAGTTCCCCACCCCCTCTCTGTGTGTGTTTGTGTGTGTGTGCACGCACGCACTAGATTACTGGTAAAATTTCCGTCCTTCGAAAATGATTGTGTGCCAGAGAATCTCTAAGCCTCATTATGGATCTTGTCTCCCCAGCAAGGGCATTGCACATTCTTTATTGAAAATATCTCCAGTATGAAATGGGGAACTAGAAGTCAGGAAACACCTTTATCAGAGAATCTTGCACTTTGATCCCTCGACCTGGAAATATCACACACACACACACACACACACACACACACACACACACACACACAAAATAACAGATTCCTCTCATTGTTTACAATGAGAAAAGCATGCAGCTTTCAGCACTTTGATATGTAAAGCATGCATACATGCATTCATTATGTTGGGTGGAGGGCAAGAAGGGGTCCCTAGGGATTAAGGTTATATGCCAAAGTCAAAAGAAGAGCACATAGCTCAGTGAGCTTGTTTTCACTGCAAGCAGTAACTTTTTGATTGCAATGTTAGGTGAAAGTCTTTAGTCCAAACTATGTCTTAATGTAAAAGTAATTTCTACAGCTGTGACTATTAAATGTGAAAATATAAGAGTACCCACTGCCATGGAGTAAAGGCGCAATGCCTTTTTTGACTATCTGTATGCTTATTTACATATGTAGATAATAAGTAATCATTTTATTATTTGTTATGAATACCATACATATTTTATTATTTCCAATAGTATTATCAGTAAGATGAACAAAGAAAGTATTTTGAATGGATACTCTATTCATGAGGGGATTGCAGTCCTTATTCAACCAAAGAAAACTAAAGTACTCTTCTGTTACATATATACATGTATTCATTAGCATGGCAACACTGGTACTAAACCCCCGTGGAGAACTATCATCAAATCTCAGAATGGCTGAGGAGCTGGAATGTGCAAATGAAACGCAGTAGAAACTCTTCATAGCCTCAGTGCTGCATTATTGATGTGATGTATTTATTAGACTAAAGTTGATCTCAAGAGATTATTATACTTTATTGAAGAACAATAAGAATCCATTGGGTACTTAAATGAGTCTTTCATTCTTTCAACAGAATTCTATATTTAAATTAAGTCACCTAGTCCTTTCTAGACTAGGAATGTGGGTGATATAATTAAAGTCAGGCCCTGAGTACAGAAGTCAGTGTTAGGTCTGATGATCTTCTCCACCCTGGAGAGTCTCATTGTCTTCAGGAAGCGGATGAAACACACACACACACACACATTGCTTTACATCTGATGATAATGAATCTATTCCCATTTCCAAGGACATGATCTACAACCTGCAAGTGAAACTTTCACTTGTCACTTGTATGCCTGATGCCACTTTTCTTTGCCTTGAGTTTGATGCAACTGTGATGAAAAGTTCCGTGCATGGTGCCCTCCTCCTTTTCTTCCTGTCAGCTGGCGGGTGTTAATCAGTCACATTCAGTCAGTAAATATGGAAGAATTTAGAAAGCTGTGCCTCCTACAGCATGCACTGTATACAATGAAACACAAAGCCATAGTTTTCCTCAAGCTCCTTCTTCAGTGTGAATTTGGTGTCCTACTCTGATGATAGGGCATGTGATTCTTTGACTATGGATTGTGGGCTATAATAAAGGTAACTTCATCTCTGAACAGATGAAACGGATTCCTAATAGGAAAAGAAAGAAGTGTTTCTCATTCTAATAATGTTATTACTCCCAAGGGACTTATGTATCATTGAGCAGTAGTGATGTTAAGATCTCAGCATTGATGCATGCTGAAAAGGTGACAAGAAGTTCCAGGGCATCAGTAGCTATTAAATTTTGTAAGTGGGGGGTCAGTACTGACAGACTTATGAACAGCTTCCATCACTGTTCCTGCTGTGGGGGCCCGCTTCATGTGCCCAGACTCTCATATCCAGAGGGGTCAGTGATGAAGGCTGACAAATGTTAACTTGCCAAGCATGTTTACAGATTGTTTAGTGCTATTTTCACAGTAGATATTTTCAGGTAGCCAATACTATGAAATGTACTTCTCAGCTGCCGCCCTATGTCTAGCCATACCTCTTACGCATGTTCTTACTGTCTGATCTCAAGGTTTTCTTTGAAAAATGCTCCTGATAGCTTGTGACACCATTTCCCATTGCCCAGGACTGTGTATTTATCCTTAAAGCTCGCCTTCCATGTGTAGCTGATTATATATACACTGTTCAAACTTCACGTGTGGTGAGCAAGCCCCTACTCATTGCTTAAATGAGCCACCTGTATCACCCCCTCTCCTCCCAAGGCTTAGGGATTATTGCCTAAAAGGGAGCAGGACAGAATGCATAAGACCTGTGAAAACCCAAGTCAGAGAAAAATTCAGAATGGATGTGGCAAGTGGGAAAGAAGCCCTAACATTAGCTGAAGATCTGTTGGCAACTGACAACTGCTGCGTAACAGAGATTCCATTTTCTTTGAGACTGTGATGCCTGGTAGATTGACCAGAGTCCAAGTACTGGACCCACAGCCAGAGTTCGGGGGAAACACAAATTAGAATCGGTAGGCTGTTAGAAAGATGATAATTGGGGCTGGAGAGACAGCTCAATAGTTAAGAACACTGACTGCTCTTGTAGAGGACCCAGGTATGGTTCCCAGCACCCACATGGTAATAGAGGACATGATGTCTGACAAAGCTAGTACGGTGGATGTGGAGATGGCCGAGGAGTTCTCATATAATCAAAATACATTGTATGAAATTCTCAAATAATCAATAAAATATTTTAAAATGAAGCCAGTATGCATTTCTGAACTGCCATTCAACTTACAGCCATATGCTCCATTCAAAGTATAACCATAAAGTGAGCTCATGCTCTTCATCCTGTATTTAGTTGATCGTATGGAAATACTGTGTCATCATAGACATAACCCAAGTGAGGCACACTGGCACCACTGTGAGGGTTGCCATGGTGGTCTTGGTTACTTCCTGGTGCAGCTTACTTCTCTGTCATAGTCCTAGTCAGACTTGCTGTCTGATGTATGATTTCTATGTTGTGACAGACATCTGCTGGTGCCAACTAACTTTGTCCAAAGAATCCTATTTCTTATGTAAAATGGAGACTGAAAGATAGCTCATTGTTTTTTGGTATAATATTTTACAAGGCCCCGAGACAAATAACACATATTTTTCTGATTATCTTATGATAAACAAACTCTGACAGATAATAAACTTTCTTACAGCACTTCTACTGTGGAATGTCCAGTGTTCTCGCCTCTCTGTCTCTTCCCTTCTTGTAACTTAAGACTGACAGTTTTCTCAGTAAGAACCTTTACTTTCCTCTGACTTTTAAGAGTCCTTCTATCTAGAGCTCTCTTGGGATCCTTCCTAAGATATTAAAGTGTGTTCCAAAAGAATATACCCAATTTGATGTCTTTTGCTTAGTCATTTCCTACTTAAGCCCCCACTATCAAGTATACACAAAACTCCCCAAGTCTGACCAATATGTACCAATAGAGTCTTTCATCTATTCAAGATATAATCTTGTCTCTCCTTTATCGTGTGGTTCTGTTTTCCTTTCTACTGCCTTATACTTCCACATCACTGAGGAAAATCAGGATAGGAACTCAAGTAGGAACTTGAAGCAGAACCCATGAAGGAACACCGCTTTCTGTCTTGCTTACAAGCTCATGGTTAGCTCTCTTATACAAACCAGGAGCGCTGCCTGAGAAAAAGTGGACTGAGCAATACTACTTAAATTAAAAAACTATTTCCCACAGACATGTCCATGGGCCAATCAGATTTAGGAAATTCTTCAGCTGAGATTCCTTTTCAGGTTACATATCCAACAGATACCTGATCTCTTTTATGTTGGTATGTAATCACAGTTGTGGCAGTCTTACAAACAAGGAAGTATATTAGTTATGTAGAGCCGCTATAGCAAATTTCATATAATTAGTGGTTTACAGAGAAAATATATTTTCACAGTTTAGGAATTTGGAAGTGCAGTATCAAAATGTCAATGGCTGTGGTTTCTCATGAATCTTCTCTCTTTGGCTGGAAGAGGACCATCTTTCTCCTCAATGTCTTCATGGCGTATTTTCTAAAACTATATTTATGATTTTTATTTTATGTGTATGAGTGTTTTTCTTGAAAATAAGTTATAGGATGAACATATTTGTTTATATTATAAATAAAAATTATTTCTAGTACATTAGGATATTGATACCTCTGATCATGATACTCAAAGTATCGTGAGGCAATATCTATTTAGTACCGAAAGCTAAAATTTTTGAAGTGGATTTTCAACTAAATTGATAAAGCAAATTTGCCTTTAAATTTGATTATTTATTTTGGTCTTTTTGAGGCAGGGTCTCGTCACGTGGCCTGTACGTTAGTAACATCGAACTCCCTACATAACTGAGGATAGCACTGCAGGTCCTCTTGCCTCCTCCCTACTGCAACATAGACGCATTGTCATGTTCTGCTTGGTTTTTATGCTAGAGATTGAATCTAGAGTCTTGTATATGCAAGCACTCTACTTGTGATTGCATCTCCATTCTGAATTTCAATTTTCAAAATAAAGAAGACAATGGCATCCCTTATACAATTTAGCTTGGTCAATAGAGATAACATGGAAAAATTTTCAAGGAATTAATCTATTCCTAACACTGGGAGATGTGATATTCTCTTAAATGGATGCCATGTCCTAAAACTGATATCTTCACAATAACTGTTGAATCAATAATAGTTAGCCTAAGATTGTGAAACTGAACACTGCTGAGTACAAATCTATGTTGAGGACACATACAGGTTTAATTCTTCAAAAAGTTATCAAATGGACTCCCAGTTAGTTCACTGGATGAACTGGATTCTTCTCTGGAGTATGTTTACATGCAGCAGATTTTCTGGTTTGTTTTCTGTTGTTGTTGCTGTAGTTTTATTTTGAGACAGGGTTTCCCTGTCACTGTGCAGGCTAGGTTGGCTTTGTTTCTGCCTCCCAACTGTGGGATTAGAGTATGCCACCATGCCTGACTAACCCAGCAGATTTGATAACATGTTTTTAGCCAAGGATAAAACTTAAAGTACCAAGTAAGATGCATTCCTCTGTTAATTGTTTCACTTGAACATTAGTGAAAATTAACATGCACTAGGTATTGGATGTGTGTGGTTGTGAGAGTTACCAATTCATAAAATTCATACCTAATTTTACTAATAACAAAGTGAGGGTCAGTGTTTGGTTGAGCAACTCATTCATGCGTGGAGGAGATATTGAAGAAGTGTGGGTAAGCACAGCAGGGCAAAGATTTCCCCAGAAAGAGCTGAGAAGTTCGCACTAACAAAATGACAAATCGGCAATTAAGAGTCCTAACTTCCACCCTCTGCTCCACCTTAAAACAAGATTGCGAAAACGTAGAATGAAGCACTGAGAGCCTATGTAACTCCTAATAATGCACTGGCCAGGTTCAGTCCTTGAACCAGGTTACCAAAAGTACTTCCAGGTAATTGAAAGGATTGATTTGTTCTGTGGAGCTGTTAATGCTGAGCTGAAGGACACTTACCAAAAATAATTTTGACCTTGGAATACTTCATTTTAGATCATTATTTCTAATAGTAATTATATAGAAGTGCTAGTTTCCTCTTAAAGATACCCCTAATTTCTGATAATAGAACCATGTCATTTATCTACAAGTGAAGGCTTAAACTGTGTGTGTTTTCTAAGGGGAGAGCAAAGAACACTTGACTCATTCAAAAGTGGAATCAAATCACGTAGGTTCAGAAAAATCACTTAGGTCAGGAGCACATACCTCTTTATTACAAATGAAGATTCTGACCAAATGCATTAGGAGATCAACCCTACTGACCCTTGTTCACAATATATAATTAAGGTAATATCTATCTAGTATCAAAAGTCAGAAAGTCAATGTGAACTTACAGTGGATTTTGCAACTAAAATACCCTAGAATTAACAATGAAAATCACCATTTACATGAGAGCTAACTATATAGTATATCCTTTGTTCTCAATAACACCATGAGATAGGTAAGTTTAGCTCATGGACTAGAAGACAAACCAGAAGTGAAGGAGCACCTTCCTCACAATATGATTGCAAGATGATAGGACAGAAAATGGGAAGACCAGGAGCCAAATCCCATTTCTATCAAACATCCTCCGCTTTTCTCTTTTCATTTCTGCCATTGCAAATGTTCAGGAATATGATAAAATATATAGAGTTTGCTTAAACTGTGTTTGCAAACTTGTATCTATGTATTATAGTTTGTATGGACTTCAAAATATGTAATGTGATTAATTTAATTTCTCATAGATTTTTACCACTTTACAATATTTTCTGTTTTTTGTGGTGATATTAGTTTTTGTGCTCTTTCATAAAGTTATTCAGTCTCATGAATTCAAGTCAGAGAAATACCAAAAACATTCCACAAAAATATTTCATCCTAAAATATGATATAGATCATATCCATGTCAATATGCCCATTTCAGTCAGTATCAACGTGTCCTGCTCTTTTCCAAAGTAGTTATCTTCACTGAAACCCTTCTCATTGTTTTCTGTGGACTGACAGTGGATTCTTTGTTGCTCTAGGAACAAGATTTTTTTCTCTCTCCTCTTGCAAATGTGTTGAATGGATCTGATATTCAAACACTACAAAACTTTGCTCATCAGTAATACCCATGACTTTTAACTAGAATCTTTAGACTCTGCACATCAACACACTCTTCTTGCAACACATGTGGTTGAAGTGAAATTGCACACATGGAAAGACATGCCACCATTCACCCCACAGAGTGGAAGGAAAGAACTGACTTCCACTCATGGGTTGTGACTTCAGCTGGCCTGGAACTAGCTACATAGACCAGGCTGGTCTTGAATTCAGTGCTGTTTGCTGAATATCTCTTAGGTATTACCATTGTCTGGTGCTCAAAAGATTCTGAGATGATCATTATGTGGACTTTGTCAATGTTGCCTAGGGATATGTATTTGCTATGTTAATGAACTTGTTTAACCATTGTTTTCATTATTAACTCATTTCACACTTCAGAATAATACTTATTTCATAATGTTTGTGCCTATTCTTATAATATTTGGCACCATAATGTTCATGTGTACTTAAAATTTGTTGGAATTTATTGTACGTTAAGTCTGACAATGTCCATATCTGTGGAGTCCAGTTGTCCCCACAGAGGGAAAGGTGCAAATCAGCAGGACTTTACATTGTGTCTTGGCCTGTACCTGATCTGCCAATTGTCAGTTGTGAGTTCTTGAGTCTCATAAATTTCATGATTTTAAAAGTTGTTGGGCTCCATTGTGCTTCATAAAACATATTTCAAGTGGTGTCTCACAAGAATCTAGAAATATAGGAAAATTTCATTTGTAGATTATTTTACACTTTAGCTCATTTATATGCAAACATTTAGTTTTTATAGCAATTCTATATTATATAAATCTAATAATGTACCTAAATTTTATGGTATAATACCACAATGTTTCTACAAATGGAGAAAACAGAGTCTAGAAAATAAACAACCTGCCTAAAAACAAAACTTGAATACATTTTGAATTAACGGCCAGCTTTCAACTATCATACACTGAAACATCCATAAGTAGTATTCAACAATTGTCTATTCACCCTAGAAACAATAACATTGAGGGAAGTAATCCAGACTCAGAAAGACAAAAATGCACATATTCTTTCTCATGCAAGCTTTGACATCTTAGATATATATGATGCAAACTGAAATTCAGAAAAGTCAAGAAACTAGTAAATGTCTCATGGTGGGTGTGGCTGCTAATGGAAATGAAAGCATCTAGAAAAATTATTCACAATAATAGCAATAAAATAATACAATAATATTATATAACAGCTTCACAATAAATGGTGTCAACTGGGTTTAAAGGAGGAGGGAGAAACCTATCCAAAAGTCACCTTGTAGAGTACATAAAGAATTGGAACTGACCAGGCTGCTTGGGAAACTGTTCCTTGTGATCACCCACCATCTCTGACTATTACAATTTGTCCATCTACAATGATCTCTCAGCCTTGGGAGGCAGAAGTTTGATATGAATGTCATACAGCCTCTAGTTCAAAGTGTATTTGCCAGCTGTGAGTTTCTGTGTTAATCCCTCTGCTGTATAAGGAAACTTTTCTGGTGAGCATTAAGGGATGCATTAATATGTATATAAAAATTAGTCATCAGTCATTAGTCAGTTTAATATAACTATTCAGTAGAAAACTATTATTAGGTTCTCCCCTATGTTACATATTTTATAGGAGCAAAGGGATGTAATAACTTGTTCCATACGTTAACTTCTAAAATGGATATTTACATTTCCCTTGCCATTAGTACAGTTGATCTAATTTAAGAGATTTTTAAACACTACTGCTTATGATAAGCTGTAGTAAAGAATCTCTGTTCACTACACCTGTGAAAAGGTAGAAATGACATCTATTCTGGTGAGAAAATCGTTGTCTTCGCTAAGAGCCCTCTGGTAGGTACAGTGGTCCCTCCCGCTCCCACTGTCTGTGCCTCCCTCTCAAACTGCTGCTCCCCCCCCACGATCACGTGATTACATACCTGCACAGTCACCTTTCAACAGACACTTCTCTGTAACTTAACAGATCGCGGTTGATATTTTTTCTAGTAAATACACAGATGTGATTGACAGAAGCTATTTTTAAAACTCAAGTCCTACAAAATCATGTATGGAAAGAGAGATAATGAACAGTAAGGAAAGATGGGGAGATGGCACACCAGTGTCCTCGGAAAACTGCAGATATTGCAGATGGGTGTGATGTTGCCACGGCAACTCAACTCTTCTGCATGTCAGAGACATTTCTTACTTTCCCTGTGGTTGTTTAGCAGGACCTATTACACACACACACACACACACACACACACACACTCACATACACACACACCTTTCATACGGAGAGCAAACTTCTCTAAGAATAATGCTCAGTAGAGGACATGTTTTTTTCCAGACTGCTCAGCATCTCACTCTTCTCCGAGACAACCCCTCTTTAACAGGGTGTGATACGAGACAACCACTCTTTAACAGGGTTTGATATTATGCTTCAGAAATTTACTTCTTTCCTCTCTGGTCCTCCCATGTAACTTTTATAATTGGGCCACTAGGGTGTATAGGAGAATGATTTCCTTTAAGAAGCTCTGTATCTTCTCTTAATAGAAGTACATCCAGTATATTCTAGACCACATAGTTAGAGCTCCTCAAATTCTTATCCAAAAGCAAAGCCCATTCCAAATATTTATAGAAAAGAAGGAAGGATGAAATGCTTAAGTTATTGCAAGGAAAGAGACTACTAAGTTACCATTTGCAGTGAGAAGAAAGATAATGAGGGGCTGGTGAGACTGCTGAATGGTGACAATTACACAGTGTGAAGCTTGCTTTACAGAGGACCAGAGTTTTTAGCACCCATGTCAGGCAGTTCACAAACATCTGTGATTCCAGTTCCAGGGCACTGTTGCCCTCTTATGGCCTCTGTGGGCACACACCCCCCCACACACAAATAGAAATAAACATATATCATAAAATATGTGAGGTGTGCTGGATAGGTTTGATTGTCAATTTGACACACCTGTGTAAAGGGAACCTGAACTGGGGCCTTGTCTGTATTGGACTGGCCTGTGGCCATGTCTCTGGGGCATTCTCTTGATTTTTGAGTGATGTGAGAGGGCCTGGTTCACTGGGGGTGGTGCTACATGGGGCAGGTTGTTCTGAGTTGTATAAGAAAGCAGAGCATGAGCCTGGGGAGCAAGCCAGTAAGCAGCATTCCTCTATGACCTGTGCTTCAGCTCCTGCCTCCAGGTTCCTGCCCTGAGTTCTTACCTTGGGCTCCCTCAGCAATGAACTGTGACATGGGAGATGTGAGCCAAATAGACTCTTTCCACCCCAAGTTGGTTTGGATCAGAGTGTTTTATCCCAGCTCTTGAAAGCAAACTAGAACATGAGTTTTGAGGTATGGTTCATTTTCGCTAGTCAAATTTTAGCCCCTTGGTTCAAGATGGGCAAACAAAATAGAAGAGAATGGTCAGCAATGGAAACAGTTGGGTTGCAAGAGAGTGAGCTGATAAAGTCTTTTAAATGATAAAAAAAGTCCAGTTAAAAGCAAGTATATCATTGTCAAGATTATAAGCTAAGATAGTGATGGGTCTTTACAGCTATGTGAAAAGTGTTTAATAAACTTGAGATAATATTAAGAGTGTGTGGGGGATTGAATGGCAGACCTCAAAGTAGCAAGCAGATAAACTGCTTCCCTGGAACTGACAGAATAGCTGGACAAAGGAGACTTTCTTCAGGAACAGGAGAAGAAAATCCTGTGTGTTTCACATGGTCTTTTAGCCATCTGAGCATAAAGTAAATACTGTCGGCAGTCCTCCTAGGAAGCCTGAGCTGAACTTGCCTCCTGCTAACAACCTTCTGTGCTCTCATAAAAACTCAACCTGGGTGCCAGGTTAATCTTGCTATAGCAACGTTTTTCTTAGTACTCTCATTTGGCACCAAAACGCTTAGTGCTTTCACAGTGCATTCTCATTAAGGTTCTGTTTCTCTTTTTTTCAACTTAAAACTCTCACATGGGTTACATCTGTCAGTAAAATATTCCAGCTTAATATATTGTTGTTTTTTTAAAATGTATCAGTAAAATTAAGCCTGAGTATTCAAAAGAGGAATAACCCATTGTTACTGACCCTTCGCTTCTGAGTATTGAAGGAAAGAGACGGGGCAAATGATTCTGTTCTGATAGATGCAGGGGTCTATGAAAGTGCACAATGAAAAGCTGAAACAGTCCTTGCCCCAAATTGGATGCTTATGGTTGCTTCCGGATTCATCTCTTAATATTACGTCTGAGACTTGGCCTAATTCTCCAGGTTGTACATCTGCTCAGTTCAAGAAAATAAGGGACGTCAGTAGCTAGCTATAATCCATAAGCTTGTTGAAGTGTTTTGTTAGATAATACCCATCATAAAAAGAACACGGATGTTCTTTTCTTTTCATCAGGATTGGAAATGTTGCTTTGGTGGTTGTCCTTTACATTTTTTCCACATATGTTATGAATCGGGTGGAAGAACATTTTAATTAGATGAACCATTCCAGAGGGCAAGAAAAGGAGAAATAGCTTAAGATTTTGAAATTAACCTATGAAAAACTTAAGTTATAAAGTTCCTTCCTGCCTGTAAAGTCTTTATATTCTCTGGATCCAATTCTTTACAAGGAGCATTTGGTATAAGCTTCTCCATCTAAACCTGTTTTTTCCTTTTTTAAACTCAGGAGAAACATTTTTTTGTGAAACTAATATATAATAAATTACACTTTTTTGTAGATATGCTATTCTCTGATTGAAAGTGCTAGCTAGCTTACTGTGACACATGTAGATATTTACATGAAATTAATATCATCATATTTTATTAAGGATAAAACATATCTTTTTTGTTTGTTTATTGGAGGCAAAGTCTTTCTCTTGCTTCAATTGACCTTGCCTTTATCTTATAGATTTCAGGGTGTCTCTGTCTCTGGACTGCTGTGATTACAAGCATACACCAATGATGCCCAAATATATCTCTTTCTAAATCCTTCCCAAAACTCTGTGTATAGATATAATTTTGAAATTTATTGGCATTGTATATCTTGAAACTTTAGCATAAGTTAGTCAGAGGCTAGTCCTTGATGCAAAATATATTAGGTTTTTGTCTTCATTCAAATTGATTAATGTCTCCAAGCTTTATTTCTTCATTTCTAGAAATATAATGTTGTTTCCATGATGTAATAATGTACTTTTATAGATTTATATAATTTATTTAGAATCATTATAAGAAATGAATGTTTGCATGCTGGATATACAAGTGTGATTTTTATATATTTTAGGAACCTGTGATACACCACTTGAAACATTTTATGAAGTACATTGGAACCCAACAATATCCATATTCATGAAAAACTTACAACTCCCAAGAATTTGCACTTGATGATCGGTAGGTAGGACGCAAGTCAGAACACAGTGTAAAATCTTTTGTTTATTGGACACACCAAATCCCACACTTTTGACATACTCAAATTTGAAATACAGTAGATTCAAATTATATGTTCATGTGAACACAATGGGGCCAAAGACTGTAAGAATAGACCCAAATGTTGTGAATCATAAAAGAAGTATTACTATAGAATGTGAAATGATTTGCCAATGAAGATACTGGATGAACAAGTTAGTTAATATAACAAATACACTTCCATAAGCAACATGATAAAATCCAGATTCTTCTGATCACCAGAAACCGGTAGTAGTTTCTTCATCTATGTCGGTTGCAGGAAGAGGGTGTTGAAGGGCAGGACCTGAAGTTTCAAGTTAAATTTCATGGAAATGATGGGTGAAGAATACCTTGCATTGACTGAATATGAGACCCATAGAGCGTGTGTGTGTGTGTGTGTGTGTGTGTGTCCATCTAAGTACATACTCAAGTGCTTTGGATAAGTTCAGCGTTTTTATTTAAGTTAAGAAAACTATTCTTGGGGCTGGTGAGATGACACAGCAGTCAGAGCTCTTGTGTAGGTCCCCAGTTTGGTTCCCAGCACCCACATGGTGGCTAACAACTGCCTGTAACTCCAGTTCCAGGAGATCTGATGCCTTCTTCTGACCTCTGTGGGCATTTCACATATATACATGCAAGTGAAAAAATCATACATATAAAATAAAAATATAGTAAACAAATAAAATATTAAATTAAGAAAATTACTCTTGGGGCTGCTGAGAAGGCACTGTTTGCATTTGCAGAGGATGCGGGTTTGGCTTTCAGTCTTCAAATGACAGCTAAAATCCTTCTGTAACTCCAGGGAATCCAATAACCTCTTCTGATCATTGCAGACACCAAGCATAAAAGTGGGATACATATACATGCAGGCAAAACATATACACATATAAATAAAAATTTAAAAATAAAATAGTTTTCATCATTTAAAAAAATTTTTTCAGTCCAATTCACCCAAATTTCTGTTTTTCACTTTTACTATAAGAGTAAGTAAATCTAGGGGCTCCGAGGTTAAGAACATTTGCTGCTCTTTCAGAGGACCCAAGTTTTATTCTCAACACACACTGCAACTAACAACTGTAGGTAATTCCAGTTCCAGGGGATCAAATGGCCTTTTTGATCTCTGGGCACTGCACAACATGGAAGTACTTGCACACAAGCAGCCAATGCACTCATATACATAAATATTTTTTAAAAAAGATAAAAATCCACATTTGCCACAGTAAGTTGTCACCTCTATGTGTGTCTTCTCTGGGACTTAATAGTATTCATTACCTTCCCCTTGTTTTCTTTCTTGGTGACTTTATGAAAAATCAATACTAGGAAATATAATTATTAAGATATAAATTTATTACCTGCCAGTTAGGGGTCAAAAACGGGACTAATGTCTTCACTACATACTTATAAATGGGCACTATGATCTGTTAGGAATTTATTAATCAATTACCAAGAAAATCACTTTTGTATGTGTTAGTATTAAGGTGAATGGAGATATATATACATATGCATGCCTATATTTGTACATTTACTCATGTGTTTATTTAAATTTGCATAGATAATTATGTATGTTTAAGTTATTATTTTTTAATTAGGACATATTTTGCTATGATAAAATTAATCCTTAAATCTCAATAGCTTAGCATACAAAGTCTAATGACTGTGCTTGTCAACTAATACCAGATATACAAAACCTAATGACTATCCGTGTGAGCTAATTCCTCCCAGAAAGGGAACTTAGCTCTACAGCATCAATCCAATCCCATAGTCTTACAGTCTTGCAGTGTTTTCATGTTATATCTGCTCCATGTGTAATATGTGGCCTTCTCAAAGGCAGGTATGGGAATAGCAAGTGGCCTTTCCCTGCCTCATCCACATAGTGACACATGTTACTGATGCACATACATGCTTGTTATCACTTGTCCATCTCCATTGACCAGTGAGCAGGGTGTATGATAAATTCTAAGATGCAAGCATAACACTCAGTGACAATCACTATATTTGCTTCACAGTCAGTCATTTTGAATTTTCTCCCTTTTACATGAGACATATGTAAGACTCTTCCTAGGGAGGATAACACAAAGTCCTATATTCACATGCAAAGAAAACTTTGTGATTTCAGTGATTTATGATAAAGTCTGCTACAGTTTTGTGTATTCCTCATTTCAGAGATCATTGCTGATTAGTAAAAAAAGGCTTATTTCATAATTCACTTGCACTGTCTAAACGGGGTAAATATCATGTCTCTAACTAGCTCTATGTGAAGGATAATTTTTGCAATGAAACTGATAATATCAATAATTTTGGTAACAAAATCCCTAAAAAGGATTTATCTCAACTACATATAAGTGTTTCTGAGGAAGATAAATGGAGACTAACTTCACTCTGAGTCTCATTCACAAGCCAAAGTTGCCCAGTTCAGCTCTGAGAAGGTTGATTCATCCCTACTTTCTCCCATGAAGGACAGAGTAGACTGGAGCATGGTCCTGACTTTTTGACCTCTGACTACTCAGACTAGTATCTTGGGGCAGCTAACAATAGAAAGAGGTGGACATCTCTCCATATGAGCTGGTGCTGCTCTGTGATACTGAGAATTTACACAGAACCCAGCTTTACTGTCCACAAAACAGAAAGCAAAGTGAAAAACTCATCTTCTGTCAAGATAACTTTCATCCTGTCTCATACAAGCACTGGACAGTTGCAGAACTTCATCCATGGGCACAGACAGCACTATATACGTCAGGAAGCATCATCCTAAAGATGGATCTGCTCTGCAATGGTGGGAGAAACGGAGAATCAAAGCTTTTATTCCAGGAGAGAGCAAAATAAACAAAAGTCACAGAACCCACATGATAGAATCGATTCCTGAAAGTTATCCTCTAACCTCCAAACATACACTGTGGCACACACACACACACACACACACACACATACACACACACACACTTAAATAGAGAGATATACTCAGAAAAAATAATGTGTTTGCATAACAAGAGGGAAATGTCATGGCTATGGAGTAATCAATGGCGAAAGAGTTATGTGCTGATAGAGAACCTGAGATTTTGTTAATAATTCTAACTTTAGATATTTAACTAAAAGAAGTAAAAGTATATGTCCTTCCATAGTAGTTCACAAAATGTCTTTATTTGTAACAGATGTGGACTGGTAGACACCCAATCAGGCTAATGAAACCCCCCTGTAATGACTCTGGGAACTCTGTACCATCTCTCCTCCTCCACTATCAAGTGCTTATTTCAGCTTGCTAATCAGTACTAGCTGAGGCCTTCCAGCAGACCCAACCTGTACAATTCCTGGCCTCTGGTCAAAGGTATCAGCACTTTTCTCTTTCCTGGGAGCAGCCTGATAGTCCCGTGAAATTTAGGATTCCTGAGGAGATCAGCTGGAGTCTCCAATGCGAATCTGCCCAATCCTTTATCCTACATTCCCTCACATTCTTCTCCGTAGGGGCTTCTCACCAATAAACTTCCTGCACAGAGATATATCTCAGATCCTGTTGCAAGTATGGTTTTCTTCCCCACCATGTCATATGCAGAATTATGGAGAAATGCACATAGGCTTCATGTTTGGCCCATCTAATAGCAAGTATAACAGGAAACATGAGAAGGAGACGCAGTGGTGAATACACCTCTTCTGCCCTGGTCTTAGATACAGGGCAGGGATAATAATCTCTCACTTGATGTTGCATCCACACCACTTAGCCAAATGTCTGGGAATAATCTGTCCAATCTCTCTCTCTCTCTCTCTCTCTCTCTCTCTCTCTCTCTCTCTCTCTCTCTCTCTCTCTCTCTCTTTCTGCACTGGCCTGGAATTCACTATACAGACCAGGCTGGTCATGAACTCACAAAGATTCGCCTGTCTCTGCCATCCGAGTGCTTGAATTAAAGATGATTGCCCACCATGGCCAGCTCAATGGGTTTTTCTAATTAATACACACAGAAAATAAGAATTCTTAAGTATTGAGTTGAGTAGGAATTCTTCCAAAATGACTACACAGAAGAATGTGCAGCTATACACCCATGTAATTGAAAAAAGAGTGAGAATTAGTTGTCAAGAAATCATAACTTTTTATTTTAAACTTGTAGTATTGAGGCATCAGAAAGTTATCAAGGTAGAGGTTGTGCATTATATGTTGAAAGCAAGAATTGGAAATAGAGTTATCAACAAATTTGAAATGAAATGCAGCCTTCTTGGGTGACTAGAACCGCTAAGGTAAAAGAACATTCAAAAGCTGCTTGTTCAAACATATTGTTAAGACAAGCAGATTTTTGTGATTATTCTTAGTACTGAAACATGTTAACTATTCAAAAATGAAAAGTAATTTGTCTTTATTAAAAATGATGAAGTACCCTTGAGGATAGCTTCATCAGATACATAATATTTATGAAAAAAATGATTTATCTTTAGCATGCCCTGATTAACTACACTTGACTGGGATCATTCCCTCACTTGGCATTTTGAGTACTTAAAACCAAAGCTAATTTACACTTGTTTGTATATTTCTTGGTAGAGTGCTTTTAAACCATGTGTGTATGTGCGCTTACAACCAAAACCTAATTTTGAATTTCTACGGTTCTATTCTTTCCCTACTTCTCAATTTCTCCATTTAACAAATATATACTTTGGACTTATCACATGTCACACACTGTTCCAAGTTCTCAGAAAATTTATCCCATTTAACTTACATAATATGTGACTAAGTTATTTTCCTAAGTTCACACACACACATTCAAACAAAAGCAATGCACCTTCCTATCATTGCTCTAGTCTTCTCCTTTCTATTTTTTTTGGAGATCAGCCACTGGCCAACACTGAGACAACTCAAGACCCAAAGGAGGCAAAGACTAGATAGCTATATTCTGCATTTGAGAAACCAGTCTTTTAAAAGTCTATGATTGTTTGCATTGTTATCTGTGAAAAAAATGAAAACTAAATTTTGCAAAATTTATTTTTCAGTTTTGTGTCACAGAGCCATTAAAATGCGCAATGCACAAGCAATGTTATGTAACGCTGAGTGTTCTCTTCAAATTTATAATTTTACATTTAAAATTTTTATTTATGAAATAATTTTATATTTACACAAACAATGATAAAAATAAAATGGGAGTTCCAGATAGATTCTTATCAAGGTCAGTTAATTGAATAATATTGCATAAGTTAGCATAATCATAAAAAATGTTGATTGGTATAATATTCCAGCCTAAGGACTTTATTAATATTTCACAACTTTTTCCAACAATAATCTTTCCATTTTTGTTCCGTGTTCCTACCTTGACCCTTATGTATATACTATGGCATTATGAAGCAGAGCCTCCCTAATCATACATGCATAAAAATTTCATAAGCTTGATTTGTCTTTGATACATGAAGACTTTCCAAGAGTACTGGTACTTTGAAGCAACCTTCAGTTTGGGGTGAGTTGTCTCCTCAGGGTTATTGTGTATGCTAAACATGTGGAATGTTTAACAAGAATGCCACCAAAGTCAAGGACCTTCTCAGAGCACCATATTAGAATATAATTAATGTTTATTATGTCTTAATGTTATTGAAGTGAATCTTAATTATTTGAATAACTGTCTTTGACCTACTTTCTCAACTGAAACTGTAATACTTTGTCCTTTGAAATGAAGAAATTATTTGAGACTGTGCAAGTAATCTGCTTCTTCTCAAACTTTTCATAACTAATATTTATTCATTGATGTCTCCTACCAAAAATAATCATTACTCCAGCATTCTAATGGTTATTTCTTATTTCCTTCCTCCTTCCATATTAAATGGGATTCTTCAAAAGAAGGATCTGTGCCTTAACTCTTATTTTTTCATTCAGTTATTTATAGACTTTGTTTTGGTATTTTAATTTATACTTGGTGTTTATAATCCATTATAAATTTTATTGTTTTATGGTCCAGCATGTTTATTTGTGGCATTGTTTCACACATCCTCTCACTGATATACATACTTGTTCTTGATTATATATATCTATGTATTATATTTATTCTTCAAAAATTTCATACACCTTGCATCTTGGCCATATCCACTCCTTACTCCTCCACTCCAACACCACTCAGGACCCCTTAAAACAGCTCTTCAAATTTCATGTTCTGCTTTTACTATGTATTTACCTATTTCTTTTCAGTTCCCTGAATCTAATTAGTGATGTCCATATGTATGTGAGTATGTTTTTTTTCTTTGGAGCATGAGGAACATACTGCCGTCTTAACCCCAAATAACATTTCTCTCTCTCCCCTCGCTACTGTCAATTGCTCGTCAGGCAGCAGTGAGCCCTCAACCGTATACGCCCCGCCCACACTACAATATTTCACTGAACTGGTCTTGTACAGGTGCTGTGCATGCTGACAGCTGCTGTGAGCTCATGTGGGCAGCACCCACGTCATGTTCAGATGTTGCTTCAAGCACTCCTTCCTCGTCCTTGGCTCTTACATTTTTTCCTTCCCCTCGTCTGTGATGTTCCCTGAATATTGGCAAGTGGGGGTGACACAGTTGGCTGCACACTTGGCTTTTCTTGCATCTGCTGAGATAATCAGGTGATTTCTTTTGGGGGGTTTAATTATATGATAGATATCGTGTGTTGGTTTACAAATGTTGAACCAACCCTGCATTCCTGTAGTGGAGCAAACCTGGTCATGATGAATGGTCTTTTTCATATGATCTTGTGATTGGTTTGCCAGGATTTTATTGAGAATTTTTATATCTAGTTCATCGGGGGGATCTGTCTGTGATTTTCTTTTTTGACTGTATCTTTTCTTGGTTTTGTCAGAGCAATACTTGTTTCATAAAAACGACTTGAAAACTTCTCTTCATTTACATTTTCATGGAAAAAGTTAAGTAGACTTAGTGTTAGTTATTCTTTGAAGTTCTCATAGAATACCACTGAAACCATCTGGTTTTGGACTCTTTTTAGTTAGGAGATTTTTACTACTGTTTTAATTTCATTGCTGGTTGTGGATCTGTTTAAATTTTTGCTTCATCTTGGTAAAATGTTGGTATTGTATTCACCTAGAAATTTGTCCATTTGAAAAAAAAATTGCAATTTATTTACTTTAACAAATCCCCACATTTTAGTACCACACAGTACTCTAAGAACATCTACTTTTCATGCCCCAACCCTAAAACACACCACCTAAAGATTTTTTTATTATGCTTCATGTTCATGTGCTTCTGTGTAGGTAGTTTGTAGAGGTCAGAGGACAACCGTAGGAGTTGCCCGTCTCATTCCACTATGTGAATCCTGGGGTTTGAACTCAGTTAAGCTTCGTGACCAGCCATCTCTAGTACCGAAGATTGCTTTGTTGGCAAATGAGACTTAAAAAATCAGGATGTGGGAGTATGATATGTACAGCAGTTTGGTCTCATTGTTTATAACCCTACTTTTTGTTGTTTTATTTTTACTTTATGTGTATGTATGGATTTCATGCACATATACAAATGTACCCATGTTGAGCAATGCCCATGGAGTACAGAAAGGGGCAATATTTATATTTTACTATACATAATTATGATAGGTAATATTGATTGTCAACTTGGTAGAATCTAGAGTTCTCTAGGGGAAAAGCCTCTAGAGACTCTAGGCACATATCTGTGGGATGATCTCGATCAGCTTAATCTCTGGCTACACATATGAAGGGTTATCTTGATTAACTCAATTGATGTGGGCAGACCCACCTAACAGTGAATGATACTGTTCCCTAGACTTGTGCTCTAAAGTATAAAAATGAAGGAAGCTAGCTGAGCAGGAACTTTCATCTCCCTCTGCTTCCTGTCTGTGGATACAGTGTGACCGGCTGCCACAAACTCCCTTGCTTTGAGAGACCACACACCTTGAATAGTGAGTAAAAATAAACTCTTTCTTGTTTAAGTTGCTTCTGTCAGAATTCGTGTTTTCTTATAGCAACAGGAAAAATAATTCATATAACTTAAAACAGAAGTTTTCCTTTGTCTCATGGTTCCTTGGTTTCAGAGAATCCTATCTATGTTTACTTACCCACCCGCACTTGAGCTGAACATCAGGGCAGCTGGAGTGTGTGATGGAGAAGACATGCTCACGTCATAGTGGACTGTACACACAGGGAACGGAAGGCCCAGAGAGTGATGATTATAGCGTCAGGGCCATGCTTCCAGTGACACACTTCCTGTAGCTATGCCCTGCCATCTAAATTTTCAAAACCACCCTAAACTGATGCCATCAACCAAGGACCAAAGTTCAACACATTTAGAGGAATATTTCCTAATCAAATGGTTGTTTTCAAAATATTCAGTTTTCACTGATGGTAAACTGCTTCATAGTAACCAATGAACTGTCTTGTTCCTTTCTTTTTTCTAAGTTGTGGGAAAATAGTTTGTTTCTAATGTACAACCAAGAAAAGGAAAATAGTACTAACACTTTTTGGTTGCATAGAACTTAGAGACATATGCAGGTATCATGGGTCACAAATTCAGTCCTGCTATAAGCCAGAGTCAACAATAAGAACATGATATAATTGTCATGGTAATTAAAAAATCTTATTAATTGGTCTGTTTTGAGAATAATTATTTAATTTACACAATCTTCATTGTTTTTTTTCCCACAGTGACATGAACTGAGGAGACTTCACCTAGCTGTTCTGAGCGTCTTTAAGGAACAGATTTTCCTGGCATCACTCTTCCCGAGCTCTATACCTAATCTAGGTATAAAGTTCCCCACAGAGATAAGTTACTGGAGCAAACACAAGGCAAGTACTGTCAGAGTGCATTGTTAAGAGATCCCCACTACACAAATAATTTCCTTGAGTGACTTTAAATATTTGTATAAGATGAAACTGCTAATGCTTTAATATAGCTTGTGCCTTCCAAAAATTCATGTGTTGAAATTTAATCAAAACAATAAGATATTAGGGAGGTGGAACCAACCTAATTATGCTATGATTTGTGGGGGCCTTTGGAGGATGTGATGGTTAATCTTCACTGTCAAACTGATGGAATTTAGAACCAACACAGAAACATACATGTGTATATGTTGTGTCTGTATGTGGGTATCTTGTATATGTATAATATGTGTGTTGTATGTGTATGGTGCCTGTGTATGACCTCAAACTAAGGATATGTGAAAAATCCTTATGGAAATCAACAAATCTGTCAGATAATTGAAAATATAATATATAATAATAATCTTGAACAAACATACCATGCATGAGCAGGCAATGTTGCTCCCATGATAAATGGGTTATTAAACAAAAATCTCAGTGCAAGGCACAGGATATTTCCATATGAGATATTGGTTAAAGGAAGTCCCAGAAGCACAGAAAACAATACAAGCTTTTGCTATGACTCTTGACTGCTCACCATAACTAAATAGAAAGACCTTTTTGATGAAGACACCACATACTTTGGATACAGAACAAAGAGAAACCCACCTTGAACTGACTAGGAAAATCTCTCCTTATTGAGCCGCTTACCTAGTGCTAGAAGGTGCTTTGCTGGCTGCTGGGGGAGAAAAAGCATCAGTTGTCTTACCCAGCGTTGGACTCTGCAGTCCCTATTATTGGCAAGGTGTGCACTCTGATAAAAGGGGGCATGATGGTAAATCCATAAACCTGGTCAAAGGTCCATGAATGTGGAGATCATTCCTAGGGATGAGGGCAATCTAATGTCATTTTGCTAGTCTTGCTGCCAGATTGCTTTATTTTTAGGTATATACCCATAGATTTGTGTTGCTCTCAACTGTAGTAAAAGAAGCTTCTTTACACAGTGCTTAATGCAGAGTGTCAACATTGGTAAATATGCCAAGTACATAAATGATTGTGAGTGTTCAGATTTATACTAACATTATATGAAGTGTTCCAAAATGCATTAAATACAATTTTAAACAAAAAAGACTCAAAAGGTTTTGTTATAGTTTGTGTCTACAAAGTCTTCTTGCGTTAAAATGTAGTCTCAATACTAAGCTATTAGGAATTTAAAATAATCCAACTATAGTATGATTTGAGAGGTAGGGCCTTGGGAAAGTGTGATCATTAATCATCATTGTCAAATTGATGGGATTTGTAATCACCATGTAAACACACTTGTGTGTGTGTGTGTGTGTGTGTGTGTGTGTGTGTCTAGAATGATTCAAAGAACAAGGAGGATTCATCTGAATATTTGTGGCACTATCCTTTGGTCTGGGTTCTTGGACTGAATACACAAGGCAAAATAGTAGCTGATAATCAGTATTCATATCTGCATTCTGAGTGCAGATACAGTGCAAACATATGCTCCACAGTCATGCTGGGCATCTTGTCACGTCAACATGAAAAGTAACTAGTGCAGAGGCTGACAGGATGGATATGGTCCTGAGCACCTGTTGCATAGTTCTGTCCTCAAACCTGCAGACTGGAGACAGATACATTCGTCTTCTTCTCAAGCTTGGCTGCACCTGTTTGCCTAGGATCATCACAGCCAAACTTGTCAACTGATACACTCAGTAAGAAAGGCCAGGCAGGAAGAGTCAGCCACCTCCCAACCACCCAGGCAGCCCTCGTTGCAGGAAGGAGGTGGGCTCAGGCAATCTAAGCTGGACGTGTTATGAGGCTCTCTGGCTCTTTTGTGCTACTGCAGGGACATCACTGTTCATGCCCAGATGGAGACATTCAAATGTGACCCTAGGAAGGGAGCACTCACACTCCTGACAGTCGACTCCTATCCACCGCTCCATGATTAAGCACAATAAACTCACTGTTTTTCCAGACTGTCGTGGTAAAATTGTAACTCAATTTATCATAGGGATGGAGTGAGGAGGGGCCTGACATCATTTGTGACTCCCAGAAGGAATTTTAGCTATAGTTTGGAACACTTGTGTTTGAATACAGGGAACTTTATAAGAACAGGGAGGGAGACTCGGGTGCCATGTTTGTTATCATGTGATTCCTTATGCCAAAAATTAACTAACAAAAACCCCAGTGACAGGCATGGAAACTCCAGTTCCCGGCCATCCAACACCCTCTTCTGACCTCCAAAGGAACTGCACGCCGTGGGTACACCTACCTACTCGCAGGCATTACACTTATACACCTAAAATTACACTAATAATAAAATAATAAATAAAAATATTTTTTTAAATCATAGTGTCCCAAGCCACAATTGGGACCTCCACAACACTTATACCTAAGGGTCAGGGAGCACTGTGGAAGAGGTCATGGAGATACTATAAGAGCCAGAAGACCAAGCCGGCTGCTGCAGCAGGGGAGGGCGTCTTTACACACGGCGGGGTCCAGCACCTATGAACTACCAACAGTATAGTTGTGTGCACAGTGACCACGTCGTCAGTTGCCATGCCAACATAGACGGGAAAAACTTCATCAGGTCCCACCCACAGGATCAAGAGCTGCGGCCATCTGCAGCTACTGAAGGAGGAGATCAGTGTTCTCTGGAAAGAGCCTCCCAGTGAGTTTCCCAGTCTTATCTGGTTAGCTGCACACAACTGGACTGAGTAGGCGATGGCCACAGAACTTCAGTTGAAATGAACAGCTTCTTTGAGACACAGGCATTCCTGGCTTTGAGAAACTGCACAATGCAACCCCACAGTTTGCAATCTTACGGACAATTACTTAGAATTACATATGATTTACTGGTGTTTTCTTCAGTTCAAGCAGCTTTTAATTTGCATCTAATTCCAAAGCAAGTCACTGAGTGAATATCTGAGGTCAAATGCTTTAATGTGGAGCAGGATGTTTGTTTCATAAGCCAGTCATGACATAATGACCAATAGGTACAGCATCATCAAGCTCAACAAGCTTCTAAGAATCTGAGCTCATTTGAATTCACTTGCGCTTCCTTTAGTGTAGGTGAATTAATGTGATTCTACTGACTCTAAGTTCATTGACATGTCCTCAGCACTCTTGGAGATGAGGTCATGATAGATGACGCAGACTTAGAATTCCAGACAGTCAGTTCTGTCTCTCTTTGCTCTTCTCATAAACAGTAGAAACTGAGGAGGCTCTGCTGTCTTTGTACATCACAAATAATTTGTGAATGAATTTCATCTAAAATTTAATATCATTTAAATAGACTTACTTCAAAATAGATTTTCTTCAATAGATTTGTGCTAGAATCATACATGAGATTCTACACAAAGTTTTCAGGGTTTGTATACTTTGCTCTGTTTGAAGGAAATGACATGGAATATCAGACTGTGCTCTTCTGAAGTGCCCCTTCGCTGGCACCAAGAACTAGCATGGTTCATTTTTCAGTTGACAAGTCCGATCGCGTGTGGACCTTCACAGTGAGGAATGATTACAGGACACTGCAGTTAAGCAAAAAAAGCAGTATTTTGAAATAATTAAAATTGAAGTGAAGAGCCCTGTCATAATTCTCCCTTCTGATCCTCACCCAAGAGTTCAGCAGTTGTCTGTGATTTTTCTTTCTCCTCACCTGCTTCTCAGAAGATAGCAGATTTTCTCATCACAATTGTATTTCACAGGAAGGGTGTGAAGATAAGTGAGTTGCCATGTGTAAAACACTTGAAAGTCAGAGGTGCTGTACTTGACGATAGTGAGAAATCAGAAAGGAACTAGGTGACAACTTGCTGAAAAATCCTGTCATTGTCCATTTGTGGACAGCTTCGGGGTGACTCTCAGTAAAGCCATTACCCAGAGGCATGGGCATCTCTGTGCAGACAGGAGCTTGCTGAGTGCTGCGTAAAGAATGTTAAACACCTGTTATCTCACTCCTTTATAATGGCGGCAGTTACACAAGTGAAAGTTAAAGCAAGCCCATGCCGTTATGATGACAGATCTAAAACAGCTGTGAAAGAAGATTGAAGGAAAATAACTTTTTGTGTCTCCAGAAAAGAAAGGAATACTGAGGCACGTGGCAAATGTTCAGATCATACTTTCCTATGTGTATTGCAAATCTAATACATCTCAATATGGCTTTTGGTTCATTTCAAAAGTTAAAGTCTTAAATGGTAGCTGTGAGTTCCATTCAGTTTTGTAAGTTAAAGCACAGGAGTAAGACAGTGAGATGGCTCCGTGCAGAAGGGAAATGCTGCCAAGTCTGATGACTTAACACTCCTACAAGTTGTCCTCCGGCCTCCATATGTACACTGTGGCATAGGTAGGTATACACACACACACACACACACACACACACACACACCCCTTCCACATTCATTTTCCTTGACCATTGGTGATGTTACTGGCCGATTTCTTGTAAACTATATGTAATATGATATTAAAGCATCTTAATTTTGACATGTGTTACTTGCACTGCACAACATGGTCCACTTACACACTTGCAAGCTTAACACTCACACACATAAGATAAAAATAATTAATTAATTTAAAATAATAATTCTTAAGGAAGATCATTTAGGAGAAAAACAAGTCCTTTGCTCATGTAAGTGCTTACAACACTTCAATTTTATCTCTCTACCATGATTTGGAGGCTAGCTAGCCTACTATAATAACTATACTATTAAGTGAAATTGTGTCACATGATTATAGAAGGAGAATAGTCTTATTATTGGTAGCATTCACACAAGAGACCTGAAAAATATGATGGTATCATTCAATCTAAGTCTAGGGTCTTAGAACCCTTGGAGCTTACAGTGACTGACTCAGTTGGAGGACTAATGTTACCACTCAACAGTGAAGGAGAGTGCAAATTTTCTCTTTCTATACCTCTTAATCATTTTAAGCCTTCTATAGATTTATGACAGATTCATATTGGGAAAGATCGTCTGTTTCAGAATCTACCTATTCAGACACCAGTCTCACATGGAAATACGCCACTCTCAACATCACAGTCAGATATATTGTTTAGCCAAATTTCTGTGTATCCAGTGACTCAATCAAGTAGACACAAAAAATTAGTCTTCACATATGAAGACTCAAAATAATTTAACTATTGTATATTTCCAATAATCATTTATGAAAATTAATCTTCACATGTGAAGACTCAACATAATGAAACTATGGTATGTTTCCCATAATCATTACTTAAATTGCATTGAGGATAGAGATTATGTGCAAAATATGTATGCCAATTTCATTTCAGTAAATTTGAAAGGAAAATACTCTTAGAGAAATTGGTAGCAAATACTGTGCTGAGTTATTCATGAATTGAGGTGATTTTATTATATTAATGCCTGCACCCCTTTATGAGGTACGATCATCCATTAATTACATCTGCAACCTATTACCAAATGAAGTCACATCCTACAATACTGGGAATTCTAAGACTTTAACACAGGAATTTTGGGTAGACATAATTGAGTTCAATACGGTTGATAACAGCACCATCCCTGTCTTTTATCCAAAGTCAGCAAGAAGGAGGACTAGGGATGTGCAGTGAAACTGAGGCTTGGTAGACCGAAGGACTTCCTGTGTGCGCCTGTCCGACTTCAGAGATACTATGGGAAGGGTCCGTGTAGAACGGCAGAAATCTACAACAGACTTCTGTTCTTGTAGACTTAAGGGGAACCGTTCGGTCTTTTCTTTAGCACACTCCTCCTTACTGTTATGGGAATGGTTTCTGTCGTAGTCACTTTTCTCATTGCTGTGACCAAGTACCTGACAGGAAGCAACCTAACTGAGAGATTACTTATTTTGGCTTATCGTCTGAGATTGTGCACGTCCATCGTGGTGGGAGCATACTGGGAGGAATCAGCCCATCTGTGCAAAAGAAGTGTGAGGTTCCTTGTTCATATCTTACAAAGCAGAAAGCAAGAGAAAGAATCATAGATGGTTGCTTCTTGTTAACTTGACACAAACTTGAGTCCATAATTAATGTCCTATCTCCTCTAAATGAATTTATTTGTTATATAGATGTTTACATTATTTCATATCTAATTGATAGATAATAATTTTAAGAAAGTAGGTGGCATCTTTTATGTTCTCAAAAGAAACAATGTTACTTAATTTAGGTATTGATAGCTGTATAAAGCAACATATAAAGCAAACAACATATGGCCTACCATGACAATTTATTTTGCTCATAATTTTGCAATTTGGACAGGATTCAAAAGGGTGAAGACTCTTTTTCATATAGTGTCAGCTAGAGTATTTGAAAGCCTGCTGGTGAGTCACAGTTTACAGGAAAGAAATAGGTGACAGAATGTTCACCCCTGTATCTGGTGGTTGCTGATAATTGTCCAGGGTTTTCATCACAAGATCTCCCCACATCACAGTGGCTAAGTTCTAAGAGGGAGAAGTTCCAGAGGGAAAGATGAGTTTGGAGGAATGACTCAGTGGTAAAGTGCTTGCCACCTAGCTTGATGATCTGCATTCAATCCCCCACAAATTTTTGGAGACTATAATTTGTAAATTGAGACTAGCATATATAATATTAAATAGTTTGAGTTTTGAAAGTTGGACTGTGCTTTATATTTTGATATTGGTGTGAGATATTGAGGATAAACAAGAAAGGAAAGGTTTGATTTAATTGTGGCATGTTTGTGTGTCCAGTTGACAATAAGTCAGTTGTGCTGGTTTGTTTTTGTCAACTTGACACCAACTAGAGGCATCTTGGAAGAGGAAGCCTTTGTGGGGGAATTCCCTCCATCAGACTGGCCTTGGGTCTATGTGTGGGGCATTTTCTTGATGTCTACTTGATGTGGGAAGGCCCCCATTTTGGGTGGTGCCTCCCTGGGAGGCTCCAAGGAAGTACCAGGAAGCAGCACTCTCCAGTGCTCCCTGCCTCCTCTCCTTCTAGGTTCCTGCTTTGCCGTTCTCCCCTGATTCCTCTTAGTGAGGGATTGTGACCGGCTCGTTGTAAGCTGAAACTAACCCTTTTCTTCTGGTCAGTGTTTTATCACAGCAATAGACAGGTCACAAGGACAGACTGGACCCAGGGCTACCAAGGCCCCACTCAGAGAAGAACTTCTTTCATCTAGGTCTGCTTTCCCACAACCTAACACTTTGAATTAGATTGAAGGATTCAGATACAGTGCTCGGGGGCTTTTTATATAAAGCCGTAATAATCCCTTACTATCATCAGGGCTCTTACTGCTTAACCAGTCTCCTAAATGCCAAGACTGCTACCAATTATTTAAACTATCCTTCCTATTTTTGTGCTCTTTTAGTTTCCATTATTATTATTATTTCTTATTTTCCTTTCCACTGGAGCTTCTCACAAATAACAGACACATGATAATCCAGTGGTTAAAAGGTTCTGATCAAGCAATCCAATTTGATCTATCAAATTTCAATTATTTTACCAACTAAGGCTAAGTTTAGGATCAAGAAATATTTATTCACCACAGAACTGATGTAAGTTATTATTAAGGTCACATGCTCACATGCAGTGACTTTAAATAGCTCTTGAACTTTTTTTTTTCTCCTAGGTTTCTAGACCGTGGTTCTGCATTTCACATCAGATAAGAAAAATTTTCATTGCCTCCTAGACATGATGTAATAAAAGAGGATGGTATCATTTTCAGAAGACAATCAATACACTGACATTTTCAAAGAATGATGTCTCACAGAAATTTAAGAGCTAAGTAAATAAACAAATCCTAGCACATAGTAGCAAGTCTGTGATTTAAGAATGTGTTTGGTCTGAAGATAGGGCAAAAATTAATCTTAATTTGTATCATACTAGACCGTTAAACACTATGGAGGACCTTTTCAAGAAAGGAAGAGAGTCACTGGCTTATTTTCTCAGTCCTTGGAGACATTCTGCAAACTTGTGTTTAAAAAAAGAAAAAAATTAAAGGGCCTGTTTTGATTTCCAGACCTACATGGCAGCTAGCAATTATCTTTAATTCCAGTTCCAGGGGATCTGACGCCCTCTTCTGACCTGGGTGAGCACTGCAGGACATGAATGCACTTACATACATGCAGGCAATCTATTCATACACATAAAACAAAATGTTTTTAAAAATGAAAAAAATGAAGGCTAATCTAAAGGAGAATTTAAAATATAAATTTTTCTTGTTCTCTTAATAGTAGCTTCTGTACAGAAATTTTGCATTCTTTGTGCAAAATTCTTGTATTGACAAGAATCATTGCTAATGTCCTATGAAGTATTTTCTATACTTTCAACACGGCATTTAAACCTTTGCCATCTTGTCCATGAAAGCAAATATACTCTCACAGGTGAACTCTCTGATTGGTCTTCAATGGAATGTAGACTGGTGGGACAAAGCTTGTTTTGCTATCTAATTCTGGTGAATTAGGGCACAACAGTAAGCAGTAAGAATCCAAATCAGATTCAGTTTTGTTAGAACCCATCATTCGTCTCTCCTGGGAGCTCTTCCTAAACGGAACTTGGAAGGAAAGGGAGTAGCGGCGACCGGAAGTCAACTCTGCAGACATTAAGTCTCTTCTTCCTATCACTTCTAACGCACTTGACTTTTTCTCCATAAAAATGCAGTGTAGGAGGCTGACCAAACAAAAGCCAACGAACTAGAAACTGTCTTCCCCGCCATCCTCCTCTTAGCAGCGCCTCTAGCTTTGTGTGGGTATCACAGCACATAAAGTCAGCCCCTTCACCTATTTGCTGTGGGGTTACTGACAGTTCTTGTCAATGTACTGCATGCCTTTATGGGCTTCTGTTTTACATGTACAAGTTTCTTCTAGGGTGTGAATCCCATGGGTTGTCAGAGGAGCTGACGTTCCTCTGTGAAGAATTTGTTGGCTTTTAAATAGGTTCTCCTGATGCCGTGAAAAAAATCCATCTAGATGTCTTTTGTATCCATTTAGAAAATTTGGCCACGGTTATTTAGAGTAGATGCAATTGCGAAGGGAAAGAGTGTGGACAGGAAGCTGAGTATTTACCCCTAGCAGAGGCCAGTCTGGTAAGGAGCCAAGCAGCAATCAGGGAAAAATCCAAAACTGAAGGTTTATGGAATGTTTTATGCCAGAGACTGGAGTTGAAAAAGCAACTATTCTGTCGGCAGTACCTCGGGTCCCTTGAAACTAATTTCAAAAATTATTTGACTGTGCTCTCAGAGCCAAGTTTAGCTGTCTAACCTGTAGAAACCTTGTGTCTTCACATAGCCTAATTCTATGAACTTAACACAGAAGTGTGGAGTCCTGCTTACAGCCGTGAAAGCTCGAACTGGACTGAATTAATTCAATTTGCCATTATAATCATTTGCAGGAATTGGTATCCTGGATCTGACTGGAGGATCATTCCGCAACTTAGAGAGGCTCATGTTAATCCAAAATGAAGATGGAAAGGGAGGCAAGAGAAGAAGGGGAGGGAGAAGGGATATTAATATATTGGAGTGAAATTGTCTCAAGTTAATTGTCCTAAATGGATCAAGAGCAGAAATTTTGTCAGAGGAAAAGAAGGTTGGGGCATCAGTAAATGGCAAGTGAATAGGCAGAAGACATGACTCCCATTTCCCAGAGTTTTCTCAGAATACAGAGATTGATTTGGTTTTAGTCATAAGTAGGTACATTCATTAAAAAAAAAATACGTTAATTAAAAGGCGCAAAGCTCAGGGAACATTGTTAAAAGGGGTGGAAAGAATGCAGAAGCTGGAGATTGGGGAGGAAGGCTATGCAAAATTTTCTGGACATGACCTGAGCACTGCGCTTGAACTCAAAGCAGCTGTGGTTACCTGCACAAGAACTGAACATCTAGCCAGTCACAAATCCAGCATGCATGGAGGAGGCGCTCTTGTAGCTACTGGAAGTTGATGACTGCTGGGGAGAGTCTTCTACCTTAAGTTCTGTGGCCACTGGTGTGTTACCCATGCTCCAGTGGATAATCCCACACCTGTTCACATATGACCAACACAAACTGGCCTCAGTGCTTTATAACCAAAAGGAAGAGGACATGAAGTGGAGAAAGGGATCTGTTGGGGGAGGAATATTCTGGAGAGGGAGGGGGCAAATTTTAGCAAAATCGGTAAATTTAGATGGTTTTAAATAAGTAGGTCAAATGACTAGTACAATGAGGCAAAGAATATGTAGAAAATGACATTTCACAGTACTCTAATATATTTTTTTGCTCTGTACATCATATCCACACATTTATCTTTGCTTTCTATATGTCTTTTATTTTTGTTTATCCTATGGGTCAAATTCACTCTTCATGCCCAGTACCTTTTGAGCATCTAATCAGCATTCCTTGTTGAAATGAAAATACCAGTTTGTATACTGAGAAAGCTTTCAAATGCCTTCCTCCAAGCTGGAAGAAGAAATGCAAAAACTGAGTTTGTGCTTTTATCGTAACAGTGAAAAGTCAGGCTCTCCTCAGGTCTACTTGATTCATAACTTCTGAAAGCAGACATTAGGCTTGGATTGTGTGTAATTATGGTTAACCTTCACCAACCTAATGGGATTTAGAGACACTGAAAATACACCACCAAATGTATTCACGGAGAGTTTTATGGAAGGATTTAACAGAGTGTGGAAGACCCAACAGGAATGTGGGCAGCACTATTACATGGGCTTGGGTGCCAGAGTGAAGGAAACAGAGAAAGTGAGCTGAGCACTAGCAATAATCTCCTCTTCGGCCTGATTGTATATTAAGTGTGACTAGTGTGACAAGTGTGACACTCCAGTGGATGTATCTTCCTTGCCTTAATGTAAGCAACATGTAAATCCTAGGAGTCCAAATAAATCCTTCCTCACTTAAGTAGCTTAATTCCAGGCATTTGATCACAATAACAGCAATTATTGTCATCATCATCATCATAAGTACCTAATCAAAGGATCATTTTGTTTTCTACTCCTGTAATCTATAATATAAAATCACTCTCTCTAAAAGTAAGTGATATTTTCCTAGGATTTCTTGCATTTCTTGAGATTTTAAAGTATTTTAATGATCTGAGGCAATACCACTTCTGGGTTACAAGCACGACAAAAACAACCAATAAAATTTGAAGGTATAATGAGGTCCCATTTCTCGATTGTTGACCTCATTTCCTGAACTACTGAGGGTTGATTTAAAAAGTGGTTTCCTGCACCTATATCTTGTTGTTTTCAAACAGTTTCATCACCTAAGCTTTCATATTGAGGCTTTTGATCCACTTGGTGTTGACTTTTGTACAGGATGATGGATAAAGGTCTAATTTCACTCTTCTATAGATGGAGATCCAGTCTTGCCAGCACCATTTGTTGAAGAGGCTGTCTTTCTTCCAGTGAATGTTCTTGGCACCATTGTCAAATATTGTACTCCGTCTTCGGGGTGTGTGCCGGAGGTCCACTGGACTTCTGATCAGAATGCTGGCTTCCCCCATATGAGATTTCTGTCTCTCTCCCTGGGGATGAATCCTTTGTAAGTAACCTGGGATGAACTGGTTTCTCCAATTGGAGAGCATTCTCCATTTGCACAATGGGTTCAAACCTAGGTGGGTGGGGCTGAACGCCTGGGCTCACTGCAAGAGGAGAATTCATAAGACGGGTGGAGGAATGGGGAGATTGGCAGGTAGAACCATAGAAAGAGGGTAAGCTCTGAAGATAGAGACCTTGTTTTCAAGATCAACAAATATATACGTTATTATAGGTGGGAGAAGAGAAGTATTTTTAAACAACAACAATAAACCCAGAGAAAATACGTGGTCAATTATACATTTTTAAAGGCTTACTCTTTGATGTATCTTGTTTGGTCAACAATATTGAGAACAATGATGAGATGAACTAAATAAATTCGAAAATAAGTTTACCAGAGAGGACAGCAAACAAGAGATAAGATTGAGAGGAGGTCTCCTGACCTCTGCCACTGTGTGAATGTAAGAGCAGCTGAAAGAGCATAGGCTGATGCTGATAGATCTCTTGGAGACTGAAGTTCCATAGTGGACATATTTAGCTTGAGATGTTGCTTTAGTAGAGTCACGTACCAGATAGGCAGGACCCATTCTAATTAGAGATGTCAGAATAGAATCTGAGTGACTAGAGAAGAAATGGAAAAAATCAAGAAGATGACAGATACTTAAAAACGCATCCTTAATGTATTAATTACTTTTGGGTTTATTTTTGAGACAGGATTTCCCTGTGGACACACCTTGTCTAAAACTCACTCTATAGCCCAGGCTGACCTCGATTTACAGAAATCTTACAGCCTCTGCTTCCCAAACGCTAGTATTAAAGTTGTGTGCTTTGATTACATTCTTAATGCTGTGACAATACCTGACAGAAACAACTTAAGAGAGGAAAGTGTTCTTTCGGCATGTTGGTTCACAGCCAGGACAACGCCATGCTTGAGACTCAGCTCATGACAGCGAGACTGCTTTTCAGATCTGTTCACATGGTGGAGGGTTAAGAACCAGAAAACCTAGGCTACAACCTGAAGCAAGTATAACCTTCCCAGACTTATCCCTGTATACATGTTTCCACCAGCCAGGTGCCACAAACCAAGCACTCTATAGAATTCAAATGGTGCCACAGGTTGGGGACAAAACACTTAGAGCCTGAGCCTGTGGAGGACATTTAAGAATCAAATTCCTAACACATGAAACAAGAAAGCAAGTCTGACCAAAGATGTGCATTAGTCTACTTTTGGATTGCCATTTTGCCAAAAAAAATGGCAAAATGCCATTAAAATCATAAAAGGACAAATTTGATCAATGCACATAAACTCTTGATAAAGGGAAATTTTTAATACTATAAATAAGGGGAGATCACGCTAATAAATGATTTAAAACAATCGCATCCCTAATTGTATCATGGTATGCAAATAGAAACTTTCACAGGTCAGTGACAAGATCATGCAAAGATTAAACTGAAAAACAAAACATTAAAATAATAATAAATGTTTACAAATAAGGAACAGCACTATGGACAACTCCTACAGGTTATTAACCTGAAGTACCAAAGTGGACTATTGAGTGACAGTAATAGAGAACAGAAAACGAAGGCATAAGGGAGACTGTTTTGTGGATCCTCATGGTAACTGGTACATGAGTGGTGGATAAAACCAAATAAACTGCACAGATGTATGAAATGTAAGGCACCTGCATAATAACCTCCCAAGGCTTAGAGAACATCATGGAAGGGGGTGGGGGGAATATTGAAGAGCCAGAGGCTGCAGATCACCGTAAGGATGCAATATTTTACAGACACAGTGGGGCAGTTACATGTATGAACCTAGAATGACTGCTGACAGTATGCACAAGACTTGCACATGATCAAGCCAAGTAAAATCCCAGCCCAGAGGTTAAAGGTGGTCTGGAAGTCTCATTCCCTTGTTGAGGACATTGATCACCTCAGGATTTAAGCACTGAGAGGCTACTGATACTCTAATAGATGGAACTAAACCTATACCTCTACTGTCAGTGCTAAGTAAACTCAGTGGATAAAATAAATTTAAACACATGAAGTTGGGAGGGTTAGGGTTAGGGTTAGAGAGGAGCGAATGGAGAATGGACCTAATGAAAACATATTGGATGCATCTGCAGAATTCTCAAACATTTAAATGTTTTCAAATCCTTAGATGTAAATATACATCTATGTGTATCAGCCAGAGCCAGGAAAATGGAAAGCTACTGTGGGGGTAAAGGGGAAGAAAGAGCTTGAAAGAGGATAGTAAGAGACATGTGTTATCAAGTGAGAAATGGACAAAATGTAGGCTACTTTAACTGGGAAGGGAATAGAAGGGGTTAAACAGGAGGAAAGAAAGAAAAGTGGAATAAACAATGCTTAGGTTGTTGAAAATCCAGAGCAAAGTGCCTACTGGAAAAAACGAACATAAACTGTATGTGATATGATGTGTGTTTGAGTGTGTGTGTGTGTGTGTGTGTGTGTGCGCGCGCATGCGTATACCTGAAGGCTATATAAGAAGAGTCACAGAGCCAAGGAAGGGAAATTTCCCTTTGAGTTGATGGTCAGGGTAGTCCAAGAAACTCTCAAAATACTACAGGCTATTGGCAGAGTCTTTGATTGCCTCCCAGAACTTGAAGGTAAGACTATTGCTGAAAACAGGACACACTTCATCCATAGGACTTGGAGCAATGGGGCTGGAACTGACATGGAAGTCTCCTCCCCAAAAACTAGTTCTCATGGTATCAGAAGATACCGACCCAACTGCCAAGGGAGAAAACCAATCGGTTCACAGCTGTAAAGCCTGTGAGCCACAATAATGAATGGCCAAGAAAATAATCTCTAACGAAGCTATAGTGGTACTTTTGTCTTGAGAGTAATCAACAGCTCTCTAATTGGAATTAAGACCTGCTCTAGGGGAGGGAACTCATGAATGCTACTGTAAACACAGACAAGAACACACAGCTGGAGCAGATGCAGACCCTAGAAAAGCCCACTTTTGTCCCATACTTAGACAAAGGTAATTTGTTACTATATTCTAAATACGTATCCTTATATTTACAGACAAGTGTACCTCTCACCATTCATCAGAAAAGTTTCTTTATGTAGCAGATGGAGGCTATTACATAGCTTCAGAACTGGTCAAACACAGAGAACGAGTGTCTATGACGTGTCCTGGCCTAAGTGACCTCTATACCTAGTGTTCAGGAAACAATGAGGAAGAGTCACAAAAAAAATGTAAGAGTCAGAGGGACAAAACACGTGCTGCTTTCTAAACATGATAGAGAAGCTGCACCAATGAAATCTCCACAGTATGGTAGTCTAACAAGACCACAAGATCTGCAGAGAACAAAAAAACCTGTTCATATAACAAGGTGGATAGTGAAAACCTCAAGGAGGTCCCAGGTCAAGAGCTGCAACCAATCCATGGATACAAGGGAGGATCATTTTTCCTCAGGAACTAGCTCCCTGAAAGACTAACTCTAAGTGTGCAGCCTTGAACTCAGGTACACAGGAACACCACTGAATGGGGTTGGTGTCTCTCTCTCTCTCTCTCTCTCTATATATATATATACATATATATATATATGTATATATATATATATAGTATATCTACTAATGTATGTATGTATATAACAATAATAATCAAGGAAGTGGACAGGAAATTGGGAAGGAGTGGGCAGGACGGGGAGTTGTTGGAGGGGGCTTGGATGGATGGAAATGGTGCAGAAACCATACTCATGTATGATGTTCACAAAACATTTTTAAAAACTTTATATAAAAACATGCATGTTAAATTAAAAAGTGTTTCCCAAAGAGTAAATTAATATATTATTAAAGAAAAATGGGGCCTGGAGAGATGGATCAGTGACTAAGAGCACTGACTGCTCTTGCATAGGACCTGGGTTCGAATCCCAGAATCCACATGGCAGCTAACAACTCTCTGTAATTCCGTGGATCCACTGCCTCTTCTGACTTCTGTGGGCACTGCATGGCATAGGTGTACTTATACACACGCAGGAAATACATTCACACACATAAAATAAAAATTTAAAAAAATATTAAAAAAGAAATAATATATTCAGAATAAAAAAAACTTGAAGGAATGAAATTTGATGAAGTCATAAACATCAGCAGAAAATATTACAGTGCGTATAAACACAGGAGGCTGTGTTTGTATGTGCATGTATGCATAAATATAACAACAACTACAGAAGAGGTCATGAATCTGGATTTGGAGAAGGGAGAGCAAGGAATGGAAATGATGTAAATACAGTACTTATATATGAAGGTCTCAAAAAAATTTAAAAACTAAATTAATAAAAAAGGCCAGGAGTGGAAAGCAGTCTAATTTTGTATATCGTCTATATGCAAATATAGGTGAGTTAAGATATTAAATCTATTCATGCATGTATTATTCATGAGTTTACATGTGTATATATTATTCATATTCGTACATGTATGTACATATAATGAGTGAGTGTAAGTAGTAAACAGTACATGACTGATTCTGTTTTGCTGCGGGATGGTAAGGGAGGGCGTACCCGGAGAGCATTGCTGCACAGGAATCTAAACATACCATTTGCATCTGGCAAACCAAACACTGGATTTTAGTTTCAGGTACTAGACTGAAGAGGGAAGAAGCGGATAATTGTTGGAAATGGATGTATTTCAAGAGATGTATTTGCAAAGGCTGCCGTGATCAACCAGCACAGTAAGTACTTCATACTATGGATTTCTAAAGCAAATTCACGCTGTTTGTGTGTTTGCTTAGATTATATTTTCAAACTCAAAGTGGAAGTAATGAATAACAAGACTATGGTTTTTAATATAAGCAATGAAGAGCTTGGCCATTGTAGGGAATGAAGAAGACTCCTGAAAGCTGAACAGCAGATGATGGAGCCCAGGTCTGGGAGGTTGTTTCTCTCAGTCTGTTCATCTTCCCATGAAATCAAGACTACAAAGATACCCTGTTTAATGCCTCCTTTTAAATGACCCCCCTTTGCTTTTAAATCTTATACTGATTAACTATCTCAACTTCCTTTGCTGACTACGCATTTTAAAATTTTAAAATTTACATTCACATGCTTGTGGCAGTGAACATGCAGGACGTGACACACATGTGGGCATCAGAGGAGCTTGTGGGAGCCACTTTTCTCCTTCCATCGTAGGGGCTCCTGAGAACTCAGATTCTCTGGCTTAGCAGCAGACACTTTTACACTCTGAGCCATCTCTGGCCTGGACTGTTCATTTTAACAGCAGTGGTGGCTCCATAGGACAGGACACAGCACTGGATTAAGGACGTTAACAAACGTCCTGAATGAGCACACCCCCAGTCCATTCAGACAGGGAGAAAAAAGTACCATGATGAGGAAACCCCTCTCCCTCCCCAGTTCATCAGTCATTCTTTTCTCTATTCACAGATCTGTGTTATTATCTGATATGAGTTTGAAGGGAAGAGTGGAGGGTATTTATAAAGCAATTAAACAATTTTTAAATTAAACTTATATGGAAAAGTAGTTGTAGGTCAGGCTAAAATACTTTTGCTTTTTTATTTCCTTTTACTCTGAGATACGCTTTTTACTTTTGAATAGTATCAACCAAGTGATAAATCCATGTTTGCAAAAAATGAATTAAATAGCAATGCCAAGATTAGATGGATGGGATTGAGCAGAGTTTGTGTTTTAAGGTGGCAATTTGGTGTCACAATTTTCTGAATGTGTTTACCAGTCTATCAGGTGCAGTTGATAGACTTGAATAGTTAGGAGCAAGCATTGTTCAGAGTCAATGATTAATAAGTAAGCAATATTCTGACAGTAATTAGTTGCTCTTTATATTCTCATGCATTCCAGTTTCTCTTCTCCTATAATCTACAACTTTTGCTAATATTTTAAGTTAGCATACAAAGTCATGGATTTTTAAGGCATTTCCACACATGCGCCATTATATTCTGCTCTCACTCACCGCCCCGCCCCCCGCCCCAACTGGTTTTGCCCAGAACTCCGCTTGCTGGTCCCCTTTCTTCCTCCTGTTTGACCCCTTTCTGCTTTCAGGCCACATGTATTTCTTTGCCCTCTCTTTTTGCCCTGGCAGTTGCTGAGCTATAAACAAAGACATATCTAAGACAGCTATCTATGCAGATTAGTATGGCTGCAAATTCCCTAGAATTCACAGAACATTTCACACTCAGCAAAGGTTAAGTGTTTACAGCCTGAATGGCTGGGAAAACCAGAACTCCAAGAAGTGCAGAGGGGTTTTTTGGTTTCGTTTTTTGTTTTTCTCCCTTAGGGAGAAAACCCTTGGGACTCCAGGAAGTTCTCTTTGAAGTAACTTCCATATGCCTTCTATCATTCTTATCACAAATACAATTTCTATTCTGACTGTCCAGAACTGAAGTCAGTCTTCTGAATTCAAGCACAGCTCATCCATGCATGAGTAGCCTTTATTATGCATCACTATGGTATATGTCAGCTTGAGTTGTCGGTGTTTTCATAAAGGGTTTACTTTGGGTTCCTGTTATATATCATGGACAAGGCAGGTAAAAAAGAAATCTTTGTACCATGGTATCTTACTGCTACAAAGAACCTATCACTTTATTTTGCAAACTAAAATAAAAACAGGAAGTAAGGTTTTTTTATTCACTCATGAAATGTAAATATCTTGCAGAATCTCTGTGTATCAGTTGCCCTTGGGTTTAAAATGATCTATTGGTTGGTAAAGGAAAAAAAAAAAAAAAAGACAACATCTAAAACTGGAGAGTTCCTACTAGAAAAGAAAAAAAAAAATAGAGCTAAAGTGAAATTGGCCATGTAAGGAAAAGACACCCCATTCTGTCCAAAATGACAAACTGTGACATGTAAATATATATAAGTATATAAGTTCTTGAAGTGGTATTGTTTCTATGAGCAAATAATAATAAATGTTGTCCCAAACAAGCATAATTAGGAAATGAAATGCATTTGTTTTCTAACATATTCATATCACAGACATAAAAATATTACAAATCATAAATAAAAATAAAAATTATTATTATAAATCTGACCATTTGGATCACAATGACTATTAGTCATACAAGTACATTCGAAATACTATTTTTTAAAAGGGCTAAAGCGTTTTTTTAAGTTTTGGGTCTAAACAAATCTGGAGACCTTGGACAGCTCTTCAAGAGCAAGGTTCACATTATCTTTTTGCCCTGGGACATAAAGGGCGGCTCTCGTTCCGGGACTTGGACTGTTTTGTAGGCGGGCACTTTTACCCAGCCCAGTGGCTGTGCTCTCTACAGAAGGCGACACCCCAATGCCATTAAGGGAAGTAAATGATGTCAACGAATGTCTTGAGTTGTGTTTTAGAGTCACAGAGCACTGTAGATCTTGACAGCGTCATTACTTCGCTTAAAACTTTTCCTGGGATTGAGGCGCGTTCAGGACAATGACGGGACCATCCACCATTGCAACTTCATCAACTCATTCCTTCGCGATGTTATCCTTTTATTGAGTGTCTGGAAGTCATGCCCTAGCTGTGTGAAAGGAAAAGGACGTTGTGAAAGCACTGCCTCGCTGACACGTCCTCCATACTTTAAGATGCTTTTCCAGACCAAACAGCCGGAACTGTAGCTGTCTTTCAATAGTTTCAGTCCCTCTTGAACTTTAATATTCCTTTTTTATGTCCTTAGTTTTCATTCTTTTCGATCACTATATCCTGAGTTTTTCTGTGTCTCTATTTTTCATTATTATTTATCACTAAATTTTGAGTTTTGTCTTTTCTTGTCTTTGTTGGTGATTAATGTCTCAAATATTCTTTGGCTTAGTCAGGTGCTAAGCTGTTTCACATCAGGAAATAAATCTTGCTCTCTTCCTCCAAACTGGGCTGAAGCAGAAGTCACCTCATATGTAGTTTCAAAAAGATTTGTTTCTGATAGATGAAGCAACCTTGGTTTCATGTACACAGTCATTTAGTTCTGAGAAGTGGAATCACTGTAAAACTTACCAAAACAAAACCCAGGATAAAATATGAAAATGTGCATTATTCAACTTTAGTTTAATATAAGTATTATATATTTGAACAAATTTGAGATTATAAGCATTAATGTGTATGTTTATCTAATTTATTCTTTACAGAAACTACTATGTAAGCTGAGTGTTATACAGTAATGCTAAAGACTTCTGATTTTATTAGGTTTTACAGTATTATTTTTATGCTTTTCTACAGTGAATAGGTTTGATTTAAAAAAAATTGATGTGTAGTACCTTTGACTGCTTGATCTATAGTTGATGACACAAACCCAAATCAAAATTTCATTTAAAGGTTTTTTAATAAATCTTTAAAAAAATTCACTTAAATTCACAAAGCATTACTAAAGAAAACTTATAAAATACAAAAAAAGAAAAGAAAAGGGTTGGTAACTCTTTAAGCCTGCAAACATAAGATTGGAGTGAAGTCACACCGAATATGTTTGGACAACCAACAATTTTGCAAAAGTATGCTGTAAGCATAACTTCTAAAAATATTTGCTGATAAGTTTAAGCCATTTTGTCCCTTAATCCTTATGGGCATAGTTTTGAAAGTCCTGATGTCCTCATTGTTTCATTCAACAATGCAGAATTTTGTCAGGAGTGAGGTGAAAGGCAGATTTTTTGGTAATGCATCTCCTGAAGCATCATGAGTCTCAAGTGGACATCAGATATTCTTGAGAATTGCTGGATCATCACCGTGAACGACTGTACATTCTGCACTTCCTTTTCTCCTTTAAAAATCTGACACTCTATTTCATTTAAGCTTTGCTCTACATGGAGCCCAGACTAGCTAGCATGCATAATTCAGTTCAGCAAGCATTTACTGCTAAGTTCTGGGAGTAGAGAAATTCTGGGAGTAGAGTCCAGTTCTATAATATTGCAAACCTTACATGAAAGAGTAACAGATGCAGAATCAGGTAATCTATGAAATGTACTTTCCCCAGGGAAAGGGTGAAAGGGGCAAGCATGTAGTGTCACAGGCATAGAGGTGAGCTTGTGTCTAAGTTCTATTATAATCTGAACTAGGAAAGGGCTTGTTGAAGGTGGTATAAGGTATCAGAGATTCATTACCACTGGAGATGTCTTAAGAAGAGTGTAACATACCAGACCTATGCCCAGAATCCACCTGATATTGTAGCAGTTAGGAAGCCAGTGTGTACAGGGCAAGTTAAAAAAAAAAAAAAAAACTGGTCCAAAGGAGAGAGCAGTAAGAGCTTAGTAATATCTTAGTAATATTGTTCTACCATACAAGGACAAAAACCAATGTTTTATTGATTTTATATATATGACTAAGAAAGTAGCTATTGATGGTGGTGCATTCCTGCAATCCCAGCACTCGGAATGCAGAGGTAAGAAGATTGCCACAAGTTCGATGACAGTAAAAAAAATAAAAAATAAATAAATAAATAAAAACACCAACCCTGACATATCAGGGAAAATTGGTAAGCTCACAGTATAACGATGTCATAAGAACTCTCCAGGCACTAAGACTGAAGAGTTAAATTTGTTGTCTGGAATTCACAAAATAAAAGCTGATTTTTTGACCTTAAATAGGAAGATACAGCTTTGAGTGGTGGTGGTTGTTGTTCTGTTTTTGTTGTTTGAGACAGGTTAATGTATAACCCCAGCTGGCCTGGAACTCACTGTGTAGACTAGGAGAGCCTCAGCCTCACAGAGATCCTTCTGCCTCTACCAACCACGTGCTGCAATTAAAGACGTGCTGCTGTGCTAGGCCTAGAAGATGGTTTTAGGAGACTTGGGAGAACAGGAGAGATTTGCTGGCAAACTGTTTATGTGACGAGGTACTTGGGGAATTTCTTAGTTCTTAAAGTTAACTAATTAATTTAGTAAAGGAATAAGAACATTTTGAATTCAAAAGAATAACTATATAGAGACAGACTTCATTCTTCAAAACTTGTATCAATATGCATAAAATATATTTGCAAACTTCTACAGGAAAATTAAAGATGAGCAAATCGTGTTGTTCTCCTGTTGTATCAAGACTAAAGTAAGAGCAGAATGAATATAGTTAGACATCGAATGAAACATAAGAAAACCTGCATGAAAAGGCTAACATCTGTGATCAATGAAAATTAGAAGTAGGTGAGTCATATGAAAAGCTTGTAAGAGAAACAGCATTTTTTAGAGAGCTTTTCAAAGGAAATATCACAGTCCTCAGAGTAGTTAGTAGAAATGCATGCTATCACTACTCTTCTGTATTATCTGTACAGATTCTTAGGATGTCAGCCTTTGTTTCTAAATACAAACTATACTTGAAAAATTCATCCTATCATATTTGGAGCAATGCGTAACTTGTCTACTCAAATACATGCTTCACTTTATATATTATGTAATATAATTAGAAATAAAACTGTCAACTTTATGCTCTGAGAAATTATGTACATAAATTTAAGGAAAATATAACAAATGTATTCAAAACGGCTTGCATCATAAAGGAGCTTATAATCTTTTTGAGCAAACAAGAAATCAAGATTTAAAATTATGAGAGTAAATGCCACATGAAAAAAAAAATGTACTTACTGTGGAAAACTGTCCAGAAGATAAGGATTTTATTCAAATGCCTATAAAGTCTTAGAGACCCGAAAAAATGTACAGATCTCAGAAGGATGAAGAAAGAACAATTCAGAACTAAGTTTATATATCACCCAGACAAAGAATACTGGAACCATTTGAATGCATTAGGGTTAAGAGGACATTGCTTTTATTTTAAGAATTTAAACATCTTATATTTTTCAGAATTGTGTGATTCATCATTTCCATCCATCCCTTCTTTTCACCTCTTCATCTTCTCTCATATGTCCTCTCACTCCCTCTCAAATTTGTGACTTCTTCTTTAATTTCTCTATTAAATATACATACATGCACACACAAACATATACATATAATATATATATATACATATATATATATATAACTTACTGAGTCTATTTAGTGTTGCTAGTATGTAAATGTATTTTATAGTGATATATATATATATATATATAAAACCTACTGTGCCCATGTAATGGTGCTTTATGTATATGTGATTAGAGTTGAGCACTTGGGATTAAATAACCTATCAGGAGCTCATCTTCCTGGAGAAAACTGAGTCTCTTTCTCTTTCAGCAGGCTTCTCTTGATTCCTTGGAGCTAGTCATCTACGGGTGTGACCTTAAGAATTTCAAACGGTATTTTTCTTACTTTCACTTTTTTGCTTTATTAATATGAACATAGGTCTATTTCTCCATTGGTTTTTACACATATGAATGGGATTAGTCTAGAAAGGTATGATCAATTCTCCCAGGAGATGATTCCAGAAAAAGATACAACACACTTCATATTCTGACTTAATTCATAAAAGCAATCCTAACTAAATTATGTTATAAAATTCTACTTCAAGAATGCCTGCTATCTCAAAGATTTCTGTGGGAAAGTCTATCAAGAACCTGAAAACTAATCCTATATCTGGTGGTTAAGGTTCATAATAAGGTTGTGTTACTTGGTTGATAGGGAAATTATCACTGTAAATTATCTATAATAACATGATCTGTATTCATACCTGTGTTTGTAATTGACCTGAAGTGAAGATAGAAAGGATAAAATAAAATTTGATGAATTGAACTCTTTCCCAAAGTCCTAATTAAAACATCAAAATTTTTACTCTCTGATTAGCATAAAAACAAAATTTTATAAATGACATTAGGTCATTGAGAACAGGGCAACTTCGGCAAGTGCTTTGCCACATGAAGCCTCACTGTAGTTATTATTAAATGAAAGCATGTGACACAAGATATATAAGTGTAAGTATTAAGGCTTGCACTAAATATTAGGAAATTCTGAAGAATACAAATGTGTTGCTGTCAGTATCAAAGATGAGTCAACAGAAAGATGAGGAACCAGCATCTTCTTCCATGTCACAAAACGTATAGAGTAAAAACCTCCTTTTTCTGAACTTCTGTATTCTCTCAGAAATAAAAACGATTGAGGTTCATGTTGCCGGATACCATAAAAGAGTGTGCACTAAGAACTCTCTCTCAAACACACATGGGAAGTGCTGACTTCCTTCTCTGTCGTCAGCCACTGACTAAAACAGTGATAATTTCCTTTTCCAAATGGTCCTCCATTTGTGTAATTCAGTATTACTGCAAAGCTAAGCCATAGTCACATTAACTCTTGATCTGCTCTCTATACTACACCAATAGAATCTCTTCTTCAGGATAACAACATCATGGTGTATAATAACTAAGAGCAAGTCAATTCACGTGTGGAATGGAGGGAGACTGATGATGGCAAATACAATTGGATTTCAAATGAAAATGTTCACATGGTGCTTTTCAGGGTTTAATTGCTGCTATGGTGCTATCTGTTGTATTTTTAGATACTATCCTGTAGCAAAGAGCAAGATATATAGGTTTTAATATCAGTAACACTCTGAAGTTAAGTAATCACACTGTCTCCTTTGCCCTTGTCTGAGGCTTTTGTGGAATTCTAAGTACATTTTTGCCATTAGCCTCTGAGTGACCCTTCAAGGAAAGAATCTGTAGACATCCTGAAGTCAACCATAAAGCAGAGGGTGAAACAGGTGACAAAAAGCGGACATTACTTTTCTTTAGCTTCAGAAGCTCCAAGAGTAACATTTGGTTCAAAGCAGGCTGATGACAGCTAGTGTAGGGCTGGACCACAAATGAAGTCCTGGCCTGAACACTCATCAAAATGCCTCTGTCATCCAATGAGTTAGGAAAAGGTTAAAACACTCACAGCTATGTTTAAAACATGGTGAAGAATATGGATAATGTTTCAACTTTGGTCTGGAGGGTTAGCTCAGCATTTAAGAGCACTGGTTGCTTGTGAAGAGGACCCAAAACCTGCATGGCAGCTATCAACCATCCATAACATGGGTTCCAGGGGATCCAAAGGTCTCTTTTGGCCTTCAAAGGCATCGCATGTATGTGGTATACTTACATATATGCAGACAAAACACTCATACACATAAAATACAAATAAATAAATCCAAACATTTAAGAAAATATTTCAACTTGACCCCTACTATCCTCAAGCACATGTAGAATGTAGAGGTGATGGCATCTTCTGATAGTCTGTGTTCTTGGGGGTTTTTATGCTTACGTTATACTGAGTAGCATAGAGACTGCATTGCATAAGCATTCGGCATCAGATGACTCCATGAACTAAAACTTAATGAAAGACGTTTAAGGAGAGGGAAAGTTGAGAGGACCTTCAAAATGGCGGCACTATGTCATCAGAGAGAATGAAGGACAGTCCTGGGTAAGGAATTGCTATGTGTTTGTCTGCCCTAAACTCTTCCTTTGTTACTTTTTGTTATCCCTCTAATGTTGTGGTGGTTGTTTTTTAACCCAAATAAATTTCTTCATGATGGTATTTCAATAATATTGCAGATGAAATTTGGAACAAGCACTTTGACAAACCACTGAATGCACCATGGCCCATCCATCAATAACTCCAGTTTAGAGAGGGAGGAGTCTCAGTAAAGATCCCTCAAAATGGGATGCCTTGGAGACCTTTTAGAGTCAAATGACAGTGTGACCTAATTTAGAGGAGCTTAGCCCACTAAAAGATCCCTACCCACCAGAGTGAGAATAAAGACCTCAGGGTCAAGTAAGACATTCAAGTTCAAGTACTCTATTCAGAAGGGAGGGGAAAATGCTGGCAGAGGAGTGGGTCAAGTAGAAAAATAAGCCGTGAAGCTAATTAACTATTGCAGGTGGCAGAAACTGAATAGTGAAGGGAAAACTCTCAAGCCCCATGTCATAGATGTACAACACCTCCAGCAAGTATACTGGCTACTTTTGTGAGGCAATGATTCAAATACCTGAGAGAATAACTTAAAGAGAGTGTATTTATTTAGTCTTATGTTTTCAAATGATTCAGTTCACAGGTTTTGGCCCCTTGTACTTGGGAGGTGGAGACAGAAGCATATGGCAGAGGATTTTTGTCTTTTCAGGGCAAAGAAAAAACAGAGTGAAAGGGAATACAGGATGAGAGGAGGTGAAGGTGGAATCCCCAGGACACGCCCCAGTGAAGTGATCTACTTCTTGCAACCTCACTTCTTAACTTTCACTGCCTACCAATAATGTAATGTTATTCTCTCATCAACTAGTTGATTCATTCATTAGGCCTGGACCCTCACGAAGAAAATGCCACTGGAAGCATTGTCACAGACCCCAGAGTGTGCCTCACTAACGTCCTTGGTATTTCTCAACCCAAACCAGTTGGCAGTTAAGATTAACCATGTCACCAATCAAAGGGTCTGGGTATGATTGTGGGAACTTCTGCTAGTTCTTGGTGGAGGCTGTTCCTGGAACATGTGTATATGACGGTCCCAATAAGGCATCTGCCACTGTCCATTGCTTGCATTGAGTAGCTTCTGTCATGCCTCTAATTTACTTCCTACTGCCATTGCTTTCTCAAGGTGGGGATGAATATAAATTCTTTTCAAAATTAAAAAGACAGACAGCTTCTATAGAAACATGAATACTACTGGGATAAGGTGTGGCAATAAATACTCATTATCCCTCCTACTGCAGGACATTTTCTGTACAGGAATTTTCCTGAACAGTATTCCTAATAGCCTGGACTTTTTGCTCAAAGGGATTATGGTTTCTTCATTTTGATTTATAGTTATTCACTAGCAAATGCATATGTTTGTGGATATAAGTTAGATGCATCCCCTTCCCAGTCCACATAACATAGAAACAACCATATCTTCTTAAGATAATCAGGGTCAATTATACCTTCTAGTATAGTAAAACTTTTGTTTTCATACTAATCGTCTGACCCAAGAAAACAAAGTGATTGGGTGTCAGGAGTAATATTTCTTTAGAGAAGTTCATATTATGTCTTCTGAAAGAAGAAACATTTGAGGAAAGGCAGAAAGTAGATGCATGCATGAAAGTAAGCCAGCGGATATGACAGAAAATGGTGTCGATTCCACTTACATCTCTTAGTTTCTAAAACAATATATTTTATTTATTGAGGCCACATATAAGACGAGGTTATGTTATTTAAGTGCATGTTCAACTTAACCAGGGACATGAACAACAGACAAAGGAAACACCCATCCAAGTCCTCCGAGATGAATTAATGAGTTCACTGGGCTTACATATAGGAGTATAGTTATAGGTGAGGAGTTCCTGACATGAGCACAGGATGACTCAAAAACTGCCTTACTGAAAATCCCAACCCAGTCATGGAGGACAACCTCATGAAATCCACATCAGGAAGTTCCCATTTGAATTATACTTCTGGCTCCTATATAATCTGAAAACTAAAATCTCACACTTGGAAGTGTGAGAAAAGAAGGGAGTACTGACTGGAACCTGAGGTGAGCTGTTGTCACATTTATTCCTTTCTACTAGTCAGTGTTGAAACCACATCCTGTAATCAGAGACATACCTAGCTATCACCCTGTCACTCACTTTACGATACTGACGTGAGCTCAGGTCCAAGTTCACCTCCTCTTCATGTGCTCATGGATGGTGTTGTGGTTTGAAGATGTAATTTCCCCATAGGCTCATGGGTTTGAACACTTGGTCCCTAGCTGGTAGAAATGTTTCAGAAGGTTCTAGAACCTTTAGGAGGGGAGCCTTCCTGGAAGAAGTGGGTCACTGAGATTTTATTGCCTGGCCTCCGTTCCTGTCTATTCTGTGCTTCTTGACTGTGGATACATCGTAACTAGCTGCCTCAGGTTGCTGCTGGTGCCCCGCCCCCAATGACAGACTGCACTGTGTCCCTTCCTAAACTGTGTACCTAAACAAAGCTTTACTTCTTTAAGTTGCTCTGGTCAAGTATTTTGTCACAACAGCAAGAACTGTAACTAAAACAGATTGGAAAGCCATCTTGGGCTCATGGAAGACGCTGCACTGTGACACTCACTTTTCTTCAGATCTTTCTTTCTGTCTGTCTCCTCTTCTGCAGTGTTCCCTGGGGTTTGGAGGGCATCACATGTGGGGCTTAGAGAGCATCATATGTACATGATATTTTTCTGAGCATTGGAAAGCATACCATTCAACAGTCCTGTTTGAGTTTCACTTCTCTTCCTGTGATAAAACACTTTGATCAAAAACAACATAAGCAAAGAAAGGATTTATTTGACTTATATTTTCAGAACCCAATACATCATTGGGGAAAGTCAAGGCAGGGATTCAAGGCAGTAACCTGAAGGCTGGAACCATGAAGGAATGTTGCTTGCTGCCTACTCTATGGTTTATGCTCTGGTTTGTGCTTATTTAGCTTCCTTATGAAGCCTAGAACCACCTGCTTAATGATGTTACTGCCCACAGTGGACTGAGTATTCCTAAATCAATTAACAATCAAGATACTCCAAATATACGTGCCCAAAAGCTATGTTGATCTAGGCAATCCCTTAGTTGAGGTGGTACTAACAGATGGCTCTAGCCTGCATCAAATTGTTAAAGCTGACAAGAACGATGATTTATTGTTGGCAGTTTAATAGGTTCTGAGTCTCTGTATCAATAACCACTGCTCTTTATGAGCGTCCCTCCTCAATCAAGGCTGACAACAGTCGTAGTCTATGGGCATAATCACAGATGTTTAGAATACATTTTGACAGACACATCACATCTAGTCAATAAATAATTGCAGTACTTCTCACTGAGGACTTTGGTCTCCACTGACATGGGTTATTGACGTGACCCACACATAATATGTGAATTTTCTCCCATAGAGTGACCTTCAAATCCTATAATGTTGCAAAGATCACCCATCAGCTGCCCACCAAAAGGCTCAGTGAGGCCACTGAAGCCTCATATCAGTGCGGAGGAACCTGCTGAATTAACTTCCTTTTATGTCATGGAAGCATACAGCTATTGCCTGGTAATGCAGGTGTCAACCACTAGCTTCCACCCATTGCCTTTTCACTGTGTAATATGTCCTCTTCCTTTACTGACTTCAAACTCCTGAAATTTACAGTGATCTCAGCTAATGATCATAAGGTTTCTAACAGGGGCTTATTTTGATTGTATTGCCTCGAATTAATACAATCTTTGTCTCAAAGAGGGGTAAGGAGCTACTACTCTACTCCAGCTCTTGCCGGAGCCCACCAGCAGAAATCAACCGTACCTGAAGCGGGGAGTGAGGATGGAGAAATGGAGAGAGAGAGAGAGAAAGAGAGAGAGAGAGAGAGAAAGAGAGAGAGAGAAATAGGACAGACTCAGGAGGGCTGTCAGTCAATACTGAAGCAGCTTGCCTTTATTAAGTGCCCCCTATTTATACTCTGTGAAATGAACAAAACAATGGGTCAAAAGTTCAACACAAAACAATACTAACACAGGCAAAATAACTTAAGCCAATCACATCTTCCTTCAAGGGTCTTCAGGTGTCCTCAGCCTTGGGCAGAAGATAGACTTCCCTTCAGGTGTAAATTATTTGCATAGCAAAACCTCCTGCTCCCAACAGCACTTCTGTGCCCAAGACTGACTTCTGCCTAACCCCTAAACTAGGGCATAGTTCAAGGCAGGCAAATGGCTCCCGACAAGCTCTCTGTTCCCTTAGCATTCAGACTGACCTATCCATCTCCATGCCTACAGCCACACCTCCCAGATTGTGAGAGACTTTTATACTTCTACTTTCATGTAATTCACAGAATATTCGCTGATTGCCAGAGTTTCCGACACTGGACCATTGTAAAGCCCCCAGTCTGCATGTCAAATCATAGATTTTTCCCTTCTCACACTTAAAGGTTGGGTCTAAAGTGTATATTCATCTGTTTCTATCTCTTAGGTCCTCTAATCTATCAAATGTTTCTCGTGAGTACCAAGCCAGAGGCACTTTGACACAGATACAATTTTTATTTTCTTTTTCTTTTGAATCCAGTCACAGAAAAGAGAGCCAGTCACTCTGTCTCATACTGTCATCTATTCAATTTCCTCCTAAAACAGAGACTGACCTGTCTGCCTACCTGACCTGTCTCAGTACAATTCCTTCTTTACATGAACTGGTTGTCTCTCAGCCTCTAATTCATATCTTATTTCTCATAGCACTTGCCACACAACCACCACAATGGCTTGCCACCAATACTTGGTCAAATCTGCTGCTCTGGATGACAATGTGTTTTTGATCCATCAACATCTTCGGGATTCTCTATTCGTCAAAGCAGTACACCACACCAGGCTAAGTAGAAGAAGATGGGCATCTTGGGAAACCCCATCCCTGTGGACACTTTCTCTTCAGATGGATCAGTATTAGTTGCATGTCATCATTATCCAGGGCAGTGCCCATGCAACAGTCATCAGTGTGAGAATGCACACTACTACATACTCCATGAGGAAGGAAGGCCATATAAATATTATTCTCATAAATATGCTCCCATCTACGATAGTACATCTTCTACTCCATGTCTGGCTATCCATAGCCAGGGCCATGCAATCACTGCACCCAAACTCATCTTCTATTCTGACCTGCCCTGTGTTGATGGCTGATATATTTTCTTACCTTTCCTGGGGAACAAAGATCTACTCAGACAGATAAGACCATTCATGACAGACCACAATTTTACTCAAGTCACATATAATGGCACTGGTTATACAAAACAGCTCTATCACCCCCAAAGTGCCCACCCATCCCAGATGATGACCTTTGGAAAGATGCACCATGGAGTCTCACTTTCAGCTAACTTTCATCCTACCATCTCCCACCACTAAGACCACAGGCAGCGGGGAGAAAGAAGTGAATGATGGATCTAATTCTAATAGAAGATCCTAAGATCTTCCCTCCCTTCTACTAGAAGATATTAATAACTTCATGACAACTATAGACCTAGATATCATTAGATTGTTCTGTTTATTTGTACTAAGTACACAAACTCATTTCTGACTAGTGACTTGGGTAGACATGCGATTTCCAGAGGAAAATGCTGTACTAGAACAGATGTCTGTGGCTTCAGAATATATGGTGTGTTTTGAAGGTCAGCATCTAGTCTCCACAGACATCCTTCCTATGCTAGCATTTAGGCTATGTCTTTAAGAAGTACTTTAATTTTCCTCTGAGGCATCAGTTCCATGTTCTGCTGCTTATGGTAGGCCAGAGAGCCCCAGAGTCAAATGCTCATTTTCGGCATCTTCTTCACATAAGACTATACTGTGCTGATCACATTACAACAAATCAAACACTTTTATCTTTCTTTGAATAGTGCAGTTCCAGACAGTGTGGGCAGAATGGACTATAGACTATCCAAACTTAAAATGTGTGTGTGTGTGTGTGTGTGTGTGTGTGTGTGTGTGTGTGTATGTGTATATATATATATATATATACACATAGAGAGAGAGAGAGAGAAAGAGAGAGAGAGAGAGAGAGAGAGAGATACATGTACCTTGCAAGTGGCTGGTTTCCCTTCTTATGAGATAGCTTTAAAGGGGCCATTTTCATCTCTGCTGTGTTCAGGTTCCATATTCTATAGATTTAAGAGCTAGACCAACCATGGTAGGGATTCATGTTGTTGGATCTTCCGTCTTTGGATCCATGGGCTCATGTGCAGCTGAGAACAGATACAATTGATACCCACTGACTCTCTATGTGATCATTCAACACCTCTTTGGCAGGGAAATTCCTCACCAGGCCTGAGGTGGGATTCAAAGTTTGAGTTTCTTCACAGACCAGATTAGTACATCTCATCCTCCACTGTTCTCAGATACGTCTATGGATAACTTTCTTGTTTATGCCAGATTTTTCTCTGAGAAGATGTAAAAAGTAGCATTGTTGTTTTACGATGCATCACAGCTCTGCTTGCTAACGATAGACACTCTGGATGCCCAGTCATTTGACGCTCCACAAGTTTCCACAAGGCCCTTTTGTCACATATCCAGAATGGATTTAATCAAGCTGATGAGTTATCTTAGGCAGAAGCCATAATGCTGACGGAGAATCATGGACATCTGTTCTGCGACTCTCCTAATGACATTTTCCAGATATTCTGTACAGTTTCCTTTATGCCCTGTGGACGCATTTAGCAGCCCTCAGCAGTCCACTTTATATAGCCTTAATAGCAAGGTCATTTATGTGTTGTAATGAAGCCCATACAATAATCTGTTAGTTTTCTAGAAGCCTTTGAGTACGTGTTGCTCTATTCTGAGAAAAGCCTGATAAGCATTTTGCCTTATTCTTAGTAGCATGATTTAAAGGGTGAAACAACATGTCCTTGACCTTAGATTCAATGTCTCAAAATTCTCTTAATCAGTTGGTCATTAAAAACTTGAGCAATATGGCGTATATTTTGCCAGGCACTTACTAGGTCTCTGAAACCTGTGCATATAATCTGGTTATTTACAGAATCAGTTATTTCCTTCTCACTAGATATAATTAACATTTTATATCAACACAGCCAATGAGTGCAATGGACTCCAGAATGTCCAATCAAGCTCCCTTCAAGCTGTATTATGCCCTAAAGAAGAAGAGTGATTTCCCTGAAATTTAGTTGTCCCGGGGCAGCACTGTGAGTGAGTTCTACTATCTGTTTAAAGTGAGGGAAGGCTCATTCTGTTGCATATGGGTTTAGTAGTTACTCCCCTTAATGCTGTGACAAAATGCCTGGAAAAAGGCAACTGAAAGGAAGAGAGATTTATTTTGACTCACTGTTAAAGAGAAAACATACAGTCCATCATCACAAGGAAGACAGGAGTATGCACCTAAACAGCTAACACTTGGGGAGGCCAAGAAGCAGACAGTGGAGCTTTCTATCAGTCCATCTTCCCTGTGTATCCAATGTAGGATGCCAGCTCATGGGATGGTGCTACCCACATTCTGAGTGGGTTTCCTACTTTCAGTTAAGCTTCTCTGGAAACCCCCTCACAGACATATGCTTCTCCTTTAAAATGTCATCCACTTGAGGCTGGCGAGATTGGCTCAGCTCTGTGGTTTAAAGGACTGACTGCTCTTGCAGAAGTCTAGGGTCTGATGCCAACACCGGCACGGTGGCCAACAACTGTCTGTAGCTCAAGTTCCTGAGGATCCAAAGCACTCTTCTGGCCTCCACAGGCATTGCATGACATGGGTACACTTACATACATACAAACAAAACAATCATACATATGAAATATTTAAAAAATCATCCACCTATGTACCCTTCATATAATAGTCTTTAAAATCACAAGAAAATTAATAGGCAAATCATGAAACTGTCTGTTATGATTCGACTCCATAAAAAGGCATGCATGCTGACTCTTCTCCCCCAAAATGACCTGCAAATTTGCATGCCACCGTTTATCTAGCCTTGGGTGATTCTGTTCTGTTTGAATCATAATCTCCTTTTGATATTCTGGAATGAAAACCTTGACAGGTTAAATAACCACACTTACTGCAGTTGGTAGAGGCAAAGATTATTGGATAAGAAAAAGGAAAGCACTTGCTATAATGCACACACATATCTTATATCAAAGTAAGATTGTATTACCTCTAACCGCAGTCCTCATTTCTACAGTGAATGAAAATGCCCAGTTGGTATCTAAGATTCCCGTCTTATACTGTTCATCTTCCTTTACATTTTGAAATCCACAAAGTAATCTAAGGTTTCTTTCTCAGTAGAGCTCTTGAACTCTTCCATCCCAAAGTCTGAAAACTGCAATACTTCTTTGATTTTGTGATTCTTTACCATTGATTTTTGTCACAGGACATAGAAGTAGGAGATTCAACTCCTGGAAAACTTTGTAGTTTGAGATGCCTAGAAAGCTTCCATTTACATGCAGTTTAACTTGCCACAGTGTCTTTTACCTTTAGTCAATAAGTAGTCCAAAGGATTTACATGGAAAATTCTAGAAAAAAAAGTAATAAAAATTAAAAATTGTATACCATTCTAAGTAGCAAGATGAAATCTGGTGCTGTATCAGCTGTCCCATCTGGAATCGTCCCTGAGCCCTGCATATCTGTGCAGGATCCATTAGCATTGCATCCATTATCAAACTGACTTAATTTGGTATGACAGTGCTTGTATTCAATTTTCTCTTATTTGATAGTTTGACACTACATTGTAGTGCTTATGTTAGCAACCTCCCTTTATCTTATCATGCAGGACTTTGCATTACCTCATACCAGAAGACAAAGAAACCATGAAAGAACAGAAGACAAGGAGGAAGAAAGGAAGAGGAGGAGGAGGAGGAAGAGGTGAAGGAAGAGGAAGAGGAGAAAGAGGAAAGTGAGCTCACAGCAGCACAATCTCCTGAGGAAGGGGCAGAAAATCCACAGTCACATATCTTATTATTTTATTGTGTTGTTATAATATTTTATTTGTATTATTAATTTCTTATCATGCATATCTTATAAATGAAGCTTTATCACAATTATGTATGCATAATAAAAACAGTAATTCTCTGTGATTTCAGGCTACCTCAGAAGGCATCCTCTGATGATAAAGGGTGACTACTCTCCTCCTGCTCACACACATGTCCGAACTTTTGGTTTCTTCTTTGTAGTTAATATAAATCACCCCAGTGGTTAAAGTCTTCCTTCTCTTTGTGGGGTCACAAGATCACTGGTTTTAGGCAGTCTCCACATCCTAAACCTCACTGGTTTTATTTACATTGGGTAACATATCCCTTGAGAATTGAAAATTTTAAGTCATAAGAATAACATAGATGAAGGAGAAAAAACAAGCAACTTTCTAGATGTGCTAGCAGATTACATGGGAGAATGGAGGAGAATCCACTAGCCCTCTTCAGAACTGAGAATATTCCAGCCAGCTCTAGTTTCCTCCTCTATTGCTCTGAGAAAACACTCTGACCAATACCAGCTTGAGGAAGAAAGAGTTTATTTGCCTCACATCTCCAGGATCACAGTTTTTCACTGAGGAAGCCAGAAGTAGGAACTTGGAGCAAGATCCTAGAGGTAGGAGCTGAAGCACAGGCCGTGGAGGAACGCTGCCCCCAGGCTTGCTCCTCTGGATCCTGGTCCCACAGTGGCCTGGGCCCTTCCACATGACTCAACAATCAGGAAAATGCCCCACAGGCATGGCCACAAGCCCGTCCAATGGAGGAAGTTCCCCAATTTAGACTCCTTCTATTCCAGTGCATTAAGTTGGCAACTAAAGCTATCCAGCACACAGCCCTGTCAGATGTTGCAAGCAAGGGAGACCCATAGTTGGGTCTTCAGAAGGAACTGTTCCATCATATCACTGTTTTTTCCAGGTTGGAGAGGAACTGCTGACACAGCACATCTCATAATCAACAACTCTCTACGCGGATTAAGTTTTTAGAGGAACTCAGTTTTTTAAAATGATCTGTAAAGTATATGAGGACTGTAAATAAGTCACTTTATGCTTTACCTGGTAGGTGGTCTAACAGAAACACTATTGACAAAAATTCAAAATGTTTTCATTTACTATTCAAATGATCCAGGTAATGAATGTGAACAAGACCAATTGACATGCCTATACCATTCTATATACATGCACAGAATTGATTCCTTGTATTGTCACGTTGAGCATTGAGACATGACTGAGTTGGGAGTCAACACTGTGCCTTTGTGGGAATGTACACCTGCCACTACAGTGGTGAGCTCATTAGGTTATTACTATAAACATGATGGTTTAGGAAGAGGCAGATATGTACAAAATGGTTAAAACCTCTGTGTATGTTTGTGTGTTCATAGGTTTGAATGTGGACACATATGTGCCACAGTGCACATGGAAAGGCCAGAAGCCAACGTTGAGTGATGGTCTTTACCTTCTTCCTTGTTTGATACAGGATCTCTTATATACAACTGCATATGCCAGACTGATAGTTGGCAAGCTTCTGGAATGCACAGGGATTATACATCCAAGCTACTGAATCTGGCTTTTAATGGACTCTGGAATCCAAACTCAGGTCATCACACTGGTGAGGCAAGCATTTATCCGTTGAGACTTCTTTTCAGCATGGATTTATTTTTTTAATATTTTATTTCTTATTTTTATTTTAGATGTATGTGTGTGTTGCCTACATGTATGCAACTGCACCCATGAAGTGCAGTACTCATTGGTCAGAAGAGGGCATTGGAGCCCCTAGAACTGGAGTTACAGATGATTGTTAGCCACCATATGGATGCTGGGAAACAAACACAGGTCCTCTGCAAGAACAGCATGTGCTCCTAACCACTGAGCCATCTCTCCAGTCACTGGTTTATGTTTCTGATCTGATTAGTTTTCTGTTTTATATGTGAACTTTTACATGAGACAGTCACATAGGACACAAAATCCTTTGTAGTTTATGTCTACTCAGAAAAATCCACTCCAAGTCTTGTTCCAAGAGCTCTTAGAGATAACTTTCCACACCACTGAGCCAAATCATCTACTTGCTGTGGATTGCTGCAGAGAAACACTATTGGTTATCACTTCTTTAAGACAAAAACAAATAGATAGGAAATGTTCTGAAATTCAGCTGTGTGGGAGAACTGATCCTCCGTACCATCCTTCATGGTCACTCTAGATTGAGAGGCGAAAGAGCTGTGGCCATTCGTCTTCGTGGACTGCCAGTAGTACTTGTAGAATCACCTATAAGCCAGACCTACCCTGTTTCTTCCTCAGTGTTATAAGAGAAGTCTCCATCAGACACATGACACAGGTTGAGAAGGTTCCTTGAAGCAAAATAAGGACCATGAGCATGGAGTCATGCTCACAGACTCCGTTGATGCATTCAGGACCAAGCAACTGAATATGTATTACACACACTGTCAAAGATGGCCTGGATCAATTATATGTAATTTGCATGACTTTTCTATTCTCTTCAGAGTTTTCTCCTTACAAGTCCTCTCACCTGGACTATGTTGCTGTCTCAATCTGTCAGAAATTATGTGATCTACAAATATGAAGACTTACAATTCTGTCTCTCTCAGCCTCCAAATAAACACTCCAGTATAAAATCCAAGAAAGTGATTATGTTGAAGCACCATCAAACTAATTAAAAGCTCTAACTCCTCCGGGAAGTATAATTTAATTTTTGAAGGGGTTATAATAATTTAGTTTCACTCTGAAAGTCAATACTTTGGTCACATGATGCTGGGGTTAGAGACAAAGGCTTGAACTGTTCGGCTCTTCCATTTAGAATGTATTAATTAAAACACTGACTTCTACTAAAATCTTCTTTGTTAATACTTTTGTGTTATCTTGAAAACTTCAGGCTCAGAGTCTCACTTTGGCTCCATCTCCATCCAGGAGACTCTCTTTCAACCCTTGCCTTGTCCTGTGTGGGTTTGGCTCTGACATGGTTTCATCTCTACATATGTGTTTCTTCGTGTCTTTAATCATCACAGTTCCATTTGACTTCCCTTTTCCAGAAAATTTTCAGAGTGGTTCTTCCCTGACAGCTTTTCATCATTCCTAATTTACTCCACCCCTTTTCTTGGTGTCTTTATCTTTGTAATGCAGCCTGTTTAAAGAAGACAAAAACATATTCTCAGTCAACCTTCATGACCCAGATGTGTGTAGACAGATGTTTACAACATGCAGATGGAAAGTAATTTGCATCCTTTTTATGCCACTTGTGAATTATGTATTTTGAATTGTGTTAACATGTTAAGAATTGATACACCTGGAAGAATTACCAACCCTAAGACCTAAAGTCTGAGCACATAATAGAACTGTATGTGTGAAACTCAGAATGCAGCCACAGCCTCTGGCCCTTCTTCACACACCTCTTATTTCCATTTTTCTTGTACTTCTCTTTTAATTTTTAAGTATTTTACTAAAATATTAAAGATCTCCCTTGATAAACATATGTATTTCATGCATATTTTTTAAATTAGAAAGTCCCTCTCATCGTTAACCCATTGATTTTCAGACCTCATTTTAAGAAATCAAGTTTCTATGACTACAAACGTCACCCACACAGACATTCCTACCATCTCAAATTACTGAAATGCACTATATTCATTTGTTTCATATATTTTATATACTGTTGGAAAACTTACGAATAACATAATAACAAATGTAAAGCTTTAGAGCTGAGAGTTCAGAATACAGAAGCTATGATAAGAATAAACAAAGTGTATTATGATGTCCCCTTTATGCCATGTGCAACAAGAGCTCTGGAGCTCCTCAAAATTCAATCAAATGTGTAAAAACATGAAAATTTATTCACAGTTAGCATTTCCAGGGGAACTGGACATTTTTATGCTGGTGTCAACCAGATTCTCTTCCCATAGTTCCATCCTGACTTTCCTATTCCTCCTAAATGTTAAATCATGATCAAAGTGTTCTTTCAAATGTCAGTATAAAAAAATGACTCACAAGATTCAAACGGCTCTAACAAGCTATGACTCTAGGATACCAGCACATCACAGTCCTGAGTTCATTTTCATTCTTCACCGTTGTTTCTCTCTAGATATTTGCCCCCTGGCAGCAAAGCAGATGCTTCTTTCTTCAAGCTGCCACAGATTTCCAGAGGGTGAATGCTTCCATAGCCTGGCTGCAGTGCCATAAGTACCTCACAGCTTCACAATAGCATTCCTAAAGCCATCAGCTATTCCATTTTAAAGAATAAAGAAATTATATTGTTGTATAGTAAGTTAGTCTAGAAAAAAATGGCTCTTAGTGTGTTCTCACATGCTCCCTTTGGCCTTACTTTTACATAACATAGGGACTTGCAACATCTGTAAAACTAAAGGAAAGACTGACCCTTGGGTTTTGGGGAGGTTTATTAATCTCCTAGACTCTTTCTTACCCCTGATTTTCACACTTCCCCCTGACAATACCTCTGTTAGTATAATGAAGTAGAAAATCCAAAAACTTTGTACAACTAAGAAGAGATTCAAACAAAAATTTAATAATCAAAATTTTATCTTTAAGTAAGAAACTACGAGATTTGTCTCAGAAGCAAATGAACTCAGAAGAAAATGAACTCAAGTCTGGGAGATAGTAAAGAATTTTCTGTTTAGATATGTCTTAATATTTATATGTAAACATATTTAGATAAGTTTACATATGTTCAAACATGTATGAGTGTATGGCCTGCATATATGTAAGTGCACCCAAGTCATGCAAGGTCCTGGAACTGGTGTCACAGATGGTTGTTAGCTGCCGTGTAGGTGCTGGGAACCAAACCTGGGTTCTCTGCAAGAGCAGCCAGTGCTTTTACCCACTGAGCTACCTCAGATAGACATGAATGCCAGGACTCCTCATCCTCACATTCAGGGCGGATCTTCCCACCTTAACTAAACTCATCTGGAAATGCCCTCATGGACACAGCCAGGTGATTCTAGATCCTATCAAATTGGCATCAGTATTAACCAAGTATTAAGTAAAAGACTCCTTAGCTATCTTTACTGACGTACACCATGAAATATGTAACTGTTAATATTTATTCACACATTTAAGGAAATATAAGACATTATATAAGAGAAAATATAAGACATCTTTAAAATGTGAAACTTGCTAATTTAGTATTTTCTTTTCTTCATTAATTACTGCAAAACATCTGCTATTGTTTCTCAATAAGCAGTGCTCCCTAGAATCTCATGATAAATTCAAATAACTGCTCTTGATAATCATCTTCTAAAACTGAGAAATGTAAGATATTTTTTGTCTATTAATGGAATGTTTTTCATTACACCATTCTGTCTTATTTTAGAAATTACTACATAATTTATTTAAGTCATCCATTAAAAATCATATTCTTTTTAAAGATTTTATGTCTGGTTAAAAATCTTGCTGTGTATTTATACACTAACATTTGTAAAAACTTTTAAGAGGCTATTGATTAAATTTAGTGCATTTAAAACTCGATTAATTATATGTCATTGACAGTTTATTGTGACTTATAAATTAAATTATAGTGACTATTGTTTTAAAGCACTTTGATGGGCTCAGTAATAAAACTTCCTAAATATTAAACTAATGCTTTTAGCCCTATAAAACTGAACTGGTTTGTATGAAGTTCTAGATTTACTAAATGTTCAAAAGTGTACTTCAAACTGATGAAGTTACTGTTTAGTTATCACTAATCTAGATTAATCGGTTCTGAATAAGTAAAAATTGAAATCACAAGTCTCTCCATAATGCTAGCAGCCAGTACTGCCTCATAAAAATGAAAGCAAACAAATTAAATATAAAACATGGTAAAGTATATATTAACAAAATGAGTGTGGTTTTCCTCAGAAGTTCTACAGTGAATTCTGGATCTTCCTGGGATTAATAGATGCAAAGAGAATTTCTTTCCATCTACTGAGAATTTCGTATTAGAAAGGTTTTTATAATTACTATGGCCACACCCCTTTTATCTAACTTAATAGGACATGTTACATTCACTTTCTGTAATAAGAAAGTTATAACACAAGACATTTATCTTGAGTGAGGATTTATCTTGAGTGAGGTTTGTAAATCACATACCATAGGCTCCTTGTCTGAGTATGAAAGTATACAAAGATTTGAAACTACTGTAGTAATTGTTTGTTCACTCCTCATCACTATCAAAATAGTCACAGTTTTAATAACACTCGTGCTTCACGGTGTCAGCATGTTTTCCACATTCCTTGTGCCTTACAGAATAGCACAACTTACAAATAACAACCTGAAAAAAATCCTCAAACTACATGGTTCTTCAGAGTTTTCATGCTTACAGGGGGTGAAGAGATGACTCAGTGGTTCAGAACTTTAACTGCTCTCTCATGGGATCTGAATTCCCAGATCTCAAGAAGCAGCTCCTAACAATCCACAACTCCAGTTCCAGAACATCTGATGCCCTCTCCTGACCTCCACATGCATTGCACACACATGGCACACTTACATACATAAAGGTAAAACACTCATACACTTAATAAAAATCAATAAATCAGAATAATTATAAAGAATGTTCATGGTTATAATTTTAGGCAAATTTTCTGACTCTAATAATGTAGTACATAGACCCAATATCAAGATATATTATTGATGTAGAAAGTTAGGAAACAATATTGCTCACAATACACAAGAGTATTTTTTTCTGATAGAAATGAAAGTCTGTGGGTCACTAGGCAAGGAACTTCCCTAAAATCTGAAGGAAAGTAGGTGTTTGTAAAGTAAAATGAAGAATATGAAGACCAACTCAGCTCTAGAAGAATAAGAGAAAGTGGAGCTGCCCCATGACTGACTAGAAGAATTCAGCTGCAGTGGTTAGTTTTTAAGGACTGTCAGGGAATCACAGAACACCCAGAAGTCCCAGAGAAGGAAGTTTATCTCCCTTGACAGGTTTTTTTACTTACCAGTCTCCCTATGATTTAAAGTGAGTATATTCAGTTGGACTCACTGAACCTTTGCTTGGTGACGCAGGCTCCAATGAAGGGAGAAAGGACTGTGGAAAATGCTGGAAGCCACGAACATCCCTGTATCTCCAGTGAAATAAAACTGGCTATTAATCTGGAAGAGGGAGGAAAATCTTGTGTGCAAAAGATCAAGATAAGGATTAACAGTGACTTCAGAAAGAAAGAAAAAAAATAATGCTCTCTTATTGGATGAGACACAGACAGTTCAGACAAAAAGAAGTTTCCAGTAGATGGAGAAATGACAATGTCATGGCAAAGGAAAAATACTAGTCACGCAGAACATCAAAAACAGTGCTAACACACACACACACACACACACACACACACACACACACACACACTTTAGAAACCTTACAGTCTTGAAAGCAGTAAAAATATTAAAGGCACATTGCTTGTAAAAAGAGAACAGAAATCATGGTAACTTTCTAATACAGGAGCCCTAGATCATTTGCTGAAAGATAACAATGTGTTCAGTTAGAATCTTATACTTAGTCAAAATATCTTTCAAAAACAGTGGACAACGGAAGCATTTTTAGACAAAGAAAACACTGATAAATGTCATCAACAATAGAACTGAACTATATAAATTGTGACATGAAGCTTTGGAGGGCGGAGTGTGTAAAGCTTGAATTCACACAGAGAAAGCTGGGAGGGACTGCATGAAGGTAATGTCAGTCTCCCACAATTCCTTTAGAAACAACTGAGATGTCTGAAGGAAAATGAGGAGGAATGTAATAAAGTGGTCTAGATAAATGCCATGTAAGTAATTAAAATGACGTTTACTAGTTCCACAAATGATGGACAGAAGGAACTGAGATGAAATAACTGCAAGGTTTGGAGTTTCTTTTATAATATTCTGCATGTGAGACTGTGCAGTACTATTTTGGCGAAATTTTGACTAATTATAACTGCGTATTTTGACACCTATAAGAGATCATAAGTGAGCTGAAAGGAAGCCTTCTATGTCTTGATTATGGAGAACTTTACATTTGTGAAGTTCATATAAGTATGCACTAGGAAGCAAGCATTTTACTGTGTATATGTAAATAATTCAACAAACTTAAAAGGGGTAAATATGGAAGAATTAATTTTGTTCTTAATCTCACTAAGATATTGTGGGGTTAAACACTATTTGAGGGTTAATATCTACTTTGGCAGGTTTTATAGTCCTAAGACATTACTTATTTAAGAGAAAAGAACATCATACCTGGAATTTGACCATTATCCCCAGCTCTTTGCTAGATAAACTTAACTGACACTCAGTGCCTTGAGTGACAGACATTGGAGGAGGGAGGAAAACCTAAGAGTCACAAGAAAATATTTTTAAGACCTAGGGACAAATATTTATATCCTTCATGTATTTATTTTGAAAAAAATATCTGCACGCATACCATAGCACATGCGTGGAGGTCAGAGGACAACTTTCAGGAGTCAGTTCTCTGTTTTCATCATGTGGATATTGGGGCTTAAACTCAGGTCATCAGACTGGGCAGCAGGAACTCTTGTCCACTGAGCCATCTGGCTGGCTCATTTATTCATGTTTTACTATTTGCTTTTCTTGTTGCTGCTAAAAGATCACCGACAAGAAGTAATTTAACGACGGTTTCCTTCGTCTTACAGGTTGAATTACAGATAAAGGTGGCAAGAGCGGAAGGCTGGTGCACATATCAGACGCGAAGTCAGGACGCAGAGAGTGAACAGAAAGTGTGAACAAGCTACAAAACCTCAATTCCTGCCCCCAGTGAACCCTCTCCTCCAGCAAGCATCCACTTCCCAGAGATTCTGAAACCTTTCTGGACAGTCCCACCATCCCGGGACCGGCCGTCAAACACATGAGCCTACGGGGACTCACATTTAAACCCTCGATGGAACAACTGCCTCGGAATTAAAACGTTCCATCCTCAAGGAAAGATTCCTGACTCTGGAAGTACTAACAGGCGACTCTTTAAGACTAAGGAAATTATCAACTCACAAAGTCTCAGAATGTCCCTGAAATTTTACCAGATTTGTCCTTCTTTCCCAAAGGTTAAATAAACAGTGAGGACGGCAGAGGAGAGGAGACCCTCCCACTTGTCCAGCTGCTTGCCAGTAACATAGCTCTGGAGTTCCAGTTTTCATGAGCAGTCATCCTTGCAGGGGTGAGCTTTCAGTGAGTGAGTCAGCTGCCTGTGAATAGTTAGTGGTCCTGAAAGTAACCCATCAACCATTCTTTTTACAGTAATCCAGTTAAATTCATTGATTCAACAAGTTGGAATTTGGTGATATCATTACTTGGGTTTGTTGTTGGTTCCCTACCTGGGTTTAATACACATTTTCTCACATTTCCCAAAGAGTAGTGTCACACAACAATGACATAAAACTTTAATAACTTTATGGGCATGAAAAGTGTAGGCACATACACCCAGAAGCACACAGGAGCGTGGAAAATCTGAAAGGGGGTCAGTGGTGGAGTAGAAGTTAATGGAAAGCAATGGTTCTTAATTGTATTCTTACTCCTATTACAAGCATGATTCTTTATTGGAGTGTTACTGTGGGGACTCTGGTGTTTAATTTCCTGACATTTCTGAGAATTAAATCTAATGGGTATGTCTAGATTAACATAGTTTAGCGAGGATGTTGTTTCTGTGGTCTCTTCTGACATGTAAGAGAAGCCAGACTAATACTAAAATCCGATCAAGTCTTTTGTTAAAGCAAATACTGTAAACCAAACTTTCTATCAGGGGAATGATTCCCAGTGTACAATACCATTTAGATTTTTTTGTGTCTTTCTTCTGTTGAACATCTTGTCTCACTTTGGAGTAGGGCTTGGGTAAATCTGGGGACAGGAAGAAATTTTGTTTTATTTTGTTTCAACAATGAATCCAAATAAATTCATATTATGTGTTGTAGAAGATACGTGTTGAATACATTTTTGAAAGTGAATGGAGAAACAAATAGATTATACAAACATTCCTCTCCATTAGAGTAAGAGATTTCTATGTGCAGGGCTTGTTCAAGAGATAGGCACCCTCTTCACACTGCTGTGGAACGAAGCCTTTGGTAGACTCATTGAAACAGTGTATTAATCCTATATTTTGTAGTAGAATTATACGTTATCTTCAGTTTTCTTTGAGTATCTTCAGTTTCTATTAAATATATTAATTATTTGATATTATTTGCAATAACATATTTATTTCCAAATGGAAACTTGAGTTATGTCTTAGCTCTCTCTCAAAGAGACCTTAATTTAAATCAGGAAGATATAACTTTCAGCTCCAAATGCCACTTTCAACTCCAAGACTGTGTCAGTTATTTATCCTTTATCTGTAAAAGGCAGGTAGTTAAATCTGTCTTTACAAGACCAGTGAAGTTTAGAAACAGGGGCAAGTCTCAGTCAGTGAAGTGCCTGTCAGGCAGGAGTGAGGAGCTGCGTTCACATTTCTTATACCCATATAAAAATTCAGAGCCTGGGACTGGAGAGGTGGCTCAGCATAAAGGACACTGGCTGCTCTTGCAGAGAACTCATGTTCAATTCCGAGCACCCAAACAGTGGCTAAACCCAACCTGGAGCTCCAGTTCCAGAGAATCCATCATCCTCTTCTGACCTCCGTGGGCATTGCACAACATGGGTGCACTTACATACAGACAATACACTCATACATATAAAATTATATATATATATATATATATATATATATATATATATATATTTCTATATAAAATCCATGAACTGCAGGGCACATCTGTACTTTCAGTGCTGGTGATGCTGATACTGGAGGACCCCAAGTCAGCGAGTCCATGTGGTTGGTAAGATTCAGGTTTACTTAGAGACTCTTTCTCAAACCTCAGTAGGAGAAAGCTGAGGAAGACAGCTTTATATTTGTATTCATCTGGCCACAATGAGCACATGAACACACACATACATACACTTGAATGTACACACACATACACACATGATTAGAGATAAATGATTAACATTCTTTGGGAAGAGTTTTGCTAATTTCGAATTTGAACATGTCGTGTGCCTTCTTATCCATTTTTTCCAAAATTTAGCTTTTGTCTCTCTATAAAATTATAGGGATGTCCCTACTAAAGGGACATTATTTTTCAATACTTGAATTGTAGAATGTTATTCTACAATCCTATTATAGAATGATCTAAGCATACCAAACACACCCATCTCTTCAAATATTTATAATTTCTTTCTGGATAAAACATTCAAAGGCCCTTCTTGAAGCTGTTATGTAGCAGTTATTTACAGTCATTCTAATACCTTAGCATACCCCAGCATCCCGATCCTGCACAAATGGTCCTGCATATTCGCCTTTCCCATCCTTCCCACCACTATTCCCAGCCAGCTTTCTATTCTCAACTGTTGATTGTTTCATACCCCTCAGGAGTCAAATCATGTGACACTGGTCTGCCTGTGCCCAGCCTATGTCACAATGACCTGTATTTCATGTTGTTGCATATGACATAAGGATTACAATCTTTTCTATGTTCAAATAGTTCTCCAGAACATCAGTGCACCACATTTTCTTTTTTTAATATTTTTATTTTTTATTTTATTTTATGTATATGAGTGTTTTGCCTGCGTGTATGTAAGTGCACCTTGTGCATGCAGTGCCCTGCAGAGGCCAGAAGAGAGTGGCAGATCTCCTGGAACTGTTCTAGACTGTTAAGGACTATTGTTAGCCACCATGAGGGTTCTGGGAATTGAACCTGGGTCCTCTGGAGAAACAACATGCATTCTTACCCGCTGAGCATCTCTCTGGTCCCACACTGCGTTTTACCTGTTAATCAGTGAGGGTCACTTCCCCTTCTTGCCGACTATAAATAGTATTGCAATAAATATGGAAGTACAGATTTCTGTTCAACAGACTGCTTTAATTTCCTGTAGGTACATACCAGGTGACAGCATTGTTGGATCATGCAATGGTTGATTGAGTTTTCCGGAATCCCGCCTTTCAGCTCTTCACAATAGCTATACTAATTTGTGACCTTAGCTGCACAGTACAGAATGGCTTAGCTCGACCTTCTTGTCCATACATGTGGTCTGTAATTGTTTTTAACAGTCACTCCTACTGGGAGTCACTGAGAGCTCATAGTGTGTCTGCCTTTTAGAACTCTCTGCTTAGATTCATTGTTCATCATTTAATCTATTCTTTCTCTTTTATTCCACTGGCATCTTGGAATTCCTCATATATTCTGGATCTATAGCTGGAATACATTTTCTCCAGTTCTGTATGTTCTCCCTTCATGCTGATGGTTATTTCCTTTGCAGAAGATAAACATTTTAGTTGGATATAACCTATTGTGTTCTCTTTTTTCCCCTGGAGTTTATGTGCTTTGGGGCACTATCTAAAGGTAGCCTTACTCATTAAAATACATCCTTAGTCGTTTCATAGTTCCAAGTCCCTCCGTCGTAAGGATTATGTGAGTGAAGGTGAAATGCTGGCTGGGAACGGACTAAGAGACCTGCATGCGGCTGTCGTGAACTTTGTGGGCGGGCCGCTGGTACCCAGCAACTTTTTCACTAAATAAATCTCTCTAAATGGCTGTTTTATCCAGCTGGATTAACCAGATCCCACCTGCTAAGGCGTGGAGAATAAATTTCATGAGACAGCATGTATGTGTTCATGTTTGTGTATGAGTATACGTATATGGGTGAGTGTATGTGCGTGAGTGTGTGTGTGAGTGTATGTGCGTGTGTGAGTGTATGTGTATGTGTGAGTGTGTGTGTATGTATGTGTGAGTGTATGTGTATGTGTGTGTATGCAGGTCTGAGTGTATGTGTATGTGTCTGTATGTGTGTTTGTGTGTTCATGGCCTTCATTCATGTTTTCATTGTCAGATGTTTCATTTCATTTTATTCCTAGATATTTCATTATTGTAGTGATTGTGAACTGAACTGCTTTCTTGATTTCTATTTCAGATAATATGATATGCTATTAAAATACAAAAACACTCCTTTTTTGTATTTTGACTTGGTATCCTACAACATTGTTGAATTTGTTTGCAAGTTATAATCGTTTCTTTCTAGCAATCAGTTCAGTGTTTAGCCTTCAAATATACACTTTCCATGCAAGCAGCAAAAATCCACCTGTCTCCTTTAACATTTTGCACAACAGGGATAATAAACATGACCTCATGGTCATGCTTCAATATAGAAACATATGCATGAGCCAGGAAGAAGGACGTTAGCAAAAGCAAGAACATACCCTGATCCTTCTACAGGAAAACTGTTTGTCATTGTAAGGGCAAAATAATTACTTTTCTTTGTAGTTTTGCATAAATAAATTAAGAAGTAAGTGGCCACATAGCTATTGCTTCTTCTGCCATATTTCTTCTCTTCGTAGTCTCCTAACATTTTCCCAGGAATAGAACAGAAATATTCTTCTCATAATTAATTAATACTTTGTTTGTCTCTTTGTCTGTTTGTTGCAGTAGGCTCACTCTGACGCCCCAGATGGCTTAGAACTTGCTATGTAGATAAGGCTGGCTTTAATCTCAGAGGGATCTGCCTGCTTCTGCCTCCCAAATGCTGAGACTAAAGGTGTGTAACGTCACGTCCAGCAGATATGTTCTCATTCGCCTTTAATGACACATCAGCCATATTTACTGCATCTACACCACAAATATTTGCCATGTTTTTATACTTTTATCTAAAATAGCTTTTTCAAGGCTGGCAGAGACTGCTTAGTGGTTAAGAACACTGGTTGCCCTTGAGAGAACCTATGCTCTATTCCCAACACCCACATGGTGGTTAGCAACCATAAGTAACTCCATTTCCAGGGTATCCAACCTCTTGTTCTCACCTCTGTGGACACTGCACAACATGGGTGCACTTACAAACATGCAGACCCTACATTCATACACATAAAATAAAAAGAATATAAAGTAAAGGTAACTATTCATAAGAGAGTATCTGATCTTATTTTCCTATTCATGACAAAAAAAATCAGTTCCTTAATGAGTAATTTGGATTTAAAAATATATTAGAAGTATTCTGAAGTTTTAATACTTCTTGGTGGTGCTGGGGACCAAAACCAGGGACTTGTGTATAAGTCTACCAACAATTTACCTACATCTCCAGGCCCACACCTTTGCAGAAACACAGTAGAGCTAGAGAGCAGTTCTAAAGCAGGTAACATACGCCAGCCCTTCTCTACCTCAGTATTTGTCACAAACATGATTTTGTGTACTATTGTGTCTTGAGTAGACAGCGCTATCTTATTTTAAGCCAACAAATCTTAAACCAGATCACCTTCTAGATAAACTCTTACACTAGAATTTTCTGTGATGATGAAAATTCTGTCAGTGTTCTCCAAAATAGTAGCCCCAAGTTACATGTTAGCACTGGTTATATCAAGTATGACTAGCATAATAGAAACTGAGGATGTTTGTTTCAATTAACTTAAATTTCAATAGCTATGTATGGTTTTATACTAGAAAACAAAGCTCTAGATTAAGGTTTACTTCAGTAATATCTCAAGAAACCAATGGTTGTCCCGCAAACAGGCCTCCTTTACAATTTAATTTCTTTGAAAGTTTCGTATATGAGTACTGTATGTACATCATTTCCAACCCTCCATCTCTGCCTTGAACTCCTCACAGGTTTTCTTCCCTCTCATGTCTTCTCCCTCAAGTTCATGGCTTTTTATTAATTAGTACAAACGTACATACACACATACATATATACAAACACAGACACAGACACACACTGGTCCATTTTGTTGTTGCACATATTATGCATGTGTTTAAGGCTGACCACTGTGGATTTTCCTACCTATCAGGGAGCTCCACCCTGGAGAAAAGCTGATTCACTCTTTCTCAGGAATCATTCATTGCCTGAGTGTCTTCTAGAAATGACAGAGGAGCTGCATCCATGAAATCTTGACAATACAGCTGCCTAAATAAGATAAGGCCTGCAAAATGGCAATACCCATTGATCACCACTGTGGATGTGAGAAATTTCACAAGGTCCCGTGAGAAGTCTTCTAATGAGAATTGTAGAAGAGTAGAAAAGAAATGAAATAACAAATACACTTCCTTTTTATGCTACGAATAGAAACCTTGCTAATAAAATCATGTGTTAAATGAATGTTATTTTTTACCGGTGTTGTGATCAGTACAATAATCATGTAGGACCCAGTGGAATCAAACTCAAAATGTGAGCCTTTGTCCAGCATGAGGAAGCAGACTGGTGAGGGGCAAACCCAGCAGTGCTGACAGCACAGCCACGGTTACAATTGCAAAACAGCATCTTCACTGCAGGAACAGAAATAGAAAATCATGAATGTTGTTTGAATTGATATAAAGTCGAGTGGACAAGGTTACCTTTCAGTTAGAAAATTCAGAATGAGCTGTGCTTCCACAAACACTTTAATCCTCATCTGGTTAACTGTTAATAATCTATTTTCTGATGACAGCTATTCATCAAATTAAGAAGAAAAAAAATTATGTTGGCAGAATATTTCATTCTAGTTATATCTATCAGTGATACTTATTCCATAAATAACAGTGGATAAGCAAATAAATATCCAATATATGTATTTAAATCTATACAATTTAAGTAGATTGATGAAATCTGCAACTAAGGAACCCCATGTAATTACAAACTTTCTTGAAGCATACTTTGTCAACCATAAAATCTGTTCATTAAGAGAGCCACTGATCTGTAAATATGTCTTCTTCGAATGTTCCATAAGTTTTGGATTTTTCCAAAACTCTCCCTTTCTGTTTTACTAAATCTTCCTTGGTTAACTCAGAAAATCTGAACTAGCTCTCCACTCCTATGAGACCATGGGAAGAAGGCAGTGACCAGGGGTGTCTTGAATTAGGAACACAGTTGTTTCATCCTGTTCTTTATTCTTGCACACAGGAAAGAAAATTTACCAGTACAGCCTGGCTTTTCCGCCCTGGAGGAGGACTGCATTCTCAAAGAATGCCCATCTTTGTAATACTGTCCTCTTTTTCCTGTTAGGAGATTTAGCAATATCATCTTGCTGTGTCAATAAGTGAGACAAAGCATAAACCAGAGTGAAACAATGGTTTCCCAGTGGTCGTGTGGTTTCCTCAGCACGGCCCTTATGCTGGGGAGTGCAGGCTTTGACAAAGTCTTTTCAAAAGCATTGATTACTCCCACGCCCATACATGCATGCACACACAGAAAAAGTCAAGTACCACTTACGAAAGAATAGCAACTTAAAGTTCACTCAGGATTAATTTTCTTCTTTTCTTTCTCTCTCTGATAAACAGGAGCAGGTGAGGTTTGTCAGGCGAGAGTCTCCTGCAGCGAATTTCTTTGCTTTATGTTTTATTTTTTAATCTTTTTGGGAATGAAGAGAAAGTCATAATTAGTGATTTGTGATTCAGTTCCATTCTGATTAGTGAGGATTTAAGCTGTAATTTTTGTCATTATGAATTAAATGTCATGGTCCATTAGAGTAAAGCTAGCTATGTCCATTCCAACTGCACACTCATGCTTCCTGTATTAAATCCTTCCTCCACATTTATTAACTTGGCATCAAGAGGCCCCAAGTGTATCTTTTTTCAATTAAAGAAGAAAATATCAGAGCATAAATTTTTCAGTCCTGTTAATGTTGAAGAAGGCAAGTGTGAGTAGAAGAGACAGATCCCCTTCTAATTCTACGATGCTTAATGGCACAAATTTGCTGACATAAAAAAGCTTACCTTTGCTTATAAATTATAGGACATGCAGAGAAATTAGTTCTCCTCTCTAAGTCAGTCACTAATTTTATAGAAACACACCCTGGTCTTGTTTTTATAAGTTATGTGCCTCTGAGTCTGTCTTTGTGTGGGTTAGAGCAGGAGTGCAGGTGCTCCCAGAGGCGGGACGAGGGTGTCAGATCCCTAGAGCTAGATTTAACAGGAGGCTGTGAGCCGCAGACCTCAGTTCAAGGAAGTCAGGTCTTCTGTCTTATCACCACTCTAGCCCAGTGTATTTTGTTTTCAAATGTGTTTTTAAACTTTGTGCTTTAGCTTTACCAAACATATAAGTTTTGGAATTATGCCAGAAATATTTATTTTGTTTTATGCTTTGAATGTCAATTCTCATAAAAAAAGATTCCAATATAAAGCAGAATAAACATTAAAAATATTTTAAGTGTTTTAGTTACAAGTTTTATGCACTATAGAAATTATATATCTGGGAAGAAAGCAACATTTTTTGACTTGGATGACAGTTACAAAATTCTTTATATTATGTAGGATATAAATAAAATAGGATTTATGATCTGTAGTTATATTTTTAATAATTATTTTGTACACTATGATATATATTAAATGGTAATAATAGTGAAGACATTATTAGCTAATGAGTTTCTTTTAGAAAAAAGTAGGAAATCCAGATGACTATAAGGGAATATAAGGTTTTTTAGTGTGCTAAAAGCAAAACTAAATAAAGAATAATCCAATTTTAGGATATAATTAGCATTTCCACAGAGATGGCATACAAGAAATTTTTCAAATCTGATTTTTGTAATCCTGTTCTCTTGCTCAAGAAAATTCTTCAAAATATTTTTCTATATTTGCATCTTTGCACACATTACCTCATGTTTCTCTCCTAAACTCATTTTAGTAAGCTCTCCATCTCAAATACTTTTATTTAGTTCACTCAAGTCTTCCATCACAAAGAATATAATAGCACTCCAAGTCTTCTTTCTGTGTTTGACAGGATCAATTACTTCCTTCTACTTAAAACACTTCCTTGGAACTCTTTGTTTCCAGCCCAACAGGCTCATTTATCTTTCTTCCAGTAGTGTGGTCATTACTTTAGAGAGCGCTGCACTGACTGGTCTATTTCTGAGTCTTACATTTCTGATCTGTGCATTTATTATTCTCAGATTCCACTTTCCAAATCTCCTGCTTTATCTTCTCTTGTTATCTGTGTAGTTTCTCAAGTCCCCTTACCTCAAATGTCATTCACACTAATCTTGCATGTTATTATATGGAGTGAATTCCTCAAAATTCATATGTTCAAGCCCTAAATCTAGTACAAGAGAATATAACTTTATTTGGAAGTCATTTTCTATATCCCCAAAGCAGTTACACAGAAACAGAAATTGCTTTGAAGTGCTAGTTAAAATGTGTGGGATCACTGTAGGTGCAATTAGCTATGATGTGCTGAGGGCAGAGCAGGAGAATATTTGCCCCTAATTCAATAGAATTGGTGTCCTCATAAAAGACTATGCTCAGAAAAAGGTGAAAAACAAAAGGATGGTTGTGAAACTGAAGACATTTCCACCAGGGAAGGCGACGCTGACGTTCAGAGAAACATCAGAGAAGGATAGAATGGCCAGCAATTTCTCTTCTTGTCCCTGAGAAAGAAGCAACCCCACCAGCATCATTTGGATGTGCAGCTCCAGAACCTTGAGACAATAAAATCCTACTGGTCAAGCCACTTTGTTTCTGGTGTTTTGTTGTGGAGGTCTCATGAAGCAGACATGGATTTGGTCTGAACTCATGTCCCCCAAGTTGGTATCCACATCGATTCATCAGAATTCAGTTTCCCTTGTTTAATTGTCCTCTTAGACTTCTAATTATCATTTTAGTATTTTAAGGGTTTATTTTATTTTTATTTATGTGTGTGTGTGTGTGTGTGTGTGTGTGTGTGTGTGTGTGTATACCAATTCAGGTATGTGTTTGAAGAGACCAGAAGAAAAGCACCAGACCTCCTGAAGTTGGACAGCAGGGTGGTTGTGATCCACCCAAAGTGGATTCTGGGAACCAAACGCAGTCCTCTACAGTAGCAGCAAGAAGCCTTACATGCTGTCTATTCCCTAATTAGCATTTTAAATTGATCTTTTAATTCTTCCATTCCCACTTCAATCTTGCTCCTCCGAGCTGTTTATATTTCAGTAATTAGCAGTTAATTGCTGAGGTAGAAAACTTAGAGTCATTCTTTCCCTCCCTGCTCAGATCCAAAATACCATAAGCTATGCTGGAGTAAGCTCAAAAGATATTCTCACTTTGAGCAGCCATTTCACATGAGTATCCCACAAGCCAATACCATCAGGGTCTAAGTGCCATGTCTTTGACCCACAGTATGAAAACACAACAGTTTCCTTCACTGTGTACCGGTTATGTTAATCACCTTCCTACAACTGTAACAAAAGACCTGAGTTAAACAATTCACAAAGAAAAAAGTATGGTTTGGCTCACAGTTTGTATGTTTCAGTCATTACTTTGGAGTCTGAGTTTAGGCAGTCTGTCCTAGTAGGACACACATGGTGAAGTAAAACTCTTCCTCTCAACACCCCTGAGAAGCAAAAGAAACAGAGAGAGGAAATGGAGGGGTCTCAAGACTTCTTTCAACCTCCTATCTAAAGACACCAACACCCCCTACTATGCCCCAACTATGAAGTCTCCAGCACCTATCAATGGTGCCATATGTGATGGAGGGTACTAAGACTTTGGCACATGGGTCTTCGGGAGACATTGGAAATCTGAGATGTAGGATTCACTATGACTAATTTTTAACCTGCAATTTGTATTTTCTTCACACTTTAAGTGACATTCCTTTGTCCTTGGTACAAAACCCACCAATGCTTTCCTCTCGATTCTGTGCCATAATGTATCATATTCTAAAGCACACTTTTCAACTGGAGGCAATTTCAACCCTTCTTCCTCCTCTGCACATCTAAGGGCATTTCAGAACATGTGCAGGCTTTTCTGACTGTCACTTTAGGAAGAGGGGTGCTATTGACCTCTAAGAGACTGGCAGGTAGATGAGCTCCCTTCAGTGCAGAGGACCCCGAGTTCCAGCAGTGGAGAGGCTGTGAAGCCCCACAAACCAGAACCCAGTCCTTGCCCTCTAGTCCTGTCCAGCTTCTTTGTGTTTGCTCTTGCCAAACTCAACAGGGTCACAGGTTACTCTTCTTTCTGCATTAACTCATAACCTACATTTCATATATCACATCCCTCCTTAATCAGTCTTAAGTTCACAGTCTCTACTTCACAAAGGTCTCCTATGACCTCACCAGCAAAAACTATGTCTTTATGAAAGTCCACCAATAATCTTGGTATATCCTCATGTCATCGTTTCCTGACATTTTTTGAATATTTATTTCAACCACCAAATCACCATTAACACTACCCAACCTGAAACTTAAGCTCTTTGATTAATAGTAATAATCTTCCTTATTTTGGCTTGCCAGTCTGCCCTTAGGTCCCAAGATAGTGAACAATTTTTGTGTATGGAAGGAATGAAGGAATGAATTTGTTTATTAACTGTTATTCCATGGTAAGAAGTCAGTAGAGAACTCCTGATTACAGAATGAGAGGCCTTTTGTCTATCTCTAAATCCAAGCACAGGCCAAATGGAAGATCCACTTCTATCCAATTGGTAAGATCTTTCATCTTTTACTCATCTTAACATGCACGGCCTCAGGTGATTATATGGGACCTTTTAAACTAATCTCACTCACAACAATAGCTCCGAGGTAACAGAAAGCTTCCAAATACCCTTCATCACTCAGGCTCTCTATAGATTCTGCTTATGGTCCTGTTCTATAGTGCACGTTCTCATAGTGCCTGATCTCTTGTATCACACCCATGGGCTCTGGTGATGAGTTATTAATAAGACTCAAAATGTTCCATACAATTTGATGAATGTTCCATTCAAATTACCCTACTGTAATTTCTAATAAATATTTGCTTTCTACTATGACCTTCTGTGGGTACATGGAGTGCATGTATGTGTGTATGAGTATGTATATGTGTATAACCACTTACAAAGGCCAGATGAAATTCTTGGGGTCCTAATCTATCACTATCCACCTCAATGATCTGACATGGTTTCTTGCTGAACTTGGAGCTTGTTATTTTTCAAGTCAAATGGATGGCCAGCAAGCCCCAGTCAACTGCCTCTCCTGCCCCCACCAGTGTTGGAGTTACAAGCTCATTCAGCCTTGCCCAGCTTTTACTGTGGCACTGGGGATTGTGCAGCAAGCAGCCCTACCCACTCAGCCATCTCCCCAGGTTCCTACACCTCTTTTGTGGCATATCTGGGGAGGAAGTCATGTTCCTCTTCCTCCCTTTTGTCTATTCCGTGACTCTCTTTTTTTCAACACTACTATTTTTAATTGTTTTGCAAGTGATTATATCACCTGCCCTGAAACTTTGCTGGAGTGATCTTTTGGGTCTTATGCAGTTCCTTCTCCATTAAGAATTGAACTCTTGTACATCAAAACTGTTTCTGAAATATCTTCCTGCAAAATGCTTGGTAATTTCAGTCTTTACATAGATCATCTTTCCTGCAGTCCAAGCTTCCCTTCATCATCACTTCCATGATCTTGTACTCTGCCCACGTCTCATTCATGGTCATGGTCACATGAGTTGCTCCTGGAATTGTGACAATATGTCATCTCTTCATAATCTACATTTTAAGATTCTCCTTCCCAAACACCTAATTAAACCTCTAGCCTAACTCTTCCAATGACTCTGGAAAATAAAAGAGGTTTGAGGGTTGGGGAGGTAGAAAGATTTCTCAATGGTTAATAACATGGTGATTCACAACCTTCTCTAACTTCAATCCAGGGCATCTGATATCCTCTTCTTGTGGAAAGAGAGAGAGAGAGAGAGAGAGAGAGAGAGAGAGAGAGAGAGAGAATAAAAATACATGGAAAACGCCGAGTTTTTGGAGTTTGTTTTTGCAATGCTGTATATGAAACTTAGAGCATTCTGCATGTAAGATTACTATTTGGTCACTGAACTACATCCTTACGAGACAGTGGGTTTTGTGTTGTTGTATGTGTGTTCTTTTTCTTCTTGTATTTGGTATTTTGCTCAGACTAGCTTTGAACTCTCTTTCCAATTCACGCTTCCAGGAATTCCTGTCACTCTCCTAGTTCTGAGACTTGAGAGCTGACTTCACAGGCATGTGCCGCCTTGCCTATAAATTGGAGCTGATTCCTTTTCCTTCCTTTATACCATTCAGTAAGTCCTTCAGCAAATGTAGCCACCAGAAATCCCAAATTTGTACTTAACACTCAATCAGTGACCACCACCTTCCCTCTTAGCAAAATACCATCACATGTTGACTTCTTTTATTCTGTACTTGTTGTTTCAAGTGTAATAGCAACACAGGAGTCAGACAAATGCTGTTAAACCAAGTCCAGGGAGGTCAGTTTGCAGCTCTCTAATTCTCCAGTGCCACTGCTTTAGTCTCGTCATACTACCAAAGCAGCAGAGCATCCTGGGCAGCCTAAGAAACAACAAGGTAGTTATCACTGGAAAGTCTAACTCAAGGTTCGAGCAGATTTCAGTCAGAGGCGAGGGTATTTTCCAGGCTGCAGACACTGCTTTCTCACAAGGAAGAGAGAAACAAAGAGGGCTTTGAACTCTTCTTGTTCTTTTAACTATGTGTGTGTGTATGTGTGTGTGAGACAATGTGAGTATATCTAGGACATGGTGCACATGTGGTCAGAGGATAGCCTCAAGCATTCCTTCCTTGGGACAGAAGATTTTGCTGGCATATACCAGGCTAAGTGATTGGGAGCACTTGGGACTTTGCTGTTTCCCCATCTCTCTACAGGCACATTAGGGTTATGGAGGCTTGCTTGTTCCTAGCTTTTCCATGAGTTCTAGGAACTTAAACTCTAATCCTCACATAGCAGAACGAGTACTTTACCCGGAGCCATCTTTCCAGGCCTCTTCTTGTTCTGCTAAGAGAACCAATCTCATGACATCTAAACGTAATCACCTTCCCAAATTTCCATCTCTCAATACCATCATCTTGGCAATCAGGGCTCCAGGATGTGAATTTTGGAGTATGCAATCAATCCATATGTAGTAGTTTGAATGACAATGTCCTCCACAGGCTCCATTCTAGTAGGACAGTGATGCTAGAGCATAGTATTTCCAGGGGCAAATAAGGGCTTCAGAAGCAACTAGTATATGTTGGCAGTGTCTGGCTGTTGGCTGCCCACCACCTAAGAGCTTGCCTGGGGTTAAATTGAGAAGCAAAGGACAAATTTTGTTGGCAGAGGCCATTTCAAGACAGCCTAGTGTTGAATTGGTGTCCTGGTTATTAATGGTGAATATTATGGAGATCTACAATGAAAAGAGCAAGTGGGGCAGATAAAATGTATTGTGCCCAGGTTATAGAATCCTCTCAAAAGACCACCAGGGAGGTCAATTCTAATGCAAGCACAAAGGGTCTTTATTTACAAGCTCGAGCTCAGACCACAGTCTGACACACCAATGAAGTGGGTGATAAGACAGTGGCCCCGAGTGGAGGGTGAGGTGATGTTTTATAGGGTTAAAACAAAGAGAGGAGGGACAAGGGTTGGGATTGGTTAAGGAAGCCCGCTGGCACGAAAAGCATCTTACTCATATTAAGGTTACAGGGTCCGTGAAATGTGCTGACCAAAGGATGTTACAAGGTCTTGTTTATGTCTCTGATTTTAGCCTTGGTCAAACTGACCAGATTTCATGTAGTCCTAAGTAGGGTGTTTTTACAAAACCATCTGGTATTTGAAGGCTATGTCCTTGCAGGTGTTTTCCTATGAGTGTGGGAAAGACTGTTTGTGGTCTTTCCTGGAGCTGGGAAATCAAGCTTATATAGCAGAGGTTTTCTCTAACAAAATGGAGTCAGGTTTGCTGCAGCCTTCACTTTTCATTCCTGGGGGGTCCTTACAAATGCAAATTTTACAGTTTGGATTGAAAAAGAGCACTAGGAAGATTAATGTTGGAACCAGAGCATGTACTGAAGGACAGATTCCCTTTGTTAAGGAGATGAAAATCTTTAAGGAGATGCCTACAAATTTTCATTTAAACAATGGAAAGAGTATCTTCAGGGCAAGGCCCTCCCGGCTAAGTTTGCTTGTGAAAAGGAAAAGCCCTAAGTAGATTCCTCTTAGAAAACTGCAACGCATCAAAGCAGCTGGTAGTCTGGATAAAGCAGGCAGGAGTCCATTCCAAACTGGTAGCCAGACTTAGCAGTATTATTCACACAGTGCTGGCTTCAGAATCGTGATTGACGCAAAAGTTAACGCTTCACAGATCAGTCTTATGGTTTCAGAGAGCCACTCAGGCCAGGCATTCTGCAGCAGGGGTATCCCTGGATAGAGATGGCCTTGATAGGCCATTGCATGAAGCTGTGAAGGGGAAGCTATGAAGGGAAGCAGTGGAGACCCAAAGACACTGAAGATGCTAAAATTGTAAGACATCTGCCAAGGAGAGCTGTATACAGGGAGCAGTGTCAGCCCAAGAGAGAGATGTGTTACTTGTAGCAAAGCCAGAAGGACTGAGCCTCTAAGCGCTTTGGATTTGGTGTTTCCCGTGCAGATCTCTGATCCCGCCTTGGTTCAGGCTCCCCCACTGTTCCTCATTCCTCCCTTTTGGAATAGGAATGAGTCTTCAGTTCCACTATATGTTGGAAGTATGTGATTTGTCTTTTGGTTTTACAGGGGTTTACAGTTAAAAGAGTTCTTTGAGTCTCAGAAGATATTTTGGACTCTGGACCTTTAAATTATATTGAGACTAGTAAAGACTTGGAGACTTCTGAGGGTGGAATAAATGCAGTTTGCGTTTTATCTGACCATGATCCTATGAGGGCCAGAGAATAAGTGGAATGTGGTGGTTTGAATGAGAGTGCCCCACATAGCCTCCAAGTACTTGGACACATTGTCCCCAGCTAGCACAATTTGGAGAGGTTTTCAGAGGTGGCCCTTTGTAGTGGAAGCATGTCACTGGAGGTGGGATTTGAGAGTTCTTATGCCTTGGCAGATTTCCAGTAGCTCCTGGCTTCCTGTGGCTACTTGGAGAAGATGTGTTTGCTTGGCTTTCTGCTCTGGCCACCTTTTCTGCCCTGCCTCCTGGCCATTATGCACTCTTACTCCTGGAACCATAAGCTCAAATAAACTCTTCCTTCTTTAAGTTGCCTTGGTCATGGTGCATTATCATAGCAACAGAAAAGTGACTACTACATCATGTATGGCATTATCTTCCAGAGCAAAGGCCAGTGAGTAAGCAGACTAGGTTCAGGATGGTCTCAGTAGATAAAAATCAGAAACATGTTACACTTAAAGACTAGTTAATGGCTTTAAGTGAAAGAGAAAGTGATGGGACTCAATTTGGGAACAAATCATTCATGAATTTACTTATCGTTATGGTAGGAGACCTAGCGTAGGTATTACTAAAGTTTGCTCATTTGATTTCAGAATACTGAAAAAAAAATTCATTGTGATCGATTTCACAGAAAAGTATAGACAGTCACAATTCTCCATGATGGACTTTTTCATTAACTAATGAATATAAATCTCATGAAGATAAAAATAATTGTCTGAGAATTTTGCTGGCAAACTCCCTTGTTAAAAATGTTTTATTTTATAGATTTATCCTAATCAATATTGTAAACAAATGATGACCTTTTATTCATTTAATAACTCAAAATTATTGGTTGCATTTTAAACTGACTGGAATATAGTTTTATATTAATTTTACATTGTCTTTTATGGAGCTTTAAACCAATCATTAAATGGTCAAAGAATTATTTGGAAAACAATCACTGGTGATTTTAAAATTTGATGAGGTGCTCCGTGATCCATTTGTTTATATAACTGTAATTTAAAGATGCTTGCACTAGTGATTAGACTGCATCTCTCTTATGTATGTTAATTATCAAAATGAAATAATAAATTGTAAAAACAGTATCATTATGACTTTCCCTTCTATATCTGTGGAATAACTTTCCCAAATTATTTTGAAATGCATGGCTCTCCAAAGAATTATCACGACAGGCATATTTTTACAGATTTAATTTATTATTTTTATTTTATGTGTATGAGTGTATTGCCTGCATGTATGTAAGTGCATTCCTATTCTATAATTTCCATGGAGGTCAGAAGAGGGTATCAGATTCCCTGGAACTGGAATTATGAGTGGTTGCTGACTGCCATGTGAGTGCAGGGAATCAGTCATGGATCCCCTGCAAGAGTCGCCAGTGCTATAACCACTGAACCATCTCTCCAACCCCATGACAGACATATTTGAAACTAGCATTTACATAAAGAGTCACGCAGGCTCCTCCCATATTCTTTGCTCACTATATAATGTTATCTACCACTGGAAGATTACCACTATGCTAAACACTTCCTTTATTGTTTACCTGGGAAAGCTGCATTCCAAAACACCCCAACCCAGTGTTTCCTCTTTGTGCTATTATGGATATTGAATTTTACTGGGTACTCTTTAATATGGCTTTTTGTCTCAACATGATACTTATGAAAATTATTCTTATGGTTGCAGGTTTTATGAATTTTATTATATGATTATAAAATGATATCTTTTTTCTTTTTAGTGATGATACACAGTTGGATTTGTATCAGTCAAGACTGGCTGGTTATGCCAAATTAACTGAATTCCCAAGTCTCAATGGTATAAACCAATAAAGGGTTATTACTCACTTATGCTTCATGGTCATTGAAAACTGGCTGGTGAATCACCACTGCTGTTGCCATCTTGGCTCTCTGAGCAGTCTGGCAGAACAGCTGCCTGGAAACATTGATGCAGACGGTGATGGTGGGGAAAAACTGACAAAGCACATGCTAGTCTTTAAAGCTCTATATGGAAGTGATACATCACTTCCAGTCATACCTCATACATCGTTCCATGCCTTCAAATGACAAAGGAAACTTTCTCAGAAAAGAGGTGAATTGAGTGTTGGAGAATAATAATACAGACTTAGATTGTCTTTATTTTTTTTCAGATAACTGAATTATGAAACTTCTTGTAATCAGAATGTATTAATACACCATCGAATTGAGGTACCATAAGCTTCCCAAAGAGTGCCTAATTTGAACTCCAAGTGCAGTGTCTCTGCATAGTGCTAATAAATGTGTATGTCAGATTAAGATATGGTTCTTCTTGATGTAGGCAGACAGCTAACAAGTTTTGTGGAGCACAAGTGCACTCAGTATACATGGATGGAATGTAAGATAATAATAACAAACTTTTTGTATAAAGGAAGAATGGGAGACATATAATAAACTGTCTATCACCATTATTTAACTCTCATATGCAGATTTTGAATTAGCCCCTAGATTTAAGATGAGGAATTGCTTTTGTTTGAAATGTGGTGAATATGGTAAAATGTCTCCTGCAGACTCATGTGGTTAAACAGTTTGTCCCCAGCTGATTGTGAAATGGGTTGAAAAGAGCATCCACTAGTGGGTTCTGAGTCTCATTCATAAAAGAATTTAAGAATGGATCCAAATGGAAGCTTTAGGACAGTTTTATTGGAATCTAAAGAAAAATACTCAAGGCAGGCAAGATGGGGATCTCAGCAGATGCCTGGAGGAGGAGAATGGAGGGAGAAGAAAAGAAGTCAAAAAATCATGCAGATTTAGAGCCTGCATGGAGGTCAGACACGTGGGGGACTGGAAGCCACATGGCTGGGAGAAGCTTTAGAGAAAAATTAGAGAAATACAAGATGCTAGGGCAGTCCAAGGCCTTAGAGAAAGCATGTTCAGAAAAGGGATATGAAGAAGAAAAGGAAAGATTATGCTTTTCTGAAAAATTCAGAGAGCTACATTCGAAGAGCTACATGTATGTGGCCAGGTGCAGAAGAACTAAACTGGGAGGCGGGATTCCAGGCAGGAAAAGTTCACTGCCTCATTAACACACTCAGTATTCCACCCATTTATTTAGTATAACTTAGGTAAACCCACCTTCTCAAGGGTGGTCTTATGATCAGGTGATTGGCCAGTGAAACTGGAAATGTGGGTCTTTCAAACAGATAAAGTAGAGAATTTGTACTCTATCCCAGCTAGATAGCTATTTGTTCTCTAACATTCCCCCCTTGAAGAGGTAACCCTAAAATCTTTTAGGAATTAGATAAGAGCTCCCTAATACTTTGGACATATCTGGCCTTTGGTGTAGAGTAGGCTGTTAGAAGGCACAAGGACAGATTCTGGTTTTTAGCCAAAAAAGAAACTGACTACTTTTCTTTGGGGTATTTTTACCCTAAACTGCCTAGCCAATTTCTACCTCCTATTCTTATCTCATCACCCTCTGAAGAGGTCACCCTAATTGCCAATAGGGAATTGGGGTGCTGACCACTCTGGCCTCTTCAAGGCTGAATAGGGACATAGGTTGTGGCCACTGGGGTACCCCTCCAGTGAGTCTATCTGAAAGACCCCTGAATAGCATAACTGATAGCTGTAAGGGGAAAATAAAGTCTTTAACTGGTCCCTGGGAGATGTGAAGAAGTAAAAGGAAGAGTAGTTAGTGTTGCATGTTTTAGACAGGGAACCAGAATAGTCAGAACAAGGACAATTTCAAATGTCCAAGCCCATTAGAATTTCTTGATTATGACTTCTGAGATCATCAATCTATTGGGCTCCTCCTTGTTTTTCTTCTGGCTGCCAAGGCTAGCCTTTGGAGTCTTGAAGTCAGGATTTGTTTTTAGGCACTTTGCTTGTTGGAGTGGCTAGAGTCAGTGTAAGTTCCCTGACAAATGGCTTCTAGAGAGGGAGAGAAAATAAATTAGCCATCACTTAATGTTTAGGTTAGAACAATAGTGGGCTTGCCTTTCTTGGCAGCAGATACGCACTGCAATGTTGAAGTGGGCCAAGATTTGAAGACTTACATCTGAGTAGCATTGTCTCATTAAGAACAAAATTGTTAGTGAGAAATTGGGCAAATAACATCTTATATGAATATAAACCTGATGTCTAGGAAGTGCAATCCTTTGGACTCTTGAAGACTATACCAATCTTTTTAATCTTTGCTTATACTTTCCTGTTGAGTGTTTAAGATCATACAATTGGACCAAATAAACCAACTTATTTTTATTCTTAAGGTCAGTTGAGTATCTGTTCTTCAGGGGGATCACATGGGCTTGGAAGGAGCCCTGGCTCCCTAGGCGTTTGTTTTATCAGTTCCATCTATGTGAAAATAAGTCAGAAGTTCTTACTAGACCATATCTTCTCTCTTTGAAGCACTGAGGAAACATTTTCCTGTGCTGACTCTTTTTGGGGATCCCAGCACTCAGGGCCAGCCCAAGGGGGACTGAAGGGTCTCCGCAGTAGGGGAGGGGGCGAGTAGGCACAGGGTCAACACACCGACTCCCATAGTTGAGCGGAAAGCCAGCAGTGGAGGTCTGCTGCAAACTCATTTATTAAAGAAAGAGTGTCTTATAGGTCTTGTTAGCCAATAGCCTTATGGGGTGGGGTCCTGTCTACAGCCAATTGCAGTTTGTTCCCAGGTGGATTAGGTTCTCTCCATGTGCTGGGAAGAAACAGGCTTCACAACCACAAGAGCCATTCCTCCATTCCTCCTGGCAGGTGGCCTAGGCCCACCTTGCATTATGACCAACAGACTCTCCTTTTTGCAGACTAGACACTGGTTCAAGTCCTTCCAACTGGGGCTCTATGACCTACCTGAACAGGAGGACAGGTGACACATCACATTCACAGGACATTATGAGAGATTCCCCATAGTGCCCTGGAACTTATTTAACCTTGGAGGGCAAGAGACAAAAAATTGTCTCTTTATGTCCCTCTGACCAGATTAGTGTAGTTGTCTAAATATGATTGTTAAACACCCAAGAAGGTCAGTTCCATCAATCTGGTACTTTTAATTACCATGTGCTATGTAAAAAGCTTGGGCAAAAGCCAAACATTCTTGAATAAACCTTTACTAGACATATATTTTGTTCCTTAAAGTACTTGACTCAACTATTAATTTAGAAATTTTAAGATTATATATACATAATTTGTCTCATCTTTCATAAACCATATCAACTCAAACCTTTAGTCAATTGCATAGACTTTCCCATTTCTCATTTTTTATTCTGGAAATATCCAGCCATCATAATTGCCATACATAAATCCTTCTTAATAAAATATTTTCTTTTTCTTTTCACCTTCTTATTTTCTTTCTTAAGACCATGAGACATAATAACGTTAAGAAATAAATTTTTCTTCTGTTGTGAGAACTAAGCAATGTTTATTCTCTTTCTAAGGCTCTAGTATCAAACCAATGTTTGATCATATTAAATTTCATCCTGGGGAATGAATGTCTTTACTCATACAGATGGGTAAGGTATTACTAACAGGTATATACAGGTGACCTGACAGTAGTTGCACTGCAAAGTCCTTATCCAGCATAGATGTTTGCTTTTTTATAACCTTATGGGTTAAGTCCTCTCTTTTACCCTTCCCAGATTTCCTCCCCGAATGTACGAGACCATTTGTGATTAGGGCAAAATTACAAATGTAGGCACTGCTGAAGACATGGAGATGGCAGTTATTTGGCTCAGATGAGTGCTGTGCAGCATCATCTTACTAAAAGAACATGGAATGCATTACTAGCAGTAATGAAAATATCTGTTACTTATAACTTGTATATACTTATCTAGGCAGGTGATTCTTTTCATCTGCTGGGTCCTTTACTGGGAACATGGATTGATTGACAAGAGATGGAACATTTGATAAAGAGATTACCTCACCTGATATTCCTAAACCTTCTGAAGCCATGAGTACTTGGCAGTGAGTACCCAAGATCCAGAAAGACCAGGCTGACAAAAGTTTCTGCCCTCACCAATGTCAAACCTGAGATCCTCTCTGGATATACTTGATCAGAGGCATGAAAGCTTATACTCATAATAGTTAGTCTATTCATGGCAACATGACAAATTTAATAAGTACCCTCCCTCTTTTATATTTTCCATTATAGGCTAAATTTTGTTATTTACTGTATATCTACACCAGGTCTGAGTGCAGAAATGTAGGGTTCTGGCCCCCCTGTAGCCCTTCTCTCTTAGTGCTAGGCTCTCGGCCAAGAGCTAGCAGGATCTTGTCAATTGCAAAGCTGAAGTAAACAACTTGACTTTTAAGCTAGCCAGACCACAACTTCCTTTTTCCTGTTTATAACTGTGTATCATCAATAGAGGAACCTCCTGCAAAGCCCCACCCTCAGGTTATATAAGGCTTGCTGCCTCCCAATAAAGTCAGTCAGTCATTCTCCTTTCCTCCTACCTGGTATGTGTGTCTGTGTCTCTGTTTTATGTGTTTCATTCAATCCACAGCCCTCCGCCGATCCGGACTTGGTCAACGAACGTAGCCAGGGTGCTAGAGCTGGAGGGTTCCACCGAGATTGGAAGAGAGGGAGCTACAGCTGGAGATTCCCCCCGAGATCGGAAGAGAGGACTTGCTGACGGATCGCCCAGGAAGGCCGGTGGCAAATGTAAGTATTTGGGCATATTGGATAAATGGGTACTTCAGGCTCTCATGATCTTTTACAGATCAATTAGTAACAGTACTTAAGAGACAGGATAGCTAGAGATTTCAGTCAATGTCTAATCATTTATGTATACTCTTTCTGATATTTTGATGTAAGCATTCAGAGCTTTAAATTTCCCTCTTAGGACTTCTTTTAAAGTGTCCCAAAAATTTTATTGTGTTGTTTAGAAAACTTTTATTTCTTTCTTAATTTCTCCTTTGACTCGTTCATCATTCAGGAGTGTGTTGTTTAGTCTACTGAAGTTTATGAAATTAATAAGGCTTCTTTCAGTGTTGATTTTAAGTTTTATTACATTTAGGTCTGAGAGAATTTTGTATTTTTAGATTTAATGAGGTTTATTTTGTGCCCCAGTATATGGTCAGTTTTGGAAAAAGTTTCAACAGTGCTAAATAAAATATGTACTTTTTCGTATTTAGATAAAATATTCAGTAGATGTCTATTAGGTTTGTTCAATGTATGGTATTCTTTAATTAAGGTGTCTCTCTGTTTATTTTCTTTCCTGTTAAACTGTCTAATAGAGTTTAAATGTTTGATAAAATTTTGCTGTGAATTTATTTGGGTCTCAGCTTTTATCATTCCAGAGGTTTTTGTTTTATTCTTTCAATTTCTTTATACGTTATGGATGGTCAGGAACCATTTTTGTTTGTTTGTTTATGTTTTAAGGTAAAACATTCCAACCTACAGGGGAGCTCGTTAAGCTCAGAAAGTAAACAAGTCAAAAACTTCAAAGAGTCCCTAAAATTAACCAGGCTCACTAATTTGAGTTCCTGCCTAAATTCCTGTACTCTGGATAGGGGTAAAAATACATTGAGCAAAATAAAGTTAGGGCCTCAGTATTTAAGAGTCTGTTCAGATAAAAAAAGTTCAAAAAAAAATACAAATAAAATCTAAAATTAAACCTCAAAAATAAATAAATAAATAAAACTAAACCTTCCACTCCACTAAAAAAGCCCCCTTTTATAAAACCTAAAATCAAACAGTTATTCAAAAGTCTTTAAATCCCCCCCAAAAAATAAAAGAGAGAGGAGGATTTTCCACCATTTATTGCCCCCCAAAACCTGAGGCTGACCTGAAGGAAGAATATTTAGGAGAAATGTGGCATTATAGGGTGTGGTTAAATCTCTGTATATGTTATGGTATATAAAAGATAAAAGAAAACTATATGTAATCTTAAAATTTCTAATCAAGGTTTATTCAGGAATGTTTGGTGTTTGCCCAAGTTGTAGCTGCATGGGATACAGTAATTAAAAGTACCACATTGATGGAAGTTCATGCAGTAACTACTGTGTCTCAAATCATGATTGCTTCTCCCTTTAACCTGTATGGATAGATTAGTGGCTTCTTACTGTAAACAAAATTCAGGCCACAGAGCAGTTCAAGAACAGCTAGAAAATGGTTATACAGAGCCTTCTAATTCACCAATTTTTGTCATAAAAAGTCACAAAAATGGAGGTTATCATAAAATCTTAGAAAAGTTAATGAAACAATAAAACTCTCAATAAAGTCAGTACAAAAAATAATGGCCCAAACCCAGTATTAATGTGGGGAAGAGGGCATGTTTCTGTTTTTCCACAGGATGCTGAAAATGCTAGATGGCTGCCAAAAAGGCTGGTTTGGTTCACAGGGATTAAACAAGGAAAAGTGACATTGCTGTTGCTGTTGCTGTGGAATCAGTTCCTGATGACACAGGGAGAGCTGTATTGGACTTATGTAATAAACTCAACTATGCTACAGATCTAGCCATATATAACAAAAAAAAGATTACAGTAATAGTAAATGATACTCAACTGATGGGACATCATTACATGGAAAGAATAACAGTAAATCAGGATTCTACTGCAGGAAATACTGATAAATAAAAAAAAAAGAACTAGGTGCAGAACTTTGGTGATCAGATGAGAGTTTCCTGCAGACTTATATAGGGAAACAGGCAACAGCCATGGACAAAGTCAAGGACGAGTGATAACTTACATAAGTCAACTCTATGTATGTTTGGACAGTTAAATATCGCTTATAATGGTACAATGTAACTTGTTAATTGCATTTCAATCATTCCTGTGAGAATAAAAGTTATGGTATTTTAGATTATGATTTCTGTAAATGTTACAAAGCCTTAGTATGTAAATTGAGAGTATAAGAGTAAGCCTTTGCTACATTACTGGAGTAATTACTGTAATGCCAGATTCTAAGGATGCTGGGTTGTGACTTGCTAGTCTCTAGTTAATTTACGTGGCCTCCAAAATTTGCTAACTTTCATAAATGTGTAGCCAAAAACGGGTAAGCCCAAGGGGGTGTCTGTCAACCTAAGACAGGGAATCAGCCTCTATGGCCAGAGGTTATGGCTGGTTTGCCAATGACGGGTAAGACAGGCACTGACGTCCTTGACAACCTAAGACAGATGCTCATTTATGTAAGAGAAAAGGGGGAAATGTAGGGTCTGGCCCCCCTGTAGCCCTTCTCTCTTAGTGCTAGGCTCTCGGACAAGAGCTAGCAGGATCTTGTCAATTGCAAAGCTGAAGTAAACAACTTGACCTTTAAGCTAGCCAGACCACAACTTCCTTTTTCCTGTTTACAACTGTGTATCATCAATAGAGGAACCTCCTGCAAAGCCTCACCCTCAGGTTATATAAGGCTTGCTGCCTCCCAATAAAGTCAGTCAGTCATTCTCCTTTCCTCCTACCTGGTATGTGTGTCTGTGTCTCTGTCTTATGTGTTTCATTCAATCCAGAGCCCTCCGCCGATCTGGACTCGGTCATCGAACGTAGCCAGGATGCTACACAGAAAGACATCAGTTTTTCTTTCTTAAAGTCTGTGGATCAAAGAGATCCAAATGGGTAAGGAGACAGCCAAGGGGAGCCTTTGCTGAAGACAAATGAGTACCTATCTGTAAGGAAAAAGAAGACATTTTGGAACGTCTTCCAAACTCTTCTTGCCTCCTTCTCCAGAGCATCCTCCAGAGATTTTTCTGATCCTTTTGCATGAGCCACCATGACAAAAGGCAATCCTTCTGACTTAGTCACTATTCCTCATTATCAGGGTGGGCTGGGGTACCTGTATCCTCTCCTTTACTAGTGACCCTAAAGAAGGGGAAGTCTGTTCAGAATTATTCGCTCTTACCAATGTGACTCTCTACTGCCCTGGGACCTTAAAGGATTCTTTTTTTCATTTTGCCTGGTTACTCTCCTGCCTGTGCAGGACCCACTGTACATGAAACCTCTAGAGCAAATATCAGCCCTGATGCATTAAGGAAATTAGTCAACTTCTAATGATCATATAAGTTAGGGAAGGTTTTCTGATCTGGCTTTCCCTGTGGTCTGAATCTTAATATCCCTTTAAATGTTCCCTGACCCTTTTCCTAAAAGTTACAACTTGTCTGTCCAAATTTTATTTTCTAAACTGCAAGAGACAAGACTATTATCTCTCAGTGTAATCTTTTTTAAAGAGGGCTCTCAGTCTGTCTGAATTAGAAAAACTATATTATAATTTACCATACATAATTTTGAATTAAGTACCCATAATCTGGAGAATAAGAAATACAGCTGTCTACGGCATTGTAATTGGAAAGTGAAAAGCAGAGATGCTCAGGACATGAAGGGCCAGGAACAAAAGCAAGCTTGGAACAACTGAGCATCAGAGAGGGAAATACTCTATTTTAGAAAAAAAAAAAAAATAGGCTTTGGATCACAATGCAAAAAGACAGGAGTTAAGACCAGCGAAGGCATATCTCACAGCTCGCACCCCAGCAGGCCACTCCTCTTTACCTCCTATGGCTGTAGATCTGTCATGGTAGCAGCTGGTCTTGTGTGAGGTTTGGTTGGCCCTGAAGTACTGCAAATTTACAGGAGCTTCCCAGGTGTGGCATAGTAAAGTGCCATCTCACTTTGTACTTAGCTGGTCTTACAGGCTCATGGCTAGAAAAACTTCAGGTTCCATTTAGAAACTGATAAATATACTATGTAAAACAATGTAAGATTTCAAATAGTCATGTTTAGAAATCAGTAAATAAACCATATAAACATGCTAAAATTCAAAATAATTTCCCTTAAAGACAGGTAAATGTCATGTAAACAATATCAGAACCAAAATAGTTCCCTGTAAAAACCAGTATATATATATACATAAGACAGTGTAAAAACTTTAACAGTCATTTTATGAACCAGTAAATATACAATAAGAAGTTAAAATTCAAAGCAATCCTAATTAGAAACAGACCAAAATGATGCTAAAATTTAAACTACCAAGGTGAAGTCCTGGTATTACTTCCCTAGTTCAACATAAAAATGCATCAACATTGCTACAAAAGACTGTGTTAGACTCTCTTGCTTTTCTATAATCTCATCAAGAATTCAAGATGAAAACCAAAGCAAAAACTAAATTTCAAAAGCATAAAGACATATAATTCAATGCCTGTATTCTAGAAAATTTCCAGATTGCCCTGATGCCCTAGAGTTCTGAAGAACCAATAAGTTACTGGGTGTTGCCATTTTGAACTATGCCATGTGGTTGGATTTAGATGGGGGCAACGTCAAACAGCTCAACACCATTTTGAATATGTTTGTCCAAGATGGCAGCCAAGTCATGTGTCTGTTGCCATACTGATGATGTCATCACCCAATGGAGGCCAGATCACATGGTTCTCTCTCTCTTGGTAAGGTCACTAGCCATGACGGTGACTAAGCACATGGTAAAATGAGTCCCAGGATAAAATTGAGCCCATCCTCTGCCAGCATACAAACCCTGTGGGTTTCATGTATCTCACAGATTAAATGTAAAGTAAAACCCCGTTTTACTTTTAGAAAGCACCCAGTTAAATGGCAGTACCCTCTATTATGTAGGCTCCAGATAAGAAAGCAAAGCAAAATAATTCTTGGTCTTAAACAAAGAACAGGAATCCATGCACCTTACCACAGTGCAAAGATGAATGTGAAGCAAAACAGTGTCCTCTGGATTCTTCATTCCTAGATGCAATCTATTGCTGGGGAAATAACTCAAAAAAAGGCAGCAGAAGAAATGAGAAGTTATGTCCAGTACACAAGTCCTTAAGCTGCTGCTCTGAGAGCACACATCTCCCACATTGTGTATGACTTTCCTTATTCACTAACATTTAAAATGCTTAGATTTTTTCAAGAAGCAGCTATCTTGGCACATTCTCTAAGCACTGTTTGCTTAGGATTCACCAGTGACTGAGGTCGAAATCGCAGGCCCCTCTAACTATTCTTTCCCATAGCGTGCAGAGAATCACTGTGGAGCAAAAGCCCAAGGAAAGAAATGGCTTTTAAACTTTTTTTTTTCTTTTCTCTGAAAGGCAAAGCATTTACAGCTTCCTTATGCCCCGAGGCCATAGCACGCAGGATAATGGAGTGCACTCCCTCGCCTCCTTAGCATCTAACTCAGAACACATAGAAAAATCCACACACAGTGACCAAAAAGTTATTAAAATTTGGGGGAGCCACATGTTGGATGCCAAAATGAAACAAGGTGAAAAGAGCATCCCCTAGTGGGTTCTTAATCTCATTCATAAAAGAATTTAAGAATGGACCCAAAAGGAAGCTTTAGGACCTTTTTATTGGAATCTAAAGAAAAATCCTCAAGGCAGACAAGCTGGGGATCTCAGCAGCTGCCTGGAGGAGGAGAATGGAGGGAGAAGAAAAGAAGCCAAAACGTCATGCAGGTTTAGAGCCTGCATGGAGGTCAGACACATGGCGGACTGGCAGCCACATGGCTGGGAGAAGAAGCTTTAGAGAAAAAGATGCTGGGGCAACTCAAAGCCTTAGAGAAAGCATGTTTAGAAAAGGGACATGAAGAGGAGAAGGAAAGATTATGCTTTTCTGAAGAATTCAGAAAAGTGGGCAGACTTATGGAGAGCTGCATGTCTGTGGCAGGGTCCAGAAGAACTGCACTGGGAGGCGGGATTCCAGGCAGGAAAAGTTCACTGCCTCATTAACACTCGGTATTCTGCCCATCTATTTAGTATAACTTAAGATGAACCCACCTTCCCAAGGGTGGTCCTATGATCAGGTGATTGACCGGTGAAACTGGAAATGTGGGTCTTTCAACAGTCAAACTAGAGAATTTATAGTTTATCCCAGCTAAATAGCTGTTTGCTCTCTAACAATTGCACTGATTTAGAAGTCTTTAGATCAAATGAGAAGTAGTACACTAGGCTTAGTCCTGGAAGGTTATAGCTGCCTCTGATTCTGGTTTGTGTTCTCTGACTCCTAGCCAGCTGTGCTATGAAATCCCAATGCCTTCTGCTCTCACCATTACAGAGCTTCTCCATTTTGCCTCCCCCATCAGGGTGGACAGAAATGCTCCTGAAACTCAAGAGTCCAAACAAGATCTCTGCATCAAATTTGTTTCTGTTTGGAATTCTACCACAGTAATGGGAAAAGTAATAAGGGAATGTCCTTGGGTAGATTATGTTTCTGATCTTCGATAATAAACATCGACTCTGATACACTGAGATTCTTAGAATTTCCCTCTTAAGACCCCTATGTCTTAAGAGATTCTTTGTCTTCATTTAAATAAGATATGCAAAACAAGTTTTAGTTTTTTTATGGATTTCTTAGTAAGCTTCCCGTTCACTAAGCTCTGGAGGCTATCAAAATGGATGGCTTAAATTTGAACTAGTGCTCTTCAGATTTCAAGTTACTCTAGATATTATATGATTGTCTCAAAATAGGATACTCAATGTGTTACTCCAGTAAACTGAACATTTTAATAAGTAGCTGATAAGAATTTAAGGAAAGATTCTTAAATGTGCCGTTATTCTGTTTTCTGCTTGTTTTATTGTTTTGTTTGGGAATCCTTTGTCTTTGGTGGCTGTTTTGTTTGTTTTGTTAGGAGGCTGGAGCATCACTATACAGCACAGGCTGGCCTTGAACATGATCTACAGACTAGGGTAGCCAGAAACTCATAATCCTTCTGCCAGACTGTCTTGAGTATTTGAAGGTAGTTTTCAGTTTAGCTAGAGAATGAAGATGTCCCCATAGCCTCAGCTGGGGGTTCTCAGCTGTGGCAGTCAAGTTGACTTGACCATGTGTACCTCTTCTCCTAGTGGGCTGATACTTTGCTCATACCATAGCAAGAGTAGCAAGATTCCAAGATTGGGAGCTTTGGGGGACTTCGACTTCATCATCAAACTTTGATGGTCAAAGCAAGTTATACAATCAACAAAGATTTTTCCTGTTTGAACTTGATTGGTCTCATGAGATTTAAGCTTATTTTTCTCTTAGTGCAGGTCTTGTATTTAATTAGATACTTATATTTCCTATTCTCCCTCTACATAGAAATCATATACTTTAAACATTTTGTGATTATCTAGAAGATATCAACATGCACTTATCAGACTCTAAATGGTAGTAAGTATATCATACCCTTGGGTATAATATAACTTAAACTTTCTTACTCTATTATTATCCTGACATATTCTCTGACTTGATATTATTGTATTTTTGTGTTTTAAATGCATATTTTAAATATGAAAATAAATTAGTAATACATTTAAGCTATTTTAATCTTTAGGCCCTCTGATATCTCTGAAGTGTCATGAGTCATTTCTGTCTGTATTTGAAAACTTCCTTTGCATTAACCTTAATTAGCATCTTTTCCTTATGATTTCTTCAATTATTGCCCTAAATATTTATTTTTCATTTCTTCTTACAGAAATGATCATCTACAATTCAATCTTATAAAATAGTCTTTTAATTTCCATTGTCTGTGCCTTTCATTGTTTCTGCTGAGGAATCTGCTGTTAACCAACATCACTGCTCATCTGTAAATAACTGCCCTTTCGCTGTATTTAAAAATAATATTTCTTTTGCCTTCAGCTTTAGACAATTTACTATGATTGGTTTAGCTGTAAACTTCACTTTCCTTTCTTGTATAATCTTGCAGTTCTCAGGATCATTAAGTTGCAACATTGTGTCTTTCATTGGTTTGACATGTAAATAACTCTTATCTTGAAAACTATTACTTTTATGACATGTTTTATTCTAGAAATCTAATCATTCCACTATTAGATTTTTTTTCACTACTTCCTTTAAATATATTTTCCACCTTTGTTGTCTGTTTATGATTTATTTTATTAGCACATGTTTTAAAACTATTTTGAGTTTTTTCAATTTTATGAGTATGAGTGTATTACCTGGAGGTATGTCAATGTACCTGTGTCACCCAATGCCCACAGAAGTCAGAAGAGGGCATCAGATACCCTGGAACTGGAGTTACAGAGGGTTGTTAACCAACATATGTGTGCTGGGAACTGAACCTGGGTCCTCTGCAAGAGCAGCCTGTTCTCTCAACCACTGATCAATCTCTTCAGCCCCTTTTGTACATGTGTTTTGACTGTATTTTGTCTTTTTTTCCAAATCTATTTATACCTATACCAATAATTAATTTCAGCTCTTATGCTTCTCAAGTCCACAGCTACCTGTAGTTATTTTTATACTTTTTCCCTCAGAATAAAATTATTCTTTTAACCAAAGTAAGGGTAACAGGTCAAATTCTGAGGCTATCACTTTAATATTAAGAATTCTTAAATAATTTATTTTTTCTCTTTATCTCAATTTTGTTCACATTGTTTATCCTCTAAGGTACCCAGTTACATTGCATAAACTGCCAGACATTATATTATAAGACTATTTTTATCAATACCTTGGGAATTGAAATGATTTTTTTCTTACCCAAAAGAGGAAATACATTATCTACTGTCAGGTAACTGGTAGCTAAAGGAACCTAGTAAAATTCAAATATAGGTTAGAGAGGGGAATCAATCACAACAAAGCAGGACTGACTTTAATGTGCTCTGTTTTCACAGTAACATAATCAGCGATTCAGAAATCCTTAAACCTTTATTAGAGAGTAAGTGGCAGAGGTTACCCAGTAATTCAACCTCATCCATAAATGGAAGTCAGACTAGTGACTGAATCTTGGTTTTACACACAGGTCCAGATTTCTACTGAACTTAAAAAATATTGTTCTTAAAAAAAAAATTGCTGTGGGAGTTGAATGGGATGCTTTTACAAGCTCACATTCTCCCTGCTGGAAAGATATTTGCTGTTTCATTGGCTCTCTTTGAGGTTCATTTAACACTGTGTAGCAAATCTCTTTATGTCCTGAAAATGATATGCCAGCCCTAGGCATATTCCTTCAATGGAAAGATTTATAGCATCTTAGGATTTTCAACTTAATGGAGTAAAACTTCTACAGTACTGTTAACTGAGAACCACCTCTACTTCAAAATGGGTTTTGTAAGGACTTCATCTTATGTTAACAAGCTTCATTACTTCAACAATTGGATATAGGGTACTCAGGGAAGCAAACAAAGACCACAGCTGCATTAATCAGGCTGCCCTTCACTAAAACAAAGGCCTATGTTCTTGTGGCCAAAGACCAATTTATTGATTGAATTCTGATTTCAGAGAATCATAAGAATGCCAGGTGCCATGGTAGGCTTCAGTAGTCAGTTTGGCATGCCTGAGAAAAGGGACCTTAGTTGGGCCATGTCCATTATTGGAATGTCTGCGATGCATTTTCTTGATTACTGAGTGAAACAGGAGGGCTCGGCCCACTGTGTGTCCTGCCACCCTGGGTAGTTGTTCCTAGGTTGTATAAGAAACCTGAACACAGGTCAGAGGAGCCAACCAGTAAGCATCATCCTGCGAAGTCTGTATTCCAGTTCAGGCCCTCTACTTTCAGGCCCTGCATAGGCTCGTGCTTGACTTCCCTCAAAGAGGAATTGTCACTTGTAAGTATAACATGCAATAAACCCTTTCTTCCACAAGTTGTATTCAGTCTTTGGTCACAACAACACGCAGCTGAGTCACAATACGCAGTCATAGTCATGACTTCTCCAGCCATTTGGGATCAGGGGCTGCATAACAAATGCCCAACCAATTTCAATGCGTGGCAGGAATGCCTTCATGATGTAACTCATTCATCAGCTGGTAGAGCAGCCTTGTCAGTTCAGATAGACGGGCATGCATCTGATTTAGAAGGCCTACTGGAGAGCCACATCATAGCCATGTCTCAGAAACTTTTTCCATATTGCAGGGTGCAGCTGGACATGTGAATGCAGTCTGTTCACCAGCTGCTGCTGTGGCACACCGATCTGGCCACACTAGGACTGGCTAGTTTCCATTTGCCCAAGCTCCTTCCTTAATCAAATCTAGAACAGAAAAGGAGGCTAGAAATAGCCTGACTAATGTCTGCTGAAATGTTCAAATGAATCTCATTCCCAGTCATTGAAATGGTTAAAAGGTAATAACAAATCATCTGTAGTACAATCGTTAAATAGATTTCTGCTGATGAATTTAGGCAAATCTTAATTCAATGAATTTATGACAGGTGAATTCAGGATTCTTGTTTCACTTCTGGTAGGATGACCAGGCTTTACACTAAGATGAATTTATTCTGGCCATGATTATATTCCTCAGAAGTTGCTTCTTTAATAAATGTGAAATAAATTAGTCTTTGGCATATTTGTATTAAAATGTAAATGTACTACCATTTTAAGTAGCTGAACCTTCTTGCTTCTATTGTTTTGCTGGGGGAAACACAAGATTCCCTGTCTGTGCCAGTTTGAGAGACAACTCTAGGGATTTCCTGTAATAAAATATGTATGTGGTCTCAAAGGAGAAACACTGTTAAATCTCTGAGTTGCAGATTTAGTGTTTGATAATTTTTTATTTTTCCTAATGTCTAGCTTCTTTTGGATTAAGAAGATGACAAAACAAAGAAAATTTTTACTGAGCATGAAGGAATTGATCTTAGTATTTTTATTAGTTTCTTTGTTAAAGTTAAAACTTCTCGAGCATAGGCCCTTTGCTTTGTTCATTGATACATCTTTTACTTGAATCAGGGCTCTGCATGTAGTCAGGACTGAGTGTAGAAATGAATATATGCTTGCTGATGTATTTCTAAAAAGTGATTAATTCACACTAGACATTCAAAAGGTGGTTATTTGGAATCTGTGCCCTTAACATGGGGATCTTGAGTCATATGCCTAAGTTGAGTATTGCATACAGCACAAACAGGAAAAACATTCATTCAAGTTATCCTGACAGCATCTCAGAGACTCCTTGCATGTGGGCTGCTAAGCATCAGCAAGAATTGAGCTTTAAAAGGCAATTTTGAATTGATGTCTCATCTATGAAGAGTTTCTTCCCTGAAGATGAGAAAAGGCAATGTATTTATAACTGATCTTCTGAACACATAGCTTGTACAATATAATGAGCACAATTTTATTGCTTGTATCTGTCATTCTATTTTTTTATTTCAATTGTGGCAATGACTTCTTTTGCTCTTCAAAATAAAATTGCACAGAACACTCGTTATTTTCCTCTTAAATAACAGATACCTTATAGTATTTCTATGCTCTAATACAATTTAATATACAGATTAAAATGGCTAAAGACATTAATGAATGTTTTAGTCCCCATTCAAAGCTTAGATTTATTGTCCAGTCTCAGTGTCAATTCTAGTCTAGACAAGAGAAACTCCTCTCCGGATCCCATGTTATACATATTCAAAAACACAATGTCTGATACATTTATTAAAGACAGTGTGTTTGTGTGTGTGTGCCTTTGAACTTGAACTCTGGTGCTTAATTAGGTAGAAAGCTTCACTCATAACTGTAAGAATTTACTGCTGTGATAAATACCATCACATCACTTATTAGAGTCCCTTATGCCTTCTGAACAAAGGTAAACTGTGTGTGAATGCTATGAAAGTGCAGAGGAAGAACAACAGAATCCTTTCTCACATTTATGCCTCTAAAGCCAGCACCACATGAACAGCACTGCCAAGTTAAGGTACCATATTGTTACTGATCATAGACTGCCTTCATCCACCTTACCAGCAGCTTTTGTGTGCTGTGATTTCCTTAGGCTTTTCTTTTCATTAACTGGATGCTTAGCTAGGTGGGGTCATGCCTCCTGAGTGTCCTTGTTCTACTGTTCAAGTACAAATCTGAAAGCTTCCCCTTAATGATTCTAATCTGCTTACTGATGGCGACCTCTCTTCCAGGCCATTCGTTGGCAGCAGCGTGAAACCTCCTAGTCCTCTTTTCTCTCCACATTTTACATGTTGTGTTTCTTTCTGCCTCACTTGTTCTTTTCCATGGCAGAGCTGTCTAATATTCACTATTAACAACCACACCACAAGTTCAACATTAGACTGTCTTGAAATTTCCAGTGCCAGAAAATTTATTACATTCCTATTTAAATTTAGACTCAGGAAAGTTATTAGCCCATGGACAGCTAGCAGCCAGATTCCTAGCCCAAATATTCCACTTGCTATTTAAGTCCTCGCTCCCTTCTCCCTCTGGAACTTCTTGAGCTGGGACTTTACTATAATGATTCATTAAGCTCTGCTTATAGCACTGCCAACTAGACCAAGTGTTCAAATACTTGGAGCCTGTGAGGGAAATTCTCATAAGCACCACCTTGAACACGTTTGCATGAGATCGTCCCTGAAGTGCTTACCATAACCTCATACTTCACACTTGTCTTCAGCTCCCTGAATCGAGGACTGGACAATACAGCCACTTACCCCATCTGCCTAGTATGAGAAAACGCAATAACTTGTCAAATCCTTACTCTTAAGGAAATATTAGCAGTGTCTCCATATAAGGAAACATCACTTTCCAGTTGTCTCAATGCGTACTTTCTTCACTTTCCTCAGGTTCCATGGAGGGCTCTAGAAATGCCCATGAGTTAATATGACACTTGCCAGAGTGAGCTATATATATGGGCTGAAAAATATTTTCTTGAATAAACCATACATAACAGTCAAACTCTTACTGAGATACAGACATATACATGATAGCTGGATTTGGTTGGAAAAATAGATACTATATAGATAGATATGAATCTAACATTAGTTAATAATAATAATACTTAATAATAATATATAGAGAGATTTTATATCTAGATATGAAAATAGAATTTATGAAATATCATGCCAATACTTCATAATATATGTCTATAGATATTCCTTAAAAATAAAAACAGTTGATAAGATATCTTAAAACATTCACAGTATTTTCTATAATGACATTGCATTAAGACTACAACAATATTTGAAAGCATGTATTATCATACTTTTATTCCTATATAACTATTGCTTTCATAAACTTTCATAAAAACATTATCTTCTATAATTTCATAAAGATGACTAAACTTTGTGTTACCATAAAATTATATTAAATTATTAAGTATGATGAGATAATTTTTGTTTTATTGAAATAAAAGGAAATGATATATGTATGGAATAATAAATAATAATTTAGAAACCATGGGATTTAAAAAAAAATCTTTTTATAGTCCAGCTGGACTGGAACTTGCGATGTAGACCAGACTGGCCTTGAACTCACAGAAATCTGCCTGCCTCTGCCTCCAGAGTGCTGGGATTAAAGGCATGACATTAAAGGTTTGACCATACATAACAGTCAAACTCTTACTGAGATACAGACATATACATGATAGCTGGATTTGGTTGAACCATGTGATACAGACATATACATGATAGCTGGTTAGAAACCATGTGATTTTAACAAGTGCTCATTTTAGTATTGTTAGCCCATCATCTGGATACACAGTCACGGGCAATAATAATCATTTTCTCTTTTTTTTCTCTACATACTAAATTCTAGTGAAATAAAACCATAGCTTTAAAAATATTTGCAGTATATTGCCCTCATTAGGGATGTGAATTCTTACCCAGGCATGTCTCACAAATGTTAGGCCTAGTTCCCCTCCCTAGTCAGAGGTGGCACTGGTCAATATCTGTTATACAATTTAAAGTACCCCAGACAATTGGGAATTATATATAAGTGTGTGTGTATGCATATATATGTATATACATGCAAATAGGTCTATAGAAAAATTGATGTATATACATACATGCATATAAGTATTTACCCACATATTTACAGGATCTCTTCTTTGTATACATATATAAATTGATGCATAAATATCTATATAAACAGACAAACACAGGTGGGTAAGTATGTGCTTTATTCTAAGAAAATGGCTGATGTGACTGTAGAGATTTTGGTCCATAGACTGATAGAAACTCAGTAAAGCTGGTGATGTAATTAAGTCTGTGTTCAAAGAAATGAGAACCAGACACATCTATGGTTTAAGTCTCAGATGCAGCCACAGACAAAGAAAAACAAATCTGCCATCCTTCGCCTTCCAGCCTTCAACGGCTGGGCAATACTGAGCTCTGGCACTGCCAGGCAGCTCTACTCAATCTAAAAGCTTAAACGTAATATCTTAAAAAATTATCATGGGGTCTTCTACCTAATCGCTCTTACCAGGGAGGCTTTGAACCAAGATCTTGCTGGAGTCTGTTATCTCAGTCCGTTCTCTCCCTGCAGGACAAAATGAGTTGTTGGTGTGAGGCTGCTTTCTCTAGAGACACTTCTCTGAATTTTCACTCCTTCAGACTCTAATCTCTGTGTGTGTGCAGGCCAAGGGGTTCTATGCCATGCTTCTTTGTGACATAGTTCTCATATTGCTGTTGTTATATTACTCAGACACAAATGAAATTTTAAAATCCCATTACATCTATTACTTATTACATTTTCTTGATACCTTGTAATTCAAATGTTAATGAACAATACATAAAATCATACAATAATAATACCAATAATGTTCTTTGAAAATAATGAGTCTTTGAAGTAAACTACACATCAGAAAACCCAAGGAGAGAAGAAATACATGTCATCAGCAGTTAGCATTAGAAGCTAACTCTAATGCGCAGAGAGACTTTTACATGGACCGTTATTTTATTATTTTTATTTTATGTATATGAGTGTATTGCCTGTGTGTATGTAAGTGCACCTGTGTAGTGCAATGCCCATGCAGGTCAGAAGAGGGTGTTGGAATTCTCTGGAACTGGAGATATGGACAGTTGTTAGCTGACTTGCGGGTACAGGAATCAGACCTGTGTCCTCTGTGTGAGCAGTTAGTGCTCTTTCCTGCTGCACCATTTCTTCTGTCCCTATATCTGCCATTTATTTGTATAGTTTGTGTTGCTAATGTATTTTTTTCTCAAACAAGGGGTTACTGAAGTAGGAAAATATCAGCCCACAATGTTAATCAGGAAATTAACAGAGCAAGAAGGAAACTCACCAAATGGTTGGGAATTAGAAAAAGAAACATGTTGTAAAGAAATAGACGATTTTTCTAGTCTGTAAAGAAGTCATGTAGTACTAGACGCTGTGAATATTTGTAGTATCAGACGATGAATGATTTTCCTAGCTCAAGGCCAGGAGCAAATTAACTATTACATTCTATTAGTAATGTAAAACCTACATCTCATTGGAGAATTTGACTTGCAATTAGATTTCAGTCAGTTTTCCTTTGTTCTCATAATAGTAATATTACAGGTGAAGCCAAACCCCTCAGACTGGTGAGCTTGTACATAGCTATATTATTGGAAGCATTTGAAAACAGCCAGTTATTGGAGCAAGTACTGAAAGTTCTTCAAATAAATAGACCCTTCAAATTGAAGTGTGTACTTTCTCTTTTCCCAGCACTCCCTCAGTAAAACCACAAGGTTTTCACAGAATGTTAAAAGGCCTGTTCTCAATGTCTTACTTGGCAACCCACACACTTGATACCATTTTCAGAAGTTCTAGACATCTGTTTCAGCATCTAAAATTGTAGAGATATATTTAATGGGTTTAGTAAAGTTTGTTTTAAAATGAAGATGATATCATTTCAAACTAGCAGGAATGACAAATGTTTGTGTTTGTTGATTAGTAAATGTTAAAGTTAAGTTTTAGATATTAATAGAGGAAAATCAATTGAAATCAGTCAAGATTAGTCTAATCTAATTTCTAGTCTTCATGAATTCATGATTGATGGTTACTTAATCTGCCTAAGCAATTACTCTTGAAACATTTTAATAAAAGTTTATATATTTTCTATGTGTACATGTGCATGTATACATGAGTTCACTTGCACCATGTGCTTGCAGGTGCTCACAGAAAAGAGGGTATTAGATACCCTAAAACCAGATTTATGGGCAATATGGGATGTTAGGCCCCTGATGCGGTTGCTGGTCCTGTTTAGTGCTCCTCACAGCTGAGACATCTTTCCAGTTCAGGCAATCGGGGCAATCACTTTTTAAATCACGAAATTATAAGAAACATGAAAATTAAAGATACTACATAATGAATCCTGTATCATAGTTTAATAGTACTCTTCAACCTTGGTTGAAACATTTCATATTTTTAGTAAGCCTTTGTCAATGATGAGTTATGAGAATATTTTTCCTGTCATAAGCAAGAACATTCTCCATGTAACTGTTGCTTTTAAGTACCTCATCTGCAGCGGCAGCAAACACATCAGTATTTCCTCTGAGGAAAACTTCTGATTACCTGAGTAGAGTGTGCTCTCACACATATCAGCTTCTAAAGCATGTGTCCACATGTGTGTGTTCATGTGTGTGTGTGCGTGCATGTATCTTGTGAATGTGTTTAATAGGTTTCATTTGGGTGTAGGAAATCAAAATGAAATGCTTATCTAATATCTTACAATTTATATACATCTGTGATTATAACTTCTTTTAAATCTAGGCTAAAATTAGTCCTACTCCCTTCTTAAACTGTGAAACTATTGTTTAGAATTATTTAAAGAAATTTTAGATGATTGAAGAATATTCTGTATCTTACTTCCGCTTTAGCATCTGTTTATGCTCCCGATCAAAGATCAACTACTCTTTCTGCATCAGCCTATAAAGACGGTTTACAGAGATGAAAAGCCTATGAACCACAACTGTGAATGACATGGCTAGACATCCACAATGGTGCAATCATGGCACTTTTATCTTGG